>CM038349.1:35139880-36495505 GCA_021464625.1 Proterorhinus semilunaris
ATTGTTGTTGTAGCTGTGCGTTGTTCCAATTAATTATATAAACAGTTAATATATTTTTGTTGTTTGTTGTAAGTTGGTCTGTACGAATGTAGCTGCTTGAAATGTTTTGAAATGTTCTTTTTTTATTTATTGCACTTGGGGGTGGGGGCTCATAAGCTTTTTGCTTCAGCCCACTCCTTTTGAGCACAATGTGTATTGCTCAAATAAACAAAACTAAACTAAACTAAACATCCCACTGTGTTGCCCACAGCCGCACTTAAAGGTAAACAGTAAATGAAGAACATAATCTTGTACTCGTTTTAGCCTCTCCAAGGGAGCTGGTCAACACTAGTCCAGGCCTATTAGACTGATAGGAGTCCTGTGACAGTTTCTTTCCAAAGTCAGTGGCACTCTGCAACTACAGCCTTGGTGGATTGGTTCTTACCTAACTCAAGGGGCCCCTAGCGCTGCGCTGCCGCCACTTACTGCTCCGGACAGCCTGCACCAGAGTCATTGCATGATGGGTCAAGTAGGACACCTTTTTCTACCACTGGGTTAACTTTTTTTGTTTTATTCCAACAAAATGTGCTTAGTATATGATCTTTAGATAGACCAGCACACAGTTTAGTAAGACCAAACTTAGGTGCTAGACCCATCCGCTCTTAGCTCTGAGCTATTGCCCTTTGGCTGTCACTTTAGGTCACTTGTTTGGAGGACTAAAACCCCACTTGTCCTTATCGCCCCGAGTGCTATTGATATCTGTAATGGCACTTTAGCACTCTGGCTGTACTGCATTTGTTCTCTCGCATAATTGGACTATGGATGAATTAGCATTTAGCTGCACTAAGCAGATTTATGCAAGTTGCTGTCCTTCAGTTGTTAGCTTAGCAATAAATTCTGTTAGCGTTTATTTTGAACTACTTTGAACACCTTGTATATATATATATATATATACAAAAAAAAATAAGAATTATGTTTGCATTTGTTAAATGTAATGGTACAAAACTCCAGCAGACGATGTTTTGTGGAAACGGAGTACAATACAAAAACATTTGGAACAAGCTAAAAAAGCATTTGTTGGGCAGGTAATTTGGGAACTCGCCGACTGAATGTGTCTGTATTTTTGTCATGTTTTTACGAAATGGTGTTTGGTAGTGAAAGCCAAAACCACAATGTCTTGGATGTAGTGCAGCTTCTTGTCGCACTATTTATTCACTAAGTGTTTGGCGCTCATCTTTTTGACCCCGGGGATAAGACATTTAACTGCACACGTTAGCCATTAAAACAGAGCCAGAGCTTTCATACAAAAACCATTGCAACATCAGCATCGCTAGTGTTTCCCCTCAAAGCCGCTGTCAGAGCCGCAGTTGTTTTTGTCCTTTTCCTCAGATCCCTTTGACACTGACAAAGACGTTGTATGCTTAAAGCACCTGTCAGCTCCTCCAGTGTGATGTTTCATTGATTCAGCGCTGCTCCACTTTCACTTCAGCCTTGTCAAAGAGTGCAGACAAGTGGAAGCAAAAAAGGTTATGCCGGGGGCTGGACACCTTCACCAAATTAAAAAAGTGTCTTTAAAGTCTATTCTGTGCTTATGTTGAGCTTTTCAAAAGGTTTTCAATTTGTTTGTTGGTCACGACAAGACAAAGGCTCACTATCAGACATGTTGATGTGGATATTTTTGGCTGAAGTGGCAGAGTGCAGGCAGATGAACACATGGGGAGGTCAGTGCACCGGGCGGCCAGTTCCTAGTTTGATTGCCTGGTTTTAATCTGGGCTGTCCAATATTTCTGTCAAACGCTGCTCTCCCTTTTTTCAACACTATACTGTGGTGCTGAAAATGGTATTTGACATACAAATATTCTATATATAAACTACTGTATTTCAGAAAGAACAGCATTGATGACTGAATCACATAAATACCGGTAGTAACAGTAATTTTATTGTATCTATTTCTTTGAGAACACCTAAGGTATCTAGTTGAATTTGAGTTCCACTAACTGTTTTATCTCTGCCTCAGACTGATTGATCTTCAGAGTCATGGATGGGACACAAGGAGTAGGAACAAAACGATGTGTCCAGAATGGCCTAAGATACCACGAGTTTTTGAGGTCTAACTTGAATTGAGTGGTTCATTTACCCCCTGCCTCGAGGATCTGGACAATATTATTACAAAGTGACCAACTATCTAAGATTATTCAGTATTTAATAGGGCGTTGTGTTCAAAATAAAGCTACATTACTCTCAAACCTTTCACTGTTTTCAGTTTCACTTTCTTTTTTGATCTTGAATAATTCCACGTACCCTCCGCTAAGTGCTCAAGTACCCCCAGGGCTCCTCGTACCCCTGGTGGGAAACACTGGATTAAGTGATTCAAGTTCAGAGACATAATTCCATATAACTACGCGGCCATCAACTCAATTGAAAGTCATGTTTTTGTTTGTTTTTTAAAACTTAAATTTTATTAGATGTTTTGCCACAGAACATTTGGTACACTTGTTATTTTCCACACAATAAAAGCAGTTTATTTAAGACATAAATCACTGTCATTGCAAAAATCAGCATTCCAAAAGAAAAACAGGATACCATATCATTAAAATAGCACAACCAGAAACCCTGCAATTCCTAATTAAATTTTCTCATCAAAAAGATTTTCACTGGACGCCAGCGTAATTCAAAAATTTGTAGTTGAAGTCTTAATAAGCGCGTTATCTTTTCCCTCTAATATAGTTCCTTCAATTTTTTAATACATGTATCAACGGATGGTGGTTCTGTTTTTATCCAAGAAATGGTGATGCATTTCAATGCTACAGTGAAAAGTCTGTTCAAAAAGTATGTTGCAGCCCATCGCTGTACTCCTGACAGAGTAGTACCAAGTACGGCCACCAGTAGATTTCTTGGTATTAATAATAATAATAATAATGCCTCGGTTTTATATAGCGCTTTTTTGGACACTCAAAGAGTGCATTATTCATTCACTCCATACTTGGTGGTAGTAAGCTACTATTGTAGCAACAGCTGCCCTGGGGTAGACTGACGGAAGCGAGGCAACCAGTCTGCGCCATCGGCCCCTCTGACCAGCTCCAACCACTCACTCTCTCACTACATTCGCTAGGCTTCCTGGTGTTATCGAACAGTCTCCCATCCAAGTACCGATCAGGCCCCTCCCTGCTTAGCTTCCAAGGTCTGACGGGATTGGGCAGAGAAAAGTGGGTCTGGCCACAAAGATCTGATTTATTACCTTATAGACCTCATCCCCAAAACACTGTATTTTGGAGCATGACCAAAAATATGCGCGTGGTTGGGCACTTCTGTGCCACAGTCTCTCCAACACAAACTGGGAACATTAGGGGTCATCCTGGCAACAATGTTTGGGGTCCTATCTACAAAATATTTTCCACTTAAATTCTCTCCATGTATTTGAATTTGTGGTGAAAGTCATGTTTTGTTTTGTTTTTATGAAATGCCAATAGCTTTAGCTGTCAGAATGTCTGTTGACAATACTCAGTATTCAGCCACATTTCTGGAAGCCTCACATAAATGTGATTTGTAAGAGTGGTTGCAGTTACATGTCCTGTACATCTCTGCCACAGATGGCCACAGGAGAAGGGCTAAAAGGCCACATGTGCATGCAGGAGGGGCAGCCTGCCCTCGGACCAGATAAAAAGTCACAGATCACACACATAATTAATCCTCCCAGGACCAGGAGCGGGCCAAATTGTGCAGCTTGTGTTGGAGAATCAGCAGCAGCCTACAGTGGCTACACACTAAAATTAGATATTCACCCTGGGAAGGGAACCACCGTGCAATACCCAATCAACGCCTCCAGACTCTCCCCAGATCATCAGTCTTACGGCAGCAGCATACATCAAACATTTAGTGCATCTCCACTACACGCTTTAAGATATGTAGGGCACAGCACTGCAGACACCTCAGAGGACCAGGACTGATGAGCGCTGTTTGAAACTCCGCATGCCTCTTTGTTCTGTGTGTGTGCCGCGTGTTCTCTTGGCTCTGGGAGTGTGTGCCGCGTGTTCCTCCGTTCTGTGAGCCGTGTGTGTGCCGTAATCAGTTGTTATTGGGTCTCCCTGCCTGCATATCTTTACTCCTGCTCTTTCCACCTCGTCTCATCCAGCTCACACTTCACTGTTGAGAAACTCATGCACTGTTCTTTCTGCTCCGCACAATCATTTCATGCATTTTTTACTGGAGCTCCTTCCTCTGATGCGCTCAAACGCTGGTTTACATTAGTCAGTGAAATGCACACGGTTACTCTGTTGTCAGTTCTCCGCGAGTATCTAGGCCAAACATTATTATCAGTATGTGGTCTGCTCCCTTTGGGTGTGTTTCCATGGTGACCATCACATAACATGGTATTGTCATGAATACGCACACAGCGGGAATTCGATTAAGGATCAATAACAGTGATGCTGGGGCGAATCGCCATGACAACACCTGAGGGCACAGTGGAGCACGTGTGCCGTTGCTGGGAGCGGTGTGATGCTGCTTTATCTCTGTACTCGACTTGACCTGGTTACAGTAGCGCGGTACAGGAAGTGTTGATGCTGGACTCATTCGGTCATGGTGTCAATGTCAACTTGTGAAGGGGTCACGTTTCCAAGTAGTGGAAGCAGGAAACACACTAATTACATGTGGGCTGTACTACTGCTCATCGGTACAGTAGTTTGTATTTGCACTTTACATTTAATAGCATACAGGCCCCATATTGTAATAATTGTTGTAACGTGATAAATTAACTATGGTCTACGTGTTTATAGGGATACTCTAATAGTTTGAAGTAAATGTTTGAGAGAAAATGTACTGTGAATGTCAAATCAGTTCATTATTAACAGTGTTTTAGTATAAGTACATACTTTCTACTCTTTTTGTTTTCATGCTCTCACTTCTACTTGTTTCATACTGTATTGAAACCCTTCAGATTTGCCAATATTCCCTTTTTGTCTTCATCATTTCAAATTTAAACAGATAGAATGCGTACTTTTCACAAATTCCTTTTCAGATTTCCCCTAAGCACAGATGTGTGATACTCTGCATCTGGAGTTAGTGAAGAGTGACTCCAAAGGTAGGCACTTGTCATCTTCTAGGAGTAGCTCTGTAGTCTTGGTTCTTTGTGTTTTCATAGTAATGTGGAATCAGACAAAAGCTTATTATATCATCAGCATGACGAATACAGGCACTAGCTGTGTTTAAAACTCAAATGGTATGAACACAGATCCCTGTCCTCATATGTGTAATAGACACTGGGTGTATGTTGAGATATAATTCAGTCCACATACATTGTATTACTTAGTTAGTTACCATAAAATTGCATTAAAAAAAACACTAAACATTTACTCATCCACATGTGATGTTGCTCCATATTAATGAAAACCATCAAATACAATCTCATCTGCAGTATTTGGAGTCCCAGGGCAGGGCTGAGATTGGTATAACACAGTGACTGTAGCCATATTGTGCCTTTTTTCTTTGAAGCCCCCACTGTACATGCTGTAGTCAAGCTGAGCCCCCCCAGTTCCAAACCGCGGCGTCACAAATGTATAAAAACATCATTTTAATCCGAATTTCTTTCAAACAAATAAAGTCAAATTTGAGTGTTTTTATGCCCCTTTTTCCTCATATTTGATTATTTTTAACCATTGAATTTGCAACCCCCCCTGCAATCCCAGGCGCCCTGCCCCGCCCCACAGGTTGAGAACCACTGCTGTAAAGCACTGTCCATAATAAAGTATGGGACACTATGTGGCAGTGGTCAGCTCTTGTGTATTGTTTGAAATAATGTGGAAGCAGCTGATGCCTCATTGACTCACGGTTTTCCCGTGTCCTGGGAAGTACAGGATTCAGTGAGCACATTTCACTGCCCACTCCTGTCAGTTTGTGGCTTTCTTCAGAACATATTGCACACTGGTCTGTACAGCTGCGTGAGCAATCATGCACACACAGCCGCTCTGCTGCTAAGTCTACACACTGATGACAGAGCACAGACTGAGGCGGCAGCCAGTCTGCAGAAAAGGATCTTTTAGACAACTGGCACAAGTGAAGTTGCTTAGCAACCTTTGGCCTTGCTGACAGGAAATGATCTTTCTTTTAACACTACACATAAGCAGACTCCAACACTGGGGTTTATTATAACAAGTACGGTGAGCTCCTGTGCAGCGTACAGCAGACAGATACAACAGAATGAACAGTGGCCACGGGTTCAAACTATTTTTTAATCTTCTTTAATGGTTTCAGTGAGCCCTGTGTCCATTAGCACTGACCTTTGAGGACACACACACAATGCTCCGAGTGTGTTTAGAGAGAGCAGAGTCACATCTGCTCTGTCTCAGTCTCACTGTGTTTTCAGCCTGTTCCACCCGCGCGCTCCTCCATACTTCATACATGTGCACACACACCCTTACACCACATACACCTCCCGCGCGGGTGCGCACTGGGTCGCAGAGTTTTTTTTTGGTCCTGTACCGGTCCGCAGCATTTTTTGGAAAATAACAGAATCATGTATCATTTTGCTTTTACTTCACAGTTGTCTGTTATTTGTGTGTGAACTTTCAGTAAAAAATTCAAAATAAAATCCTCATGTTTAGGGTTGTAAAGATGACAAAATGTTCAAGGTGTATTAGTACTTTCGAGAGGCACTGTACTTGTACACACTTATAAGGTAGAGTGCTTCATTTGTCACACATAATGCTCTGCTACCGTGGGTCAACCTGCCTGATTCTAGTGATGGGGAAGAGGAGCACTTGGATGATACTATAACAGACACGGGGAATCTCCACACAGACCTTCATGCTGTGGGGTGAGAGTTTTTGCGGACTGTACATCCTCACACACAAACACATATTCAGAGCTTACAGGCATCATGTGCTCGGGGACACAGAGCCTCTCTGACATGTGGCACTTTTTTTTTCTGCAGCAGATCTCCCCTTTTAATCCATTTCCTCACCTCATGACAAAAGATGCAGGGTGTACAGCGCCACACAGTGCCGAGCCCACCACACTGCAGCGCACATGTCCTTCAGTAACGCTGCTGTTAATTATTCATGCTGTTAAAAGAATGAGCTGCCAAAGACCCTGAATCTCACCAAGTGTCTGCTTTCGAGGACGCGCTCGCTCTCCCTTTGAAATATTTAGTGTGTTTTTTTTATTCAAAATATATCGGACGCCTGTGAAGGAAGACATCTTTTACTTCCTCACCTTTGTGTAGATGACGTGTTGGAACAGCCACCACCTCTGCTGCTCGTCTGTGAACTGTGGGTAATCCATCTGAAGAAGGCAGCTCGCAGAGATCTCAAGGTAAACACACAGTAAAAACACTGCCTTTTTAAGCCCCTCACTTCAGAGCCGGAGTGCTTCTTTCAGGCTACTTATTCAACATCACATAATCCTATTAAAATGAGCCTGACTGTGACAGTATTTATTACATACTGTCACAACCAATTGGAGTAAATGTGAAATTTAAGATAACATAAGTCTATAGGCCTCATGCAGTATTCAAGCTTTTCATCTTTCTAATTATTACTTGGTTTGATGGGGAATTGCTTTTGGAAAGTATCAAGAAAAGTTGGGTGATAAGTTGAAATTTGAATGTTCTTTAGAAGAGTGACAGATAGAGGAAACTCCAAAATCGTGAGTGTAATTGTGTTAGCTATGTGCTGAAAAAATAGATAATCTGTCATACACTTTAACTTGAAACAATATATGTTGTAACATATGTATGGAAACAGGGAAAACATAAAATGTTTATGTTTGTTTATGTCAAAGTCACTTTACTACTCGGTGATGGTAAGCTGCTGTTGTAGCCACAGCTGCCCTGGGGTAGACTGATGCAAGCGAGACTACCAGTCTGTGCCATCGGCCCCTCCGACCACCACTAACCACTCACTCACTACATTCACCCAGGCTACCTGGTGTTACTAAATGGTCTCCCATCAAAGTACCAGCCAAGCCCTTCCTGCTTAGCTTCCAAGGTCTGAGCAAAGGCAAAGGTAAATTATTTGATCTTTACAAACTTAAACATTTTAATTAAAACCCTTAACATGAATAGTTTGTTAAATTAAAACTTCTGTTGTAAACAATTGCGCAAAATGTTTAATTTCTGCTTAATTATCCGGGTTTACAGTGTGTAAACCCCAAAAGACTAGTTTTCCTCAGTAGTCCTAGGCCAGATTGATTTCAAAAGTTAATTGCAATCAAATAAAGGTTTCAAAGAGATTGGTCATTATCAGCACAGTATTTGCAATCAATCAGGTATCTATCTATATAATAAACCGCAATGGCAAACACTTCCGGGGTGGGCGGGGCCGTGGATTATAACGTTTTCCAGACACACCGGAAGTGTGACAAACGCACTTACATTCTCTGCCAGTGATTACGTCAGATAGGGTCTATCTGGTGTCATGTCACCGCCATTTAAAAGATATATCAATGAAAAAGAAGCTCCATAGGTCGCCGCCATGTTTTTTTTTTCCCAGAGCACTCCGCGCGGCCCCCACGTGACCGTCCCACCAGCCACGGATTAATAAAGACCACAATCACCACAATGAATTGCGACTCTACCGTAGGAGGAAAGCCACAACACGAACAGCTGTTTTAAACTGTTTTAATCACGTGTTGCATATTTTTGTTTTTCATGAACTACTTGAATATTATAAATCGTTACTGTGAAAAGTTGCTGCTAAGCTGCTTGAGCTGTTACACTATTGACAGCTCCCTGTGTTTAAGCAAAAAATAAAGAACAAAGTCCACGTAAAATCCATGTGAAATGAAACAGCTCTGGGTGATGCGTGTCATCGTCACTTACCGTAAACTGAAGGCTGTAGACACTCCACACCTGTACAGTTATGTGCAACAAAAACACATGTCTTTGTTTCTCCTGCATGGTGACGAGGCTGTGGCGAATTAGATCCAGTGCAGAGTGTATGTCAGAGGCGCAGACAAATAAGTACGATCCTGTCCTGGTCATAATCCGCCTCCAAAGCTTGGTCTCCACAAAAAATTACACACAAAGTCCAAGCACATCCCAAACATGAGCCTCAAATCAAACGCGCTGCTCCGAGTGCTTTAGCCTCTGTGTGTTGAAAGCGAAACTGAAACTACCACTTAACCGAGCGCGTGGCCTGCACTGCCTCTTTTTTTTTATATATATCAGAGCGCTACAATTTGTTTTCTATTCTGTTTTGTATTGTGAGCCACATTATAAAGTAGCTTTGAAAGCATTGCCAATTTTATTCTGAGATTATAAATGTTGCCTAATGATGAACATTTAAGCACAGTGATACACCAAACCGTGTGACAGCTGAAGCCCTGCTTTATATCCATAAACATTCCCTGAGTTTAGCCTATTGTAGGTGTAGTTGCTCATTCTGCTGGTGCTCTGGACAACAAGCTCACTCCTTTCTGCAGCCGCAGCGAGTAGGCAACTTTGCACTTGACTATATAGTCAAGTGCAGTGGTTCCAAATCTGCGAGGCACCTGGGATTGCAGAGGCTCAGAGCTTTGTCTGGTCAAAGGGTCAGGTCATCAAATATGACTAAGAAAGGAGTAGCTACAGGTGCATAAAACACTCCAATTGCAGTTTGTTAGTTAGTTTGAAATAAAAAATTATTAGCATTTATTGTTTTGATAGATTTGTTGTGACTGTGCATAATTTTTGGCCTGGGGCGCGCGGCCCGACTATAGCATGTGCAGGGGGGGCTTCAAGGAAAAAGGTTGGGAACCAGTGGTCTACTAATAGCGCGGGTCTATATACTGAATGACGGGTTTTGGAAATGTTTTTGTAATAACTCATAATCTCAGAACATCAAATGTGGACACTAGCGTAGGCCCGGCCATAGGCCGGGTTACAGCTAGTAGTTGTATAATACCCAGGGAGATTGCACCGGGTCTGTGTAAAGACAGCTTATCTTACCCTGGAGTGAAGAGCAGTGGTTGTCAATCTGTGGTACCACTGGTTTTAGGTGGACTTCTTCAGGTGCACTCAGGGCCCACTGCCCCAACTACCTCGCACAATGGGTCATATGCAGAGGGCAGATTTTCCCACTGATTACATACATTTACTATCAACTAAGTATTTTTCAATGTAGTCAATGTCATGTTTTGTTGACAAGCTTTGTTGGCTCCGAACCTCACTTTGGTTTAGAGTAAACCTTTACAGGTGCATTTGAATATTGTAGTTTAAAAGCTCATGACTCTTTTCTCCAAAATACATTATTGTGGACTTGTTCAAATTAAATTCTGTAAAATAAATCAAAATTTTAAAGTATAAATTTAATATCTATTCGCAATCGCAATCTTTATAAGATTTTCTTTTCACTCAACCCCAGTTAAAGAATATACTCCTGAGGTGTTGAAATTAACTCACACATGGACTTTAAATAAAATATTAAAGACAGAGCCCATATTATTTTATTTATTTATAAATATTTAGGCTTGTTAAAATACTTTTGGGCCCCTCCGCGTTGGAATTTCATGTTTTATAACTTATGGAGTGAGCCAGATTGAAAAAGCTAAAACCATATCTGCTGTTTGTGGGATTTTGGCTGACTCAAAGATCCATGAAGGAAACAAAACCAGTCCAGCTTTTTCAAGAGGAACATTTTAATACGCTTAAAGGCTCAGAAAGCCAATTTAGCAGACCTTAAGGCCCTTTAAAAGATTTGAAATATTCAAAATAGAAACCTCTTGAAAGTGAACTGGAGGCACCTGCACTCACGGTCTGAGGACACTCGGAGCATAATGAGCTCCCGAAAGCGATGTTCAGCTCGCGCACAAGCGGCAGCAGCTGATTACAATTCTGTTCACCGCTGGAAACAACACTAATCTCATTTTGGAAATGGAAAAACAACGCAGAACACAGAGGTTGCACTGACAGCCATCTTTAATCACCAGTAGGATAAAAGACAGTTAACAAAGCGAGAGCGGAATGAACCGAGCCAATAAGCGAAATCGTAATCTCAATTGGCGCAATGAATTATGGGATCACTCAGAGGTCAATCGGGATAAATCTGACCCGGAAGAATGTTTTGACAGCGCAGAAGCATATACGAAGACGAGAGAGTGCAGAGACATGTTGTTTAAATGATTTGTTATATGTTTGTATGATCTTCAAAACTTACTAAACTGAGTGAGAGGCTCAGGTGGAGGATACAGAGATGAACGCGCTGTTTATAGACGATGGACAATTGCTAATTTGACAGCTTGTTGTTGTTTATCACATTTTATTTTTGATCTACTTTATTCCCTTTTAAGTTTTAAAGTGTTCATAGTTTATTATTTACGTTATATGTTTCATGTTGCACGATTGCTCTGAAGAAAATTCCTACTAACTTACTGCACATGTTTTGCAGGGTATGTTTATTGTTTCCTGTGCTGCATGACTTTATTCAACTTCTATATGCCATTTAGCCTTTCCTTCATACACAATCTTCGTAATCCCTCCTCCCCCTATACAATGCTGAGAGAAAACATGTTCATTGTGTAGTATAAAAGTAAAGATGACTTAATTTCTGCTTTTCTATCGTACAATTCATATATAGTGTGTAATTTTCAGGAAAGAATCTCCCCACCCAATAAGTCGACATTTAATTTAGCTTGTGCCGCCTGCGATTTGAAATGAAAACTAATATATTTGACCAAAATGTTCGTGGAAGCGCAGATACTCACCCTCGATATATTTTTGATGATCGGTTAAAATACCACATTTTTGATGCCTGTAAAACAATCTTTATTCATGCATATTTTACATTGGGTTTACACTTGTGTGAAGTTAGCCCCCCCATAGTGTCCGATTTGCTTTAAAATGGTGTCATTCGTTTGTGCTTCGTTTGTGCACGTTTGTGCACGCAAAATTAGCGTTTGTGCGCACTTCGTTTTTGAGTTATTGATCATTTATTGGTAATTGATCAGCCCCCCCATAGTGTCCGATTTGCTTTAAAATGGTGTCATTCGTTTGTGCTTCGTTTGTGCACGTTTGTGCACGCAAAATTAGCGTTTGTGCGCACTTCGTTTTTGAGTTATTGATCATTTATTGGTAATTGATCAGCCCCCCCATAGTGTCCGATTTGCTTTAAAATGGTGTCATTCGTTTGTGCTTCGTTTGTGCACGTTTGTGCACACAAAATTAGCGTTTGTGCGCACTTCGTTTTTGAGTTATTGATCATTTATTGGTAATTGATCAGGGATTAAAAACTGTACAAGATAAAAACTTAATTTTTTGATTGTTTTTTGACTTTTTCCATCATCAAAATGTTTCCCTGTTCAGCTGCCATCTTATTTTGTGTGTGATTATTGTCAAAATTAAAAACATTGCTACAGTATCTACAGTCTTTATTTTCCAACTCTTGGACTGTCTGGACTCATACTTTTTTTCTTCTAATGTCCACAGAATTCGTTACATGATAGAAGCAGGAAAAACTTCATGAAAGACGTCATGATTATTTCATTGATATGACCTGACAACAGTTACAGATGATACAAATTAAATTTCCCTTAAAATAATGACAGCAATTACTTGATGATGCATTATAAACGGGGTGTTTAAGACACAAAAACAATAAACAAAAACATTAAGTTAAATTTTCCATTGGCTATCGTCCTGTTGACCTCTACAGTTTTTTTAGGCTCAAATAGATAGGAAATGACACAAAAACAGAAATTGTAAGGCAGTTTTTTTCTTTGGTTCTCAGAAATATTGAAGCTTGCCAATTTAATTATTTCTTGCAATTCCAAAGTACACATAGAACACTCTTACAAGCTGTGCATATCTTCTGTTTAGCCATAGTTCACCTCACAAACAGGTTTGACAGTGACAGTGTAAAAAATGGCCAATGTAACAATTTGAGTACTTGGTAACCATGGTTACCGTTGGCTCACAGCATTTTCCCACGATAGTTCCATGAAGGTCCCACACCAAAGTTATAGGTGTTTCACAAGTGCCTTTTTAAAAATAATAAAATAGATCAAATTTGTAATTCTAATGGTGTGATTTTGCAACACACGCACGCGCACACACACACACACACACACACACACACACACACACACACACACACACACACACTCAATGTTGACCATATTTGTGAATGCCTTTTTAAAATTTTTTAAAACACCCCGTTTATAATGCATCATCAAGTAATTGCTGTCATTATTTTAAGGGAAATTTAATTTGTATCATCTGTAACTGTTGTCAGGTCATATCAATGAAATAATCATGACGTCTTTCATGAAGTTTTTCCTGCTTCTATCATGTAACGAATTCTGTGGACATTAGAAGAAAAAAAGTATGAGTCCAGACAGTCCAAGAGTTGGAAAATAAAGACTGTAGATACTGTAGCAATGTTTTTAATTTTGACAATAATCACACACAAAATAAGATGGCAGCTGAACAGGGAAACATTTTGATGATGGAAAAAGTCAAAAAACAATCAAAAAATTAAGTTTTTATCTTGTACAGTTTTTAATCCCTGATCAATTACCAATAAATGATCAATAACTCAAAAACGAAGTGCGCACAAACGCTCATTTTGTGTGCACAAACGTGCACAAACGAAGCACAAACGAATGACACCATTTTAAAGCAAATCGGACACTATGGGGGGGCTGATCAATTACCAATAAATGATCAATAACTCAAAAACGAAGTGCGCACAAACTCTAATTTTGCGTGCACAAACGTGCACAAACGAAGCACAAACGAATGACACCATTTTAAAGCAAATCGGACACTATGGGGGGGCTGATCAATTACCAATAAATGATCAATAACTCAAAAACGAAGTGCGCACAAACTCTAATTTTGCGTGCACAAACGTGCACAAACGAAGCACAAACGAATGACACCATTTTAAAGCAAATCGGACACTATGGGGGGGCTGATCAATTACCAATAAATGATCAATAACTCAAAAACGAAGTGCGCACAAACTCTAATTTTGCGTGCACAAACGTGCACAAACGAAGCACAAACGAATGACACCATTTTAAAGCAAATCGGACACTATGGGGGGGCTGATCAATTACCAATAAATGATCAATAACTCAAAAACGAAGTGCGCACAAACGCTAATTTTGCGTGCACAAACGTGCACAAACGAAGCACAAACGAATGACACCATTTTAAAGCAAATCGAACACTATGGGGGGGCTAACTTCACACAAGTTGGGTTTACTGGGAGACGGCGCTTTTATCCCGATTGACCTTTGACCGGAAGCGCTGCGCATGCGCACTACCAGATTACGACTAGTTTCAAGTGGAGTCAATCGCTTAACATGATGGCGTATCGAGTGGCTAAGAACAAGGTTTAGTGCAACAGTAACAAAGACACTATCTACTTTAAAGCCACGCAGTAGATAAATAACACACAGGAAATAAAGTATTGTTTGTGTATAGCGTCTAGCCAACCATTAGACGCACATTTGATATCGCAGGCATGTTTAGGTTCTGTGTTTTAGTTTAGCTGCTGTTGTGGCGGACGTGTAACCTGTGTGGCTTTAAGGTTCTGTATATTATACATTCCTCAGGGCTTAAATTATGTACTAAAATAGAATATAAAGATTTATGTTAGGATGTATGAGCAACTAGAACACTGGAATTACATCTTTAGGGAATCATGCATTTCTCTAGCTTCAATTTGAGTGCACAAAAGACCTCAACTTGACTGAAGTTTACGATTGAAAACGGCAAGCAGTTTAAAGACAACTATTAGCAAGGAAGAATTTGAGTGCCGAAATGAAGACATAACTATTCTAAGATAAAAATTGGCATAATGGCCCTCGTTTATCCAAATGAAATCAGAGCGTATGTGGGGTGTACGAAAAATCACCGCCTGTTTTGGCATTTATCAATCTGAGCGCACCTACACCGGGCGTACGGTGCGCTCAGATCCTACACCAAGTCAGGAGGTGGTGCACATGATACACCAATTTAACTAAACACTAAACAGCGCAGGGAAACAGCATGAATCGCATTGCCACATCGCATATAATCCTCATTAGTGATTTAAACATGAAACAAGGCGACAGCGTTAATGTTTATGGACAGACTTGATTCAATGTTGCGCTGCATTGACATGCTTCTCCACGCCACGGGCCGAGCGCAGAGGCTCAGCCCGGACCAGAGACACTAGAACCTGGACTGCAGCCACAGAGACGCTCATGGTGTTTTTTTTTTATTATATTTGTTTTGTTTTTAACAAAATACTGCTGCTACACAAACTTTGTGTGGATGGCTTCCCCGCCTGACATCCGCGGCCGTGTACAGGACACCAGGATCGTGATGTGCGATTCGTGAACGAATCGTTCAAAACTGAGATTCACTTTACCGACTCAGGAGTCGTGATTCCCCGCCTCGATTAACTCGTTCACTAACTCGCTCGCCCACTGCTTTCTAAATTCAGGCAGAGTATTGGGGAAAAACAGATAAATATCATTTGATCCCAAAATCATGGATTACATAAAATATAACTTTATCTAGTTTTATAGTCTAAAATGGCACTAGATTACAATCACGATGTTTCCTCTATGATATTTTCCCAACTACTGTAATATTTTCAGTGGTTTAAACAGTGGTTTACATTAGACTGACTCACTGAATCATACGACTCAAAACACCCGATTCACTTTGTGAGTGATTCATTTTAACTCGAGTCAGTAAAATGAATCGAATTTCACATCACTAACCAGGACTCACCTGGGTCTGAGTCGGGCCATGCTCCGTGTTCTGGCTGGATTGAGCGCCGTCACTGGACCGTATTCCGTGACGCGAGTAGCCCGGGCAATCCTTCGACAGCACCACAGCTTTCTTCGGTCCGGACGGGTTCGTTAGGTTCCGGTCGGCTGTCAGCTCTCCGTGCACCTGTTTCCTCCCGGAGGAAAGCTCTGCTCAGGCAGCGCCGAGTCCCCGGAGCTGACGGCTGCTTTTCGCTGGTTCGGATCATGGTCCAGTGTCTGCTCTGACTGCAGCGTTAGAGCCACGCTTTTTTGTCTTTAATGTGGTCTAATTTTATACTTATTTAATTATATATTTTCACCCAATTTAAGGTAAAAAAAAAAAAAAAAAGGTCACTTTATTATTAGACTATTTCTTTTATTCCTCCCCTTTTTTTATTTAGTAAATGTGATCTTGGCTATAAGGTTAATGTGGGTTACTGACATATTTTCTAATCTTCCTCATGCACAAAAATATATTTGTTGTGTCAAAAACAACTATTCATTATCTCCTGGTTGGAGAAATCTTTTTTTTTTTTTTTTGCCGTGTTTCGTGCGTGCGTAAAACCCGTGGGTGAGGCCTCCTCATCATGAATATTTTGGGGCATTTCATTCAAATGACGCTGAGATTTCTCCGTGGCATTTACCATCAGATGCTCTTGCGTACGTTAAGATCTGAGTGGAAAGCACAGGTTCATAAATGTCACGCGCCCTCTGGCGAATATCGAAGAAAATTAATAAGAAAATTAGGTATAGGGTCTTTCGACATCACCTCCCAATAAGTCACAGTCCTCCAATTTTGTTAGTCTAAAAATGAAAAACACTTTTCCTCAAAGTCTGGGTAATTTTCCCTGCCTTGAAAATAATAATCAATATCAGTTTGTTTATCCATTAAAACACGGCAGTCATTTTTATGAGGTCAAAGATTTTAATTAAAAAAAGAACTAATTTGTTACTCTCACACAGACATTACTGTACAGTCCCTCACACACAATGTGATACACGGTCACTGCACAGGAACCAAAACATGCAGCCTCTTCATCATCGTCATTAACTCATTGAACAGTCCAGTGTAGTGCCCAAAAAAAATTAAACTAAAACCACACTGGCACTTTACAATATATTCTACATTTGTACAAAATACTTACGATTTACAGATTCCCTCTCCCCCCCCATCAGTATGCCGTTCTATGATAGACGGAAATGTGCTATGATTTGTACTCAATGAGGAAAAACATGCAAAGCTGCTAGAGGGATTCCAGAACAGAAGCTTACCAAAGCTACTCGGTATCTTTGAGCGGCTGAGAGCACACACTCAAGTCTATGGATTAAAGAAAAAGAAAAAAAAAATCAACATTTTATCTACATTTTCAAATGAATGAGACTGAAAAATAATATCTGCAGTTCCTTCTCGACAAAGACGCACTCCCTGAGATGTTGTTAGCATCATAGCACAGGTACAAAGTCCTGTCCTTTTCTTAAAGGCTCAATCGACACTTTCGTTTCACATAGCAGTCGACAGAGAAGCAGTCATTGAGCACATGTACCAATTCTATTAAAAGGTCAGGTCAGGTTATTGTTCCTGCTCGGGCACCTCCTCTTCCTCCTCCCGCTCCGGTTTGTCGTCCACGTCCTTGTCCTTGCTCTTTTTGTGTTTCTTCTTCTTGTGTTTGTGCCTGTGCTCCTTGGTCTCCCCGTCCTCTTTCTGCTTGCTGTGCTTCTTGTGCTTCTTGTGTCTCTTGTGTCGTTTATGCTTCTTCTTCTTCTTGTCCCCGCCGGCCGTTTCCTCGTTACCGCTGTCCTCATCATCTTCGTCATCGTCGTTGCCGGAGGGGCTACGCGTGGGCTGGCTGAGGGAGGCGCTTGGGCTGCAGCTCCGCCCCCTCTCCGGTTCAGATCCCTCCCCCTCGCTGTAGTCCGGGACGAACGCGGCCTCGTCCGTCTCCCGGGCGAGGTCTGAACACAAGCGCTGCCTTCTGGGTTCGAGGGCTCGGGTTTCTGGGCCGCCGTGTTTGTTTTCGACAGTCCTCTCCTCTCTCACAGTCCTCTGGTCGTCTTTCGCTGCTTTTGAGTCTTCCCTCACGACTTTAGCTTTAGCCGTTCTGTCAGTGTCTTTGTGAGCAGGCTTCACCGTTTTACCCTCCTCTTTTTTCGGTCTTGGCTTCTTGATTTCTTTAGCTTTTGCAGGTTTAGGAGCTTCCGGTTGTCCTTCTTTCCCCGTGCTTCTCTGGGACACCGGTGACAGTTCTTGGGGAGGGTTTGGTTCGGCGTCCTCCTGGCTCTCCTCATCATCCTCCCACTTGGAGCGAGGCGGGGCTTGAATGAGGGGCCCTTCCACACGGGGTGGGCTCGGAGAGGCGCTCACGCTGGGGTTGCGCTCCTGCGACTCCTCTGGTGGTGACTGCTCCACAGGTTTAGATGACAAGGGCTTCTGCTCTTTCTCAGAGGCACGTTTGGAGTCTGGTTTGGACCTTGTTACAAAAAAATACAAATAAAATTAGGAATCAAGTATTTGTTCAACTGAACACTAAAAAAGGCAATCGTAAACACAAAAAATGTGTGTTACAATAGCATGAAAAAATCTGGGAGAGTAGAACCCACCTCGCAGAAGTCCCACTGTGGCTGGTGAGTACCTTGCGGCTGATTCTGGGCTTAGTCTTCGACACAGGAGGTTCCTGGCTGTCCTTACCTGAGAACAGAGAGAGGGACGGAGTATAATGAACGCCTAATGAGATAGCACTAGTCTAAACCAAGTTATCCAGACTTCTGCTGTGCTGTGTGAGGAGCACAATTACCTTCTCTGTGAGCAGCAGCTGGTTTCTCTCCCGAGGACAAGGCTCTGTCTGCTCTATCCTTGGAAACACTCCTGGGAAATAAGGAGAAATAATTACATAATATTACCATCGGTGTTTACATATTGAAGTGCAAGTAGTGCAGTTGTTTCAGCTCATAAATACGAATGTTTGCATAGTATCTTCCTTTCTATTGTCCGTTTTTGGGGTTCCTTTAAAATGCATTCAAGGTAAAGATATGATTGCAAAACCTCAATTGTAAGCCGCTTAGTATTATCAGATCTTTTTTTACCTTTGTGGCGACCTACTGTACATGTTTTTGAATGTCAAGGCGGACTAGAGGGAAGGGAAATCAACCAAGGAGAAGCGTGCAAACAGACACGCTTCTCCCGCCTGACGGGAGGCGACTTACATTTATTTACATTAACTTTTGTTTCTGTAATGATACTCTAGAGTAGCATATTGTTAGTAGTTATTTTAAGTGCACAAACCTGTCAGACTTGTGTTCCCTCCCCCTCTGGGTCACACTGGGCTTGTCCGGGTGGTCCGTCTGTCTCTTGGCCGACTTCTCTCCGATGGTCATTTTGTCCAGACACACAGATCTTCCACCGATGGAGCTCTTGTTTTCAGTCCTCGCGATGCGTTCTCCCTCCGTCTCCCTCTCTGCTGCCCTCTGGCTGCTCCTGGACCTGTCCTGCTCATAGCCCCTGTCCCTGCCTCTGTTAAGACCTTGCCCTCTGTCTGGCTCTCTCTCTGGGATCGTGTCCCCGGCACTGCCTGGTCTAACTCTCCTTTCGCCTGAGCGAGACCGCGTCCTGCGCAGAGCAGACTCGAAGCTACGCCTGTCCCCCGCTGACTGAGCTGCCGAGGTGTTGTTCCTCTCGGGGCCAGAGGGGGCGTTCCGCTCGGGGCCAGAGGGGGCGTTCCGCTCGGGGCCAGAGGGGGCGTTCCGCTCGGGGCCAGAGGGGGCGTTCCGCTCGGGGCCAGAGGGGGCGTTCCGCTCGGGGCCAGAGGGGGCGTTCCGCTCGGGGCCAGAGGAGGCGTTCCTCTCCGGGCCAGAGGAGGCGTTCCTCTCCGGGCCAGAGGAGGCGTTCCTCTCCGGGCCAGAGGAGGTGTTCCGCTCGAGGACGGAGTGAGGAGTGTCAGCACTGCCTCTCCTGGTCAAATCTCTGTTCAGCTTGATCCTCCTGGTGGGCTTCACTTGAATCTGGATCCAGAAAAAAATTTAATTTCAATTAAATTACATTGTGTTTTTTCAAAGGGGTTGCATTTTAGTATCAAGTGGCTTTTGTTGTGTGAACAGACATACATTTTGAAGTTATAAAAAGGGAAATAGAAGGGGTTAAAGCACTGTGCAAATTTATTTGAAACGGACTGAAAAAAATATATGGATCTATAATAGACTACCAACCTGGAGGTCCATAAGCGGCCTCACTCCTCGATCCCTCTCCTCGCGGCTGTAGTCTCGACTCACGGTCACAGACAGTGGTCTGTCTGACGGGGACACCACTCTCTGATGGGACAAGTGCATTGGAACCTCCCTGCCCAGCCCGGATGCCTCGATTCTCCTCAGCTTCCCAGGAGGTGGCCCAAGCAGCGAGCGGCCCTCCTCCACTACCCTCCTGCCTCTGTCCATGAGAGGTGGCGGCATGTGGTGACCTGAGTGTGGGAGCAGAACCTCGCTTTGGGGCATCTCTCTCCTGTTGCGAACATCGTGGCTTGATCTGTGGCTTTCATGAATATCTTCTCTCGATCTGTGGCTTTCATGAATATCTTCTCTCGATCTGTGGCCTTCATGAATATCTTCTCTCGATCTGTGGCCTTCATGAATATCTTCTCTTGTTCTGTGTATTTCATGAGCATCGTCTCTGGTTCTGTGGCCTTCGTGAAGATGGGGGTGGCTTGCGGGCTGGACATGTGGTGGGGTTTTAGGCGGCGCTTGCTTTAAAACAGGTTTTGCCTTGTCCCTTTTTGGGGTAGCAGGGTTACTATTTTCTTCCGTTTTGGGTTTTGCCTTCAAGGTTTTACTCACTGTTGATTGTTCCTTCTTCTTCACAAGTCCTTCACCCGGCTTCTTTTTCACTTTGTCAACTTTAACTTTAGTGCAGTCAGGTTTAACTTTGACTTTAGCCTTTAGGACTTTCTCCTTTTTGGTTTTGTCCGTCTTCACTAACGATTTTGCTGGCGCTTTTCCCGAGACGGCCTGGCTTTTAGAAGAAGTTGCTTTAGTTGCGATAGATTTGGAAGTCATGGGTGGAGTTTTGGCGGTGGGAGCTAGGTCATCCATGGGCTCATCTCGCACTGGCGTAGCATCTCCTCTATCCACATCTTGATCAGTCGTGTCCGCTTCCTCCCCCGCCTTCTTCTTTTTCACCTTTTTAACTTTAACGACTTTGCTAGACTTGGTTGCCGTGGAAGATGAGGGAGGGCGGTGAGTACCTTTGCGCCCTCGTTCCTGCGAGGAGTAATCTCGTGATAAAGGCGACAGCCGATCTCTCTCCCTGTCTCTACTGCCTTTTCCTTTGTGGTGCCCCGGTGAATGTTCATTGTACTCTTTGTAGTCTTTATAGTCTTTGTAGTACTTGTTATACCAGTGCTGATAGTCCTTCTCCCATTGCCGATAGCTTTGACTGTCCATGTTCATGTCATATGGGGACATGTCTCTATGATGAGGTTGTTTGCGTCCTCCCGGGCTGCGACCCCGGAAACCCCCGGGAGACCGTGAGCGCGATCGGTAAGGCGGCCCTGGCTCAGCGCCATCCCAGGCCCCTCCCCTGTACGGGGGAGGGGTGCGCGGAGAACCCGAGCGCCTGTACCCATACGATCTGGACCTGGAGCGGGACCGAGAGCGCCCGTAGCTGCGGCCGTTGCGTTTGGAGTAGGGTGAGTGGGGGTAGGTGCGCCCGTGGGAACGGGAACGGGAGCGCGAGCGACTGGGGGAGAAGGAGTAGGACCTGGAGCGGGACCGGGTGTATGGAGAGCGGCTGAAGGGAGAGCGGCTGTAGGAGCGGGATCTGCAAACACAAGGGTTGACCTTAAATGGAGCAGTTAAATCGGTTACATTTTATAATCATTACACACAATCGCATGGGTTAAAGTTGAAAAAAATCCTGAGCCTGAACTTGAATCATAGAATGATCACTAATAAGCGTTTTTTTATAAGTGCCTTTATACGCTCATTCATATCATTTATATCTATTTAATGCCAACAACTGATGATTATAAACATCAGTTGTTGGCAATAAATACTATTGAATTGTTACTTAAATCTAAAGCCTCACCTTGCCGAGACCTTACATACCACATCACAGTAAGTGAATATACTATTTTCTTTTTTTTAAATTATTATTGATGTTATTACTAACATTTTATAAATGTGTAAACTAATTAAACATCCAAACTAGACATCAGATATGATATACAAAAACTAAAACAAACACTGGATCAGGCATGTTCTGCAATGAAGGTACACAGACGGACTTTTGAATCACAGACGCGGTCAGTCATTGAAGTAGGGGTCTCACTGGTAGTGGTCGCTCCTGGTAGCGTAGTTGTGTGAGGTAGAGAACGGACAGCTGCAATGTGACGACTGTCTAGTTCGTGGCGACGAAAAACTTTCTTGCCACTTGTAGCATAGATTAGCTTCCTGGAGCACAGTACGCAGAAGCTAGCACCAGCTTCTCTCAATTTTCTGCACCAGCTGCCAAAAGGTTTATCATCTCGGCCCTTTTCCTCCATCCACGACCAGCGCCATTTATTTTTAACTCCCTCGTCTACTACGGCGATATTTTCCCCAGTTTTCAAAAAGTTGCGCTCCATTCCGCTGGAAAACTTGTTTGTGTAGTTTTCGTGCTAGCCGTTGCGCTGCCTGACTCAAACACCGCGCGTGCAGCACACACGAGCGCGCTCACAACACAACCTTGGCCAAAAGCCCCGCACCAGTCTACTCCTGATTTGCTGTGTTTTGTTGCGCTATACACACGCAATCCTTTCATACAATTGGTAGAACTAGAACACACTTGAACCTTTTTCAAATGACAGCAATCATTCTTTATTTATATATTTAAAAAATCGTGAACTTGAGTAAAGCATTGGTTTATAACTAAGCATTTTTGTTTGTTTTTATAAACAAAATGCTGTGGGACATACCTGGAATAGGATCTTCTTCTTTTAGGTAAGCCTCTGTACTTCATAAGTTCTTTATGGAAGTCTTTGGTAAATTCATCCAGTTTGGAAGTAACCCTGTGAACAGTGAGCATCGTTTCAGATTATTTATGTGGTCGTGATAAACAAGGAAAACCCCAGTAGCAATTGTGACCACATCTACACCAAAAAGTTATTTATTGATGATATGGGAGGGCAATTCTGACAAGTGACAGCAGATTGTCAAGTCTCAGAAAATCTGATTCCTCTAATATAGAACAAATATGAAGGCAAGACTACATATTTAGAATTGGTAACAAACAAACAAAACAAACAAAAACCACATGTGGTCTCACATTAACAAACACATTTAGAATATTCATTTAAGGAAACAAAACAAAAACATACTTGTCTTGGCGATGATGGCGCTGTCGGTAGAAATCCTCTTTGGACAGTGGAGGCTGGGGGAGTGAGGGGGGCATGGCCACCAGCGGTGGTTGTGCCCCAGGAGGCAACCAGGGTGCAGCCATGCCCGGTGGCGGTGGGACATACACTGGGGGGGGCTGGTACCCAAGGCCAGGAGGGGGAACGCTGTACGGAGGGGGGTAGGCCTGAGGGGGAGGGGGGAACAGGGCTGGGGCGGCGTATACCGGCGCAATAGGGACGGGAGGGGGGGCTCTCTGGAGATGACTGGAGTTGTGCTCTCTGTTCCTGTAAGACCTGACAATACAAAAAAAACACAACAGAAATTAGCCAGATCATTCACAGTCGAATCCCAAATACAATCTGAATAGTCAAAGTATTTGTCCAACATCTTGCAGCTCTACAATATCTTAAAAAGTCACAGTGATGAATGGGAGCCATTAACCCCACTGTTATTATTGAATGAGACATATCAGATGACTTGCCTGTCCCATGATCTATGTCCTCCTCTATGTGAGTGATGGGGTCTTGGGGGTCCTAAAGAAACAAGGCTTGGTTAATCTTTCTCCTGCTTAAATCTAGCTTCGTGTTGAAAGGTCGGAACATCTGAATTTTACCCGATAGATGTGTAGACCTGTGCGGGGGAGGAGGGTGCCCAAGAACAGGTAGATGGCAGCCTGCAACATTATCCTGTAAAGACAAATAAGATGGAAACGTATGATCCAAACTGTAGGTAGGGGGCTCACAGGAAGGGAACCTTTCAGGAGATCAACAGGTAGAAGTCAGTTATTAAATTGAAACGGTTCACTAAAAGCTCACCTGTGCAGCACTTTCAGAGTGTCCTGGAGGTTCCGTCTTTCGCAAAGGGGGTAGAGGGTCTGGCTCTCTAATCCACAAAAAGGAAACAAATGTGCATTAAATATATGTTATTTATTGTGTGGCTAGAATGTGATCAAAGCTGTGCAGACATACCCGGGTGGTGGCGGCTCATACCCTGGAGGTGGCGGCTCACCGTGGCTCGTGGTATGCACAGGGGAGTGGTGGGCTATGACAGGGGATGGTGAATGGACTGCCTCTTGAGCTTCAACAGAGGGTACATGTGGTGGAGTGGGCACCGAAGTGGGAGCACTGGTGATTGTAGAGGCTGCAGAAGCAGCAGCAGCAGCAGACGCAGCAGGTGCAGTCATAGTTTCAGGGAGTGTCACTGGGACACTAGCTGCAGGGGGCAGCACAGGGGGCTGTAAAGGGGGCAGCACAGGGGGCTGTAAATGGGGCAGCACAGGGGGCTGTAAAGGGGGCAGCACACTGGGCTGTAAAGGGGGCAGCACACTGGGCTGTACAGGAGGCGGTGCTGGAGGCTGTACAGGGGGCATTAGAGGGTCCTGCTGTCTGGAGTGCAGAGACCGCAGCAGCTGAAGACGAGGTGGTGGTGGTGCTGAATGCTGGATTGGTTTGCGTATGCGTTTGGTGTAGCCCGTCTCATTCTTGAAGTTGTTCACAGCCTAATTTAGAGAAAGATTTAGTCAAGAGGCAGAAAATGTTTCACGGTCATCAGACTATGTGTTTTAAATTCCATATTTAGCCCATATAGGAATACACATTACACATACGTGTGTGTGTATATGTATATATATATATAATATATATATATACACACACACACGTGTGCTGCTGCTTCTACACACACTAGAGCTGGGACAATTCACTTTTGTCACAATCTGATACGTATCACGATACTCAGTGACCGATACGATACGTATTGCGATACAGTAAGTAGAGTCTAATTATGATAATAGGTTTACCTTAAAATGTGTCAAAAGTTACATGTCCAAATTTTATAAATAAAATGACATTTGACATATATGCAGGCGTTTGAAAACTGCATGAACACAAAATGTAACAAAGTGATGTGCAACTGTTACTGAAAAACAAAGGAGTGCAGGATAAAAATGCCTCCAAACACAAGTATTGCGAATCCTGATAAAGTATTGATACTTGATATTACAGCACAAAGTATTGTGATCCAAGTCCAATCTGATATTTTATCCCAGTCCTAATATAAAATAATTATATATATATATATATATATATATTTATTTGAGAACATTACCTGTCTGAGAAACTTGTTGGCAATGAGGTTATCAGGAGAAACATCAGACTGTTTGCAAGTGTAGCAGATATGCTCTTCTGAGTCTAGCAGCGCTGTCCTGATGCCTGTTGAAGGAACACAAATATCAGAAAAAAATTACTTTTAATCAAGCTCCAAATCACTAAAGAGAAATCCAAATGGTTTCATTTTTAATAGACTATAAACAATGTTTCTGCAACAACACAAGAGAAAAACAAAATACTGAAACTTTCAACTCTTAAGCTATGCTTCAAAGAATCTTTGATTTGTAGTGAAGTATTCAACGGCAATAGTTCTAAACTGGTGTAGCTTTGAGACGCACCTTCATGGTAACAAGTCACATTCCAAAAAAAAATTAACTTATTAAAACATTTAGGCCTGATATAGAATACAATATCAAAAGGGCTAGCAGCCCACCCCTGTTCTAGCGCGAGTTTGGTTGATGGACTTACAGTCGTCACAGTAGCTGTTCCCACAGCAGGGTATGACCACTGCATCGGTCATGAGGTCATTGCAGATGGGACACAGCAGTTCATCTGGGATGGGATCTGTATCATCTTCAGAGGACGACTGCTCATGTGGAACAAACGGAGGCCGCTCTTTCTTTCCTTGTGCATACGCCTTCGCATCTATAGCAGGTATAGCATATTCTCCAGTGCTGGTCAACATGGCTCCTTTATCCCCCGGGTCGGCCTTTACCATGAAGCTCTGAGGAATGCCTTTACTGGTCCTGACTGGTTTGGGCAACTCCACACTTTTATCCTGGACCTCAGAATAATACAAACAAAATCAGTCTCAGGTATAGTCCAGTAGTTCCTGCTCATTAATACGTATTTGAAAGTTACCAAAGCCATGGGGCATTGACGATTGTAGTGGCCTGCCTTTCCACAGCGGAAACAGGTGTAATGTGCAGGCGGAGGTCCGAGTGCCTTCTTGGAGTAACTAAGAAGAGAAACAAGTTACTTTCCAAATGCCTCATGACATTGTAGGGAAATCAGTAGGGAACAAAACACTTTTAAAAGGGAGTATGTGTAAAAATATCCACAAGACTAACTGTATGGGGTCATAATCATGGTTGGATTGAGTCATCATGGCTTTAATCTTGTCTTCTTCTGATGCATTTGCGTCGACCAGATTTGCAGTCTAAAAAAAAAAATAGAACAAATACAAAAAAATAAAGAAACATTATTTTTAATACATGGATAACAAAAAAAAATAAAGTTGAACAATGCTTGACATCTCAGTGTTGTCATCATGCACATAACCAGTACCTTGGAGAGTTGGGCAAGAGTCATTTGAGGAGATGAATCAGTCTGGAGGAAAATCAAAGTACAAACAACACACGTTAACATGTCGTGACCGTCTACAGTCCATCACACAGTGGAAGATCACAGCGCCTTTCTCCCCACCACATTGTGAAAAACACCATCTCCTCAAAACGTCTGCGATTACATTTCTAAATTGAGGCTAAAATAAGATTCTGCTGTCTCAAAGACGACACTGATCAATGGTTAATAGCTTAAAAAAATCTTGAAGTTGATAAATTATGAAAAGAAAATCAAGCAATATGATGCAGAAAAGTAAAAATAAAAATGTTGTCGACCCTATGACATCTAGAATTGTATGACCTAGTTTGCACTCAAACCCCTTTCACTACTCTTTTCCCCCCCCGCCCCCAAGAGACCCTGCTTCATCAGCAAGTTTCAAATGGACCAGCAAACTGCTCTAGATAGACTTCTCCAAGCACTCTCAATGGAATACTTGACATGTTTTGGCAGGCAATTAATCTTCCACTTGCTAGACTTCTTTCCTTGAGGATGTACATGGAAGGGTAAAGTTTCAGTAAAAGGTCGGGGATACTTGAAATCTGTTATGTCAAATTAACAAAATTATTCCATCAGGTATTAAAACGAAAGATCCTTTAGCTGTCAGAAGTTTAAAAAGTCCACTACTGTGCATTAAATCATGAGCAATTAAGTAGGTATCCAACAAAGCAGCAGCATGGCTGCCTCTCCGATTAAAGTTGGGGTCCTCCACAAAGGTTTTTTGGCTCAGAAACACTGGATCTGCTGCACAGGGAACACACAAGGATCTGGTGTACTCGGTTCTGACAGTGAACCACTCTCATCTTTATTGACAGGTTCTGCAGCGTACAGCTTACAGGACACACTACACCAGGACACTCACTGCAGCCACCTCCATAGATTAACCAGCAAAGATTCAAACTGCTAGGGTGCCACTAGTATCATCCCGTAACCAAACTTTAATATTACAATTCCAGCAGGTAACTCCAAAAATCGGAAATACTTTGAACCTCAAAAAATATGAGAGCCTTTGGCGTCATCTTTATATTATGAACATCTTCAGGATAAAAAAAAGGTACATAACAAAAACTGACAATCAAAAACATTACTTGGTCAAGTTGAGCTAATTAAAGTTTAAGTATTCAACTTTCTGGTCACATCTTTAGTAACTGTAAACAGATTACAGTAAACCCTAGGCACACATTACTCCATTGGGTTATCAAGCCATGAATGTATTTTTCACAGAAAATAAACATTGAATTGAATTATCAATACAAATAACCATTGTGTTTACAAGTAAACTTGAATACATTTGCCTGTCAGTAAGCAGGCTACAACAATTATTTCATTATGAAATACATCAGAAATATTGTGGCAACATCAATGATGTGTTTAGCTCAGAGCATTTAAAACATTTGGAGGTCTGTCACTCTCCACACACAATTATCAAGATAGCATTACTCTTGTCCAGAACACATCGTTTTAGCTGAGGAACAATTATGTTCATAAAAACTTGTTTTTGTATAAGACTTCTCAAAATTACATTAAATAACATTTAGTTAAAGATGTTAACACAAATGTAGGCAACACACAGTGAACAGAGAATACACGCAACTTAATCATTGTTGACAGAATGTTTTCAGAAAGGTGAAATAGATAGGAGAGAGTGAGTGAGTGTGTTGATTTTGGGTTAAGTTTACATACGGGTCTAGATGATCCAACCACTGCTGTGTCAGAACGCTCCCTGTAGAAAAAAAACAATAGGTTACTCCTGAAAATGTTCGGTCATCTTTCAAAAGTAAAGAGGAACCGTGGTTGTATCAATTCTGAAAGCAACTGATGTAATCTACAAGTCTCCTGAACTCTTTGCAATGTGAAATTTAAGACCTCCACATTATAGGAAGACGACTCTTTTAAGAACATGCATTTATCATTTGTAAAAATGACATACAAGCACAGAACCAAGCAACCTATTTGCCCTACTGTGTCTCCATTACTTAAAGTAAAATAATTACCCCAAACAATGGGCTAACTTAAAACAATGTGAACTCCTAGAGGAAAACAGCAGAAAGAACCCAGTGGCTTGTCTAGTGTGATGACTGAAGAGCATCGCCGCCAAGGCAAGTACGTTTTTAACTTTTTAAAAATGCAATGGGATGGCCGTGTACAAAGCCAGTGGTAGGAGTCAAATTGTAAACCTCTGGAATCTCCATGAGCAACTACCACATACAACCAACCCCTTTTGCTGTGACTAGCAACATTAACCTCAAGTGATGTAAATATAAACAAAGGAAGAACAATTTGTAGTAAGCATAAAGTACTTTGAGGAAGTACAAGTCACAGTTTTAGTAAAGTATTATAAACTATTTTAAAGAATATTCAGACAATATACATACACAATGAACGTCCTGCCAGCACGTTTAACTCCACCAATAGGCGTCCGCCGAACAATGACTGAAGAATGTTTTGGTATGTGGGCCTCTTCATCTGTGTATTCTGTAATAGTGTTAAAAAAGAACATTTTTCATATTTACACTTGAATATACATTTATGTAGAACGTGGCACATTATTAATGAATAACTATAACATATCAATGGCATAGTAACCAAACATGTCTGCAGTTTCTAACCAGCTAGACACATAGCATGTGTCAAGATTTCTATCAACTCTAGGCTTGAACCAATCAGAAAATGAAAGGGCTATGTAGAGCTTACCTTCTCGCGTCTGCGCATTGGTGATCTGCAGGTCGCAGTCTGTGGCCTTGAGCTTCTCTCGGGCCATGATCTGTCTCTTCAGCTCACTGAGGGTGATGTGGAGCCCATCGAAAGTGACTGTGTTGTAGTCCAGTTTGGAAGAGAACTTATAATGAACACACGACATTTTTACGATATGACGCAGTTGTACCTACACAAGGGAAACAGGGAAAACACAGGCCTGCTTTGGTCAAATAAAAACAGGGTGAGGACTGAACACAGAAGGCTAAAATAGTTTAATAACCCTTCTTTATAGACACTGGTGGACAGTAACAACTAAACGTGAAGGAAGCTCACAGATGACAGTCTTTCATAAAGCAAGGAAAGGGGTTGACGTGAGAGACAGGTGCGTCATGGAGAGGCACATTGTGCCTTCAGTCTTTACAGTCCCATATCGGAAAAGGGGTTGTACCCAAACCCAAAAACGTCCATAGCACAAATATATCCGTGTTATCGATAAGTCCTTCACGAAGAGTCCCTGGCAGGGTGCCCAAAACTGCGTGCTTCACAGCTAATGCGCAAAGCACCAGGCTGTGAGTTTCAAGAGTCTTTACGGATGTGTTGCCTTTGTTCCCAGTTCTTGTGAATAGGCCAACAAGATCATTCAAAGTCCACGGAAACGTAAACAATCAAACAATGTCCCAATCTAAAGTCTTCAAACATAAAATATACGACGACGCCATAAAACAGTCAAACACAGCATTTTGAGACACACGACCCGGACAAAAGCCAAGTGCTATGGCTAACGAATACTTTGATAATGCTAAGCTAACAATGAGGCAACAAAATGGAGAAGTAACTCATAAATCCATGGTTGGGCGAGTACACGGGAAATTTATTCGGTCCACGTTTAAATCCCACGATGTAAATCTGAACGTGGTTTTATATACCGACGTTTCCTCAACGAAAATTCAGATAATCCTCAAAATCCACAACGACGCGTCTTTCTCTGTACAGCCTCTTCTCTTCCTCGTTGTTACATCAAAATGGCGTAGCGCGAAACAGGAAATAAGATTACTGCTTCTTCATGGAATTACTAGTGGACTATAAACCAGCGATAAAAGGTGAATGCCGCCACCTACCGTGTCGGAGCAGGACGAACGCGTCATACATTTCAGACCTATGGTACTCAATAATGTGAGTAGAAGACAATAATTTCAATACACAATTCATTATTCTGAAATACTCAGGATGTTCATAGTGTTTGCCTGAGATGGGGCAAGTTGAATATTAGGCCATATATTATTGGTGGGTAAATAGACCGCTTGACTATTTGTGTACAGCCGATGAACTGTGTACTGTTGTGTCTGTTGGGAATTCTTCACTTTGTAAAAAAATCATGTTTCATTTCTTTGATACCCAACAGTTTACATGTTATTGCCAATAAAAACATGATCAAATATAAACGTTTGTGAGGTATTAGTTCAGGCAGATTCTGTTTAAGCATTCCTGTGATTTTGATGAAGATCAGACCACATTTAGTGACCAATTTAGGCAGAAATGTGAGAAATTCCAGACGGTGTACTTACTTTTTCTTGCAACTGTATCACCACCCATAGTAGTTGAACTTCTTCAACCCACTGAAGAGACTCCATACAATAACTGAGTTTTGCAAAAATAAATATCACTTTGTTAGTGTAATGTTTTTAAAAATACATTATGAAATTCTGTAATAAAAACAACCACTACACTACATTATTTTTGTTCTAACTACTGTGTATATCTAAATGCAATAAAGGTTGTATTCCAAATCCAAATAGCGTCAGTTTTTTTGTTTTTGTTTGTTTACCTCCTACTGTACCCTTTTATTTATCAAGGTTTACCTCTGGTTGTGGAAGGAACCATAGGGTAATTACTAAGAACCACAGCAGGAGCAAGGTGTACACAATCCATTTAATAACAAAGTGTTTCCGGCCAAACCTTATGGTATAAACAATGAGAAAAACAATGATTCCATTTGCCCTCGTCATTTGGTAAAATTGTGCAATTACTGTAACGGTAACTCCATGAAAAATATGACAAGGGTTCCATTGACTTTTTTGATTGGAACGACCAAATGGAATTTTCTTCCAAATTCAGTAAATTTCTGCCAAACTACGATTTTTTCTCCCAATTTAAATGTTATTGTCGCACCTTGTTTTTACATATCAGAGCAAATGGAAACATTGTTTTTCTGATTGCTTATTTAATACATTTAAAAAATAAATTATAGCATGGATACTCTCCACAAAAATCCAGTAAAATGACAGTGAACTGGACTACTCCCTAACCCTTTTTTATTCTCCCAACAATTCTGCAGAGTGCAGGCAGCACCAATACAATTGTGTTGTCCTTGAATCCATGTCCAATAAAAGAGAGCAAGATCTTCTTAAACTCAGTGGAACTTCTCCGGACTCTACAAGCAGAGAATTAATAAAAGTTGTTCTCATTGTACCATAACACACTCTCAAAAGCTGTGCAGCATTCTGTCCAGTTCGTCATGGGATGCATTTGCTGTACTATAGTCAGAGACTCGTATGTGAGCTCTATATATTTCCAACAACACATCCTGATCGGCACCTTACTAAAAACCTGCTACATTCAAAATGAATCCTCTTTCTTCTTTTGTAGGATTTTGTGAACTTGTTTTTCATCATCTTACCGATATATTGCATGGTGACTTGTTCTGGCTCATTTTGTGTCATAAGTCAGTCAGTACAGAATTCAAATTGGTGCATCACAAAGGTTTCCTGAGGTCCCTTCTGCCATCACACCTTTATCTTAATTGTTTTTAAAGGCAGAGAGAGGGTCATCCCTGGGCCCTGTTGATTATAGTTACCAACAGTAACTATAGTTCTATGAGTATCTGTATAGACATAGATACCCATAGTAAAGCCTAAAGGCCATAGTACATGCACAATAAAACTAGAAAAGTGTATTAAACTGCTGCTTCTCTTGAAAGCCCCCTATAGTGATCCCCTGGTATTTTCATAGAGAAATATGTTGAAAAGTCACAGCGGAACAAGAATGGGAAAGATTGTAGATCAAACTGTTGTAGAGGTGTAAAAGGTTCAGCAGGTTTAGGTATGGCTATAAGGTCAATGAATGAGAAAAACAGCAGAGATGCAGTGGACATTGAGCACTGATATACTGGGGGGGAAAGCTGGAATTATAGCTGCCAACTGGAGGCCTAGAGGAAACGTATAAAGGAACGAATTAAGACAGGGTGTATTGGTGTAAAGGCTCTGTATTCAATTGAGAAAAAAGAACTATCACATATTTGGGGGCTGTGGAACCGCCACCTTAACATGGTGGAGAGGTTAGAGCGCACAAATGATCCTGGGAGCTCTGTTGTCGGGGGCTTTGTGCCCCTGGTAGGGTCTCCCAGGGCAAACAGGTCCTAGGTGACAGGTCAGACAAAGAACGCCCTTATGAGAGACCAACAGGCCCGGTTAGAACCATGAGGCCGTCCTTCTGTGGACCCACCACCTGCAGGAGGAGCCATAGAGGCTGGTGCAATGTGATTTAGGCAGCTCCAACAGCTGCCCCCACGACCCGGCAACGGACAAGTGGAAAAAAATGGATGGATGGATGGATGGATGATACCACAGAAACTGGAAACAAACGTCATAAATCGAACATTATGGGATGAATATGGCATTTTTGTTGTATGCAAGCAACAGCGCCCCAATATCAAAACACAAAAGCCAAACAACACATACAGTAAACCGACTACCGGCGCCGCTCCTTTAAAGGGATATTTCAGGATTTTTGACATAGGGCCTAATTTCCTAGTTATCCAGAGTGTTGTTGATTTCTGGAGATATTTTTTTTTTAATTCATGCTGTCCTTATTTGAAGAGTTTAGTGGGACTATTTTCTAGCAGATCACTCCGCCGCTGCGTAGCTTACAACCACAAAGCTGATGCTACTCAAATATAAGTTATTTTAAATGTAAAATGGTTACAATTATTCTATCGACACAGACAATTATATCGTTAGTCTAGCGTTATAAGTGATTTTCCTCAGGCACATTGTGGAGTGGGTCAGGCCGTTTTTAATGCAGACTAGCTGTTACCGTAGAAATGCACTAGCCTAGCACTAGCCTAGCACCACTAGACTCTTCAAATATAAGGATTGCATTAAATACAAAATAAATATCTCCAGAAATCAACAACACTCTGGATAACTAGGAAATTAGGCCCTATGTCAAAAATCATGAATCCCTTTAACAGTAGGTAGGTCCCGACTGGTCAATACATCTAAAATAATATAAGGCTGCACATATTATCATTAAAGCATCGTTATTGTAAAATTTGGTGATGCAATATCCATAAGAAGAAGCCACAACATGAACGCAAAATCACTGAGGTCACTGAGATTTACACAGTTTTTGCCAACAGACTAAATTAAAAAGGTCTTAACTGAGCGCATTTTCTCCAGTTCAGCTTCAACCAAATCTAAAAGCTTATTGACTGGAGCTTACAGCCTCTAGGTCAGTGTAAGGCCTCATTTGAAAGAGCTACAAACTGATCATGACTTTTTGTGGCTTTTTAATTTAATTTTTTGCTTCTTCATCACTTTTTAATTGTGTTTTTGATGCTCTTTTGTTGCTTTTTTTGGTCACTTATGTGTTGTATTTTCACCCTTGTTTTCGTCGCTGTTTGGACGCTTTGTTCAAGAAGCTTTAAGATTTGGGTAAAGCCGAACTGGAGAAAATGTCCATGGTTCAGGTGAGGGTTAAGAGGTAAAAAACGTGCTGAAGTTCAGCCTCAGTCTTGTTTTGACACAATTTGCTGAGAAAAAGAATTTGAATTTAATGGAACGGTTGAGTAAAATGTCCCACTGTAGTCGCAATAAATCCGACAGTTATCATATATCGCAATTTCCCCTCATGTCGCGCAACCCCAGTGAGTGAGCGCTAAGCAGGGGCGCAACTACCCACTTTCTGGGGGGTATGCAGACACACAACCGGCGCGATCTCCACTGTAATGCTCACTTTGAGCTTCTCGTGGAGCAGCAGCAGCACCGGTAAAGATGACCGGGGCGGACTGAGGAGGAGACTGTGTGCGATGATGTCGCTGCCGTTCGGGGCGGCCAAGAGTGGAGCTGAGTGAACAGGTGAAAGATGTGAGTGACGGGGCTCCTGTAGCCGCCTCGTCACTTACGGACCCCGCGCGCCTTTTACTGTCCTATGGCCCAGGAGGGCGCTGGGAGTGTTTCCCCAGAAACCGTGCTCTGAAACCGTTTGCCCGCAGGCCGCAGCTCACGTCCCGCATTCACAAACTGTCCCTCTGTCAATCCTACACTCCTCTCTCCGCCCCACTCCAGCAGTGACTTCCATCCATCCATTTTCTTCCACTTGTCCGTTGCTGGGTCGTGGGGGCAGCTGTTGGAGCTGCCCAAATCACATAGCACCAGTCTCCTATGGCTCCTCCTGCAGGTGGTGGGTCCACAGAAGGACGGCCTCATGGTTCCAAACGGGCCTGTTGGTCTCTCATAGGGGGCTTCACCCATTCACTCTCTCATTCACACACCAGGGTACGCAGACACTGGAGGCAAGGAGGGTGAAGTGTCTTGCCCAAGGACACAATGACAATGTGCACCTTCAGGAGGCAGGATTCAAACCCCCGACCTTCCGATCATAAGACGACCCGCTCTACCATCTGAGCCACCGTCGCCCCCAGTGACTTTTGTTACGCAAAATAAGCATGTTGACGCTATGGGGCGCCCATGTCAAATGCTATGAGGAAATGGCCTATGGGGCGCCGCTGTCCCTTGCGCGCCGAGTCCGACTATATTTAAAAAAATGTTTTCTCTCTCGCCCCGTCCTTTCGGCACCCCTATGCAAGGCATATATTGCGTATGCCCTTTTTGCGCCACTGGCGATAAGTCAAGCAGTTAGCATTTTATAATCCTTTTTGGTTATACAGTTATACACAGCCTGACCCCCAAAAAGTGGCCACAAAAATAAAAGGTCACACACTCTAAATATTCGCTGTGGAATTGTCTCAATAAGTGTCTGCAATGTCAAAAAAATCCAGCTTTGCATTCATTTTTTCACCAAGATCTTGTCTTGACGATGCGAGAGTGTGACCACAGCGCAAAGCCTTTTCCAGCACATCCCGAAGATTCTCAATGGGGTAAAGGTCTGGACTCTGTGGGGGTCAATCCACGTCAAATGACGTCTCACACTCCATGTGAGTCCAATGAATCCTGACATTGAACGTGAACTGTGTATTTGGAGGCAACACAATCCCAACATATTGCAATGGCTCCTACATTCAAGCATCTGAACTACGATAAAAAATAACACAAAATAAAACGGCGGAATGGCCCTTCTTCTCACACAGGCGTCGTCCTCCTGTTGGCCGAGCAATTCCCCGACGCCAGCCCATCAGCCCCATTGCGCCCCTCTAACATGTTCATATCATCAACGGGCAAATCCCCGCTGCCATCGCTCAGTGGCGACGCCACAGTGTAAAGCATGAAGTCTGGCCCGACCGCGATGGGCGAGGGCAGACCTCCCAACGCGTTGATCTTAGTCTCGGCGGAAATGGAGGGCTCCCTGTCCCTCAGCAGCGACGCCCGGAAGGAGGCCGAGTCCAGACCACTATGGGTGCTCCGGGAGCTATAGCGCCTGGTGCGGCTCTGGGAGTAGCGGTTGCGGTAGTAGGAGGAGTTGCGGGAGATGGGCGGCTTCATGAGCGAGGGCCTGCCCTTGGTGCGCAGCTGCCGGTGCTTCTCGATGAAGACGTGCACGGCCAGGACGCCCACCATCTCAGCCAGCACAAAGGACAAGGCGCCAAAGTAGAAGGACCAGCCGTACGAGTAGCTCTTCTTGTTGTCGCTCTGGCTGGGGTCGTCCGAGTTGGCTGATATGTACACGATGATGCCGATGATGTTGCTCAGACCTGGAAGGAGAAAACAAGTTTCTATTTTCAAAATTCACAAAACTGGATATACCTTTATCTATTACTTATTTATTATTATTATTTTTCAATGAAGGTACTTGATTCGTCTTCTGTACTCAGTACTTGAAGTCTCGAACGTTTCGCCTCTCATCCAAAAGGCTTCGTCAGCGACAAAGGTCCCACTCTGGCCGCAGCTGAATATATAGACCAACGGGGAGGAGTTAGGGTAGGCCCGGCTCCTCCCCTCTAATCACAGCTACTCTCCCCCGTGGGTAAACCCCTTTGAAGTAGAGTGTCTCTAACGATCTGCTCACCTCAGTATCGGTCAGTCCTGTCCTATTCATGGCTGATCACTGCTAATTACCTGCCCATTGTTCTTTTGTTGGCTGAGGTGCCGTCTCCTTGGACTGGCCGTGCCCTTTCGATTTCTCCCGAAGGAGATTGGAGTACAGTGACGGAAGATTAAATCTGAGGCCGCCATTCCGGTTCATGGAAGGATTTTCTTTCCTGACAAAAATAGCTTCTTTAACTCCTCTTTCAAACCAACATTCTTCTTTAGCTAAAATGTTGACCTCCCCGTCCTCAAAGGAGTGTTTGGAGGCTTTGAGATGGAGGTGCACCGCCGACTGAGGGCCGCTTGTGCTTTCTCTTCGGTGTTGATAAAGTCTCTTCTGTAAAACTTGTCCATCCATTGGATGCAATATATATATCATCCAATATATTGCATCCAATATAATGTTGTTTGCATTCTTCTTCTTTGCATTGAATAGAATAAACCACATTGCTTTATGGGGAGGGTTTGTCCCTGTTTCAGAGCTTGGTGTCCTGCACTGGTCAGCTCCACCTCCTCCTTCCTCTTCATCCTGCAGCTCCCTCCGCACCACAACAGTCACCATCTCCTCGTTTGTCCCTTGTTTCCTGTAGCTCCTCTTGTGAAGCCTCCACTGTGCTGCAGCTGTGGGGACTCTTGGTGCCTCTTCAGTGTCTCAGAAGAAGACATTTGTAGGTCTCAAATGGTTTAGCTGATAAGCTAGCATTTTGTTTACCTTTAAAAAGCTGCTTTCTTCAGGACCATTTTAGATGTTGTAGCACTGCATTATTCCACTCCTCAAAATGGCATGAGGAGTGGAATTATACTGCTTGACATCACTGGAAACGCATGTATTTAACCTACCCAGACACATGGAGGACATCATGTCAAATATGTACAGTTGAATTCTAACCAAGATATGAGTACTTATTCTGTACAAGAGGGTCTGGCTGCAGCCGATGGAGAGTCTCATGGGAGTGGAGCTCCACAGGACATTACGTGACCTACACATTTTTCCCGCGAAAATGTAAAACGGTTTAAAAAACAATTAGACACAATTAATCTAAAAAATAAAATGTGAAAGGGTCAGGCTTAGAAGAAGGGTGAGGGTTAAGGTTAGGAGTTTTGTTTAGGAGCAGGGATACAGATGAGATCGGATTTTTTTTTTATCATTAAAAGATTACGATGCAGTAATCAAAATGAAAACAATTACATACAAATTTAAGTCTGAAAAGTACACATGTAAAAAATAAATAATAAAGAAAACACACTAATATGTGACTCTCCATCGGCTGCAGGCAGACCCATCTCAAACTATGAAGGACACTCTACTTCAGCTATTTCATGCCATGGTAACGTTTTATGCAAAGATATTAACCATATTATATTTGTGTCTATTTTCCTGACCTGCAGAGACAAAGAGGATGCCGGCACTCAGGATGACATTGTAGCGGGACTTGTAGAACTCACTGGCTGCTACACACACTCCGCCCAGAAACAGAAGTCCCACGCTGAGGATGGGGAAGAGGTTGGAGGCTCGCACCGCACCTGTTAACAACAACACATGGCCGTTAAAAGTCTCGAAATACAGTTTCAATCTTTGTAGATACTTACGTAACAAATACTCCGCAGCATCCTGGTCATAATCGGCATCTTCCGGAAAGTGGTCGATGTCTTTACAAACGCCCTGAAATGTCCCTGGAAATGTAAACACATAAAACTTAATATCCCTGTAAATGTAAAAACATTAAATCTTTATGAAAAAAAACTCTTTCCTAATTCATTCTGAACCCCGTGATTCTTCACAGAGATGAGTTTATTTATAAGCAGATTTCACAACTGCTAATAACAACTAGCCTGCTAAAATCAAAGCATCAAAGCTACATCAGGGTTTGCAACATCTAAAAAAAAGGTCTATATTACACTGCCTTAAGATCAATGGGGGTCACCATATCTGTTATTATGTCTTCTACCGTGACAAAAAAAATCGGGTACAGCACCTTTACGATTATGTAAACGGCTCTCAAAATATGCTGTAGATAATTGTACAACTGGCGCCACTTAAACTTAAATCTTATTCTTAAAAATTGCTAGCAATGTCATTGTTCTTATTTTAAAGGACAACTAAGCACCAAACCAACTTTTTTTAGCTTATAAACTGCATAAATATGTTTCTTATAGTGCTCTCTTCATGTCCTGGTCAATTTTTTGACATTTTAGTGCAAATTAGATAAAATCTCACTTTTGAGCCTAAAACCGTCTGTGTAGCGCCCTCTCTACATTTTCGACTACACTACATTTGAATTTCGTGCCTGTCCTCCCCATTCGCTCTGCCAGCTGTGTGACGTCACGTTGTGCTGTGTGACGTCCGTCGCTCTGCTGCTCGGGGTATAAAAGCCAAGTCTCGCACACGCCCCCGTAGCGAGTTGGAGTTGGAATAGCGAGCGAGCGTTTTACATCGATTTTCAGGTTAGCAATTTATTAGCATAGTATTTAGTTAGTTCTTTAGCGCAGCGTTTCTAGTGTAGTTACTTTAGTGTTTCTAGTGTAGTTATCTTAGTCAGGTAGTTCAGTAGCTGTTTTGTGACGTGAGCACAACATGCCGGTCACAGAGCGGCCAGGGAGCAGGAGGATGAGGAGAGAAGACCCGAGACGGGATTTGATCTACGAGCTCCACTCTGTGTGTGAACCACAGCACTCACATCCCCGACCTCTCCTACTAAATAAAGACAAATGTTTCCCCAAAATACCCAGATTAACATATTTAGTGACATGGCTGGATGTTTTCACGTTGAAACTACAAACACGATAAAGCTGTATCGGGCAGACAGCGCTCATCAGGGCTGTCAGTGTTTATGAGATGGGGCCGAGGGCTTTTTACTGTAGTCTCCCCCAGGGGGAGCTCACAGACACCGGGGGCAGCGGTTAGTCATCCCGGGCTGCCTTCGAGGCTCAGAGCGGGGCAGTGTGTGACTGAGTGTCCGCTAAAGCCAGGAGGGGGAACGGGGAGATACGAGCGCCAAATGTCCGCCGCGTGTGCTCGGGACACTTTCTCCAGAGTCCGGGAAAGTGGCGCCACATCGTCTAAATGCGGCATAACGGGAGTCAGTCAGTCCTGGTCACTCGGGCACTTACTCTGAGACTGTCAACAGAGCAGAGACCGCCCACACACTCCCCCTCCCCGCGTCCCCCCAAAGCCTCCCGCCACGCCTCTTTCTCTGAGTTTTTTTTTAATTTTGGGAGTAGCCTTTAAAACAATCTTTATTCATGCACATTTTTCATTAGGGCCACCGTGCCATAGCGCATTTATCCCGATTGACCTTTGACCGGAAGCGCTTCGCAAGTGCCATACGAGATTGCGATTTCACTTATCAACTGAACCTCACCACTTGAACTGAACACAGGACTTTTCTGTCAAAACAACTCATGGTTTGAACACGCTGTAGTTCCCAAAACAATGTGTGCTTGACCTAAGAGTTCAGTGCTTTGTGAATGCGGTAAAACAAAACGTCAGAAACAGTGTCCTTCAGTAAGTAACAAAAATTGCGTGCCGGTGTCGGGTTAGTCCTCAGCTGCTGTGACTGAGCGCCATTGTGGGCCATCCTGACCAGCATGTTTTTAGAAGTAGAGGAAACATGGTTGGCTGAATTCAGTGCTCCTCTGAAACGGTGCAGCGAAATTGGTAGGTCTCAAATGTCTTTAGCTCATAAGCTAGCTGTTTGTTTACTTTTAAAAAGCTGGGTGCTTTATGACTATACGGATTCTCTGTAGTAAAAAATCCACTGAACCTAACAAAAACACAGCTTCCAGTAACACGATGTGGAACATAGAGCCTACAAATGCAGTTTGCAGAAAAAGGCAAAAAGTGCCGCTGTACCAAGAGAGAGGGACGTAACGGCTGCACGATTTTCAGGATAGCCTACCAATTTGACACTGCTATAAAGTTCTGAATTTACGCTTCGAAATCAATAAGCACGAGAGCAGCCACATTTGACGCAAGACTGAAAAGCTCTCTGCCTAAATGTTGGCGGACCTCCAAACCCATCACACGATCGTAGGTCTTTGCAAACACTCACTGCCTGCTCACGTACACATTCCCCCCTCTCCCGCTAACCTCTGCCCACTGCTGCCCAGGGAGATATTGATAGATCTGTCCCTATGTAAGGCACTCATTGAGCAGTATTGATGAGATGACTCGGTCGCCATGGAAACACAACTCATTCACTGGGCACAACGCCGTCGTCATAATGTGCGGCGGGCCAGTCGAGAGATACAACATCTTATTTGTGTAACTACGGAAATGAATATGCGGGCTACTGCTGTGTGCGCCGCGTGTGGTTTCTGAGCTAACCTTAAAAGTCATTACAAATCTTTACGAATTATCAGTGCATAGACTTTTTTTTGTGCATTTATTGGCCCCCAAATGTCCAATTTATGAAGACATGAAATGCACCTGTAGGTTTCAGAAATTGTGCTATAGCCAATAGGCAGAGGTTGTGTTGGATGAACCTGGTCATTCAGTATATCCAGGTAGTCAGCTATCCCTGTTCTGTGGTCATATAGTTTTGCTTCAACCTACTGTAGACCTGACCAACTGCAGCATCTCACTCCAGATCCAAGAGGCGACTGTTTATTATACTTTTTACTTCAATTTGAGTCTGTACTCACGCTAACCCTTACGTGAGTAAAACCATATGGTTTCTCTCAATGCTATTTATGCTAGTCTTGTTTTGTATCCCAACTTTTCACTCAGTTCACTCAATTTCAAGTACAGTTTTCAGTTCTTTTTTTTTTTACTTGTATTGGGCAAAGCTTTATATAAAGAGGTGCTCTTAGGTATTTTAAAGATATTAGTATGCATTAGTAATTAATAGGCCATGAATAATAAGCTTGTTAAGATATTAATAAGATGCTTTCCACATTTATCTATAAAATACTGATGTGCCATATATGCTTATTCATGGCCTACCCTAACTCCAAAAAGACCCCTTACTATAAAGCGGTATAAAGCTCAATCCACCTTTAGAGTATGTGCAATATATCAAGTGGGCTATTTCGTAGTTATTTTGTTTCAATCACCGTATGACTATTTCATTTAATCTTATTAGTTTATTAGATTTGGCCCAACTGTTGTTCATCCCTGTAGGTCTATGAATGAAGAGTGGAGACTCTTTTCTACAAGACACACTATTTTTACAAGCCCATAATGACTACCAGCCCCCCCTGGCCTGTCTATATTGTTTAAAGGCGCATTATGCAACTTTTTATGTGGAGAAAAAGTGCGTGTTCGACCTTTGAGTGACCCAAGCAGCGGAATACGCATTAGTATTAACAATTGTAGTTAGGGTTTCTGGTAGGTTTTCACTACTGACTGAACCGTCTCCATAGTTACGCATACGTTCCACCCACATAACCTACCAGAAACCCTAAAAACAATGTATCCTGGAGCGTCCTAGAGGCCACCGGGATGGAAAATAAAGGCACCATATTAACCACCCATACAACCACTGCGTCGCTGAAACTCAAATATGGAACTTTTTAAACTACATACAAAGTTGTACAGTGCCCCTTTAAGCCTGCGCTAACTTTACCCTCGGTGCAGCAGGTCCTCCAGAGGCCGGAGTGGGTCAGCACCTCCTCATTCTTCTGCAGGGTCTCGTTGTCGCTCAGGTTCTTGGAGCGGCACATGCCCCGGGAGTACAGCCAGTAGTCCGTGCCCACCGCGATGGTCATGAGGCTGAAGGCGCAGAAAGCCCCCGCCGTGGTCAGGAGCATCATCATCCCGCGGTTACACAGCCTCATGTCGGACCCCCCTCCCCCCCTCCTCCTCCCGTCCTCGGCTAAACTGTCTGGCTAAAAAGAATCTTCAAAACTTTCCATGTCCGCAGTTGTAGTCCGCTTTTCCATTAATTTGAGTGTGTTTAAGGTTAGGGTTAGGTTTAGGTCTACGGGTAGTTTGGATCAGTTTGTTCTCAAATGTGGCCTTTCCCATCCTAGGAAAAAAAAATGTCGCGTCCGGGGCGGCGGGAGAATGCATGACTTTCCCCCGCATGTTGCGCTCTAAAGCCAGAGAAAAGTCCCCTAGGCGCGGGCTGAGCGGCGGTGTGGCTCTGACTGGTGCCTGGTGCTCTCTGTCTGTGGCACACATCGAAGTGCGCACTCCCTCTGTGCGCGCGTTTATGGGACATGCACGAGGCACGAGGGCAAGCAAAGCCAATGCCCCATTAAAGGTCATGTACCTGGTGGGGATTTTTTAATTTTTAGTTGTTTTTTTGCTTTTCTGCTAGTGTAAGGACATTTCGTACCATACCAACTTTATTTATAACGCACTTCGAAAACTTTACAGTTGGCCAAAGTGCAACACCATCATAAAACAATGGAAGTCTGGCAACCCAAAATAGAAGACAAAGACAAATCCAGCAATACAAACCTGAAACATAATCTCACTCAGTGATCCAAAGCCTGCGAGAAAAGGTGCGTTTTCAAGAGGGATTTAAACACAGGCAAAGACTGAACCTGTCTAATCTCTAAATGCAACTGAGTAGCCTACTACCCACCTCTGGAAATGCCTGAGTGTAAAGTATATAAAGTATAATTATACTTTTTACTTCTCTTATATAGATCTATAATGTCATCATAATAATTACTAGTCACTACTTTGTTTTTTTGAAGAGGGGAGGGGGACTATGTTTTTGTCTATTGTATCTAAATTTATCTGTTTCCACTTAAAGGGACTATACATAAGTTTAACCAAAAATAAATGTATACAAAGTAAAAATGTCTTCCTCATACATGCTCCAGCAATGCCCTGGTGGAATGAGCCCTGGCCTTTTCACCGCGAGTGCCTCTATATGCTGTAAAGCAGGGGTGTCAAAGTCAAATGGACGGAGGGCCAAATAAAAAATTTAGCTACAAGCCGAGGGCCGGACTGTTCGAATGTTCATTGAAATTTTTTTAAATGACGCATATAGTCTAGTGAACCTAATTGAACCTACTGAAAACCTAATGCTGCGTTTACACATAAGCACGATGCGTTACGAATGCCACAAATGCACATTCGTGGCCAAGGATCACGAATTTGATGATTCGGGGTCGAGGTTTCACGCGCCGCCACTAACTGTTGCGACCTGTTACTACGCGTTACGATTAATGGCACGAATTATTACGCACGGTCACGAATATGCGTCCCGCGCTGCTGCGTGGTGTTGCGCGCTGCTGCGTGGTGTTGCGCGCTGCCACGCGCTGTTACGGGTCACTGGGAATATTCGCGTTCTGTCCGAAATCTGTCAAGAATTGGGCGAAAGTGGAGTGATCTTCTTCCACCGGGTTGGAGGCGGAGCAGAGGCCGTGCTCTCCCCTGAGTCATTGGGCTCTTCTGGCTCCAACTCCCGAACATCAGGTACGACCCAGGAGGAAGAAAGGTCGGAGGAACACTTTCAGCACCCCGCGGAGCGGCAGCGCCAGGTGCTGTCCGTGACTTGGAGCGCGGATTGGCCGACTTTGTGACACGAACTGATGCGTTCTGTTAAGAATCCCATTGAGATGCGTTAAGTCACGTCACGAATGACGGAAAAATGACATTCGTAACGCATCGTGCTTATGTGTAAACGCAGCATAACAAATATATTCCAATATGATCAGATAAAGAGGCCTCGTTTTAATTCCTCTGCCTTTTGTAGCCTTTGTTCCATGTCCATATTCTTGTTTTTGTCCGCGTGTTTCGTTTCATAATGTCGTCTCAGATTATACTCTTTCAGTACCGCCACACTTTCTCCACACAGAAGACACACAGGTTTTCCAGCTACCTCCGTGAACATATACTCCGACTCCCACCTTGTTTGAAACCCCCGGTTCTCAGTGTCCACCTTCCGTTTTGCCATTTTTGATGGGTATCTGAAAGTTAATTTTACTGTGATGCTGACGACTGCTGTGCCAATAAATATTGAAATGAAGCAGCCTACTGCTCGGTGCGTCACCGTTGCATTGTGGGAAATGTAGTATTGGTGCGTGTAAAAGATCTGCGGGCTGCCGGCTTGCTGCGGTCTGCGGGCCGGTTCTAATAATAAATCAAGATCATCCCAGGGGCCGTAAAAAACCTTCTCGCGGGCCGGATGTGGCCCGCGGGCCTTGACTCTGACATATGTGCTGTAAAGTCACTTAAATAGTCTATGCTCGGGTCGAACAAGCAAACAACGTCATGCGTAATGACGTCATGCGCGTTCACGCTCAGCTGTAGCATTAGCTGTAGCGTTAGCTGTATCTCCTCTATAGGGTGTTTGCTCGTGACGTCACTTTTCTGAAGTCAGACATGAGGTGGCTGGGTTCTCTAGAGGCTCTGGAGTGTGAGGAGCTGATGGGCGTTCTTGGCGGCAGTAGTGTGTATTCAGACCCTGGGCGAGGGACAGGTCGTTCAGAGTCCGGGGGGCCTTGGGCTTATAGTTCGTGATGGCCTTAAGCCCCCTCGACACTGCTCCCGGGTCGTTTGAGGAGAATTGCTGTTGGAGACGGGCTGAATATACAGATTTGGGATTTCCCACTTCCCTTCTAAAGTGGTATCTGGATATCATCCGAATTTGCGCAGCTCATTTTGTAGCCGGTATGTGGATTTTACATTTAATGAACAGGGTTAAGCCTATGTGTAAAAAAGTGTATTTAACATTTTCAATTAGCACGGTTAATTCCAACATGACCTCTGGTATATTTCTCACCTCTAACTAAACAAAATATTACACACATTTCTAAGAGTGTAATGTCAACTTCGTATAAAGAGCATGATATCAAATATTGATGAGAAAACTGATTCACTTACGGGAGGCAAGATTGCGAGATCGCCACTAAACAAACGGGCATTCGCTTTCATTTCATATGGAACTGCATCCAATTAACCTAAGTTTGTAACTAAAACATTGTTTGTTTTGCATTCAGTCTTTCGTTGTACAACTGGTCAACTGTGTGAGAAGTTTTGGGATCCGACCTCGAGGGTTTACCGCAAAACTTTGCGTTTTTTTTTTTCCAAAATTAACAATCCGTCTCGTTAATTGACATGAGCTATATCTCCAGCATGGCGGCACATCCGGGTCTGAACCAGATTTGTGACGTCCGTGAAAACACCCTATACTGACGCTGCCGAGCGAGTGGTAACTTCGGAAGGATGGATTTAGCGGAGAATAAGAGGAGACCGGCTTCAAGCACCATCGAAACTCCAGCCCAGACCCCAAATAACGAAAAGAAACGAAGAGTTTATTCAAGTGTGACAAAAAAGGCGAAAGTCGAGTCTGATCAGAAAATGTTGAGAGAATCTCTCAAAAGACCCGCAGCTTATTTTTGCTGGAAAGGAAAGAAATTATGACTAAACAGGTGGGGGGAAAGTGTTGTTGATGCTTCAAATTTCACTGAAACAAGCCATAAAATAATAAGATTTGGAAGTTACCAAAATAGTTGATCTAATAGTTTTATACCTACTGAGAAGTTGTGTAGTATTAGTAGCAGACTAGTAGGTTCAGTAATAACAGTAATTGTGCTGTACCTACAAAACATTAGTAGTAACGGTGGTGGTGCTGTATTTACAATGGCAAAGATAATGTTGCTAATGTTAGCTTTTCTTGGCCGCGAAATAAGCATGACTGTTCACGGTTTTATAAGTAGTGAAACGACTACAAAAAGTGGACATGTGCCGTTTACAATATAGTTTACAAGTTAGCTACGCTATTGGGCCCAGGAAATTGAAGAGACCATTTTGGCTTTGACTAGTGGAAATATTGTATTATTTCAATTAGACCTACGTTTATGCACACAAAGTATACGAGTATTTTATTTTCCTCCTTCAAACATCAATTATTGGTTTGTCTGTATTATGTGGCTTCTTCCCTCGATTCACTTTGATGCATTTGCTCAAGTATCGGATCTTGGAAAATATTCACTCAAATTGATTTGGTCTAAATATCTTACAAAACAATAACGTTTCTTACCTCAGTTGAAGTCATGCCTGCAAATCTGTAAATTGACCAGGACGGGACTGTTATTGCTGGTGCTCGTAAAGCCTGAGCGCCTCATGCACGAGCTCATCATCGAGGCTGCAGTTACGCGTTTGGCCTGAGGGGGCAATTGCGAGCACAAAACTGTCAAACTCCACAGAGCCCCTTTAAGGGTAATGACCAGTGTTGGGAACGTTACTTTAAAAAAGTAATTAGTTATAGTTACTCACTACTTGTTCCAAAAAGTAACTGAGTTAGTAACTGAATTACTCTATAATGAAAGTAACTCGTTACCAGGGAAAGTAACTATTTGCGTTACTGTTAAAAAAAAAAAATTGCGTTTTATATATAAAAGAATTTTGATTGTTTTTTTTTAGCAGTTTTCAAAGGTCAGTTGAAATGAGTAGAATAAACAGGTGTTTTTATTTATGTACTATCATGTCAAACATGTTCATAGTAACTGAATGAACTGAATGGGGGGTAATGTAGGAATACGGCCGTATTCAAAGAAAATGGGAAGTAAAAGAAGCATCTGCCAACGCAGCCAACGATCAGACTTTACGCACAGGCATTGTGCAAGTCTCTCCGATCATTCATCAGGCTAAATATAAGGCTAAATGCCCTAACAGAAACTTAGCGCCTACTGTCTATCTGGAGTGGAGAGAGAGAGGGAGAGGGGGGAAGACGTGTCTCCACCGATTCTGCATCTTTGGGTTAAAAATAAGTTCCAACACTAGATCAATGATCATCACCTCGATTCTCCCCCGCGGCCGCACGGCGCTATGGGGATGACAAGCCGCGGGTCGGGGACACACGTAGTTTTTGGAGCAGAGAGCACGAGCTCTGCGCACACAGGCAGCGTGAGTCTCCGTGAAACTCCGCCCACCCTCTTCCCTGCTCTCCCCGTGCTGACACCGCGGCGCTCATTCAGTCGAGTAACGAGACACTTTGTTGACCCAGTAACGATAACGGCGTTGTAACGACGGGGAGAGTAATTAATTAGATTACTCCGTTACTGAAAAAATAACGCCGTTACCTAACGCCGTTCTTTTAAACGGCGTTATTCCAAACACTGGTAATGACCGTGTCTCTGATGAATCACTGGCCCTCATTTATCAAACTTGCGTGCGGTGAAATCAGAGCGTATGTGGGTTGTACGAAAAATCACCGCCTGTTTTGGCATTTATCAATTTGAGCGCACCGTACACCAAGTCAGGAGGTGGTGTACACGATACACCAATTTTAACTAAACACTAAACAGCGCAGGAAAACAGTTTTTAACAGCATGAATCGCATCGCCACATCGCATATTAACCTCATTAGGGATTTAAACATGAAACAAGGCGACAGCGGTGCAGCTCAAGGCCATGTTTATGGACTTGAGCTGCACCGACACGGGTCAGAGCGCAGAGGCTCAGTCCGGACCAGAGACACTAGAACCTGAACTGCAGCCACAGAGACGCTTATGGTGTTTTTTGTATTTAAGTTTCGTTTTTTGTTTTTAACAAAATACCGCTGCATGCGCAAACTTTGTGTGGATTCCCCGCCTCACACCCGCGGCCGTGTACCGGGACACCGGGCCTCACCTGGCTGTATGAGGCCATGCTCCGTGTTCTGGTTGGTTTGAGCGCCGAGTCTGTGGACCGTATTCCGTGGGCCCGGGCATCAAACAAATCCTTCGACAGCTCCACAGCTTTCGTCGGTCCGGACGGGTTCGTAAAGTCCGGGTTTGAGCGGCGCACACAGGGTCTGCTGACCGCGCGCTCTCCTCTCGCCAGGGGAATGATCGAAACACGAATACCCTTTTTTATATAGGCAGTTTGCCTAATAAAGGTCACTTTTTATTATTAGCCTATTTCTTTTCCCCCCTCTTTTTTATTAGTAAATGTGATCTTGGATTGGCTATAAGGTTAACGTTGGTTACTGACAGATTTTTTAATATCATATAAACAACTATTTATCATTTCCTGGTTGGAGAAATTTTCTTTTTTGCCGTGTTTTGTGCGTGCGTGCCGTAAAATGTTTGGGCGTTTCATTCAAATGACGCTAGGATTTCTCCGTGGCATTTACCATCAGCTGTGCTTGCGTACGTTAAGATCTGAGCGGAGAGCACAGGTTCATAAATGTCACGCGCCCTCTGGTGTAAATCGGAAATACACCTACGCATACACCATTTGTTTAGGCAATGTTGATAAATGAGGGCCCATATCAGCAGATCCTGGAGAACAATGTCCAGGAATCAGTGACAAAGTTCAAGTTGTGCCGGGGCTGGATCTTTCAAGAAGACCCTAAACACTGCTCAAAATCTACTAAGGCCTTCATGCAGAGGAACAACTACAACGTTCTGGAATGGCCATCTCAGTCCCCAGACCTGAATATTATTGAACATTTGTGGTGTGATTTAAAGCGGGCTGTCCTTGCTCGGAAACCATTTCAAATCCCGCCTCCCGAAGGTGCACGCTGTCGTCGTTTCCTTGGGCAAGACACTTCACTCACCTTGCCTCCAGTGTCTGCGTACATTGGTGTATGAATGGGTGAGTAGATCCTTACTGTAAAAGCACTTTGAGTGCCTAATGTAGGTGGAAAAGCGCTATACAAGTTGAGACCATTTACCATATGGTGTTATTACGTCTTACAATATAGTAGCTAGCCTTTATATCTGCTAGAAAATCGACATGTTTTAATTTTGTGTGACTTGGATCGTGTAACTACCCACATTACCGTATTTAAATGTGGAAAACGTGGAAGAGCTAGGTCGCTTCCAACTTCACCCCCGTAGAGGAGAGGCTAAATGCTAACATCATCTTTGGTCTTTTTGAGTGACTGAGCGCACGCACAAAGACTTGACAGTTAAGCATCAGCTCGTCTAAGCTCAGGTAAGAACATATCCCAGTATGGAAAAACGTGGCCTGTTCCTTTATTAAAAAAAATAAAAATGTAACACGCCAAACTGTTCCATTGTCCAGCGTGTTATACAACGCGAATGCTCATAGAAACCACACAGGAATGAAGAGATACTGAATTGTTATGGTCATTTATTTGAACATCTCATGCGCTGTAGAGATGGCGCATGCAATACATGGACGCTATTCACGTAAACAGAACTCATCCCCCACCTCCACCCACTGCTCCTCGGCCATTTGCATAGTAAACATTAGATCTTTCTCCCCCCCCCCTTCCCTTCCTTCATCCCTTTAAAAAACGCTTTTAATTTATCTTCCTGTTTTCCTCGCGGATATGGAGTGTTGGCAACCAAAGAAAGACATAGCTCTGGAGATGATACAGGAGGATCGGCAAAAAATATAGTGGCTTCAGCAAGTGTCCACACTCCTCCATTTAGTCCCATCTTGTAACGTTGAAGTCTCAAAATGTTCCAAAAATGTTATCACTCATAGTTGACACTCGCTTGGCTTGTGACATCGACCACAGACTTAAAAACAGCACAACTACAGTACCTAGCCGTCGCTACAAGTTTTAGTTTGTAAATTACCAGATCTTTTCAAAACCTTTCAAATTTCTGCGTTTTAAGTCATTCTTGTCAGGTAATTAATGTAGAATTTTTACCAACAGAAAACAAATTAATACGGCTTCATACCAGACGGCTACATAATAAAATATGGATATATGAAGAGGTCTGAACGCTTGCCGAAGCCACTGCACACACAGGCAACAATGGAAGCACAAGTTAAGGAAGGTGCAATTCGACGATAGAATGTATGAACGTAAACCACTTGTGTAGCTCTACTGTATACGCCGCTCTTATTTACACATAATACTTCAACACGTACAGAAATATTACATCTACTTGATAGCATATTCATGGTACATAATCTCATATAAATACCTCCGACCGACACACACAGTCCCCCGTTAAAGTGTCTGACCCGCGAAAACGGCGCAGCGTCCGGCGCACTGCGGAGAGAACTACAGTACCCACATATATGGCATGCATAGATGAGCTGTACCACAAGACTCTATTAGGCCTACACAGCACTAACCCACTGCCAGAGAGAGAAGAGGAAGAGAGCTTAACCAGGACAGACGAATTTAATTTTTTTTCCTTTTGCATCGGTTGGGAAGACGAGACGTGCTTTTGGACTAAACATGAGATTTGGGAAAGTGAGGCCAGTGGTACAAAACACGACAGTATTGCCCTGAAAGAAGATGAGGTTGAATTTGATTGGTTCCGATTTGAAAATTAAAAATAAGGATGGATAAAAAAATAATCTGCTCTTTACGGGGAATAATTTGTTGTATTTTGGAGAGAGGATCGGCTCCTTGGATTCAAAAGCTGGCAGGCTCCTGCTTTAGAAACTAAAGTAGTGTTTCCCAAAGTGTGGTCTGAGGCCCTTTGAAGGATCTCATGGGTACAGCGGGGGTCGCCTAAATGAACACACTACTGAGTTTGAAATAAATTAAGGCCTACATGTAGTTATTTCAAGTCAGCTTTAGCTAACATTCAGTCATTTGTCTTTTTTCTGTTTAAAGTGATAGTCTGTAAATTTAAATGGGTGAGAGGTTCCTAGCTTTAAAGCGCTTTGAGTGCCTAATGTAGGTGGGAAAGCGCTATACAAGCTGAGACCATTTACCATTAAATGTTTATACATTTTATAGATTGCGTATAATTAACCAAGTAATATATTTTTTCTAAAGTCCTTTCCTTTGCTCATCTAAGCAACTAATCAGATTCCCCGGTGCCACAACTTTGACCAATGAGATAAGCCTTTTCTGTGAACTGTCCTGTCAGGTCCAACCAGAAAGAGAGGGAATTTGATCGTTCATTTTTTAAATCAGTCTTTCCCTCTCCTCACATTGCAAACTATGCGTGTCAATCAGGCCCAATCAGGAGAGGAGAAGGCAGGGGGCTTGACACTTCTCTCTCTCCCTTTTTTCTCAATCTTACAGATCCCTGTTGGTCTATATCTAAGGCTGCGGGCTGAGCGGGACTTTTGTCCGCTGACGAAGCCTTTTGGATGAGAGGCGAAACGTTCGAAGACTTTAACTACCGAGTACAGAAGATGACAAGTTCATTATAGATGGACAACTCCTGTACGACTGAGAATTTACACAGAAATCTTACAGATTATCACTTTAAGAAATTCATTAAAGCTCGGGTGTACATTTCTTTTTACACTATAGACCTATATTGCAAACCTAGTAATGTGTATATATAATTAAATCGCTAAAAGGGAAATCTGACGGTCTAAATTAGTGTTTCAAGGTGATCCGCCTTGTTTCACTTTCCATGCAAAAAGCTGTGCAGAAGCCCGAAATGTGCATATGATTATTGCATGTGAATTATCAGGATGTGCAGGAGGTACTGGGAGAGCTAGAAATAAGTCAAGAGTTTTTACTCAACCACCACCTCCTTTTACAGTTTGAAAATGGCGAAGGTCCGGCGCCCTAGCTTGAAATGCATGTCTTTAGAGCGGAGTAAGACTTGGAAAAATTGCTGCTTTTGAATCTGGAATGTTATATCAACGATAGAGAAAAAGACGGAGGAGTTCATGAAATGTTCCGTTGTGTTTGTAAAACTGGCCCCTGGGGACTCCTCCGCTGCGGACGTGTGTCTACGAGCGTCAACATGGCAGTCTACTGATTATGGAATGTTCATGATGCAACTACGACAGGCCGGAACAAATCACGTAAACAGACACTCTTCTGTCTATAGTGCGCACCGGCCGCACGGTAAAAACATTCACCGGAGCCGCCTTAACCGTTCACAAGATGGACAACGTTCCGGTAGTTTCTTCAGAGCTTCTCCTCCTCAGCGACCAATCTCTGCGTGAATGCCAGGTTACATTTGATCGGCGTAACCACACTAAATTGAGTGCAACTCTTGCTTCTAAAGATGTATAAAGTCAGCTCGGAAAGTATTCATTCTGCTCCATTTAAAACTCAAATCAGAGAAATTGACTTTTATGGCAAAACAATGGACTGGTGGAGCAGCAGCAGTAGTTGTTGAGTTTTTGTTATTGCAGTACGTATAAACAGTGGAGAATGTTACCAATTACGTTCAGGTAGCGGTACGGTAAACCGAGGGCCGCGTTGAACACATTTTTAACGCAGCCCTACGGGTGCGAGTGACAAGTTATGCGGCAGTTCGATTGGGACGCTGGTGAAACCGTTTTGACTATGAAATATTAAGTCCAGAATTGATTGCGGGCGGCGTTTGGTTCACACTTGGGGGGGGTTTTGTTTAGTTTTGGGCTGGGAAGACCTCAGACTTGGATGATGAACTCGGGGTTGGTGTAGGAAAAGCCCTGAAACTCATTCTGGTCCAGATTCATGATGAAGAGCTTGTCGGTGGGCGTCAGATCCACGGCCATCTTGGTGAACTCTTTGTCGAAGTTGCCAACGTCGCGGCGGGACTTCTGGAAAAGGGAGAACGCGGAGAGGGTGATTAGTGCATTTAAGGTTTGCAATCTGCAGACGCAAAGTGTGACGGTGAAAGGCATGGAGAAGCAAGGTGCCAAAAAGGGGGAAAATTACAAATGACGATGGGGGCGGGTGGGAAATGGTAATTATGACAAAAGCCTGAAGATATACAGTTCAGGGAGAAGAGTGACATTTTATGAACAAAATACAGAAACAGGGTCAGAAAGTTTTACAAAAGCTTATACCAATCCCAACCATTTGTGCTTTGCGGTAGTGAAAGCCCTTTTTGATTGGTCCGTGGCGAAAATACAAGTTTTTGATTGACTGAAAAGTAGGGCTGCAAAACTGTGTAGACCTTATTTGTTTGCGCATGCGCCCCTGTCAATTAAAAGTAAAATAAAACAATGCTTAAAGTGATAGTGTGGAAGTCTAAATGTTTTACAAATTCTATAATTCCATAAGTCCGTCCTTCCTTCCTGGATCTCAGACCCTAATCAGGGTCTAGTATCCTCCCGCGTTGACCAATGAGATGGGCTTTTCCTGGGAACCGGCCTGTCGTGTCCAATCAGGAGAGAGGGGACGAGCTTGATCGTTTACTCCTGAAAATTATGTTCCTGTGCTCCTCATTTTGCAAACTAAGAAGGGCTTTCTGGTTAGAGAGGGGAGGGGTTTGATTGTTTACTTTCAAATTTCACTCTCTGTCTTCACATTGCAAACTTACAGACTAACACTTTAACTGGAGCCAGATTAGAGTAAATGGCCGTTGTTGGCAAGACTGGAGCGCTGTGCAACCAATAGGTTTTCGGAAATCCGTTGGCGTCTCATGTTTCAGGTTGATGGCATTTTTTAGTTCTGGATCCTATAACAGAACTTTGCCATGCTCCACGAGTAGGAGGAAAGAATTGTTGTGAAAGAAGCCAATCTCTCCCGGTGTCAAAGCACGGGGGAATTATTTGATTGGATTTTTTTTTTTAAGTTTAGTTTATTTGAGCAATTTCAAGTTCCAGGTTGTTAGCCAAAAGGAAACACAATAATGCCCAAAAAGGAGTAGGCCGACGCAAACAATGCTTATTTATGCCTACCCCCATTCAACATATTTACAAACTTTACAATTGCCGATGGTTTACATTCCGGTTTGTTCTTCAGCTCATTATGGTACAATTAAGATATACATAACCATAATCAACACATAGTTTTGGATATAGATACATAACCATAATCAAACATGGGAAATCAGTTTGCATAGTCTTCTGATGCATAGAATCGAGTTTAGAATACTGTCTTAAACATCCAATAGTAATGGGTTATTGCTACCATCTGATTTTGGTTTTATTGGTTGCACCATTTTATACTCTCCCTACAAATTTTAAACCATAACTTGCGCACAAATTTACCAAGCATTTTTGTTTTCGATTTTATCAGGTGGAAGGATACGCTACTTCACAATAGGTACCCAAGTTCTCTTTCTCGCAACATAAGATGAAGCCCCACTGAAAAGTCACCATACGCAGAAGTGAATTATTGAAGGATTATTGGAATATACACATGTGAATGATTGATCACCAACAGTTCAGACCAGGTCAGACGACAGGACAACCCCCGCAAACAGGACAGCTCCGAGATGAGAGGTTCCCAGATGTACACGTAGAAAAATGCACGTATAGGAAATGTTGGCGCACAGACAAATAAAATAAAATACAAAAAAAAAAAGAGAGTCGAAGAAGACAGAGCGACTGCAGACCAAAACCAGAGACCAGGAGGAGACCAGTTTTTAAGACAGCGAGGTGAAGTAGTGAACCCCAGGCAGACGGGCAGGCAGGCAGGCAGACACACGACGGGACACACATGTAGCAGCCAGGTCCTACCTCCGCTTTCAGGTCCAGCCGTCAGGACATCATCATCATCATCATCATCATAGGCACCACTCCTACCACTGCTCCACGTTTACCTACTACTTCATGTTGTACAGTCAGGTTGAACCATTTGGGTACAGAGAGGGATTTTCCTGATTGCAATTGTGATTTGAATGGCCATTAATGTTTGTGTAAGCTGCAAAAAAAACAAAAAACAAAAGAAAACATCCCAGTCCAGAACAGAGAATTTAAATCCCTTTGACGGTCTGCTGTTTTGGAGTGATTGTAATCAGAGGGAGGTATAGCATTCAGTTACATTTACTACAGTAACCACTTCTTCACACAGTACTTTTTACTTTTGTACAGTGAGTAAATCTGTGACAAAAGCCGCATGTCGACATCAGACTTTTACGAAAGTTACTTTTACTTGAGCAATTACTTGGGTCACAACTTTTATACTCGAGTAAAATGTATAAATTTTTGGCCACTCTACCCACCTCTCATCTCCTTATTGTGATTTTTTGTTTTGTTTATTGCAGCTCTGCACTCAAATGTAGACACTTTCCCCCCCAACTCACTTGGTGGTGAGTGACCGGTGGATTTAGAGAATCATAGTGAAGTGTGAACTTCCAGAAGAAGCAGATCGCTTTTGTTACCTCTAAAAGGCAATATAAATGTATTTAGTTTACATGAATCGTGATGTCCACGAGCATTAACTTCCTAAATAGTTAAATTTTTACAAATTTGCCAATTGCATTTTTTGATTCAACTTGCAGCTCAATTGTATAGATTTATTATGTGGGAACTGAAATGAATTTAATGCAGACTCACTTCTTAAAACTCGGCAAAAATAAATAAAAATACAAATGTTATGACTGCCAATAGGTCCAGCAACAATTACAGTCTAGACAAAGCAGAAAATGAGAACAAACCAGAGCAAAAACACAATCCACCAAAGCAGATACATTCCATTAATTAATGAATATATTTATTTCAATATGTAAAGTCCATGTTTCTTACCATCAGGGTGTTAGCTCTTATTTGACAATCTTTTTCCCTTCAACTTATGATATTTGATACAAGCTCAGAGAACAAAGTTTTTGACACGGGTTAACTATCCTGCATTGATTCACAGTTACAAAGATACCTCCTCACAATAAAACACATGTGGTCAAACAGTTGTAAATATGATGAACACGATTGTGCAGACGTTTGGAGAACTGAATGTTCGTGTACTGCTAATGGCACGGCGTGACTGCCTTTCATCACAGTTATGAAGACTTGATTTGGCACATGGCGCCGGTCTGTGTGATCCACTGGGAAACACTTCATATGGTCTGCACAGATATCGCTTTCTCCAGTGAAACAGTGAATGGGGAGAATGTTTAACAAAAACAAAAAACAAGGGCTCTAAGATAAAACCACAAAACTGTCAGACCTGCATTTACAAACTTATTGTCTGACTTGTTAAAAAAACAAACATCAGCAAATACTCTGAGAGAAGTTCACCACAACATAGCACTGAACAAAAGTGTTTGGTCCAATAGAAAGACAGAAAATGAAGCAAAGTAAATAGTCAGTTTTCACTTGCACAGTTTGACTATTAGCATTATGTGAACATATTACATGTATATTTGTCATTATGTAGAAACCAAAACAATGACAGGGTTTAAAACATGTTAAAAGGACAGAGTTCCGGAAGCCTGGAGAGGGGATACGGTCTGGAAGCAGCTGCACAACATGGCATGCTTTACCACAAAGAAATGAAGTCCCAACATTTATACAAACGTAGCCCCCTACTGAATGATATGTCCTGGTTTTTCTGCTGTACATTAAGTGCTTTAAGTAAGTGCCTGATGCCACGACATGCCCAGTCTAAGATACGTTACAGTAGTTACGTGTAGCTCAGGAAACGGAAGGTTTACTTTGAGGCTTGGTGTCACAGATGACGTGTTTCCACACAGCGAGCTCAGATCTCGCTCAGACATCGTAACATACAGTGCTTCAATATATGCAGATGACATCAACAAGAATTTGGCAATATTGGAGTGATGTTACTTAATACAAACAATCGGATCAATAACAAAAGCAAGGTATTGCTCTGTTCAGCTAACTGAGAGTTATTTCCATAGAAGGTTATTAAACGTGGCGTCATGTGGTCAGTGGCTGAGTTGAGCATACTCGGGGTTAACAAATGTGAAGTTTTGGAACTCGTTCTGGTCCAGGTTGAAAATAACGTCCTGATCTGTGGGGGTCAGCTCTGGAGGGTGGCGTGTGAAAAAGCGATCAAAGTTCTCCGCCTCACGGCCACACTGTTGTGCAAAGGAGAGAGGGAGAGAAAACGGAGGCATGGGGTGCAGTGAGTATGATGGATGGAAGAATAAACGACAAAAGAGAAAAGAGAGAAATAAACTAAAACAGGCTGTCAACCAATCAAATCGCTCACAGACAGAGCTGTGGATTTCCATTGGTCCATGTGTGAGCCAGTGACAGCTAAGCTTCGCCATTAGTGACTGCACTGACCAATCAGCGGCGCTCTAGTCAGTGTAGTGACCAATGGCAGGGGATGGTTTGGGGAATGAGAACTTACCTCAACTAATCCATGAACCTACTTGAAGCTTTGCGTCGTGTGTATTATTGAAGCTGGTAACATTTGACAGTATAAAGGGATATACTCACAGCTTTTGGCTTGAACGGCGGCTGCACCTCTTTGTTCTCAAGTTTTTCCCAGTCGATAAAGCGGAAGAAAGCGTGCTCCCTGATGTCTCGCTCGCCCTCGGGACCGCAGCCCAGGCGCTTAGCAGGGTGCTTCGTCATCAGCTGAACAAACAAATGATTCAAAAATGTGTTTGTTTTTTTTCTTTTCAGAGGACCTTTGCTGTGCCTGTCTACATAGGGGAGGGGCGAGACACTGAGCTGACCGTGGCATTATGCGACCCCTCCATCGCCATGAGGACTGGCAATAAGTGAGTTTATCAGCTTTTCTCAGGTCGGGATTTCCTTTTGCGTGCAACACAGATTTCCTGTGCGCAGACAACATGGAAGCAAGAGGGAACAATGCGCGAGTTGTATTTTGAGGCACTTGGCGCTCGAGGGGGAGCGATAGGGGCGTGCAGGACTACTGGATATTTTGGCGTCACCTGTTGGTCTTGATAAAAGACATGTTTGAGATATTTTTATGAAGCACCTGCAATTTTAACCCCCAGCCTGAACCGAGTGCTTTTTCTCCAGTTCGGCTTCATCCAAATCCTAAAGCTTCCTCATTTGAAAGTTACGGCCTCTGAAAGTGGTCACAACTTTGCTGCGTTTTTATGTCACTTTTTTGTTGCGTCTTTGTCATGTTTTTGTGGCTTTTCCAGCACATTTTTGTTGTTCTCCTTTTGCTTTTTTTGTTGTTGCTTTTTTATGTCACTTTTTGTCATTTTTTGACACCTTTCCATTACTTTTTTTCATCCCCGTTTTCATCGCTATTTTGACGCCTTTTTTCAAGAAGCTTTCAGATTTGGGTAAAGCCGAACTGGAGAAGTGTGCTGGGTTCAGGTGGGGGTTAAGAGCTTAACTAAAAAAGGCCCGTCATTCCCTTGATGTCACGCGATAGATCATACCCCCTTGCAGATGGCCACAGCTTCTTTGGACATGGATTTTGGATACGAGACGTGATGCTCCATGATGGACTGGAACAGCTCGTCTTCGTCTTCTCCATCGAACGGCGGCTGCGGGAGACAAAAGCAAAACCCCGTTACATCAGCGTTGGTCATTAATGGTCCGTTTTTTTTCTTTCCAAAATGAAAAAATAAATAAATAAGTGTCAAACAGACCTGTCCTGCCAGCATTTCGTAGAGTAGCACTCCGTACGCCCACCAGTCCACCGACTTCCCATACGGCTGGTAGGCAATGATCTGCAACAAACAGCGTTATGTAAATAAATAAAAGAGTCTTTCAAATCCTTTGCAGATTGGCCACATTTTTGATGACACATTTCAGGGCTGCGGGAGAAGTCTAGTTCATTGCATGGAATAAGCTCAATGCATTTCAGCCCACGTGGGATGTCTTTCCCCCTCCCCTCCCATATTTTGTGAATCAACTTGCACAAACGCTCTTCGTATCCACCCACCTCGGGGGCGATGTAGTCTGGCGTCCCACAGAAGGTCTTGGTGGTCTCTCCGTCCCACATGTTCTCTTTGCACATGCCAAAGTCGGCGATCTTTATGTGGCCTTCCGCGTCCAGCATGATGTTGTCCAACTTTAGGTCGCTGTGAGGACGCAGGCATGATTGAGTCTTTACATCCTGTGGTCTCACTCAAAGCGCTTTACATCGAGGAACCACTCACCCATTCATACTATCATTCATACATCGATGGAGGCAAGGTGGGTGAAGTGCCTCTCAGGTATGGGACCACCCGCTCTACCGCCTGAGCTATTCTCCTGGCGTATTACATTTGTTTTTGTAAAATATCTGCAAGGAATTATTTGTGCTAGACACTTTTTGAGTTAAATGTAGTGAAGCTGTGTCAATGTAAAAATGGACGTGCAGGGATGTCACAAATTTTTCCAGTCACGATTATTCAGAGGAAAAATATTGCAATTTTACGGTGATATCAAATATAAATATCAAAATTAGGGCCGGAACCAAAAGTGATAGCGACGATCCGTATTTTGCACTGGAATGGGCTCAAAATGAGGCTATAAAATGAGCCCTCCCCACAGCTTCCTCGGCCTCAAGGGAGCAGATGAAACATCGCAGTGAAAATCGGTCTCTTATGGTTCTGAAATTATAATACATCAAATAGGTGTTCAAACTTGTGACCGAGACTTACCCTTTTTTGTTTTGGATTCTACTGATTTTTGTCTTTTAAACAAGCTCCCTCTGAAGTACCTACTAAACATGAATTTACAGCACCCCCTGCTGGCACAGTTCAACACTGACACATTTAGAAGCGCCATACACAGGATTATAGACATTTCTAAAATATCAGTGGTGCATATCGGCATCAGCCTGAGAAACAACCCACAACATGTGACCTCTATTAGATACATTTCCATGATTGAAACCTCGACTATTTGAAAGATAAAAAAAAACATCAAATTAAATGACTTGATATCAGCTATCGGCCATGCCAACCTCTTTCATATTGGTATCGGACCCCAAAAGTCCATATTGGTCGGGCCCAAATCAAAATTAAGGAAGAACATTCAGTGTATTCCTCGAAACCTTTACCGTACTTTAACAGTACTTTTCATAAAACTCTTTTTTGGGCCATTCCTTCCCCCCCCAAAAAGCTGCTTCCCTCGGGTCAAAGGTACAGGTGCCCCGCCCTGTCTAAAAACAGGACCTGGCAGTCATTTGTGCCACAAGTCATTTTACAATTAAACAAAGATGATGTACATTATTTCACATTTTCCTAAGCAGTCAATTTGAATTCTGTACAGCTGGTCTGTCAGAGAGGGCTATTCAAGAATGTAGGAAATGATTCTGACATAATTTAATTTAAACACTGAGGTTGATATGGCGTGGTTTGAGCTCAGGCCTGTTCTTTGTCAATGTTTGGATCTATTTGCTGTGGTTGTTGTCGTGGATTTTTTTGCTCACTGCGGATACATTTCCAGACGGGGACTATACATTTTCAACTACTACTACTTTGGCAACGTTGCACAATTATCATGGGATAACAGTGGATTCACCGGTTCTTCAGAGATGTTTCATGGACACGGTCAGGAAACGACAGAAGTGAAAAGAGTCTAAAATGAGTAAAAACTCACCGATACACTATGCCTTTAGAGTGAAGGAAGAAAAGTCCTATGGCAATCTCAGCGGCATAAAATCTTAAGGGACAAAAAGAGAGGATACAAAGTTGATCTTAGTTTGCTAGTTGCAGTGGAACATGTTGTGCAGTACTTTGTATTAGGAGAGATCCTTACACAGCATGAGGCTCCTTAAACTTGCCGACCTGCTGGATGTGGTACATGAGGTCTCCGCCGTTGATGTATTCCATCACAAAATACAATCTGTCCTGTAGAACAAAGGAAAGACGCCAAGTAAGAGTAAACTTCCGCAGTGTTCAGACTCGATTCTTTTTACATGGAGACGTATATATCAAATATAGAGGTCAGAAACTACACAAACATGATGCTTTTCCAAACAAATTGCTCCAGAGAAGACTTAAGAATGGCCAACTGACGGCAGTGACCAGCCCTGGCGTAAAAAGGTCAGTCATGCACCAATATGCGCCAGTGACAGTGCAGCTTTACAGGTAGAGAATTATTGGTTCAGGCTCAAAAGTGGAAGCATTTCCCCCATTGAGCTGGACGGGTTTCTTTTTTTTGTTGCGTCACAGTGCAGCAAAAAGGCTGATCACACTGTGGGTGCCGAGTATCGGACAGACTCACAGCTCTGACTAGACAAAGGTCTCAGGGTCATTGAGCGGGAGATGAACTTCCAGGTCAATGCCTCGCGGGGAGTTAAAGCTAAAAACTGGGCCTCTGCAGCATGTTTTCAGACGGCTCTCTATTGTCAGTTTCAGTTGGTAACTAGGCCTGCCACGATAAGTGTTTTTTTGAGGACGATATATCGTCTCAGAAAATATCGCGATAAACGATAATATTAAGTATAATGCAAATACTGTAGGCAATAAAAAGAAAACTGTAAGCAACTATTTAATTGAAATGTATTGAACTTTTGACATCCAATATTAACACCTTATACCAAACAAAGCGCAAACTAGAAGGGTCGACATGTTCTAGGACACTGTTTCCATCTGTGCTTCTCAACCTTTAACATAACTTACACTCTCACCAGGTTCTGTGTTTGAACTAGGCCTGTCACAACATTTACAACAAATAGTCAATATACAGTATCATCTTTAAAAATATCACAATAACAATATTGATATTTCATCTGCATTATTCTGGTTAAATATGTCCTCACAAAAACAATATATTAAATGTATGGATTCAGATCATACTGTATTACTGCTAAAGTAGAGTAGCCATATGTTGTGTTCTTTTTCCTTTTCTTTTAAAATATAGTCCTGTACACACGGCTGTCGGAGTGAAGCAGCTTTTTTGGGAAACTTGTTGACTGTTTGTCAAACCGCTGCAGCATTTCTCTGTAACATGTAGACCTAAGCACTGAGTAATGTTCTCAGGACTATGCGCTTGTATTTGGACAGTGGCTAAAGCGCTCAGGTTCCTCTCGCTAACAGTAGCGCTGATTAGCTTTGATACACCGACTGGGCGGTGGTTTTGTTTCGTTCTCATGGACATACCTGCAGTCGCATTAATGTTGTTAATTTCTCCCTGATGAGTTATTTTAGCTAGAACTCCAAATGTTTTCTCACGAGTCCCTCTTGCTCCGCGATAAAGTTCACAGAAAGTGTCGGAATCAGCAGCTTCGTAGTAGCGGCACTTTGTTTACCCCCCGCCTCTCTCCAAAAGCAGCGCTGATCTATGATCTGGATACATGCGGGATGCGGCTGATGTGCTCAGTGCTGTCTTTATGAACAGGGAGACGGATTGGATGGACGCTCCGCTCACTCAGCGCTGTGATAGCGTTCATGTTTAGTTAGTTATTTTAAGCACACGCAGCACGTGCATTTATCGAGACTAAAAATGTTATCGTCCTTCATTTTACTTATCGAGCGATCACTCGATATAGTAATTATCGTGGCAGGCCTATTGGTAACAGCTTGTTAAAAGACAAACTTTAAACACTTTTCCTACAATAGAAAACTCACCAACACATCACACAAACATACAAGTCAATAAGTCTAACCATAGTCTGGAAGCAGGAGTGCAGCTGAGTGAGGAAGGGAGGTTTTCCGGACAGAGCGAGCACTCTCTTCTCCACCATAGTACACTCCACATCATCGTCCTGCATCACAACGTCCTTCTTTAGGATCTTCACGGCATACAGCTCATCAGTGCCTTTCCTCTCAGCCAGCATCACCTGTGGATAAACGATAAGGGAATTAGTCAACAAGGCAAGGCAACTTTATCTATGCCGCGCATTTCGTACACAAGGCAACTCAATGTGCCTTACAAAAGAAGATATGTGAAAATACAATCAGGTTTAAGTTAAGGCAAGCACATACATAAAAACATCAAGACTCGGGAGATACATCGCACACTAGGTCACGTGTTGGAATGGTTTCTTGGGGAGGGGAAGGGCGCCCGCCTGTCCACTGGAGGGCGGGGGAATTGAGAAAAGGTCATGAACGCAGACACGGAAGGATTGGGGCGTGGTTAGGGAGGGCATGTGTGTGCTTCAACCTCCTCCCAGGAGGAAAATAATTATTCCGGTAGTTCATACATTTATAATTAATTCGCTTTTACTTGGTCTCCGCATTAGTTCAGTTCTCCGGAGCAGGTAGTTCCTTCCAGCAGTGAATCCTGCACAGGAGCACAGTTGCTCCTGTTGCTTTTGTTACGAAAAAGGAGGGCATCCCTTATAATACAGAATCATCCCATATTTGGCTGTACTAAATCAATTCAGGACGCTGTAATTTAGTCACTGAGCTGAGCCCGGATCTGCAGAGGCAGCTGGCAGTCCAGAGCAGGCATGTTGCTCAAAATAAACACATATTGTGAAAATTGTGCTGACTTAAATATGTGCCTGAGCTAAGAATCTTCAAAACGCTTTTTACTTGATAAAAATCACCCCCATGTTCGTGACTATCTGGGCTCTACAGTTATAAGACGATGGCCCCAAGAAACAGCGAAGTGCGAAGATAAAGCAAACAATTTTAATACAGCAGCCCTGTTAGAGCAGCTCTGTGTCAGAGTGAGACTGTCACTGTGAAATTATCATACGTCAGACGAGCTCAGGTTGGTCATCCTTGGATAAAATGAAGGGGAAAAAAATTGCTGATCATACAATGTAAAAGTAGTGACCCATTAAATGTGTTTGGCCAATTTATCTATTTATCAGATTATTTCTAACATGTTTTGGAATAGCTACTGTTAAATTAACTACCCATTAAATGTATCCATATTATACAATATAGAATGTGTTTAAAACCCCATGTAAAACCCACTAAAATATAGGAAATGAGATCAAATATCTCAGCGGGAGGACCTCCGAACCTCACTAACTAGCACATTTGCTGTTTACATAGGCATTAATGCTTATGCTTAACACTGTGCCTTTCAGCTGCTTCTTTCCTCTCGTCATTGTGCAAACTATGAAGGTAAGCTAACTGCCCAATGCAACAACTGAAAGTCAGTGAAAATCACCGCTTATGACTAGCCTGGGAATACCCTGGGGACCATGGCCGAAATCTTCGCATGGATTTGGGGACCAATCACAGAACAAGGAGGTATGGCAAGACGATGACGCACTATTCGACATACGGAAGCTTGTAGTTCACAGATAACAAATATACATATACAGTGCCTTGCGAAAGTACTAATACACCTTGAACTCTTGCACATTTTGCACAAGATCTTATTTTGATTTTTTTACTGAAAGTTCACACACAAGTAAGAGACAACTGTGAAGTGAAAGCAATATGATACATGATTCTGTTATTTTTCAAAAAATAGAAAAGTGAAAAGTGGGGCGTGCATAAGTATTCATACAGCATGACTTAATACTTTGTGGAACCCCCTTTTGCTGCAATAACAGCAGCAAGTCTTCTGGGGTTTGACTCTACAAGGTTTGCACTTCTAGAGACTGACATTTTAGCCCATTCCTCTTTACAAAACAACTCAAGCTCTGTCAAATTAGAAGGAGAGCGTTTGTGAACAGCAGTTTTCAGGTCTTTCTACAGATTTTCAATAGGATTTAGGTCAGGACTTTGACTGGGCCATTCTAACACATTAATATGTTTGTTTTTAAACCATTCCATTGTAGATGTAGCTTTATGTTTAGGGTCATTGTCCTGCTGGAAGGTGAATCTCCGCCCCAGCCTCAATTCTCTTGCTGACTCCAGCAGGTTTTCCTCCAAAATGTCCCTGTATTTGGCTCCATCCATCTTCCCCCCACCATATATGACACTGGGGATGGTGCACTCAGGACGATGAGCAGTGTTTTTGTCTCATCTGACCAAAGCACCTTCTTCCACATGGTAGCTGTGTCCTCCGTATGACTTCTAGCAAACTTCAAACGGGATTTCTTATTGCCTCCTTCCAATAATGGCTTTCTTCTTGCCACTCGTCCATGAAGGCCAGATTTGTGTAGAGTACGACTTATAGTTGTCCCATGTACAGATTCCCCCAGCTCAGCGGCAGTACGTCGCAGCTCCTCCAGAGTTATCTTGGGGCACTTGGTTACATTTCTGACCAGTGCTCTCCTTGTTCGGTCTGTTAGTTTAGGTGGACGCCCGTGTCTTGGTAAGTTCGCATGCGGTGCTATACTCTTTCCATTTCTGAATGATGGATTGAACAGTGCTCCGTGAGATGTTCAAATCTTGGGAAATCTTTGTATAACTTAACGCTGCTTTAAACATCTCCACAGCTTTATCCCTGACCTCTCTGGTGAGCTCCTTGGCCTTCATGATGTTGTTTAGTGACCAATGCACTCCGACCAAAGCTCTGAGGCCCTCACAAAACAGCTGGGATTATACTGAGAGTAGATTACACATAAGTGGCCTCTATTTAATGGTTAGGACAAGGTGTGAACTTTCTGCAGTCATTAGGAATGTTATAAAAAGGCAATTTAATGCACTCCGAAAATGCTGTATGAACACTTATGCACGCTCCACTTTTCACTTTTTTGAAAAATAACAGAATCATGTATAATTTTACCTTCACTTCACAGTTGTCTGTTGTGTGTGAAAATTCAAAATAAAATCTTTACGTTTAGGGTTGTAAAACATGACAAAATGTGCAAAGGTTCAAGGTGTAATAGCAAGGCACTGTATTTACGGATCCAACATGACAGCAGCAGCCAAGACGCCATCTTTCGATCAAGCTTTAGACCGTAATAAAACCGGAAAAAAATATAGGCACTCTGATAGTAAAATTCCTTTATTTGTGGGACATGCCGATGCGTTTCAGTCGCATTCGACCTTCTTTAGGGCATAAAAAAAAAAGAAAAAAAAAAGGACTTTTAGGTATCCGAGTGCCTCGAATTTTTTCCCTGTTTTGTTGCGATTCTACATTTTCTTGATCCTGAAGAGCACCTGACCTTTTGAATGTTTTCTACCCACTGAAGCTGTCACCTTGTTCCTCTTTAAATAATTGTAAGCTTTAGACCGTGTTCCAAATAGTTTCGCTCGAAAGTACAGTTGATACGATTGGCCATGGCTGTGTGCAGACACATATGATAGGAGGTTTTTAGCACCCAATAAACGGCTATGGACAGTCGTGAACCCCACCTCTCCTACGAGAAAATTAATTGGTGGTCCCCAGACTAAATATAACTTGTTGCGATAGCCAGGCTAGCTTATGACCACAATATTCTATAACATTTTAAATTGTTTATGCGAGTACAGCCGCACGAATAGAAGAAAAAGGTGAAAACAAAAAAAAACACTTTAGCAAAAAGACCCCTCCTGGAACCGCCACCTTAACGTGGTGGAGGGGTTTGAGCACATGAATGATCCTGGAGCTCTGTTGTCGGGGGCTTTGTGCCCCTGGTAGGGTCTCCCATGGCAAACAGGCCCTAGGTGACGGGTCAGACAAAGAGCGGTTCAGAAGCCCCTTATTAGAGACCAACAGGCCCGGTTAGAACCATGAGGCCGTCCTTCTGTGGACCCACCACCTGCAGGAGGAGCCATAGAGGCTGGTGCAATGTGATTTGGGCAGCTCCAACGGCTGCCCCCACGACCCGGCAACAGAAAAGTGGCAGATGGATGGATGGATTAAGCAAAGACTATATAGACTGTATTTTGTCAAATGAACACCAGGTACAATATTTAGAAACGCGTCACCTTTCCAAAGCTGCCTTTTCCCAGCACCATGATGAAGTTGAAGTCGGACAGCTTGATTCGGTCCTGGTTGCCGTTGTTGTCGTATTTGCAGATAGATGAGGAGGAGGAAGAGTCGGCGGGCTTTCCCGGGCCAACCTTCCACCGCTGAGTGGTTCAAACACAAAAGTGGAGATGAGTAGCAGTGGAATGAATTAGTTTTTGTCATTCAGTACATTGCAGAAGCAGTAGCTTAATCACTGGGCCTTTGCAAACGAAACAAATTACTGGATCAATGTTTGTCGTGTTCATTTCTTCCAATTTGATCAAATACCTCAAATTTCTGTCGGAGCTCCTCGTTCCCCTCCTCCCCGTCTGGCTGCACCGGGACATTGAAGTACTCTCCTTCCTCCTGGGCCAAGAGCTTAAACCTAAGAACAGCATCAGGAGAACGCCTCGTCAGATTGAAATCGCAGCAAAGGCCTTTGAATATTTCCAGCCCCCCTACCATCCGTCTATCTCTTGCTTCTGCAGCTCGGAGATGCCAAAGGAGAGGGAGCCCATGAAGTCATTCCTGCTGGTGAGGTCCCAGTCCCACACCTCCACGGACAGGCGTCGGTCTTTGTCGCTCTCTTTCAAAGTGCTGAGGAGGGAGAGTTAGATGACTGAGAAAATGTACTGTAAAGTCTATAATGACAATTGTAATGTTCCTTGGTCTTGTAGCAATTATTTTTGTTTCGGGCTTACAAATTGAAGGTCTCGTTCCACACGGGGTTGAGGTTGCACTTGATGGTCTTTGTCTTCTGCTTGCTCTCGCTCTTGGGGTCTGGGATGAGTTTCAGTTTGACGTAGGGGTCCGACAAGCCATTCGGGTCCATAGGCACCAAGTTGTTTGCCTGCATAACTGAGGTAGAACGGTAAAAATAATCAATTTATTTATTTATTTGGTTGGGACAGTGCAAGTTAATGAACCAGTCACACCGGATTGTAGCCTTTGGCTAATTTCCATCCGTCGTCCCCCATGCGCACTCTCAAACACACTCTCATTCATCCTGGGCTATTGTACATGTTTTTAGTGGTAGGGGAAACCGGAGTACCCGGAGGAAACCTACGCAGACATGGGGAGAACATGCAAACTCCACACAGAAAGGCCCCGTCCAGGTGGGAATCGAACCCTGACCTTCTAGCTGTGAAGCATGAGCGCTAACCGCTGTGCTACCGTGCCGCCGTTTGAATTTGAAGATAAACACATAAGATTTAATACTCTGAGTTGTGTGGGCGTGCTAAAAACAAGTCAAGATTTGAGAGACGCACTGAAGGATGGGGCAAATATTCCTCCACAAAACACATTTGCGTTGGCTTAAATAAAGGTGTCCGCGCTTGCCAACACTTAATAGCAGTTTAGTTTGTTCCATAATCGATGCAAAGTGTCGAGAGCACGTGGCTGCCCCATCCCGCTGCAGAAGTGGGGCAATCATTGGCCCATCGATCTCCTAATGGACTTTCCAGTTATAGTGTGGGCTGATACAGAGTTGAGTGTGACCTGGGACGATGACAGCACGCTGGGCCCCACTCACTGACTGTGCTTTTTTTTTTTGCTTTTTCAATGGGACCAGCAAAACCAACGCTATAACAGCGCCACAGTACGGCAGATTCAGAGAGTAATACGTGGCTGGTTGCCTTTCTGAGGTTCATTACCAATTGTAGAGTCACTGCACAGCACAATTAATCCCTTAACCCCAACCTGAGCTAAGCACTTTTTCTCCAGTTTGGCAAAAACCCAAATCTAAAAGCTTCTTGAAAAAAAGGGTCAAAACAGCAACAAAAATTAGACGAAAACAAGGATGAAAATGTAACAAAACCGTGACAAAAATATGACCAGAAAGCCACAAAAGAGTGACAGAAAAGTGATGAAAAAGTGACGAAAAATCGAAAAAAATATCTGTTTAAATGAGTTTTGTAGGTCGTACAGCTTTAAAATGAGGTGTTACACTGGCCTTTTAGATTTGGGTAAATCTGAACTGGAGAAAAGGCGGAGGTTAAGCGGTTAAAAGATATAGGACCACAGAGCAAAACAAAGAATGCATTATGAATGCAAGTCAGGATTAAAATGCATTCCTCTCCATCTACATTTGAATTCTTTTAAATGCACTTATTGAATGTGGTGAAGGGTGGACTCACTTTTGACAGTGAGGCTTTCTCCGCTGATCTGCGCAGAGATGTGGAGGCGCCCCCTCCTCTCAGTGTGGTCTGTCCCGCACAGGCTCGGGACGTTGGCCACGCAGCGCTTGTGGATGTTCATCATACAGTCTGCGGGAACACACAGGTTTACACACACACACACTGCACATGTGGATATAACAACGTGTGCCGCACACATGAAAGTAGTTTGAGGATACACTTGAGTTGCCCCTTATCGCGGTGGAGGGGTTCGAGCCCCCGGGTCTAAGGTCGGACAAAGAGCAGTTCAAGAGGCCCTTATGATGAGAGACCAGCATCATCTGGAATGGCAGCCTCTCCTCAGGCTGTCAGGTGATGCAGCGGTTAGCACTCATGCCTAGGGCTGGGTACCGTAAAAAAAAATTATGATAGCAGTACTTTAACGATACCGATACCTAAACAATACTCATTTTACTTTTACTAAAATATTTGTCATCTAGAACCAGAAAACAGAACAAAAATGTGTGGAAGTTCTGCAGACTTCCAATATCGGGTTCATCTCCAATATCGAGAAATGTGTGAAAAATTGGGAATCATTTTTAAATAAAATGGGGGGAAATTGGAAACAGAAAATTGTGTGAAAAGGGGGAGTTGGGGAGGAACTAAATACATGTATTTAGTATGATTAATTTTACGTAACGGTGTTCCGGTACAGTTACACTTTCATTTGTGAGTATTTAGAATACAGTTACTTTACTAAAATTAAGGGAATACATCACAGTACTCAGTCATTAGTTTTTAGCTTCATATTGCTCAACATAATTTACATCTTTTAATGATGACCTGTTTTTCCTCCTAAAATGAATTAAAGCTTTGTTCATACAAACACTGCACCTGTGCGTGCATTTGCCAAGAGAGTTTTTGAATTCCAAATTATTGGTAAATATGTTTACAACAGACGTTCCAACAAGTGTAGCCTATATTTTTGTAATTATACGGCTTATTTATACATGAATGTAATGCAAATCGACGTGAAAGTATTCAAAGTATTCAGAATACAATACTTTGGACAAAGTAATGAAATACATTACAAAATAATTTTATGGCAAGAGTTCAGTATTCTGTAATTAAACATAATCACAAAGTATTCTCCACAACACTGAATATTAGTAATTTAAAAAAATAGCTACATTTAGGGAAACAAATTAGGTAAACGAGAAATAATTGGGACAAACATATCTATATTTTTTTAATGGATTTTTTTTATTTGTTTGTCTCTTCTTTTAATGCTGTCCCTGGACCAACAACATCAACACTTTTTAAAGATATACGTTTTTTTTGCTACCTGCTTTCGATACTTTTATTATTTCGATACCAGTAGTACCTAACCATCACCCAGGCTGAAGTCACCGAGGTGGTTAGAAAGCTCCTCGGTGGCAAGGCCCCGGGGGTGGATGAGATTCGTCCCGGGTACCTTAAGTCTCTGGATGTTGTAGGGCTGTCTTGGCTGACACGTCTCTGCAACATCGCGTGGCGGTTGGGGACAGTGCCTCTGGATTGGCAGACCGGGGTGGTGGTCCCCCTCTTCAAGAAGGGGGATCGGAGAGTGTGCTCCAATTACAGAGGGATCACACTTCTCAGCCTCCCTGGTAAGGTCTATTCCAGGGTGCTGGAGAGGAGGATCCGGCCAATAGTCGAACCTCGGATTCAGGAGGAACAATGCGGTTTTCGTCCTGGTCGTGGAACACTGGACCAGCTCTATACCCTTCATCGGGTGCTCGAGGGTTTGTGGGAGTTCGCCCAACCAGTCCACATGTGCTTTGTGGACCTGGAGAAAGCGTTCGACCGTGTCCCTCATGGTGCCCTGTGGGGGGTGCTCCGGGAGTATGGGGTCCGGGGCCCTCTACTAAGGGCTGTCCGTTCCCTGTATGACCGTAGCAGGAGCTTGGTTCGCATTGCCGGCAGTAAGTCAGACCTGTTCCCGGTGCGTGTTGGGCTCCGCCAGGGCTGCCCTTTGTCACCGGTTCTGTTCATTACTTTTATGGACAGAATTTCTAGGCGCAGCCAGGGGCCGGAGGGTGTCCGGTTTGGGAACCTCAGAATCTCATCTCTGCTGTTTGCAGATGATGTTGTTCTGTTGGCTTCCTCAAATCAGGACCTCCAGCGCGCACTGGGGCGGTTTGCAGCCGAGTGTGAAGCGGCCGGGAAGAGGATCAGCACCTCCAAATCTGAGGCCATGGTTCTCCACCGGAAAAAGGTGGCTTCCCCGCTTCAGGTCGGTGGGGTGTCCTTGCCTCAAGTGGAGGAGTTCAAGTATCTCGGGGTCGTGTTCACGAGTGAGGGACGGATGGAGCGTGAGATCGGTAGACGGATCGGTGCGGCGTCAGCAGTGATGCGGTCGCTGTATCGGACCGTTGTGGTGAAGAGGGAGCTGAGCCAAGCGGCAAAACTCTCGATTTACCGATCGATCTACGTTCCCACCCTCACCTATGGTCATGAGATTTGGGTAATGACCGAAAGGACAAGATCGCGAATACAAGCGGCCGAAATGAGTTTCCTTCGCAGGGTGGCTGGGCGCACCCTCCGAGATCGGGTGAGGAGCTCAGTTACCCGGGAGGAGCTCGGACTCGAGCCGCTACTCCTCCACGTCGAAAGGAGCCAGCTGAGGTGGCTAGGGCATCTGTATCGGATGCCTCCTGGTCGCCTCCCTCGAGAGGTGTTCCAGGCATGTCCTATTGGGAGGAGGCCTCGTGGAAGGCCCAGGACACGCTGGTGGGACTATGTCTCCGTGCTGGCCTGGTGTCGCCTCGGGGTCCCCCCAGAACAGCTGGAAGAGGTGTGCGTGGATCGGGAAGTCTGGGCATCTCTGCTGAGACTGCTGCCCCCGCGACCCGGCCCCGGATAAAGCGGAAGAAAATGGATGGATGGATGGAGTAGTACCTAAACTTTCTGGGTTGCCCCAGTTGCTGATGAGCTACTGTTGAAACTTCCCGCCAACGAATGTGGGAGTGAATGAATAATGCAGGAAATTGCAAAAGTGACAACTGAGCATCTTAAGAGACTAGGACTTATATATATATTATTGAAATGATAATGACTATTAATTGAGTAACATTTTTGATACTACAAGCTAACATGCAAATATTTAAGTCGTGTATATACGAGATTCTCTCATTTGGAAATTCAGAAAATCATAAAAGGTCCTTTCCACAGCTGACAAAATATATTTCTATTTTGTGCAGACATGTCCATCGGTTTTGAAAGGTGTCACTTTGGTGGAGTGTGCCTGACCCTGCTCCGTAACTTAAACTAACCAGTTAATCTCCCCCACAGTCCAACACAGTGTCAGCAATCCAGTGAGGCCTTCTACCTGCATGTAATTGCCCGTTTTGTCCACAAGATGTCAGAGTGCATTCGCTCTGAAATAGATCAGTCGGTGGAGGGGTCTCTCTCCATCAGAGGGAGCATCTACTGCTTGCATTCTTTCAAGTCACAGTTTAGCAGTGTGGTCAACCTTATCTCCCTATAAAAGCGCATGTAAACACATACAGTTCCCCGCACTCCCGACACGGATCCCTTTACACTGCTACCCGAGCTTCGCCTCCAATTAAAACTTAAAGATGACCCAGACCCACAGCGTTTAAGGTTCCTCACCAGAAAGAGGCGCATCTATTTGCACATCACCAATTTACAAAGAAAAAACAACCCATGTGTTTACTTGCAAGTATTGCGATTTGACTTGCCCATTTTTTTTTTTATATCGACGCACATTTTTAACACATTCGCAGAAATATGAACTCTAAACTTTAACTTGTCGTCTTGTAAACTTTCAAACTTTTGCAGACCTACACTACAGCAGGGATTTGGAGAGACCATTGGAACCCGGGCTGCCAGGAGTCAGTGAGTGGCCACATACGCCCAACAGCATTGGAAAAACCAAGCACATTGTGTGTTGTGGACATAATTTCCAATGTTTTTTTTTTTTTTTTATGTAATTCCACTGCGCCCCTACGATGACTCCGACTTACCCCCTTCTCTCTCCCTCTCCCACACGCAAACAGCAGGAGTGAAGGGCTTGAATTTGCCTTTCAAACCGGGATTTTTGTTGTTTAAATCAAGAATAAGCAAATGAGTTCCAATGGCGCAAAGGAGAATGAATCACCATCAAATTAAAATCCATATAAAACGAGTAAAACCTGCTAACCCAGAACTCGAACATGTCTCGTCTTCTGTCAAAATAATGGCCATTGCAACATATAATCGCTGTGCTGTATAAAATAAACACAATTTGACAACTGATATTTTTAGTCCATGATGTGCCAAGCAGCCTATTATTGTATTGAAGACATGGAACAAAATGTGCATCCCTAGTCACTATGATAGTTTGAATCCCCGACGGACCAGCAGAAGCGCTGAACTGCAAAAAGCGAAGAACCTTAATGGCAATAAATCACACAAAAAAACAGATAGAGGATTATATCGTTATTCAATTAAAATTTTTATGTAGCCCGGTGGAATATTAGGGCATTACCAGAACATTAGGGGTTAATATAAATCCTTAACACAACTTTAATCGCTAAACTAGTAGTTTATTAATTACTTTTTCTATATCTTCAATGAAGGTACTTGATTCATCTTCTGTACTCAGTAGTTGAAGTCTTCGAAGGCCACGCACTCAAGCCGCCGGACCAGTGTGACCGTTATCTTGGCTCACACTCAAGACATCGGACAACGGCCATCGTTTTATTGCAACACACTCAAGCATCCAAACCTATGAGAGGGTTCGACCCGCTGAGCGGTTAGCACGAGTAAAACAGGACTGCAACGAGGGTGGTTTGACTCAGGTCGGGATGCTCCGGAGCCGTGAGTACTGTGTGTGAGTTCACGCCTTTTGTCAGTGTTCCATTTTCCATTTGTAATGTAGTTTGTTGGTGCTGTCACTTGGGACAAGCTAAGGGGATTTTGATTTAAAGGTTTTAACCTAACAGTTTAAAAGTGTTCACCAGAACTTTTCCAGGGAGAATTTAGAGTGTAGCAAATTAGTTTTAGGCCTAAACTTAGCTTAGGTTTAAGGCTATTTTAGATCTATTTTTTGTCCACTTGTAAAAGTTTATTTGTTTATTAAATATGGCTTTTTAAATGTTTGCCTAAACGTTACACTCGCTCTGGGTCTCATTATTGTTAAATAGGCTAGTTATTAGTTTTGTATTGTTTCACAACATTGACTTAATTAGGTGAACCACCTGTGAGTAAGACCGAACCCAAGCACCCACCATTCTCGGGTAAATCCTACATTTATTTTTGTCATATCGCCAAGCCCTATTGCAAATCTATCCACAGTGGAAATACTTCTCCCTCATTCTCACTAGTACATTGGAAAAACCGGTTGGTGCCAGTATTCAAGGTAAAAAGCATTTTAGGTCATCAGGGGTAATACCATTTTCAACATCCTGTGCAAAGACAATTACAATAGGATAAACCATAGAGACCACTGGCGAGGCTGCTTTTAAAAGCTTTGTTAGACAGAAGTATGTCTAACTTACTGAGGACCTAATCCCAGACAAAGCAGATTACGCTTTTTATTTTTACATTTCAGTGGTAAATCTGTCTGGCGGTGATGCTTTGTGTGGACTCATTAAAACAAAAGCACAGTCAACAGCGTCTGTTGAGCGTGCTACTGAGGGCTCGACTTGGTGCTAAAATGAGGAACAATACAAATATAGAAAGTGCAAGAGACAGTGTTACACCTTGGTGAATGACTTCCTGTTCAGAGCCGCCGCATCACACACAGCACAGACTAAAAATAGACAATTATTCATGGTATCGATAGGAAATTACTTCAAATGTCTTTACTAAGACGATATAATATAATCAGAACAATTTTGATTTTGGTTTAAAGTATAGTCTGTCGAGCCGAAAATTATGTTTTTATTTGTTTTGTTTCATTTTTGGTTGTATTACTTTTTATTATTTATTTCTTTTTTATTATAATGTATTGAAGCACTATGTGCTTTGCAGTGGCAAAAATATTTACTCAAATAAGAGCAACATTACTTTAAAGCCACACCGCTATTTATCCAATGAATAGAATAAAAGACAAATATTTAATTTAGCCTATATTCTATTCTTATTGTTGAAAAACACGGAAGATTATAAAGATTTAAATGGGTTAGGTCCTCGTCCAAATCTATTCTTTGATTAACAACTAAAATAAATATATTTACATTACTTATCCACACACAATTACTTGCAAATATATTTAATAATATACATGTTTGTGTCCAGCTGGTCATAAGGATCATGCCAAAGAATCATTCAAAATGTTACGCAGTGTGCCCTTTAAAATCAATTTCCTCAAGTAGAAGTAAAAAGTAATGACCCAAATTATTATTCAAGTTCTACTAGTTTACTCTTGCCTGGCCTGCCAAACGACATGCCTTTTCAAAGACATATAGACTGGGAGCAAGAGCTCAACGATTTCCCGGTGGGCGTGATTGACAGACGACATCAACCAATTAGAGCAACGCTAGATACGTTGCAGTAACAAGCGGCAGAAAGCCTTTCCAAAAACCTCCTTTTTTACGAGGAACGCTTCGAACTCTTGCTCCAGTTTTAGGGATTTCACTTTTTCCAAATGATTTAAAACAGACGAAAGAGCAGAAGAAAACAGTGCATCAGCCGCCATCTTTAATGTTTTGGAAGAGTGCATGGTGGTGACAGGTGACGGCTTCCGTCTCTTGGTGCGTGATTGGACCGATGTGTGTGCCCAGACGGTTCTTCTTTGGAACAGAAAGGACGAGTGTCTGGCAGGCCAGGCAAAGTTTACTCGTATTTTTATAATCGATATTGCTGATATTTTCTGAAAAAACACTCTGAAAAGAGATAAAACAAATAAGGCTTATGATCCTAGAAAATGAATTAAAGTTTAGTCTAATTAAACGTCACTTATTCATTCTCGTATGTCAGCATAAAACCACTTTTACTCACAGTTGTAAGAGTTAGAAAATGTGCTCCTCAAGTAAGAGAGTAATGTTACTTTAAAGCTGCCCTCAGCTATGTCCTTTTGATTTTTATTTTTTTTGTCAGTAGGTGTAGTAGTGATTCCTGCTTTGCACTTTTATGCAAGTCTGTTGCATGAAAGCCACATTTCAGTGATTGCAGTGGGCACTGAACTGGCGAGCCTTCAGTTGTCGGCCGAATGTTTATCGTTACCCCCGTGCAGGTTGAAAGAGAATATTTAGAAATATTTGATTTGTGGTAACATTGAACACCAACACAGAGGCTGGTCAGTGTTGGTTATTACCGAGGCACTTTTATTTGCATGAGACATCCAAATATGTTGGAGTGAAAAAAAAGGTGACCTGAAAGGGCCCATTGTGATGTTTGCTTATAAAAACAACACAACGCCTCTTCAATGACCCTAATAAAACAAGTGCTCATGCTTGGAGAGGAGCTCCTGCAGTAAATAGTGGCGCGCTCACTTCCACACTGACAGCAGTGGCTAAAGGAGTAGGGGCTATGGGGACTGGGGATGGCAGGACAAACAGTGAGGGCATCATTATCAACAAAGTTAGAGGAATCATTACTGGGAACTACGGCTGTACTTTAACCATGGTTCTCGATACCGATACCTGAACGATGTTTTCTGATACCAACACTAAAATATTTGTCATATTGAACCATAAAACAGACTAATAATGTTTATTTATTCCTTTTCCACCAAAGTCATTTATTTTACATTTGTATAATTTATTTGAGGTGAAACAACCAAGAAACTTCCTGCCTACAAAAAGAAAAAAAAGAAAAAAAAGTCCACATTTTCATAATTTTTTCTATTTCTGTCCACTCCCCTCCCCCCATTTCCCCCAATGTTTTATGTTTTTACTTTTTTCACCTTTTTAACAAAACAAAAAAACATTGTGTCCCTTTCTTCCCATTTCCACCCATTTTTTCCTCAATTTTTGATGACCAACATTTTTCAATACTTGTATTTTTTCGATACCAGAAGTACCTAACAGTTTTTTTTTTTTTTTTAAAGGTATCGTTTAACAGTACTGGGAACCACTTCCTGTTTCACCTCTCTGTACTACCCACTGTACAACACAACATTCAAGGCCGCAGATTTGACTCGTGTTAGGTGATTCCAAATGCTTTCCAAACAAGGAATAAATAAACATTTAATATTACAAATCTACATCCATTTTCACATTGATCTCTACTTGTTGCATTTGTAGCACATCTACCGCGTCATCCAATAAATGCGTAGCTCCTCCTTTTGCAAACTGTTCCCAGACAAACCGCTCTAGACCTCACTGCAGATGTGGCCACAGTTTGGAGCGACTGGTGGCTGTGGAAACAACCCCCGAAACACGCCGCCCCGCCCTACACTGCTCCTTACAAACAGAGGCCTACTGTTACAGTGCTTTCCCATACGCTCAAAGCTGCTTAACAATTTCCTGTATTAGCCACATCTGGAGTCGACTGGTGAGTGTACGTACGGTCGCACTTCATGCCCTGGTGGAGGAGGCCGTAGAGCAGCGAGCCGCAGTGGTCGCAGAAGGTGGGGCTGGAGTACGTGTGCACCCTGAACTTGTGTTTACTCCGGGGATCCTGCGCACAGGGAGAGAAAGGAAAAGACATTTGATTAGTCGTGTTAAGTCAAGTGCCGAGGGCCTCCTATCTCAGGCCATCAGGGACACAAATTCAATTAGGCGCCGTAATTGAGTTTGCCGTAGGAAAAAGCATGCCTGTTTATGCTGGGTTACAGTATGTCAACAACGGCACAGTTATTAGCTCTAAACATTATGTACCAATTAATATTCAAAGGATTTTTTACTTTAGGACACATTGGCGAGGGTAGTTAATGTCAAGACCAGATAAAAGTAACATCAACTGTGCAAGTAAAGTTTTAATTGGATAGTTAAGGGTGCTTTTTTTCCTTGTCCGTCTTATAACAGATTTTTTTCTCATAGTAAAATGATATTGGTTGTTCAGTACATTGTTTAAGCAGATGTTTGTGATAAAAGATCTGCGAGATGCGTTTTTTCCATCTAACTGAGGGAGCCTGTACATGCTCTCTCTTTTATTGGTTATAAACAAAAAGAGGGTACAGTTTAGGTGCGGCCTGGTGTAATTTCGGTGACCTTATTATGTTTTAAAATCAGTCTTATTACACAGCGAGCCCCAGTTTCTCTGCTGCCAACACTAAAGACAGAAGTTTAAAAAGGACTCCTGACCTTCTGCTTTTGCTCTAATAATGGGCTGATACAGAGTGTAAAAAAAGCTGCGATCTCTTTATTACTTTTCAATTAATACCTGCAACTGCCAATTTCACCGGACTAAAGCCGTGTATGAGGCTGATTGTTTTCAAATAAAAAGTGGCTAAAAGCTTGAGAAGGATAGACTAAGTTTATGAATTAGTTTCTGTTCCTAGTGGTCGTGATTTTGTGCGCACAGGACTACTACTGCTGCTCTTTTCAAATTATTATTGCACAAGCCTGGCTCTGTAGAGTGACCTCCAGTGCAGCCTCGGCAAATTAAATATAAGCTCCGTGCACTTTTCTTTGTCTATTTTGTGCCGTTCTGGACCGTTCCAGCCCGCTTTAACCCTTGGGTACAGGCTCTTTAATGGACATGTTTAAAGCCTCCTGTGGCAGTAACATGTTGTTTATGTGGGGCTTGGACTTTAGTACTACTCAAACAATTTCTTGTCTAAGCTGTGGTCTAAATCTATATCGCAAACCGATTGGTCGTCAAAAGCCAATCAGGGTCATAGGTTATGGTTTTGAATATTCATGAATAAAATGGAATATGAGAAAACATTAATAGGAGAAATAGATTTTTGCCTAGCCCTAAATTCAACTCTAACATCCTCTACTGGCACCAAAGGAAGGACAACACCATGAGCACCACCTCATGACATCAGCCGGTGTCGGTCTGTAGTCGTAGTTTTCGGTAAGCGATCGGTACAGTGTTCGCGTGGCATTCCGGGTCACAAATTCAGTTAGCAGCTACTAGGTTTTAAGATGCTGACTACGTGCATAGACAGTCACTCAGTATTGTGAAAATAATGTGTTGGAAAAAGTTCCAAAGCTTTCTTGTGGACTTTATAGATCAATTTGGCAAATGCAAAAGAGAAAGAAGTCAGTTCACCTGTATTGACTAGAATACAGGTGCTTGTCATATAATAAGAATATAACGGAAAAGTTCATTTATTTTTGTAATTCAACTTAAAATGTGAATATATGATATAGACTCATGACATGCACAGTGACATATTCCTTTATTTGTTATAATGTTGATGATTATGGTTTACAGTCCACTTTCAAAATAGATTTTTATTTTTATTTATTTTATTTTTTTACAAGCTGAACCATAATAATCAAAATGATAACAAATAAAGGCTATACATATCTCACTTTGCATTTAATGAGTCTATCATATATTAGTTTCACGGTTTAAGTTAAATGACAGAAGTGAATGCAGTTTTTCATGATATTCTAATTATATGACAAGCCCCTGTATCTGAAATTCTAATAGCTGACCACTTTCTTGTATTATGTGTGACAATATTATGTGTACCAAGGGCTGGCCTGTCACAAAGTGATAAGCGATTAACTAGGAGAAGCCACGCAGCACATTTTCCTTTCAGATATGTTTGAGAGCGGTTAAGGATCGATGGGTCAGCAGGAAGCGAAAGCGCGCGTGCATGCAATAGTAAAATACAGGAACTAATTTCAGACGCACACATAGATTCAAATGTGCAGCTGACAAGGCCAATTTTATTATTAATGGGAAAGGCCAGACAATAAGTGACCACAAGATGTATCTTTAACTTTTTCCGCGCGGTCATGTGGTGGGGTCGCATTAGGAAGGGCTAAAAAAAAAAAAATCTATGGTCAGTCTCAAATACTTCCTTGGTGTTTTGTTTATTTTCTAACGGACAGAGCTACAGCCGACCCTGCTCATCGTTCTGAGCGGAGTTTGGACTTGGGAAGCATAAAATGTGAACTATGTTGTGTTAAATGGTACTGGAGTGGAATTCATTTGCTGTTTAAGCGCGGGTGCTGGCAGGCACTGCAGATCACAGATGTAAAAGTAACAACCTGAAGCGCACCAGTGTCAATAAAGCTGCTCAATAAGGAAGTTAACTGACTAAACACAAATGGAAAATCAACTTATTAGAAAAAATTATGTATATTATTACATACATATGTACATATACATATTATTATGTGTATATTAACCCCTTAACTGCTGTCCCCCCTGATCAGGGGGCTAGAGTTAGTTAACCCTAATCAGGATATAATTAGGGTTAAGAACGGCAAAGTTGTGTTTCACTCACACAGATCTCACACATATTTTTCGAAACTAGAAGGTCTTGGCTTTCAAATTAGGTATCACACTGGCATATAGACAACTCTCCAGTCAATACGCTTTGAGACTTGGATGTAAATAATTGTTAACCCCAACCCTAATCCTTAACCCTTACCCTAACCCTAGGGTGGCAGTTAAGTGGTTAATGTAATCTTAAGTTACTTTTTCAAACTTAAATTGCCATGGTATGACTACCGCAAACACAACTTCACCACCAAACATCCTTTGTGAAAGTGGAGAAGCTCATGTTGGTGCTCTGAGGTTATACTGACTAGTTTTGTAAAGACGTGGCAGTAATCCTTTTCCTCAATCTGAGCCTCTTCCACCTCATTTGCCATTTGCAAGCCAAGGGCACATGATGTACACATGTTATGTATTTGGCCATGTGCCTGTTTTTTGTCTCCCTCTTGTGGCTTTGTTTTTCTTTTAGGCTTGGTCCTGGTGGGACGTGGACTCCGAGCAGGCTCACCTGGCTTCTATTTTTGATTCTGGACTTTTATTTCCTCTAGTACCCGAGCCTGCTCTGGAGCCACTCCCAGGACCAAGCCAAGCCACAAAGAAATGTTTTGTTAATAAATTCCCTTCAATCCACGCTTTGGATGTTGTGTTTGTTTATGGGTCCAACTTAACAAGCCCCAACAGAACAATCCAAACACTATGGATCTAAACGACCCAGCATCCATTGTCAAGGCCCTTACAGCACATGGACAAACTCTTGGACGCCATGACCAAGGTTTGAAGAAGGTGGTTGATGCGTTAAGAGAACCTTCCACGCAAGTAATGCAAATGGGAACCCAGCTGATCCAAGTCACTGCTCAATTGGCCTCACCTGCTGCTACACCGAACACCTCTAATCCACCTACTCAGGCCTCTGACTCACCTCAACCTGCTACTCTCCAAACAGCACGTGAGCCATATATTCCAACACCTCAACCATACTCTGGGGAACTTGGTTCCTGTGGGAGTTTTTTGTTAAAGTGTGATCTAGTCTTCGAACAGCAGCGCCAGAAATATGCTTCTGATAGATCACGTATTGCTTATGTAATTGTGTTACTATCCGGAAAGGCGTCTGAATGGGCTACAGCTATATGGAACAGCGAATCTGAGATTTTCCAGTTGTATCAGCAGTTTATAACTGAAATTAAACATATTTTTGACCATCCAATCCAAAGTAAAGAGACAAGCCAGTGCCTTTTTTCTCTCAAGCAAGGAACTTCCTCTGTGGCACAGTATTCATTTAACTTTAGGATTGCGGCAGCAGCTAGTGGTTGGGACGACACAGCACTTCAGGGGGCATTTTTTCATGGGCTATGTGATGAACTGGCAGCTCGAGACAAATGCTCTGAGTCATTAATCTCTTTAGCTGTTCGCCTGGACAATCGTCTGAGAGAGAGAGACGTAGGGAGAAAGCGTCAAGTTCCCGCAGTAGTGTTAGTCCTCTACCACCCGTTTCCCCTAAGTTTGAGAGGCAATCAAGGAAGGCCCAATCTTCCATCACTGAGGAACCCATGTAGCTGGGACGTCTGCGCCTTGATCCTGCCGATCGTCAGCGTCGCCTGCAGTCCCGTTTGTGCTTCTACTGTGGGAGGTCGGATCACTTTCGGAGCCAATGTAGCCTTCTGCCAAAAGATGTGGCTCATCAGTGAGTAAGGGGGTCTTGATGAGCCATAACACCTCTGTGAAACCCCCACCACAAGGTATCCAGTTGCAGTCTTCAATCTTGTACAATGGTCAGGCATTTCTGTGATACCTTTAATAGACTCCGGAGCTGATGATAATTTTGTTGATGCAGATTTTGTGAAACGGACTGGCATTCCCACCGAGCCCATAGACAAACCCAAATCAATTAAGGCTGTGAATGGGCGTCCAATAGCTCATGTTACTCATTGCACAATCCCTATAACGCTCATTCTTTCAGATAATCACAAGGAGACTATTAGCCTCTATGTTCTCCCTTCTCCTCTAGCTCCTATTGTCCTTGGAATACCATGGCTATCCTTGCATAATCCAGTTTGATTGGTGTACTAGCAATTACCTGGAGCGTGTTTTGTCTACAATCAGCTATCTCTCCTGTGCATACCCATATCCTAAATGTGACACAACCCCCGGATCTTTCTAACGTACCTTCTGAATACCATAATTTGGCTGAGGTTTTCTGTAAAGATAAAGCGCTTTCACTTCCTCCACACAGACCATATGATTGCGCTATTGATCATCTACCCTCTAGCCGTTTATACAAGCTATCTGGACTTGAGCGGGAGGCTATGGAGATACATATTCATGTCTCTTCATGAATGACCGCTCTTATTCGGCCCTCCTCCTTACCCGTCGCTGTTGGTTTTTTCTTTGTAGGAAAGAAGGATAAGACCTTGCGCCCTTGCATTGATTACCAAGGGCTTAATGATATTACGATAAAGAACACGTACCCACTGCCTTTAATTGATTCTGCTTTTGAGCCTCTGCACAGGGCCACCGTTTTTTCCAAACTGGATCTACGCAACGCCTATCATCTGGTGCGTATCAGGAGTGGCGATGAATGGAAGACTGCCTTCAATACGCCATTGGGACACTTTGAATACCAGGTAGGGGTGTCGCGATTTCAATTTTTTGAGTCACGATTATTGTGAAACAAAAAATTGCGATTTTACGATTATTCACGATTATTCCCCGAATGAAAAAGAACTGATTTTTAGTTTTTGTCTTTAAAAAGCTTTTTAATACAAACAGTCACTGTTTCTAAAAATGAAAAATGCTTTAAGATTGTTTTGCATTAAAATAAATAGGCCTACATTGAATAATACAAAACAATGTCAACTTTACTTCTTTATAATGACCATAATTATTTTTACTATACATTAGTAGGCCACAAGCTAGGCTCGGTTTTATGCTCTCAAAAGTGAAGCTGTTGCTTAATTATTTTGATGAACAGAGAATGAAACGTGTTTACTAAGTGACTAAGGAGACTCTTTTGAACAGCTGATTTCCACATGTGCGGTTTCACTTTCCTTTCTGTCGCGCTGAAGCAGAGCGGAGCGTGTTAGCCTTTTGTTTACATCCTGAGCCAGTTGTGGCGGCTAGTTCCGAACATTTGGACAACTTTTTTGGGAAGTATGCAGTTCGTTACCTTGACCTGGACATTCACAGCGAAGGATTATCTCCAAGATGTTGTTTTTATTCGACGTAGCCGATATCAGCGCCTTTTGCTGCAACTTTCTGACGACAGGGTTTGTATAACGGATGTCCATCGACAACAACGCCTTGGTCATGTTTTGGATCCTAAAGAAGTCCCACTCTGCTGACTTCAATAGTTTTTGGGTGGATACAACACTGGAGGAGAGCGTCCTTCTGCCTTGCTCAACTACCGGTGAGTTTACGCGCTGTTTATGGCGTGCAGCGGCTCGTGCGTCAGTGTGAAACATTTCTGCGGTAAACCGTGGCTTCTGAAATTCTTACGGATAACCTACCGCGTCCTTTTATAATTGTGGTAATTGTAAAACCAGTTAATCTTGACATCCCTAATACCAGGTAATGCCTTTCGGGCTTACTAATGCTCCCGCTGTCTTCCAGGCCCTGGTCAACGACGTTTTGCGTGATACTTAAATACATTTTTGTATAAATCAATGACATCCTCATATTCTCCCAGGACATCCAGGAGCACATTCAGCATGTCCTCCTTGTTCTCAGAAGACTTTTGGAGAACAAATTATTTGTCAAGGCGGAGAAGTGTGAATTTCACACACCCAGTGTTAGTTTTCTGGGCTTCATTATTGAACAGGGCAAATTGAAAGCTGATCCGGCCAAGATTCAGGCAGTGGCTGAGTGGCCTACCCCCACATCCCGTAAGGACTCTCAAAGATTCTTGGGCTTTGCCAACTTTTACAGCCGATTTATCAGAGATTTCAGCAGAGTTGCCGCCCCGCTCACTCGCCTTACCTCTATTTCCATTCCCTTCACCTGGACCTCTGATGCTCAGAATGCGTTTGACCTGCTCAAACTGAAGTTCACCACTGCACCTGTACAGAGCCATCTAGACCCCAGTCGACAGTTTGTTGTGGAAGTGGATGGATCCGATCTAGGTGTGGGTGCCATTCTTTCCCTAAGAGGCTTTCTGAGGCAGAAAGAAACTATGACATAGGTAACCGTGAGTTATTGGCTGTAGTTTTAGCCCTCCAAGAATGGAAACACTGGTTGGAAGGGGCGCATCAATCCTTTATCATTTGGACTGAACACAAGAACCTTTCTTACCTCGCCTCTTTGTCCCAGCCTCATTTTGTTCCCAAGTTCTCCAGTGGGGCCACTCCTCCAAGCTCAGCTGCCTCCCAGGTATCCAACGCACTAAAACCTTCATTAAAACAGAGATTTTGGTGGCCCTCTATGGGTTCTGACATCCGTGAGTTTGTGTCTGCTTGTGATATTTGTGCCCGTAGCAAGTCATCTCACTTGCCTCCTGCTGGTTTGCTACATCCTCTTCCGGTGCCCATCTGCCTTGGAGACGGCTAACTTATTAGTCCAACATGTTTACCTATCGGATCGTGGACTTCAATTCTCTTCACAAGTATGGAAGGCATTCTGTCAGGCCATTGGAGCATCACCCAGCTTCTCCTCAGGTTTTCATCCACAGTCAAACCAATGTCTCGAAACTGCCCTCCGTTGTGTAACAGCCCGCCATCCTACTGCTTCGTTCACTTTTCTTCAATCAATCAATCAATCAATGGTTTTGTATAGCCCAATATCACAACAGGAGTTGCCTCATAGGGCTGCACCAAACATTAAGGCAATAAAACAGAGCAGTAAATAAGACAGTGTAAAGTTTAGGCGAATCAAATATCCAGGCAAACATGATGTCCAAATGAGCGTCAGCAGTGCGTGGCGACGAGCAGCGCAGGTGTCCCGTGTCCTTAGACTCTCCAGCACGACAAGGAAAAACTCAAAAACCCGGTGGGAGAAACGAGAAACCTTGAGGAGAACCACAGAAGGAGAAATCCACTCCCATAGACGGACAGGCTATAGAGACCCAGGGCCGAAGGAGTCCCTGGGTCTTCCTTGGGTTGAATATGCACACAATTCCATGTCTAGTTCTGCTACTGGACTCTCTCCTTTCATGGCTTCTCTCGGTTTCCAGCCGCCTCTGTTTCCTACACAGGAATGGGAGGTAGCTGTCCCATCTATTCAGGCCCATCTTCGTTCTTCGGCTCGTAGCCAGCAAACTGCCAACCACCGTCGCTCGGCAGCTCCGGTCTACCAAATGGGACAGAAAGTGTGGCTCTCTTCCCGTGATCTGCAAGAAACTAGCTCCGAGGTATGAGGGACCATACGAGATTGAGAAGATTGTAAACCCCGTCTCTGTCAAACTTAAATTGCCCGCTGCTCTACGAGTTCATCCTGTGTCCCATGTTTCCTTGATCAAGCTTGTCATGTCCGGTCCTTTGTGCCCTCCCGCCGTCCTCCCGCCTCCACACCTGGCTCCAATTGCTCATCACTGCAATACAAAGACCTCAGGCTCACCTCCACTCATCGTTGGATTGTTCCGTCTATGTTGTGGTACTTCTGCTCTGAGATATCTTGTAGTCAATGCCCTTTTTGCCAAGTTCAATTTTTGATTCTGGACTTTTATTTCCTCTAGTACCCGAGCCTGCTCCGGAGCCACTCCCAGGACCAAGCCAACCCACAAAGACATTTTTCGTTAATAAATTCCCTTCGATCCACACTTTGGATGTTGTGTTTGTTTATGGGTCCAACTTAACAAGCCCTACTACATTTATTGATTCAATAAGTGTGAAAAGCTAAATATTTCGATATATCCATTAAAAATTGGTAACAGGACTGAGGTAACGCGATTGCCTCACTCTCCAAATAAAAAAAAATTGTAGAGAAAGGGAGGAAAACTTGATCTGAATGTAATCGTTTCCACGGCTGAAGTGGCTAATTGATTCATCAATAACTAATCAATTATTGAAATAGTTGGCCACTATTTTAGTAATTGATTAATGGTTTTCTGGTATACACAGACTAAAAAGAGCAAAAATGACTTGATTAGTTTTTTAAAGTGAAGTTATGTAGAGGGTGTTGTACATTGTAAATGTCATAAATATGATCCGTCTGTCTCATTATCCAATCAGAAAGCAGAATTAGCTCCACTTTTGTTGTTGCCAGATCCTATAATCCTATAGACCCTCAGTCTTAGCTTTCAAGTGAGGAATTCCCTGTTCACACAAACTTGTGCTTGTGTTCCTGTGCAGCTTTGAGCAAAGTTCAGCTGTAGCACTAAGAGCCTCCTACAAACATTCACTTTAAGTTTACTCCATCAGCATGTCCTCAAGCGGCGCCACTTCAGCTTTATGTGGTGAAAAGCTTAAAAATAAATGTATTTTGCCTTTCATAGCCAAGCGATTCATTGATTAATCAAAAACTCTACAAATGAAATGATTGCGGCCTTACACTGAACTGTACCATTAATTTGTAGAGGATTGAGGTGACAGTTACAGGCATGTCGCAAGTTGTCATTCTAGTTTGAGCAGTAACACCCCCAACCCCCCCCCCCCCGACGCGAGCGAGTGTAAAAGTTAAGCAGTTAAATCCGTTTTATCTTTAGAGTTTTTTTTCATTCATGTGCAAGTGCAATATGGCGGCACGTGACGCATACAGAACAGAGCGGTGCTAGCGTACTTTTGTCCGTTGCTACTTACATCGGAGGCAGGTCCCTTGTCGGCCCCCGGACATGAAAAGGTGACATATTCATGGCAGCGCTTGTGGACCACGAAACAGCACACTGCAGAGACAAGAGAAGAAAGGAGCGTCACCATCACAAAGCAACATGAAACGGCGCGTCACCTTTTGGGTCGAATTCACAGCACAACAGGCCTTTCATATTATAAGAAATGCATTTCTCTGTCAGCTACGGCCTATATTTAGACCGAGTGTCTTCACAGCAGGTGAAGAGGGAAAAAAAATTCAATATAAAGAGATAAAAAATGTTTTGCTGTAGATTAGAAATATGAGGATAAAAAAAAGATAATTTGTTTTTTTACAAAGAAACAAAGAGTTGTTGGGATAAAAATAGCCAAAATGACCTATATTTCCGAGACAAAAAAAAATATAGATTTTTTTTTTATATATAAGATTGAGATTTTTGTAGGGGATTTTAGATAGCTAGTTTTTCAATAAGAATTAGCTTAGTATTAGCTATTTTTGTAGTTTAAAGCTCAATGACTCATTCTGGTCCTAGACATAAAAGTAAACGCATTCATACACACACACACACACACTCACACCACAGCTCTCCCTTTGAATCCAACCATCAAGCGCTTCATACGGCCAGATCAACATTGCAAAGTAACAAATACTAAAGTACATTAACCCCATAACCCACACCTTAATAGAGCACACTTTCTCCAATTTGGTATTATCTAAATCTAAAAGTTTCTTGCGAGAAGCATCAAAATACCTACGAAATCCAAGATGACGCAGAGTAAGGTTGTCTTGGTGCTATCGTGCGCTTTGTTGTGTCTATTTGCTATCACTTCATACACCTACAGATCTGTAAATACAATCCCGCTGTTGTTCTATATCAACTGTTGTCTTACCATATTTTACTTTTCATTTTTTATCTTATTTTAATATTCTTTATGCGTGCCCCTATAGCCTTATAGTTTATAGCTTTTTTCTATCTAAAGTCTATGTTAAATGTTTCATGTTGCACGTCAGCACCGAGAACAATTCCTAGTTCGTGATCTTGTTCTCAAACAACGGCAATAAAAACTATTCTGATTCTGAAAACGAGATATAAATGAGGATGAAAATGCACACAAAAAAAGCATCAGAAAAGCAACAAAAAAGTTACAAAACGCAACAAAAACATGATAAAGAAACAACAAAAAATGGCATAAATGCATAAAAAAAGATGACAAAAAAGTGAGGTCGATATGAAATTTGTAGGTGAGTAACAAAGATAAAATGATCTAAAACACGATTGATTTTAGGTCAGTGACAACAGAAGCCTTAAAAACATGGGTAGCCAGTAGTACTGTGGAGCATCCAAATGCTCTTTAGCAAATCAAAGTTGAATAGTTTGGGAGGAACACACATCCAAAAATGGATCAGCACATCAACATCAAAACCCTATGCTCACTGTGAAGTATGGTGCAGGGAAAATCATGGTGTCGGGCTGCCTCAGAGCCTGGACAACGTGCTATCATCAACGGAAACGTTTATTCACAAGTTTATCAAGATATTTGGCCCCCAAAAAAACAGACATCCATAACAGCGTGTGAATAAGTAAGAACACCCCTGTATTAAATAGCTGGCTGATCCCTATTTTGCAGCAATAACTGCTTTTCATTGCAGGATGAATCTTAGACCATTCCTCTTTACAAAACTGTTGCAGTTCAGCAAGATTCCGGGGTTCACTTACTTTTTCCTCCTTGTTCTGTGAATGTTTACATCTTATGGCCATTAAAAATATGATAACATGTAATTGATTGGGTGGTATTAGTTTAAGCAGACACTGTTTATTCATCCTTAGGATTTTGATGAAGATCAGACCACATGTTATGACCAATTTAGGCAGAAATGTAAGAAATTCTGAAGCGTTCACATACATTTTCCTTCCACTGCATTACATCTAATGAATCCAAGTAAACATCTGAGGTGTTCTGATAGATGACGTCCGCATAATCAAGTATTGACAGAAGTAGTTGTGAGACAATTCTTCCGGATGGAAAGAGTAAAGCAGTTGGGCTACAGCAGCTTCTTGGGCTAATTCCACCTCTACTACCTGGGCTACAGCAGCTCCCTGGGCTAACACCACCACCACCACTGCTACCTGGGCTACAGCAGCCCCCTGGGCTAACACCATCACTGCAAGAATCTATTACAACAGAATCCAGTAGGTTACCACAACCCATCACACCCTTGCGTACACAGAGGAACCCTGTACTCAAAAAGCATTGATCGTGCAAGTTATTTCAGACTCTTAATCAAGCTAGGATTATATGGGATCCACAGTGTAAAAACAAAGGGCTCCTAGGTGGCCATCTGAACATACGCCGTATGGTCCCTAAGAGGGAACAAATGGAGCATCTTCTCATTAACTCAAATGTAGATTTCATGGGACTTTCAGAAACTTGGCTCAAACCCTCTTCCCCACAAGCATTGGTAACATTACAAGGCTATAATGTGTTTAGAAAGGATAGGCATCATGAAAAGGGGGGGAGGGGTGTTATTGTATATGAAGGACTCTCTAAAATGTACACAAATAATTTGGCCTAATGAAATCCCAATTGAATGTGTTGGAGTTAAAGTGTCCCTCTCAGCAGAAATGTCATTTACTGTTTTATGTCTTTATCGCACGCCCTCAGCAAAAGTAGATTTTTATGACCAATTTAAGGCACTTCTGAATTGTTGTGACTTCAACAATGAAGTTATTCTAATGGGAGACTTGAATGTAAATTGGGATCACAAAAGTGATAGAAATAAATTGAAAGAAATTACAGATAATTTTGGTCTGACACAAATCGCCCTAAAACTCTAATAGACCTGGTGTTCACTAACAAACCAGAGAGAATGATAAAAACATAGAAATATAAAAACGCAGATTTGAATTTGTCAACTTTTGACACTGGAGTTTGATCTATACATTTAATTGAAAAGTTGTTTATCATAGCTGGAATTTTCCTATGGTTAAATAACATATAACCATATAAGGATTTTTAATTATTTAGTGACACCTCTGACAATAATCTTAACCCTCGTGTGGACCTTCAATTTTGCACCCTTTAAAGACCCTAATGTCAAAAAATGTACAGTTCAAAAAAGAGCCTGAAAATGACCACACATTCATAGACTTTTTCTGCTTCTTTTTACAAAAATCCTTCAGTGGCTTTTGGGCCATTTAGATGGGCTGCGGCACCAATGGCTTTCGGGTCAAAATGACCCAAGGACCACACGAGGGTTAAAATCTGTCTGATAAGAGACACAATGGTATCTATGGTGTAAATATGAATTAAATCAGAGCACACTTAGTTGAGAAAAAACAATAGCATGTAACTTATCAAGCAAGATATAATGGTCTACCAAATCAAATGCTTTGGATAAATCAATGAATATATCACAAGTTATATTTAGTCTGGGAACCACGTTCATTTTCTCGTAGGAGGTGTGGTTTACGATTGTCCATAGGTGTTTATTGGGCGCTACGAATGTCTATCATATGAATCTGCACGTAGCTCATAGCCAATCGTATCAATTGTACCTGATGACATATGTAGATTGTAAAGTCAAACGCTGTTCTTCTTTTAAAATAAACTTTTGAGCTAAACTATTTAGAACACGGCTTTGCGTCTGCTGCTGTCATGTTGGATCCGAAAACAAACTACAAGCTTCCGTCTGTCAAATGGTGTGTCATCTAGGGCTGTAATCAACCAAGGAAATGGTTGGTCGACCAAGAGTATGGCACATGTAGCGATTAGTCGACCAAAAAAAAAAAAAAGTATTATTATTCAATTATTAAAAACCATTATAAAAACAGTTGCGCAGATGGTAGAGCGGGTCGTCTCATGATTGGGGGTTCGAATCCCGCCTCCTGAAGGTGCACATTGTCGTTGTGTCCTTGGGCAAGACACTTCACCCTCCTTGCCTCCAGTGTCTGTGTACACTGGTGTATGAATGGGTGAAGCCCCTTATGAGAGACCAACAGGCCCGTTTGGAACCATGAGGCCGTCCTTCTGTGGACCCACCACCTGCAGGAGGAGCCATAGTGGCTGGTGCTATGTGACTTGGGCAGCTCCAACAGCTGCCCCCACGACCCGGCAACGGACAAGTGGAAGAAAATGGATGGATGGATGGATGCTGCAATTGAAAGCCCCTGCATAGTAAAGTCTAGTCGACCAATGAAAATCTTGGCATCGACCAATTAGTCGACTAAACGACCGAAGTTCCCAGCCCTAGTGTCATCGTCTTGCCATCTCTCCCCGTTCTGTGATTGGACCCCAAATCCATGCGAAGATTTTGGCCTTGGTCTCCAGGCTGCTGAGCAATTGAAAATGATTCGAGCGTGCAAAGCAGAATGGGTATTCCCAGGCTTAAAAATGATAAATAAATAAAACTTACAGGAAAGTGGAATGGCGAGAAATTTTACAGAAACAATCAGGTTTTACAGTTTCATATCTGAAGGCAAGACTGAACAACTTTATTTTGCTTCTGTTGTCCGGAATAGGGGTGTCACGGTAGGAAAATTTTACCTCACGGGTATTGTGACCAAAATTATCACGGTTTTCGGTATTATCGCAGTATTTTTTTTAAATGTGTGTTAATAAGTTCAGAAAGCATTGTTAGTCCTACACAAACTAACATAGTTTCAAAAAAGTGTAACAGTGTTTGTTATATTTAAAAAATACAGACAAAGCCATATCAAACGTTTTCAAATCAAAGTAAAGGAACTATAACTATGACTTGGTGATCGTTTGGAGGGTATTACATGTATCATTTTTTCATTTTCATTCATTTTTTTATTTATTTCATTCAAAAGTGACATCATGCAATCACCACAAGACCGCCAATCCAACATAGCATGAATTTATAGCGCCAGAACCGTGTTAGAATATTTTTAAACCCTCTATATCAGGAATATTGTTCTCAGTTTGTGTCCTTCCAGTTTGCTTTCGCTCTGCAGATTTGGGAAAATGCAGTCAGACAGTAATCATTGTTAAATTCATAATAATGCGGCGAGAGTGAATCTATTGCATTGGCGACAAACTTTTATCTGCCCTCCAGCAGCCCTGTAACGCATTTGTGCCAGAGGTATCCGGACACGGCTTATATGCTGGCGGTGGGCACTGTGGCTGCACTATAGGACTCGTTACCTTCTCCCTAAACCCAAAGTCCCCACATCAGCATTTCAGCTAAAACGCTAACGTTAGCTTACTTGCATTAGCTCTAGAGTTGTGGTGACGGTCACGCAGGGGAGTCATGAGGTTCGAAGTATCGCCACATTTAGAGACACTTTTTCCTGCACGTTCCGCAAACAGGAAAACCGTCTTCTATCAACTGTCCTTCAGCCTTCTTAAAATACCCAAAAATATACAGAGACTTCAGACTTGGTCCTGTTTGAAAGCTGATAGACGTCCTGAGCGCTGTCGTCTCGGACATGATTCCAGCTTCGAGAAAGTTTTGTTTTGGTTGTGCTACGGAGTGCTAGCCTGGTGAGACCAGAATGATTCCCCTCTGTATTTTTGTATACGGCGGGGGATCAGTCTGGTCACCCCGTCCTCGTTCGCGGCTTCCGCAAAATCAATCCGTTCACGTGCAATCAGATTTGTTTATTCGCCGTGACGTGTTGTTAGCGAGCGTCACTCACGGGACGCATAAGTCCCTCAATAACAATCTACGAACGATACACGAAAGAGAGAAAGCGTGTCTCCAGTCGGCGGTAAATGACCAAAAAACACATCGACAGTAGGTGAGTTTCGTTATTCATAATCCTGCGCAAATATTAACGCAAAACCACTAATAACACCACATCAACAGCAGACGCCCGCCCTTCGCTGATTGGTTTACTCCGCTTCCTGTTTGCTTGCGTATCTACCGCTGTGGGAAATGGATTCGACGCAGGGGTGACCAGACTCACCGGCTGGTACAGCGGTGAGTCTGGATTTTTCCAGGCTAACGGAGTGCACCTGCGCGGCAACTTCAGCAGATGAGACGGCGGCCAGTGAGGCTCACTTTGCCGACACCGTGGGCGCGGTAATCCACCGAGATAATATAGTTTTTCAAAAACAAGACGGTAATTATTACAGTCAACATTTTTACCGGGGTTTACCGCTACACCGGTAACCGTGACATCCCTAGTCTGGGACAATACCTTTTCAGGACCTATACTGTGTTATTTCGAAGATGGAAAGATGTTCCATTAAAGACTATTTCTTTGACCAAAACCAGTAGTTTTTATTTGAGCTGGAACTTTCTTCGGTGTTAGACATTTGAGTAGAATTGTTCAGCCCCGTGGTCACTCTTCCAGTACTTCGTTTATTTATGTCATCGTCACCTAAACCTTTGTTACATAATTGCAATATCAACTTAAAAACAGTTTCATAAACAAGGCCATCGGGAAGCTGAACTCCCTGCCCTCCCCACCCCCCGCTCCACAATCAAGGATGGGAGAAATACAATTTCTAACCATGTGAATGGTTTGACAAATAAAATATCTTGTAATATGCACATGCAGACTCACACCATCACACTGCTCTATTCTTAATCACATTTCCATCAGATTACCATGAGGCTCGGAAGCACTTGAGCGTTCGCGACTGCAGTGTTTACATATTTCTGTGTAGTTATTGGCAAGGGGAAGTGGGTGGGCGGGGCACACTGAACGAGTGCTTACCTGTAAATAAATTCAGACTGGGGCAGTTTAACCTCTTCTCAAGAAAAGTGAGCAAGTGTGGGCACAGTGTATATGTGTTAACTAGTGAGAGCAGGTTAGAGGTGACGCTTGACTGCAATAAGAGCGATGGAGACAGAAGGAAGAGTGAAGAATGAAGAACAGAGGAAGAGCGCAGAGATAGACGCGCTGTGTGCGTCTGTGTACGTATGTGTGGGCAGGAAGGGAGGGGGCACAGCTGGGTCTGAGGCGCTGAGGGGGTGTGCGTGCGTGTGTGTGGTGTCACTGAGAGAAAGCCAACTGATGCTATCGTAGTATTTTTCAGAAATCTGCTCTGTCACTCACTCTCCGCTCACACATGGCTGTGCACGGACACACGTGCACATGCACAAACAGCACGCTGCTCAGCACAGGCCCAGTGACCCGCCGAGAAAGTCTCTGCTCTGTTGCCTAGCAACCAGGCTAAGCCCTACGGTAGAGTCTTCGCTCAGCACCCCATCCGGCTGACAGACAGCATGAACAGCAAATCAACCAATTCACAGACACTGAGCGTTAGGAGAGCTGCAGGACGACCACCAGGAGCTTCACACCGGCAGCAGAGTCCCACCAGGACCTGCACATGTCCGTCACATACAGACCGTGAACTGCACATGTCCGTCACATACAGACCGTGACCTGCACATGTCCGTCACATACAGACCGTGACCTGCCCATGTCCGTCACATACAGACCGTGACCTGCCCATGTCCGTTACATACAGACCAGCAGCAGAGTCCCACCAGGATCTGCACAAAAAACATAAAATAATCAAATAGTGGACTACCTTGAGACTAACAACCGACTCACAGATTGCCAACATTGTTTTCGATACCAGCGGTCGACCAACTCTGCACTGCTCTTGTTGACTGAACAAATACTGCCTTTCCTAAACAAACTGTTGTATATATGGATTTCGGCAAAGCTGTTAGCACAGTCTATCATCAAATTCTTCAAAATAAACTCCCTAAACCTTTATTTACATGCCATAGATCTCAGCTACTATCTGAAGGGCAGACCTCAGGTTTTAAAAGTAGGCTTAGTAACATCTAAGAGCTGTTCAATTCTGGGCCCCTGCTGTTTACAATTCCCCCCCCCCCAATACCGCTACTTTAACGATACCTGCTTTTAAGTAAAAAGTATTGTTCAGGAAAAAAGTCCTAAAATAGCACAACAGAAGCTACACGGGCAACAGCAGCAGCATCACCTGTAACTTTGTATTTTGAGCACAATTTCCACTTAAGCAGTGATAAAAAAAAAAAGAATAAAAAAAAAAAGAGAAACGACATTACCTCATGAGCTGCAGAGACAGACCAGATCCACATCATGACACGTTTTTTTTTCAGCCAAAATTTTCTAAAACGCACTGCACTGAGAAAGCGCTCCACACACCAAAGATCCTTACATGGTGTGAGCGCTCACTCTGCCACTAATAATTTACCAAAACTGTACAAAAAATGTCTAATAGAGAGTGAGCGCTTACTTTTCCACAAACAATCTTTGATATTCCCCTCACGCTGCAGCTGCTTGTAAAGTTGTAAACAACAGCACGTTAACTCAGCCTCCGTGGGTCTTTCTTGTTGTCACTGCTCCGTTTTGTTTTTCAATTTGCCTATAAACTCAAGTTTCTTATTCAGTCCTGGTTTATAACTGGTTTATTTTAGCTCTGGGTTTTACAACCGGTAAGTCCTGGCTCAGTGCCGCAGACCGCGGCTAGGCCATCTCTATTACAAAAGTTTAGTACGTTACAGCTTGGCTTCGCTTTAAGTGATAGCTATAGGTTATAGCTTTGCTTCACTCCATTTGCATTGAAGCGGCTCATCATCAACGCACACGTTCATGATGCTTTTTTTAGACAAGCTGCGGGTCATATATTGACGTCTGGAGAGAACAAGAACCGAAATAATTTTAGTTTTTCGATACCACCCTCAACCGGAGCTTTTTGGTCGGTACCAAGTAGGCACCGTTTAACTGTACCCATCCCTACAGATGTCATTCATCAAAAACGCAATTCAGATGTGCAGTCTCTGCATGAGTAGCTCCAAGACAACTATTTAACCATTAACATTAAGAAAAGAGAATCCATGTATTTCCACTCAACACAGAGACTTCTGTCCATTTCCCATTCTCTTGTCATTGTACCTCATTGTAAGCCATTCTTACCTTTCTGCATAAATTGGTCATAAGATGTGACCTCATCTTTATTAAAACCACAAGAATAGAAAAACAGTGTCTGTTTGAACTACTACCACCCGGACACTGTTTGGAAGTGACGCAACAGGGCCAAACTGTCTCCATTTGTAGACAATTTTTCTAACTGTGGATTTAGGAACGTCTTTAGACTTTTAGAGATGGTTTTGTAACCTTTTCCAGCTTTATACAAATCAATAATCTCACTTGTAGGTCTTCAGCTCTTTTGGTGCAAATCAGACAATGCTTCTCAACAAGAGACAATTCTTAACTAGTGTGTGTTTTTCAGTGGCAACGGCAGCTTTAAGCCACACCTCAGTTATATTACTTCAGATTGGCTCACACCTGACTCTAAATGTCTGCATACTAATTAGCTCTGGGAGGATCTCAGCCATGAGGTTCACTTACTTATTCCATGCTGTCCTGTGAATGTTAACATTTTATGGGCAATAAAAATATGATAATGTAATTGTTTGGGTGGTATGAGTTTGAGCAGACACCGTTTACTCATTCTTGTGATTTTAATAAAGATCAGACCATATTTTATGACCAATTTAGGCAGAAATGTAAGAAATTCCAAGGGTTCACAGAGAAGCTAAATCAAAAACTGTTTACAGCAAAAAAAAGAACATGCTTGTCACATGCCATTTCTCGGACGTATTTACATGCAATCATTCTTTTCATATTGTCCTTCAGTTTGGCCGCTAACAACTAAGGACATACTTGAACCTGTGGTGAGACTTAAATTAAATCCTTTACATTACATTACATGGCTCATCACATTCAGGATATGGTTTACATCTGAGCAACTATCACTCGGTCTATCACAGATCACATGTGAGCGACCACACTTTCCTCTGGGCTGACATACTGGACTGTCCAAACTTTACCACGCTGTCGTCATTAATGATTCAATCCACACTCGGTGGTGATAAGATCTGTATCATCAGCCCGTCTGACCACCACTCTCTCACATCACATTCATACAAAGATATGGCAGCCTGCACCAGTAAGAGCCGCGATCCTGACGCTGACGTTTTATAGAGTGAACTAACGCTTTACTGTCGCTATGAACCCTCAGAGTGTAATGTATGAATATCATGTTGTAGACTAGTGTGTAAAACATTTGTTTGCTTTTTATTTTACATTGTTGTGTTTTTGTGAGCGCAGTGGATTTAATTTGGACAGCAGTTCTCTTTGCTCTGGCTATTACACTATAGCGTCACTAATACCGCAGCAAAGAGCTTAAAATGGTCAAGTTCAGCATTAGAATGAATAAAATGTAGATGTTCCAAGGATGAGCAACCACCGTTCAGAGGGAGGCTCATTTCGCGGACTAAAATATTTCATTGCAGTTTTTGTCAAAGTAATGCTTATGCTGATTTTTTTTAAATTAAAGAAAACATTGTTAATGGCTAAAACTACTAATAAAAACTAGATACAAATGAAAAGGGAATAACAACATTTACACTTCCAATGACATAATTTTAAATATTCAAAACAGGTAAGGTGAAAAAAGTCAAGTTTTTGTCAAATAATATTTGTATAACAAGGCTCGTTGGAGCAAATACGGAGAGAAAAGAAAAATCACACCACTCCTCCTGTAGCAAAACGTTTACATTTTCTCTAAAAAGCCTTTATTTCAAGCAGCTAATTAATATGAAAAGTCTTTAAAAAAAACATTGCATGCTGTGTATTTCCAGATCTGGTGCTTTGGAACACGCGGTAGAAGCTCCATGAAGCAGTGCAAAGCCGTTTCATTTACAAGCATTCCAGGCTGATAGGAACCTTTGACAGACTGTTCCCAATTAAATGTAAATACCCGAGGTCTGCCACTCCGAAGTCATTCATGCTCATGGTGAAGCAGCACAAAAGCGTTACCTGGTCAGACCGGTTTGGCACTGGCCTTTGTTATGGAAAAGCTCGACAAAGCGGGTGAAAGAGCCATTCGGCTGACACGCGCCTGCATGTGGAAAAGAGCCTTAACGGTGTACAACCACAGAGTCACCAGCAAACGTTCAAATCAACATTGTAGACCAGCTAGACTGACATTCAATAACAAAGATAGCATTTCATCCAATGATGAATCAATGCCAAGAATTAAATACTGTCACCGGCACTGTCACTTAAAGCAGCAACAATACATGCTACTTTGCTTGTTACACGACTACACGTCAAAGAAGAATAGGATCAATATTGCTTATGACTGACCATGCCCACAGGCGCTTTCCAACATGTGACTGGATTCAAATATTTCAACAACAACAACAACTTCTGTGCCAAATACCAGCTGGTATCAAAACACAGAATTTACATTATGACAAAAGAACAAAGCAATATTTCAGATAGTGCTGCTCTTATACTGTAAAGTAAAGCAGCTCAAGTTCTACAGTACAGCAGGAAATAGAGAGCTAGGACAGTCATTTACCAAACTGACTAAGTTTGAGCTCACACTGCCATTAGTGGGGTCTTTACAAGGGCAGGGCGATATGGCCTAAAATCTATATCACGATATAATAACGAAATATCACGATAACGATATATTTGACGATATAATTGACAATGGACAAATTACTTCAAAATCCCAGCCTTACGCCTATTGGGAAGATTAATTCAGTGATATTATATTCATTTTAACGGCATACCAATTTCCTCCAGCAGTTTACATCCTTCATTATATTTTACTTTTTAAGCACCTGCCCCTGTGTCCTACACAGTCAGTGTTTATGCTGCTGTGATGGAGCTGAGCGTAACATAAATTATATCGCGTCCACAACGACATAAAAAATTACAACAATATCAAAAAATAGCGCGATAACGATATGTGATATGATATGGCCTAAATCGCGGTCCTAACACGTTCCTGACCCTTTCCTAAGACATTTCGAACATCCCAAGGATGAGCCACTTTATAGATACAGACGGCAAAATAAACAAATGGGGGGAAAAAACTACTCTGTCACCGATTACTCCACCACGTCAACAAAGTCTGAATTATGAATGTATCTTCTAAAAAATAAAGAAGGCACACACACAGACAAAGTTTCCTTAAAACATTTTTTAATGACTCATTGAACTGAGAAATGAAAGCATACAGCAAATAAATAATAAATGTAAAAAACTTAATCCATAAACCAAAATGTATTTCTTTGACTCTGTAGCAGAAGTTCCAATAAATGTCCCTGTGTGAGTCAATCCAGTCATGGTGACATTATCCTGGTGTAGGGTGAACCTAACAGAACTACCTCCCGAAAATGGATGATGGTGAGATTAACTGGGTTTATACAGGTAGCAGCAAGAAGAAGAAGAAGATCTTTATTTATATAGCGCCTTTGACAGACATGGTCACAAAGCGCTTTACATGAGCGCATTTTACAGTCACTCCATACTCGGTGATGGTAAACTACACTTGTAGCTTCAGTTTCCCCTGGGGGAGACTGACAGAAGCGCTGTTGCGACTGCACACATCTGACCACCTCCATACATTTACACACACATCATCCTGGCCTATTGTACATGTTTTTAGTGGTAGAGGAAACCGGAGTACCCGGAGGAAACCTACGCAGACACGGGGAGAACATGCAAACTCCACAGGGCCCCGTCCAGGTGGGAATCGAACCCGGGACCTTCTAGCTGTGAAGCGAGAGCACTAACCGCGCTACCGTGCAGCCCAAGCCAAATGTAAAGCTTTTAACGCCCAAATACTTTTTAAGATTTACATTCCTTCAGAGGACTGAGGAGAATTGTCAATATTCAAAACCAAATCGCATGCAAGCAACATTTGAGCAAAAAATGTGTACCTATACAATTTCAAGCAAAACTGCAGGTTTACGTGTTTAGGCCCTTAATTTTTTTATTCATTTGAATATTTATATTTTCCCTCAAGCTAACTTGTAAATGAGTCAACTAAAGCAACGTGTTGCTAACAACTACTAACAAGTTTCAACAAGTTTACACTTTGGGCGATGCCAAGTTTAGAGTTGACTAGCCCCCTATTTTATTAAAATGACCAAATCAATACGCTGATTGAATTGTAGAAATGATGTATTCAGTCATTCCAAACATTGAGTGGAGTTATTGATTACTGAGGATTTACATCCAGTTCAACGCTGTGACCTGACACTTCAGTCACACGCCAACTATAAATCAGAGTGCAATACTGTAGACACACACAAACCACACATCACAGGTTTGTCTGATCTTACAGCTGATTTTACAGCTGGCCAGAGAGCATCGGAAACTTTCGGTGCATGCATGTCTTATGTTCATTTAGCACACAGGAGTGTATGCACACTCACACCACACATGGGTAACTCTCCTTACCCCCGAACATTTCCTGTAAACTACAGCTGTCAAACTAAGCACTGACACGGGTCCCAGGGGCACTAGATCATGTCCAAGCCCAGTAAAGTTACTCCTCTCCACTAATCAAGACTTGAGCAAGTGCAGGCTGGGGACACCTCCCTGATCTTGCAATACTGGTCACATGACTGGACAGAATACTGCTAGATACAGAAGAGAAGGAAATGATATTGCAGCCTGTTATACTGTAGGATGCACTTCACACTATCACTCCATTTTGTGCAAAGGTCCGTGTCTAGACACCCTCGCACCCACTGACGCTGAGCAGCCACCCACAGACACACATCAACACCCACCCACACATGCAAACCCACCATTTTACAATTCTAATCATTTGTCAGTGAGGCTCCAAATGTTGGTCCCTGTCTGTCTGTCGTCCCAGCTCTCATGGCTAACAGCAGACATCTCATCTTTCAGGAGACTCTTCTACTCTTACGCCTCACACTGCCTCCTCTGCCTCTTCAGACCAATCTCACAACATTTAGCTCCTGCTGTAGTTCACCATCTGCCAACTCCAACACCGCACTGAGGCAGAGCCAACAGGTCACCAACAACAAGTCTGCAGTGGTGCATTAGACAAGCACACAGCCACATGTAGTGGAGGGATTTGTGAATGAGCTCTTACCTTGGCACTGGAATCCCTGCTTCCCGAAGCCCCTGTGAACACAGAGCAGCACTGTTACCTTCAGGAATTCACAAGAAAAACACCCGGGCACAGGCAGAGCACAGATGCCCAGCTGATCTTGGACACCCTCATAAACACACACACACTGAGACAGAGACAGCTGCGGCAGCACAGGGGCCCAGAGCCCTGTCTCCAGCTGCATTCCTCCACCATTCACTGTCAGCACCTCCGCTTGATGCGGTAAACGCCAGCATCAGCCCGCAATAGGCCCCGCACTGCTGTCGCAATGTGAAAAATCGAAATGGCGTGTTGCAGTGTTTTTTGCAGGGACAATGAATGAAAGACTGCGGTATGAGAGCACTGACAGTGAGGAAGGGTCGAGAAGAGCCGCAGCAGCAGCGACAGCAGCAGCAAGTGAAGCACCTGTGTCCCCCACACTCACCAGATGAAGTCCGTGCAGTGGCTGCAGAAGGTGGGCTGCTTGAAGAAGCGCGCGATGAACTTGTGGTTCTTGATCTCGTGGACGTTCTTCTGACGGAGAGCTCCCTGACGGGCGAAACCGCGCGCGCTCTCCGGTACCTCTCCGTCGCTGTTGGGGTCAGCCATCTTAACGAGGAAACGTTCGGGAGGACAAGCGGGGAAGCGAAAGTCAGGGCAGCGTGAGCGGGAGCGTGGGAGAGCGGTTCAGTCCCTCCTCCTCCTTACCACCGCCGGCCCGGGCACTGACCGCCTCGGTGTAGCTCGAGCTGAACGGTTTTGTCGCGGTGCGTCCAGCTCGCGCCGCTGCGCTCGTGCTGCTTCCTGCGGGGCGCGCCCCGCCTGCTTCCTTTTACTCACCAATGGGGTTTTCACATAATAATCCAGGGAGCGACGAGCGATTGGGAGAGTCACAGCAGTGTGGTGCCGTGCCCCTCCACCCTTAGCGCTGGACTCTTACTGACTGTCCAGGACTTGTAACCGCGCGTCTAGCTCATGCCAGTGAGCGGGCGGTGCTTCCATGGTGTGAGGTAAAAGTTGGGGAACCTTCATTAAACCCGACCCCTGTTGCACGCCTGAGGCCTTGGATCGTTTATTTTTACTGAACACTAGAGGCCATGGCAGGATTGTCATCCTTCCTGTCACACAAACGCACCATTACAGGAGCGAATCAAGTGGCAATAACGTCTAGAACTGTTCAGTAATCAATCAATTTGAGGTGAAAAAACGTACATGGCAGGTCAGGATATTGCCTTGGTAGTGGCACACTCTCAAGTCCAAACGCGATTGTGGGAACATGCCTTTAAAAGCACTGCGGTTGTCCCCCAGGGCTGTGCCCATAATTTTTCTCATCTTATGCAAAAAGCAAAGCGGACAATCTGGTTAGGCACCTGGCAGGAAACACTTTTGTCGTTTCCAAGTAAACATAAACGGGCAGTTCATGATCAATAAAACAGTGGTCTTTTTCACAAATGTCTTTTACAAAATACTGAAGGACAAACAACTTCAATTGCACTACTTTGCTTTAAGGAATGCCGAGTAAAATATGGATTTTATTTAAAACTATTATAATACTAATTTATTCGCAATTGCAACTAACCTTTTACGTTATAATGTTCTATGTTTACATTATTTGGTTTGGTTCTCAAGGCGATTATCCAATCAGAAAGCATCATGAATCCACAACTTTGTGGACTATAAAACTATAGCTTGCAAAAATATGAAACTAGTCTCTTTCAGGTCCTAATTAGTGCTAGTCAATAGTTAAAGCTATAGGCTACCCAATTTATGAACCCCTGTTCCAATGCCATTTATTCTGCTCCAGGTTTAGGCCCTTGTTGTAGGGTTATGGTTAGGATTGGGGGCCTGGTGGTAGCGCTCAGCCACAGTGCAGCTCAATTGCCAGTAATGGCGCATGATGTCATACCTTACATTTACTAGGGCTGTAATCAACCAAGGAAATGGTTGGTCGACCAAGAGTATGGCACATGTAGCGATTAGTCGACCAAAAACAAAAAAGTATTATTATTCAATTATTAAAAACCATTATAAAAACGGTGGCGCAGATGGTAGAGCGGGTCCTCTCATGATCGGATGGTCGGGGGTTCGAATCCCGCCTCCTGAAGGTGCACATTGTTGTTGTGTCCTTGGGCAAGACACTTCACCCTCCTTGCCTCCAGTGTCTGCGTACACTGGTGTATGAATGAGAGTATGAATGGGTGAAGCCCCTTATGAGAGACCAACAGGCCCGGTTAGAACCATGAGGCCGTCCTTCTGTGGACCCACCACCTGCAGGAGGAGCCATAGGGCCTGGTGCAATGTGATTTGGGCAGCTCCAACAGCTGCCCCCATGACCCGGCAATGGACAAGTGGAAGAAAATGGATGGATGAATGCTGCAATTGAAAGCCTCTGCATAGTAAAGTCTAGTCGACCAATGAAAATCTTGGTCGACCAATTAGTCGACTAAACGACCGAAGTTCCCAGCCCTAAAATTTACAGCTACCTGTACACTCTGATTTTCCTCAGAAAACGCCTCTAACTAAACCCTCCAAATCTGTTCCTCGGAAAACGCCTGTAACTAAAGCTCTTGGCAAACCTCCAAAAGTTGTGCAGTTGCTGGCTCTCGTCTTGAATGACGGGCTTAACCCATTGACTTATGAGTTTAGTCATGGTTCATGTTATTTTGAAGTGACAGCACTCAAACTCTGGTAAAAGCTTTTGAGTAAGCCTGCAGGTGAACTTCCAGGGAAAAAGTGCCTCTTTCATGCGGCTCGTCGGATATGCACGCACCCAAGGCCGTGGGAACCCAGGGTGCTGAGGGCGCTGCAGCAACCCCTGGTGGATAATTTGCGAACTGCAGGCAATATTAATAAATAGGAAAAATGCACAGAAAAAGCGTTTTTGGGGGAAAAAATTTCCCTCAGCACCCCCTAACTAAAATGTCTTCCCACGGCTCTGCACGCACCTGTTAGATGTATGCATGTTTTAAAGTCTTTTACGCCCCAATGATTTTTTTTTTGGTTAATTTGCTTGGATTATTCCTAAGAGGGTCCACAAGAGTTGGTACAAACCAGTGTGAGGAGAGCTGCACAAAAGAATCACCAGAAGTCACTTTAAAGCCACACCCGCATAATATTTCACCCAATAAACAGAATTAAATACAAGCTTTTATATTATCACAGATACTGTATTGGTGAAAAATACTTTTTACCTCTCCTTTACTGGCAGCAAGACGTCCCCAGCTCATCTCCCCGGAGATGTCGATAGAAGGCAGCCAAATATGAGATTTAAATAGGCTAGGTCCTCAGCCAAATCCATTCTTTGATTGCCCACTTTTTTATAGACATCTTCAGAAACTCCATTGTGTGCACCTTGTGTTGTCAGATTAGAATGTTTACCATGTAAGTTTAGCTGTTTATCAAGCTAGTAAGACCACGCAACTTTTTCTTTTTACTTACCCGCCTAATTTAATTGCGTACCATAACCTTTAAAAAATATATATGATATGAAAAGATGACTTCATTATTATTTCTAACCAATTATAACCACATTGTCAGGTACATAATCTTATGTAGTGGTAAAAAAAAAAAAATGAGGTTCATGTCAGGACTTTTAGAGCATACCGCCATCTTGTGGAGTAAGCAGGGAGTAGACACTGTTTGTTTGGTAACCACATTTTGTCCCGCCCTCTAAAACAAATCCCATTGGTTGATATTTTTTGCAAAGGCTTGTCTTATTGGATAGTACTGCTGGCTGTCAAAGATACCGGAAAAGCAACACCGACTTGTGCCCATGGATCCATTATAATAGTGTGCCCTTTAGAATTTTCCTCTTATCTGACAGAAACGTCCTTCATTGTCTGTGAATTAATTTGAGTTATGCCGACGTCTCCAGTCAAAACCCGTATCCCTCCCACAAGCTTCGGACATCTTGTGACAGAGATGACGGTAAGACATCTGTCCCACTCATAGACATATTGTCCCACTGCCATGCACGCCACATAACTGCTACATTATTACAACACAGTCAGTGCCACAAGATTAAATGCAATGGGCAGTGTTTGCAGAATGTTATATCTTTGTCTATGAAATGTATAACTGACTAGTTTGTTAACAGTTTAATTTCACCTATTACAAAGGACAGTTGGATCTTTGAATGGCAAATAGAATTTAATGTATGTAGGACGGTGCCCTAAGTGGCCCAGACACTGCCCATGCACAAATCATAAAATAAATGTTTGGCGCAGTTCGATTCCAGCTCTGACTGGTGTGTCCTCGTGCAAGACATCACACCCCCCTTGCCTCTGTTGGTGTGATTGTTGGTGATAGAGGGTGACGGCAGCCACATTTCTGTCCGTCCGTCTGTCCAGGGCATCTGTGGCTTGATGCCTCCCACCATTGTGAGTTTAAAGAATTTAAATTATCATTAATTCACATGCACCCACAGTAGCCTTAAATTGAACTGTTTTTGCTTTAATTCTTCTGATCTTTGTATCAGAAGAATTGGCTATTAAGGGATTTGAACAAATAAATACCAAAGTAATCTAGAATTTTTGTATATTGCCTTTCTACCGAAGCACCCAAAGTCCTTTACATCAAGGAACCATTTGTCAGACACTGGAGGCAAAGTGGGTGAAGTGTCTTGCCTAAGGATACAACGACATTTGTGATATGTGATAAGGCTGTGCCACATCGCATATCTGATTTAACACAAATTGTGAGTAACTCGTTTTTCAACAAATGGTGTCAGAGCAAGACTTTAAAAAAAACACACACACATCTGCACCAAAACGAGACTAAAATCTAACTAAATTAGGAAACGTTTAACTAAATCTGAACTTTTACACATTTATAAGTTCAATGCATTGTTTGTTTTTGGCTGAATTTGAAAAAATAAGATAAGTGTCGATCTCAGTCAAATGAAGACTTAAGTGATGTAGCGATGTATTGTGGCCTCTTGCGATACGGATATTGCATCACCTAATATTGTGATACGATACTTTTTTCGATACATTGTGCAGCCCTTCTACATATGCTTTATTAGTCAAATTTTAGATGTATTTTCTTTTTGTCTTGAACATGTTGAACACATTCTTCAAACAATTAAGTAAATATAGAAAAGAAGAAAAAATTGATTTAATTATCATCTTGGCTGCAGGTAAACTCCACTTAAAGCAGTACTAAGTAACTTGTTTAATAAATCCTTTCCGTAGTCCCTCTGGGGGTAATACAAGTATAGAAAACCACAATGGCAACTTCGCTCCCTACAGGTCGGAGGCCCCAATACACACTAATGGAATCACGAAGAAGAAGCTAACAGGCTAATGGGCAAAGCTAACTGCGGGCTAGCACCACTTAAACAGTATTTACTCTCACGGACAATTAATGAGTAAAAAAACGCAATGTGCTACTACACCTGCAGTGGCGCTTATGGCCTCTAGGGGCAGTACTATACTGCTTTTAAGTTCTCTCCCATTTTTGTTGCATAAAAGTAGCACTCGGGTTATAAAAAGGTTGGAGACCCTTGATGTACAACAATATTATTCAAGTAAATTCTGATTATTATTTTAGCTCAATTTAAGTGTAAAGCAAAAACTTGCCCCGACAGATTTCTTGAAATTAGTGACTCCAGGGGCAAATTTCACTTCTTTCAAGATTCCTTTTTTGCAGTGTAGACAGTATTGCCATTGATAAAACCGTTTGATAATACAAACAAAGGTTAGCTATAAGATTTACATCGTTGCTTCTTCTTTTTTTTTTTTTTTTTAGCTATGTTTCAGTTCATCATAAATCTGTCAACACTTTCTGTTCCAAATTTCAACTTGCGAAATCTCATAACACAACTAGTGATCCATGTAAGAGATCTATTGTCATCTTCAATTGAACACTTTTGCTTTCAGTATGACTCTTCGCCCGCATGTCAACGGTGGCTTCTAGTCCCGCAGGGTTCTGGCTTCATGCATTTTTGCTTTTACCCAAATGTAAAAGCTCCTTGAAAAAAACGAGGATGAAACTATGAAACAAAAAAGTGGCAAAAAAACAACAACAATAATAAACACAACTAAAGAGTGATGAAAAAGCCACAAAAATGTGACGAAAACGGACCAAAAAAACACAAAAAGGTGATGGAAAACGTGATGGAAACGGAATAAAAAAGCCACAAGGAACGTGACAAAAACGTGACAACAAAGACACAACAACAAAAGCGATTAAAAAAGAGCCGATCAGTTTTGTAGATCTTAGCTTTTAAATGAGGCATTACATTGGCCTATTAGGCTGTGGACTCCAGTCGAGAAGCTTTTAGATTTTGGTAAAGCCGAACTGGAGAAAATGTGCTCGGTTCAAGTGGGGGTTAAGAGGTTAACTGGTGCCGTGGCCCTGTCAAAAACAAAATGTGTCATGAATCTGAATTTAAAAAAACAAGCAGCTTTTTTGTGAATTTCAGAGACAGCTGTTTGGTATCGAGGCCCCGGCGTCTGTGGAGTTCACCGGTTGGAGGAAGTACTTCAACAGCTACACGCCACAGGGACGACGAAATGTACGTATGACTCCAAAATGAATCACAATGGAGTCGAAAAAGTGTGCATTCCACACCATCAGATACTTTGTTCGAACAAATGTGCACACTCTCCATTTGGATACATAAGAGAAGTGTGACAAGAAAATAAAGTGATTTACATTACATTTGAGGAAGTATATTGTTTGCATTCTACTTCTGATTTCGAAATAACACTCTTGCATTTTCCTGTCTGTCCTTGCAGTGCGTTTTGGCCACCTACAGCTTTTTGGTTGTTGGTACAGCTGTCTTCATGATGCAGAGGCGAAGCAGACAAGAAAAAGTCACGTCTGGCCCCACAGTCTGAAGGAAGAAGACGAGTCAAAGTAGAAGTAATGTTTTGATCAAAGATGTGGCACTACCTCGGACATGCAAACAATTCTAATATGAATCTCCACTTTGTGAATAAATATATGATCTTCTGTGTGAACATTTTCTCTAGTTGCCAAGGCATCTTACTGCAGTAAAATGGTCTCACACACTTCAACTCTAGTTTCCTACAACAAAGGAATTATTACTTATTTACTTGCTTCTTTATCACATCTGCAAGATCCTATTTGCTCATAGTGAAACCAAAACGATTGGAAAGTGTAAATAAACTCGTAAGGAGACCATGTTGGGTCATAATCTCGACAGTAAAAGAAAAAAAATAATACAGTATCTCGGCGACCATTCATCTGAATTTTTCATACTGTTTTATGCGCTCAAGTACAAATCTATTTCACATCAGTATAGAGGGTGTGCAGATTATGTCAGCCACTAGGATACACTGTTCAATCAAAAGTACATGAAATTCAATGTTCTATTGTACATGTTAAAGTGTTGAGAATAAGAAATCTGAACTAAATGAAATGTGAAACAAAGACGTTTTGCTCAACCACAGTCCAAACTCCACTTTGCGCCATCTAATCTAATCATATAACCAGTTTCCCGGGAGAAAGGAGGGAAGGAATACTGTAGGTGCCTTTCACAGACATGGTCACAAAGCGCGTTTACAGACACTCACCCATCATGAATCAAGTGTGAGTGTAAAAACATGGCCTACAGGTTTTTAGTGGTAGGGAGAACCGGAGTACCCGGAGGAAACCTACACAGACAAGGGGGGGAACATGCAGCAAACTCCACCCCGTCTGCCCAAAAAAAGTGTATGAAGCCTAAAGTTGTATTCACAGTGGCAACAGTTGCATTGTTTTGTTTACTAAAGGAAGAGCAGAAATACTTCGTTATTACTTTCAAAAAGAAGTTAAAGTTTCTGTGTGATCAAATTACTCTAAAAATTGAGTTGCTCCGAAAAAATACTGTAAATACTATGTACTTGAGTAAATGTAACGTGCTACGGAATCGTGTGTTGCACGCCCCTCTGGTTGGAGTTTGTTTGTTTGTTTGTGTGTGTGCGTCATACTCTAGGCCTGTTTGGCGACATCTGGCGCAATGCCAGACGAATCACACTCCGGATCTACTTTTGTTCAGATTGTATGCTTTAATTAATGCTATAATTTCCAGCCATCACGCACACACGTTCATACGCGTGCGCTTCCAACTAAATCTGCAGTCACAATTTGTTCACACTGCGCTGCATCCGTTGAAGATTCAGGCTCTCGGGGCACTGCACGCATACCGTAAATTCATGAAACAGTTTAACCCCTAGTTTGTGTAGCGCCTGTGTGTATAAAACATCAGAGGCTATTGACTTTGATAAGCAATCCGCTTACTAAATGTCACGTGACTTAGAAGAAATTGTCCCCATTTAGAAAGTGAAAGTAAACGCTCGCCTGATTGGAACATAGGGAGAGATTTTGACAGTGGCACAGAGGTTTTATGCTCCTCCTCCTCCTCCTTGAATGAACACGCTATATATTCAAACCTAAAGCGAAAGTAAAGCGAATGTATCCACTGACTATGCCGGGCAAGAGCTGGAGGGAGCCGACCGTCCGCTTCACTTAAGCCAAAGTGAGTGTAAAGTTCTTATCGGTGAATTGTTTACGTACAGCGCTCTTGTGCGTGATGTGAATGTGTTGACATCATTGGATGAAGGTATTCCAGCATGACCAATGCCTTCATCCAAAGTGCTGAACGATTCTGCATGTATTTTTAGAGAAGTAAGTTGATCTATTCGCTTGTAACGTTTACATGATGGCTTATGAAACGCGTCAGGTTTTGTCTTTACAAACGAGAAAATCAAATACGGGCTTCTCTTGTCATCTCATGCAAATAATGTTTTCTTTCTTTTTTTAACCAAGGCATTTGATATAACATAATGTGCATGGAAATAGTCTGCAGGAAAATCGGAACTAACAATTAATATGGGCTATTTTTTTGTACTTAGCCCATGCAAAATGTTGTGCATGATACCTAGATACATTTGGTTTCTTTGAGCATCAAACTAAAAACCGTAAAGAAATAACACATTTTAGTTCCTATAATTGTTCAATTTTACAAGAAGCTCATACTATGATATTCAGAAAACTCAGTGACAAACAAAACATTTTGTACAGCGTTGGCAATTGAACACTTTTACACTATACAATACACCACGCCGCATTTTATTATTTTATATTACTGTTAGTATTATCATTATTGTTATTATTGATTTCTTTTTTCTCCTTCCTTAATGACATACTCCTTAATATTGTTTGCAAATGTCTGTTTTTTAGTATAAAGTGAAACTAAAAAGCTTTCATGCATGAAAGAACTACCATAAATCACCTGAAGTTCAGTTTATTGTATTTAAACAATACAATACATTATATTTAGTTTAGTTTATTTATTTGTTTGACCTGCTCAAAGGGAGTGGGCCGAAGCCAAAGGCTTGTAAGCGCCCACCCCAAAATTAAAAACAATAACATTTACATTTAACATTTATTTAAATCATAAACAAAGGAAAATAGGGCAAAATAACAGCAAAAGAATATGCTACAACACTGACAATATTTGTTCATATCTAAGAAATGTAGACTCTTTGTAAACTTTTTAAAAATGTACCAGGTTATTGCAAAGTTTGAAGTTTTTATCTAGATTATTCCATATTTCTACACCACGTCTGGTGGGACACATGCTTTTCAAGGTTGTTCTGGAGTAATGTTTATCAAAACTCATTTTATCCCTCAAGTTGTATTTGACTTCTCGTTTGCAGAACATATTTTCTATACTTTCAGGAAGCGACTTTAGTGAGGCTTTGAACATGATTTGAGCCATCTTAAATTCAGTAAGGTCCTCAAATGTCATTGTTTTTTATTTAAAAAATAATGGATGTGGGGATCCAGCTAAATGGATTATTCTTATTGCCTTGTTCTGAACTTTAAACAATGGGTCAAGATTTCATTTCCCCAGATCTCTACACAATATGTTAATGGGGGAGGATAAGTGAACATGTTATTTGTGTAGAGGCCTACATTTTTATATTTAAATAGTTCCCTTTTTGTGGTAGTAAACATTGTACAAGGCTTTAGTTCTGCATGGCTGGAAAACAAATGGTTTTGTTATTTTCTCTTGACATTACGCAAATGCGGTTTATTCCCTGGCCTCATGTGGTTTTCTGGTTAATTTTACTTTTACTTTTTACAGTTGTGAAATAGAAAGCATGTGAACATTCAAGATTTTAGCCCAGTTGTTCTATCTTTGGCACTTAATACAGATGGTTTGATACCTTTTAACACATTTTTTATTTAGATTCCGTATGGACTAGCATTAAAAATATCTCTTATCGTCTTATTTTTTCTTTTATTTAACCAAGACACAGCATGTCCAAATGTATCAAAAGCCCTTTGACCTGCGCAAACATTGTAATAACATTCAAGATAAGCCTTTATGTTCAAATTTATTTTCTTTTTCAGCTGAATAGTGTCTGAGGCAGCTCTTCAATGACCTGCCACGCCCTGGCCTTATAGTCTCCTTCCTGACTGCAATCTTAAACACGGAGGCCTGCGGGATGCCGAGAAGCTGATATCCATGCGCCTGCAAAATGACCATGGGGCATGTGCCAGAGAAAAGAGGTGCAAAGGATGCCCTGGGGGGTCACGCGGACAAGCGTGGTCCACTCTAGGATGGTCAGAGAGAATCTGTCCGGTAGCCCAGAGAAAGAAAAGCAAACGCAAAATTCTGAAGCGCGAAGTGAACAGGCGGGGACAAGCTCAGAGAGCCAAGACGCAGAAGGAGGACTTTTACCTGTAGAGGTGTGTAATATACCAACAACAACAGAGGCTCTCAAACTGTGGTACTTGGGCTTCTTCAGGTGCTACTAGGAGTCATCTGAAATGTTTATTCATTTTCATTTTAGATAAATTATTTCATGAGGTGGGACTTGGTGCGAAAGGTTTGGGAACCACGGAACTACTAGGTGGGAATAAAATGATCTTGCAAAAGTAGGGCTGCAGAATCGCAATTGAATCAAAATCACAGTTTGACTTGCAAACAGCAAATTGCCATTGATATTTTTGGAGGATCTGCAGAGAACTAAATATCCCTGCGTCCTTACATGATATTTTATATAAAACCTGCTAAGCCGACAGTTTCGATCAGTGGTTCCCAATCTTTTCTGTTGGACATAGCCCTTTGGCCTTTCATTTTACTCTGAGTACCCTCTGTCTCGACGGTGTAGACAATTATTTACAAAATGATCAATTCGTACATTTATTATATATAGTGTTCTCTTTTACTTTGTCCCTTTATTGCAAAATATAAATGTAAAAGCTTTTATTTGACAATCATTTTTACATACTGTTCAGTTTCACTTGAATTTTTGGTGTGGAATATTTCCAAGTACCCCCTGCTGTGTGCTTCTCTCCAATGGTAATGCCACTGGGAGTGATTCAAATGTGCATATTCTAATTTAAAAACCGAATCGGGCAACACGAGAACTTAAAGATATTTACGCACAATATTTGCACTGTTCTGATGGTTATAAAAATATATATTTATTTATTATAATCTTTTATTTTTTTTCTCAAAATCTCTATCTGTCTGTAGTCGACAGACAACCAGCTGGAGCTACACAAGTGGAGCAGTGAGTCAGCGAGCCCAGACGAGCACGAGTGGAGACAGGTATGGAAACACAGAGGAGTGTTATTGTAAAGTAGCCCAAATCACACCCTTCATTCTTTTTTTAATCTATTTTCAAAAGAATTTGGATTTTAATGAATGGTTTCCACAAGAATGAGGAACAAACATGTCACAATGTATTGCAATATCGAACGGGATGTTACTGTTAACTTGGAATATTGCACACACGGAATTAGTCTTACCCTTTTTAATTTTGTCGTTAAATACACTTGAGAGAAGATGTGATAAAAAAAAGAGGCATACAAGTTTATATTTATAACCGTGTTCACACTGAAAGCGAAACAAACAACAGGTGGCTGCCATAAAGCGGTACAACTTAACAGAAACGAACTATCTATAGTTCAAAACTGCACCGTTCAGTTCGTTTGAAGTATAGAACCACTTTACAAGTATTTCTCATTTGCCCACAGAAACAAAAGTCCTGAATGCAGGTTTTACTTTCACTTTGGTAATGGAAAGATTATAAAGTAATTCCCTGGGATGACTGCAAGAACCACTTTACAACCGCTTTCCCAGCGCACCTTTGTTACAGTCATTAGTGTATTCATTATGGGATGGACGAGGCGTGTCTCAACGCTCTAACATGTACACCAGTCCTATTCACTTGACGGCACGAGGGGCCAGAACCGACCGGACAAACAAACTGCTCTGGCCCACTGGCAAATTCCCAAAAGACTAAACGTCCAAATGAACACTGGGGTACACTTTTATTTATTTTTATTTTGTTTGAGATAAATCCCTTTTCCGAGGGAGACCTGGTTATAACAAATAACAATTAGGCACAATCAAAACTATTTAAAATCAATTAAAGAATAACAGGTACACTCTTGGGTTAGGCTTCCGGACAGTGCCGATTCAAAGGAGCTCATGGGAATGAGTTCCTGAAGCCGGAGGGACGCTACAAAGAGCAACGACAACATGCGCAGTACATCCAAAGAGAATCTAGCCTGATTTGTCATCTTCAAACTAAGCCAAGACATGAATCATGTGGCCGTTTCTTGGAATGCCTGTTCCTTCCTTTTTCCTGATAGTCATGCGTCACTAATCATTTTGTTATCAGTTACATCTGGGCCAACCAGACTAAAAGGACTAAAAGGACTAAAAAGGACTAAAGGACTTAAAATAGGACTAAACAAGAACTTTTCTATATCAGCTTGTATCACACACACATAATATACAATATATAATTAGGACTAAATAAATAGATGTAGTTAAAAGCTAAGCAAAAAAGGCAGGTCTTGAGCCTTCTCCCTGGAAATCCCCTTCAGGAAAGCATTTCCAGTTGTTAACTCTTCACGACCAGCTTGAAAGTCGAAGAGAAGTAAAAGAGTCAAAGGGTAAATCCAGTGCGTACTTTGATCCCCCATTCGTTTGTGGTAATGCAACTATTTTGGAGGCCATCTTATCTTATCTGGCAAAGAGTTGAGATGACATAATGGTGTCTAATGAGCGTGTTCTGGTAACTGTTTTGGCCTGTTCCCTGAATCCAATCACATCAATCCTAAAGGGTTCCTGTAACTAAAATGTACACATTAAGCACTGGTCGATTAGTTTAATCTCATGTTCATTTTGTTCCACAATTACCCTCAAGCTATATTGGGCATTGACTCAATACATGACTGGTTTTATTTCCTTAAAATTAACATTTCAAGCATAACGGTGACTTTTAAACTTGCTTTTAGGCACCTCAGCATTGACGGTTCACGTTTTGTAATCTGAATTAATCTGTGTGCTTGGAAAACACACTTAAGCCTTACAACAGCTCATCTACGTAGTATGTTGCTTTAGGGCTGGGCGATATGGACCAAAAGTCATATCCCGATATATTTAGGTTGAATATCGATATACGATATATATCCCGATATTTTTTCCACAAAGTGAGAGCTGTGAAATGAAATGTTAAGTCAAAGTCACTGCCAAATAGGAGTGTTTTAATATTTAATATTGCAATTTTTATTGTATTTATTTATTTTTCTTCTACCCCATTTGTTGTTAATAACGTTATGTTGCATATAACTAAACTAAAGCCTAAACTGAGACAATGAAATATGACTTATTAAAGTATTACTTACTTTTTAGTCCTTAATAATCATGAAATATAATAAATAAATACCCCAAATAATTTCTTGATATTTGCTCTTGATTTATCTGTGTTTTAGTGGTTTTGAGATAAGTTCTTTATCCAAAGCATTCCCAAACATAAGCTCCTAAACTGAGCCACAAACGACTCTTTACTCTTTACAAGCAGCACAGACTCACCATCTCTGCTCATCAGAGCGGGTATCAGCGCCCAATGTAGGTGGAAAAGCGCTATACAAGTTGTTACCATTTATCAGCGAGGGACTGGAGGGATTAGCGCTGGGACTAACGCAATGCTAACGGGGAAAAAGCGATAGTCCTTCGCGGTGGCAGCATTACAAACGCTGATATTTTCACAGTACATCCACGATCTACCGCAAACCTTAACTAGACTGAGAAGTAAACAAAAGCACATGGCGCAGCGCACGGCGCCACCATATCTCGCCGCTACATTCACTTCTGTCCAAACCATCTCCAAATGATTGAGCCACTGTTTTTGTTTTATCAACCAACGGGCTCTCCTCCGCACGCGTCACAGACATTGTTGCTTTATTCATGTTTGTTGAAGAGTGCCGGCTGCCCCCCCTCTCCCCCTCTCCCCTCGACGAGGGGCGGGGCCGGGGCGCTGGGAGCAGTGCAGAGCTCCGCTCAGCGGGTTGCCCGAAGCAAGTATTACAGCGCAAATTTGGACTATATCGATATATACGATATGGTCTCATTCCATATCTCTTTTTAAAATATATCGATATATCTTAAATATCGATATATCGCCCAGCCCTATGTTGCTTGGAGCACCTTCCGCCGGCTGCAGGGGGAATTTGCCCTGTTAAAAACAAAATACAAGCCACCATTTTTAGCCTAAGACATTCTGACAAATTGATGACACCGTAATGAAGGCAGTGGAACGCAGCTCAGAACAGGTCCGCTGATGGTTTATGGGCTTACAAAGTGTGGTGGGCACTTCCAGGTTTTTTCTATTATGCAGCAAAATCCAGGAAGTACAGATGGGAGTGCTTCTGCAGTAGAAGAAGAAGAAGAAAAAAAGACACAATTACTTAGATATTTTTTATGAAGATATTTTCTTAAAAGACTGGGTATTATGCTTTTTGCAGGTATTTGGAAATAATCTCAAACACATCTTAAACGCTATCTTTCCTTTTTTCACAATTCCCCCCTTGAAGTTGAAAAATAATTCAATTTATTTTGTGTATTTATTTGTGTCAGGCACTCTCCGAGGTTGACGGTGTTGCCTTTCCCACACACTTGTGTTCGTTCAGCAGCCTAGAGCAGTACAGACTGGTGAAGCAGACCTTCCAGCAGCTCCAGCACAGTGGGTACTACTGGGGGGCACTCGCCATGGAGGAGGCCCACGCCATTCTTTCAGAAGTGTCCCTGGGCACTTTCCTCATCAGGTAAACACTGAATGACTCTTATAAGCTTCTTATGATCCACCACAAACTGTATTAGATTGTATTAATATATGAGTACAGGCTTCTTTTCTGAGTCTTGAACCATGTTACATTGTTATACATTGTGAAACACTTTGTGTCTGTGAAAAGCGCTATAAAAATAAAGTTTACTTACTTAGTTACTTACTCTGATCAAAAACATGCCTGAAGTGGTGTTTTGTTGCCTTTATGCCTGTTTCGAGAGAGAGATTTCCAGAAGCTCCGCTGTGCTTTATAGTCTAGACCAGGGATGCCCAAACCTTTTGTCTCCGAGGGCCAACATGAAAATGTGCCGCGGCCCAAACACAGTGATTTCAAGAGTAAAACACATATAACTGCAAATAGTTTATTTTTATTAATTTATTTTTTTAACACTCTCTTTATTGATTTTTTTCACATATTAATCATATTCCAACGACATTAGGATATATGACTTGTTTGATCAGGCAAAGCTTCCACACGTTATAAAACAGTACAAATAAACAATGCCTTTCTAGTGTTGGACCTTAAAATTCAAATAAATGACAGAGTATATCATTACTTATGTATATTGATAGAAATAAAACAAAAACAAAAAACAAAAACAAAAAAACCCCAAACATATAGGTGGACATTTAAATGTAAAAAAATAAATAAATAAAAAGAATGTATATTTAAAACAAAGTCAAAAATAGTATGCATTTTGTATCCATTCAATTGCTCGCCCCATTAGACAAATTGTAAAAAGATGACCACACCCTCCAAAATACATCTTCCCGTCCAAATAGTTTATTTTTGATGATTTTTTTTCAGTATGCATTTGCATTTTATTCTATCTGTGCAAACAACATGCTACATTAAAACAAATGTTAACTATGGCAAAAGCCTAGTTTTAGTAGAACAAAATCAACAATTCCAGCTACAAAATTGCAGCAATACAAATCAGTGCAAAATGTAACCAACAATAATCCATGATTAGCGTGTTTGCCGATCTCCATCGTTGCTGTTTCTTCCATTTCCACTCCCCATTTCACTGCGGCAGGAGAAGCGGGTTTTCTTTTATGCTTATTATTGAGCTGTTTTTAGACACTTTTAAACCTCTTTGCCCTAGAATTTCATGTTCTACAATTCTGTGTCTCAAAGGTGGCCAGGGGTAACACAGGACACATCAATGGAATCTGCCCCACACCGGGAAGTATTGGGGATCAGTAAATGAAAAGAAAAATGAGCAAATAACCATACAAAAAACACATAGAGAAAATGCTCTGTTGTAGCACCAAGGCTTTTAGGTCCATGGAAAATAATATACTCCCACACACAGGAGTGTAATGCCCTCTGCTGGCAACACTGCAAAGACAAGTATTTTGAAAGAAAACTCTGATGATGTCTTTTTCAGAGACAGTGTCCAGCCTGACGTCTTCTTCACCCTGAGTTACCGCGGTGTTGAAGCTCCCACCAGTGTCCGCGTCCTGCTAAACAAGGACCTGCTCTTCAGTCTCCACGGCAGCCACAAAACGTTCTCCACCCTGTTCGCCCTGCTCACCCACTACACCGGTCCCGGCTGCAAACTGACCGCCCCGCATCGGAAAGAGCGTCCGGAGAGGCTAACGCACATATGCAGGAGGGCACTAGTGCGCTCCCACGGAAAGGACAGTATAAGGACTTTACCTGGACTCAGCGCAGAGAACCGAAACTATATTTATTTATATCCGTATTCCATTTAGGAAAACCTGTTATGTGTTCGGTTATTAAGAATGATTATTTACTTGGTGTTATTTATTATAGTTAGCCTGGGCCCTATACAACGAAACAGGCTATACTTAATAATAAGAATAATAATAATACATTTTATTTATATTGCACTTTACATTTCAAAGAAACCTCAAAGTGCTAAAGCAAGTGAATAAAATTGGTTAAAGACAAATAATGAGCCTTGACATGATAAAACAAGGCACAAGAAGACGAAAACAGTCAGAGGCTACCTAGAAACTTGAACAGACCAATGAGCCTTTTTAAATAAATATGTTTTGGGGAGCCCTCGGGGACTGTGGGAGGGCATTCCAGAAGCGAGGGGCAACTGCCTCGAAGGCCCTACCTCCCATTGTGGAGAGCCTGGTCATGGGCTGGTGAAGGCAGTGAGTGGAGGTGTGTGGTTTATTCTGGATCGGTCTAGACTAGACTAACCCAGGCACAGAGGTGGGTAAGAGTAATGTTACTCAAGTACAAGTAAAAAGTAGTGACCTAAATAATGACTCATGTAAAAGTCAAAAAGAGCGACCATACCCCAAAACGCAGCAATACCGATTACGTAACGACTAATTACGAAACAACTATACTAATGCCACATACTTACAAACTATTTACAAAGAACTATAACTTACAAAACACTGTTTGAAGTGTTCGTACATCAACAGAAAAGAAGCACAATTACAACAACGGTCTAGTTTCAAGTACGAAGTCTAGTACAAAGCGAGAAACTTCTTTAGTTTTCCGTGCCATAAGGAATGGAACTCCGTGTTTATAACACACGAGCCTACATTTGCTGTGGGGCCAGTCTTTCAGCGAAACACGAATCAAGACAAAAAAATAGTAATTTGTAATTTTGCACTCAACAAACAGCCACTAACTTTGGACATGGTGAAGCCGAGACCTCACCAAGTACTCACCAAATACTCACCACTTTGTATCAGTTGCAAAAGACTCGATACACTTTGCATTCACTGTTCTGGAAAACCGTGCTACCTGTTCGTCGGATTAGGTATAACACAGTGCCACATTATCCATTCTGTGCCTGATGAATGTACAAATAAAATTGTTCAGCGGTTGTGCAATGATGTTTCTGCTATGTTCATGATGTACATAGAAATACTATTTCAAAATGCTTTCCTTTCATAATCACAATAAATAACACATTACAATGTAAGGTTAATATATGTGTTTTTATTATATTTGATCATTTCTTCTTTCATATCTTTTTTTTATTTTTTTTTACTTGTTGTAATCCAAAGACACAGCGTCATGAACGGTGCCAGAGTGTAAAGTTTTGACGTTTGCTCTAGATCTGCTTCTAATTCTGACTGGCACCGGCCCCTTTTGTCGAAATTAGCCCTACACTGGAGACGCAGACTTGCACGCACACGCACACGCACACACACACACACACACACACACACACACGCACACACACACACACTGTCACATTATTTCTATCTCATTCACTTTAAATACTGGCGAAACGGTTTGGAATTTCTCACATGTCTGCCTAAATTGGTCACTAAATGTGGTCTGATCTTCATCAAAATCACAGGAATGATTAAACAGTGTCTGCCTGAACTAATACCACCCAAACATTTACATTTGATCATATTTCTATTGGCTCTAACATGTAAACATTCACAGAAGAGCGTGGAATAAGTAAATGCACCGCCTGAATCTCGTTTTGTAAAGCGGAATGGTCCAAGATTCATCCTGATTGTTGTGAGCATCAAATCTGCATCTACAGAAAAGTTGCTGCAAAAGAAGAGTCAGCAGCTATTTAATACACGGGTTCACTTACTTATTCCACTCTGTTGTGGATGTCTCAGGCTTTTCTGCAAAATATCTTGATAAACTTGTGAATTAACTTTTCCATTGATGATAGCACGTTGTTGCAGATTAGACGCTCACAACGATCAGAATGAATCTTGGATCATTCCTCTTTACAAAACTAATGCAGTTCAGTGAGATTCAGGGGGTGTACTTACTTATTCCACACTCTCCTGTGAATGTTTACATGTTATGGCCAATAAAAACCTAATAAAATGTAAGTGTTTGGGTGGTATTAATTCAGGCAGACCCTGTTTAATCATTCCTGTGATTTACAACAATAGCAAAATAAAACAGCTACAAAAAGTGACAAAAAAAAAACATAAACATATAAAAAGAGACTAAAAAACGTCAAAAACCTTTCAAATATGTGACAATGCGACAAAAACGTATGATTCGTTTTTTTAGGCCTTAGTTTTTAAATGAGACATTACACTGTTGCCCTTCAGTCCAGAAGCTTTTAGATTTGGGTAAAGCCTAACTGGAGAAAATGCGCTTGGTTAAGGCGGGGGATAAGAGGTTAATTTTGACAACTTCTTTTTAAATGTAGTTTTAGACCACTGACAGACAAAATGTTTTTTTTTTTTTTTTTTTAAATAAATAAAATGTTCAGATTGCACTGCTTCATGGATTTACCCCATATGAACAAAGCACTAGACTGACTTTGGCATTGAATTTAAATGATATGGGGTTATTTAAAGACCCCAATAAATATAATAAAATGTAAGCTTTTATTTTATAACAAATATTACTATTGTTGAAAATACCTCAAAATGAACACACGTGTTGTTGAGCAGCTCACCTCACATAAGACCTGACTGTAACTTACCTGGCAGCAGGATGTCTCCAGCTCGTCTCCATGGACATGTGGACTAAAGACAGCCAAATATGACATTTAAGTAGGTCATCCAAATGCATAATTTAATTACCCACTGCAAAAATAGCATTATTTTTTGTGGAGCTGCTCATTAGGAGCATGTTTTGTATTGGCAACAGTATAATCCAAAATGTTTTTTTTATCAGTCGACCAAAATATCGGGAGGTTTTTAGTCATGGTAGCATTTAATTAATTACATTTAATTTTAAAGGTGCATTATAAAACATTTTAAGCAAAAAAGTTGATATTTGTGCGTATTTTACCTTGTAGTGACCCAGAGGCTGTATGAGTGGTCAGCATGGCGCCTTTATTTTTGATCACGGTGGTCTCTACAACGCTCCAGAATCAATGGCTTTGTAGCTTTTCTGGTGAGATGGTTCTTCAGCAGCATAGATCTAAATAATAGAGATCGGCGGGTCCCATTCAGTCCCATTAATAGTAAAGACCCCGAGTGGTCTGTGAAATTAACATGGCTGCTCTATCTCCTCCTACGACGCCTTAAAAGGGCAAAAAGGCGAGAAGCCCCAACCGCCTTTTGGGGGCTTCCGGCTCATGGGCCTCCACAGAGCTCCAGAGCCTGTCAATCATAAACTACTTTTTATTTCTAATATACAAAAACCACCGTGGTTAAAAATATGACATCAGCGTTGTCACATGCATGGGTCATAGCAATTTTTAGAAAAAGAAAAACTCTTTGGTGCCAGGCTTTAAATCCAGTTTACCAAGTGTCTTTTGGAGTCGGCCCTGGCCACCAGGGGGTGGTATTTTATAAAAATGATGAAACTAATGAGTTTTTAGGAACTAAAATGAAAATGTAATCTTGACAACAAAGACTTTTTTAGGTATTTACAAATAAGAGACTACTATACAAAACAAATTAAACCAACTTAATACAACTCATAGCATCATTGCGATAGTGATAGACTCGTACAAAAAAAGAGTGAAAGTAATTTCCGCCTTTTATAACTCCATGATGGACCGCAGAGAGGATACAACATTGTTCATACAAAAGAGATGGGAGACTGAATTGACGGTTGAAATAACAGAGGATGAATGATTCCAAATGTGTGAAATACATCATAGCCCAACAAACTCACTGTCATGGAGTGATTTTTTCTGAAAGTATTTAGCAAGATTTATCATTACACCCAAAATTAAAACAAGGCAGATCTCCACCCCACAACAGTGCTGGAGGTTATGTGGAGAAGCAGATGCTAACCAGACACATATCTTTTGGAGTTGTATTACAATGATCGGATACTGGGAACAATTTGGAGTAACTTTGGCTAAAATCTTGGGTTATAAAATTCCAAACACTTGTTTGGTATTATACCTGGGAAATATAACACAGTTTGTAAAGAAAGAAGATGTGTTTGTGACAAAGGTAATTTTGGCTACAAGTAAGAAGGCAATAACAAAGAGCTGGTTGAAACCAGACCCGCCAACTCAAGAAGACTGGATCAGGATTGTAGAAGGAATCTCAATTATGGAAAAAAATGACACATAATGTCAGATTGACACGGTTTAAGTATGATAAACAGTGGGGAAAAAGAATTGACACTCATAATAATAATATTTTTTGTTTAATTATATTCCCCTGCGTGTGTGTACATTTGTTTTGTACTATGGATAACAGATCAAAATAAAGTAGCAAAAAAACTAAAAAAAACTTTAGTCAACAAAATATACACGGTAGGAGGGGCAGTTTGAAAGCGATCAGAACGTGTGGGACTTTATGAATACACAGTTTCACCACCTCATGACATCAATTGGTAGAACCGCCCACTTATTTACGAAGACTGAACATGCAGGATTATTAGGATTAAAGAAACGGAAAACAAGTTAGAGGAAAAACAAGGTAAGTCATTCAAATAATAGTGAAATCAACAACATTTGACATGGTTTCATTCACATGCCGGGCTATTTTAGTCCATTTGTAGGCTCTGCGGTCACGTGGTGGGAGATAAATAAAGTGCGCTGGTCCTAAATGAGCGCGCGCTCGAACGACCTCTGGTGATTTATGAGCGCGCGTGCACATGGGCAGGGATTACAACACAACTGGAGCGACGAGCGTCTGTGTGTGCCCGTGTCACTGCGGTGCCGTATAGCCTGTATAGAGAAGCGTCACAACAACATCCCTCCGTCCAAAACCCGTACGGGAGGAGGGCGCTTGAGTTCCACACACACACACACACGCACGCACGCTCGCAGACCCGGTGAAATCGTCACACGGACGGCATTATCAAAGTGGGATGTGTCGGTGCGCGGCCACGGACGGAGCATCCCAGCGCCGTGTGCAGCCGTGAGAGCCGAACACCGCTGTACGCAGGACCAGCGGCGGCAGCGGCGGCAGCGGGAAGGAGGGAGGTAGGAGGCCCGGCACGGCGGAACCATGTAGCGGATTATAACTGTGTGTGTCTTTGCGCGCACTCGAACCGGACCGAGGTGGGAGGAGGAGGAGATCGACTGGACCGAGGCGAGGCGAGGCGAGGCGAGGCGGGACGCGGCCGGAGCGGGAGGGGACATGGGGAAGGACCAGGAGCTGCTCCAGGCCGTGAAGACCGAGGACTTGATGACCGTCCAGCGGCTGCTACAGAGACCTCGGCCGGGCAAAGCCAGTCAGTACCCCAGCCTCTCTCCCTTCCCTCTCCTCTCTTTCTGTGTGCATGCGTAAATCTGACAGCGAAGCCATGTACACGTTGCAAGTTTCGGGTTATCATACCGAGTGCATTTAGGCTACCGTTTGCCAAGTCTCCATCCTCCCTTGCCCTGGCAGTCACACGCACAGAGGCAGGGGTCAGATTGGTGTGGCGACGCATGCAGCAGGCTCCATTTGACAAGAGAGCAATGTTTTTTGTTTTTTTTCATTCATCCATTTATTTTTTAAACCCGGTGTGTTTCCCAGTGTGTGCATGTGTGACAGAGTGCGTGTGTGCATGTCGATGACGTACAAGGTGATAGTGATGACGTTGCAGTGTCGGAGCGTTCATTAGAAATTAGGGATGCAGCCAGGGCTGGACCTGCTGCACGCTTCCTGCCGCTGGAGTGCGTGTGCTTGGGAGTACTACACAGTGGGGACCTGGAAAAGTACTTCTAACCGGAGACGTGAGGACATGGTGGGATGTTTAGTGCTAGTCACTTGGCCACACAGGTTCAGATACGGAATTAATGCTGCCCTTAAGAAGCTCGACGAGCCCTCGAATACGTCCGGTTATTATTCATTGACTTGCCATCGCTGCCCTGGGGCGGACCGATGAAGTGTGTCTGCCAATCACAGTCATGCATAGGCGAAGGAGGATGAAGTGTCTTGCCCCAGAACTCATCACTGGTCGGAGTGCAATTATTTTTAAGTTTGTGTTTAAAATGTATCTGGTCTTCCTTGGCTTGACATTTCTTGTGGTGTTTATTGTTGGTCCTTGTGCACAGAAGGTGTCCTACGAGGAGGTACAATTTCCGAATGTTTGTCGCACAGCTTCATTACACGGATGAGTTGGATCCTTTCCTCTTCATATGTCACAAACAATTGTTCATACAAAACAGGTGTATAACGATCCTTAAAGTGATAGTGTGTAAGTTTGCAAAGCGAGGAGAGAGTGAAATATGAATGTAAACCATCAAATTCTTCCCCTCTTTAACCAAAAAGCCCTTCTTAGTTTGCAAAATGAGGAGGGCAGGAACAGACTTTTCCAAAGTAAACGATCAAGCTCCTCCCCCCTCCCTCCTGATTGGACCTGACAGGCTGGTTCACAGGTAGAGCTCGTCTCATTGGTTCGACGCGGGAGGACACTAGAGAGGCTGAGATACAGGAAGGAGGGACTTTACAAAAAAGAATGTATATATCATCAACATGCGGTGATCGATTTTGCACATTTTATAAAATGTGTAAAACATTTAGACTTCCAGACTATCACTTTAATTCTCCCCACAGACACTATCCCGTGCCACAGAGTAGTTCGCCCCAGGTTTAGTCCTTGTCCAGCCCCACAGACCCCGCTTAGTTTCAGATTTTGACTTTGCGTTTTGTGGCTTTGGGCAGTGTTGAACAGTATTTTGAAATTCTGGAACTCGATCGATGGTACAACTGCACAGTTCATCGCAAACTGAATCCACATTGTAATGTGATTGGCCGCAATTACAAAACCCCAAAGACAGCAGTTATGGAGTACCACATCATTTGTAAAAAAAAAAAAAAACTTACGTAAAACCTGCTATTCCTGTAATTTCAACCTCTCAAACACGGATTCTCCGCCTAGTTGATATTTCAGTCTACCACACAGTCAGTCACCCACTATCATCCAGATGGGCTAGATTACGCTAAAATTAGACAGACTACAGAACGAGCACGTGACGTCAGCTGATTGGTTTCCTGCCTCTTGGAGCCGAGCGCTGATGACACCGTTTGTGGAAATACTGCTCAATGCAAGGGTGATGCACAAAAGTCCACGGCCTTCATCAAATTATGATTCATAGCAGCGTAGTTTTATTCGTGCACATTTATTTTATTTTATTTCCGTCATGTCAAAGATAGAGAGCTCAAAACGGCAAAGATTTCTGGGATTCCTGTCATATTAGCGTTCACACAAAAAGCATTTGGACGCTCCAATATTTACAGCTCTATTTTCTATGTTTTTAGCAAATGTAAGTCGATGGGCAATGTTTGCTAGTTTTCCCTTTAGCTGATTGATACGGAAATATTAAATGTGCATCATTCCTGAACTTTATTTCCACTGTTACCACCGATTTTGCTTTATTTTGAACATACTAATAGGTGAAAGAAGAGCAGCGCCCCATTGACAGCAATGCAAAAAAGACTCTACCTTGAGGCTTGGTAGTTTTTACATTTAACGCTTTATACAACTAAAAATAGAAAGGACTGATGATGTACTACCTCCAGAATAAGTTAGCGAGCCGGCGACTCTGGGAAACTTTGAAACTCTGTATTTTTCCTCTGTCCGTTAGCATTTAGCCATCAAACATAGCAAATCATGAACAATCCAGATGTTTTCAGCTGTTCTCAACTCATCGACCTCATTTAGATGATGTCAAACCCTGGTGAGAAGTCATTCATGAAATAGTTAAAAATAAAAACAAATGTATAAAAGTGGCTTCTGATCCAAATGTTAAAACATATTCATTTTTTTCTCCCTATTGTGGGTCGGCCCACAATAGGGAGAAATGGCCACTAAATGGCCACTAAACATCATCTAATAATCTGTTTATTATGGAGAAACAGAAACGGGCATTCTTACCTGGCCATAGTAGGCACCGGCTTCACCATCCCAGACCATATGGGGAGAAAAAGCTCTATTTAAGGGTCCGTGAAGCCGTTTACTATAGTACGTGCGCATTTGTAAGAACACGCTCAGAAACTAACACAGTTTATGCAACTTTTTTTTTGCCGCAACCTACCACCCAACACTAGGGATGGGCACCGTTAAACGGTGGTATCGAAAAACTAAAATTCTTTCGGTGCCAACTTTTGGTTCTTTTTCTCTCTAGACGTCAATATATGACCCGCAGCGAGTCTAAAAAAAGCAACATGAACGTGTGAGGAGATAATGAGCTGCTTCAGCGCAAATGGAGCGACGCAAAACAATAACTTAAAGCCAAGCAAAGCTATAACGGACTAAACTTTTGTAATAGAGATGGCTCAGCCGCGGTCTGCGGCACTGAGCCAGGACTAAACCAGGACCAAGGCCGTGGGAACCCAGGGTGCTGAGGGTGCTGCAGCACCCCCCTGGTGGATAGTTTGCAAACTGCAGGCAATATTTATAAATGCACAGAAAAACATTTATAAATGCACAGAAAAAGCGTTTTTGGGGTAAATTTTGTCCCTCAGCACCCCCTAACTAGAATATCTTCCCACGGCTCTGGACTTACACCGGTTGTAAAACCCAGAGCTAAACTAAACCAGTTATAAACCAGGACTGAATAAGAAACTTGTGTTTTTTGGCAAATTGAAAAGCAAAACAGAGCAGTGACAACAAGAAAGACGTGTTTACCTTTAGCGACAGACCCGAGGCTGAGTTTACAACTTTACAAGCAGCTGCAGCGTGAGGGGAATATCAAAGATTGTTTGTGGAACAGTGAGCGCTCACTCTGTATTAGACATTGTTGGTACAGTTGTTGTACATTATTAGTGGCAGAGTGAGCGCTCACACCATGTAAGGATCTTTGAAGGGAAAGTGTTTTCGCTTCGTCAAAGCGCAGTGTGTTTAGAAAAGTTTATCCGAAAGAAACCGTGTCCTGATGTGGATCTGTCTCTGCAGCTCAGGAGGTCATAACGTCCTTTATTTCTTTTTATCGCTGCTTAAGTGGAAATTGTGCTCAAAACACGAAGATACAGGTGACGCTGCTGCGGCTTGTGGAGCTTCTGTTTTGCTGTTTTAGGACTTTTTCTCGAACGACACTTTTTTTTTATACACGTTATTTTAATTGAATTAAAATGAAACAGGCACCGAAAAAAGTACCGTTAAGGCACCGGCACCGAAAAGCAGGTATTGTTAAAGTAGTGGTATCGAAAAAAAAAAAACGGTGCCCATCCCTACCCAACACCCGTGCTCGAACAATTTCAACAATGCTAATATAGCGGCCGTCGTTTCTCCATGTCTCCTGATGACACCAGGTCACTGGATGCACTTTTTAACTGCATTTTAGATATCAAATCCTGGATGGCAGAAAACTTTCTCCATCTTAACCAGGACAAAACTGAAGTTTTAGTCATCGGTCCTAAGGCCCAGAGAGAGAAACTTTGACCCAAACTACAGTCATTGTCTTTTAATCCTTCCTCACAGGTGAAGAACCTGGGTGTGATTTTTGACTCTGAGCTGACTTTAATTCCACACATTAAGAATATCACAAAGATAGGTTTTTACCATCTAAAGAACATAGCCAGAGTCCGCCCCATTCTCTCTCGGGCCAACACGGAGACGCTAATGCATGCTTTTATCACCAGTCGTATCGACTACTGTAATGCCCTGCTTTCTGGTCTTCCCAAAAAGAGTATCTCAGGTTTACAACTTTTACTAAATTCAGCAGCTCGTGTCCTGACGAAGACCAGGAGGCGGAACCACATTACACCGGTTTTAGAGTCGCTGCATTGGCTCCCCGTGTGTTTCAGGATCGATTTTAAAGTTCTTTTAATCGTTTTTAAATGTCTTAATGGTCTTGGTCCTTCTTATCTTTCAGAACTGATTTTACCATATGAACCTTCGCGGTCCCTTCACTCCTCTGGCAGGGGTCTCCTAGTTATTCCTAAAGTCAACAGAAAGACTCACGGCGAGGCGTCTTTCCAATATTATGGCCCTCGCCTCTGGAACGACCTGCCGGAGGAGCTCAGGACCGCAGAGAACGTTCATGTTTTTAAGAGCAGGCTCAAGACCCACCTTTTTAGCTTAGCTTTTAACTGATATTTATTTATTTAGTCCTAATAATACATAATGATGCCGGGCGTATTGTTTTAAATGTTGTAATCTGTAAAGCACTTTGTGATACCTATCGGTATAAAAAGCGAAAAGCAAGCCACTGTGTTAGATTCCCCATTTCCCTGATTTGCCATTTTCTTGTGGATTTGTTCCTCTTGGACATGAGCATAGGTTGTGACATAGAAGAGGTAAAAAAAAGCAACAAAAGAGCGAAAAAATATGCTACTAACTAAAAAACAACTAAAATGCAACAAAAAAGGCAACAACACAAGGAAAAAAGATAAATTTATTTTCATTTACTTCAGCTTTCAAATGCACTGGCCCATAGGAGTAAATGGAGAAAATGTGCACGGTTAAGACAGGAAATAAAGTATATAAATAAAGTGGATTGGATTAAAATGTCCACGTCACCACAGACTTTATCCCATCTAACAAGTAATGCTTAGAAAACGCGTGAAAAGCAGACATTATGCGTTACTTCTTTTAATATTGAAATACATTGCAGCCCCTTCTCGCCGCCTATCCGCCCCCCCCCCATGCCGTCTGAAATGGCACGCAGACTGTTAGCAGCAGCAGTGGCGCGGCGCAAGTGTGAGCGCAGTCGGCAGTATCGTGATTAAAAATTAGCGACGCAGCTCCAGTCTCCTCCTCACTTTGCGCCCGTGGTGGAATTAGAGCGCGAGTGTGTGTGGGCTGTCCGGAGGTCCTCGCCGCTGTGGCGTAGGGGCAGGAGCGAGGGGAGGGGGGGGGATGGGGTCGGATTATCGGTGTGTGAAGATGCCAGATGTCGGGGGGGTAATAATGTGGCGGTGATGCTGCTGCTGGCTGCTGGGAGCGTCCACGTGCGGCATGTGTGTGCACGTGAGCCTCTCTCGACTCTTGACTCAGCCGGGACTGGAGGTGATAATTAGATTTCAATTACAGCCTTCAGACACTCTCCTCCGCTCACTATCGTTCCCTCTTCTCTTGCTCTCGCTCTTCAGGGCAGCACAGTTAACAACAATCGAGTCGAAAGCACAATTTTAACGGACCCGAGTAGCAAAATCACAAAAATAATGCGAGGGCCATCTGATATCTAACACAATTAAGGGCAAATAAACCCAGAAGAGGCTCTATGCACACAGATGACACATGGCTTCCGGGTGCGATCTACGCTCCCTCCTCTCTCGCTATTTTCCCAAACTATTCAACTTTGGGTTAATCAGTCCACTGTATGTTTTTCCTGTAGTGCTGTGGAGCATCCAAGTTGAACAGTTTGGGAGGAACACACAACGTCATGTGTGGAGGAAAAATGGAACAGCAAATCAGCATCAAAACCCTATCCTCACTGTGAAGCATGGAGCAGGAGAATCATGGTGTGGGGCTGTTTTGTTGCATCAGGGCCTGGACAACGTGCGATCGTCAATAGAAAAAATAATTCACAAGTTTATCAAGATATTTTGCAGAAAAGCCTGAGACATCCACAACAGAGTGGAATAAGTAAGTGATCCCGTGTATTAAATAGCTGGCTGACTCTTCTTTTGCAGCAATAACTTCTTTCCTGTAGTTGCGGATTTGATGCTCACAACGATCAGGATTGAGATAAGATAAAAGCTCCTACCACAGGATTCACAGTGAACATGATGGTTTTAAAGCGTAGTTACTGATGGACGAGTTACTGTCCATCAGTAACTCGTTGTCCTTTACTTAATCTTGAGTTATCTCTTCACTTGTTTGGGACTTTGCTAATTTTGAATGTAAAAGATATGGGACAGGAAGTACAACACCGATCTTACTGACCAGAACGAAGTCACGTGGGGACATCGTGCATACAGTGCCTTGCGAAAGTATTCGGCCCCCTTGAACTTTTCGACCTTTTGCCACATTTCAGGCTTCAAACATAAAGATATAAAACTGTAATTTTTTGTGAAGAACCAACAACAAGTGGGACACAATCATGAAGTGAAACGAAATTTATTGGATATTTCAAACATTTTTAACAAATAAACAACTGAAAAATGGGCGTGCAAAATTATTCAGCCCCTTTACTTTCAGTGCAGCAAACTCTCTCCAGAAGTTCAGTGAGGATCTCTGAATGATCCAATGTTGACCTAAATGACTAATGATGATACATAGAATCCACCTGTGTGTAAACAAGTCTCCGTATAAATGCACCTGCTCTGTGATAGTCTCAGAGGTCAGTTTAAAGCGCAGAGAGCATCATGAAGAACAAGGAACACACCAGGAAGGTCCGAGATACTGTTGTGGAGAAGTTTAAAGCCGGATTTGGATAAAAAAAAGATTTTCCAAGCTTTAAACATCCCAAGGAGCACTGTGCAAGCGATAATATTGAAATGGAAGGAGTATCAGACCACTGCAAATCTACAAAGACCCGGCCATCCCTCTAAACTTTCAGCTCATACAAGGAGAAAACTGATCAGAGATGCTGCCAAGAGGCCCATGATCACTCTGGATGAACTGCAGAAATGTACAGCTGAGGTGGGAGACTCTATCCATAGGACAACAATCAGTCGTATACTGCACAACTCTGGCCTTTATGGAAGAGTGGGAAGAAGAAAGCCATTTCTTAAAGATATCCATAAAAAGTGTTGTTTAAAGTTTGCCACGAGACACACCAAACATGTGGAAGAAGGTGCTCTGGTCAGATGAAACCGAAATCGAACTTTTTGGCAACAATGCAAAACGTTATGTTTGGCGTAAAAGCAACACAGCTCATCACCCTGAACGCACCATCCCCACTGTCAAACATGGTGGTGGCAGCATCATGGTTTGGGCTTTTCTTCAGCAGGGACAGGGAAGATGGTTCAAATTGATGGGAAGATGGATGGAGCCAAATACAGGACCATTCTGGAAGAAAACCTGATGGAGTCTGCAAAAGACCTGAGACTGGGACGGAGATTTGTCTTCCAACAAGACAATGATCCAAAACATAAAGCAACATCTACAATAGAGTGGTTCACAAATAAACATATCCAGGTGTTAGAATGGCCAAGTCAAAGTCCAGACCTGAATCCAATCGAGAATCTGTGGAAAGAACTGAAAACGGCTGTTCACAAACGCTGTCCATCCAACTTCACTGAGCTCCAGCTGTTTTGCAAGGAGGAATGGGCAAATATTTCAGTCTCTCAATGTGCAAAACTGATAGAGACAAACCCCAAGGACTTACAGCAGTAATCGCAGCAAAAGGTGGCGCTACAAAGTATTAACTTAAGGGGGCTGAATAATAATAATAATAATAATAATAATAATAATGCATCAGTTTTATATAGCGCTTTTCTGGACACTCAAAGACGCTTTACATTGCACTATTCATTCACTCCGTACTTGGTGGTGGTAAGCTACTATTGTAGCCACAGCTGCCCTGGGGTAGACTGACGGAAGCGAGGCAGCCAATCTGCGCCATCGGCCCCTCCGACCACCACCACCCACTCACTCACATCATTCATCCCGGCCTATTGTACATGTTTTTGGTGGTAGGGGAAACCGGAGTACCCGGAGGAAACCTACGCAGACACGGGGAGAACATGCAAACTCCACACAGAAAGGCCCCGTCCAGGTGGGAATCGAACCCGGGACCTTCTAGCTGTGAAGCACAAGCGCTAACCACTGTACTACCGTGCTGCCCAATAATTTTGCACACCCAATTTTTCTGTTGTTTATTTGTTAAAAATGTTTGAAATATCCAATAAATTTCACTTCATGATTGTGTCCCACTTGTTGTTGGTTCTTCACAAAAAATTACAGTTTTATATCTTTATGTTTGAAGCCTGAAATGTGGCAAAAGGTTGAAAAGTTCAGGGGGCCGAATACTTTCGCAAGGCACTGTATAGCCCATTGTATTGGTGGTATTAGTTCAAGCAGACACTGTTTAATCATTCTTGTGATTTTGATGAATTTAGGCAGAAATGTAAGAAATTCCACATAGTGTGCTCACTTTTTCCTCCCACTGTATATTTAACGCTTTATTAGATGGAATGAATAATTGTATTTGGCTGGCAGCGGGGAAATAGTGTGGATGTGTCCTAATGCCACACGGGTTGAGAACAACTCGTTTAGACCTCTACAAACGTGTTCTAAAATGGATGCAAATCTTGTGTTAGACAAACAATGCAAATTTCAGACCTTTCTTCAAATATGATCTAAAATCGTGCTGCCCTATCTTTCTCGCTCTCTCTCTCCGCCCAGCCGCTTCACACTCACACTCAGACGTACAGCCTGGCGCGACATTCGTGCAGATTTGTCGTTGAGTAAAGCATGCCACTGTGGATCGACATGCCCATGCTATGTTTAAAAAAATGTCTCCTCCATACACATAATGGGGCAGCGGTGGCTCAGGTGGGGGAAAGGTCGTCCCATAACTGGAAGGTTGCCTGTTCAATTCCAGCTCCTCCAACCCGTGCTGTCGTCGTGATTGTTGTATTTCTTGTTGTCCCCACATTAAAGAGAGATGAGAGAGATAAAGGATTTGAGAATTCAGTAAACGTTTGAGTTTGACATTCGTGCCAACATCAAATAAGGCGGCTGGTGGAGCTTTTATCACGTGATAAAAAACAACAACTAATATAATATTAAGGCGGAGGTCAGGCCAGAATTGTACAGTTTGCCAATTTACTTTCTACGTTGTGTTTGCATGTCCTTCCTGCACATATAACTAGGAAGCCGATGGTTGTGTGAATGTGAGCGTTAGCTTGCAAGCTCTAATTATTACTTTTATTACTGTTATATCTCCCATCAACTTAAATCATTTACGGATCCTCCATTTAGATACTCCTCATCATTCACTCTCATATCTATGGGTAAAGAGACCCCATTTTAATGCCCTGTTGAGTCAGTGCATCCACAGCAACATGAGGAGGTGATACCCACTCCCCCCGGTGAGACTGTGACCCCCTATGATTAGAAATTGTCAGTGATAAATCCCGCTATGACCTGCACTAAATAACCATTGGATTATATTCCCTTTGTGGTTACAAGACAGCTGTGTAAACAAATCTTTGCTCATTTCAATTCAAATCAATCTGGCCTATCTAAAATATACAATAGACAGTTCATGAGGAGAGTTTTTAATAGTTATACTCAAGGCTTTTGAACACGTTGAGGGAGTAGCGTAGAAGAAAGAAGGAGCGGAACCAAAAACAAGCTAAACGCCTCCCTTACAAGTACAGCCTGCTGCTAAAAGATCATTAGTTGGTGACGAAACCGCTCTAAATGAGAGGCGGAACAGCGTAAACGGAAATAAGGAATCATACAAATGTACTCATACTGAAAGCAGTTTATGGAGAACTAGAAAGCTAAAGTCCACCAGAAGTGGAGTTGGTACACAGTAGGGCTGAACGATATGGACAAAAAATCTCGATATTCATGCCAGATATTGCGATATCGATACGATACGATATAACTATGGGTTAGGTGAAAACTAAGCATTTTTCAGAAAAATAAAATCATAATACAAAAGAGTACAGTTTTATTGATGAAAATCTATATAGTTTATATCTTGCTTTTTTGATTTTAATATTTTGAATGTTCATATCACGACATAAATACGATAACGATATATTTTTCTTTTGCGATATTGATATTTTGAATGTTCATATCTCGATATTGATACGATAACGATATATCTTTCAGCCCTAGTACACAGCCAATGACACATTTAATGGATCCACTTTATGGTATTTACTTGACACATAGAGAAAAACGTATATATTTAGCTTTGTTGAGAGCCGTTTGCATTTCTGACTTAATTCTGGTGTGATTCAAATATTGGCTGTCAAACCTCAAGCCGGCATCTACTGTCAAGTTTATGTTCTTGAAACTGCCTTTCAGTCTTCAGTCTACTCTGGGTTTGGTTCTGCAAATGTATGCACAATTCATGCATAGCTTGACCAGAATCAGCCCTAGTTCACCTAAACATTTACACCTAGTTTAATTCCTATAGATCTAGCTTTCTTTTACTAGTAGTATCCTGATAGCATACTGTAACATATTGTGATTTTGTGGCGTTTCTCTCTGTATGTCAACATGACGCTTCTTTTAAATGCCACACCTGGCGATTATGAGTTCTTTATGTCCTGACAAAGACCTCAGTGTTGAATCGCATAGGCTCATCCATGTTGTAATAAAGGTTTAAGGTTTAATTTTCTTAGCACAACGTATAATTCAAAACGTGCTACAGAACGTTGCATTTAAGGCCTGTGACCATAACCTTCACATTACTGACGCAGTGGTTTTGTTGCAGTTTTATCAATAGCTGCACATCTCCACTGGGGGCCACCATTACTGTCTTCATCTCATATCTGAACTCGGAGCAGTCTGGACATCTCCGATTTTTCCAAGTGGAAGGTCGGACATGTACCAGTTGCCTGGAACGCACCATGAATCCAGAGATATAGTTCTGCATAAGGTTAGTCCTAGTCGTTTAGTGAAAGTTGTATTTTGTGAAATGTAGCAGCCCATTTTGATTTTATGCTTGAGTTGAAACATTGACAGTCATTGGATTATAATGAAATGTATTAAGTATTCATTCCCTACCCATATAGTGGAATCTACTGCAGCCGTGTGTAATGCCCCTCCCACTTTTGGTCAGGCATGCACACACCCCATTTATATTTAAAGGCAAGGTAGTAGTTGAAGTATTTTGCACACTAACGTAACAACAGTGGTCTGGTTGGAAATTCGAACGGTACACCTTCAGATGTATGGATGAGTAGTCAGCTGAGCCACTGCAGTAATCACTCGGCTCATTTCCTCCCTTAACCCTGCCTTCAGCGTTGGCATCATCCCAGATTAGTTGATAACAGATATCCATCATCTATCTTTCACACTTTGTTTCCCACGTTAATCCATTGCATCACCTCTGCTCTCGTATTTGTGCTGCTTGCCTGTTGTTGTCTGTTTACTCACTGATCCAAAGGTCGGCCAATTCGACCCCAGCTGCCGTTGGTGTTGCTGTGTTCTTGGGCAAGGCACTTAAAAGTAATGTCGGTAGTTTTGGTTTAAAAACGCACTAGAACTACAAGTGAACTCAGGTCACCTTAAAATGCATTTGAGGACGCAAGCACATGTGTCACTATATGTGGTCATGCCAGTCCTCATTTGAAAGCTAAGAACCTCCAGAAGTCAGTCCCTGAGCTTGAACAACCAGAGGCCTGCACTAAGGTTAATTAGGACTTTAGTGGGAACAGGTGATGGGATTGTTGAAGTAGGAGAGAGACCCTTTATGTCAGTGGTGGCAACGTCAGGCCCGGGGGCCAAATCCAGCCCCCCAACTAATAAGAGATACATTTCCATAATCTGATTTCACACTACAGAGGTTTGAAACAGTTGTAAAATATGAAAAAAACCAACAAAAAAAAAAAAACACAACAAATATTGTCATCTTAGGGATGTACCCCCTAGTTTAGTTAGGGAGAAAAAATTTCCCGTGACCAAGCACACATGCCTACCCCGACTTTGTTTTCCAAGCCAGACTTAGACATAGGATGTGGCAACCCTTGATGTATGACCAATACAGATTTCTGACTGCATAACTTCCTTGAGAACTGAAACAAAAAAAACAAAAGTTAAAGCAGTACTAAGTAACTTGTTTACCTTAATAAATCCTTTTCGTAGTCCCTCTGGGGGTAATACAAGTGTTAATGGGATGATTGGGGGGTCTTTCATCTCTTCCTGGTGTCTCTGGCCAGAAAACCACACTTGCAGCTTTTCCTGCTCTGACCCGGAGGTCCCAATACACATTAATGGAATCATGAAGAAGGAGCTAACAGGCAAAGCAAACTGTGAGCTAGCGCCACTTAAACAGTATTTACAGCCAAGTACAATATCCCTCTCTCCCTTTGTCTTTTCTGTAAGCGTAGTGCTGCTTTAAAGCAGTTCTAGGTAACTCGTGCCCCTAGAGGCCATAAGCGCCACTGCAAGCGTCTTAGCATGTTGTGTTTTTTGTACTCATTAATTGTCTGTGAGAGTAAATACTAAGCTGACAGAAAAGACATCGGGAGAGAGAGGGATATTGTACGTCCAATTACACAATGGAGATAATTGTTTTCAATCAAACTTGGTTGTAAATACTGTTTAAGTGGCGCTAGTCCGCAGTTAGCTTTGCCGGTTAGCCTGTTAGCTTCTTCTTTGTGATTCCATTAGTGTGTATTGGTTTAGTTTTTAGTTTATTAGTTTATTTGAGCAGTTCAATTCTGCTCAAACGGAGTGGGCTGAAGCAAAAGCTTATAAGCGTCCACCCCTGACATCATTGCAATACAAACATTTAATCATATCACAGTAGTACAGGGAGCATATTACAAAGTACAAGATACAACACATACACACCTAGCCTTTTGTGATTTAACTTTACCTGTTATACTGTAATTACATTATCAATCTTACATTAAGCAACATCATATTTTGATTTTGATATGCCTCATTGGCAAAAGAGAACCTATAACACATCAGAGCGGCTGTTTTAACATGGACCACACTTACACTGTTTGAAATGTTCATATAAATTAACAGAATTTAATGGAACGGAAACACCTACCCGTTGGCAGCAAAGTTGCAATTGTGGTTTTCTGGTCAGAGACACCAGGGGAGATGAAAGACCCCCAATCATCCCATTAACACTTGTATTACCCCCAGAGGGACTACGGAAAGGATTTATTAAGGTAAACAAATTACTTAGTACTGCTTTACGTTTACATCATGTAACATGTTTCATGAATAAATTATGAAATCATTAAATTACAACTGTTATCAGTAAAACCAATATGTGACATGAAGATGGGGCAGGAGACAGTTTTTCTTTCTGATTTTACTTTCAGTAATATTTTAATTTGAGATTTACAGGGTCTATGACCTTTATAATACAGGACAATCTCCATATTAACAGCATGATTTTTCCTGCTCCCTCTGCATAAACATTATGGGCCTTTGTAATGTTGTGATGTCTCCTGAAAACTCAGCAATACTCGACATCAATGGCATGTTTTTTTTAATGTTTTTGGTGGAGGTTTTACCCATATATAATACACTATTTTGATGTCAGACAGCTGTAAAAAAATATAAAAAAAAACATTTAAAAAAATTTAAAAGAAAGAAAAAAGAAAAGAAATGAAATGGAAACAAAAAGATAGTAACATGAAGTCTAAACAGTTTCTGATCATCCAGCATATCATCAGACCAGTATTCATAAAATATCCGGCAAAAGTAACTTTTCACATATGACATTATATATAAATAAGACAAAGACAGAGATTGTTGTTGGATTTTTGCTTGCACATTCATGAGCTGTGGAATAGGAAACACTCCTCTCCTCCAACCAACGCCACATCGGATCAGCTCGGAGCTCAGTCCACTGCACACTGACAAAGAGGACAGGACGGGGAGAGTTATGTGTGTGTGTGTGTGTGTGTGTGTGTGTGTGTGTGTGTGTGTGTGTGTGTGTGTGTATGGGAAGGGGAGGGGGGGCAGGTCAAAGCACGTGAGAGGGAGAGAACGAGTGTACACAAGCAGGACACATGACTAAAATACACTGGACATTGTATGCATGCAAGTTTCTGGTGCTAAACAGAAACAGAAATATTGATAGAATGTTTCATGAAATGTTATCAAAAATGGTATGTACGTTGATTATTCCTTTTCCTTCTAAATATAGGCTACAACAAATTCTTGACAACAGCTCACATGTTTTTATCTTGGCCCACGTGCTGGTTGATGCCCTTATTTGATATTGGACATGTAGCACTGCCTGACCCCCCCCCCAAAAAAAGCTCACCCGTTCAAATATTTAGTTGTTTCGCTGTGACGTGGTTTCAATAAGCTTGTGCGATGTTAAAAGATCCAGTGTTGCATTCATGTTTCACCAAGTTCTTGTATTGACGATGGGAGAGTGTGACCACTGCGCAAAGCCGTCTCCAGCACATCCCCAAAGATTTTAAATGGGGTTAAGATCTGAACCCTGTGGTGGCCGAAGAAATCCACTGGTGGAATAACCTGTTCATTCAGGATGTTGATGAACCTAGACTCAATTTCATTTCTTGCGTTTTAATAAAACCACAGTTCCCAAAGCGCTTCACATGAAAAAAAAAAAGGAAAAAAGTATATTATGCTTGAGTATAATATTATTTTGAGGTAAAGTTACTCCCACTTGAGTAAACCTAAATAAACAAGCCCGCTAAACTGGTCTTTCTCGAGCATCAGTACAGTCCACTTTCCTATAGGGCAAATATATTAGCGTGGGCGGATATTTGTTTATTTTTACAGAAGCTAACAGCTAACCCACACACAGAGCATTGCAGGCTAATCCCTCTTACTTATTTATGACTCCGCTGTGAGAATGACATTATCCCATAAGCTTGGTTGTATGCAAATAGATTGCATCAAGAGTCGATTTATTATGGAAGCTTTGGTTAAAAAAAAAAGAAAAAGAAGTGTCCTAGAGTTTAGATTTGTATAAGGACAGCAGATCTTTCTAGGTTAGAGTCCGAAGACCGTGGTGATATTTGGCATTTCTTTATCGATTAACACTTGAAGGATGTGCTTATAGATTATAGTTTCATGGCTTGAAGTTTCATATAGAACTCATTTACTTCATGGGAAATTATGTGAAACTTGAACGTATGTGACTAGGTTTTATGTAGGTTAGGTTTAATGATGAAATGTGGCAGTGCATTTTGCAGTTTGCGTTTTCTTATCTTAAACTTTAAGAGAACTTTGTGACAATATGTGTGCATGACTGCACTGTATAGTGTGGGCAGGTAGAGGCCCCAAAACAGCATAAGCTTGAACTGTGCCGACTGACTGCATCCTTTGACTCATCTGACCAGCTTTTGATTTGCCGTTTTCATTAGTCAGTTTTTTTGACAATGGTTGATTTCTCTTCAGCTGACTCAGTGAAGCCTTGGTTCTTTCTCGTTCTTTGATGAAGAGAAAACAATCCTGTTCAAGTTGCATGCAATATTTAGTGACATGGTTTCTTCTGACAGTAGACATTTGAACTTAAGAATGCGTTTGAACCCATCTCAGTGTTGCTTCTTTTGTTAGAGACTCCTCCTGAAGACCGATAAACTGTAGGCCTCACAGCAAGAAGCTAATGGGTTCAATCTAGGAACTGGTGGTTATTGTGTAGAGTCTATGGGCCAGTTCTTCCGCCTGGCGCAAAGGTACAAAGGGTACAAATCAAATCAAAAATCAGTTTAAAATATAATTTTCAACTAAAGATCATTTATCCATAAATATGTTAGTTTTCATTTGCAATCTTGCTGTTATTTGCTCCACATGATACACTTATTTCAGTTTATTTTTCCGTTCGGAAATGGTGGGGGGCTGAGGTTTGAGCCAAGAGGCCGTAATCATTTTCTTTGCAATTAAAAGTCTTATTTTTATTTGGGAAATGTTACAACAATTTTATCTGAGGTTGCTCGGGAATATTCCCAATATTATGACATTTACAGTGCTTTGCGAAAGTACTAATACACCTTGAACTTTTGCACATTTTGTCACGTTTACAACCCTAAACGTAAAGATTTGATTTAGAATTTTTTACTGAAAGTTCACACACAAGTAACAGACAACGGTGAAGTGAAAGCAAAATGATACATGATTCTGTTATTTTTCAAAAAATAGAAAAGTGAAAAGTGCGGCGTGCATAAATATTCATACAGCATTTTCTGAGTGCATTAAATTGCCTTTATAACATTCCTAATGACTGCAGAAAGTTCACACCTTACCCTAACCATTAAATAGAGGCCACCTGTGTGTAATCTACTCTCAGTATAATTCCTGCTGTTCTGTGAGGGCCTCAGAGCTATGGTCAGAGTGTATTGGTCACTAAGCAACATCATGAAGGCCAAGGAGCTCACCAGAGAGGTCAGGGGTAAAGCTGTGGAGAAGTTTCAAGCAGCGTTAAGTTATACAAAGATTTCCCAAGATTTGAACGTCTCACGGAGCACTGTTCAATCCATCATTCGGAAATGGAAAGAGTATAGCACCACTGCAAACTTACCGAGACACGGGCGTCCACCTAAACTAACAGACCGAACAAGGAGAGCACTGGTCAGAAATGCAACCAAGTGCCCCAAGATAACTCTGGAGGAGCTGCAACCTACTGCCACTGAGCTGGGGGAATCTGTACATGGGACAACTATAAATCGTACTCTACACAAATCTGCCCTTCATGGACGAGTGGCAAGAAGAAAGCCATTATTGAAAGGAAATAATAATAAGAAATCCCATTTGAAGTTATATGCACACAACTACGATGTGGAAGAAGGTTTTAGTCTGTGTTTAAAAACACAAGATCGAGCCCTTTGGGTTTCCATTACTACTAAAAAAAATGTTTTTTAAAGCATACAATGGGGTCCCCTCTGGAACCAGGATAAATGATTGTTTGGAAGTGTGGAACAATAGATGGAATTTAGCCTTTTTAGTCCTCCACTTGCCCTGTCCCGACCAAATAAACATTAAGGGAATTAAGCGTTGCCAAATCTCAAAGTTCTTGAGTAGAAACTATAGCATTTTTTTTCTTTAACTAAAGGTCATATGCCAGATGGTGTAATTTTTCATACCCGCTAAGCTTTAGAAGTGAGCAAATAATCATGGCAGGCTACTTTGTATTAAACCTGCACGTAAACCAATAGAGCCATCGATTACCCACATACGACGGCCGGCATTAACCTTGAGACTAACATCCTAAACGGTTGTCGTGGAAACCCGGGGCCCCTGCTGAGGCCAAAATGATCAGGCGCGGAAATGAAGCCCGCACCAAGGACAGTGACAGAATGCATGCTAATGTGGGAATGATTGATGAACTCGCTGCTGGCTTGACTAGATATTTCGGTCTGTTACAGGATGCGCTGTCATGCGTTGAAGACTAAATAACCTACAAGCCTTAAATATTTCAGAAATCTGCATTGTTCATCTCAAAGCGCCACAGCCAGCAGATGGGTATAGAAAGTTCAAAAGGCTTCAAGTTCGAAAGGTTGTAGTATTTATTTATTTGGTTGGGACAGTGCATGTTAATGAACATACATGGGTCCCATGCATGTAAACAAGCCACACCGGGTTGTAGCCTTGGGCTAATTTCCATCTGTCGTCCCTCATGCGCACTCTCAAACACACTCACATTCATCCAGGCCTATTGTACATGTTTTTCCAGAGTACCCGGAGGAAACCTACGCAGACACGGGGAGGACATGCAAACTCCACACAGAAAGGCCCTGTGCCTGGTGGGAACCCGGACCTTCTAGCTGTGAAGCACAAGCGCTAACCACTGTACTTCCATGCCGCCATAGTACTGCGCAGTATAGAGACCCGCCCGGGGACCAAATGAGGCCCTATAGGACCAATCGTTATCAGCACTGAGAACTTCTTCTGGAACGGCAGTTTAATTTCCGTTACTGACTTTCCTAACATGGTTTTGGCTTTTGAATCAGCCAAAGCGAGCCGATTTGGTACTAAATGTGACACTGACACACTGTTGGCCGCTGAATCGTCACAGGAGCGACAGGCTCGTCCTCTGAAACGAGCAAAGCATATGCAGCGCATTATTCCACAGCTTTGTTGCCTTAACCTGTCATATACTGTATATATAGGTGTATTATTGCTGGCTTGCTTTGCCATGCGATCTGGCAATCCAAAGCATGGGGCTCTGTGGGCTAAGGCAGCGGTTCCCAACCTTTTTTTGTGTTGCGTACCCCTTGAGTCGTTCATTTTTACTCTGAGTATCGATTAGTTGAGTGTTTAAAACTGGTTGACTGGTTGGGAAATGCTGGGCTAAGGTGACCACCACATTTGTGGTGGTCACCTTAGCTAGTTGTGTGATGTGGTGGGACATGGAGGGAAAGACTTGAGAAATTACACCTGCGATTAGATGAAGACCAGCAGAGAAGCGTTTCATTTGCTAATTTAGCCCCAAATCACACGGGATAGCAGTAGGTTATAAAATATTTAATCTTAGAAAGCTTAGGCACCCAGTATTGTGTATATTGAACAATACATGTTAATAATATGTCCTCTGTGTAAATGTAACAATTCAATTATCTAAAATGATCTGAATTGGTGGAACAGGAGGACAAGGGTCTCAATGGCTGTGCTGGTGGTCGCATGAGGGTGGTCTGAACAAATATTGCATCATGTAAAATATTTCTCCAGTAGTGAACATTACAAGTGTAGCAAAATCAGTATATGTTTTGAATATACTTATCATTGGACACAAAGGCGATGTTTATGAAATAATCCAGACAAATTCCCCTCATAGCCGACCTTTAAAGTGACACATTAGACACAATTTTTGCTAAAACATAGTTAACACAGTTATATTTAAGATTGTGCCCAGCTTTCTTTAGTTTGACAATTTTTTGTGTTTTTTATAGTTTCACTTCCTGACACTGGACACTGACACTCGCCATGGCATGAATCTTAGGTCGTAGCTCAAAAGCACAGGTCGTAGGTCATACAGTGGGACAGGGACAAAGATATAAAATAGAACCGTCGAACGACCAAAGACGAGCTGCAACCAACATCAGGCAGTGTCTGATATTTTGGAACGCTAGCCGCAGAGTGAGCCTCCTCTCGCTGCAAACAGGATCTCTGTCAATTGCGTCTCGTCCGCAACATACAACATCAACTGAGGCCAGGCGTGAGCGGGTCGGACTCCGCATCTTACAGGACTTTCCCTGCACCTTTCCGCGAAAATAAACCCCGATTCTCTCTTTGAACCATCGCACAATATAGACGAGAGCAGCTCACGATTTTACAATCCCCGTGTCGTGCAATGTGACAAAAAATAGGTATGCACTAGCCTTGTGTCAAACTGCCACAGAACATTACCTCAATCTATGTCACTTCCTGTCAGTAGCTCAAAAAAATTGAAATCAAAATAACTTTTCTGCCCAACATTTCTTCGTTAAAATTGCTACTTCACTGAATTCAAATGATGATTATTACTTACAACAGGGTAAGTGACCATAAAAGTCCTTTGTTGAACATTTTAACTATTTTGGCTGAACAGTTGACTCATGGCCAAATAACTGCGAGGACATGTCCACTTTTCAGGATTACATCTCACAGTTCGAGTGGCGGCATTCAGCATTTTCCATGCACCCTAGATCTTGGCTTTGCATCTCTACTTTTTTATTTCTCCGTTTCAGATGACTTAACATATTCTCTGCAGACAATGCCAGAATTGGAACTTGGACTCATATTGTAAGACTTCTTTTTGGCAGGAGACAATATTTTTTACACATGGACTCGTCCCAACTCTCAGATGTGGCAGATTACAGTGAAAGCCAGCCAAGTCTCCAGCTATTAAGAAGACAAGACAAAAAGAAAAAAAAGACTACATTGGAACTAGTTACATGTCGCCTACAAGCGGATGGCATTGAAACCACATGTGGAATTTCTATTTAAGGATAGAGGAGAGATTCTTTGATCTATCCTTTGCACATCCTGTCTTGAACCGTGGGAATGCCTCCGCATGCGTGTCTCAAGGAAATCTTTTGTGAAAGCGATACATAAGCTGGATCTTCCCAGTAGTAGAGCGATATCCAGGGTTAAGTCTGTCACAGGAGGCCATTCGATTAAGTCATGGTCTTGCGTCTGGCTTAGATCCAGATTCTGTCGTATAGTCAGAGTATAGAAAGAGACAGGTCAAATTTGTGCACAGAAAACCTCAAAAACAAATTGCAAATCTAACCATAATTTCGGGCTTGTCACATCTCATAATCAATCGCTTCGTACTCCTCCACGGTGCGCTGTTTCTTGCAAAGTAAACAATTTTTTATAGAAAGGAAACCATTGTGGACTTATGATTATGATTTTAGATTCAACTTTACAACCTTTATGTAGTATGTATGTAGTTTAGCAGTAGCCTGTCCTGGTTGGAATTAGAATGTTATTTGTATCTTACTAGTTCACTCATTTTCAATTTATTTCAACAAATAAACTTGCCTTGTAAAGTATAGTATACTAGTAGTATATATATAGTAAATGTACATCATTGCGGACTTGACATTATACACACTACTTTGTTTTAAATGTTTAACGTTGGGTTATTGTCTCATTCCTGGAGGTTTCATTGCTGATTTGAGTTGAGTTACTGTCCGTCTATTTGGCCACATTACAAATGTTTCTATTCTAGCAATGGTGAAGAAAAAAAACACCCTAGAGTTCGGGATTATGGCGTCAAAACCGTGTGAAAATTTTTACATTTTACAATAACAAACCAGCAGTGTTGATTTTAAGATTTTTTTATTTGTTTATAAATACCTGCTCGCTCACTCAAGTCAGCAGATCATTTTTTGCTTGTGGTGTCCAAAACAATCTCGCTCTTTTTCTGTCGCTGGACCCAAATTGTGGAATGCACTGCCCTGTCCCAGCTGAAAACCTATACCTTTTTTCTTCAGCTTTTAACTTGCATTGATTCATTGTCTTCTGTTGGATCCGTGCTGTTCTCACGGTTAAATTTATTGTACTGATTTTATTTTTGCAATCTTTTTTATCACTTCGTTACTGTACTGCACTTTAGTTTACTCTGTTATTTTTAAAGTGCATTATAAATGAAGCTGGATTAGATTCAAATGCATTTTGTTTGTATTAAGCAATATATATTCTTTAGTAAATAAAGCACATTTTTGTAACTCGTTACTTTTGTAATACGTGACCCCAACGCTGCAAACCAGAGGAGCTGGGTTGCACAATAAATGGACCTATTATCGTTATCGCACTATCAGGTCACATAATATCCATATCACATCACAACCTAAATCAAAAACGTAAAAGCTCCTTTGTCCTTAGTCTCCTTTGTTTCGACACAGTTTGATTCAGTTAATATCCCTCATGGCAACTTGATCTCATTTCGTGCAGCCCTATAACAGCGATTTTATCATACAGTATCTAAAACACTGGAGTTATTGTCACATAAAGCATTTGAACACTACGATATGTTTGATATACTAACCAGCTGTGACGTGGCAGCAAAATGAGTTGTTCAGTTCCTTTTTTCTTTATTTTGTCTTTATTTCTTTTTTTTTTTACTAATGTTATGGACAATGTTTGCAAGTTCCCATAAAGTCACAGTTGCTAGACCAGTTTTGCTTAAGTCACCCAAATCCGTCATGAGTGAAGCAGTTGATTTTTGGCAGATGACAGGAAAAGCATGCGTCTATTTTGGTCCAAATTGCTCGTGGAGTGTGATGGGGGTGGTGGTGGTCATGGGGATTGGGCGGTGACACAGATATCACATTGATTCATCTGCTGGTGGGAGGGGCCGCTCTTATTTTTAATCCAAGATAGGAGGGAAGCCTACTCGTACACATGGAGAGGCTGAAGCCAGTGTGTAAACGGAGGCATGCACCAATCAGCGCTCACCTCAGCAAAACCATGAGGAAATGAGAGTGCGACGGAGTGTGAGATAGAGAGAGGCTTTTCCGCAGATTACAGAAGCAATGCAGATTAGGGGTCCTGGATTATGTGGCTTGATCATAGAGTAAAACGGAAAGGCAGCCGAACAAACAAGCCCGGTTCGTGTCCTTTTTAGGTTGTGCTGTCTGTCTGCAGTTATAGATATTATTAAGGGGAGACGCTGCAGGACAAATCTACCTACGGGTACTAATAAAGTAAACCTGAACCTGAACATTTCAGGTAAATAGGGCGGCACGGTGGCACAGTGGTTAGTGCTTGTGCTTCACAGCTAGAAGGTCCCGACTCTCGAGTTCGATCCCGGCCGGAAAGAGCCTTTCTGTGTGGAGTTTGCATGTCCTCCATGTGTCTGCATAGGGTTCTCCTTCTTCTAAAATTATCTACAATAGGCCAGAATGACTACAAATGTTGGTGGTGGTCGGAGGGGCCGATGGCGCAGACTCGCTTCCATCAGTCTAACCCAGGGCAGCTGTGGCTACAATAGTAGCTTACCACCACTAAGAAGGGAGTGAATGAATAATGCAATGTAAAGCGTCTTTGAGTGTCCAGAAAAGAGCGATATAAAACCGATGCATTAATATTATTAAAGGGCATTGAGTCTACAATAGTAATTTACCACCACCGAGTAGTGGATAATGACTACAGTTAGGCCTGGGCGATATGACAATATTAGACCGTCTTACGATCTCCAGAGCTGACGATCTGTCATTTTTATTATATATCACGGTTCTAAGCACTTCTGCACAGTTGACTCTTTTCACCGTCAGTGAAGTAAACCCAAGTTGCGCACTTTCTGCTACGCAATGTCAGACGTTAATGCGAGCTCCTCTCCAGTGCGCATACACGACCAGGCTCCTCAATCTGGAGCTTTTAAACCCAGCGTTCAGTCTCTATTTCAGAGGTGTTTATGTCAGTGTCTTTCCCCCGTAACGCCGCTGCTCTGCATATATCGCAGCGTGTGTTTATTTATTTACCTGGTAACACATGTGCGAAGAAGCGAGTGTGTCCTTCGTCCTTACAGTTCTGTAGGCGCTGCACCTTCTCATTTGTTTAATTTAAATCCTGGGCCGTGTTCACAAATGCGCTGTTTATCCACAGTTTTATTGTGTTTTTTAATGTATAGAGTTAGTTTGCTGTAGTTCTAAGTCTAGTCTAAGTTCTAAGTCTATCTTTGCTGTGTTGATTATCTCAAAGTTGAATAAATTAGTATATTATATCAATCTTTTTCTTCTTCAGTGTGTAATTAAGTTATTTTATTTACTATACATTTTTTTTTGATAATATCGAAATCAGGAGTTTATAATTCAAAAATCGTGATAATCTATTTTTGTCATATCGCCCACCCCTAACTACAGTGTGGTGCTTTGAGAAACTTGGAGCACAAGCTTGAAAAGCACAATATAAAAGCCAATGTTATCATTAACAATGTCAAATTGAAACTTTTCTTTCCAACAAAAATACAACCAAATAGTTGTATGAAAGTTTACTTTGATCTAATTCTTTAATTAAAATTGTATGCATAAAAATAAGACAAATCTGGTAACAGAAACTGTATTGTGGAGAGAATATGATTCAAATAGGATTTTTACGATTTGTAATTAATTAGCCTTTGAGTCAAATATTTTTTACTGAATAAAATCTATTCATTTGTTTTTCTTTTTAGTGTTTTCAACACCAAAAAGAAAATCCTGTATTCTCATTGAGACAGGCCCTGAACACCATGCTGTTTTCCATGTAAAATTGGTTATTTTTGGCTTGCTTGTTGATAAAAATCACTATTTTGTTATTGAGTGATAAAATCTCAAATCCAAGACTCATAGAGCTGCCGTTTTAGTGAGGGAGGTTTCGAAGGGCGATGGCGCTGTAAGTTATAAAAAACATTGGAAATTCCAGCCACACGGGTTTTCGGTGGTTATCCAGATATTTTTGGGCGGGTTTGGCTGCAAAGACCTGGCAACACTGCCTTCAATTTGGACGCCTGAAAAGCCCCTGCATCTCTTGGTGCAGAGGAGCAGCAGGTCTTTTATACTCAGAGGGAGCTTCGCTCACAAGGACCACAACCTTCAGATAACTACTTTATCTCCATATAACACAGACTTTAGTCATAATCTACTGCACAGCAGAAGAGTTTTTAAATCCTAACTGATTCAAAATCGTTATTTACATTCCCCCCCGTAGAGATACTAGTCTAAGTTTCCCATTTCATCGATTTCAGTGATGCTAGCAGCTGTCACATGTGGTGTGGTTACAACCCCTTGTTGCAGGAATGTGTTTGACAATCACAATTTTAATGCTGTTAATGTTAAATGACCGACCATGATGTGGCTGTTCTAGAAATATGTTATCAATGTGCTCAGTGAGCCACGGTTGCCAGGTCTCAGCAGCCAAACCCGCCCAAAGATATCTGAAAACTGCCAAAACCCACGGAAATACTTCACGACTGGAATTTCCAATGATTGTTAGTAGTTTACAGAGATTTTGTCTTAAAATTGTGATTTTTTAAATAAAAAAATAAAATAAACATAGCCTATTTTACATAGAAAACAGCATGGCACACACACATGGACAGCTTTTTTTGTCACCCACGGACAGAATTAAAAAGCCGCCCTGGCAACTCTGCAGTGGGCTAGCACCACCTAAACTAACGCTGAACACTGTAATCTTCCCAGAACGCTGGTTAAAACAATAAAGACTGCACTTTTGTGTTTTTGTTGTTGTATTTTTAGTTGTTGTTGTCCAGTAACAATAATTTTAAAAGTATCAGCTTATGTTTAGCTTGTCCTTTCTGAGCTCCTGTAGAAACACATTAGCAGACATTGATAATTTGCTAAAAAAAAATGTTGGGTGTCTTTTCAGAACTCCTGGGAGCAGCAAAGCGGGTGAACGTCAACATCCAGGACACAGACGGGTGAGAAATCCTCTTTTGTACACTTTCATTCCCCATTTCCCTTCTTATTCTCTTTCTGTTATTTCTGTTATTAGCTTATCAGGCTAATAGTCGTTGCAGCAGCTGCCCATTTCTCACCACACTAACTTGTTTGTTGACAAGTAAAGGTGCTAAATCTCAACACAGTATTTAAAGCAATACTAAGTAACTTGTTTACCTTAATACATCGTTTCCGTAGTCCCTCTGGGGGAAATACAAGTGTTAATGGGATGATTGGGGGGGTCTTTCATCTCCCCCTGGTGTCTCTGGCCAGAAAACCACAATTGCAACTTTGCCTGCACTGGGTCTGAGTCACCAATACACACTAATGGAATCCCTAAGAAGAAGCTAACTGGCTAACGGGCAAAGCTAACTGCGGGCTAGCACCACTTAAATAGCATTTACAGCCGAGTTACTTAGTACTGCTTTAAAACCACTTGGCGGAACATTGCAGGTTATGTATGTTGCTATCTTGCAAGAGCATAAAGAGCCTTAAGTGGTGTCCCTATTACGCTGTGGAGAAAAAAAAAAGTCTAAGAAAGTTATCACTAATCCTCACTTTCCTTCAAAGATCCTGGCAATGATGATGAAATAGGACATGAAACGTTTCAGAGCACAGCAGAATTTTCCCAGAAACTCCAGAAACAGAATGAATATTGCATTGAGATAATCAGACATTCATTTGAAGATCGTAAGACTGCAGGGGAAGGACATTGTACAGGAACACGCCACACGGTCTGGAATAAAAGGGAGGGGTTTTGTTCACTGTGCAGATTGAGCAGTTCTTTTGAATGTTCTTTGTTTAGTTTGGTTGACCGATTTGTAGCCATTATCATGACTTTTGCCAAAAAGCTATTAATGTCAGAAAAGCTAATTAGCAGTATACATGCACATATGCTGAGAGTCACTCAGGAGTTTCATTGTTTGTCCACCATCCAGAGGTCTATATGGAGCTAAACTCCTGTCAATGCCACATCAGCACAAAACATATAAATTAGTAGATAAACTGTAAATTAATATAGACTTGACATAGGAGTATGGACATGAAAAACATTTTGGACCTTCATCTAGCATAACTTTCTGTCGGCAGCCCGTGAGACTCGTAGGCCTGTGCAATTAATCGAAGATTATTTCAGATATGTTTTTAATTAAGGAAAAACATTATGACGAAAGCTCCGATAAAGTTTTTCAGAGACAATCCTTTTAATGTATTTTCAATCTTCTGTGGCAGGACATTTCGTTTAGGGCTGTGGACACGAATCTATTGAGGGCAGATCAATTGCTAATGGACCACTGAGGCTTGCACTGTGGAAGTTTACTCAGAAGTGCCATTTTGTATGCCTTATGTGCTATTCTAATGCAATTGTCAATAGTCCAGTTGTTTGTTGCTAATTCAATTGCTACTTAATTTATTATGATTTTTTTTTTAGTTACTTGCCAATTGTTGCCTGCTTGTGGGACAAATTAAAGTGATAGTCTGTAAGTTTGCAAAGTGAGGAGAGATAGAGTGAAATTTTAAAGTAAACAATCAAATTCCTCCCCTCTTTAACCAGAAAGCCCTTCTTAGTTTGCAAAATGAGGAGAGTAGGAACAGGATTTTCAAAAGTACTTGATGAAGCTCCTCCCCCTCCTCCTGATTGGACCTGACAGGCTGGTTCACAGGAAAAGCTCGTCTCATTGGTCAACGTGGGAGGATACGAAAGGAGGGACATTACAAAAAATAACATTATATATATATATATATATATATATTATTGTTATTATTATTACTTACTTTACATCAAAATGCAAGACCAGGTGATCGATTTTGCACATTTTATAACATTTGTAAACATTAGACTTCCAGACTATCACTTTACGGTATTCTTATGTTTGTCTCATCTTAGATTCCCGTGTCATCCATGGCCACTCCAACCCAGATCAAAATCTCCAAGTGTATCCAAATATGTCTTAGTTTGTGCTGAATTGGCCTCTTATCATGAACAAACCTTACAGCTATGGATTTAGTCTATATTTAGCACATGTGCTGCAGTTCAACTTTAAAGTCGTCCCACCCTTTATTTGCTTCATTCCGCCCTCTGTGATTTGTTATTGTGTGGATTGGAATTAGGTAATTTAAGACTTTGATCACTGACTGATGAATGAATGTAGTGTTGACATTAGGGCCACCCATATTCACCAGGGAGGCATTAGATGCGCACATAACGGTGGTGATAGTGTGTGTGGGGGGGGGCTCGGGGGTAGAGAGAGATTGCTTATTAATGGAAGTAGGTCATTCAGCCAACACATTCATGGTTGGTGGGGAATCGGAGGGGGGTGGAGCTGTTTCACATTTAGGATTACGACTGAGAAGTTTCCCCTGGTTTGACTCATGGGGTTTACAAAATGTGTGTGCAGCATGCATGCTTTATTACTATATGCCAATTATTTCATAAGAGCAGCAACTTGTTTTATTGATAAATATGGCTTAAATGAAGAGAAATGATGATGAGTTTCAAATCAATTATTATTCAGAACACAATTGGACACAATTAGAAATAAAAAAAACGGGCAATGGAGTAAATAAACTTTCATAGGGCAAAAGTTTAGCAGCATTTGCCTACAAAACTGAAGCAGTGGATCCCAGTGATGTGTGGTCAGAGGAGACAAGTGAGGCAGTGCCTCATCAGTCAACACGGAAAAAAAAAGAGAGATAAAATAAAAAAATAAAAAATTCAACCGCGTTTTGAAAGCTCCGAGGTGAGGCTAGCCTCCAATACATTGACCCTGAAGATACGAGGGGGCACGAGGGGGGCGCAGACACATTTCTTAAAAAAGTGAAAACCAGTCCGCATGCAGTGTCTGCGTGGCACATCATGATTTTCAATAACTTACCATGTGGGCAGGCGGGGTATGAGTCTCGGCTATTCATGCTTTGTTGTCTTTTAATTTTTATTTGCAATAACATGAGAATGTACTGGACAATTCTATTGTTATTTTAAAGTAGGCAAGACCTGTTTATTTATACCGTGCATTTCGTACACAACAAAGCAACTCAGTGCACCTTGTGTAAAGTAACATTTACACAATTACCAGAGTCTGCAAGTTGCATTTTCCTGCAGCTTTGTTTACTTATATTGACATCTATACAACATGTGCCTCACCAGCAAAAAAAAACTCACCACACGTCACTGGTTGATCCCCCCTGAGACCAGTGTTTTTGTGTCTTTAAGAGGGATGGGACAATAACTGGTTTTAAGGTATACCGCGATATTAAAATGCCAGTAAAATACTAAAATAGAGTTAAAAGTATCCTGTTTAACTAAATTGGGCCTATGACATAAACACACACTACAAATGCAAATAAATAAAAATGATCACTTCAGTATACACTACACACTACTTTCACCATTTAGCCTTATAAGAAATTATGCAATTTGAAAGGCTATTCAATACGTTATTTCCAACTACAAATGTATCTCTTTTATCTCTTTAACTTGTTAAATTTGATAATATTGATGTCGATAATATCCCACTTTATTAATTATTCACTGCATGTAAATGTATACTAATTACAATGTACCATAGATAAACCCTGTTTTTGAATAAGTGCCCTTTTTTGATGTTATTCTAAAATTTGCAATTAGGCCTGTCACAATAACCAAATCTAAAGAAATATCGAGGCAGGAAAATAGCATGATAGATGATATTATTGAAGACCTTTTTATGCCACAGACACTCTGAAGCTTAAAAACTCTCTCTTAAAATACCCTACAATAAACATGAAATATGATGAAACACAAGTTTAAGGGGTAAAAAAATAAAACAGCTAGAGAAAATGGGGAAACATGCAAATAAATGTACAGACGATAAATATTGAGCCCAAACTTTATTGTTTATGTGTTTATGAAAGGAGATATACAGTAGTAATTATTGTGACAGCCCTACACGCAATCTGACGGCAAGTGGCCAATGATTTTTTTTAAAGCTGCCTCCTGAGTAACCTGAATTGGGTTAGAGGGCCGCACCAACGATAACTTGGAACTTACCTTAACTCAACTTTCTCCCAATGCAAATTGCAACAAATTATATCTGGAACTCACTTGAACAGAACTGCTTTAAAGTGATTGTAAAGTTAATAAAGGGGCAGATATTTAGATTTAGATTTGATTTGATTTATTTAAGCTATTATTTACAGTGTGTTATTATTTACAATATTTACATCATTACATTTTCACAAAAAAACCAAGACAAAATAAAAATAAATAATAACTCAAAAGGAGTAGGCCGAAGCAAGAAAGCTTATAAGTGCCTACCCCAATTTCAAAGTACAATACAATACAATACAGTACAATACAAAATAGAAAAGTTTGTGAGTTCTGAGTGTGTTTACTTGGTTTGATCATTTTCTCTTATTTATTTTTTATTGCTTATATTACCATTTATCATTGCTTATATTACCATTCTGGTCACCATTCTATTGATTTACTTATTGTTAAGTAGTCATAGTGTTTTAGATATAGATATATATACACACATATGTATATATATATATATATATATATATACATACATAATATACATATACTAGCGCACATATTTATTATACATATATTAACATCACCATAATAACAGTGACAATAATAGCATTCTCAAAAGTATCATTCTCAAAAATATCATTTTCAAATGTATCATGTTTCTCATTTCTATTATACCTGCTTCAACTGTAATAATGTTAGTTAAGATTGTTCTGTCAGTGGTTTTTGATTATTATGAAGCCAGGGGTTAATTCAGCCTGGTAGACAAACTTCAGCATCATCAACCTCCAGCCAATGATCGCTCCTGAAGGGTCCACACCTCCACATCAGCATCAGAGCCGCACCTCCATAGCAGCCAATCATCGCCATCGGTCCCGCTTTTAAGCCCCAGCAATCATGATCCGTTCGCTTCCTAGCTGCGCTGCGACCCGCCTCCACCCCATCTCCTCCTCTTCCTTCACGGCTTCTACCCGCGCATTCTCCACGGATCTCCTATACCACCACCAGTGTCCAGGCTCTGGGGGAAGACATCCCTAACTCCAAGCTGTTTACCTACACTGACTTGTACATCGATGTCTATCACCGGGGTCTGATCGCCAGAACTAATACACATGTCAATAAATCTCCCTAATCACTGCTTTCGTCTGTGTGAGTCTATCCAGGTTGAATTCCCTATTTGTGAGGTGCATTAAAAAGCCAGGGTAGGCAAGCCAGCATTTTAATGCTGTTATGGCCTGTTAATCATCAGATTGCTCGTCTCTCATTCAGACTGCATAGATTTTTGTTATATAATTTCAATGTCACCTTAGACTTAAATAAATAAATGAAATGAATGTTGAATACCCCTCCTGGAACCGCCACCTTAACGTGGTGAAGGGGTTTGAGCGCGGGAACGATCCTGTGGGCTCTGTTGTCGGGGGGCTTCGTGCCCCTGGTAGGGTCTCCCATGGCAAACAGGTCCTAGGTGACGGGTCAGACAAAGAGTGGTTCAGAAGCCCCTTATGAGAGACCAACAGGCCCGGTTAGAACCATGAGGCCGTCCTTCTGTGGACCCACCACCTGCAGGAGGAGCCATAGGGGCTGGTGCAATGTGATTTGGGCAGCTCCAACAGCTGCCCCCACGACCCGGCAACGGACAAGTGGAAGAAAATGGATGGATGGATGAATGTTGAATATTCAATTGCTTAGCAGCACTACGTGTTGTGGAGGAGAGAGTGTCTATTTCAGGGATCTCCCAGTAGCTCTCCAGACCTTTCCATGTAGCTCCCCAAAGGCTTCCAACCTCTCTACATACGCTTGATGAGTCACATTTTTGATCTATTTTCTTCCTGATGCTGACCACAATCTACAAACATGCATTTTTCATATACATATTGTCAAGTTTAAGGAGCATACTCAAGGCAGTTTCTAAAATCGTGTGAAGATATCGAGTAACTTGTTTTAAAGGACCTGTATCATGCTATTTTAAGCCATTCCAAAGTAAAGTATAGGCATTTATATGATATATTGTACCTCTACCACTACGGAGCACTAATTTTTGTGATAAATATATATATATATAAGTATTTTCTGGAGTTATTTTTCCAACCCGGAAGACAAAACGCTAGGATTCAGTTAACTCCGCCCCCTCTCGCCGCTCATACAACTTTACCGTAGTAGAAATATATATATCACAGCAAAAAGTGAAGTTACTTCACGATGCTGTTATAAGGAGTTAACATGTGCAACACAGCTTTATGGCTAAATGGCTAACACACACGCTAACACACACGCTAACATGCATTTTGATCGACTCACCAGTCTGATGTTTCCATTATAGGACTTGCGTTGTTATAAAAGTTAATCCACTTTGATTCTGGCCGAGGTTCACCAAACATCCATCAGCGACAGGCACAGACAAACACTATTGTGGCTGATAGTCTCTGAATCCCGGAGGGAAATTCCAACTTCTTCTCTTCTTTAGGAAGGTTGAATAAAGTCCTGTCCTCGCAGCCAAACGCGCTTTTCTCCGTGACATTATCGTGAGGTAAGAAAAAAGAACAGGTGTCCAGACTCCAGAGTAGGTTAGAAAAAGCTCCCTCTTCACAACTTTCGGTGCAACATGACATGACCATCTGTTCAGACCGTTAGGACGCTCAGGGGGAGCGTTTGTTTTGGCTATAGGGGCAGCGCGGACGATCTGTTCAGACGCTCGGGGGTGCGTTTGTTTTGATTATAGGGGCAGCGCGGATTTCTTACGACAGAAAGCAGTTTTACAAATGAAAATCAGGCCGTTAGGCATTAGATTACAGACGTCGAGCACTTCCGTTCCGCTGTGACGACACAACTGAACAAGCCAGTCGTTTACCAGGAGAGGGCGGAGCAGCTGCTCAGAGCGCAGGATTCAGGAGGATTACTGAGAACTGCGTGAATGAATCCAAAAACCACTCTGGGGGTGTTTTTGATAAGGAAATAGCATAACAACATGGTTAAAAGCTCCAAAAAGTCGATTTTGCATGATATAGGACCTTTAAGGTTTGTTACGTAAAAGTAGCCATTTAGGGAGTCATTTAGGGAGGTGCTAAATAGCAGGTGCAAACTGAAAAATAAAATATGCTGTTTTTATTGGCATCTGATGTAAATAAGACAACGCTCCATGAGGAAAAATTGGATCAGCAATGACTCTGTTACAGATCTATTTTTGCACATGTGCAAACACTTGTTACTACAACTTCCTAATGTTTTCATGTGTGTTTATACTTTTGTTCACATTTGTTAGTCACACAAAAAATCCCAAACGACACATTATTCATTCGCTGCCTTTTTTGTGTCACGCAGGCTGTCCCCGCTGCACTTCGCTGCGCTGAGTGGGAACAAGGAGCTGATTTCTGTTCTTCTGGAGGCCCAGGCAGGAGTGGACATAAAGGACAACAAAGGTAAAAGAAAACCTTTACAGAACAACGTGTGAGGTGCGAAAAGAGCTGTTGACTAAGATATCCAAATGAGAATCTGGTCAGTGTTGCGAATTCGATTAGATTTGGTATGTTGAAAAAGATTCAGTGCACAGGGAAGATTCAAATATGAAATGCCAACCAATCCAACCATCAGTCCATTCAAGAACATGTTTACCCCGGGTTAGCAGTTTTAGGCTTTTTAGGCTAGTTTGCCCTTCAGCTGAGTGACTGTGTCTTCTAAGTCTTCCAAGAGACTTTTTGCTCTAGTTATCCCAGTGAAACCTTTAGACACCCAGCACTGAAGGGGAAGAAAGCTTGTTATGGACAAATTTTCACTCTTTTCTACTCTTTTCAGACATTTCTGGCGGACTAGAAGCATATAGTCTGCTTATAGCTTGTTACATTTGAAAATTAAGCAGATTGTCCAGTAAAAGTGACAAACCGGTACTCGACGCTAGCGGTTAGCATGAAGCACGAAGCTAATGTTAGCATCATGGTTAACATTCCCCGTTATTCATGTATGTGTGGGATATCAAACAACGTTGTCCTTTTCTGTGTCTTTATTTAGTAGAAAATACATCAATATAATTTAGCGTTTGTTAAAGTAGTGATAGAGATGTACGTGTACGTTCTCTAGCAGCTTCGAAAGTGACCATATATGCCATTTGTGTCTATCCGTGTTGCTAACATTAGCATTAGCAATTGAAGTGGGCTCCTTTGGTTGGATCTTTTTTTTTTTTTTACATAGGCTGCATCTAAAAAGTGGCAAAATGGCTCCTTTCTGAGGCCGACGTCTGAGGCCGACGTCATGAGGTCGACCTTGAGGAACCTTTTGCAAATAGGAACCGGAGCTTCAGCTGCTCCTTCTGCCCATCAGGACAATCTGAACCTTCCTAGCCCAGCGGAGGGAACAAACAGAAGGTTAAGTCGTACAATATTCGCTCCATATCCTCCTGCAATGAATTTAGGACAATTATCAACCGGGCAAATATCTGAGCAACTGCACAAATGTCAAAACCGATGTGTTAAATCAACTCTTTATAAACATAATTGTTCAGTTATTACTGATGTTCACCAAATCCTGTCCTTTAGTTCACCTCAGACAACTACTAAGCATCTGTTCTTTCACAGCGGATCTTATGCAAATCCGTGTGACTTAAGTTTTGTTCTTGTAAAATGCAAACAAAAGAGCGCAATGTAGCCATATAGACTTCCTATAATTAAAGTTTTAGATGATGCTGTGGCTCTAACGCTGCATGACCTGCTTTATACTTTCATATATTTAGATGAGGAACATCCCAAGGTTCCTCTGCTAAAGGAGGTATTAAAGGAACCCTCACTCCCTCCTAACTGCACTGACACATTTACAGTTCCCTTTTGAAAGTACTAATACACCTTGAACTTTGCACATTTTGTCACGTTTACAACCCTAAAGATAAAGATTTTATTTTGAATTTTTTACTGAAAGTTCACACACAAGTAACAGACAACTGTGAAGTGACAGCAAAATGATACATGATTCTGTTATTGTTATTGTCAAAAAATAGAAAAGTGAAAAGTGGGGCGTGCATAAGTATTCATACAGCATTTTCTGAGTGCATTAAATTGCCTTTATAACATTCCTAATGACTGCAGAATGTTCACACCTTGCCCTAACCAATAAATAGAGGCCACCTGTGTGTAATCTACTCTCAGTATAATTCCAGCTGTTCTGTGAGGGCCTCAGAGCTATGGTCAGAGTGTATTGGTCACTTAACAACATCATGAAGGCCAAGGAGCTCACCAGAGAGGTCAGGGATAAAGCTGTGGAGAAGTTTAAAGCAGCGTTAAGTTATACAAAGATTTCAAAAGATTTGAACATCTCACGGAGCACTGTTCAATCCATCATTCGGAAATGGAAAGAGTATAGCACCACTGTGAACTTACCAAGACACGGCTGTCCACCTAAACTAACAGAAATGCAACCAAGTGCCCCAAGATAACTCTGGAGGAGCTGCGACGTACTGCCGCTGAGCTGGGGGAATCTGTACATGGGACAACTATAAGTCGTACTCTACACAAATCTGGCCTTCATGGATGAGTGGCAAGAAGAAAGCCATTATTGAAAGGAGGCCATAAGAAATCCCCTTTGAAGTTTGCTAGAAGTCATATGGAGGACACAGCTACCATGTGGAAGAAGGAGCTTTGGTCAGATGAGACAAAAACACTGCACATCGTCCTGAGTGCACCATCCCCAGTGTCAAATATGGTGGGGGGAGCATCATGCTATGGGGCTGCTTTTCCTCAGCGGGGACTGGGAAGATTGTACGAATAGTTGGGAAGATGGATGGAGCCAAATACAGGGACATTTTGGAGGAAAACCTGCTGGAGTCAGCAAGAGAATTGAGGCTGGGGCGGAGATTCACCTTCCAGCAGGACAATGACCCTAAACACAAAGCTAAATCTACAATGGAATGGTTTAAAAACAAACATATTAATGTGTTAGAATGGCCCAGTCAAAGTCCTGACCTAAATCCTATTGATAATCTGTGGAAAGACCTGAAAACTGCTGTTCACAAACGCTCTCCTTCTAGTTTGACAGAGCTTGAGTTGTTTTGTAAAGAGGAATGGGCTAAAATGTCAGTCTCTAGATGTGCAAACCTTGTAGAGTCAAACCCAGAAGACTTGCTGCTGTTATTGCAGTAAAAGGGGGTTCCACAAAGTATTAATCCATGCTGTATGAATACATGCACGCCCCACTTTTCACTCTTCTATATTTTGAAAAATAACAGAATCATGTATCATTTTACTTTCACTTCACAGTTTTCTGTTACTTGTGTGTGAACTTTCAGTAAAAAAATCTAAATAAAATCGTTATATTTAGGGTTGTAAACATGACAAAATGTGCAAAGGTTCAAGGTGTATTAGTACTTTCGAGAGGCACTGTAGATGCTCCTTGTCACGGCTGACAATGACGCACTTCAACAATAAGGAGAAAGGAGGTTCGTGCTTTTTACACATTTTACACTTTTGTTAGTTGGAGCTAGTTTTCTGCAAAGGAGTTAACATTTTACCTAGAGATAATGGCCGATAATTACAACCACTCAAAGTGCTATTTCAATTCACGCAAGTAATTCTGCAGCCCAAGTGTCCATGTGCAAACGTGCAAACATTGTGAGGGTATTGTGTGATGTAAGAAGCCCCAAAGCAAAGGGGAAATTGTCGAGAGGCGCGCTGTGATTGGCTGGCTCATATCAAGCGTTAGCGATGTGCACAGATCCCATAGAATGTGAGCCGAATGGGAAGTGACATGATGAAATGTAGCAAAGGAAAAGTGCTAATTTGTGATGCTATTATTGACCAAACCCAGACTTGATAATAATCGAGCATCAGTACTTAGACGCTGGGTGTTCTTACAGCAACAAGGTCACAGGTTCGATTCCCAGACAGTATGGGGCTTTCTCAAAGTTGACATGTTCTCACCCTGCCTGCAAAACAATGAACTTCTTTATCCATAACCTATAATTATATTTTTTATAGATTAGGATATGTATTATGTGTTTTCTTTTAAATAAAGGTCTAATTTTGTTTAATTTAATTTAAGTATTACGGCAGTATTATATGTCCGTTCCGAAAGCGCCCCTTCAAAATTGACCCCTATTCAAATTAGGACACGCGTTTTCCGGCGTAGGCCACAACCGTTCGGTACAGTGAAATCAGGACAATCCAAAAACTGCATTGGAGCACCACGCCCCGACGCACAGGAAATCGGCCATTTTGGATTGAAAACCAGAATCCGTTTCAACTAATCTTATGTTTAAATGAACCAGTCCCTGGTTTTTCAACCAAATCAGGTCCCACTTGGCACAGTGCGTCTAGACATATTGAAATTTAAGATTTGGCCACGGTTTGTAAAACTGTTATACCGTCTCCTCTTAACGCTGCGACGAAGAACACGTAGATTTCGTGTATTTTCGTGGACAGCTCACGCTCACAGGCATTGGCCTACAGAGTTTATATTCACGTCACTAATGCACCACCCCAAACTGAACCGACCGTCGCCAAAAACATATAGTCTACTCCCAGGACAGCGCCCCCTACCTATACCTTGAAAACTGCAGTTTGGAAACTTTTGTATACAACGCTGCCAGTTTGTTCTAAACACTTACTCAAACAAAAAATATATTACAGTCATATCATATTTTATAAGATATGGGCGTGGCCAAAGTAAATGTCTCAAAAAAGGCACGTTAACCTTTATAATTCGGACGTGCACTAAAATATTGAGCTAATGCACGACCCCAAACTGAACAGAACAAACTTATTAGCAGGTCCACTTCAGAAAATACATACCACCTATCTATACCCTGAAAATTGCAGTTTGAGCGATTTGTAAGAAACATTGCAGGTATATTGTACATAATGAAACAAAACAAAAAATGGTGCTGTCCAAAATATCGCGTTATTAACGCGTGAAAGATTTTTTTTTAACCCCGTAAAAAAATGTCATCGCGCAATGTGTATGTCAATCGAAAGTGTATACATTCACGTTTTAAAGGGGGGCCCGCTTCACACAGCTCTCAGCAGCAGCTGTGGGAACGCAAGTGACCTCAAGTTTACAGGAAGAGAGGAGCACATTGGTTTGTTTTGCTACTGCACGCTGAGGATAGCTTTGAAATCGTATATGGACTTATTAGGAAACAAGGAGCAGAGACTTTCCCCATGAGGCTTTACTTTTACCACGTCATGGACAGCTCTTTTTGTTAAACAAAACGAAGATTGGAACTAAAGTGAAGCAGTCCTGACGCTACGAAGCTGCTCTCCTCAGGTCAGTAAGAAGAGGTCCCCTCGCTATTCAAATCTGCTGCTGCATTATTTTCATCACATGTGCATGTCATGTACAGTACAGTAAGTCTGCATTTGGAGCCGCTAAATTCTTTTCTCTAAACTCCAGAAAACAAAACATGCTAATGATACGTTTCCCCCATAAAACTGGACATTCAACAATACATCGTCTACTCTGAGGGGCATTTATGGATAAGAATTAACTTAATGTTGTAAAACATCAATGTAAGGACAAAATAAACCAAATCAGTGTGCTTTCTAACCCGACCTGCCCGCTCCCCAGGTTTGTGCTGTATATTTGAGGAACCCAATAAGAGTATTAAAGTATTAAAATGAGTCACGGGGAGAACATGCAAACTCAACACAGAAAAGCCCCATCCAGGTGGGAATCGAACTCGGGACCTTCTAGCTGTGAGGCACGGGCGCTAACTGCTGTGCCACTGTGCCATAAATGAGGGAACAATGTTATAACTGCATAATATACAAATACAGCAACAGCAAATTACAGCTGTGGTAATCAGATTATTTTCTTGTAGTACAGTAAACAGGCGCATTGAGTTGCCTTGTGTACGAAATGCGCCGTATAAATAAAGTTGCCTCGCCTTGCCTAAACTTCATAAACGCAACATTTGTGAAAGAAACCCAGACCATGTGTTGTGTGTCTAGATATAGAGCATTTTCCCCCAGGGCAAATCAGGAAGTCCGAGGCTAAATTAGCACAGCTTGTTAACTTAAGTGAACAATTGGGATGTGCAGGAAGGTCTGTGAGAACTGGTAACAGGTTTAGGCAACAGACTTTACTATAACCCACAACTTTCCCGGTTTGATCATTCCGCTTTTATGAAGTCCTCTTTTCCCTGTTGTATCTAAGTGGATCTAGTGTATCAGCAGTATTTCGTTTTACAGAGGACAGAGCAGGGGAGTAACATTTGGCAAATTCGTGGCGTCCATCTGCCAGTGTGCGCCGAATGCTGCTTTCTAACCTTGACAACTCCGACACAGTGGGGGGATATTGTACTATAGTGTGAAATACAGCCTTTATCATTAATATATTATGCAAATTCTGTCCATTGTTGTTTACGTTTTATCCATAAAAGAAGAAGAAAACCATCTGTGCAACATTGTCTTCCCGCTCAAGCCCGCTTCCCAATCGTATTTTTTGCAACTCAAGCGCGGCGTGTCAGATTGATGCAAGCTCAAAAAATGTGGGGCAGGTAGAAAACCGCACGGACAAACATGAGAATGAAAACAATTCCACATTTCCGTGATTCTCCACCGCGGCGGTATAACAATAGCCTGTTGTGGTGTGACAATTGTACAGTCTTTTAAAATGACAGATGTCAACATGAATAAATGTCACAAAACCGCACCGCCTTTTAAGCAGTGTCTGGTTCTCCACATGCTTCACAATGCGTTTAGCTACGTCGTGACGTTTTCCTGACCCAAAACATACCTGGAGTTGTGCTTCATTCATGCATGCCCGAGTAATCCCGGATATGTAGGTCATCCCCCTCACCACATCCAGCAAAAAGAAGCACTCTGTCCCACCTTGTGCCATTATCAGTTCAGTAGGTGCTCCCATGTGTTCTTAAGTCAATGTCAGCAGTAAGAGTGTCTTTGCTGAGATGCATTTGATCTTAGTAAACTGTTCCTTGTTTATTCCTTCTTTACTCTGACCTTTTAGATCAATCTAATCTTAAGCGTGAGCTGTAAAGGTATGACCGAGGCTAATCAGCGATGTGGCGTCAATTGCTAATTGCTGATTATAGAAAATACAACATAAAAATATGGTAAAATGATTGCATAACATAACATTTATGTTAAATATAATCAAAAGGAAGTGTTTCATGAGTTAAAATGTAGCTGTTGAGCTTCCTTTCTTGTTTCTTATCTTGAAATTATAAGACTTTTATAATTCTAATATTATCTATTAATAGCCAAATATCTAAATGATTTACACATTTATAAACTCATACCTCTATTATTATATATCTGGAATAGGCAAGGCAAGTTGCATAAAATTACAAGAAAGCAGATAAAATCAGTAGAGCATAAAAATTCATCAATTACAGTAAAAGGCAAGCCGGGACTACCCATGCTGCTGTGTGCGCTCGAATCATTTGGAACTGCACAGCAGCCTGGGGACCATGGCCGGAATCTTCGCATGGATTTGGGGACCAGTCACAGAACGAGGAGGGACGGCAAGACGATGACGCACTATTCGACATTTGGAAGCTTTTATTCTTTATTGCAGTTAGTCCTATTAGCCCTGAAGCATCACATAGCTCTCCAAAGGTTTCTATATTTGATGATGAGTCATTACATAAAACAGACATCTAATACCTGCTCTAGACTAGAAATGCTGAAAATATAGTCAGTTTCTTTCAGCCTTCTTCCTGTTCGGACATCGATGCTTTACTTCGGGCCACAATTTGGGAAAATTTGGCCCCTGGACTTTGGAAGAAGAAGAAAATCGGCCTGTAATATTATTACAGGGGTGGAAGGAAAGGAAACTATGTACTACATTTTCTTTAATTGTGTTTAAATTAGGGCTGGGATTTTTTTCGATTAATTCCGATTAATGAATTACATAAGGTTTAATGCGATTAAAATATTATTCGAAATTCATCACACTTTACTTTAGCGACACAGACACCTTTTCAGTTTCTTTTTTTCCTGCAAGACATTGCTTAGGGATGAACACGGCGTGAAGCCAAAAACAATCTGACTGTCAAACTCGTTTATTGACACACTTAAACCGACATAAATGTATTCAAGAAGACCATTCTCCAAAATAAATCCACCTGCTTTTGTCTTTGAAGTGGTTTGAAATGATCACACAGGCCTCACATCTCCACAAGAATAAGGAGAAGAAAATGGGGAAGGAGTGGGTCAGGGAGCATGAGACATCATTTTCGCATGTGGCTCGGCCACCACAGAGTCCATGTTTCTTTTCACCATAACTGTAACCGTAAAACTTCACACACCCACATCCATGGTCACATTTCAGTCAGAAAAAAAGCCCAAAGTCGATTGTTTGAGCGACAAACAACAGACAACTGCGCTGGGAGAGGCGAGCACAGATTTCTCTCGGCAAATATCTGGCCGTGTGGCAGCTTCCAGCGAGCGGCAGAGGGAGGGAGGTGAGGGGCAGATGGGGCTTTAATCCCTGCAGGATGTAGGCTCACATTGGCAGGCACAGGCTCATAACCAGCCCCGTGTCTAAATATACAGGCGACGGCGGCCATATTTGCCAGGTGGACCTCATCTGCTCGGGACAGCGGGGGGACCTGCGCTCGGGAGACAGGTCAAACGGGGGATTAATGGCCTTAAGCTGCACTGGTAAAAAAGAAAAGAAAAGTGCCAGCGCTATTTTGGAGGAAGCATGTATTTGCAGGATATAGTATGAAGGCATGTTGGATTTTGTTGTAAATAGTCCATAAACGCAGGGTTAATTCTTCAGCAGGACGGGGATTCATCAGATGCTGGTATAATATAGGAGAACATTCTTTTAGAATGCCAAATCAACCCATACAATGTGGTGTTATGCAAGTATCGCACTTTCTTCAGGAGGCACAAGTGTGAAAAATATCTGCAGTTATCTAACAGCTTTCGTATTAAAGGCAATCCAAGGATCATGGGTCTGCGCTCCATCTTGGTACTATGCAAGATCTCTAGATACAGTGGGGTGCCAAGGTTTAGGCACCCCCAATCTACATGTGAGTGATGAAGCAAGGGGAGGATGAAATGATCTTCAAAAGGAAAGGAAGTTCCAGATGACACATTCCCGTACATTTCACAATCATTTCCATCTTCTTCCATTGTCAAAATAAAATGAAAGTAAAAAGGCCACAGCAAAAGTTTGAGCCCCTGCAGAGTTAATACCTCCACTTTTCTGCCACCGCTTTTCTCGGCCGACAAGAGCTTTTCAATTCAAGTTTGAGGGATTTTTCCCTTTCTTCAGTTAAGAGATTTCTGGTTCGTATATGCGCTGCTCTTTGGAGATCTTCAATGAGGTTCCTGTCAGGACACTGTGAAAGCCATGGGAAAACCTCCAGACTGCACGTCTTGATGTAACCCACCGTGGATTTTCATTACCCATTTGTAGAAGCCATTTGCTTTTTAACTGCAGCTTGTTCACAGGTGGCTTTACATTATCCATCAGAAAAGGTTGGAAATAAATTTAAACCGTTCTTTGTTTTTTACCCATGAAACGCTCCCTTCTAAACGCAGACAATATGTAGCGTAACATTTAACAGTTACCCTATAGTGCTAGGAGGGGGGCATTCCTAGGAGGAGCGCAAAGTGAGAACTTGCTGTCCCCCAGACCTGGTGCATTAGTGGGCAGGACAGTCTCCCATGTCCAATGGCGATGTTACGTAGAACAACCTTTATCCTCCAACCAGACTGGCACGACCTGCGATGGGAAGGGAGAGGGGTGGTGTGGGAGTAGGGGTGTACACGTGCTTATGTTTGTTTTTCACGGTTCGACTGAGTACAACCCACCCTACAGCGGGACCAGCTCGGGACACGGACAAACACAGTGGGTTAAATAACGTTTTTAGTTTGACCTGAGAGAGCCTATAAAAGACTGTCGTGCTAAAGGAAGAATACGAGGCCGTGCGATGTAAACGAGGAAAAGAATGCTCTGTGCTACGTTTTTTAAAAGCGACGCCCTCTCGCCAGTGGCGCAGGCACATAGCGGAAGAGTATGCAAGATGACGCGTGTCCATCGTCCTGTTTGGAGCAATATTGCCCTTGCGCCAGGCAGAAGATCTGGCCCATTAACTCTGCTGCAGATGCCCAACGTTTCGCTGTGGCCTTTTTACTTTAATGTTATTGTGAAAATGAAAAAGATGAAAATAAAACGGGATTTTGTGGGAAATAGTATGGGAATGTCTAATCTGCAACTTCATGCTTTTTGGAGATAATTTCATCTTCCCCTTGCTTCATTATCCAGATTATTCGAAATTTGGGCCCTGTATATTATGGGCCCATCGGATAGTTTGAGGCTTACAAATCAAAATGCAGTATTGTCTGCACACATTTCTTTTGATGTAAACATTGATTATATGGCTTACTATCAAAGCAATTTATCAGCATCATTTTGGCCATGAACCTCTGAAAATTGTCCAGCGTCCCCCTGTGAGCCAATACACCCATAGCTCTTCTGATCTATGATGAGCACTTCCTCACATGCACATTTGAGTGCGTTTGGCAGCTGCCGCCCTCCTCTGAGTCAGGCATCTCGATGCCGCTTAATCCCCGAAGTCCCCGGTATTCACATCCAGTCTGTGGCTCATCGCTGCCATCACGACTGACGGTCCTTGGACGCTGCCACCCCTTTTCCTGAACATCGCCTCTCCCTACTGTTCAGTGGGTGCTGGGTCATAGCGCTAACTCTGCAACGCCTTTTTCTGCTTCTTGTTTGCTCGCTCGACATTTCCTGCTGCTGTGCATTGTGGTGAGAGGTCCTATATGGAGAATTCACAATTGCGTCATAGTTTAAATCGAAATTGCAGTTTGAAAGGCAGTAAATTGCAAAGTGTTAGACAGTACAAATCCTTTGCAAACAGCTAAATAGCCTGTTTCCATGCTGGCAGAGGTGGTCAGTAACTATGTACATTTACTTGAGTACTGTGCTTACATCAATTTTTTTTTAAATCCATAGTTTACTTTAACATAAAACTGTCTGAATACTTTAGTTTGTCCCATTCAAAAGCCTTGTACTGACCGCTCCAGAGCAGTAGGTGGCGGTGTGCAGGTGTACTGCCACTGACTCACAACAAGGAAGAAGGTTTATCCCCATCGTACGTACAAGACGGTGAACAGGTGGCGCAATCTTTATATTTTTTTAAAGCTGCAGCAAATACTTTTGTATGTTAAAGTGATGGTCTGGAAGATTGGAAAGTGAAGGAGAGGCAGAGAGTGAAATCAAGTTCCTCTGTTCCTCATTGGACCAGAAAGCCACTCCCAGTTTGCTAAATGAGGAAAGAAAGAACAAACTTTCAGAAGTAGTTGATCAAGCTCTCTTCCCCTTCCCTCCTGATTGGCTGGTTCACAGGAAAGCTCGTCTCATTGGTCAAAGTGATCGCCCAGAGATTCCGAATAGTTGCAGAAATCAGCAAAGGGAGGGACTTCAGAAAATATATATGAATATTTTATATTACTTACTTTACGTCAAATTGCTGGGCCAGACATTGAATTATACACAATCTAATACATTTGAAAAACGTTTTTTAGTTTAGTTTTTAATTTAGTTTATTTGAGCAAATCAAAATCAAATCAAATGTATTTATATAGCACATTTAAAACAACTGTTGTTGACCAAAGTGCTTATTCTTTGGTATTTATAGATTAACAGCAGCTTTTTTACATTCATGCATAATATGGTTCCTAATGTATTGTACTGACAGTTTCACCTCACCAATGTGTACACAGCACTCTATGCTAATGGACATTGCATTTAAAAGGTTCAGCACCTCTTTTATTGATGAAACAGGACAAGCACAATGGGCTTAACAGCCCTGTGCGTTGTTGTGAGTATGGATTCCTCTCTCAAATACATTAACTGGGCTGGTCATCACATTGTTTATTATATGTTGCTCAGCAGAATTAGGTGGTAAAAAGGCATTTTACACACACGCTGTAAAATGTAATGCAGAACATTTAAAATCTGGTTTCGAAATGGTTGTTTTGGATGCTGTTTTAAGGTTGCAGACACTTCATCATCAGTGACCGATGATATTTAAGTTAAGTTGCAGGGGAAATCGTATTACTTTTTGCACTGTTAGTGTTCATACATAATACGGTGGCTAATCAAATGGTCTACATATTGTCTCTCCTGTCTGTGTGTCGTAGGGATGAGGCCCCTGCACTACGCGGCATGGCAGGGGAAGACGGAGCCCATGAAGATGCTGCTGAAGGCGGGCTCCTCCGTCAACGGGCCGTCCGAGGAAGGCCAGATCCCCCTGCACCTCTCCTCGCAGCACGGACACTATGACGGGGTAACTGACTGACTGACTCCCGTTTCATAGAGGGCGGGTTCGCGTTTTTAGGTCTGCTGGGCATTCCTTGGTTTGCTTGACGTTCATCTTGAAGCGCAAGCCAGCAGGGGGCGGTATGTCAATGTTGGATAAAACAAGGAAGAGAGCCTCAAAAGTCAAATCCAGATTATTAGTTGAGGTCCAAACTCATTCCTAGCTTACAAATACCTGCACACACAATATCCTACACGGGGCAAAATGTTTGAATTCACGCAGAAACATTTCCAAATGTATTCAAAAATCTCTGGGATGGGGTGAGGTCCCTTTCTTTTATTTTGTATGTGATTAGTGTGATGATTTATAAGATGTAGATGCAGATGTTTTGACTTGGTTTAGAGTTTCTGGAATTTGCCTATCTGCAAGAACCAAACACAAGTATAAAGTCAAACACACAAGAATCCTCAAATATCCAGTTAGAGGATCGAATCAATTAAAAATCGCTGGATCCGCATGACTCAAATTCGACTAGGATTTGGCAGTGGGTGGTCGTGCTCGTGACTGATAGCAAGAAGGTCCTGGGTTGGATCTCTGAGCTGGACGGGCTCTTCTCCGGTTTCAAAAAATAAAAATTCATAAAAAATAAAATAAAGGTCAGTGATTGCTGCTTCAGTCAGGAGCAAGTGAACCTTATTTATTTCTATAGCACTAATTATACACAAGGTCATTCAAACATATAATTACAAGAGGGCAGATAAAATAAATAAATAAAACACAAAATAATGTACATAGTTGATGACATTGAAAGATTAAAAGATCAACATTTGTCAACTGTTTTCAGCCTGGATTTGAGCATCGTTAGAGTTGAGGCCTGTCTCACATCTTCTTTCACATTTTAGCTGCATCAAACAGAAACCATGTTTAGTCCTGACTCTGGGACCAGCAGGAGACCTCTCCCGGAGGTTCCTCGATGGTTTCAGCAAAGCCAGAGATGTACCTTAGTGCTAGACCGTGAAGAGACTTGTACACAAGCAGAGCTGTCTCTTCCCTGAGCTGGTGTAAAGTTCAATATGAAAGTGGCTTTTTTCATTATAGTATTAAAAAGTGGCGGCATTATTCTGTCAGACAGGCACATTTATTGTCATTCGACAGAACTTTAAGCCGCAAAATGAAAATGTCAGTCCCATAGGAATCAAACAAAGAAAACAAAGATAAAATTGAGCGTTGGGGGATTGTCTGTTTGGCAATTTCTTTCAAAAACAGTGCGTTACATAGGCCTCTGCCCTCCATCTAAAAATCATCAAATTTTCCATGTATTTCTTTCTTAAAATTATCACCTCAATATGATGACAAGTTACTGACGACATTGTGGACCTTTTCTTCCATTTACTGTGACAGCCACTTGTGTTCACGTGTTAGGCGTGTTCGTCACCTCACTTGCCCTTGTTTACTGTCAGTACAGTATGTTTTGCGCGGCGTGGACAGAGATGCGTGTGTGGGGGGGTCTTAGTCACGCATGTCTAGTTGGATCCTGTTAGCAGCTGTGAAACTGGCGTGGCACCAGTTCAGTGTGTCATGTCTGTGTGTGTGTTCCAGACCGAGATGCTGCTGCAACACCAGTCCAACCCCTGTATCTCCGACGCGGCCGGGAAGACCCCTCTGGACCTGGCCTGTGAATTCGGACGTGTGGGAGTGAGTATATTCGTTTTGGCGTCAGGAAGGAAAGAAGGGCAGCTTCACCAAACCTGTTCTGATTGCCTGTATTTTTGCCCTGCTGTTCCCCTGTTCACTGGGAGCCCACAAAAAACATGAAGTTCGCCCTCTACTGGCGTTTTGAGTAACAATAATTTATAACATCTTTAAACCTTGGGGTATTTCTAAAACCAAAAAAATACAAAGGCTAAGGTTTAAAGTTGTACAATTTTGAACAAAGCATTGTATAGACCTTGTTTTAGCTTATTCTCTTGAATTATAATGTTCCCTCCCTTGTTTTGTTTCATTCATCAATCAATAAGGCTGCATATTCAGTCCATCAACTCTGAAGAACTTGAAACACTGGCACCCCACTTTCCCATGTCATTAGGTTTCCTCGTTTTAATGTTCATATGCCTTCACTGGAATTCTTTCAGTACTCTAATTGCCTTCACTACAAAGAATGTCTTGCGAATGTCTCGTAGCTAGTGAGTTTTTCAACTGTTGGCGACAGTTGCATTTTGTAAGAACAGGCTGAATTGGGAAAGAATGACTTCAACTATGTGTAATATTGTAAAACATGAAATACCAATGCTAATGGGTTCAAACGTTTGTTCTTGGTATTTATAAAGACCTCCCTTATTCATTTTTTTGAAATTGAAGTTTTGTGAGCATAGTATGGCATAATATTGTCATATAGCATTATCAGTATTCAAGTATACATACAGTGCCTTGCGAAAGTACTAATACACCTCAAACCTTTGCACATTTTGTCATGTTTACAACCCTAAACATAAAGATTTTATTTGGAATGTTTACTGAAAGTTCACACATAAGTAACAGACAACTGTGAAGTGAAAGCAAAATGATACATTCTGTTATTTTACAAAAAATAGAAAAGTGAAAAGTGAGGCGTGCTCAAGTATTCATAAAGCATTTCTGAGTGCATTAAATTGCCTTTATAACATTCCTAATGACTGCAGAATGTTCACTAACTATTAAATAGAGGCCACCTATGTGTAATCTACTCTCAGTATAATTCCAGCTGTTCTGTGAGGGCCTCAGAGCTATGGTCAGAGTATATTGGTCACTAAACAACATCATGAAGGCCAAGGAGCTCACCAGAGAGGTCAGGGATAAAGCTGTGGAGAAGTTTAAAGCAGCGTTAAGTTATACAAAGATTTCCCAAGATTTGAACGTCTCACGGAGCACTGTTCAATCCATCATTCGGAAATGGAAAGAGTATAGCACCACTGCGAACTTACCCAGACACGGCCGTCCACCTAAACTAACAGACCAAACAAGGAGAGCACTGGTCAGAAATGTAACCAAGTGCCCCAAGATAACTCTGGAGGAGCTGGGACGTCCTGCCGCTGAGCTGGGGGAATCTGTACATGGGACAACTATAAGTCGTACTCTACACAAATCTGGCCTTCATGGACGAGTGGCAAGAAGAAAGCCATTATTGAAAGGAGGCCATAAGAAATTCTGTTTGAAGATGAGACAAAAATTGAACTTTGTGGCCCAAATGCAAAACGTTATGTATGGAGCAAACTTAACACTGCTCATTGTCTTGAGTGCACCATCCCCAGTGTCAAAAATGGTGGGGGTGATGCTCTTGCTGGAGTCAGCAAGAGAATTGAGGCTGGGGCGGAGATTCACCTTCCAGCAGGACAATGACCCTAAACACAAAGTTAAATCAACAATGGAATGGTTTAAAAACAAACATATTAATGTGTTAGAATGGCCCAGTCTAAGTCCTGACCTAAATCCTATTGAAAAATCTGTGGAAAGACCTGAAAACTGCTGTTCACAAACGCTCTCCTTCTAATTTGACAGAGCCTGAGTTGTTTTGTAAAGAGGAATGGGCTAAAATGCCAGTCTCTAGATGTGCAAACCTTGTAGTCATACCCCAGAAGACTTGCTGCTGTTATTGCAGTAAAAGGGGGTTCCACAAAGTATTATTTCATGCTGTATGAATACTCGCACGCCCCACTTTTCACTCTTCTATATTTTGAAAAATAACAGAATCATGTATCATTTTGCTTTCACTTCACAGTTTTCTGTTACTTCTGTGGGAACTTTCAGTAAAAAATTCAAATTAAATTCTTTACGTTTAGGGTTGTAAACATGACAAAATTCAAGGTATATTAGTACTTTCGAGAGGCACTGTAATTAGTTGCCAGACTAAGTATAAATGACTGCAAGACAGTAGTGCGTTCAAAGTATTATAATTTTACAATTTGTGACTTTTCAGGTTGTCCAGCTGCTGCTCAGTAGTAACATGTGTGCCACCATGTTGGAGCCGAAGCCCTCCGACCCCAACGGAGTGTCACCTTTGCACCTGGCTGCCAAGAACGGCCATATCGAAGTCATCAAGTCTGTACTGCTTTTTGTAGTTTCTCATTAATACAGAATATGTTTTCACTCGTATTGTTTTACTTGTATACTGTATATTAGCAGTTCATATTTCAGTCTTCTCCCTAATGGTCCAGAGAAGACTTAACATATCCTGGACATAGCTGAAATGAAGACTGTAAACTGAATTTTCATGTTAAAAGCAATGCAATTCAATCACAATATATTTTTGTATTTATGTTGTTCTTGTTCTTTAAATGTCCACATAAATCTATTCATCTATTATTCTCGTTTTTTGTTCAGGCTGCTAATCCAAGCTGGCATCGACATCAACAGACAGTCTGAGTCCGGCACAGCGCTGCACCAGGCTGCCCTCTGTGGGAAGACGGAGGTAGTGCGGCTGCTGCTGGATGTAAGTCTCCTCCTATTTGAAACTGTATTAGGAGAAAAAAAAAAAAAAAGACTTGAAAGTTTAAATTTAGATCACAGTGATTCAATGCCAAACCGAATGAATAATAGCACATATCCTGTTTTGCTGAACTTCCCCAGCCGTGATTGGCAAGGCGGAAATGTTTGTGCAGAGATAATCCCAAAGCACATAGATTTAGTGCGGTGGGGGGATGCTGGGCTTTCTAAATATGTCACACTGCTGCGCATTTGGAGATGAATTTTTCAGCGCGGGTAAATGTCATACACATTTAATGAAGGCAGAGTAGTAGATATAAGCAGTCAGTGCGAACGAAAAAAAGATAAAGGGCGGGTTGGACTTGTGAGCGGAGTTTGTAAAAGGTCACGTCTGGAAAAAGCCGCAATTAGTTGTTTGCAAGTAATGCTAACAGCTTGTGAAAATGTATGTACGGTAGCTTTTAGGCAATAGCAAAACATGACATGACTCCTCAAATGTTGTCCTATCAAAAAAAGCAGAAAAAGGTGCCCTCAAACATGAAATAGAAACACACAAATGTGTAGTCTGGGACCTGCCTGTGGCTCTGCAAATCCCAGTGAGCGTGATTGCGAGGTGGCTTTTCCAATGGCCAATTCAAGTACAAAGAAAGGAAAAAGAAAACATAATAAAATTCACACTAAAGGCTGAGAAATAGCGCCATCCTCTAGCAAATCAACAGGCAAAGCACTAAACACTAAACAGGAGGGTGGGGTGTGTGGGGAGAGGGGCAGTTGAACAGTTGAGTCACTGTTCAACTGCTCTGGCTTCAAAGAGATTTGACCAAGACAATCAGTCCTGCATTTTCCAGCATTTTCCATAATGAGCTTCTCCCAGCTTCAGTGGATTTCCCCATAGCACATCCAAGCAGCTCTTAAGTGACAGCGAGATCATATTAAAGACCACTCTGGGACAGCTGATGAACAAGTGACCTTCTCATGAAATAAAGACTTATAATTATACATACAGTAACTTCATTAATTTTATTAATTAATGACATTTTAGGGTCAATGTAGTCAATGAGGAGCCACCCCTAATATACATATTAAAAGACGATGTTTAGTGGCCATTGGATGTGTATCTTACCAACAATAAGCAGAAGCCTAACTGAATCTGAGTTGGCATTTAGCTCAGAGGAAACTTTTATACGCTAAGTCTTATCTAAAATAAAAACTCCAAAGGTCTTTGACTTGACCTAAATGAGGGCAATGGTTGACAACATCTGAAAACATCTAGATCGTTCATAATTTGCCATTTTTGATGGCTAATGCTAATGGCTATAGGAGAAATACACTGAGCAGGCTTTGAAACGTTGTCCAAAAGTTGCTTGTCCTTTTTATTTCTATGATTGGAACTCGCTGAGTTAACACTGTGGAGATATTACATCTATAACATTGGGAAAAATGTGTAGTTTGACTGGCCAGGCTTGATTGGTGATGGTCAGAGCATGTCTTTACTTGAGGGTTACTGAAAAGCGAATCAATTATGCTACGTACAGAGTTATCAGATCTAGAGAGGGATTGTATAACTCAGGCAAGGACTTAGTAATGGATATGACAAATAGTTTGTTTAGTATTAGTCATATTGTGCTGCCTCACAACTTGTGTTTGCATACGGCCTTGTATGGAGCTCTTTGACTGAAAAGGAATAAAAGCGATTCAGAATATTTGTACCTTTTGTTCCGGTTCAGTTTTCATAAGTTGACAAAAAAATATCCAGAGATTTGATTTCAGTTTTAGTGTGCATATAACACATCCCTTTACCCCATAACTTATTTTCTCCTGATTTGCCTGTACTTTTGTGTGTCCAGAGCGGCATCAGCGCAGGAGTGCGGAACACGCTGAGCCAGACGGCGCTGGACATAGTAAATCAGTTCACGACCACACAGGCCAGCCGCGAGATCAAACAGCTGCTGCGAGGTACACAGCGCTCACACGCCACAGAGCGCTGCCGCTAAAGGTCACGGGGCCATCAATATTAATGCACAGGCTGCCATTCATTTAACATGTGGAAACTAGAAGTGCTCTGGTAGCACTTAATGCAGCTGGAAGTAGGGTATGTAGCATGCGCTCTTACGGAATTAAAGTATTCTTTATATATTTTGTAACTTTTTGGTGTGGAATTTTGAACAAATCCATTTTACAATTACAATCTGGTGAGAAGGAAATGTAATATATTTGTTTTAATTAAAATGTACCTTTTAACCCAATATATCTACAATACCAAGTATACCACTCCATTGTCCTCTTTATTTTTGTCTATTTAGCCACGAAGAAATATTATTCAGGAAAATTGTTTCATCCCTTTTTTCTTCCCCTAGAATCCACAGTCCATAAATTAAGAGACCGCGGGACAAACGTGTGGGCGAAGAAATAAATTAATCATGAAAAAAAAAACGGCTTTTATATTGTATTTCACTGGGGCTTGTTTTTCTGTGGTGCTTTTTCGACACTTTGGTATTTTTCTCGGCTGCGCTTTGATCACGGCTTTGACTTCCGTTCCTCGCAGATGCGTCGGCGGCCATGCAGGTGCGGGCGCTGAAGGATTACTGCAACAACTATGACCTGACCAGCCTGAACATCAAAGCAGGAGACATTATCACGGTACGGTCACGTGGGTTCCATCTCCCCACGGCACAATGCCCAGGCGGAGCTGTCACGGCTCCAAGCGGGTTTCTGTACACGCGGCCCCGGCATAGGCGCGGACAGTTGTGGTGAAAAGCACTTTTCATGACTTTTCTGAGGATACAAGGTCATTGCCTGAACAGAGAATGCTTGTCCTGTGGGGTAAGAATTACAAACAGGATGGACAGGGACAGACTAAGCGAGGTGTGATGAATAGTGTACTGGATGGAAAAAACCTCAGTGGACAGCAAGGTTTGGGTAGTCAGCAATGAGAGGAAGTGATGTGGAATTGTTTGACCAGTGGTTCCCAAAGTGTGGTTCAGGGCCCTCTGGGAGGCCTCAGAGAGCACGGGTTCGCAAACCTTGTGAACACTCGGGGACCCCCACAACAAATTAATTACATAAATAATCAAGCAAAAGTAAGAAAAAATAAAGAAATATTTAATAAAAAATCTGGTGCAGTAATTGGCTCTTTGCTCTTTTAATGTTTTTGGCTAATATCCTATTAGTTTGTTGATATGGTGTCCAATTAATTAGTTAGCCTTTAGCTTCAGGGCTGAAACATCTACATGCACAAACAGAGGACTCTTCCAGTGAAGTATTTACATCCTGTGTTAGGTTTTTACATGTTGTAAGTGATTATCCGCCATCTGCATGTGTTCAGTTACGTAACGTTTAAATATTCATTTATTTCAACAAGACACAGCTAACTTCTCTGTAGGAATAATAATAAACAAGGACCGGAAACAGTCGTTACCCTAGAAAGCTAGCATCATATTGCTATGCACAAGGCTTATATGTATTTACGTCGGTGTAAGTTCTCAGTTGTACAGGAGTTGTCCATTTTCAATGAAGGTACTTGAAGAAGAGACTCACTGAGGACAGCACTCTAGCTGATAGGACCCAGCTCACTCCTGACCACATTTGCCAACTACCGGATATCTGTCTTAGCACCACATATTTCCAGTTCTGGGGCAACTTCTACAGACAGATCCACGGCTGTGCAATGGGCTCTCCAGTTCCACCCATAGTGGCTAACCTCTACATGGAGGAAATGGAGAGGAATGCCTTGGCCTCATACCCAGGAAATTAACCCAGCCACTGGTTCAGATATGTAGATGACACGTGGATCAAAATTAAAGAGAAGGAAGTGGCACCTTTTACAGATCACATCAATGCTGTGGACCCCAACATTAAATTTACTCGGGAGGACGCCAAAGAGAAAGAACTTGCCTTTTTAGATTGTAAAGTTATCATAGAGGAAAATGGACAACTTCAGACAGAGGTTTACAGGAAGGCAACTCATACTGACCAGTATTTGATGTTTGACTCTAACCATCCACTTCAGCACAAACTAGGGTTCATCATGACGCTCAGACATAGAGCTAAAGAGGTGCCTACCAGTGCAGAAGGAAAGACCAAAGAGGAGCAACATGTCCAAAGAGCCCTCTCAGACTGTGGCTATCCTAACTGGTCTTTCACTAAAGCACAAAGGGCAAGAAGACCCAAAGAACAAGACAGACAGACTACAGAGCCCAGAAGAAAGGGAGTTGCAGTGACGTATGTAGCCGGGGTCTACCGAGAATCTTTAGGCAGCACAGGATTCCAGTGTACCACAAACCGGGGAACACACTAAGACAAAGATTAGTTCATCCCAAAGACAAAACTCCGAGCCACAAACAAAGCAATGTGGTTTATTCTATTCAATGCAAAGAAGAAAAAGAATGCAAAGAACATTATATTGGAGAAACGAAACAAGTTTTACATAAGAGACTTTATCAACACCGAAGAGAAAGCACAAGCGGCCCTCAGTCGGCGTTGCACCTCCACCTCAAAGCCTCCAACCACTCCAGGTCAACATTTTAGCTAAAGAAGAATGTTGGTTTGAAAGAAAGTAAAATAAGCTATTTTTGTCAAGAAAGAAAACCCCTCCGTGAACCGGAATGGTGGTAATTAGCAGTGATCAGCCATGAATAGGACATATAATGGGCAGTGATCATCCATGAATAGGACAGGACTGACCGATACTGAGGTGAGCAGATCGTTAGAGACGCTCTACTTCAAAGGTTGTTTACCCACAGTTGAGAGTAGCTGTGATTAGAGGGGGGGAGCCGGGCCAACCCCAACTCCTCCCTGTTGGTCTTTATCTAAGATGCGGGCTGAGCGGGACTTTAGTCCGCTGACGAAGCCTTTTGGATGAGAGGTGAAACGTTCGAAGACTTTTTTTTACCTCAATTCACAAATCTATACTGTTTTCGATTAAGCATTATATTACTACGCTCTCAATATATTTTCTTTTTTATATCTTAAAATCATCGTGGGAACACCACCTCAGTGCTCACAATTCCATAAGAGGTTGTAACCCCCGCTTTGGGAGTCTCTGATGTAAAGAGGGCCCCAAAGTTTGTCTACACATCAAGCATTTAAAAAGAAATTGAGTTGTAAAACAATTGTGTATGTATTGATTGTATGGATATATAATGTATTGATATACCACATGTAGCTTCTTGCTACTCATCCATTTATGACTGTGATTTATGACCATTTAAATGATTGATGACTTATGAGTAAAAATGTCAGGTATTGTTTTGAATCAAGTGAATTCTTAAAGCAGTACTAAGTAACTTGCTTACCTTAATTATTCCTTTTCGTAGTCCCTCTGTGGGTTATACAAGTATTGATGGGATGATTGGGGGGGTCTTTCATCTCTCCCTGGTGTCTCCAGCTAGAAAACCACACTTGCAGCTTTCCCTACACCGACCCGGAGACCCAATACACACTAATGGAATCACGAAGAAGAAGCTAACAGGCTAACAGGCAAAGCTAACTGCGGGCTAGCGCCACTTAAACAGTATTTACAGCTAGGTTTGAGTGAAAGAAATGATCTCCATTGTGTAATTGGATGTACAATATCCCTCTCTCCCTTTGTCTTTTCTGTCAGGGTAGTATTTATTCTCACAGACAATTTTTGAGTAAAAAAACGCAAAATGCTACGACACCTGCAGTGGCGCTCTAGGGGCATGAGTTCCTTAGTTCTGCTTTGACATTGAGGGGCCCCAGTGGCATCTTTGGTTCTGTATGGAAGCCGCAACGCTCTAGACTTTGAGAATGGCTGTATTAGACAAATACCCCCTTCCCAGTAGTATCTGCTTGGCTCAACTCACGCAATTATTCGGCTTTGTGCACGCGGTGCTAACAGCTCGGACCAGGCACTTTTTTTTTTTTTTTGCTTCTAGGGCTGCACAATGTTGAATTATTGCTCTCTAGTGGGGGAAAAAAAACACAAAAAAGGCCTAAAAATATTCCCCCCGGTCTTGGAACTGATGGAGGCTGAGAGGGCTGATATTTCTGCTGCTGCGGTGGTAATGGCAGCACTGAAGGGTTTTAGCTGACACAGGTTGAATAAAGGGAGAGAAAGATTTGAATAAATGACTTGAAAAGAGATTACTTGAGACGTGAAGGTGGCAGGCTGCTTTGGCTGACTGCTGCAGACAAGTGACTGACTGGTCAAAACTAGGTCGGAAATACAGTCTCAAATTTATTTCCAACCAGGCTATATTAATACTGTGTGCTAGAATACAACTGCACCTTTATTTAGGCTGGAAGCTTAATGCAGCTCAGTCTCACACTGAAATGTTTGTTAGCGAGTTATTAAACTTGCAGGAAAAAGTACAACTCGACAAGAAGTCTGAGGGCCAACAAAAAATGAGTCTGAGGGCCACATTTGGTCCGCGGGCCGCACTTTGGGGCACCCCTGAAGTAGACCAATATATTACAAGTACATTCTGAAGAAAGAGTAAATGGCATTTGGTGAAAATATTACTTGTGTGTCTGATTTAGAGTTCAGAGGAGCATTATCATTTGGGAGTAGACTAAAATATGAAATGATAAGCTAATACAAGGATCGTGTGTTTCAGAACATGGTTAAAGAGGTCTAAAGCACTTGATTTGCAGGTTTTATACATACTAAAATGTGTATCTGTTGCAGGTTTTGGAGCAGCACTCTGACGGCCGGTGGAAAGGCTGCATACACGACAACCGCACGGGGAATGACCGAGTGGGCTACTTCCCCTCCAACATGGTGGAGGTCATCAAGCGGGCAGGTGACCACCGAACCACAGCTGTTCTGGAGCTGAAGAGCCATTAGTTGTAGTCGCAAACACCTTCAGTGTGCCTGTAGGAAGCCCATCAGTCTGCCCCCAACCCGTCAACCATCACCAAAACCTAAGTCGTCTCTGTCCCTATCCCGCATCCCTCGGTCACCCTCTCTTTCCCCCTCTATACGGACCCCTAAGGCAGACTGCAGTCCCTAGAAGGGCAATGAAGTGATATTTACTTTTGACCTCAAATAATCTGTCTTTTGTGCCGGGTGTTGACACATATCGAACTACGTGCGAGATCAGATGGAACACCAGCACTCATCCACATTGTGCATGAGAAAGATGGAAGTGTCGATTCGGACGTCTGTCAGGGCAAGTTTGGACAGCGAGTGTAAAGATGAGGCTGATGCTGCTGCTTGATAGTAGTGTTTACTTCAGCAGAAAGGGAAAAGGCAATTGTGGTTTGTTCCTGGCTATGGGTTCGTAAGTACATTCTTGACAGGGATATTTGCTGCAGCGAGAGGTGTCACTCTGAGAAATATCAGGCTCTGCTTGATGTTTTTCGTACACTTAAGTTACAGCTACACCAATCTAATTTTGAGTGCGATGAGATCTTTTATTTGAATTTAAGTGTAAAAACCTTAGACAGATTTCTTTAACCTCTTAACCCCCACCTCAAACAAGCAAATGTTCAGTTCAGTTCTACCCAAATCTAAAAGCTTCTCGACTGGAGCGTACAGCCTGTAGTGTAATGCCTCATTTGAAAGCTAAGACCTACAAAACAGATCTGTCGCCACTTTGCGTTTTTGTTGCTTTTTCATCACTTTTTTGTCACTCTTTTTATGCTTTTTTGTGTGTTTTCATCCCCATTTACGTCTCGTTTTTGTCGTTCATTTTTATGCTTTTTCGCAGGAAGCTTTTAGATTTGGGTAAAGTCGAACCGGAGAAAGTGTGCTCGGTTGAGGCGGGGGCTATGAGGTTAAATTAGTTGCTCAAACCAAGGGATGAATTCACTTATTTCAAGATTTGAAGATAACCTGCAGTGTGTGGTTTGTGAGCTAGTCTGTAACCACCATTCTTAACCTGAGACAAAGAATTTCACTTCTCTGGCGACCAATTTGTCTTCCAAAATGTGTGGGGCAGTGGCTCAGAGGCCAGTTGCCCACCAATCCAAAGCTTGGTGATTTGATCGATCTCAGCGGCCGGTCAGCACATACGGTCGTGTCTTTGGCAGGGGTGGATAGAGATGTCCAAAATAGTCTCTCAAGCTAGAGTAGAAGTAGAAGCAAAAGGTATATAGAGAGAGTCACTGCCCTCTGCCTTTGCACCTTCCTACCTGCTGTTTCCTGTTTTAGTTCAAGTACTCACGCCTTTGTTCGTATTTTGCTTTACAACTTTAAAGCTGTATTTTTTAATTTGTAATACATTCCCTGTGGATTTATGGATGTATTCGTTTCTCACTTCTGTTTTGATTCTTTTCTTTGTTGTTGTTGTTGTTTTGACTCCCTCCCCTCCATTTCCTCCTCCCCCCCTCCCCCAGGCCACTCCCCGTCCCAGCAGTGCCACACCCTCCTCCTGCGCCGACCTAGCCCCTGCCCCATAGCCTCTCCCAACGGACATCCCCCCTCCAAAGTGCTGCCCTTACACCTGCCCACCCCCGACCTGTCCCACGGCCAGTCCCCCCCGACGCCCTTCTCCTCTTTCGGCTACGTCCCGCTGCCCATCTCTCCTCCGGCTCTGTCCACTACCCCCCCTCCTCCTCCTGCTCCTCCTGCTCCCCCTTCCGCCTCTCCCCCTCCTCTCTCCTCTTCTCAGGAGCCGCAGAGTCAGACAGGTACATGTAGACTCACTATAAGTACATGTGCAGTAGAGTAAGGTGTCTCCCTCGCGGACAACGGGGCACATTTTAGAAGGGATTCATATCATTATCATAGCAGAGCAGATCTATTTACATTTAGTGACCACTGTTATAATGTTATTGATTCAATGACTAAAGCTCACATTCAAACGTCTGTCTTTCCATCCTTTTACCGTCAAATAAAATGTTATTTTTTTAATAGTCCATTGAATCAATACAAAGGTTCCTGAAGCTTTGTTATTTGATATTATATCCCCCCCCCACCCCCCACAGCTACATTTTAGGTATAAACTTTATAATGTGTGAAAAATAAATCTATAGGAAATCAATTGTTTTTCAAAGAAGGTGAAGCTCTTTGGCTGCTACTCATCTGGACTTTAATGTTTAGATAAGTGGCACTCATACTTCTCAACAGAGAATCTTGCCTCGCCTTACTGTATCTTACGCATTTCACCCGTGTCTTTATCTATTTCCCCCTAACAAATGCGTCCCATTCCATACCATCCATGATGACCCGAGTGTGTGTGTGGCAGGTTCCCGGACCACTGATGCCAGTCCTCAGGGCTCACCCACTCTGGGCCACCAGAGCAGCATTTGTGAGGACATCTGGGTGCTACGGAAGCCACTGCAAGGTAATGTGGAAGGGACATGATAAGGTTGAAAGTTCTGATAGAGGGCAGCGGCTGTAACTGTATACTCACTCAGGGGAGTGGCACGCTTAGAGGAATTTTTGTGCCGTTGTACTGCATTACTGTAAGCAGATGCATAGTTATTACACTGTCACTTAAGCTCAGTGCTCCTCAATTATTTTCTTACGCCCAACTTAGGAAGAAGAAAACATTTTGCACCTTCTTTAGTGCACACTTCCCTGTCTCGACCCTGCACGGACCCTAGCTCTGCCAGTAATGTTTTGTCTGACTTTTGTGGGCTTATACAGAACATGACAGTCGAGCGCTACTCTTGAGAAGTGTATTTATTGGTCTTACCTCACTCGTTGTGTCTGTCCGCGTGCCTCTTGCTCATCGCAACCCCCCCTCTGCTGTAAACTTTCTTCAGTGTTGCTCTTGATGCGAACTGTCATTAGACAGCAGCAGTTTGCCGTGAAAGTTTAGCTATGTGTCTTCCACCGTCCAGGAGAACGAGTCAAGTACAAGACGAACGGGCAGGATGCTAACGTATTGATCGTGCCTGCCCTGTGATCACCGTTTAATGACCAAATATTTAACGGTCTAGTATCTGACCAATCGTCACCAAATAAACGCCAATTTAAAGCACGTGAGAAGGCGCACAGCACTGTAGGATTTCTAAACAGTTAAATATCTACAGTAAATGTGCATTGTTTCCCCTAAATTACCGGGGATCCCCTCTAATTAAAGGTGTGGCTGCAGCTGCACTTACACCTATGCGTTCACAAAGCTGGATGATAGTTGGCACGTTATCGCTGAAAAAACTCAAACGGCTTATCAAGGTGACTGGGGTGTAATGTCTTTAAGTGATGCCTTAATTTACGCTTAGACACAGTAAACACACCCGGTCACACTCGCCCCACTATTGATTGGGGTGCGATGGGGTCCACTAAAGGACTGTTTTAGCTATTGATTACAGTTATAGTTTATCCAAAATTGAACCTTTTCTATTCATACAGTATTGGTATTGTGGAGTTCCTGAACCAAAACCAATGCAATACCATAATCAGGGGTAGCCTAGTGTGCTTGGTCGCAGGCCATTTTTTTCCTTGACAAAAGATGGAAGGCCGTGCCTCCCCACTGTGGCTCAGACTCACGCATAGCTTTGTACAAATAGTGGGTTTGCTGTCCACGTGAACTCAATAGTGGTGTTTGGGGTCTGTCCTCAAGAGTTTATTTTGTTTTTGTTGAAGAAATGGACATTATTATTATTATTATGTTAGTATTTAAGATCAGTTTCAAGCTCTGTTGTGTGCAATCAGAAATGTATCAGAAATGTGTCTCTGGGGCCAGGGGCTGACGTTGCCTGCCTCTGTTGTAAATGATTCAAATAGATGAAAGCTGCAGCTGTTTACTATGCCGTGTGGCTAACACTCACATCATTTTAATTACTGATTGTGACACTACAACCTCCATATACATTTGTTTTATATTTTTGTTGCCTTCGTTCAATCTTTAGAGTGGAAGCAGAACACTACAATAGAATAGAAGACGAGAGGCAGAGTGCTCGCTGGATCCCCGTGGTCGGATAGTAAATGCTAGAAGATAGCAAATAAACTTACATATCAGGTGCTCTTCAAGCTTGTAGGGCCAGGCATACTAAATAGCGAAAGAGATAGGCTGAGGAACTCTGAATTTGCAAATAAACCTTTAATAGCGTAACCGACGCGTTTTGACTCAATGCGTCTTCATCAGGGTAAGGGACTAGAATAGAAAACTTTGCATATTTTGCATAATGAGCCATGTACTTTGAGGCTAGGCATTTTTTTTTACACGCTTTGCTATAGTTTTCATTCACACACCGTGGTATCGGACTGGCACTCAGCACCGGCGACTTCTCTGAGCTCAAGTATCAGTATCGGATCGAATTGGGAAAACAACAGAAAAAATATTTAACTTTCTTATGCATCTTACTCTAATTATCTGTCCGTTATTTAGTTATTTAGTTAACTGATTTGGGTAAAATTCCAGGCGGCGACCGCAGTGGCAGCGTGGGCAGCCTGGGAAGTGTCCGCTCCTCCAGCAGCTTGTCCGGTTCAGGGAATACCCACGTTCTGACCACCCCAGCACCTAGCCCCCATCCTGCGCCCACTCCCGGAGTCAACACCCATGGCCTTAATGCCCCGGGACTGCATGCCCAGTCAGAAGGGGTCAAGGTGAGAAAGCAATGTACTTTATACTGTATTGTAAGAGCAAAATATCGCTAACATGGGCCTTTTGAAAATAGGACAGGACATGTGTCTAGTTGTGGTCTTGAGGTTAACCACATTGGCAATTTGATCAAATTAAGCATAATTTTTGTGTGTTTCACAAACAAAAAAACACCCACGTTCAATTAAACACTTGTATTTGATTCTGCTATTGTTCAAAGTGTTACGCAGTTTGGCCTTAGCCTAATATCGTTCCCACTCGTGTTTGACACTGATCGGCTGTGACGTTACTTCACTGTATTATATATTAGGACAAGCTACACACTTCTAATGGGCCACAATGTGTCTAATGTACGCCCAGTTAGTGCAGTGAGTCACAGAGCCCCCGTGGCAGGGTAATTCCAAGTGAATCATGGTGCGAGTGTGCACTTTGTCGTGACTGTGCGTGCATTTGTCTCTGTGTGTTGCAGCTGCTGGCCACTGTGCTGGCCCAGTCGGTCAAAGCCAAGGAGCATCTCTTGGAGCAGTCACAGTCTGTTGAGCAATCAGCAAGTAAGTACAAGAATCTCTCTTATTATGCATCTGGACTCACTGCCCTGCTCAAAATGGCCACATGCCTAAGGTATTAGCACTTGACCACATACAGATTTTAGACTAGGGCTGATTTTAAGATGAATCACTATCAAACTGTAATTGCAGGTTAAATCTTTTAGGGACCAGAGTATGCTTCACAAAACTTTACACTACAAGTATGAACCCTGCTAACCCTGTAGTTCAGACCACTGCAAACATGTTGTAATTGAATATTTGATCAGTCATTTCATAAGGTTTACATATTTAATTTTTCATTTCATATAATTTAGTTCAAAATAATAAAAACTATATAGATTTGTTTTAGAGTTCACTACTATTTACAAAGAATGTATGCAATTTAGCTATGGAGTGTTCGTAATCGTATGCATTGTCATTGCTCAAGAAGAGTTCACTTTCAAAATAAAAGATGGCTGACGGAGCAATGCAGTCGTTTTCCGTGCTGCGACATCACCATAGACATCAAAGTAATGCCTTTAGCTATCTGAGCCTGTTCCTACCAGTGATGCACAACCGGCACCCAACCGTTGTTTTCAACTAACCCGCTCGGGCCACACAAAAAAAGAAAGAAAGTTTTGTACCCACCCCGCGTGTCTTTGTCTTGTACTATATAAATTACAAAGGTTTAATTGGCATCTTTATTTCAAACGACCTGACTGACGGGACCTGAATGACTCGAAACCGCGGGTAACCCGCTCATTTCGGATCCACCCGCACATCACTGGTTCCTGCAAATTGGCACATTTTGTGAGTAGGGCAAAGCTGCAGACCCGGAGCCGAGACAGATTTGGACTTTAATAATTTTAACAACTTTAGACCGGGATCCAACTTACCATTTTTAAGCAAAATCTTAGAAAAACTTGTCTTTATCCAATTTAATGATTTTATTACAGCACATAACATCCCTGAGAAATTCCAGTCTGGCTTTAGGGTAAACCACAGCACCGAGACAGCCCTTTTAAAGATCTTAAATGAGTTTGCATGTTCTCCCCGTGTCTGCGTAGGTTTCCTCCGGGTACTCCGGTTTCCCCTACCACTAAAAACATGTACAATAGGCCAGGATGAATGAGAGTGTGTTTGAGAGTGCGCATGGAGGACAACGGATGGAAATTAGCCAAAGGCTACAATCCGGTGTGGCTTGTTCATTAAGTAAACCAAGTAAACCAATAAATAAATCTTAGATTGTGTTGGTTCTACTGGATCTGAGCGCCGCTTTTGATACAGTCGACCATACTATTCTTTTAACTCGTTTAAAACACATCGGCCTCTCTGGTGCTGTCCACAAATGGTTTACATCCTACCTCACAGACAGGACATTCATGGTAAGTGTGGATACTTGCTCCTCTAAGGTCCATAACATTACATGTGGTGTGCCCCAGGGTTCGATTTTAGGCCCAGTGCTTTTTAACTTGTATATGCTCCCTCTTGGTGATGTCATCAGGAGACATCTTAGTTACGCTGATGATACACAGTTGTACATCTCCATGTCTCCTGATGACACCAGGCCAATGGATGCACTTTTTAACTGCATTTTAGATATCAAATCCTGGATGGCAGAAAACTTTCTCCAGCTTAACCAGGACAAAACTGAAGTTTTAGTCATCGGTCCTGAGGCCCAGAGAGAGAAACTTTTACCCAAACTACAGTCATTGTCTTTTAATCCTTCCTCACAGGTGAAGAACCTGGGCGTGATAGTTCGCCCTCTGCTGGATAAGGCAGAGCTAGACCGATCAGCTTTTAGGAAGGTTGATGTTGATTGATATAGTATGTTAATCTACTTTGCGCACGTGAGTAGTTTGTAGGTTGAGTTATTTAAATGTTTTCATGAAAACCATACAAAACAAAATTCTTATGAACAAATTTGTTGAGTGTAACTAGATGCTTCTGCTGATTGATAAAGATAACTTTGAACAGCATACAAATTGCTTGTTATATTTGTTCCTAAACAACCCTAACACAACTCTAAACTAACCATAGCAATACTTGTAAAACATAAAATATTAACAAATAATACTGTTGTAGATCTGTCTTGGCTCGGGTCTCCAGCTTTCCCTTTTTGCATTTTGTTAGCCTTCCAATCCCGAACCTGTTTTAAGTATAACGTTCCATCCCCCTATAAATGAATAGGGAAGCCAGGTGCAATACTGAAAGATGGCGATGTACGTTTTATCCAATTGAAAGCATTTATATAATTTTAGTGATTTCTCCATCATTAACAAAAAGCAGAAACTCAGAGGCCATGTTTATATGCTAATTTGTATCTAAAGTAAAATCTCCAAAGGTGTGTACATTCATTAATGATTTCTAACTAGGCGTTGACCTAAATGTAGTTGGGTTGACAACAGCTAAAAACATCTGGATTGTTCATAATTTGCGATGTTTGGTGGCTAATGCTAACAGCTGAAGGAAAAAAACATTGAGCAGACTAATGGAAAAGTTTCCTGGACTTTAGTGTCCACATACAAATGGGATTGAGCTCCGCTTCTCCTTTTATTCCTATGGTCAACAGTCAATGTTGTCACATGCGTAAAACAGGCTCTGTGTCAGTCTTTCCAAAGAAGAGGTTAAAAGAAGAACTAAGATTAGTCTTTACATTTGGAATGGTCTTCACAAAACTTTGACATATGAGCCGATTTTAGAATTCTTAAAAATCCTTACACATATAAGTACATTTATGCGTATTTATATTTACTTGGATTTATGCCAAATGACTCCCATTTAACCTCTGACTTACAAACAAACAAATGGGAGTTCTGTAGGAACTATAGTACCGTATAATAAATAATGTCTGTAAAGTGCCACCACATTTATTCAGTAGAATTTACAGCTTGACATGCTACTTTCCCACCTCCCACTCTCAAATACAGCATAATGACTCACTGGGTAACACTGACCAGTATACGCAGTATTTAAAACAAAGAGACGCCAGATGGATTGTGCTGCATATAGAAAACAACAGAATGCGCTCAAAGCAATTAAATTGTTATTATTGCAAGGATGAGTTTTTTTAGATTTATAAACATTATATTGTTGCGTCTTCATCAAAAATATGCCTGAAGTTTTGTATCGTTTCATTCATGCATGGTTACGTAGCCATATGTTTTCACGTACTTTTTCTTGTTCCTGCCTACTGCAGGAATCTCTGACCAATAAATAATGCCTCTAAAAAATTTTTGTATTATTTTCTTTGACATGGTCAGCACTTTACTTTTGTTTTGCACAGGGGTATCATTTTTCTTTATTTTCTCTCGTCTCATTTTGCAGGTACTTCCAGCCACATCGTCGAGCAGCGGTCTTTTGAGAGGAAGGCAGAGGAGGATGATGGGAGAGTGAGTTTTGATTGATAAGTATTTTGGTCATCGTCAGAGGTGGCATTATGTAGGAAGAGAATGGGTCATTTGTTGTTGTGGTGCTTTCTCACATTGGAAGCTCTGACATCATAAGGTGGAGCATGTTGCGGGCGTTGTACTGTATGACTGAGTGGGTTGCCGCATAGGAGTCAGTTGCCGCCCCTCCAGAAATGTGCAGAATTCTGCCTTTGTTCTCAAATAGCTTTTTTCCACTGTTTTGTTGCATTGCGACTTGGTGCCAGCGGGCCAGACCAGGGCCAATCAGTGCTTATTTCGGAAACACCTCCTTCCCCGGGGCCGAACGTTACGTGAATATAGACTGCTGGCCCCAGATTTCTCACAGAAGAAGACAACCCACTGACACAGGCATATCAGACGTAATTTAATATTTCACAACATTGTTCTGCGGTGATTTTGATGAGCAATAGCATAAAGGCTCAGTTATGCTCTCCGTTCAAAACGCATACGGATACGCATGTAGCTTCTATCCATCTCCTATGTGATTCTGTCCGTACGCTCCGTCAGTCGCTTTGTTTATCCAGAGTCATAGGAACGGAGCAGTGCATGAGCTAACCACTGGGGACACTACTGCGCACAGCAAGTGGAAGCAGAACAAGCGGCTAAACTTCTAAAAAGTGATTTGAACCATTTGCAACCTAAACTACAACTGTATTACCTTGTACTCGACTATATTTCAGAAAGTATGATGTAAAAATATTGCGCGTGTCGCCTTATTGTTTTGGTCCCAGCTCTTCATCTCCTGTTTGGGTAAATTTTCCAGCGCCCTCTGGTGGTCACCTTCGATAACACATGCTGGACATTACAAACGTGTGGAAGCATAAATGCAGCGACACTAACAACGCTTGGAACGCACAGATCTATCTACGTATGAATTAGGGCATACATTTGCCTTTAGCCACGGTTAGCATAGCATTAGCCAGGCTAGCTTACCTTCATAGTTGCGTCATTCCTCTAGTTTTTGTCGTGGCACTTCTGAATAATTTCATAAAATAGTCTTGTCCTGTCCTTATTATAGCGGTCTTCATTTGTGTGACTATTGCAGGGTTCCTCCGTAGGATTGTGCAACTTGTAATCATGCTTGTAATGGAAACAGTACAAGTACAGAGTAGAGTGAAGCCGCGTACTGTACCTGTGCTCAGCGTTTGGAGGCAGACAGTATATTGTGCTTTGTGTTCTAGAAACAAGCGGTAGTGGCTTGGCTGGGTGAATTCCAGCTGCAGTTCTACACCACGCACTTCCTCATGGCGGGATACGATCTAGACACCATTAGCTGCATGACCCCGGAGGTAAGGTCAAGACCCCTGACCCCCTCTCGCCCCGCCCCCCTGTCTGTCGAGACTCCGCCCAGCTCAGCTCAGCTCTATAAACAGCTCTCGCTGACCTGGATGATGTCACCATGACCCTCCTGTCTGTGTCTCCTGACTCCGGTGTGAGTCCTGGACCAGACCTTTGTCATGTTCTTCATTCATCGCTCTGTGCTGTGTATGCTTCTCTGTGTAATGTCCAGAGCTATGACTGTGCATGTAGATGTCACTCAGACATGGGATGATTTTAAAAGTAATCACAGCACTGAAATACAGCAACTCATGAACTACATATATTGGCTGCGTAAAGGGTTATGGTGCGTTCCAGGACACTGGTAACTGAGATCTTTCATTACAACTTACGACCTCAGAGTGTGTACATAAACAAAACGGCTAATGCTACAACAATTAGCTAATAAGATGCTAACGTTACATTAAAGGGACTAGATGGAGGTTTACATTATCGTACTAGCTACTGCCACCTCAGTTTCTATAACGCTGTGTCGCTAAATTACGACATACCTCTTGCTGCAAGAATTTAGCATCAGCTTGAAAGCAAAAACACATCCAATCTCTGAGTGAGAGGCGGGATATGGCCACACTGCAGACCCTCCAGAATATCCTGAAGGACAGTTCCTCTCCTCTGCGCACCTTCACAACTGAGACCCCCTCCATTGGATACCAGCTCAGGCAATGAAGACCATATGCACCCAAGAAGAGCAACACACAAAAAAAACATGAAATATCTTTTATCCCACAAGCTTTAACATTGTTTTAGAAATCTGTTTTATAGATGTTTTTTTTTTCTTCTATTGCTATTTTTCTTCGATTATAATTGACACATTTCAGGTTGATTTTTTTTTTCTTGTTATAAATCTAAACCTATATTTTTTATATATTTGGAAATAAATTCAGGCGTCAAGGGGTTGCTCGTGCATGACGGTACTTCGGACCTGAATTAACACCTTTTAGAGGCAGTTGTGGTGAATAGCTCTGGGTTCATTCTACACATTAGGACATGGCTGGAGCAAGAAGGGGGTGAAAAATACATAATTTTAACATTTTTAAACTCAGTCTAGTCCCTTTAATGTTTCTCCCCAAACATATGATTCACAACATGCTAAATAACATTATATTAAGGGCTATGACAAATGTAACGTTCACTTCACTGATGCAGTGGTTTTATTACAGTTTTGTCATTAGCTGCTCCTCCACTGGGGGCCGCCATTACTGTCTTCATCTTGCATTTGAACTCGTAGCAGTCTGGAGGTTTACGAGTTTACAAGTTGTAATTACGAGTTTGAGCGTTGCTCCAAGACATTTTTCCAAGTGGCAGGTCGAAAATTTACCAGTTACCAGTTGGCCGAACGCGCCATTAGTTTAGACATAAACAGTTTGGCCGCACAATATATCAGCAAATTATCGTTATCGCAATATTAAGACGCAGTACACTTTTGTGTAACTTTTTTTTTAAGCTAATACATCTTAAAAGAGAAACCCAATGCAACATCTAAATGTGGAAATTTTCGGGATTATCCTAATTTACTCATTCAATAGTCTAATTTCCATAGTCTTGGGTTGGATCTGAATCCGAAAAAAAAAAACTGTGGAGGCTATATGTGTGAACGTAGCAACAGAATGGCAGTTAGCGTTTCATCACGACAACAGCAGCAAATTTAATGGACAGTCTGCGATGTTATTCTTTGATCTGCCACTCAATTTGCAATGTTGAAGGCTCTATTTCTACATAGACTTAAAATGTGAGACCTTGTTAAAACCATCCCACGTCTAGTTTCAATTGTGCATAACCAAACAGACACAAAGCTAAGGGCAGTAAGCTGGACATTTTATGCAACAGAATTGCCCAAAGCTCAAAATTATGCACAAACATCAGTAGTATGCTTTGACTCGCATGAAAACCCTTCTGTGACTGTGTGTTCCTGACGTAAGTGCATTCTGTCTGAAGGACCTGACCGCTATCGGAGTCATGAAGCCTGGCCATAGAAAGAAGTTAATATCAGAGATCAGCCGGGTAGCCTCCACAGACTGGCTCCCCGAACACAAACCGGTAAAATTGATAATAAGTAAATAAAAAGGTGAATAATCCTCTAATGAAATCATCTCCGTGTGTGTGCTCTTGTGTTCAGGCCAATCTGGCAGACTGGCTGTCGCATTTGGGTCTGAACCAGTACTACCAAGTTCTGGTCCAGAATGGATATGAAAATGTCGACTTTGTGTCTGACATCAGCTTGGAGGATCTGCAGGAGATTGGCATCACAAAACTGGGTAAGGCCGACGCTGACCAGAACGCGAAGCAATCCATTGTTGTTTCTTCTACTGCTGACGCGCATCAATCTGTATTTTCTGGATTTTGTTGGGTCATCGATGCAACACAAAACTTTGCTCCACGTTTTTGAAGCCCTTAATTCATCACCGTGCACATACTGAGCAGTTCTGTGCTCCCAGTGTGTTCATCACAGTGCCATCGATTTGTTAGCATGCTGTTAGATAAAACTGTTCCAACGTGTCAAATTAGCCAAGCACTCCTGAGGGAGCGCTTGGCTAATTTGAAATTCTGACCACTGCAGTCTCTCACTTTACACTGTCTTTTCACTATAAGGACATTATTTCAATTTTAGAATACCAATGCTGACTTACACAAAATGTTTTTAAGCCTCAATTATGCATCTGTCCACGTCTCTCAAAAGTCCTCTTTAATCTGGACACAGTACCGTGATTATTTCACCACTCAAATAGCCTTTACTGTATAAAGCATTTCTTGGCAATTGCTAACAGAATCGCTTAGGTTTTCACAATCAACCAGTTTTTCCTTAAAAATACAAAGATAAACTGGGTTAACTACAGTATGTGATGAGTTTCGGTTGCACTTCATACATTACCATTTGATTTAGAAAGGGTCCCATTGAAATGTATAGAATTATATGTATGATATACCACAATATTGGTCTTGACCAATTGCAGCTGTGTGTTTTCGGTGTAATAACGAATCTATTTAATTTTGTTTTGTTTATCACTGAGCTGACGATCTGTCTCAGTGCACTTTCAAATCCAAATCCCTCTGTTTGGCTTTCTACCAGGCCATCAGAAGAAGCTGATGCTGGGCGTAAAGAGACTGAAGGAGCTCCAGAGAGGAGAGGTGAGCTCTGAGACGCCTCCGTCCAGCCCCGGAACCAGCGCAGAGGCCAGAAGCGAGGCCAGGAGGGAGAGGGATGGAGCCCCGAGCCCGCTGGCCAAACCCCGGCCCGGGCTCAGCGCCTCTCCCACCCCTCCCCTCACCCCCACACAGACCCCACCCCAGACCCCGCCGCACAGCAGAGCACAGGCGTCCCCCAGAGCACGGCCCCGACCCTCCACCCAAACCGCCCCGGACTCCCCCGGGCCCCTGCTGACACTCCCCAGTGAGGAGGAGGAGCGGCGGCGGGCCCAAAGCCTGAGCGGGCCCGAGACGGACTCCAAATACGCCACTGTGTGCCGCAGCTCCTCCTCGCACAGTGCCACCAACGACGTCACCGTCAACCGCAGCCAGTCTTCGGTCACCCTCCGCCCGCGCCGCAAAGGCCGGCCCCCTACCCCGCCCAAAAGATCCTGTTCTTCCATGACAGGGCCGGACGGCGAGGCTGAGGGCCAGGGCGAGGGGCTGCTGGGGCCGCCGTCGTACAGGGAGAGGCGGGCCAGTGACTGCGGAGCCCTGGGAGCCGCCCTGAGAGCGCAGGAGTCCGCCGGTCTGGAAAGGTCCGAGGGATCGTCGGGGAGCGTGCGGAGTCTGGCAGCCATGTTGGAGACCTCGATGGTGGGAGGAGCCATGACGCTGCCCAGGAATATGGGGAGCAACGCTGCTTTCCTTCAGGTGTGTCACTGATGAACTTCCTGAACTTTTTCTATCAAATTTGACTGTTGTACCTTTTTATGCAACTGTACTGTGTTAGTTTTCTTGTCATGTGGATTGGCCAAATAATTACCAACAAAGTAACCATAAACAGGGTAAAATCATCTCCGGACTTACTGGAAACCGCCTTGACTTATGTTTTACTGTTTGGTAGCTATCAGTGGGCCCCAATACGCAAATGACTCTGCTGCTGATCCACTGCAACCGTTTGTTTGTTTAGTTTGTTTGTATACTTAATTGTCCCCGTAGGGAAATTCGATGCCACTAGGGCAACCCGTAGGGAGCAGTGGGCAATGGCAGTGCCGCGCCCGCGGACCCATCTCCAGATGTAGGACCAGGCTAATGGTCAGAATCACCTGGCTGGAGGATTCACCTATTGTACATGTTTGAATTGAGATTTGGATTCACTTGCAAATCATTTTAGCCTCCGTAATACTGGCTTTTTATTTTACATTTTAGATAGTTCAATAGTTTAAGCAATCATTCATCACTGTCTAATATATTTAGAAATTCCATATAACATCTTGTGTCCTATTGAATTTTACAATGTTAATATGTGTTCTGTAGGTAAGCCCACCGGCGCTTCGTCGTCAGCCTGGAGCGGGAGGTCTGGGCTCTGAAGAAGACGATGTCCTAAGCCGTCGCAGGACCATCAGCGGCGCTGAAGACCTCCCCGGTGACCAGAACAAACAGTCTCCACAGCAACCGCCCCAACAGCAGCGCCCGGAGCCCCGCCCGCGCTCCACCGTCCTCTCCTCCTCTTCTGAAATCACAGATGGGACGGCCACTCTCAGGAGGAGGCCCAAACCTCTAGGCTCTCCCGACACTCCTGCAGCTTCTCCGGGCACGGTGGTCACCATGACGGCCAGCGTGGACACAAGCAATAAACCACAGCAAAACGGAGGGGTGATTCTCAGGAGGAGACCGGTTTCGGATGCGCCGGAGCGGACTGAGGCGGAGACGTGCGAGTGGATGGAGGCGCGGAAGTCACTCAAACCGCCCGTCTCGCCCAAACCCTCCACGATCAAGAGGGGCCAGGGGGACCCACCGACACCCACGCGCAGGGTCCCTCTGCCAGGGCCCGACAGCTGTGAGCCCGGCCTAGCACACAGCCCCGGTGAGAGCATCAGAACGTTACTGAAAAGTGTCATGTGTTAAATTAACAAGCAGCTGTGGAGGTACAGATAGATACATTATAGTATTAAACAGTGGTGGTCAAAATACTTGATTTCATGACTTAAGTAAACGCACAGATACTACTGGTCAAATATTACTCCATTAAAAGTAAACGTTGCTCAGTCAAATGATTACTTAAGGGAAAATACAGAAGTATCTCTTGTAGAAAATACTTAAGTATTCCGAGTAGAAAGTACACAGTAGAAAGTAATATCCCACTGTCCCACTAAATATGTATTTATAAATTTCGGATTAATCTGCCCATTTTTTATATTCTAAACAGCACGAGCTGTGTCCTTGCAGATCTAGTGAGCACCTCCGGCTATTCCCCTTGTTCATTAGTGTGATGTTTATGACAGCTTTTAGAATCACTAGGTGTGCATGTATACTCAACAAAAATATAAACGCAACACCTTTGTTTCTGCTCCCATTTTTCATGAGATGGACTTAAAGATCCAAAATTCATTCCAGATACACAATATTACCATTTCTCTCAAACATTGTTCACAAATCAGTCCAAATGTGTGATAGTGAGCACTTCTGCTTTGCTGAGATAATCCATCCCACCTCACAGGTGCGCCACATCAAGATGCTGATCTGACATCATGATTAGTGCACAGTTGTACCTTATACTGCCCACAATAAAAGGCCACCCTGAAATGTGCAGTTTTTTGCTTTATTGGGGGTCTGGGGACTCAGAACCAGTCAGTATCTGGTGTGACCACCATTTGCATCGGGGTCTTGACCTGACTCCAGCTCGTCGCCGTAACAGACTTGAGTGGGCAAATGCTCACATTCGATGGCATCTGGCACGTTGGAGAGGTGTTCTCTTCACGGATGAATCTCGGTTTGGGTTAGGGTTAGGTGAACATCACCTCATGTTTCAGCAAGATAATGCACTGCCCCATGTTGCAAGGATCTGTACACAATTCTTGGAAGCTGAAAATGTCCCAGTTCTTGCATGGCCAGCATACTCACCGGACATGTCACCCATTGAGAACCAGTCAGTATCTGGTGTGACCACCATTTGACTCATGCAGTGCAACACATCTTCGCATAGAGTTTATCAGATTGTCAATTGTGGCCTGTGGAATGTTGGTCCACTCCTCTTCAATGGCTGTGCGAAGTTGCTGGATATTAGTGGGAACTGGTACACGCTGTCGTATTCGCCGGTCAAGCACATCCCAAACATGCTAACAGCTTCCAAGAATTGTGTACAGATCCTTGCAACATGGGGCTGTGCATTATCTTGCTGAAACATGAGGTGATGTTCACCTAACCCTAACCCTAACCGTGAAGAGAACACCTCTCCAACGTGCCAGACGCCATCGAATGTGAGCATCGAATGTGAGCATTTGCCCACTCAAGTCTGTTACGGCGACGAGCTGGAGTCAGGTCAAGACCCCGATGCAAATGGTGGTCACATCACATACTGACAGACCCCCAATAAAGCAAAGAACTGCACATTTCAGGGTGGCCTTTTGTTGTGGGCAGTATAAGGTACACCTGTGCACTAATCATGATGTCAGATCATCAGCATCTTGATGTGGCGCACCTGTGAGGTGGGATGGATTATCTCAGCAAAGCAGAAGTGCTCACTATCACACATTTAGACTGATTTGTGAACAATGTTTGAGAGAAATGGTAATATTGTGTATCTGGAATGCATTTTAGATCTTTAAGTCCATCTCATGAAAAATGGGAGCAGAAACAAAGGTGTTTCGTTTATATTTTTGTTGAGTGTACAAAGAGGCCATTATAAAAAATAATAGCATTTGAACCACAATTCACAATACTTTTACTTCAGGTCAAGAAAGTACAGAAACCTGCTCTAGAACTTAGGGAAGTATAGTCAAGTTTATTCAAGTGGGTTGTTATTATTCCTTAACACACATGCACATGATAAAAGACAAAAGTACATTCACGGTACGCTGCTCCCATGAATATTTGGCAGATCCTTTATTCATTTATTCAAGTAATTTACTTACTTTTGCAAATGTTTGTCTTATCGTTTGTTGTGTTACATAAAGCTGGGGTAGGCAACTGTTCAGATTCCTGCATTTGATCATATACAGCAGGTTGAGAAAGTATTTATATGCCTCTATTACTTTGCTGCTATGTGAAAGTTCGAAAAGATCCAATTATGTTCTTCCTTAAAGTGATAGTCTGTAACTTTAAATTATTTTTTACAAATCTGATAGATTGTGTATTGACCAATATAAGTCCGCCTTTTTGCCAATGTCAGCAATCCCCGGTGCTACAACGTTGACCAATGAGACGAGCTCATATAAAGTCTTGTCAGGAGGAGGGGGGCAACTGAATCATTTACGTTTGAAATATTCTCTGTCTCCTCATATTTGCAATCTTACAGAACGTCACTTTAAAAGGTGCATTTTTGCAACTTTTTATGCGATAAGAAAAGTAGATATTTGTATGTATTTGACCTTGTAGTGACCCCGTATGAGTGTTCTACATGGCTTCGTCAGCAGTGAAAACCTTCCAAACAATTAATCCTGGAGCGTTGTAGAGTCTGTGATGTAAAGTAAAGTTGCATGCTGACCACTCATACACACTACAAGGTCAAATACACACAAATATCAACATTTTTTCCACATAAAAAGTTCCATAATGCAGCTTTAAAGAAGCAAGTTGGTCATCGTATACTCACTACTGCCACCTCAGGTCTTCCGCGTAACTGCAGTCTCTATATGACGCTCGTGCATGACGGCAATTCAGACCCGAATTAACAACTTTTTGAGTGACAGTGTAGGATTTTAGAGGCAGTTGTGGCGACTAAGGCTCATTCTACACATTAGGACATGGCTGGAACATGTAGGGGGAGGAAAATACTTAATTTGATTTTTAATCTCCGTATAGTCCCTTTTAAGTAGTTTAAACACTCAATGGAGATTTTAGTTTGTTTTTTCAAACCCCTTTTTTATGCATTATCGTTGGGTAATGGGTGTAGAATTGTAACTAATAGACATTTTTTTTAGAAGATTTCAGAATTAGCATTACAAAACACAGTAAAATATGTTAAAGAGGTCTGTAAATGTTTCCTACCCGCTGTATATAATTACAGTGTGTTGTTCAGATGTGCCTACCACACCTTTCAACCTCTTAACCCCATCTGAACCAAGCACATTTTCTCCAGTTTGGCATTACCCCAAGTCCAAAAGCTTCTTGAAAAAAGCGTTAAGAAGAAAACGCAACAAAAATGTGACAAAAAATTGACAAAAATCCAGTCAAGAAGATTCTAGATTTGGGTAAAGCCAAACTGGAGAAAATGCACTCTGTTAAGGTGGGGGGTAAGAAGTTAAACAATCTGTTTGATGCACTTTATATGGGACCCAGTAATGCACTCCCAGATTTCCTTTCTGACCTCTTAAATTTCTTTGATTTGCTTCTGTCTGCTTCTTTTTGGTTTTGCGCAGAGCCTAAGCGCATCCCTCCTCCCGTCTCCCCCAAACCCCGCGGACCACCCACGGCCCCCAAGCCCGGCAAAGCAATAGGCGCCTCCATGAGCCCGACTTCCACCAGCCCCAGCCCTGCCCCTACCCCGCAACAGACACCCACTCCCACCCCGCTCCAAACCCCCGTACCCGCACCCAGACCCTCCTCCCCCGCCGTAGCCCCCTTACCCGCGCCCGAGACCCCATCCATCGCCTCACTCTCCCCTGGACTGCCCTTCACCGCCTCTAACCCCTCTCCCGCCCAGAGCCCGTCCAGCCCCTGCACGCCGCACCCGGTCAAGCCCCCGCGCTCCTCCATTGCGGGGCTCTCTATCGACCTGAGCGGGCTGCGAGACCAGGAGGAGGACAGGGAGAGGAGGGAGAGGGCGGCGGAGGAGGAACAATTGCAGCCCGACGGGGAACAGAGCGGGGCAGCTGAAGGGACAGAGGGAGAGGGGCAGGCCCAACTGGAGGAGACCAGCGCCTCCCTGGCCGCTGCGCTGGAGGCTGCGGAGCACAAGATCAGTGACGAGGACACACAGAACGAGTGAGTACAACTCCTACAGGACTAGGACTATTTGTTCTTCAGTGTTCGCATTGAAATTAACTTTTTATAGCCTTTTACCATAGAAACCACTGAAATGCCTTTAGCTATCTGAGCCTGTCCCTACAAATGTGCACATTTTGTCCCAGACCTGAATTAAATTGAACGTTCTACCCCCATACAAATGAATAGGGAAGCCAGGCAAAATACTAACACATGGTGAGGTACATTTTGTCCGTTTCAAGGTATTTATATAATTTCTGTGGTTTATTTATTATTAACACATTATAAGATGACTTTGGATGTGAATCCGACCGAACAAAAAGCAAAAACTGAATATAAGACACTTTTAGACGCTAATTTGTAACTGAAGTAATATCTCAAAAGGTCTATACTAGGGTTGTTCCGATGGACTATATCATCTGAGGAACATCACGATGGAGAGCCACCATCGCCTCTTGTCTGAAACATGCACTGATCTTCTGTGGGCCTTGTAAAATCATGAATATAACTTATAAGCAGATGACGCTCTGAATAAGTCGTTCTCCTCTCAGACTTTACGCACGAGTTTGAACACATTTCTGTTGCAAAATTCATATTCCATGACTCCGGTCAGATCATGTTTAGTTTAGATCCATTTATCCTGCAATCTCACATTTTTCCTAACATTTCCTAGAGGTTATGTAAATGTCTTTAAAAATGCTTATATCATCGTCCATCACGATGGTTCACTGTAAACATCGTCAACTGCCATTTAAGGGGACATCACCCAACCCTATTCTGTACATTAATTATTGGTTTCTAAGGAGGCTTTGACCTCAATGTGTTGACAGCCGAAAACATCTGGATTGTTCATTATTTGTGAAGTTCTGTGGCTAATGCTAACAGCTATAGGAAAAATACATTGAGCAGGCTAACGGACTCCGAGACTAGCCTACTTGCTAACTGTCCGCTTACGTTACGACCGAACATCGCTTCTCCTTTTTATATCTATGCTTTTTACCACGTCTGTATAAGCTCTCTGTCGTACAGGAGTCGTCCATCATACACAAAGTTTCTTGATTCAACTTCTGTACTCTGCAATTGAGGTGTAGCACTTCGTCAGCAACATTAAAGATTTCTGCCTGCAAGTGGACTAAAACACCCCTGGGATGGGTTAGCCTGTCCCAGTCTCACTCCACCTGAGCTTTATACCATGTTATAATGTTGTGCTCTCATCAAATAATATATACCTGGAGATGTATTTCGAATCCACTTGCGCACCTTTGAGTAATCTTTGAATCTTCCCCAGTGGCTATTCCTACCTAGCACCGCGGCCGCATCCGCTCCCAAAAGACCCCTCCTGATGTCTAATGAGGCTTATGGAGAGATCACTTGAAAAACAGGAAGTGAAACTACTGGATATTTTGTTTCAGTTGTTTTGGGATCAATATGGCATTTTCTAACCAACAAAGTGTAAGATAGTGATAAAGATGTGTTTGACGTTATTACCAAAAATCTGCAAAAAGCATAATACCCGCTCTTGTTACACTGATTACTTGACTTAGAAGCTTGTATAGAGACAGCGATATGCGAGATACTAAGAACCATTGCCAAAGAAAATAAAAATTGGTATTGGCACTGATCCATAATAACTCCATATTGGTCGACTTCTAGTGTGTGTGTTTTTTATGGTTCCATATTGACTTTGGGCGGATGAAACTCAATTATTGCGCTAACTCCAGCACGCATACCGGCACTGCTGGTATTGACGATCTGTCCAATACGGAACAGATGATTAGACGTGGTATTGCCAGGGGTGTTTATTATGACAATTCATCTTTCTTAAATTGTACTTAAGATGAATCTCTTTGCTCTCCCAGCTCTCTGTCCAACAAGAAAGCGACCGTCTCCATCCTGGACGACATCGGCAGCATGTTTGACGATTTGGCCGACCAGTTGGACGCCATGCTCGACTGACACCTCCGCCTACTTCTCGCGTCCAGGCAGACCATCTTCCTATTTCCCAATATATCTGTCATTCAAAAGAAAAGTAAAGGAGATAAAAAAAAACAAGTTCCCGAGGCCTGCGTGGCGTCGGTCATAACGCAGCCTTGCGCAGAGGGTCGGCGAAGAGGGCTGACTAACGCTCCTCTCTTGCCTCCACACAACCGCTGACCTCTGCAGCTGTGTGGATCTGACAAGCACAATCACTGAAGACTCTGGATATAGCACAGAGACGCTGAGCTCGCTTACGGCCCGTGAAAAGACGGGGAAGTCGCTGCAGGCAAGAATAAGCACACGAACATGACCGGCAGACACGAGGAAAAAAAATGAAGAGAGAGAGAGAGTATTTTTGAAGCACATGAAGCGACAGGCCACGGGCTCGTCTTAAAGTATGCATCTCCTGAATTTAGCTGGACTCCGCGTGCCGTCTCCGTTCACGTCGTTGACCTCCGTGCTACTCGGTGTTGTCGTTTTGAGTGTGTGTAGTCCTTTCGAAATGATACCCCCCATACCCCATAACCCAACCGTGCAGTAGATATCCAAACTATCCTGGCGACTGTCTAGATGTACGCCCATGACTTTATGACACATGAACATTATACAGAAAGATACATCAGGAAGCGCATTACGGTGGTTTCGCCACGCTATGCTATGCGGATGTTAGACCGAATTAACTAACGACAGACAGTAGAAGAATTGCGAGAGGTTCGGGATGATGCCAAAGTGGTACAGAGATCTGGCGTGTTTGTATGCCAGATGTCCTTCCCGTCGAAAACCGGTCAAGTTCTTTTGTCGCTGGTAAGGACAATCCAATCCATCTCCTTCTCCTATTGCGCATTAACAGTTAGCTGCTAGCACTCCCCGATTCTTCACGTGGGTCTAATTGCTTGCATGTGTCGGGATAGACAAAAATGCTCTAAATTCATTTCATTTCTTAAAAAAACAATAGAAGCATCTTCCTAACTGAAAGCAATAACTCAATAGCTTTAACCTCATTATAGCTATAAAACATGCATAATAGGTTTATCCTCCAGCTAGGTAGTTCAGAACAGCGCAAGATCTGGAGATGCAGAAGTTACATTTTCACACAGCGACAGAAACAAAATTAGTTTTTGTGCGTTCTTTATGCACAAAAACAAGCTTACCGCTATTCTTCTACCGTCTACTATTGCACTTCCACATGACAGTACTCAAACACACACGCACACACACACACACACACACACAAGCACATTCCTCTCCCCTTTCATCTTTCCGCAAGTGATCCGTGTTTTTCAAAAGATTAACCCTATATTCCCATGCTTTATATCGTCCATACAGTATACAGACCGTACATATAGAGTCAATAATATACCTGGATATGTTGACCAGGTAGAGCTCCCTCCAGTGTTGCTCCGTGGATCTGCCCTCCGTCAGCCCTTTTCCCCCGCTCTCGTCTCTTCCCTTCCTCATGTGTATCCTCAATTTCATCTCTCCGTGCCTTCCGTGTTCATTTATACATATTTAAATTATTATTTGTATTATTTATTTGACCCTTCTCCCGGTCGTATGCATTCCCCCTTGTGTGTCTGTAGTTAAAATAAGTGGCATAGCTTGCTTTATGTGTATGGGGTAAGATAGCAGCCAATAAAGAGGTGAAATATTTGAAGCGCTCCGATCCGTGTTTCCTTGCCTTTGTTGCACATTAGAGAGAACCCAAAAGTGTTTGTAAAGCCCATAAAACATCACTGGAGCCGTTCTGCAACTCAAACAGCATTTATCACAGCGCCATTGATTCGTCGCCTGTATTTTAAAATGGAGGCTTGCATATTGTCTTAAGCGTGTTTGATTCTATCTGCTGCCAGCGGAGGGCACTCCGTCCACATGAATCATTTTAAGTTATAAAAGGCAAAAAAGCAATATAGAAGTGACCAAAAGCAGGCCTATATACGCCACATTTATATGCCGATTATTGTATTCATTAGTCTTCAAACTTACTGGAACCTGAAGGCAACGCAGCTGTGAACACACTGTGGAAACGAATGTAGGAAGTTTGTTTTTACACGCACTTCTTAATTGACGGCTATTGTACCCTATATACTTGTCCCATTTGAATCCTTATGCAACTGTAAAAAAAAAAAAAAAAAGCCTTGTTAGGAGCATTGTAACCTGGTCTGGAGTTTGAAATCCGGTTCCCTCGTCTATGAGAAAACAGTGGATCAGTCACCAGTGTTCGCCCCCAGTCAAGAGTCCACGTGTATTTTTATGCTTTATGAAAACAAAGGTATATATGAGAGACTAAATGGTTCTATGATAAATAATAAACACTGTTTTGAGGTGAGCTGAATGAGTTGTGAATGTGTTGTGCCATGGTTGGGTTTCAAAGATTGTGTTTCTGCTGTTATGATGCATTCCTGTACAGATCAGAATAAATGTATGGAGAAAAAAAAAGTGACTAATTTGTTTCACCATTTCCTGTATTTGAGGTTTATTTTAGTCTACAACACTTTAATACGTGGCTGGGAGTTTTTTTTTAAATTTGGTTTGGTTTAATGTGTGCATGTTTGCACTCAAAACGCTCAGTTCCACCTGAAAATACCTGTACCTCAGCATTTCAGTGCTCAGTTTGCCTTCATTACCAAGACTTCTTTTAGCTGTATGCCTTCATGCGACTTCAGCTGTCTGTGTACTAGTTAAAGTTGAGATGTTCCACGCTTATACAGCAAACTGGAAGAATGTCGAGGCACCAGCAGCACGGACCTCAGAAGTAAAAGGAATCACAATCAACTTTACGATCAACCTTTTGCTCTCCAGAAGATCTAAGGTACAAGAAAGTAGAAACCGATAGGCTTGTTAGGACTGACTTCACGTAATAAAATGCAACATTTAAAGGTAAAGGCTATTTTATTCTTTTACCTGCGCCTTTTTTTAACCTGTGTCATATTGTGTTACCTTTTTCATCCCTCTTCAGTCGTGCTTTTTGTCTCTTTGTTTTCGTTGCTTTTTCATCGTCTTTTTAGTGGCTCTTGTGGCTTTTTTCTCGCATTTTCATTGCTTTATTTCTGTGCTTTTTTTGTCGCATTTTCATCACTTTTTCATCACATTTTGTCAGCTTATTGTCGTTCTTTTTGTGAGTTTTTTGTGAGTTTTTCATCACTCGTAGTTGAGCTTTTTGGTCGCTTGTTTATTGTGTTGTTGGTGTGTTTCCAGCGCGATTTTGTCACTCCTTTACCACCTTTTTTTTTTGTTATGTTTTCATCCTTGTTTTTGTCGCTAATTTGACACTTTTTTAAGAAGGTTTTAGATTTTTGGTAAAGCCAAACTGGAGAAAATATGCTTGGTTCAGATGGGAGTTAAGAGGTTATATATATCCATATATCCATATATCCATCCCGTGCCAATAGAGGGCGCTAACAGTCCTCTGCATTACTTTGCCCCGCCCCAGTAGCCTACAAGTAAAGAAGAAGAAGAAACGAGGGGAGTTCATTCATTTTGCTGCAGACTTTGATCCGGCTGCATCGTCGCTGCTATTCAGCATGTTTGCATCACTTTTTCAGCGTGTAGACAGAATGATACAAAACCTGGCAGTAGGTTTTATCGGTGGGAGTTTTCTACGAATAGAAATAGAAACGCAGGAAGCATTACCGTTTTAAGTATAAGATGAGTAGCTAGCGTGACGAACAGCTTGAACACATGCTGCTACCAGGCTAGCTGCACGAGGAGCAACACGTGGCTGCACCGACTCTGAAGGTTAGATTTGAGAGAATGTGAATAAGTGTTCTTCGAAGCGGTTTAAAATAACTGAAGCCCTTTTCATACCTTTTTACAGCACTACTTAAGCAGTTGTGTGTGAAACATGGGAATCCAGACTGCAGACTCCACCGGATGAGCTGGTTGAGGTAATTGTATTTGTATTTTTGGGGGTCTAATGTATATAATGACAGAGTAGACTTGAGTTTTGTAGCTGATCCCCTCACATGTTTGAAGCCTAGCCCTGTGGCACCAATGCGTTTGGCGAGCCACTTTGCCTTTCTTTGGTCATCTAGAAATGTTAATAGAGTAGGTAAACAAGTGTTTAGACTGTCCCCAGGTCTAGTCTAGTAATGTGGTACAAACTGCATTTCTAGTTAAGCAGATTATGACATTTGACCATCATGAGTGAGCCAATTTGATTAGATACGTCTTCCACTAGGTCCCGCTGGCGAGTTCCCCAGTTTAATGTGAATGCTGGCCTGTGATGATCCTTACTTTTCTGACACCTCGTATGAGAGCTGTTTACAGCTTCTGATTCGATTGCTTTGTCTGAGGCCTCCAGAAATGGCTGGTCCTATTCTTTTGGCGGCTTGTTCCACATAATGAAAAACGCTTTTTTTTCCTCTCTCCTTTTTACAGGTTTCTCTTATGAAATGGAGCTATAATAACCGCGGAGACCAATGAAGTGGTATGTTAGTTTATAAATATAAACACTTTAACTTTTGGATTGGCTATGCAGCTGTAGAGAATCAGACATTCCACTCTGACGACTTGTTTGTGACTGAGCCTTTTTCACTGATTATGGCAATGAGAATGATTGTGTATATACCCTAATCTTGGTCTTCTTCAAACAGAAGTTTTTTTAAACTGTCATGGAAGCTGACTGAGCTCCACTAGGTGTCACTGGTGAGTTCCATGAATATTATCTTTAAATGTTGTTGGCCTGTGATGGATATCCTTATTTTTCTGACACCTCGTATGAGAGCTGTTCGCAGCTTCTGATTCGATCGCTTTTTCTGAGGCCTACAGAAAATTTAGATCAGTCTTTTGCTGCTTGTTCCACAAATCTAAATTATCCAATTGCAGGTTTCTCCTGGGAGATGGAACATCAGTAATGCCCAAGGCTAATTATGGTAAGTAGTATGTGCATGATCACAAGTTCTTTCAATGTATCTAGTGATGAAACTTTAAATTTTTCTGACACCTCATATGAGAGCTGTCTGGCTCCTGATTCAACCTTTTTCTGAGGATAATAAAAAAAATGTCATATATAAACTTGAATGCTTCCCCCCCCCTAGTCTAATGTGTTATCTGCTTCTAGGTTTCCAAAAAAGTTCACATTGCTTTTGCCCTAGCATGACTGGTGAGTGAGTTTTTTTGAAGGACATCATTGAAGATCTTTGCGATTCCTTCAATAGGATCTAAAGATGTTGAATAACCTTTAATAAACATGAAGTTCAAAAACTATCTGGTGTGGTAATGTGTACAAATTGTCTCTCCTGCTGTAGACCATTTTGTATAATCTACAAAGTAGTGAAAAGGAAGTTGAGACTTCCTATCAAGATAAGTTGTGAAGTAGTACTGAATGTCACACTAAAGCTAAATATCCCATAAATGTGTGCGGTTTTAAAGCTTGTCAATAATACTGCTTCAAAATAAAACAAAACTTGAGTAATGGCAGAAAAGTGAGGCCAAATGCAGTGTTATATTTGTTACAACTTTACATCAGGGATTAAATTTGCCAAACTTATACCAGAGGGAAGTCTGCGCAAAGTAGGCTATCCATTAGTTCAGAAGTTTCATGGTCCAGTTTACTTGCGGATGATTCTTCCGCCTTTCTGATACAAAAGTTGAGACTTGTACAAACCATTAGGTTATTTCAGCCATTACTTTGATTTGCAAATTAGTGCAGCCTTAGTAGGGGTACCTCCGTGTCAATGTGGCAATTGGCTTCTGTTCTGTACTTTAAACAAAAGGGTACGGCAGCAAGTAAATGACTTGACAAAAGGTTAACTGGCTATATCATCTCTCCTAATTCTGTGAAATATCAAAGAATAAGGATTTTAGAAATGTATAGGGCTTTAAAACTGAAAATCCTAACAATTGTGTCTATGTATTGTAGTTAGGCTTCATCAGGGGTGTCAGAACTTTTTTCACCCAGAGCCGCATACTGACATGTATACAGCATGGAGGGCCACAGATCCTTGGTCAGTGCTTTCAAACATTCAACTGGGTGTATTTGAGAGGTTTAATCTGTTCCCCACACCTTTTATTTAGGTTTGGAACCATAATGCAGCTTTGTCTCTCAAATGTTACTTTTTGAGGTTTTAATGGTGTGGAATTAAGATTGCAATAAAGTACCACCTCTGGTGATGTGTGCCAAAAAAAGCAAGAAGCCTGAGGGCCACACTTTGGACATGCCTGGCCTAGATCATCGGGACAGCATTGCTCTCTGAAAGTTGTGAAATGTGTGTTAAAAGAGTAAAGGAATGTTAGGGATGAGTTCGGACCACAAATGCCAATTTAGAGGTTTGGTGCACCATGTTCCATCTTCAAATCTGATATAAGACCTTTAGGGCTGAAAACCAGATCTAATCAAATGTCATTTTTAGCAAAGACCCACCACAGCTCTCAAAAAAAGTGGTCAAGTGATATACCGTGTCTTGTCCTCAATATGGCAACCTCCAATAGCAAAGAGCTTTAGAAAAAAGGTTGGGCGAGCTACATGGGATTTCAGCTTACCCCTTAACCCCCCAGTTTGGCCTTTACCCCAATCTAAAAGTTTCTTTAAAAAGTAACAAAAATGAGACAACGAGTATGAAAATGCAGCAGAAAAGTTTTTTCATTGCTTCAATGTTTGTGGAGTCCAGTGAGGCAACACTCGTGATACTGGGCTATACAAAACCATTGATTGAAGTAACAAAGGAGATAAAAATAAAATGAATAAAAAACCCGCAAAGGAACAGAAAAGTAACACAAAAAAGCCGCAAAAGACAAGTGACAAAAACGCAACAGAAATGTTACAATGCAATAAAAACCTAAAACAAAAAGGCGACAAAATAGTAACAGAAAATCTGGGTAAAGCTGAATTGGAGAAGAGGTTAATAAGGTGAATGATTTTCATGTCGATATAAAGCGACATAAAAACATGGTTCATTTATTATGCGGCGTCTATATTATTTTTATAGCAGTACTCGTTAACTAAATACACATCCTACGAAACTTGGAAATTAATGAGCCATATTAGTGTCCTACTTCGCGGGCCCGGCCCTCTCATCTGACAGGCAAATGCGCTGTTTTCCCTGCGGAGCCCGTCCTCATTTGCTTAGACTTCCGTCCTCCCCGCTCTCTCCACACGCACTTTTCTCCGTGCTCCCGGTACTACGTACTTGTTCACTCCGTTTGCCAGTCAAAGCAGAGCCTGCCCGTGTGTCTCCGCCTCCCTTCCCCGCCAGAGGGGAGTGCCCTGCCTGCCCACTGCATGCCTACTGCCTACTACCCGGACCACCATCACTGACAGCAGCCGACTTCGTGACTTCATCCGCTGGGGGAAACCACTGCGCCGTTCCCCGCTCCAAAAGAAAGACGCACCCGACGAGCTAACCGCCCCTGTTTTTTATCGACAGCTCCTGCGGTAAGGCAACACATTTCCAATGCATATCCTCAAAACACCAGGCCTTGGAGCGCGTTACCACAAATGGGTTCTTGTTTTTAGCATCCACACTCGCGCAAATATCTGAAAAACACAGTGTTAATCGTGCGTAAAAGTGGGAACCATTAGCTTCGACCGTGTTCGGTTTGTTTTAGCGTAGCGCACAGGAGAATGGTGTCTACAGAAGCGATTTAAGACGGTTTGGGGGGAACAGCTAGATCCGAGGATGGGATGCTGGAGGAGGGATACAGGCGAACCGACCTACTTAGAGCCATTAGAGCGATGAGAGGCTGCCGTGGAGCGGGGGAGGGGAGTGCGCTTCCAGCAGAGGGCCAGAGTGAGGAGCCCCCGGTGGGTGTAGCGGCTCCTCACTGATGGGCGTTTGATGGAGCAGGGCGGGGCAGGCGCGCCGCTAATATGAAGAATATGAACGTGTAGGTCTAGAGCTACTGCAAAGCTTATTCGTAGAGACAGAATTGCCTGTTTAGAAGAGGTACTGCAGGCACATAGCTTCTCCCCCTCGGTGTATTGACAAACAAACTCTACTGGAAACGACTGATGCATAATGCTAAACTGAATCCAATGTAATCCCTAGAATTATGAAGGAACTTACATTTTTTTTTTTTCACATTGGGAGCCGGACATCTCCAGCTCGTCTCCACGATGTTGACTGAAGGCAGACAAATATGAGATTTTAATAGGTCTGGTCCGCATTCAAATGCATTATTTTATTACCCACTGCTAAAATAGGATTTTCTGTTTCTAGCTGGTCATTCGGAGCATGTTTTGTATTTATGGCAGCAGTATAATCCAAAATAAGGCTTTAAACCTAAAAACAAAACAAAAAACAGCTACAATCTTCTCAAAATTATCTCTGGAAAATAAAAGTATCTGTATTCAGCCAACAAAACCATGATCTCATTGCTTCAAACATAGGCAACGTCTGTACTTGTTTACCCATAAGTTACTACCTTACGATATGATTTGACTAATAATGGCTTGCACTGTGGCGCGTGTTAACAAGTGTCTCGAAGCGCGACACAATTATTCCAGCGAAATATAAATATTATGAAATCTCTGCCGGCCTATTCATTGACCTGACAGTTTCTGAATGCTTTCACGAGAGAGCAGAAATCAGATCGACTATTGTTGCAAAATGGACAATGTCCTGGACAGCGCAAGTCGACCAATATCGAGCAATTTGATTCAAAATGCAATACGTGGGAATTCAGAATGTGGAACGCTGCAGATTTTGTAGAGCACGCAGGAAAAAATGTGCACTTTAGGCAAATGAGTAATCTATGATGGGATTTTTAATGCTAGGCCTACAAGTGCCTTTGGTGATTTCAGGAGGACAAGTAACCTACTTGTTGTGATGGGACACATTTGCATTTTAGGAAAATTGGGTAGAGCGCAGTCATCTCCGATATCAAAGCCATCAGCCCTCCTAAACTGCTGTTTATGAATGCTCTTCTACCTGAAGCAAAAAACAAAAACAAACAAACAAAAAAAAACACACAGTTTAAGATTAAAGTGATCAAGTCTACTCAAATTTAGTTTAACTTAAATGTGCATTATGCAACTTTTTATGCAGAAAACAAGGTTGATATTTGTGCGTATTTGACCTTGTAGTGACCCAGCGGCTGTATGAGTGGTCAGCATGACGTCTTTACTTTCCATCACAGTGGCCTCTACAACACTCCAGGATCAATTGTTTTGTTGGTTTTCTGGTGAGAGGGTCTGTCAGCAGTGAAAACCTTCCAAACAATTGATCCTGGAGCGTCCTAGAGACCACCGTGATGGAAAGTAAAGACGTCATGCTGACCACTCATACAGCCACTGGTTCACTACAAGGTCAAATATCAACTTATTTCCCCCAAATAAAAGGTTGCATAATGCACCTTTAAACACATTAAAGCCAAACTGCGGATGATTCCAGGTTATATGGCGCTGCTACACCACGAGATCAAGTAAACCCAGACAACTCATTGTTAAAGGGACAAATTATGTATTTTTCCCCCCTACAATTTTTCAGCCATGTCCTAATGTGTAGAATGAGCCCAGACCTGTTCACCACAACTGCCTCTAAAATCCTGCACTCAAAAAGTTGTTAAGTCGGGTCCGAATTGTCGCCATGCACGAGCTTAATATAGAGACTGCAGTTACACGCAAGACCTGAGGTGGCAGTAGTGAGTATACAATGACCAACTTGCATCTAGTCCCTTTTAAATGTGGCATCGTATATCAAATTAAAGCTTTTGGGACCTAATGTATTTAAACCGCATGTTTGGCTACAATATGGAATTGTGATCAAGGGTGAATGAATTAATGTGCATGTCATCTGCAGCATCATGGAGGAACTGGACGTGCCACAGATGAGGAGAGAGGTGGAGAGCCTTCAGTACCAGCTGGCCATCAACAGGGAGAAGTCCTCCATAACGGTCACCGAGTCAGTATCAGCCGTCGTTATACTTCAATCTGTTGTTTGGGGTGGTAACCAAGAGTTTGGCAACGTTGTTTGACTAATCGAACCTTAGCTGTGTTTACTCAGTGGATAAGGAATCAAACTCATCATCTATCCACAGGGTCATTTTTGGAACACTGAACACACATGTTTTCAAGTCTTTTGTTTCTTTCAAAAGCATCGCACAATCTAGATAAATGTTTCAACCTAAATATGGCAATATTCTGAAATACCTTTCCGTAAAATTAGGGAAGAATTCAGAACTAAAACGGTTAAATCCAAACAAAGTCACAAGGCCGGAGTTCAGAAAAGCCAAATCAATGCATATTGCTGGGCTTGTGATGATTTACTAGGAATTTTCAAATTTCCCATTGGACAAAATTGGACTGCCCTCGCGTTAAATTTCCTTTAACATGTATTGGAAATAATTTTAAATAGCCCAAACCAGGGGTAGACTTCATTTGTGTGTGATGAATATGCAGAACATTTGTTGGTCCGCCAGAAAATGGCAAAAAATAGTAAAAGCATGTGATCTAATTATGTCAAAGTTATTCATATTTACTTTTGAATTTTTCAGCCTTAGTGTTGTTCCTCTTAAAAGGTGCATTATGCAACTTTTCATGTGTAAAAAAAAAGTTTGTGTGTATTTGACCTTGTAGTGACCCAGCTCTGAGTGGTCAGCATGGTGTCTTTACTTTCACGGATCCTCTCACCAGAAAACCTACAAAACAATTGATCCTGGTGCGTTGTAGCGACCACCGTGATGGAAAGAAAAGGCGCCATGCTGACCACTCATACTGCCACTGAGTCAATAGAAGGTCAAATATGCACAAATATCAACTTTTCCCACATAAAAAGTTGCATAATGCACCTTTAAGTAAAACCAGAAAATGTGTGATTTATTAATTCCTCTTACTGCTATGTCTCACTATTCATTGTTTTCTATTCGCTCCTTCTTACAGGCTGGTGAAGTGGATCGAGGGCTGCGTTTGCGACGACCCCTTCCTGAACCCGGAGCTGATGCGGGCTAACCCCTGGGTGGAGAAGGGCAAATGCATCATCCTCTGATGGGATCCCCCCACCCACCCACACACAGCACATATATATGCACAAAATAGGAACTATACAATCATGCACTAGTCCACTCCCGCCATCTTTCCAGCCCTTACTTTAGAATGTGAATGCCATTATTATTTATTATGTGTGAATGTTCTGCAGCACTGAGTAGCTTTTAGAGGGTTTGTTTTTAAGGACAATGGAGATTTCTTTCAAAGTTTTTATTGGCTCTTTACACTGGCAATCACAATAAAGACTGTTTTGAATTTGACTGGTACAGTGATTGGTATCTTTATACAAAAACATAGGGTACATGTGGATCGTGGGAGTACAGCGGGTTCAGGAAGTGTTTATACACATCTGTTTGATTTGATAATATGTGGAAGTCTGATATTGAAAATGCTCAAATATTTATCTTTTTTTAAGTTGTATTTCCGATACCGATAGTGTGTGTTCTGGTGTGTGTGATAAACATTCAACAAAGATAACTAAATACTTAAGATCTGATCATTGATACAAACGGCAACGCGCCACGCTAGCAAGGGGGAAGGAAGTGTGTTGTTATTTTTCACTCTTTTTATATGTTTTCTGTTAGAGTATGAGCATGTTTAGGACACACAAACAAAGTCAAGTCCACTCTTAGCGAAAAACTGGCACTTGAAGTTAGCGGTTAGCATATAGCATTAAGCTAATGTTAGGATTCCCTGTTATGTATACAAATTTGGGCTGTTGAACCACTTTGTCCGTATGTCTATATCTTTAGTGGAAAATACATCCATATTTCAGCATTTGATAAAGTTATGGATTAAGAGGGGAAGGAGTTGTCGTTTTCCTCTTTTCCTTTATGGATCCTCACAAAGATGCTAAATGTATAAATCAATGCACAGCAAATGTGTTATCGGTAACAATCCAACCGTGTTCTCTTATTATATTTGTGCCACAATCATAACTTTGTCCCAGCCTTAGCTAAACTCGCATTAGCGACATAAACAATGCGGATGGTGCCAACTGCTGTATTTTGTGTGCCGACATAAAATGCATCTTAGAACAATAAAAGAATCTACTGTTAGTGAATTAAGCGACGGGATTCTACAGGTTAAGAGCTTTTTTCTGCTATTGGTTCATTATCGGACATTTCAATCAATTTGGACAGCCAGATCCAACGGCTAAAACAAGCGGATGTTTTTCTGCTTTTAAAATCCTGATTTATGTATTATTTTACAAATAAATAAAACATGGATGAGATTTCACATTCAGACTGCTACATAATAAAACAGAACTCCTGAACCCATTGCATGTGCGGGTGGGGGAGGGGAGTGGCTAAAGTAGCTCTCGGACGTAGACGTTTCTCCGGACGGCGTTGGACATGCCTTCGTTGAACCTGAACCACACGTCACTGTTGCCCACCGCGGTCCCCATGGCCTCCACCACGTTTTTCTCCCCTGTTAAACAAATGAGACCAGGCGTTAGCAAAGTGCGCTTTGAAGACAAGAAGTTATGCGTTATTTATGTTGGAAGTGATTTGGCTCAAGAAGAAATCCAATGATGGAATAAAATTGTCATCCAGGATATTCAGCTGATCTGGCAGTGTAAAAGTAATACTCGCCTTCTCATTTTTCTTTGTAATCAGCTTTTGCGCCCCTGAAAATATTCTACTCTTGGAATCCTGACATGTGCTTACTTTTCAATTCATTTAACTGCAAGTGTTTCTTATCAAAGCGTTTTACTCGTATCGTACCGGCCGCTTTGTATCCTGTATCATATGTATTTTCAACTTCACAAATGCAGATTGACCAAAGGCTGAACAAAAATGCAAAAGCAAAGATTAAAACACGGTTTAAAAATAAGGTGTAGCAGGTTCTGTGGTGTCTCAGCTTCGGTCCCATGACAATCTGAACCCTTGGGGAGAAAAACACATTATTCGCTGTAATTCCCGAATTCCTCTCTCTTTAGATGTGAATAAATTAAAGCTGAGCCTCTGCACATTCAGCAAACAGCAGAGCCGTGCTGGCCATAGGTCGAGTCGGGACGTTTCCCGGTGGGCCGCTCGGTTCCGGTACTTCTGGGCCGGGCCATCAGAATAAAATAATGAAATAATAACAGACTCACAGTTGTGCTATCCAGGCCTAAAGGCTTTGACTGGGCTGCAGCAGGAGCATGCGCTGCTGTTCCAGATATAAATGAAGTAACACAAGCGTAATTGTCATGGAAATCTATCAAAATAATGACTGATGAATGAAAATCTGAAAAATATTTGCATCGAACTTTTCATTCTTGTGGCAGGGAGATACCATTTGATATTGAACTAACTCAGAGGGGAGTTTAAGGGTGTTAAAGTGGAACACCCCTCCGCTTTAGTTCAAGTTGGTGCAGTCCAATCCAGTATAGAGAGAAAAAGGCAGTGAAAGGTAGAAAGGTGGACAAATAAATGTTTAGATCTACATAACTTGTGCTCATTGTGGGTTTGTATCAGGCTCAGACTGTGTGTACAGCGGCCCATGTGAACAGAGAAATTGTTAGAAAATTGTCAATGAGGTATTTGATCCAGCGACCTCTTGTACTTGAGACCAGCGCACTATTATGGAGCTATAATTCCGGGCCGGTCTTCTCCAGATTCCCGGGCTGAAATTAGGTCCCAGCACGCCCCTGGCTAACAGCAATCATAAACGGTACCTTGGAGAACTTTTGATTAACTGAAAAAAGGAGAAAACTTGGCTGGCTGTCCCATTATTTAACCTCTTAACCCCCGCCTTAATCAAGCACATTTTCTCCAGTTCGGCATTACCCAAATCTAAAGTCAAAATAGCGACAAAAACGAGACGTAAAAGGAGGATGAAAATGCAGCAACAAAAAGCATCAAAAGAGCAACAAAAAAAGTGATGAAAACGTGCCAAACGCACAACAAAAACGCAGGCGACAAAAAAGCATCAAAGGAGCAACAAAAACGTGACCAAAAAAGCATCAATAATGTAACAAAAAAAGTGGCGACAACGCAAGGAAAAATCTTTAATCAGTTTTGTAGGTCTTAGCTTTCAAATGTTAAGGGTGGCCTATAGTATGTAGGCCACTTAAATATAATTAAGCTAAAGCCAAAAGCAAAAAAAAGTACCTGACTCTGAGGAAGGCTTCAGTTTCTGTGGTTTGGGGGCCACCACTCGCCCAAAGAAGTCCACCTCCGGCTACAGGATAAAGAAACATTTTTCAAAAACAAGGTTAGCTTCAAAAAGAAAAAAAGTAAAAAGAAAAAGATAGATTAATGTATGCGCACGGCGATTAGCCTGGTTTGAGCCTTTGGAGACTAGGGCCGTCTCATTGTCCTCATTTGTGTCTCTAGAGGTTCATAGTTATAGATAGTTCTTTATAGACATCCGTCAGTCAGCGCCCCGTAAAGGTTACAAAGAAAATGGTGAGATGGCTTGGTCAATCGGACAGAAAGCACTGGATATATTATGTTTTAGTTGTTTGAGATCAACATTGCATTTTCTAACCAACAGAAGTGAGGAAAGGAGGAAGATTAAAAATAGGGCCGCTGTATGAACAAAGACGAGCAGCTATTTTGTAACGCAAGAGGCAGAGCGAGCCATCGTCCCGCTGCACAGCCACCATCTCCATCAGGCAAATAAACTGAATACAGCAACTGCGCTCAGGTACGTTTTTGATGAGGATAGAACTCAAAAACACTCTCAGAAGCTCAAATGAGGGGAAGTTTGGGATATTTAAGAAGGAATCAGGACACAATGGGGAAATTTGATTTTGGCACAGTTCATTCAGTGGTCTGTGAAAATCTGGTTATCACTGGGTGGAATGAGAGGAAGACATGAAAACGTTCGAGAATTAAATCAAGCACAACTGTTGGTATGTTTATGACAAACATCGACGGTTATAAATAGAGCAATGGCCCATGTGTTCTCGTGCGCCTCACCCTGGCCTCCACTGTGGCCTGTTTGACGATGTTCTCCAGTCTCTGCTGATGATTCTTAGTCGTCGTGGGACCTCCGCTCTTTTGAACCTTTTCTTCCTCTTTCTGCATGAAGAAAAATACAAACTAAAACATTTCAAGTCACTAGGGAATAAGTGTACGATACGACGTGTCAATACTGCGAGAGATTTACATGTTTTACACATTTAATAGACTGAGAATAATTGACTAATTTTACACAATGTAAACAATAATAAATGAGAACACACCAATACCAGCTCCTCACAGTTAAACCATCAATGCAGAGTGACAACAGAAAGTAAGCAGAAAGATTTTCCAGTCTAAAAACAGACTTTCCCTGGGTCTGCTCCTGTGCCTTTCTCTCACTCTGCCCTGAGCGGAGCACCCTTATAACTCCGCCTCTTTCCCCTACAGCAGAGGCATGAGGATAAAACAAACACTTTTGAAAACTCCATGGCTTATTAAGAAGTTTTACTTTTGAGAGCAAACTTTTTTTAAATAAAGGGTTATCTTATTGGGTCTAATTGTAGGCTATATTATGAAGTATTAATGAGCAGGACTCTGAGCAGTTTCCGTCATATGAATGATCAGGAGACCTTTTTAAGTTTATTTCTGATAAAATCATAATTGTCAAAACTGAGTAAAAAAAGAAAGAATTTTTTAGCCACATCGCCCAGCCCTATGTCTAGGATGTGATGATTTTAAGTTATTAAATTGTTTCATCTTTCTGTGAAGCACTTTGGTCTTCCTGGTTGTTGTAAAGTGCTATAGAAATAAACTTTGATTGACTGACTTGTTAATTCCTACTTTATTTTCTTCACTCTCTTCCATTGACATCAATGAAATTCTCCGCTTACACAAAGAGGAAATGCTTCAACAACTAAAGTGGGCGGGGTTGAAATGTGTTACGGTAACGGGCCAACTGAGGACTATGGTTAACAAACACGCGTCCTACTAACGCTGGGATAATTGCTTAAACAGTCCTCACCAGTGCAGGGTTCCTCCGCTGCAGCAGCTGCTCGGCCCTCCTCATCCTCTCCTGCTCCATCTCCCTGCTCACCGTCTGTTTGGCCTGGTAGGTGAGTTGCCGCCGGGGGGGCAGGCCGGGGAACTTCACTACCTCCTCCACACGCCTGGACACAAAACGTTAAACCGGAATATATGTTAAAGTCCTGGATTTTTCAGGCTTGACTTCATGGTTTAGTAGCAATGTCAATGTCACAAATGCATAAATGCATTTGTCGTCGTGTGTGGACTGTGGGGGAAGCAGAGTATTTTCCTTTTATATTGTTATTAAAATATCTGTAACCTACAATGTTGTTTTTATATTGTGAGAGCAAAATATTTGCCTACGTGCATTTCTAGGTTTAATTCAACTCCAGCTAATCCAATAGCTGCTATTGCTAACATTAATGTACATTTAAGACCCAGAGAATCATAAATTAGGCTTAATGTTGAACATGTTTAATAAACCTGACTATTTGCCGATTAAAGAAGTCACAAAGGCCATGATGAATGGCCACCAGGTGGAGCCGTTTCCCCTATAATGACCACTGACAGTAACAATTGCAAAGCAGGCTCTTATATTTGAGATTAAAAAAGACAAACTCCCGATCGTCTATTGACAGTAAACCAACGGGCGAGGAAAGTGCTTCTCTTTGGTCCTCATGGCGGGGAGCCGACATTGCTGTAATACCCCAAAGGTGACTTTACACCTTCCTAGCACCTCCCTTTTTTCAAGAGAATTGCCAAAATGTGACCACACTGGGCGTCATATTTTAAACCACATTGGCTTTTCTATATCAGCCCTAAAAAGTGGAGGCCTAAATCTATGATATGACTCTGGAGCTCTGTGGAGACCCGTACAAGCCTTGAAACCCGGTTTCAAGTGGTTGTTTGTATGCACCGCCACAGAGTAAAAGGAGCCGTTTTTACCCAGAGGGGGCGGGGACTCAAAATCAAAACATGCCTGGATGTCCATTTATAGGGAGGATTGCTGTTATTGTTTATTTCCGCAATTTTCACCGGATGTTTTAGTGACTGATGGGAAAACAGCTGATTTTTCCGAGCTGTTTATTTATATCACAGATCTTTTACAGTGCCGATCTTTTCACAGAAGCAATGCTCTGTTTGTGAACGATGTTTTGACCCACCATAGAACTATTATCATCTATTTAATACATTTTTTCCCCACCAGTGCCTCAGACGTGACGACACGGCGATCCCCCTAATTGGACAACACTGGTCAGTATTGAGTTGACCCCCGGGGATTAGGAAGCCAAGATTGTCACAATTTGTTCCTTATCAGATAGTGACCTCTACAGTGATTCAGGAGCACAAACTAGTACCCATTGGAGGGAAGTAATTAAAATAAGACTTAAAACAGTAACTACTACAGATAATAAAACATTTGCTTGAATAAAGTCTCCGGACATTTCTGTCAACTTGAAAAAAAAAAAAGAAATGTGCAAAGGGACTAAAACATTTGAACGTCTAGTTACACAATTTAATATGGTTAAAATTCACCCCCAAAGAAACAGTTCTGTGCTTTGTCCACATCACAGACGCTCCATGAAGCAGTGGATATGATGGATATGACGTTTAATAATAGGCATCAGCAGGTGGGGTGGGGGGGGATGACAGACACAGACAATGCACGCCGACACTTGGGGGGCTAAAGTTCAGATGAATAAAAGCTGGAATGTGTCATAGCCTAAAACCTTAATCCTCTTAGCACAGAGCTCCATCAGAAACTCATCAGAAAGCCGCTCCGGAGGTAAACACTTTCTCTGCGCAGGCTTTGCAATATCACAAGAATTAGCTAAGAATTAGCTGTCAGACTGAGCTGTGGGAGAAATGTGCAAGGTTGGAGCTTAAACGAGCACACAATACAATGAAATTGAATACATTACATCCTATAATAAAAAGGTTGTGTTTATGGCTTCCAAGATTTACTTTGGAACGAAATAACCAAAAAGAAAATCTGCAAATCTGTTTGAATTTGCTCCATATATGTGCCAGAATTATCTTGTGGCTAATCTTTGCTTGAACACCATCTGTTCACAGTACTTTTCCCTATAGCCGTTAGCATTAGTCAGCCTTTGCCATCAAAGATCACAAATGATGAAAAATCCAAGCCGTTTTTGGCTGTCAACATCTCCTCGCCGTCAAAGCCTTGTTCAAAAATCAATACTGAATCACTGAAAGTGTCGACCTTTTGAGACGTCATTTTATAAAATAATTACATGTAAAAGTGACATCTGAGCTAAATGCAGACTCAAAACGCAACGCAGTTTGTAACTTGCTTTTACAGGGTTTATACAGGCAGAAGCAAGTCAAATGTAACGCTTTTTAATTAGGGCTGGGTAGTGGGTACCGTAAATTTTTTCCCGATGGCGGCACTTTAACGATATCGTTACACTGAAAAAGGAACAATAATGTGTAGAAGATCGGCAAATTAACAACGTCAGGTTCATCTTCAATGGAAAGGTTTGGATATGTAAATATGTGTAAATATTAGCAGAAAAAGTTGGAAAACGGGCAATAAGAGAAAGAACGTTTGTTGAGACAAACGACTGACAACTCCAGGAACAAGGGTTACAAAAGATAATCACCAAATTCTTATCGCAATATTAAGTAATGAAATATCCGAATCACAAGACAATACTTTCTCACACCACGTCGACCTACTGCGAGTCCGATTGTTCGCTTCTGTAGCAACGGGCGAAGACAGACGACCCCTTTTCTGGATTCTTAACCCAATCGTCAACTACTTGATATAAAAGTTCCATCACCTCCTCCAGCTTGTCACTTACATTTCTCGTGCCCACAATGTAAAAATCGCATCAGAATTCATAAGCCACTTTTTCCAAGTCCTTCATGTTATAAGAAGTCCCACGTCCAAGGTCTTTATGATCTGGTTCGTTGATTGTCCCGTCCGGACTTTAATCGGTGGTGTTGTGGTGAGCTCGCGATGGCAGGTACAGGAAAGTGTAGACCAGTGCGAGCAGCAGCAGAGCTATGGCCAGAGGCAGGCCCCAGTCGGTGGTGAAGAGGACCTCATCGCAGCGAGCCTGGAGGAAAGAGTCTTCCTGCGGGATGAGAGACTCCTCGTCGTCGGCCCGGGCGCGCATGGACAGCATGGTTCCGCTTCGAAGGAGGACAGTGTCGGCTTCTTATCTCAGCAGCCCGTCTGCAGTGGAACTACCTGTACCCCCTGCACCGCCACTGGGCTTATTTCTCTGCTCCGTCACAAACCAGGTGTTAAGGGGATTATGCTCTAAGCCTACATGTACAGAACCACAACATGAACCAGAGTGGTGACCTTCAAAAACATACACGGGTCGTTTGGGCTGATTTGAACGCAGACCTGTGGCTTTGGGTCTGGACTGATGAACCGCAGGAGGTGTCCGTACGATGGACTTGGGCTGGTGGAAGGGATGATTTGTGGTGTGAACTTGAACCAATCGTCATTCGGCTCAACATACAAAAAACACCAAAACAGGTGCACCTCAATGTCTAGTGAGAAAAAAATGGGATAGACAGGCCATAACAAAGTAGTATGTGTGAAGACATATATTGATCCAATCTACCAGACCAACAGAAACAGCACCAGTTGGTCATAAGCCTTTCGATTGGAGTAGGGTGCAACATAGCACACGGCTACACATTAATTGAATGAGGGAGAATGCAGAGTTGAGCAACGACCACATTTGTCGTATTTAAAGGTGCACTACGCACATATTTTTTGTGCAAGGCAAGGCGAGGTATATCCATCTATACCGTGTATTTCATCTTTGACCTTTCAGTGACCAAGCGGCTGTATGGGCGGTTAGCTTGCCGTCTTTGCTTTCCATGGCGGTGGTCTCTAGGACCCTCCAGGACCAATTTTATTCCAGTTGTTTTAGGGCTTCTGGTATGATTTCTTGAGGGCATGTATACGTAACCACAGACCCAGATCATCAGCAGTGAAAACCTACCAGAAACCCTAAAAACAATTAGTCCTGGAGCAGTCTAGACCGGGTGGGAAAGTAAAAGCGCCATGTTAACCACCCATATAGCCGCTGGGTCACTGAAAGGTCAAATAAACACTAATTAAACTTTATCCCATAAAAATCTAAATAATGCACCTTTAACCAAGCGCTAACGATCAGCAGTCATATTCCCTGAGATGGCGAGTTAACGTTGAGCTAAATGTTTAGCAAAACATCTAGCTTATTAGCAACAGCTGTCAATGGTTAGGGACTTGGTTTGAGAATAAAAACGATGAGACTAATGCTTGAGAAGCATTTAAAAAACATTAAGCACAGCGGTTAACGCTCGTGTGTCACAGCTAGAAGGTCCTGGGTTTGATCCCTGGGTGGGGCATTTCTGTGTGTGGTTCTCCCCACGTCTGTGTAGGTTTCCTCCAACAACATGTACAATAAATTAATACTCCAACCAGGTGTTTCTGACCATTAGCCAGGCTCCACATCTGGAGAGGCCCACGCAGACTGCCTACAGGTCTCCCCAGCGGCTTTGAGAATAAAGTTGCCTTGCCTTCAAATGCAGAAAACAAATTTCCCTACAGGGATTAATAGAGTTAATCTTAACCTTATGTACATTCTATTACATGGCGAGTTGTTAAAATGTTACAGTGGGACACAGAGGTGAAATTAACCTAAAAACTGGCGATGAATAAAAAACAGTTTTTCTTCCTATTGGCTTGAATGTACCCCTTTGGTCACTCCCAAAGTGGTCTGGACTCCACTGACCGGAGCCATTCTTCTCCCGTACAAAGGAGGCTACGAAGCCGACAATCCAAGAGACCGTTAAAAATGTTGGAGTTCTGAGGGCTAATGATGACACAGGAAGGAGTGACTCAGAGACTACAGTAAAGTATCCAGTTGTTTATGGCTGGACGTTTATGGGAGTAAACACAAAAATGCTTCGTCCAATACAAAGACAAGGACTCACGGCTCCAGGACGTAGGTGTACTGTCCCTCTGGTGTCCTGTCCTGCCTGTACGAGAGGTTATAGGCCAGCATGGTGTCAATCAGCTCCTTCAGCTGATCCTTCTCTCTGCTGCTAAACAACTGCGGATTCACCTGCATTCAAATACACATGCCAAAGAAGAACAATGAAAATGTCGTCAAATATTTAACATTTCAGATTTTTCCCATACCGGGCGCAGTTTGGGGCAGATGATCTCCAGCAGAAGGGAGAGGATGTCGAGTGTGAGGCTGAGTTGGCTGATCCTCGTCCTGATGCACGCTGGGACATCGGTGAGCATGGAGGACAAGGCGTTTTTACTGCAGAGGAGACGAGACGATGCCTACGACAAAAGGACAACATAGTTCATTCTCTGCAGCATACGCACTTTTTAAAAACACAGCTCTTGACGCGTTTTATCATGAAGAATCAACATTAGAAACGTAAAGTATATGGAGTTACCTCGTGCTGGCTGTGGGGGTAGCTGAGGCGGGGCACGTGGCTGTGGGCGAACAGGAAGTGGAAGGTGACGGACAGGAAGGGCAGGTATCTCATCAGGGTGAAGTTCTGTCCGTGCAGAATGACCTGATTGAGTCGGTCGGAGAAGGACAGCCACTCCAGGGCCTCGCACACGCTGTGGAGGTTCGGATCTCGCACCCGCATCGACAAGTAGTTATCATACAGGCCCTGGAGGACGAATACGGGAGATTTACTTGGCTTTGTTCAGGCGTTAATGCTTTATTCAGGTTTCATCAACGACTTTCCAAATTGACATTTTAGCTACTGTGATAACCTAACCTCGAGGGATCGGATTTTTCATTAAACAAGCAGTGTTTTGCAGCTTGTGATTTGGAGAATGCATTTAAGGAGCTGTATAGGGAGGGAGAAAGAGTGTGAGAACACCATATTGATTAACAGTTTGGCAATACCCAAATTGAAAAGCTTCTCGACCTGACAGCAACAGTTTAATGCCTCATTTGAAAGCTAAGGCCTAAACAAGTGATTGTAACTTTTTTGTCTCGCCGTCGCTGCATTTTTTTAAAAGCGTTTTTTCCGTATTTTTGTTGCTTTGTTATTACTTTTTTTGTTGCCAATTGACCTTTTTTTTTTTCATTGTCACATTTTTGTCACTTTTTGTTGTGATTTCATCCTCGTTTTTGTCGCTATTTTGACGCTTTTTTTTGAAGAAGATTTTAGATTTGGGTAAAGCCGAACCGGAGAAAATGTGCTTGTTTAAAGCGGTGGTTAAGAACTCATGTTTGTCAAATTCATAAAATGTCTCTTTGGAAGTGGAAAATATCCAAAGAGGTAGTGACGATATAAAATGTATTAATAAAATACACCAGCAGAGGGCGCACAACGCAAACAAAAAGTGGTTACATTTGGAAGAACTATCAATGAAGGCGAGGCTGATTTGTGTCGAGGACTGGATCAGAATATGTTTATTGGCAGTGTCTTTTGAAATGATCAAATGTTTAGAGATGGGAAGATGTGAATGATTACCTGTGCTGCTTTCTCATACTCCCCACTGGAAGACGCCAGATGCAGGATGTGCTGAAACCTCTGAGCCCCTCCGCCTGATCCTGCCGTCTCCTCGAAGCCCTGGCCGATACGCTTTCTACGCACATCAAAAAGGCATGTTATATCTTTATGCATTGACTCAAAACTAAGTGGACCATTTTAACCCCGACTTAATTTAACAAAACTGTAAATTCAATGCTTAAAACCATTCAAATCCACAAATGAAGCGTAAAACCGGAAAAGTAAAGGCGTTACCGTTTGACTCGAGGGAGCTGGAAAGTTTCCTGCCAGAGATGAAACAAGCCCTTGTTCTGGTCCTTCTGTCCCACCGATATGCACTGGATTGTTCTGGAATCCAACTGTTTGTGGCCACGGCCGAAGAGGAACTAGACACACAACATGGACAAATGAGTTGGATAAACTGGGCAGGAGCGCTTTAAGATAGTTTCGACTCAATAAATCAGGCAGAAAATAGGTATTAAAAAAAAGCAAAAGCCCAAGACTGGAAAGTTTGGAGTCTGTAGGAGCAACTAAAGTGGAGAAGACGGTGAAGAAAACCTCATTTTGAGAAAACGGGCCCTAAAGTTTAGTAACACAATATTTGCGAATGAATACACGTGGAAGGGAGCGCTGACATGTTGTAGGGATTTTCCGGAACTCTGCAGTCCAGGAGTCCACAAAACGTCATTAAATAAGCATTGCAAAGGGTGAGTTTGGCCTTTTTTTTTTACAATGACATCAAAAGGTGCATTATGCAACTTTTTATGTGGAAAAAAAAAGTGGATATTTGTGCGTATTTAATCTTGTATTGACATAGCAGATATATGAGTGGTCAATATGGCGCCTTTACTTAGTCTCTATGACGCTTCAGGATCAATTGTTTGGAAGGTTTTCACGGCTGACGGACCCTAGCTCCAGAAAACCAACAAAACAATTCATCCTGGAGCGTCCTAGAGATGGAAAGTAAAGGCGCCATGAGAAAACGAGCTAAAAACCTCTAGATTGAACACGGTGTGAAAAATCGACGGTTTCACCTGCAGCACATTCGACTTCAATCACTAAAATATAACAAAATGCCAGTTGTGTGATGATGCAACACAGTTTTGAAAGTTACATTTATTTGTTCACCTAAATTTCATTCTGGGCTACCAAAATCAGATTCTGCCTTCCTTATTTGTACATTTTGCGAGCCCTGGATAGGATCTAACCCACCTGTAGTGTGTTAATACACGACCTGATGTCATTGTCCGTCTTCTCACACAGCGCCATCAGCGCGCCAGTGTCTGCCTTCATACCCTGGCGGACCGTAATCTGAAAGCAAGATCAAAGACAGAATTTAGGACACTGTATTAGATTCTCTTCCTTTTTATTTGTTGGCATCAAGACGGCAACTCTACACGCGCTTACCTCTGCCAGTCTTTGAGCCAGTCGAGAGGGCTGTGTCTGAGGGAAAGTCAGGAGGAAGGCCAGCTGCCGGAGAGGCCTGAGAGCTGGGACATATCTACACATCCAACGGTAGAATTACACCATTAGAAAGAGAAATAGGTTAATACCGTTTTTCCCATAAATGCTTTACAATCACGGCTTCAGTCTTTAGTATTTGACATTCTTACAGGTCATTGCAGATGCAGATGATGGGCCGCATAAGTATGGACTCCTTCTTTTTCTTCTTCTTTGCCGTCTCTCCTTCTGTACCAGCTCCATCTTTCCGGTTTATGGTGGCCAACAGGATGTTGATGGCAGCCTACACAAAACCCTTCTATCGTTACTACCGAGAGAGCAAAGGTTTTATCTTTCGAACCGATGTGTTGGCGTGAACTCACAGCCGGCGCCCCGTCGATCTCATCAATAATGAGACAGTTGGGCCTCTCGTTGGCTCCGAGCACAGACTTCATCTGCGTGGCGGTGTCGATGCGCTTCTGGAAGACCTCGGCACTGCGGTCGTCACTGAGGAAAAAGGTCAGAAAACGGAACTTGCAATAAAAAAAAGTAAAAAGACGCTATGCACTCCCCGTCGCCCTGCTTCCACTGGGCTACTTTCACACGTCTTAACCAAGTGCAATTTCTCCAGTTCAGCTTTAAAAGGTTTAACAAAGTAAAAAAGTGAAACTGTTTAGCTTTACCGATTCAAAACCTTTGTGCTTTACCTGGCGTTGATTTCCACCACATTGTACCCAGCGTGCTTTGCGATAACATGGGCCAGCGTAGTTTTGCCCAGACCAGGCGGACCGGACAGCAAGGCCACCTATAACCACGATCGAATCACGTGTTAAAAACAGGAAAGGAAAAGCACATTTTGAACCGGCATGGTCGTTCACAAGAGTCCACCTTAAATTTGGGTCTTTTGTGCTGGTCCAGCTCGGCGTCCAGCAGCTCCTCCGTCAACTCCACTTTGGTTTTGAAGCGGTTGGCGTTCTGGTGGGGTTGATTGCCTTTGAACGAGACCTGGCTGGAAGCCTGTTGTTGGGGGCGGGCCGGGCGAACTTTTCTCTCTCTCCCAAACACGACCGTGTCCCAGGATTTCAGCCATTTAAGCAGGCAGCGGTTTGTGAACTGCAACGACGCCAGAGAGAGGAGCGAGTAATGTGAGCAGGGTGCGAGCATTGAGGCGGGATACGGCAGGTGGACAGGGGAAAATATTACATTTGTTGATGTCAATATGAGGAAAATTAAAAACGGTTTACTACGCACAAGCCAAATGTAGAAAAATAAATAAATAAATATGAGAGAAAAAAATTGTGTGCAAGTTTTCTGTCATTTTATATAAAAACACGGCATTTTGTGCATAAAAATGCCGTGTTTAACCTCTTAACCCCCACCTGAACCGAGTACATTTTCTCAAATTTGGCTTCTTCTAGAAAATAAGCGCCAAAATAGTAATGAAAACAAGACGTAACAAAAAAAGCAACAAAAACAGTTGGGGTCAAAAAAAAAAATTATAAATTGGTAACTATTCAGATTTCACCTTGTTTTTTGGGGGGTTCAAAGCTCAATAGCGTCTTTTTCGTGATTCTATTAGTGTGTATTGCACCTCCGACCCGGTGCAGGGAAAGTTGCAATTGTGGTTTTCAGGACAGGGACACCAGGGGAAGATGAAAGACCCCCCCCAATCATCCCATTAACACTTGTATTACCCCCAGAGGGACCAAGAAAAGGATTTATTAGGTAAACAAGTTACTTAGTTTTTATCTTTTAAACATTTTGAACAAGTCGTGCATGCTTTTATTTCGTCACGCCTGGACTACTGTAATGCTCTTTATACAGGCATTACCCAAAATGCACTCTCACGCTTACAGTTAGTCCAGAACTCCGCTGCACGACTTATTACTGGAGCTAAAAGGCGTGACCACATTTCACCAATCCTCGCATCTTTGCACTGGCTTCCAGTCCAGTTCCAGTTCCCAATAGAATTGATTTTAAGGTTTTGTTGTTTGTTTTTAAAGCATTGAACGGACTGGCCCCTCAGTACGTCGCAGACCTCATTGAAGTCTACACCCCAACGCGCGCTCTGAGGTCTGAGGGCCAGCTCCAGCTCGTGGTTCCTAAGACGAAACGTAAAACTCGAGGGGACAGAGCGTTCTCCGTCGTCGGCCCTAAGCTGTGGAACGCTCTGCCCCTCCACGTCCGAACACGCCACAACATTGGAGTGTTTTAAATCTCGTCTTAAAACCCACTTTTATTCTCTGGCTTTTAACACCGCATGAGTTGTGTGGTCCCCGTGTCTTTTTAATTTTTAGTGTTTTACGATTTTTATTGATTTTATAAATTGATTATTTATTTATTTTATTTTTTTATTCTATTTTTTGTGTACTTTTTTGTGCAGCACTTTGGAACTGTTCTGTTGTTTAAATGTGCTATAGAAATAAAGTGGATTGGATTACTAATTTAAGTCAGAGACTGGAAGGTTTGGAGTCTGTAGGAGCTACAAAAATAATGTTGCAAGAAAACCAAATGAGCCCTAAAGTTTTGTAACGTCTGCTCGTGCACGGCTTTCTCCCATAAAGTAAATGACCGTATTAGGATTAGAGCATTATCTCGGTCGCTCTTTGCAGTACACGTGGATACAAAATAGGCCAATATTTGTGAATGAATATGTGTGGTTAAGCCGGCTGTTGGAGTTACTTCCTAGAAATCTCTGGCTCGCTAGCGAACAAAACATAATAAAATAAACATCGTAAAAGGATAAGTTTCGTCTATTTTATGTACTCTGACATTAATACAAATATGTTAGAAGAGAAAATAAGCTACAAATCATGCCTTGCATTTAAAACTATCAAGTAGGGGTTACATTTTCTCAGTGAAGTATTCAAAGTCCTCTGTGACTGCATTAATTGTCTTACGTCATCACTGAGAAGTTCGGTGTAGTGGCGTGGAGAGTATCTGTCCACCCAGAGTCGGGAGCATGCCTCCTCAGAACTCTCCGGTTCCTGATTTTCCTTGTCCTCTTGCTCCAAGTAGATGTCGTTCACGTCATTCACATTACTGTGTTTGAACGAAAAGAACAAACCTTACATTGCAAAGTGAAAAATAAATACATGAAACTGCATTGAAATTGGACACAAAAACAATTTACATAACATTCAACGTTTCCCCACAGCTCCCTGGTCCAGTAAAACAAAAGATTTTAGCGCATCAAACCTAAAATGTCAGTCACTCGAATGGGACTACAGAGGGGAAATTAAATATAGGGTCTGGAAGGATTCAGTTTCGTAAAGGAGGAGCTACCCGGCTTATAAAAAGATTAAAAGGCTTTCGCTTCAGTAGGCAGTGAAAACTGTCTTTCCCCCATCCCTTCACTCAAGAATTTTATCAATGCAGTAGTAAAGTGTAAGTGCATGTACCTGACCAGCAGTTCTGAGAGACGCTGAGATTCCGCCACAATTTGCTGATGACGCTTTGTTTCAGAAAAAATTAAAAACAACAACTTTTAGTGGTACGCAAAAAATGTCAGATGATTGGGGGGGGGGACAACAACCCTCATCTTACCTTTTCTGCTTCTTGTTCCCTCAGCTCACGAATAGGCACTGCCAGCAGGCCTAGAGCGCCAAAGGCATCCGGCACCATTCTCGACTCCTTAACCTGCCAGACACCAAAACAATTGTAAGATGATTTATTTTTATCCAATATTAACCTCTTACACCAGGGGTGGCGAAAACATCTCGAGCCGCATGCGCTCTTGGCCAATCAGAGTGCGGCTCTTTGCATGATTGGATATGTTTAATACAATGCGGCTCTTTGCAAAAGAATTGGTACATATTTCCCATAAACTGTAACAGTCTTTAAGAATCTTGATCAAAAAGCCAACCATAGTCCTACAGACCCGGTTTCCCTCCTTTTCGAGGCGGTGTGTAAAAGGTGCTCGTGCAGCAGCCTCACTCAAAGCGGGATGTGGGTTAAACAACAGTCAGGCAGATCGTGGCACTGGGATCAGCTTCTGTGCTTTTCAAGTTTCTGATTAGCCTACTCTTTATTTGATTAAATTTGGCCTCGTATTCACAGAAAAAGTGAAAAGCGGAAATACGCAAAGTCATTGATTTTTCTTTCACATGTTGTAACTGTAACACATGCAACAATGTGCTCGTCTCACATCAAAAACACACGTCAAATTCGCTTTAGGAGTATAAACAAAATTGACCATACTGCTCTATCCGCTGATCTTAAAAATCTGTCTGCAGATTTTTCCTCTGCTGAAGATGGCCTGAAATACTACAACACAATTCTGCGCTGTATCTTGAATAGCCACGCCCCAGTCAAAACCAGAACAGTCACCTACCCACGCTCGGCGCCATGGTTTACATCAGAACTGAGAAAAGTGAAAGCGACTGGGCGGTCCCTTGAAAGGCGCTATGTTAAATCAGGCCTTACTGTGCATAAAATTGCATATCGGGACCATCAGAAACATTATTCCACCTTGCTATCTAAAGCCAAATCAACGTACTACTCTAGAATAATCAATAAGAATCCAGGCAATTCTAAACAGCTATTTTCAACCGTAAACCATCTCCTAAGCTCTAGAACACCCTCTGTCATCTGTTCAACAGAGACGCAGTGCAATAAATTTAGTGACTTTTTTGCACTCAAAGTGGACACCATCCGTAGACCTCTTGCACAAATTACCCGCCCGCCCTCAGTGTTTTCTGTCCCTGAAAACACCCTGGCAGACTTTGAGGAGGTGAAGGTACAGGAGGTTGAAACAATCATCCGCAAAATGAAACCTTGCACCTGTGCCACTGATCCACTTCCCACCATCCTGTTAAAACCCAACATCTCATATCTTAGCCCCCTCATTACCTCAATTATAAACTGTTCACTTCACTCTGGCCATGTCCCCGCCGCACTCAAAACTGCACTGATTAAACCTCATCTAAAAAATCACAACCTGAATCACGACGACCTGGCCAGCTACAGGCCCATCTCCAACCTCCCATTTCTCTCGAAGGTTTTGGAGAGGACTGTAGCTGGCCAGCTTCACGACCACATGCGTACAAACTCGCTGTATGAGAAATTTCAATCCGGTTTCCGTTCCGCTCACAGTACCGAGACAGCCTTGGTCAGGGTCACCAATGACCTCTTGGTGACCTCTGACCAGGGCTCCCCCTCAATTCTCATTCTTCTTGATCTAACAGCAGCCTTTGACACGGTCGATCATAATATCCTTCTCCACCGCCTACAACACAACATTGGTCAGTCGGGTACAGTTCTCTCCTGGTTCAAATCATTCCTGGCGGGTAGAGTTGAGTATGTGGCCCTGGGGGACGCCAGGTCACGGCCCCGCGCCGTCACCTGTGGGGTCCCTCAAGGGTCTGTCCTTGGCCCTACCCTCTTTAACATCTATATGCTCCCCCTGGGCCATATCATCGGCAAGCATGGAATCTCGTTCCACTGCTATGCCGATGATACTCAGCTCTACCTACGCACCGATTCCGTCTCCATATCAGCCTCTCAAACAGCTCTGGCAGCGTGCCTGGAGGAGACAAGGGCATGGATGGCAGAACATTTCCTACAACTAAACAGCTCCAAAACTGAAGCCATTCTTATCGGGACCCCCCACCAACTAAAATCTTCTCTTATTTCTGACATTGCATTCTCTGGAATCACCCTCCCCCTTTCCTCCACTGTCCGCAACCTGGGAGTCATTTTTGACCCCCTTCTGTCATTCGAAAGCCACATACAAAATCTCTGTAGAATCTCCTTTTTCCATCTCAAAAACATCTCCAAACTCCGCCCCAGTCTCTCCCCCTCTGACGCTGAAACACTGGTTCATGCCTTTGTCTCCTCCAGGCTGGACTACTGCAATGCCCTCCTCGTTGGGATCCCGGCAAAAAGCCTTCAAAAGCTTCAGCATATCCAGAACGCCGCGGCCAGGATCCTGACGAGGACGCCTAAGCACCAGCACATCACCCCAGTTCTTCGCGATCTCCACTGGCTTCCGATCGGTCAACGTATCAAATACAAAATCTGCCTGCTCACTTATCAATGCATCCATGGAAACGCCCCGGACTATCTCACTGAACTCCTCACTCCTCCACCTATAACCAGAGCACTTCGGTCCACAGAGACCAACCTCCTCTCCATCCCCAGAACTAAACTCCGGACAATGGGTGACAGAGCGTTCCAGGCAGCTGCTCCTAAACTGTGGAACGCCCTACCACTACACCTGAGGGCCCCACAGTCTCTGGAGACTTTTAGAAAAGGACTAAAGACTTTTCTGTTCCCTTTTTAAATGTTTATGTGCTTTTATTGTTGTTATTTTCCACTTGTGTTGTAGCACTTTGAGATTTTCATGTAAAGTGCATTACAAATTAAAGATATTATTATTATTAACAAAAAACAGAATCTCAGACGTCCTCCAGAGGCTCCTGATTAAAGTTTATGAACTTTGTGCATCCTAGCTGCACAGTCTCTCTCTGCACAGTCCAGTCAGGACCAAGCTGTAGACACTGAATGCACAGGCCAGGGGCGAATCAGAGGAGGGGGCCCAGTGGGCAGGGCCCCTCATACTAACACAATACAGCATTAAAAATCAGAAAATCTAATTCTGTCCCAGTCAGAGCAGAACAGCACAAAATGTCAGTTTATTTAATATAAATGTATTTCAATCTTGGTCAGGAGTAAAACCATTAAATCGAATACAATTATTGAAAATAAAATAAAAAAGGCCAGGCATAAAGCTATAGTTTATTCTAATTAAATATTACGGTCACATTACATTTAATCAGTTTAAACTACCGCCCTGGATCTCGTAAATGGTCGGTGCCTTTGTGGCTCTTCAAAGGATCAAGGTTGACAATTTCGGCTCTTGGTCTCTGACTAGTTCGCCACCCCTGTCTTACACCCTCCCCACCTTAACCGAACGTGCTGTCTGCAGTTTGACTATACAAATCTAAAAAGCTTCTTGACTGGAGAGCAACAGTGTAACGCCTCATTTGAAAGAAAACTGATTCCAACTTTCTTGTTGCAGTTTTATAAAATTTTGGATTTCTTTTTATCCCGCCTTTTTGTTGTTTTTGCAGGGTTTTGTGTCACTTTTTTGTTGTGTTATTATTGCTTCGCTGGCGCGTTGCTCTGAAGGTGCATTTTCACCCTCGTTTTTCTCGCCATTTTGATACTTTTTTCCAGAAACTTTTTTCAAGATTTGAGTAAAGCCAAACTGGAGAAAATGTGCTGGGTTTGAGCGGGAGTTAAGAGGTTTATATGTCATATTCATTGCCTTTATTACTGTGGTACTACTTGTCAGGAACTATCTTATTCTTGGTGGAGGGATACGAGTTCACATTTAAAAGTCACTGTCAGACATTACTGGCGGTTCTATTAAAATGTCTTCAAATAAAGTTTCCTGTGTTGCTTCATCCTTTCCTTTTTATTCTACAAAAACACAATCATAATGAAACTACAGTATATAAAACATTAAAACCAAATAAAAGAAATAAAATCTAATGCAAAAAAAATTAAAATAAAAACACACAATGCCCCCTAAAACATAATAAATCGGATAAATAAATAACTCACGTTTCCCTCTGTGTCCTCCTTTTGTTGGAGATAAACTCTGGTGCCCACAGTGTCTGTGACACTCACGTAGTCCCCCTCTAAAGGCGGCCTCCTCAGGACGTGGGACGAAACCTTCGCGGGGACGGCAGCCGGGCGGACGGGCGTCTCTAGAATGTGTGCAAATCCACTGATGTCCAGGGAAATACTTGGTCTACAGCGAAACAGAGAGCACGTATATATGACACTAATACAATTGAAGGCGAGACAAAGCATTTCTGTATCTGTTGACGACATACTGTACCTGGTGTTGGTTGAGGGCGGCGCGTACTGTTCTGGAGAAGATGGGGGTGAGATGTCGTCATTCTGGGTTGTATTAAACAACCTCTTGACGACCGTGTCCTGCTTTTGACGCTTTGCTTTCGGAGCTGCAAAATAACATGATACCTCAGTTTTGACCACTTTGCCTTGAATTTTGTGCTTCACCACAAACTTATATACTGTACACTTACACTCATCTAAAAGAGCTTTTTACTTTGCCAATTTATTCTTATCTAAACTGGTGACAAAATGTGAGATCTGTGAGAGTATTATAATATTTTTGACAGCTTGACAATTTGTGCCTATCTTGAAGCAGTACTAAGTAACTTGTTTACTGTAATACATTATTTTCATAGTTCTTCTGGGGGTAATACAAGTGTTAATGGGATGATTGGGGGGTATTTCATCTCCCCCTTGTAAAGGTTCTCAGTGTTGGGATGTTCCTGATGTTAGTTGGAACAGTGTTCCAGGTGTGAGCAGCCCTCACTGAAAAGCTCAACTGACCAAAAGATATTTTCCCGAAAGGAACAGAACAATCTCCTCTGCTTTGGGCTTTTGTGCCTATACTGTCTTTTAGGTGGATGAATTCCTGCAGAGGGGGCGGGGCCATAATCCGCTACATGTATTAATTTATAGTGTGAAATCGAATCAAAAATCAAGATACGAGGTGAAAAAAAAACACTGATTGATTTTGATTGCCATATGTCCAGCCGTACTTAATCCCTTAGTACTGTTACTTCTACTCTACACGAGTTTTGAAGTAAAAATACAATGTTACGCTTCTAAATGTGAGGATATCTTTGAAGTAACAAAAGCTTTGCTGTGTTGATTAAAAAGACTTGACATTTTGATTTCTTTCTCTTCATCTTAAGAATGAATACGTTTATCTAATTTTACATCTAGAAAACATCAGCATTCTTACAGTATTATATAGTTACCCTTCACACTCAAACTGCTGCTCAGATCTTGAGCATTACAGCAGTGGTTACTATACCTTTCCAATCTATTTTATACTTGTACTTGTGGACAGAAAATCTACTTTGGTGAATAGTTTGGCCGCACTGAACACTGTTTATTACAACAGGTTGACAGTTAGACTTACTTGTTGGCTCTTCATTAAGCAGGTGGGCAATGTCTGAAATGTCACTTCCTCGCGCTGGCTTCGGCTTCTGTTTCCCCTGGTTTGTGGATTCTGGTCCATTCAAAGAGAGAATTTTTTTTTTTTTTTACATCACAATAAAACGCCAAATCAAATCGCTCCAAGGTACTGAAGTTTGTTTACCCCCGTCCTTACCCTCCATCTGCGCCATGGCTTCCAGCTCATCAGCGAACTGCGCTTCAAAGTCATCCTCTATCCCGAACATCTCGTCGTACTCATCCATCGTGTCTTTGGATTTCTCGGTTTCCCCAGGAAAAAAACAAAACACCTCCTTCGTGCGCTGCAAAAATCTGCTCTACAAAGTTTTCCCGGGAATTTTTGTTGTGAAATACTACTTCCGGGTAATGTGTTCTTCTTCATCGTCTTCTGACGGTGGTCAATGGCGGTTGACAAACTGGAAGAGCGCTTTACTGCCACCTTCTGGATTTTTATTTTCTTACTTTCTGATATGAGTGAGAAAACATTGTTGCTAATATTATATGGTAAATTATTGTTGCTAATATTATATGGTAAAAGGGGTAAAGAGCCACAAATGTGACCTTTTTTGAGAAATAGCTTTAGAAAATCCCGGTGAGTCCACACAATGTTCACAAATTAGCTGAATTAGCTAACTCATTTGTGTTAGCCTGCAACTAATTTAGTTATATAGTGAGCTTGACAAGTATACTTACCTATTCATTATTTTATTGAACATTTCTCTTTATTTTGTTTTGTTTTCTTTCTTTCTTGTTTCTCCTAATGTTGTGTCTTTTTTGTTTGTGGTGTTTTGTACAAGTGAAAAAGACTTACCTCTGACCCAAATGTTAGCCGTATGCTAACTAAAAATAGATACAACACAAATATCTGAATTCCAAGGTTGGGATATATGGTGTTCAAGTGACAGTTTATATTGAGTAAGTATTAAGTGGTAATCAGACATGCTTGCAATAAATGTCTGTTTTAAAGCAGTGATTTCCAACCTATGGTTTTGGACTTCCAAAATTTCACAAGATGTTCCTAGGCTTTCTGGCAAAAGAAGTCCAAACTAAAATTAATCTGATATAATGTAATGAAAGGATGGCTTTTTATTTTTAATTTTTATTTTTTAAGCGGAATGATCCAGAATCTTTTGAGCCCCATGTGTATTATAAATCAGCCATTTTGTTACAGTTATCCCACTTGTTTTCTTGTCTCTCTGCACACAGGTGGTCCAGGTTCAATCCTTTGTGAATATTGGTGATTGATGATAATGTGTATGACGTCAGCTGGCTGCTTTTGGCACCATCTGCTTTACATCGCAAACACAACGCAAGATGGCTGTGTCCCGCTCACCTTCACTGATCGGCCACCTCCAAGGCGCTTCCTCTCAAGGTGTTTTATGTGTCTTTATTTTGTGCCCAAGTAAGTAATGGGCCTGGGGTCTAAGTCAGAGACAGTTCACTTTGCTTTGTTTTAAACTTTAAAGCCACTTAGTTGCAATGATAATCTATAAACACACAATATAGGCTAAGGGTCTTTCAGGAGGTTTACAATAATATGTCCTCTGAGACATTATCAATGGAAATCTCTTCAGATTTTGAAAAGACATGAGCCAGACCCCATGACATGTAGAAAAGATTTATTTTCGTTATTTCGTATTTATATTTTACAATGTCATGCATTAAATATTTGAGGGAAGACTGAAATAAAAACTGATAAACTAATTCAATAATCACATGCATTTCAAGACATGATTTTAAGGCTCTATAGTAATGTAACGTTCATGACGACCGACTCTTTTTTTCTGTCAATTTTACCCAGAACTCCCCCTAATGAACATAAGAATCAGACCAACAATGGAGCAGGTGACACAAGTAAAAGCTTTTTCCACTAAAGTCAAAGCTAAATGCATTAAAAACGATTTGTCAGACAGTTGCAGCCTCTTTTTATTAGCTGTGGCGCAAGATATGATTCACAGACACGTTTCAAAGCGTAAATATCAGCCCCATTGTAATGTTAGATGCTTTAAATAAAAGTGTGCCTTTTATTGATCACATCTTAGGTATTATGAGTTATCTGGCTGGGGTTATTATAATTATATATTAATATACAACACAGAAGAAGAAGAACCTTTATTTATACAGCGCCTTTCACAGACAAAGCCACAAAGCACTTTACATTCACTCCATACTCGGTGGTGGTAAACTACGTTAGTAGCTTCAGTTTCCCCTGGGGGAGACTGACAGAAGCGCTGTCGCGACTACACACATCGCGCCTACACCAACACCATACATTTACACACACATCATTCATCCTGGCCTATTGTACATGTTTTTGGTGGTAGGGGAAACCGGAGTACCCGGAGGAAACCTACGCAGACACGGGGAGAACATGCAAACTCCACACAGAAAGGCCCCGTCCAGGTGGGAATTGAACCCGGGACCTTCTAGCTGTGAAGCGAGAGCACTAACTGCTGTGCTACCGTCCCGCCCACACACACAGCTGTCACCTGCAGAAGTTCTCCATCGACTCTGCCATTGTGGGCTGTGTACTTTATTATTTACTGTTTATACTTTTTGTCCCCACAAAGTCCTTGTTAGTCATTGTATATAAGATACCACTATTTACTTTTAATCAGGTTTTTTGTCTTTTTGTTTTGTTTTGTCACATTTCCTGCCTATTTGCACACCCTGAGTGTTTCTAAGAGCTGAATGTAACAAGTAAATTTCTCCAGTGTGAGATCAATAAAGGCTATCTTATCTTATGCTCTTTGAAATTAACAAATCCCAGGAAAGAGCCGTGAATCCCAATCAGTAAGGCTCGAAACTACAGGGTCACCAGGTTGTATATATAAAAGAGACGTGATATTTTGCATGCAAAATACATTGTGCTTTGACCCTTCAAATTGCATTTTCACTTCCTTTTTGATTATTTGTTCAGCCATACATCGCAACCCTTTTAAAGTCACAGCATGCACCTGTGAAGCCACTCACTAACAGCCTACTTAGCCACGGCCTGTTTATGTGTTCAGCCCCTAATGATTGCGAATATGTCTGTGCCAATGATTGACCGCCCCAGCAGCGTGTGTGTGGACTCTGCTCCACCTCAACACTAGCCTTGTGTCACGCTTCATTACCCCCCTTGCTCTGAGTAAACCAGTGCATTAACATTAGTTAATGTGTTAAGTCATCAATTCGGCCAAGACACTGTCCGCTTCACGCCTGTCCCACGCACTCTCTACCTGGCTGTTTTCGAGGCTACACTGCTTTGAAAGAACAAAAAAACATGCTATCTTATTTTAGTTTCAAATAGGTCAGTTTAAAAAAAAAATTTATACAATTTTGTTGTTCGGATTATCAAACAAAAATGTCAAATTCCACCATCAACTTCTATGCTGTGCCGCAGTCTTTCAGCTTTTCGGACATTATCGTCATAGTGATATACTTTCTCCTGAACTTGGCTGTGGGCATCTGGGTAAGTGAAGTTTGAAGGGAAGTTATGTTTTCCCATTCGGAATGCGTTTCCTAATTCTCGTCATTCTGTGGCAGTCTTCATGCAGGGTGAGCAGAAACACCCTGAGCGGCTATTTCCTGGCCGGACGTGACATGGCGTGGTGGCCGGTAAGCGTGCTAGGCATAACTCTTTTTTTTATTACGCTACTTACTTATGTTTCCCGTATATAGTGAAAAACCTTTTCACTAAATTAGTCGGGAGGATGTTTTGGTCGGTGAAAATGACCTGAAAAAAACATGGTGTCACTGGCATGTTTTAAGTTTTACTACAGTTTAGCTCAGGTGGAGTTGCGGCATTTATCCCTGAATGTTCCGCAGTGTGCCTTTAATATTTACACATTTGTTGCATCCATATTCTTCACCTGGATAGGCACATTTCACAATTTGCAAATGTCTGAGTTCACAAAATACTAAAGGAGGACAAAACACATTCCATTCCATAACTAGAAAAAAAAGCAGGTATGGTTTTATTGTTGTTTTTATGTTCTATTGTTTTTTACATTTTTAAAGTATTATAAAGTATCTTTTTTTATTTATTGATCTTTTGACTGTGTCTATTGGCTTGTAATGTTTTATTTTTCTTGTGCAGCACCTTTGAAACTCTTGTTTATAAAATGTGCTAAAATTGAAATTGTAAATTATTATTATAAATACTTCTGTTTTTTTTACTGTACCTTCTCAAGCTGGTGTGCTGAACCAATAGATCATGATACTGGTATATCATGGGTCGGGCTGTAACTAACGATTATTTTTGTAATCGATTTATCTACTGATTATTTTTTATGATTAATCGATTACTGTAATCAGTTGGCTGTGAATGGTGTATGAAATTAGTAATATTTAAAAAAAATTTACTCACATAAAGCAAAAGTGGCGCCGCTTGAGAGCATGTTGATGGAGTCAACTTAAAGTGAATGTTTGTAGGAGGCTCTGAGTGCCAATTCTGCTTCTGATTGGATGAGATATTTATGAAATTTACATTAATGTACAAAACACTACATACCCTAACTACTAAAACAAAGTAGGTTTTCATAAAAAATACTAAATTTTCATGTCATATTTGCAATATTTGAGTCTGTGTGAACCAGAAAATGATTAACCCATCCATCCATCCATTTTCTTCCACTTTATGCGGGGGCAGCAGTCTCAGCAGAGATGCCCAGACTTCCCGATCCACGCACACCTCCTCCAGCTGTTCTGGATGGACCCCGAGGCGACACCAGGCCAGCTCAGATACATAGTCCCACCAGCGTGTCCTGGGCCTTCCATGAGGCCTCCTCCCAAAAATGATTAACCGATTATTAAAATAGTTGTCGACTATTTCAATAATCAATTAGTTGTCAATTAATCGATTAGTTGTTTTAGCCCTAATCATGGGACACTTCTCTCCCAAATAGATAACATTTTTCAAATATTATAGTAATATCTCTTACAGATCGTTCACGTTATCAATTCGATAGTGTTTCTTTCCGCAACAATTTTAACCATACACCTTGTGCAGCAAAAATAAAATCCAGTAAAGATCCAATTGTTTAGTATCATTGGAGAACTTTCCAGAAATGTGTGTGTGTTGACAGATCGGATCGTCTCTGTTCGCCAGCTCGGAGGGCTCGGGCCTGTTCATCGGCCTGGCCGGGACCGGAGCGGCGGGAGGGATCGCTGTTGCCGGCTTTGAATGGAACGTGAGTATGCGGAGCACAATGGTTACATGGGGGGGGGGGGGGGGGAGATTGAAGAACAAAAATGGAAATGCAGTGGGTACTTATTTGGGGTGTCAGAAGACTTTGGGAAATTAAGAAAAAAACAAGAACAACAACTGAACCAACATAAATAATAATGAACATATTTGTTTTTTTTGCCTCCTAACATAATGTCTTATTTAAGTCTAATTTTAAGAGCAAAGAGAGATTTTAAGAGATTTTAAAGCAAAATCCTTGTAGCCTTAAAGTGATAGTCCAGAAGTCTAAATGTTTTGTAAAGTCCCCCCTTCTCGGATCTCAGCAACTAATCAGAGTCTAGTATCCTCCTGCGTAAACCAATGAGACGAGCTTTTCCTTTAAACCAGCCTGTCAGGTCCAATCAGGAGGGAGGGGGAGGAGTTTGATCATTTACTTTTGAAAATTATGTTCTTGCTTTCCTCATTTTGCGAACTCAGAAGGGCTTTTTGGTTAAAGAGGGAGACAAATTTGATTTCACTCTATCTCTCCTCACGTTGCAAACTTACAGACTATCACTTTAAACAAAATAAAATGTGCTGTTTGATTGGAAAAGGACATCCACATATACTATATTATACAGCAGTGTTTGGAGCGGAGAATGAAACAACAGTCTCAGTTTGGTTAAAACAAACTTATAATACAATACAGTATTTTGCTCCTAATGTTTTTGGTCCTAATGGTTTATAAACTTACTAGGTAAGTTCTTATTAACGGCTTGGCTACAACAAAGGACGACTGAAAGCTTTCAATTGGAATTAAAAATTGCTTTTTAAAGCCACACCGCGTAGAATTTCACGCAATGAATAACATTGAAATACAAGCCTTTATTGTATGACAGATATTTTCATAATTGAAAAATACCCCATGAATGTACAAACAAACATGTGCTTTTGCCTAAGACATGACTTTAACTTTATCGGGAGTGGGTACGTCTCCAGCTCGTCTCCATGGAGATGTGACTAAAGTCAGCAGAATTTGAGATTTAAACAGATCAGGTTCTCGTCCAAATCCATTCTTTAATAGCCCATTACAGTAATAGAATTTTCTGTGTCAAGCTGGTCATTAGGAGCATGTTTTGTACTGATGGCAACAGTATAGTCCCAAATGTTACATAGTGTGCCTTTAAGTGCCACTCTGGCAAATAATGACTTGTATTCTACATGTGCTTTACATGTGACAGAAACAACAATAAATTGAATGGATGTTTGTCCTGGTAAGTAAAAAAATAATCTGGAATAAGTTTTTTTGTTTTTGTTTTTTTGGAATGTGTTTAAATCACGCAATATGTTGATATAAAACATTGGGTATTTTATAGATATTTGGAAAACATATATACCAGCCAGCAGATGGCACTAACGGGACAGTTATTCTCAAATATGCAGTTCCGAAGCCTAAAACTGTGCCGATGACCAGACTGAAACCTGTTTCTCGTCATGCAAGCGGACAGTCCAGTCTCATCTTTCTTCTTAACCTCTCCCCCACAGGCCACGTACGTGCTGCTGGCTCTGGCGTGGATCTTTGTTCCTGTGTACATCTCCTCAGGGGTTGGTCTTCTACACACTAACACACACACATGACAAATTAGAGCTGGTTCTGCAGGTACTCGCAGGTGCCAAAAGACATTCCCGTCACTGTGTTCTCCGCCTAGAAAATTCTTCCAAAGGCGTGTTACACTTCAAGCATATAGACTTACTGTCATTAACCTGTGATTGACAGACTGCAATGTTGCTTTGTCAAACAATTATTTTTTTACCGTAAGGGAAGAGCATCAATCACTTTCTCCTTGCTGGCAGTTTTCTTAGAAGTGTCCTCTCGTCCTAATAGCGTTATTAAATTCTAAATAAAAATCTGTAAACATGACAAAAAGAAAGCATGTCGAAGCAAGTCGAGTCTCCAAAATGTATTAACCAACTGTAAATGTAACATTTGGTGATATATATTTTTGCAAAGTACTTACAGAGTATCCGGAAAGGATTCAACCGCCTTCACTTTTCCCACATTTTGTTATGTTTTTTCCTCATCAATCTACCCCATAATGTCAAAGTTAAAAAAAAAGTTTAAATGTTTTGGAAAATTTATTAAAAATGCAAAACTGAGATACCACATAAGTATTCACACTTTTCATTCAGTGCTTTGTAGAGGCACATTTATCAGCAATTACAGCCTCAAGTCTTCTTGGGTATGATGCTGCAAGCTGGGCACACCTGCATTTGGGGTATTTTTCCCATTCTTCTCTGCAGATCCTCTCAAGCTCTGTCAGGTTAGATGGGGAGCGTCGCTGCACAGCTATTTTCAGGTCTCTGCATAGATGTCCGGGCTCTGTCTGGGCCACTTAAGAACATTCACAGACTTGTCCTGAAGCTACTCCTTCGTTATCTTGGCTTTGTGCTTCGGGTCTTTGTCCTGTTGGAAGGGGTCCATCGCCCCAGTCTGAGGTCCTGAGCGTTCTGGAGCAGGTTTTCATCCAGGATGTCTCTGTACTTTGCTGCATTAATCTTTCCCTCAATCCTGACTTGTCTCCCCGTGCCTGTCGCTAAAACACATCCCCACAGCATGATGAGCGGTGCCTGGTTTCCTCCAGATGTGACGCTTGGTATTCAGGCCAAATATTCTATTTTGGTTCCATCAAACCAGAAAATCTTAAGCTTCGTAACGTTCATTGTGTTTACTTGTGTTACTAGTATAATTTTCAGAGTTGTTTTGGTCAGACTAGAGATGTCAGTATTAGAGATGTTGAAATATTTACCTTTACGTGAATCAGCCATTATCTGCAGCTTCATGGTCTGAGAATCGTTTAGGGCTGTCATGGGCCTTTGACTGAGGAGAGCTGGCCACTCTACCATACCAGACGGAAGCCTCTCCTCAATTTGACAAAGTGTCACAAAATAATGCTTTGTCCCATTTTTACTTTCTGTATTGGAGACCTTCTGGATGAGTGAGAGTGTACACAAACACTTGACAATAGGCTTTATATAGTTTTTTGGATCTCACGTGAAATATTAAGAATCAAGAAAATCCCAAACCGTTTCCCATACTGGATTGTTGAATTGTGCTTTTCAGATTGTGACTATGCCGGAGTACCTGGGTCGCCGGTTTGGAGGAGAGAGGATCCGAACATACCTGGCTGTTCTCTCACTAATGCTGTCTGTCTTTACCAAAATATCAGTACGAAATCTCCTTATTCAACTCCATTTTGACCAGTTTGATGGTTACGTGTTGCTAAATGCTTGTGTCCATGTTCAGACTGACCTGTACTCGGGAGCCCTGTTTGTTCAAGTGTGTTTGGGCTGGAACCTCTATCTCTCCACAATCCTCATGCTGGTTGTCACCGCTCTCTACACAATTGCAGGTAAACAAAAGATCATTTCACAAAATGCAAAAGTTACTAATTCCAAACTTCATACACTGGCTATTAACTAACTACAATCAGGTGGTCAGTAAAAAAGTAAATTTTATTTTTAAATACTGTGTTAGAGGATCTGTACTTTAGTAGTTTTTTCCTAAAAAACTTTTTAATTTTACTCCACTGCATTTGAAAGATAAATAAAATACTTTCTACTCCTACTACATTTCTAAAAAAGGCTTCAAATTAAAAATAAAATGTGTCCATGTGTTAAATTCATTAAGCCTTTTGGCACACACTCCAGAACTGTAGGGGGCAGTGTGCAGATGTTCTTTTCAATTTCCACTGACTCACCACAAGGAAGAAGGTTTGTCCCTGTTGTATTGCCGTACAGCAGGTGAATTTAAGCTAGATGTTTTGCGTCTTTGAAGCCGCAAAGTAATTTTTCATAATATTCACTAAACTTTCTATTGTGATACTTAAGTATTCTCTACTACAGAAAATACTTCAGTTCTTTCACATAGAGGAACAGGCCACCGTTTTTCCATACTGAGATATGTTCTTACCTGAGCTTACACGAGTTTATGCGCACCTGTCTGGTCTTTGTGCGTGCCTGTGGAAGACCGTGGTAGCTTCTAACTTCACCCCGTTTGGAGCTAAAGGAATATACTGGGAGAGGCCAAATCCTAACAACATCTTTGGTCGTTTTGCGTGACTGAGGGCACATAGTTCTTCCATACTGTGATATGTTTTTACCCGAGGTTAGAAAGTTGATATGTACCTGTCTGGTCTTTGTGCGTGCCTGTGGAAGACCGTGGTAGCTTCTAACTTCACCCCGTTTGGAGCTAAAGGAATATACTGGGAGAGGCCAAATCCTAACAACATCTTTGGTCGTTTTGCGTGACTGAGGGCACATAGTTCTTCCATACTGTGATATGTTTTTACCCGAGGTTAGAAAGTTGATATGTACCTGTCTGGTCTTTGTGCGTGCCTGTGGAAGAGCGTGGTAGCTTCCAACTTCACCCCCGTTTGGAGCTATAGGAATATGCTGGGAGAGGCCAAATGCTAACAACATCTTTGGTCATTTTGCGTGACTGAGCGCACGCACAAAGACCAGACAGGTACGCAGCAACTCGTCTAAGCTCAGGTAAGAACATATCTCAGTACGGAAAAATGGCGGCCTGTTCTTTAAGTAATGATTTGACTGAGGAACTTTTACTTGTATTGGAGTAATGTTTGACCAGTAGTGCGTATGCTTTTGCCCAAGGGATGAAATTAAGGACTTTGACCACCACTGGATGGTTGTGCCAAATGGTTACATAATGCAGCATTATTACAATATTTTACTCTCTTAACGTCCGCTTTTAACCAAGTGCATTTTCTCTAGTTCAGCTTTACCCAAAACTAAAAGGTTACAGCCTTTTGGACTGTTCTTTTCATTTCTTTTTTGTAATGTTTTCGTCACACATGTTTTATCACTTTTTCATCACATTTTTATTACTTTTTTGTTGTGTTTTTGTCACTTTTCTGTCACTTTTGTTGTATTTTCATCCTAGTTTTCATCTAATTTTAATGTTAAGACATTAAGAGTTAACTACAGTTTATTGACGAAGAGACAGCATTATTATTAGACCGTAGAACCCTTTCCACCAGATTCATCAACATAATACAAAGACTACACTATGTTATTTCAAGCCAGGCTGCACACCCTCACCAAACCACTCAGATTAAACGTGGGCTATTTTTAAACCAGACATAACGTGATATAACAAATAGCTTTGTGAGGTGCCACTCGTTACTCAACAGATAATGATTTGAACAACAGGGAATTTCCTGGATGGATTTTGAAAGGGAGACTGTTCTCTCTGTTCCAAACCTCCTGATGATTTGAAACAGTTACATACTGAAAGATCACAGGCCTGGTTTGTTTGGCCTTGTTATCTCACTTGACTCTTTTATTGTTTAACAGTATAAAGCTCATTTGTTTATAACTTCATAAGAGAACATTCTGACATGCTGTTGTGACGGAGGTCAAAAAACATCACTAATCTCATTTTGTAAATGGTTACTAATTTTGATATTACGCTCTCTCTCAGGTGGTCTTGCTGCCGTCATCTACACTGATACTTTACAGACGTTTATCATGATTGTAGGAGCCATTATTCTGACTATCACTGGTGCGTACAAGTTAATCACTTAATATTTAAAGGGCATGTGACCAGTTTCCACCTTTTGCTATATATTACTTAATTTAAAGCGATAATGCTTGTGGTAAGTATTAATCAGACCTGGGAAGTGTCTCATCAAGAGAAATAATTCGGCCCTTAAACATTAGAGATATAAGGAAAAGGGGATAATTCAAACTATAGAACTGGGACTCGCTCATGGCCCTTATTTTCAGTTTTGTAGGACAGCGACCGTTATGAAATGTTTACTTCTTCTACTGTCATAACCTGGGCTCGAAGTGAAATGATAAACGTCACAAAAAATGTCGGGACTTTCATCTTATGGGAGTGCCACTACTATGATGCACCTTTGGGATTTTACTGTATTTTATTTTAAAATACATTTGTTTTTGTTCAGTTAAGACATAAGTCATAAATGTCAAAGAATTAGAAAATGTTCCTCATTTTTGTCATTGTTATATTTGCACTGATTATGTTAATAAATATGAGCTGAATTTCTAAACTGGTTACGGTTGGATTAAGATTTAGAATGAGTTATTTTTCTTGGTGGCAGTGGTATTTGACTCCCAAATATGGTCAAAATAAGGAAAAATACAATAGTTTATATTTTTCTTACAATACAATTATGTTGAAAATGTTTTCATGCGAGTAGTCTTCCCTGTCATATTCATTCTAAAACTGTAATAACATAATACATCTTTTTTTATCGTCAGCCTTTAATAAAATTGGTGGCTATAGTCAACTGGCACAGGCTTACAGCGTGGCAGTACCACGGAAGATTATCCCCAACAGTACGTGCCACCTCCCCCGTGCGGACGCCATGCATCTGTTTAGGGACGCGGTCACAGGAGACTTGCCCTGGCCCGGGATGACTCTGGGACTCACCATACTGGCCACGTGGTACTGGTGCACGGACCAGGTGGGTACAGGACCGAAATTATCATATATAGACCATAGAATTGTAATAAATAGTAGACCAAATTAAATGTAAAACCTGTTTTACTTATTTGGATGTTTTTGAAATCTAGATATCGATATGATACAACTATGGGTTAGGTGAAAACCAAGCATTTTTCAGAAAAATAAATGTGCAGTGCAGTTTTATTGATGAAAATCGTCTATAGCTTTTTTGAATTTAATGTTTTGAATGTTCATATCTCGATATCGATACGATAACGATATATCTTTCAGTCCTACTTCAGTGGAATACTCATGGATGACCGAGTACTTTTTAAAGAAATAAAACCAAATATTAGGATTGATCTTGAAACATGTAGGCAAGTCACTTTCTCACGAAGTGAAATGATAATTTACTGGATAATGTTGTCATTCATTCAAATGTTCATGTTTGCCATGAACACTCTGTCCGAGAACAAACATTAATTTCCACAGTAACCGAAACCTAAAACAAACAGCTCCTTAGTGCTCTGGGCTCAAAAGTGTTTAACAGGAATGATGACACCAAATCAACAGTAGCATAATATTATTATTGCTCTTTATTTACACTTAAGGCCACAGAATCCTTATGAATATTTACACAGAATGTACAGACTATCAATTTCCTCTCCGTTATCGGGCACAAACTAATTGAACAACCCTAAAAAAAATAATAAAAAAAACATCCTACGATAAAACACAGTAATCAGACAAAAAAGGTCTGCTGTCTTTTTGTTCCAAAAAATAAAAAAATAATACAAAGTTTGATAATAACTGATGAGAGCCTTTAAGTTAGATTAAAACAAAAGGAAGCGAGAAAATGAAGTGCACAAGTGTTTGAAAAAACATTTCAAAACATTGAGACAAAAACATCAAATGACCAGAACTTCAGGAATGAGAATGTTGTTTCCTACTAAGATGTTATTTCCTTATTTCCATTTGAGCTCAAAATAACTTTGGTCTATCTACACTAGCTTCTGAGCGAAGTTACGTTGCCTTCTAAAGTTTCCATTTGCCTTAGAAGGAATTAGTGTCAGGGTTGGAAGTTGAAACTCGAGAGTCCAGACGAATGGCTACATCTTTACCAGTAGATGCGAGTTGTCAAATGTGGGTGTAAGAAGACCGCTGCAGACAAAACGCCCATCCAGGTCTTGCGTTCGGCAGCTACATAAATTCACCAGTGGTCACCATAATTTAATAAAAACACACAAAAAAGATTACACTTCACTTAGGATTTTATTCTGGAAGTTTTTATGGTCAAAAGTACCGTAAACATGTTTAGGTAGCCAAAACTTAGGTTTAAATACATTAGGTCCTATTCCAAATGTCTTATTTTAATAACCCACAGCAAATGATTGGAGCACGTTCGGTATCGCTGTCACATTTATCAGCATTTCCTGGCAGTCAAGTTGCTGCTGTGATGTGACGTAGCGAACACAGTACATTCTGAAATGTTGATGTGAGTGGCTTTAAGTCAGAATTGAGGTACATTCAGAGTCAGAAGAGTCATTGCGCGATGTGGCTAAGCTAGTTCCGCTAACCAGAAGTTTTGAGCACCAACACTTCGCTTTCCATTCATTTTCTATGGGGTTTAGCGTCGATCCGATCGAATAATCATATTATCATAAATTCCGTGGTGGACAAAGGAAGAGAAGTCTGTGTTTATAAAGGTCGGAAAGTTTGTCTAGAAGCTAAGTGCTAACATGAAATAAAGCTCTTCACACCGAGTAAGTGATCGTCTACCAGGAACTCGCCATCCAACACAAAATGCTTTAGAAATAATCCTTATTCAAATGGGTGTAAGATCATTTGAATAGGAAATGAACAGGAACAACTGGCGCTCTCAACTTCAGTCATTGGAACTAGCATAGCCATATTGTACAAGTCAATTGATCCCCAAAGGAAATCCTTTTCACTGCAGAATTAACAAACTTCCCCCAAAAATCTGTCCCATTCAGTTATTGCCAGTTAAGATGTTATAATTACAAAGGTCACCAGATTAAAAAGTATTATAGTTCTTGATTTGACGTATGCTTTAGCACCCAGTATTTTCATCTATTGGGCTTGTTCATTTGCGGCACCTTCTTCTGTGAGGCTCCAGCCCGTGCCTTCAAGTGCTTTAAGCTGCCCAGTTTTGAGAAAGACACTCCCAACAGTCCAGCGGGGTTGGCCGGGGCCTGCTCAGACGGCTGATGGCCCTTCTTGTTGCCGGGACTGTGGCGCCGCGGCGATCGTCCCGAGCGCATCTGAGAGGTGGGCTGGGCTGAATCTGGATGTAGCAACTGAGTTTGCCAGTACCTGTGCCCTCCGATCACGGGGGCCCCCGCTCTGGACGGACGGTGGAAAGTCCCTGGCTTTGCGATGATTACTTTAGCGCGTCCCGGCGATCTAGAGGACTGGAACAGCTAGCAGAGGCAAACACAAAATAGACTTCATTAGATTTGTATGTATATGAACCATTTCAACAGAAGAACCCATTTTAATGGTTCAAATCTTAAAGGCTGCAATTAGCCCGCTGCAAACAACAGACTCTCCTGTCTACATGTGATATTTATATAAATCCAGCTTAGGTCACTACAAACGCACTATGAAATCTATGTGATTCTTGTGTTAGTTTAGCAAGTTTGTCTTTTCTGAAATGTTAGCGCTTCTGGGTGTGTTTAAAATATGCATGAACTAAGCATACTAAGCAAATCACAACACTGAAAACAAGAAGACTGATGCCCCCGTAGTTTCCTTTCCTTTCCTATAGATTAAAAATAGGATCAACAAAAAATACTATAGAATCACATTTTGATTTTTATATTTGAAAAGTAATCAAATAAGTGAAAATTTTCTCCAAATTAGTGTGTGCTGCACAACGGCTTACGCCAGGGGTTCTCAAACTTTACACACCAAGTACCACCTCATAAAATATTTGACCAAATTTTTTTTTTAAGATTTAAAATATACATAATTTCCTTTTTTACAGCCACCGCCATATTGTACCCCGTCGCTAATGTAACAACTAGAGAAGAAAAATGTATTGGATGCTCAACTACAACTACTTTCTCACTCTACTGTGAGGTCAATCAATCAATCTTCCTTTATAAAGCGCTTTTCATACCGAAAGGAATCAAAGTGCTTTACAGATTACAACATTTAAAACAATACGCCCCGCATCATACATCCATCCATATACATACATACATATAATATACAATATATCATTAGGACTAAATAAATAGATGTCAGTTAAAAGCTAAGCTAAAAAGGTGGGTCTTGAGCCTGCTCTTAAATACATGAACGTTCTCTGTGGTTCTGAGCTCCTCCGGCAGGTCGTTCCAGAGGCGAGGGCCATAATATTGGAAAGACGGTGTTTGGAAGGTGGTGTTTGTTAGGGAATATTCCAACCACAGGGCATATTTCACAACATATGCCCTATAAGTGTATAGTTATACACTTAAAATGTTGATAAGTGATTCACCTTTCGCCTTCCGAGTACCATTTGGCCTAGATGAAAATCCTATCAGGTCTAAAGCAGGTCTAAAATAGTCCTAAATTGGTCAAAATGATCTCCACATGAAATTTTTTTTCTAAAACTGAGGAACTCCAAGTACCAGTGGAACTAGTGCCACAGTTTGAGAACTACTGGCCTAGGGGTTAGCTCACAGCACACATGGCTGTCCCAGTGTTTTGAGTTTGAGCCTTGGTAATATGCTGAATGTCTTTCCCTCTTCCTACTGTGATGTTATGAGTGAAAAAAATAAATAAAATAATGTTCAATAAAAATAAACTAATTGGCTTTGTTGGATGCCATTCCATGCTACTCATCCTTTCATTTACTTCGTAGGTGATTGTTCAGAGGTCCCTGTCTGCCAAGAACATGAGTCATGTGAAAGGAGCATCCATCCTGGCTTCCTATCTGAAGCTCCTGCCCTTTATTTTCATCATCCTGCCTGGCATGATCAGCCGAGCCCTCTATCCAGGTGCGTACAACAGATTCTGTGCACCTTGCCCGCATGCAGCGACTTGCCTAAATGCCGCGGAGAAAACACACCCTTTAGTTTGAGGTTCGTGCGTGTGCTTTTCCTGTAACATTGACTCAGCACCGAGGTCTGATGTGGCTTCCTTTAATTCAGGGAACTTCCACATTAGAGCAGTTTATCTGGGCTTCGATCACATGATTCTTACGTCTTCCTGTGAGGATCTTAGTGGCTTTAAAGCTTTCTAAAGTATGTTTGACACTTGCACAAGCAGTCTTTGTTTTACATGTTCAAACATACCATATTTGTTCAGGGTACGTGGGGCCTGGGTGTATGTATATATCCATTAATTTAAATGTATTTTTAAGAGCTCATTTGTCACCAATTTGGGCAAAATGTCAATTTCTAAAATGTATTAAATCTTCAAATCATACAACTTTCTCACTCTCGAAAGTCAGATTAGGCAACAGGGATTACTACAACCAAAATACAACAATTGAAATGTTTTTTATTAGCAAGCTCATCACTCAAAAACACTTTATGGGTTTTATTTTCTCCCCATCAAATCTTAAAAGAGTCACACCGGATGCTTCGAAGAGCTGCATGTGGTTTAAGATTGTGGTTGGCTACACATGCGCCAAATGAAATGTATTTGTCATCAGATTTGACCTTTGAAAACACCACTATGCAAAGAGAAAAGCCACAGCTATTATTTTTCCCAATGGCTTGTTGCTGGTTCTGTATGCAACAGTGTAGCATTTATTACAATATTTAAAAGTTTAATGTATTTTGTGAATACAGTGAACTTTTCTAATACATATCTGGAATGCGGTGTTGCATTGCGTTGTCTTTATGGGTAGTTAAAAGAAAAGCTTGAAAGTTTAAGTAAAAGCATGTAGTTTTGAAAACGTCTGCAAGAGAAAACTACTGTAAATGAAGGCCAAAAACAGTGAAAGATTCTTACTGATAACATTGTGTTATTTTATTAGCGGGTAAGTTGTTCCTGATTCAATTTGGAATAAGAGGCTGCATACCGACAGTCCCGAGTTCTTAACAATAACTGCTTTTTTGTTTTTTTAAAGCCTTTGCGAATAGAGGCTGCATATTTCTTCAAGTCCAAAACAAACATCTCATGCTTCAGGAACTCGCAGACCATTTTCCTTTTGGTGTAACAACCTCTTCATTTATTCACAGCTTGTTTGTAACTGAATTTTATGAAATGGTTAATGCTAAATGTAGCTACTTAATTTTATTCATAGCAAGTGCTCAGAATGACTATTTCGATCATACTGTGTGTCACTACATGATTTAGTGTTTCTTTAGTGATGTTGTTTATAAGCCATAAACTGACTCACTACAGCCACGTGGGAACACCGGACCAAAGTAGTTTAGACTACAAGGCCAGCAGGAAAGACAACGAATTTCACCTCTGTGTGGATGGGCATATAGTTACTATAGCCCTCTAGAGCAGTGTTTTTCAACCTTTTTTGAGCCAAGGCACATATTTTTCATTGAAAAACGCACGAGGCACACCACCAGCAGAAAATGTAACAAACTCTGTAGCCTATATTCACAATATAAAGTGGTTCTCATCAGTGTCTTGGATAGAAACGCCATATAGTCTCGCTAGCCACAATGCCACTGTCACCGCCACTTGTTGCATCCATGCATCACTAATTCTCTTGTCTCAACAAAATGAGCTACCTACGACCAGTTACTGATATGGAAGAGTTTTACATGGTTACTCTGCCCATCACTAGACAGCACAGAGACTTGACAATGTCATATTATTTGCAGATAATAATTTCAAATAATATTTTTTAGACCCACTAGGTGAAATTGGATAATTTCCCACGGCACACCAGACAATAGCTCACAGCACACTAGTGTGCCCGGCACAGTGGTTGAAAAACACTGCTCTAGAGTACTAATATGGCTCTATTTTCACCCCATCCATTGGCATGCTTTCTTGAGTCATGGTTCTCAGATGTTAATCTATAAAAATGAACCAGACAACCTCAGCCCTCCATTTAAAGAGAAAATAATCTAATTAAATTAGCTAATCAGGGTGGTGAGCTTTCCTGCTCTTCTCTCTCCCAATCTGTTTGGATGTAGTTGGCCTCTGGTTTCCTTTGAAAGGATTTTTGATGTTTTTGGGACTCTCGTATTACACCGCTGTAACTTCCTGTTAAGTTTTGAACTAGGACTGCACAATATATCAAAAAATATTGTATAGCAATATTAGGTGATGCAATATCCGTATCGCAAGAAGCCACAATATATCGCAACATCGGTAGTTTTTTGTGTGTGCAAAATCAGGCACACAAAAAAATGCACTGAACTTAGAAATGTGGAGAAGTTCAGTTTTAGTTAAAGATGTCCTGATTTGATCACATTTTAGTCTTGTTTTGACACAATTTGCTGAAAAAATTGTTACTTACTATTTGTGTTTAATCACAATGGAATAGATCGTGTTAAAATGGTTTAGAGAAATATCACAATAATATTGTTATCGCAATTTTGCACAGCTGGAACGCATATCGCAACCTACTTCAATATCGTTCAGCCCTATTCTGAACCTTGATAATAGAGCGCATGTTTTAAGATAGCTTAGTAATTTACAGATGTTCCAACAAGCTGTAAGCTACAATATTAAAAGTAGTTACTGTATACTGCGTGACGTGCCAGTATCTAGTCCTGTGTTGCTTGTATTGTTTTTGCACATGGGTTGTTTATTTGTCAATCAGGTTTGGAATAGTTGCTATAATCAAAAGGCCCGGTCTTAACAATTAAGTCCAGAGCAGATGTGATTACAGCTACTACATTTCTGGATTTAGACGGCTGAAATTTTTAAAGAAAAACTTCACTCTTCTTCAAAGGTCAAAACTTACAGTATATATGAGCAGCATTGGTAAGTAAAGAGTGCTCACCTGCCCTATATGCCTGTGCGGGGATGTAAAGTTCTGCCGCCTCATCTGCTGCGACTGCCGGAGGAGCGCCATGCTGTCCTCTGTCTGCCTGGCGGGTTCCCTCAGGTCCAGCATGCTCTGGGAGAAGCGGGCCATCACGTTTAGACCGTCTCCCTGCCTGTGCCCCTGGCTGGACCCCCCGTTCATCAGCAGTTCCTTGTGCTGCCCCGCCTGAGCATCGTAGAACTCTTCGGAGGAGCCCGTGGAGTTACTTGAGGGGTCTTCGCTGCTAACCCCCCGATCGCAGATGACCTTTGTGCTGTCCTGGCTGCCCTCCTCGTTGCTGACCGAGCCCCTCTCCTCTCTTTGGGACTGCAGCCGGTGCCGGGTCATTTTCACCGCCTCGGGTTCCGGCGCTTTGTCGGAGGAATCCACTTGGTCCATTTTCACCAGCGTCACTTGGGCGTCTACGGGTTTCTCTGTGGACGCTGTGTCTATTACTAATTGTAAAGTGCGACGCTTGGGAACTGGCGGTGCAACGTTTTGTGTTTCTAAATCCGGGTTTGCAACGTCCATCGGCTGTTCGATCTTTGTGACATTTTGCTGTGATGTTGGAATATCCTGGCTAGGTTTACCATCGTCTTTCTGAACTTCAGTCTTTTGCAGTTCCTCTTTACAGTCTACTTTATCTTTACTTATTAGAGCGGGTGTTTTCACCTCTGCTTGTGTTTTGGCCTCTGGGGGCTTATTCTTTGATTGCTCAACGGTCTCCGCCTTTTCAGCAGGAGTCGAGGCAGTCTGGTCATCCTTCTCAGTTGGCGCGGTCAGCGGCGAGGTAAAACGTATCGCTTGGCTCACTTCAAACCTTTCCGACCGCTGCAAGTGAACCTGATGGGCTCTTTTGTCATCTCTAATGTTTATGAAGCCAATAACATCACTGGGAGGATCCGGCTCAGGCCAGGTAGGAAGATATGGAATCAAGTAAGCCTTTTCGAGATGCGCTAATCCCGGATGTAAAGGCGGCGGCTCGTGAACCGCCTTAAGACGACTCTTTATGATCTTCACTCCCGCAGGTAGCTGGGAGCTGGAGTTCTGCCTGCTGGAGTTTTGGTCAGAGGACGAGGGGCTCGTGTGGGTTCCCGTGGCAACCAGAGCGTATTTGGGGTTGACGAGCTTGCGGGCCACGGCCGCGGAGACGGGGACAGGGGCGGTGTGCGGGATGGGGTCTGGGATGGGTTCATCTACCATTGGGATTTTGTTGAGGGACACGCCCCGGGACAGGAGGTAAAGGTCGCGGAACTGGAGGTCGAAGGTCTCCACGGCTTGCCCTGAGACAACCGTGATGAGGTTACGGTCCAGGCGAGAGGATGACCAGGTGTAGCTGAAAGAGCACAACAACAACAACACGCTTTTAGTTTTTGGAAAGAATGCTGCTACTTTTGTTGAAACCTCATTCGATGTGAAATATTACAGGCTTGAACTCACAATTTAAAGTACATTTTGAAACACATTTTTAGATTAAGTATTACACTGAATCATTAAACGTAGCCTGGCACTTAGTCAGCAACTTGTAATTTCTGATCTCCTCACAGGATCTGTGAATGCACTTCCTTGTTTAAGACATGAATAGCGCGGTCAGCATGGGCACGGTTACAGGGCTGTGTGGAATGCAGTAAAATAAGAACAAGCAATGGCACTGCAAGACTTGGCCTAAACTCTGACATTACTGACTGTATGAAGCAGGCGTATTAGAATCTCAAATACTAAAGAATCTTTGTATGTGGAGTCATGTACAATCCCACATACAGTATTTGTTTTTTTTCCATTTAATATAATATAGGCTTTAAGAATATCTAGTCTTCTTAGTATTCTTTGCACTAGTGAGGCGTCACGCACTTTCTCCACATGGGAACAAAAGAGAGGCTGTGAATTCTTACTGAGAAAAGAAGCTTCTCTGTGTGTGCCGAGTCAATAAAAAAAAAAGTACACCGTGTTATCCTCGGATTTTGCAAGTCTATATTTGGCTGTTTTCACATATTTTAACTTGTGTTAGTTAATGTTAAAACATTACTTTTAAGTTATCTGAAATGTATCACACAGCTGTTAATGGGTTAATTTCTCAGTTCTCATTATGCTGAATCAAGTATTTGGCAAAATTCCAAGTTTAAAAATGTGCTGCAAGGAATCAAACAGGGCTGAACTTGGGAATGGACTTGTAGCTACTTAGTATTTGCACTTTGTAGGCAAAACAAGGATGAAACAAAACAAATTACTGGGCAACTTAAATTACAGACAGACATTTTAGCAGATAGCTCACTCTGAACAACTTAGTTGGCCGCTATATTTTTGTGAAATCAATGAATGATAGTAAATGCCAAAACCATATTGTTGCCGCAATAGCCTTGGGACGACAAGGGAGACTGCAGTTAAAGTGCAAATGACAAGTTTTCATGTTTTTCTTCTTATTACTAAGTCTGATGGGATAATGTCAGTGGTAAGTATCAATGTTGACTATGTTCATAGATTAACAATGAAAGGTTTATCAAGAAAAGATGAAAGAAAATCCAAGGATATAACTGGGGCTCACATGGCCCATTAGATACAGTTCTGGAATGTTTACGTCACATCTGTGCCCATTTAGAAAAATTACAAAAAGTCAAACATGGTAAACTAGATTTAATTTCAGCAAAAATCTAAAGATGTGTTGTCAAATTTCTAGTGAAATGTGCAATCTCACTTTAATGGGGACATGTCATGCACAATCAACTTTTTTAGATTTTCAACCACGTTACAAGGTTGTTCGCTCATCAAAAAGGCAACCTGGCTAGACCAAAAATATAATGTATATTTTGGGTTCATTCATGCAGGTTTGCGTAATACAGTGTTTTTAGCCCCCTTTAATTTGTTGCATGTTGTTGGCTGAAAAGGAAAGCTTGTATTTTCAGTTCAATTTGCACATCAATCGAACATCGAGTGCACATCAATCGAACATCGAGATGCAAACTAACACTTCTTGGTGATCAAATGTTCTTTCCGTTTGCAGTAATTAAAGTTATCAAACATGCCAACGTTCCCAAAAACAGTTTTAAAAGCCACATTTATGCATTATATGTGATATGTCCACTTTATATGTATTTTCCAGTGCTTTGTGTGTCGGGGAAAAAAAACGCTGGTTGTTGAAGTCGATGATTCTTTTAGCTTTATGTGCATGTAGCTACCACCCTCACCTGTATGAACCTGAGATGGCTCGGTCCCCATCCACCAGAAGGAACTTTTCCTTCAAAGATCCTTGCACTTTTTGAGCCGAGCGCAATAGAAACTCCACACCTCCACAACTGCGAACCCGCAAATTCTGAAAATGTGCAGAAAAGATGCATATTATAATGCTTTGACAGCAATGGAAGATGCAACGGTTGACATATCAACAATCCCATTTGTGTCAAAAGTAATAATGCCATAGTAATGCTGGCAGACTCGGTTGGTACTAAAGCTGTAAGTAGGCGCAAGCTTCAATGGCACACCCTGTGTTGTTTGTCTTTTGGCCTGTGATAAGGGTGTGGTTTTATGTAGTGAGTTCTGTGTTACATCTCACAGGAGAGCACTGATGCCATAAACACTATTATAGTGTAGATTTGAGATAACAACGGTGAGAGGTCCAACAATGAAGGCGGAAAGGAGAACTGAACGTAAACAAATTGCAGAAGTGAAAAGTATAGCTAAACCTAATTGTTGTTGCCAACCCAACAAAGAGATTCCAGCAACTCGACAAGCTGGTGCTTGCACCTTTTGCCGCCATGCCTGCAGAAACCTGTTCAGCCAAGGTCAATGAGGTTCCTTCTGTGGCTATATATGATTCAAGATTCAATGTGACTTATTCGAAATTATATTTATCTCATCCTCGATTGTGGAGCGGGGGGTGGGGGAAGAGGGGTGGGAGGGAGGGCAGGGAGTTCAGCTTCCCGATGGCCCTGTGTACGAAACTGTTCTTAAGGCGACTTGACCTGGCCCGTCGAGTAAACAGTAAACAGTTACATTGACTCTCATTGACTTGACTGGCATATTCAAGCTTGAGTAATATGGTCTTGAAGAAATCCATACAGTTACTCAGGGCTCCGGGTTCAAGCAACTATACTCTCACTTGGGTAAATATTGTGGCTACTCTCAGCATGTGCCTTATATTAATAAACTTTGGTACAGCATTGGAAAGTGCCTGTTGTCTTGTCCGCATTATTTCACCCAGTTCATTGTATCCAAAACATCCTGTGGGTGTGTTACCTTCAGGTGCCCACGGTGCATATCAGCTCGGCCGCACATGGACAGGAAGCAGGGCACAGACGCCGAGTCGATAATGATGTACACTGGAATTCTGCGTTTGTAGGACGCATCCAGCAGATCGCGAAAGATATCCACATCTGTGAAAACATCCATGACCACAGCGATCACCTACAAAAACAAACAGTCAGGCAATAAAAATAATGCTTTTGCACCTGGAAAGTGAAATCGGAGGATAGGATTATCCCTCATCCCATCTGAGATAAGGATAGGATGAGGAATAATCCTATCCTTATATCTCAATGTTGTTGAAATAATTAATAAAGTAGCTACACGTGCGTTAAAGAAATGTTTATGACATGTTAAAACAAAATCTCCACCCAAAGGTATAGCCGAGTAGATTTTCCTGTTTAGTGTATAGGCTCTAGGGTATTGCCCTGTTGTTTATGAGCGGCAGGTAGAGCCATTTTTCTCACGCGAGACATGTTTCATTAGGGGTGAGTGATGCATGTGCACGTCAGGCACATGCAGCAGGATGTAGGGCAAAGAGAAACCCTGGAATGTGCAACAAGGTAGTGAAAGGTAAAGACACATGATACATGCTGTTCAGTCAGCGTGCACTGTTGGTAAAAGACTGAGGCTGTTTTTGCATAGTGCATTTAGTGCACTGGCTTTTATTTGTATTAATAAAAAAACAGGACAGTATTTTCTTTGGATAAAATCTGTGCTTCCTGATAGGCCGTATTACTTCAAAATGTCTCTTTCTGACGGTTATGTCAGAGCCTAAACTTTTTTAAGTTAACCACTCACTATTCATCTATGTATTGTTTTAGCACTGGTAGTTATTGCTTCACCAGATCTACAGATCATTCACCAAAGCATAAAAAAAATGGCTGCTGGAAGGCCAAAGATGTAGGTGATCTTTTAATAACACCGAATGTATAAATACACTTTAATATCAGAGGCTACTGGTGTAACCATTTATCTTTTCAAAAGTTTTTTACAATGTTTTGAGGATGTGGAGTGTAATGTTTCTGTATTATCGCCTGCGCTGCACCAAATTGCCAAAGGGACTAGAAATGGAAATGAGCTGTGTGGGCTACTCTCACATATTTGCATGTCAAAATGTTCGTTGAATTAAAAGAAAAACAGATACAAATACAATGAGTATTGTCTCATATAGAATGACTTTTTTATCCAAAAGTTGGAGGTAGAGCAGGGTAGTTTCATACAAGGTGAGATAGTCTAGCAGTTATTGACCTTGGTAAAGTGACACAAACACTTGGCAGCATTAGAAAAGTTTTTTCTGGGGCTTTCCCATGTCATCGTCAAAAGTCCAGTGTTGTATTGATAGAGCCCATCATCTGACCATAACGCCTACCTTCTGCGCAGATGCAATGCTTTTGCGCACCACCTCCTTGATGTGCGTTTGCCCGTCTGAAGAGGGCTGCGTGACCACCGTCACGCGTGTCACCCCCCGGTAGGAGATGGACTCGGGCCAGCCCAGGTCCAGTTCTGCCACTGACCACTCGGAGCGGTCAGGCCAGTACTGGAGTGAAATTTCCCCGTCCCCGCCCGCGTCCTCCCCGGCCCCCGGGGTCATGTTGCCAGGTCCTGGGGTCATAGGGGTGTCTGGTCTCTGGTGGTGCTCATGACCCGGCCGGTACAGCTCCGTGTTGCTTTCGATCTGATTCAGCTCCGCGTCTGAGAGGAACTGGCGAACATCGCGGGTCTTGATAAAGTCCATGAACTCATCACGGCCATGGTTCACCAGGATCTCCAGCGCGAGCCGCTGGTCCTCGCTGTAGAAGAACTCCGGTTTGCTCTCGTTCACGCGCCAGTTGACGTGGTGGTCGTCCAGGCACTGAACCTGGGACAGCGCCATGGTCCCGGTGCCCCGTCAAAGTAAACAACAAAACTCTCTCAGTGCACGGGGTCACAGCGGGGAAAAGTGGTTTAGGTCATGAGCGCTATCCAAAAGTCCGCGTGATCTGAGCTCATGAACGCGTAAACAAGAAAGTTTCATCAGAGAGATAACGGGTTAGATCAGCTCCACACCGCCCCAGTCCCACTTCTTTGGCTGTGTAACAAACACTGTCAGGAGCAGGTGGAACAAAGCACTCCTCCCTCAGCCCCAGGCACGCCTTTTCCTGACGATTACCTGCACGACGCGGTTTGACTGCGGGCCCGCGGGGCTGTGCGCACACGGGCTGCCGCTGCTGCTAGGAGTGTGACTGTCTCAGACAGACGAGCCAGAGCGACACATGTAGGAGTCTGCAGCAACAAAACCAGACATGAATCCTCGCTCAGTCCCCCCGTAAACTCAATGAAACGAGGCATGAGTCGCTGACGAGTCACTTTTCCTCCCCTTTGTCTGAAAGCCCTTCTCCGCCTCCAGGCTACAGCTCACAGCTGTCCACGCGTCAAGATGGCAACTTGTTGACTTCCTCAAAAGACACAAAACCTCGACAAAGTCCGCCGTTTGTCCCCATTAGTCCGTGTAAGTTCTCCAGACACGCATACCCCTGGTCGAGCGACCAACCGTTCAATTCTGTACCAGGAATTTGCTAACGGAAGCTCGATTACCGGGGCTCAAAGGCGGAGTGTCGGTCAGGAAAACGAGGCTAACCCCTCCCTCTCGTCCGGACGCTCGGGTGAGAAGTACGTTATTCTCCCACACTCCCGCAGTTTATGTGTGTGGAGAACCGGAGGCGGTGCTGGCTCAAATATTAAGAGGAGAGCAGAAAAGTAGTCTGACTATTGGCCTACATGTTTGAGCAAATATTGACCAAATCACATGATATGTGTGAAAGTAGTTGGCTATATTCTTGGATGACAGCATGACTGAAATAGAGGAGAGTGTGTGTGTTTAGGGACAACACAACAGACCACTTCTCCTGATCAAAGTATTCAGTGTCAGTGTGGACTTGAGTGGATCATGTTACAGGGAAAGGAGCAGAGGTATTTTATATGGTTGTGTTTCAGATCGACATGTGTAGTCTGCATTTTCAATTCTGAACCAAAGATAAAGGAGGCAGAAAGTTTGGCGACTGAAATATTATTACTATGTCTTCTACTACTACTGCTACTATTTCTACTATTGCCTGACTTGGGGGTGACTATTACAAAAAGCATGTTGACACCTTGGCATTTCAAAGTGAAAATGTAACTCCATGCAATAATATCATGTGTCTATTACAGATTCGGTCGGTTGTGTGGATCCCGAGGAGTGTGTTCGTGTTTGTGGAGCTGAGGTGGGATGCTCCAACATTGCCTTTCCTAAACTGGTCATTGAACTAATGCCAAGTGGTAAGAATTACATTCAAGTGGTTTAGGGTTTGCAAGCGCAGAGTGCTACAGAAACAGAAATGTCAATTATAACCACATGAGAAAAATATCCTACGCTAATTTTTTTCCCATGCTGGCTTCAAACAGTGGTGCGATTTTAAGGGTTAGTCATTGGACAGGTTGTATTGTTAATATTCCACAAAAAAACATGATCTATCAGTGTCTCTAGTTATAGAGTAAACGTGTTAAAATCAAGTTTCAGTTACAAATTGTAATTGTACTCCTTTTTAAATTGTATTTTTTTATTGTGTGCAGCACTTTGGTCAACTTTGGTTGTTGTAAGGCGCTTTAGAAATAAAACTTGATTAATTGATTGACAAATAGGCTGGCGGTTAGGGACACTGGATAGAAATTAGCCCTTGGCTACAATCCGGCATGGCATGTTTACATGCATGAGTCCCATGTGGGTTCATTAACATGCACTGTCCCGACCAAATAAACAAATAAATAATTAATTTAAATAAAGCACAAAAACAACAACACACATTTCAACTACATCTCATCCTATTACATCACGCCTCATGTTCTTCATTCAGCATTTTGGCTCCACCCTTTTTGAGTTCTCACAGAACGAACTGCAAACAGCTGCTTTATTTATCCAACTGTGAGTTAATAAACACTGTCCGTGTCCCGAGAGAAAAATAATATACTGATGGTCCAGCTCTGGCGCACATACTGAAGAGCGAGGGGCTGTGCACGCCACAGAAATGTAATTCAAACACCAGCGCGCATATTCAAGTCTGGGATGGTCTGTAGGAGGAAAAAGCTTGGGAATGGACTATAGTTGTACATAACGCTATGGGTGACTGTCCAGTCCACGACCAGACCACTTCCTGTGTCAAGTCTGAAGCTAAAGATTTCACAGAGCGCCCGTCAGCACAAAAGTCTAGTCTACAGCCAGAGTCGGTACAGGCCCTTCTGGGGCCCTAAGCAAATATCCACACGGGGGCCCTACAGTTCACATCCCATGGCTATTCGACGAAGAGCGAGCCCAAAACAGTTCCACTGTGCAGTAGAGCAGGGCAGAAGTGGAACATAATGACCTCAATTCACACCCTGCCCCTCTGTGTGAGAACCACTAACCACTTATCCACTGTCAGACTGGGATTCAGGACTGCTACTAGTCTATTTACCCCACTTTTTAAAATGGTAAATGGCAAATGGTCCCATTCTCTCACCTCTGGTTCCTGACCCACAGTTTGGGAACCGCTGATTTAAAACAAACTGAAACCTGCACCTGACAGTTATTTCTGTCTCACCACTGAGAATTAGCCTGTGAGCAGCCCAATTCGTTTTAGACTGTGCACATTCAGAGAACCAGAGTTACTGTAAGTAACTGTGCTCTTGAGAACTGTGTGGATTCAACTCCTCTTTGAGACAAAAAGGCCACGTGTACGGCTTTACTCTCGTCTATTTGCCAAACTACTTAGAGACAATAAGAAGAGTTTAAATGAGTTTAAAGAAGAAGAAGAAGAAGAAGAAGAAGAAGAAGAAGAAGAAGAAGAAGAAGAAGAGTTTAAATGAGTTTAAACAAGCAGAGAAAACATGAGAGCAGCGCCTGGGACACGGGTGACATGCAGCCGTGGCCCATGCAGGATGTGGCGCGAGCACCGGGAGACAGACAGACAAGCGGGGACGCGAAGGGGAGAAGCACTCGCGCCTTGGAAGTGACGGGGAAGGCGGTAGGTCTCTCCTGCTCATCCACTTCAGCTGCGTTTTAGTGTTTATGAAGCAAAGTAGGAGGAGAGTGAGTGAGCGCTGTCAGAGAGCCTGTCCCCGTAATAACGTGTTGATTAATAAGGGAATGTGGGGGCCCTAAGCACCTTGCATAGTTTGCGAATTGGAAAAAACGGCTCTGTCTACAGCCTGTTTCTAGAAACACAAGATTGGTCCCATTGTATCTTTCATTCAATGGTATAGGTATCTTCCTTTCGTCAAACATTTAAACATGACCGAATATTAGAAACTGAATGCCATTGTTATATTTTATAAACTAAACATAAACGTACTTCTTTCTACCCACACATATTTTCACTTATGCTTGTTCGATGGCAGGTCTGCGGGGGTTAATGATAGCGGTGATGATGGCGGCTCTGATGTCCTCCCTGACGTCCATCTTCAACAGTAGCTCCACGTTGTTCACCATGGACATCTGGAAGAAACATCGGTCCACTGCTACTGAGAAAGAGCTGCTGCTGGTTGGGAGGTAGAAAATTGTCAACAATGCAATATACAGTACTTTTCTCAACTGATCAACTTCCACTGCGTTTATACTACTTAATAATAATGTTAGATGTTGTACTCATGTTTGAAAACAACAATAACACGATAAAAAAGTGACAAAACGCAGCAAAAAAAGTGACAAAAAAGCAACAAAAGGGTGACAAAAACGTGCCGGAAAAGTAACAATGACACAATTTTTTTTAAAAGCAACAAAAACACGACAAATCAGTGAAAAAAAAAAAGTGACGTAAATGCGGTGACCACACAACAAAAAATTACGATACGTTTTTTTTTAGGTCTTAGCTTTCAAATGAGGTGTTACACTGGCCTATAAGCTGTAACCTCTCAAGAAGCTTTTAGATTTGGGTAAAGCTGAACTGGAGTAAAGGCTCAGTTAAGGCGGGGGTTAAGAGGTTAAAGGCCCTATAAACATGTTTTCTTCTCCAGTATAGTGTAAGGTGCATCTAACTGTAAAGCCTCTTTATCAATCATAAACTAGCAGCTAGATGTTGTTTACATTGGGATTGGGATGCTACAAATGCACTCGGAATGTCAGGACCCTAGCAGTTAAACAAAAAACAAATAAATCAGGTATAGGGCAAAGTAAGCCTTTTAACAACATCTACTCAAACCCTGCAGATATCCTGCATTACCCCCCTACAGTGCACTGACTCGCACCAGGCTGTGAGTGCGACCTGTATAGGTTCTATAGGAGGTCAGTCTTGGTCACAGTCCTGTGGTAGATGCCGTATATTCTCTGTGTCCTAGGATTTTCACCGTCATCCTGGTGGTGGTGAGCGTGGTGTGGATCCCCATTCTGCAGTCGGCCAACAGCGGGCAGCTCTATGTCTACATCCAGTCTGTGACGAGTTACCTGGCCCCACCGGTCACCGCCGTCTTCACGCTGGCCGTGTTCTGGAAGAGGACCAATGAGCAGGTGACACAATGGAATACATATGTGCACCTTTAAATGTCTCGGTTTTCATGTTTATTGGTACAAAGTATAATTCCTTTTTTTTTAATGCATTGATTGTACTCAGCACTACTCACACATTTGACCTTTATAAAGCCAAATACGTCCCTCTGAGATTACAGAACTCATATTCGGGGGAGTCTTAATCCCAGAGAGCAACCTATTGTACACATTTTAAGTGATAGAGGAAATGTGAGCAACCATAGGACATGGGAAGAACACACAAACTCCACAGGATGGACATATTAGTTATGTTATAGGTTCACCCTCTGCCATCTGTTTTACGCTACAATTACACTCGATACCTCAAAGTAAAATACATTTAAAAACATTTGACTGAGATCGGCACATTTTTTTGCAAACTCAGCCAAAAACAAACAATGCATTGAACTTATAAATGTGTATAAGTTCAGTTTTAGTTAAACATTTACTATCTTAAATCAATTTAGTCTTGTTTTGGTCCTGTAGTCTTTTGTAGTCTGTATTGTGGTACAATAAAGAAATGGAGAATGTAGTCTTTACTTAGTCTTCTTTTGACACAATTTGCTGAAGAACGAGTTACTTACGATTTGTGTTTAATTAGAATGGAACATATGATGTTGAAATCATTTAGTCAAATATCTCAATTTATCATTTTTGCAATATTGCACAGCCATAGTTATTTCAATATCATTCAGCTCTAGTGAAAACAACCATAAAGTTCAGTCAAACTGTTAACGGGCATTACCCATGTCATCTTTCACTTGCTTTTCTTCACAAAACACTCTCTCAGCTCAATGCTATGGAAGTATTAAATAATACCTGGGGGCATGTGATACCTAATCTCTTAACGTAGAAAACACACATAATTAATGTAGAAACATTTCGAAACAAGTCCTGGCCCGGTACAGTCATCAGTAAACAGAGGTAGAATAGAGAGTCAAAGTAAACGATTAAGTCATAGAGAGTCGTGTATATTTGGTGACATTTTCTTAAATTAACAATGGAGACCCTTGAACTATTGGTCTGATATCCTCCATCCTCCATTCAGCCCGATGTGATGTAGGTTGCCATAAACATACAGCTCCAAGTATAGGCTCATTCTACTTCCTAATTGGATAGTTTGATTGATTAAAGAGAGATTTTTACCATGTTACAAAGTTGAACTCCCATCAAAAACATACGTGGAGTTGTGTTTTAACCCACTCGCCCAGTGGAATCCTAAAAAAGCTCCTCCTGAAATCTGTTTGTGAAGGCTTTCCTTTGTCCAGGATGTATTCATGCTGGCAACTACCATACTCCAGAGGTATCAAGGAAATACTTTCCTCACCTCTCCATCTCTTGCTAAGCTTAATCCTTTCATTGCGGAGTAAAAACACTCACCATTGCTTCACAACAACCACATGGGCTGCATGGACTGTTTTTCTTTTCATTGAAACCGCTGCGCAGTGAAGGGGAGCAAGAGGAGGAGGGTTATGAGGAGATTGAATGAAAGTCAGGAATTGAAACGTCAGTCTAACGTTTTTTGTTACATTTTATAACCAACCAGCGTTACCCAAATCTAAAAGGTTACAGTCTATAGGCAAGTTATTGTCGTGTTACCGTCCCTTTTTTTTACTTTCTTTTTTATTATCACTCTTCTGTCACTTTTTTTGTTGCGTTTTCATCACATTTTTCATCGTATTTTTGTCACTTTTTTGTTGGTCTTTTGTTGCTTTTTTGTCACCTTCTCATTGCTTTTTTTTCACTATATTGTTGCATTTTTGTGGCTTTTGTCACTTTTTCATCGCTTTTTTTGTTGCATTTTTTTCACAGTTTTGTCTCATTTTTGCCAAACTGGAGAAAATGTGGTCGGTTCAGGTGGGGGTTAAGAGGTTAACAGTAAAACCAATGTTTGACTTGGACATGTTTAATTCATATAGTATATCTGGAGACAGAAGTAACAAAACCCGGCTAAATCTGTTAAACATTTTAAGCTAGACTCTTGACTTCTTAATTCCTCCCAAGATTTACACTCGGTTCATAAGCTGCGTTTCACGTGGGGGTGTAATGTTTTATTAGCCTCACATGACATCTGTCTGACTGCCAACACACCGACCGACTCCTCCGTGTGAGATTGTTCATAGGCCTTAACACATTCCCCATTCATTCTCTCGAGTGCATTGTCATGAATTTCACTTTCACTGAAACGACATGTTTATCTGATAAGAGGGGAGCGGCAATTGTGGAAAGTGTGGAAAGTGGGAAAAGATTATAGAGCTAACTGTGTGGGCTGTAGTATTAGTGCACAGATAATACTAGTTGACACATCGCCACTGCAAGTAAAGACCAGTTCAAGTGGAATGTAGAAAGCGGACCCTTTTTTATAGGAAACGGGTGTGTCTCTCCGCTCAGTTGCCGGCATGTCGTTTTAATACCAACAAGATACGCCTGAGGAGTGAAAAAGTGTTCACATATGCCAGAAAAAAATTGGCAACCAATTAAGTTACATTTGTATGCCTTCTGTTTTCTTTTTCTTCTGTTAAAATGTGAAGGTGTTAGTGTGAGATGAAAATACATGACCAGACGTGGGTATCACTCAGGTACATTTACTCATGTACATGAACTTCAATAGCTTATTGAAGAAATGGTGCTTTAAACATGTACTCAAGACAACACTCTTTGTCAAGCATCACATATGGTTACTCTTCCCTTCTGACAAAAAATTAATATACTGATATATACTTGCAGTGCTCGCTTTTGGTCTATAAATTGCAAATTAATCTCCAAATAGTAGCCATTTTTTCTTGTTTATGTGACTGTTAAAGTTGCATAATGCTACTTTTTATGTAAAAAAAAAAATCTATTGTTTTTAGAGTTTGTGGTTTTCCTACCTACCTAAAACAACTGTGGGGATATTTTCACCTCACATTGATCAATCTCAATTTTCAATTAATTTAATGTATTTGTCATTTTCTGCCAACAACACATGAACATAGCTTTTACTGATAGAGTTTAAGAACACAAGCTAAACCCAACTATCACAAAAATCACACATTTATGCTGAAACAGTCATACATAATGACCAAATACCTTTCTATTCTTATGTAATTAACTTTGTGTCTACTTTTTACCGTATGACCAGTTTTTTACATCTTTTTACTCTTACTTTTGAAAATATGTTGTCTACTTTACCTCCTCTGGATTACATAACACTTAATAATCTGATATGCTGCTCTTTATTACCAGTGACATAACCGACTCTTCTAGATTCCTATCAAAAGCTGTCATTATGATCAGGTATAAACATGTGCGCTTCCTTTATCCCCACTGAACTTTGGATTTAAATTTACCAGTAATTCGCACGCAGCCATAAAGTGAAATTAAAGGTGGGGCGCACAGTTTAGCATAGCACTGTTTATTTAGCCATAATATTGGCACGACCTGCGCAGAGTTTAAGCAGGGGAGGAACTATCACAGAGCAGACTGGGTGGGGGGGGCACTGGTTTCTTGCCCTGTGGACATCAAAACTATTTAGGAAAAAGGTGGTTATCACAGACACTCAATCTGTTATGCTTATTAAACTACACTGTAGTAGAGATCTGTTTTTTTTCATCCCACTCCTGCCTGACTATTACCGCCCGCACCCGCAACGTGTGCGCAACGTGACCGCCCAATCCCGCAATGTGTATGTCCACTCCTGCCCGCATCCCGTCGCTGTGTCCGACTGTCCTCACTATTCATATGCAATACAGTGCGAGAGTCGGCAGAGAACGCCCGACAGCAACAGGTCTTTGAACTAAACCACACAGCTGAATGAAAACAGCTGTTTCAATCCCGTGTTGCGCATTTCTCATGAATAAACGACTTGAATATAAACAGTTACGGTGAAAAGATGCTAATGTTAGCTGTTTACCTTAAGCTCGAGCTGTTAAATGATCGATAGCTTCCTCTCTCGGACAGAAAAAGGCAATAATCAATCCAAGCTGCTTTCTTCATTCATGTAAAATCCATGTGAAATAGAACGTATCTGACTCATATTTATCCATTAATATTCCACTGTCTCTTGAGTTTGGTTGGTCTTTATCACAGAAATACATTATTTCATGAGTTTCGCAAACTTTAGCAGATGTAGTCACTCCTAATGCAGCGTCCGGACACCGGGCAGCTGACCTAGTTTCGGCACGAGCAGCGTGCGTGACGTCACGTAGAGGGGACAAAGTAGTGACTTCTGTTCTGTCTGAAACACTAACAGAATCAGTGCCCTTATAGTCTATAGTCAGTGTGGGCCTGAGTACTGAATGAGGGGTTAATTCACTACACACTGCGGGACACTGCGGGCTTACCTGTCCCGCAGGGTTTTTTTTAGCCGCCCATTCCCACCTGCAGCTAAGTTGAAACCGCCCATTCCCGCGAGATTTGTGTTGGGTCCCAGTCCCAATGGAGACCTCTACACTGTAGCCGAATAGCATTTACACTCCATCAAATGTGGCAGTCATATTAGACAACCCAGGCCACCTGAATGCATTTCCACGGGCTGGCAGCCCAGCACTAGTCTGTCCTCAAAGCTCTGGCTTGGCACGAAAAGTCACGTGGCTGTGATGAACTGGAAGTCAGTTATTCAAATTCACTGTTTTGTTTACTTCGCCACTTATAGACATTAAACATACATTCTTCTTTTGACGTGTATAGGAGAAAGCGCTTCTAAATGCTTACAAAAACAATACAATATACAGTGGGATGAAAATGTATGTGAACACTTTGGAATTTCTCACATTTCTGCCTAAATTGGTCATAAAATGTGGTCTGATCTTCATCAAAATCATAAGAATGAACAAAAAGTGTCTCCTTAAACTAATACCACCCAAACAATTACATGTCATCATATTTTTAAAGACCATACCATGTAAACATTCACAGGACAGGGAGGAAAAAGTAAATGAACCCAGGAATCTGGCTGAACTGCAACAGTTTTGTAAAGAGGAATCATCCAAGATTCATTCTGATCATTGTGAGCGTCTAATCTGCAACTACAGGAAAGCAGTTATTGCTGCAAAAGAAGAATCAGCTATTTAATACAAGGGATCACTTACTTATTCCATGCATGTTGTGATTGTCTCAGGTTTTTCTGCAAAATATTGTGATAAACTTGAATTAATTTTTCTATTGATGATAGCATGCTTTTCAGGCCCTGAGGAAACAAAACATCCCCACACCATGATTCTCCTGCCCCAGACTTCACAGTGGGGAGAGGGTTTTGATGTTGGTGTGGAGGAAAAATCCACACATGACATTGTGTGTTCCTCCCAAACTGTTCAACTTTGGGTCCATCAGTCCACTGAATATGTAAATAAATACAAACAAAAGACTGTAGAAAAGTACAGAGAAGAAGAAATGAGTTACCACTAATCAATTTATCAATTTACATTTGATTATCTAAAGCAGAGTGTTTGTAACTGCTTGGAACGGTTGTCATTGCTGAAAACAAAATGGAGAAAAGGGAATTAGGCTAGGCGAACTATGAATCTGTTGAGAGGGACACTCCCAACGGGCTCATAAACCTCATCTTTTAATGCACCACACAGCATAGGAACATCATCTACAAAATCAGCTGTTAGGGCAGCTGGGTGCTGGTTTGTTGATGGGGAGCTACTGCCCTCTTCAACTGTCCCGCTCTACACCTGGCTTTTTAACGCACCACTCGATGTAGGGCTTACATCATATACTGTTCATAATAAAAAAAAGAATAATAATAATAATGTACACGGATTAATGTGTTGAGCATGATAATGACAATTTGAGCAACAAGATCACGGAGTCTAATATAGATGTATATTAATGTGCCCTTATGTCATAAAACAAGTGATTATGGGTTATATTTGACATTGGTAACAATCTAAAAGAAATGTATTAATGGTCGCTGTGACAAAATGGGTTTTAGGTTACTTTGTGCCATTAATTTCTTTTGACACGTTACTTATAAGTTTATGTATTCATTGTTTCATAGTCAAAATTTTTGCAATATCCAACTAAACAGTTAAACATAACTATCCCGGGTTTGTTTTGAAAGTTACACAGTGTGGCTTTAAGTAGGAGTAAAAAGGAGTGATCCAAAAAATTATCAATATAGACCAAAAAGTCAGAATCTGAATATCTGAATATGAGTTACTCAATTGAAAAAAATATACGCATGGAGTTTAAATCCAAGCTATAACAAATATGCTGGAAATATCCTGTTTTATGAGCCAAAGTGACATAAAGTACATTCAACCCACTATAGCTCACACATTCAAATAGTCGGTCCACTGCAGTTAGGAGATTGCCGCTTGTGCAAACAAATAAACAAACAAAAAGCAAATATTGACTTCAGAAAAGAGATTAGTCAATTACTAATCATTGTGGCACGTCTTTAACCTCTACCACAGCCTCCGGATCCCAGATGTCAAAACATTATCATGAGATATGCTGTAAAATCCTTTATGCCTTTTCGCAGGGAGCCTTCTGGGGCCTCATGGTGGGCCTGGTGGTGGGGGTATGCCGCATGGTGCTGGAGTTCGCCTTCCCCCCGGCCCGGTGCGGCGTGGAGGACTCCGCTCCAGCCGTGCTGCGCGACGTGCACTACCTTCACTTCGCCATCCTGCTGTGTGGACTCACCACTGCGGTGGTTGTTGCGGTGTCACTGCTAACTCCGCCGCCCAGCCAGGAGCAGGTGTGCAAATAATGACCCTGTCCCAATGCAGTCAGTTTGAGAGCAGAGAACCATTTTCATTAACGTTCCTAGTAGTGCTGGGTATTGTAACTTTTTTTTTTTTAAATACCAGTACTTTAAGTTAAAGTATTGCTTTGTTTTCTGGTTCTATATGGCAAATATTTCAGTATAGGTACCAAAAAAAGTGTTTTTCAGGTATCGGTATCGTAAAACAAGTATTGTTAAAGTCTTCAACGATACTTGTATCATTTATTTGAGCTGAAACAACCAAGTCACTTTCTTTAATGCCGTCACTGGATCCAACAGCATCAAAACGTAGTCTCTAAATATATATATTTTTTGGTACCTGCTTTTGATACTTTTATTTTTATATGCCAGAAGTACCTACATTTTAAAAAAGCACTAGAAGTCACTGAACGAATTGTGCGAAGATTAACATAATAATGTTAAAAAAAAAAATACAAAAAAACCCATAATGTATTAAACATACATTTGTTGTTTTACGTTAGGTTACCAGCACTTAAAGGGACTATATGGAGTTTTAAAAATGTCCAGCAATGTCCTAATGTGTAGAATTGAGTTGCCTTGTGTACGAAATGCGCGGTATAAATAATGTGAGAATGAGCCCAGACCCGTTCACCACAACTGCCTCTAAAATCCTACAGTCACTCAAAAAGGTGTTAATTCGGGTCCGAATTGCCGTCATGCACGAGCTTAATATAAACACTGCGGTTACGCGTAAGACCTGAGGTGGCAGTAGTGAGTATAAAAATGACCAACTTGCATCTAGTCCCTTAAAGGAACAGGCCACCGTTTTTCCATACTGAGATATGTTCTTACCTGAGCTTAGATGAGTTGATGCTTAACTGTCTGGTCTTTGTGCGTGCGCTCAGTCAGCCAAAAAGACCAAAGCTGTTGTTGGCATTTAGCCTCTCCCACCATATTCCTATAGCTCCAAACAGGGGTGAAGTTGGAAGCGACCAAGCTCTTCCACGTTTTCCGTATTTAAATACAGTTATGTGAAAAGTTGCGCGATCCAAGTCTAGGCACACAAAATTAAACATGTCGATTTTCTAAGCGGATAAAAAGGGGCACTATATTGTGAGGCGTAATAATACCTTAGGAGCACTTCGACGTCCGCACAGTAAAGTCAAAGTGCTCCTAAGGCATTATTACATGTAAAACACTCGCGTAACTGTATTTAAATGTGGCAAAATGTGGAAGAGCGTTTATGTAAAAACGGGGGCCTATTCCTTTAATAGTGTTGCATCATGAACTGTATTTGCCCTAAAATGCAATAGTGTGACTTTAGAGTGTGACTTATCAGGTGCTCCTCCTCTCTCGTAATTCCTCGTTATTCCCCTATGAGTTATTAGCAGTGTCTTGTCCAAATAAATGAATATTTTAAGATTACATGGCAGGCAGTGAGTTACTCATGGACACTCACCAGCATCATGTTAAAAATATTGCGTCGGGATGAAGTCTTCACTGGAGGAAATGTTCCTGTTAATTATGATAGATGTTTTTATCTTGAAGCTGATGGCTAATACGATATACTCTTCAGTATTAATACTTTTTAGTTGTTTTATTTTATTTTATCGTTTTCTATATATTAGCCATTAGCTCTGAGGTAAATGAACGTTTCCTCAAGTCAAGTACTTCCTCCCATCAGTGACTCACTGTCCGTCATGTTTTCTTCAACTATTTTTTAATTTGTGCAAGACACTGTAAATCCCTAATGGGGAAATAACAAGAGAGGAAGGACAGCGGCCTCTGGAGAAAGTCACGTGTCACTTGCGTGCGTAGAACCAATGGAAGACATTATTTTGCAACCCCATTTTGCTATGCCAGAGCTCAAAACATTATATTCCATTCCAAAAAGCCTAACTTCTGAATTTCCTTGGAAATAGTGACATTGTTGACCTTTTTACTCTACAACTTTACAAATAATATGGTCCAAGCGGTCCGAGCCTGGTTGATGTATTTGGAAATATTGGACGAAAACGCATGCATGGCGTGCATTTAGAGGGAGATTTTTCCATTAGCTGGCAGCCCATTTGTCATGGACTTGTTTTCACCGTTTTCTGTTCTGTCGCCAGGGCCCAGTGTTGGCACAGCTGTGACTTTATCAATTGAAATACAACAGAGTTTGATAGGAGCCTAATATTTCCAATTTACCTCCTTAAAAGGAAATAGTTTGGGTCTACTCTAGTTTTAGGGGGTCTTGAGTAAGAAGCTGTTTTGGGTGCGAAAGAGGGGAACATATTTAAGTCAAGTGAACTGACATAGTATTTAGTTGATAATTTCACATAAATCTATATCACCATCTATACTTTTGTTGGTTATATAGATCTAAAACAATATCTATCTAACAGTTTTTCACTTGGTTTCCGTTTTGTAGAATCCATGAACTGTATTTCAAGCTCAGTGGATGTAGTTTTCACATGAAACTCAACTGCCATAATTTTCTTGAGGCCCCCTAGTGGCTCGTGGGGCAGCCCTCGTGTGCCCAGTCTGCTTATTGCTGGCAACAGCCCTGATTTGATTGATTTAGGAGTTGAAGAAGTTTTGTTATGCAGGATAAAGCTAATAAAAAAGGCGATATTATTGCTAGTGAGTGCAAAAAAAATGCCCCGTGACCCATAACTGAACTCATAATGGAGTCTATTGTGGTTATAGCTTTATTTAGTCACACGCTGATGTCATTCATGTGATGACTGGGTGAAGCCTCAGACAAATTACAGTGAAGCCTGTAGGGAGTGGTGGTGGTTTGTTTAGTATTAGTGCCTTTTGTAGCATAGTCATGACTATATATTTATGAAACTGCGGGGAAAATGTAAGGCAAGGCAACTTTATTTATACCGTGCATTTCGTACACAAGGCAACTCATGTACTAATGAAACGTCTGTCTTCATAAATTAATGTCGTCTATTTGCTGTATTCAGGCTTGGATATTTTTAGTTAGTATTTTTTACCGTGTATTAAATTGGGTGTTTAGCCTTCATGTCTTTGTGAAGTTGAGCGCCCTCTGCAGGCAGCTGTGGGATGAACATGGTTTGGGTGCTCAGAACAGATTGGATTTATGGTCTCAAGGGGCTTAAATAATGCAGAAAACACAATCCAGGAAATGCAAATCGGAGCGCTTCTGCAGCAAAAGAAACATCCCAAGTGGCCGTACTCAAACCTGCGTGAAGCACAATACTGCGTGAAGCACACTATAGCACAATACTGTCTTATTCAGAAAGTAGAATTTCAGACATTGCAAGCAAACAAGCAAAGGAGTACATTATAGCAGGTTTGTGTACGTGTTATCAGATGACAGCATACCACCGGGCTGTTTCTTTGTGAGATCTGAAACCCGCTAAGACTGCCAGTTTCCGCTTTCAGAAACTGGTTTGAAGTAAGTTTTGTCAGCTCTGTTTACTCTCGCTGAAGGAACAAAGTCATTAAGGGTGGTGCAGAGATAGCGGGATACATGCCTAAACGAACGCAGCGACCTCAGGGGACGGTAATAGAATCATTCTGACTGTTAGGCGGTGATGCTGCGTGGTAAGTTTTAGTACAGTGCACATTTTTAACACAAGAGAAGACTGATATAATTGTATCTTGTGTCCTGTGACCAGTGGTTATAGTGGATTTTGGGAGGTGATGGAACTCTAATATTGAAGACTCACAACGCTACATTAGACATGTGAAAGACTGTGTGTATATTACATGTAACAGAAGGTGTTTTATATTACTTTTAATTGATTTATTTTAAAAATAAGTTTTAAACCATTTCACAGAATAAGATTTCTTTATATGTGCCTTGTTTGAGATACTCCCAGAAAGTTAGAGCAACAGTCAGTCCTCACCGGGACATTTTTTGAATAATCAGGTACAATTTAGTGCAATCTGGTGTATTTTAGGCAAAAATATGCTGTTTAAATTAGCCTTATACAATGATGAAAATAAGAACTGTCTATTAGTTTCCCCAACAACAAAAAGAAACTAAAAAGTAACCCTATTTTTTTATAGCTGCAATTAGACTGCTTTTATTATTTAATCTATGTATTTACTGTTTGTATGTACTGTCAAAATCCTGTGTAAGTGTTTCCCTGTGGGGCCCCTCTGCTGTGGGGTCCCTCTGCTGCCCATGTCAGCCTGTTTTTCCTCCGTCTGTAGCTGCTCATCGCGCTGATCACTGAGGAGGAGACACAGGCTCCAGACGAGTCTAAAGACTCAACTTTAGCCAGAATTCATGACTCTATTGTTACTTTTAAACCGCGGACAGATTCAGAGGATCAGATCAGAGCAAATGCTTTGTGAAAAAGGCCGACATCGTGCTGTAACCAAGCGCCGTAGCGCCAAACTGTTATATCGCCTTTTTCTCTTATGCTTCCTAAATTACTCTAAAACCGAAAATATGAGGCTGATTGATATGAAATAAAAAAGGGGCTAAAGGGGAAGAGTAGATTCCGTTTATGGATTAGTTTATGCCCATACAGTTGATGAAAATGATTTTGTGATAAATACTGTAATATTGAGGCGCGGTAAACCCGCATGAGGAGCCGACTGAGCTGCTGCTGAACTTATGATTATTCTCCAGTTTCTCTCCGAAGAGTGGACTTTTGTCCAGCGCAGCTTCAGCAAATCAACAATAAAACTACCCGTTTCAGGCAGACTTTCGTATGTGTGCGAAAATAACAAAGTCGCAATCATTAATATTATTATTTTTTGGTCACGCGAAGGTGCGGGAATGCACCGTTACCACCCACTTTAACCCCTGCCCATGACTATTGCCAAATATAGTGTAAAATTCCGGGAACTATAAATATTGTTCAAGGTTTTGAAAAAAAAGCCATGTTTTGTTTGGAAATTAGTTCAATCAGTTGTTGACCTGGTGCAGTCAATGATATTTAGTGTCCTATCAATCAATACAAACTGTTTTAACTTTTCTCCATTTGTCCTAGCTATACAATCTGACTTGGTGGACCATCACTGAACCTCCGCAGAGAGACATTCCTCTACAGAAAGTGTCTTCTGTGAGCCACCGTACCTCTCAGGGTAAGAAACAAACTCAAACTTCTCTGCTGAAGCCCCACCCACAGAGGACTGAGGACCCCAGGTGATGGAGCTCAACAGCTGGTCATTCATTCCTCCCTTAGACTTTGACTTTAAAAGGTTGTTAAGGTTATTAAGAAATGGTTTAACTTGTGCTGGAAGTAATTTGAATATTTACACTGGCGAAAAACGTTAATCACTGTTAATTTAATTGTAACTATACAATATATTCATTATTAATGATTGGCTGACATAAAAAGCCTTAATTTTAAGCATTTGGGCACAATTTATGATCAAACTTGGGCCAGAATCATTATTTCAAAAACCTAAATGAAAAATCCAGCTGATTACCATTCATTATAAGACTTGGCTTTGTGTTTCATACTGTATTTAATGTGTACATATGTGCATGACCATTTTATACATTTACAGCAATGTTTTGTTTGAGGAATGGCCCTGCTTGATAACAATATGCTGTCTAGCGTCTTCCTGTGTTGAGCAAAGTTGTTTGGTGAAATGTTTTGCCAAATCACTAATTTCAAGGCATCACTTTAGTGCACAATATTTTGCACGTGTGCAAACGCTTAGTAAATCAAGTCGATAATATATATCTGTTTTCTTGCGCTTCATCTGGGCACGGGTTGCAGAAGCAGCAGTCTGAGCAGATATGGATCTGTCCTTACATTTTTTGGCTTACAACATACAGTGCATTCTTATCCATAAATGCCACACAGTCGGCTGTGTTTTGTTGAATGTTTCGTTTTATGGGGTAAACGTCATTACAACATTACAACAAATCATTACCATGTTTTGTTTGTTGTTTTCGCCTGGCCTGTTGCCCTATGACTTTACTCACCGCTACAAATGCGTCTACAAAGACACAGCATCTTACTAACCTGAGGAGAGTGACTTCTTGTAGCGTCAGGTTAAGGATGCTCCACTTTAGTCCAAACTCAGTTTACTTTGACAGAAAGAGTTGTCAATGACGTGGTAGAAGTAAAGCCTCATGATAGTTTCTGCTCCTCGTTTCCTGATGAGTCCATAAGCGATTTCAAAGGTTCCTCAGCGGTGCAGTAGCAAAACAAAGCAGTTTTTTTCTGTGTGCGGGGTCGGGTCGGCAAAGTGAGACACTTTTATGCGGATTGGGCAGTTCGGGTTTGATTTACAGCGGGTAGGGTTGGTGCGGGTCAGAAAAAAAGCTGACCCACGCATCTCTAATGCACACCTCCTCCAGCTGTTCTGGGGGGACTCCGAGACCAGGCCAGCTCAAAGACATAGTCCCCCCAGCGTCCTGGACCTCCCGCAAGGCCTCTTCCCAATAGGACACGCCTGGAACATCTCCCGAGGGAGGCGACCAGGAGGAATCCAAAACAGATAAAACAACTGGCATCTCTTGACTTGACGCAGCAGTGGCTCTACTCCGAGCTCCTCCTGAGGGACTGAGCTTCTCATCCTGTCTCAGCACCCTACGATGTTGTCCTTTCGGTCATTTCCCAGATCTCATGACCATAGGTGAGGGTAGGAATGTAGATTGACCGGAAAATTGCCCCCGACTCAGCACCCTCTTCCTCACAACAGCCCGAGCGACCACATCACTGCCGACGCTGCACCAATTGTATTAGGAATTTTAACAAAGGTGGGACTGTTGAGCTCCATCTCTCCTCTGTAAGCGACTTTAAAAGGGCTTTTAGAGAAAGCATGCTTTTATTGAACTGCGGCCTCTGGCTACGTGCTCTGACCTCCCTCTCTGTTGTGTGTCCTCAGCGGGCTCCAATCCAGTGAGGCGGGGCCCGTGTGGTCAGATGCCTGCTCGATGCATGTCCGTGTGCAGAGGCTCGGACCCACCTCCGGCTCCCAGAGTCCCCAGCGTGAGGGAGAGCGTCTTCTGGTCCAGGTTCTGCTGTGCCAATGCTCTGCTGCTCGTTAGCATTAACGTTTTTCTCTATGCTTACTTCGCCTGAGCGGAGGAAACCCACTCAGCCTTGTGTCTATTATCTTTTTGTGCAATTTTTGGACATAATTAGGTTAAAAAACGTATGACGGGTTTTCATGTTTTCATAATTATTACGTTGATTGGATAATGGCGGTGGTATTAATCATAGTTTGACTTAGTTTGAAACTGCACTTGATAGTGGTAAAATAGAACTTAATTTAAAAGCAAATATCAAAGTTGCCTTCATCAGCTCGAGGATAGACTACTGTAACGCCCTCTACACTGGACTTAACCACTCACTCCTCAATCGGCTTCAACTGGTACAAAACGCAGCAGCCCGTCTTCTCTCCGACACCTCCAGACGTTCACACATCACCCCTGTCCTCCTCTCTCTCCACTGGCTCCCAGTGCGGTTTAGGGTGGAGTTTAAGGTCCTGATGCTTGTGTTCAAGTCCATCAATGGCCTGGCCCCGGCCTACCTCGCCGACTTGGTAACGGTCTACCAACCAGCCAGAACTCTGCGCTCCTCTGAACACACCTCCCTGGTCACCCCCAAGTTCAAATACAAAAAGTTTGGAGGCCGTTCTTTTGCCGTCCAAGGCCCAAAGCTGTGGAACGCACTTCCGGTACAGCTTCAAAGCATCACTGAGTTGAGTCTTTTTAAATCACAGTTGAAGACACATCTTTTCAGACAAGCGTTTGATACATAGCCACTGACTCGACTGCTGTTTTTATGTACATTTGTGTTTTTATTTATGTCTATTGTATCTTTTATTTCTACACTGGAAAGCGCCCTGGGCACCTTCTGGCTGTTGTAAGGCGCTATACAAATAAAATTTGAGTGATTGATTGATTGAAAGTTTTTTCATGGAATAAAAACATGTTTTACTCCATACCCTAACCCTATGCACAAGACAAGAGAAGAAGATTTTTTATTATAACCCCAATTTGCTCTATTGGTCAACATTTACATTTCTTCTCCACATTTACTTCTTGACACAAACACTATCTCTAACAGGAAGTTCACCCCTCCAAAAAAGAAAGCTTATCTGCTCCACCCAAAAAGAGAGAAAACACACAGGAATTTGCACTGGCCCAATTCCAAAACAAATCGGACAGCACATTCCTCTTCAACGCAGACATGTCAGAGACATCCAAATACTCTATTAATAGGCAAGGCAAGGGAAGTTTATTTGTAGAGCACAAGGCAATTGCTTCACAGTTGCATAAAATTACAAGAAAACAGATCAAATCAATCAATAAAACATCAACATAAAGTTAATCAATTACAATAAAAGGCAAGAGTGCAGATAAAATACTTTCAGTTTACATATGCTCGGGTAAAAAGAGCTGTTTTCAGCCTAGATTTGAACATTGTCAGAGTTGAGGCCTGTCTCACATCCTCATGAAGACTGTTCCAGATTTTAGCTGCATGAAACTGAAACACCGCTTCACCGTGTTTGTTATTGACTCTGGGAACCACCAGGAGACCCCTCCCTGAAGTTCTCAGGGCCCGAGATGGTTCATACGGCTCTAACATGTCAGAGATGGACTTTGGTGCTAAACCATGAAACGACTTGTACACAAGCAGAGCTGTTTTAAATTCTATTCTCTGAGTGACAGGAAGCCAGTGCAGGGACCGGAGCACTGGACTAATGTGGTCATATTTCCTGGTTCTTGTCAGGACTCGAGCAGCAGCGTTCTGGATGTACTGCAGCTCTCACAGTGAGCAGTCGTTACAGTAGTCTAACCTGCTGGAGACAAATGCATGGATGAGTGTCTCTAAGTCTGGTTTTGACACAATTCCTCTGATCTTAGCCATGTTTTTTTAGATGGTAGAAAGCTGATGATGTTATTGCTTTAATGTGGCTGTTTACTGGAACATACTTAGATCTAGTCAACATCTAGTTAGTATAGTATGTACTTTAACAAATATCTTTACAATGTAGAATCACATAATACATGTTTAAAGCCCGAACAAAATATTTTGTTCTACATGTTTTGCCTTGTAAATACATGGCATTGAAAGTGCCTTGTGTGGGATAGAAACCAAACTTCACCTAAACATAGTTAACACAATGATAGTAAGATAATAGATACTGAAGAAAATAACTAAATATACCTAGTCCTCAAGCTTGTATCTTAACAAGTCTTACATTTTACTACAAGAGCGAGAAGAACCCTCTGAAGATTGAAGTGTAACACTGTTAACTCAATCAACCAAGTACAGTCGACGATATTTGAAAATATCTACTACTGATTGTGAATTCCTGGATGACTGAAAGACTGCTTTCTTTTATGGGGTTTCTGTGAAGCATTAAAGAGAGGGTATTATGATGTAAAACAGCCTAAAAGGCAAAGTCTACATTTTTGTTCTGCTGGACCTCAGAAAACACTGCCTTTGATCTTACAACAGAGGTTAGAGAACTGTGTGGAAGTCTCTAGTACTGCTGTTAACTGCTTCAAGTTTTATCACGAGGACAGGATGTACTTTAAGTTAAGAAGTTAAGAATTGTATCTCTGACAAAGTTGTCTTGACCTCTGGTGTACCTCAGGGGTCAATCCTGGGACCCTCTTATTCAATCTATACATGCGTATATTGGGTCTGCTAATACACAGCAATAATGTGTCCTATCACAACTATGCAGATGGCAAGAGATCGTAAAAGCTCGAGAGGTGAGGAAACAATTCCCTGGATACGTAGGATCTCAGGAGGAGTTTTCTGGAAGCTGCCGACGCATTACTAAAAACAGCCACTGGGGGAGATCAAAAGATGACTTTAAAAGGGAATGAATTGTGCTACAATTAAGACCTCAAATTTAATTAAAAAGCATTCAATTTGATTCCAATGGTCATTTCTACATTTTTTGGGAAATCGTGACATTGTTTTGCCAAATATCCACATTTTCCTCTGTTTATTGGAATGGATATAAACTTTAGAAATTATAAATAGATGTGGCATTAAAAATTATTGTGTTCAGACGTAAAAAAAAAATAAAAATAAAACTGACATTGGTTTATTTGGTCGGGACAGTGCATGTTAATGAACATACATGGGTCTCATGCATGTAAACAAGCCACACCGGATTGTAGCCTTGGGATAATTTCCATCCGTCGTCCCCCATGCGCCCTCTCAAACACACTCACAATTATCCTGGCCACATCATTGGTGTCAAATTGTGACTATACTCCACTATTATCCCATCGAACCAAGTAACCCTTCAAAGATGGAAACCTGTCTTATCCAGTTAAGGTTTTGTGTGATATTGTTAAATCGATTGCAGACAGTTTAAGGGCTAGTCAAAACAGACACATCTCTTATTTTTTTTATTATTTGACATTGACTTGGACACAACGGATCTTTCTCACAGGGGTGTAAAATCGTCGCTCGGCCCTCTTTGGCAGCATCTGTAGTTTTCCAAATGCAGTGTCAGTGAGTCTTTCAACACGCCCAGTCCGAATATTATTATTCACATGTGTATTTTTGTGTGTTATTTGTGATGCTTTGTATTTTTTTCTGTCTTTTTAAAAAACATTGCAGCACATTCCATAAATTCCAGTTAAAGAGGTTCCAGACGCGGGTGAACTGAACCCCCCCCCCAAAAAAACACATCTGGACTGACATTGCTTTGTAATATTTTAACCATAATCTTGTGTTGCCATAATATGCATGTTAAGATATGACCTGACGTTGACAAGATATTCCTTTTTAAATGTTATTGTTAGTGATTTTTACATGTAATGTCTTGTACTGGGACTTTGTTGTAAAATAAAGCCACACTTTATTTTACAGCACAGTAGTAAGTTAAGTAGTAACATGGTCATTGTGTTTAATCATCAATGAAATAACGCATAATGACAAGGCTATGCAATGTTTCCATGAGTTATCAACTTATTACACTAGGTACAACCCCATTTCCTTCCCATTACAGTGCTCTAAGTGTTACCATTACTTTGTGTTTAATAATTGAAGACAAAACATGCCATTATTAATAGTAAATGATACATGTTATGACATCTGTGGAAAACAATGCTTTCTTGTCTTGATTAAAGTAATGGGCAAATATATTGAATCAGTATTTTGATTTCTGATGTTTATTGGACACATGTTTACATTGGGTTCAAAAGTTTAGATTTTTCCCCCTTTGTTATTGGATTATGCACAGTATTCATTTTGTAAACGTCACTGTCCTGTCATCTCCCTCTGCAAGGTCTTTAAAAGCCAATCCAGGAACAAGTGCTGCAAATGAGCTTCTGCTATAAGCACTATGAAGCATACATCAGACTTCTGTCACAGTTTGTCTCTATCAAATAAACCTAATGAATACAAAAATAAAATGGGACTGGTGAAGAACATCGACTTGTGATGTGGTCCCTATAACAATCTACTAACCTTGTCTGCAAGCTAAATTCCTGCTGTATTTGTTAGTTCACAAACACACGGGAATCTGTTTTGTGCAGATTTGTTTGAATCGGCACCGCCGTTTGTCCAAAGCACCGGTGGCTGGACATAATTAATCAAGGAGACAATTCTACATTCTGGGAATAAAGTGCTATGAGGCTATAAATATATTTGAAATTATTGCCAAATATGATATGCGAGTCAGTTATACAGTGGCTGGACATATTGTGGTGGGAAAATGCCCACTCGGCCTCTGCAGCGCCCCCTCCAGGTCAGGTGACTGGAGCAGTCCAGCAGCTGGATGACGTCTCCTCTCTGGAAGTGAAGGCAGGCGCTGTGAGCGGGGCTGTAGTCACACAGGGCCTGGGCCACGCGCGCTTTCTGTGGACACAAATCAAGATGATGCAAGCTATTGCAACACGGACTTAGGACATAAGAATTTTGTATTTTGGATGTTTCTCATTCATACAGGGAAACATAACCATAAGAAGACATAAAAACGTCATAATTACAGTGGGGGAAAAAAGTATTTAGTCAGCCAACAATTGTGCAAGTTCTCCAACTTAAAAATATGACAGAGGCCTTTAATTTTCATCATAGGTATACCTCAACTATGAGAGACAAAATGAGAAAATAAAATCCAGAAATTCGCATTGACTGATTTTTAATGACATTTGCAAATGATGGTAGAAAATAAGTATTTGGTCAATAACAAAAGTTAATCCCAATACTTTGTTATATAGTCTTTGTTGGCAATGACAGAGGTCAAACGTTTTCTGTAAGTCTTCACAAGGTTTTCACACACTGTTGCTGGTATTTTGGCCCATTCCTCCATGCAGATCTCCTCTAGAGCAGGGATGTTTTGGGGCAGGCGTTGGGCAACACGGACTTTCAACTCCCTCCAAAGATTTTCTATGGCGTTGAGATCTGGTGACTGGCTAGGCCACTCCAGGACCTTGAAATGCTCCTTACGAAGACACTCCTTCGTTGCCCGGCCGGTGTGTTTGGGATCATTGTCGTGCTGAAAGACCCAGCCACCTTTAATTTTCAATGCCCTTGCTAATGGGATGTTTTCACTCCAAATCTCATGATACATGGCCCCATTCATTCTTTCCTTTACAGTCGTCCTGGTCCCTTTGCAGAAAAACACCCCCAAAGCCTGATGTTTCCACCCCCATGCTTCACAGTAGGTATGGTGCTCTTTGGATCGGCATTCTTTCTCCTCCAAACACGACGAGTTGAGTTTTTACCAAAATATTTTTTGGTTTCATCTGACCACATGACATTCTCCCAGTCCTCTTCTGGATCATCCAGATGCTCTCTAGCAAACTTCAGACGGGCCGGGACATGTACTGGCTTAAGCAGGGGGACACGTCTGGCACTGCAGGCAGCGTAGTGTGTCACTGACGGTAGCCTTTGTTACTTTGGTCCCAGCTCTCTGCAGGTCAGTCACTAGGTCCCCCTGTGTGGTTCTGGGATTTTTGCTCACCGTTCTTGTGATCATTTTGACCCCACGGGGTGATATCTTGCGTGGAGCCCCAGATTGAGGGAGATTATCAGTGGTCTTGTATGTTTTCCATTTTCTAATAATTGCTTCCACAGTTGATTTCTTCACACCAAGCTGCTTACCAATTGCAGATTCAGTCCTCCCAGCCTGGTGCAGGTCTAGAATTGTGTTTCTGGTGTCTTTCGACAGCTCTTTGGTCTTGACCATAGTGGAGTTTGGAGTGTGACTGAGGTTGTGGACAGGTGTCTTTTATACTGATAACAAGTTCAAACAGGGGCCATTAATACAGGTAACGAGTGGAGGCCAGAGGAGCCTCTTAAAGAAGAAGTTTACAGGTCTGTGAGAGCCAGAAATCTTGCTTGTTTGTAGGTGACCAAATACTTATTTTCCACCATAATTTGTAAATGAATTCATTAAAAATCAGACAATGTAATTTTCTGGATTTTTTTTTCTCATTTTGTCTCTCATAGTTGAGGTATTACAGGCCTCTCTCATCTTTTTAAGTGGGAGAACTTGCACAATTGTTTGCTGACTAAATACTTTTTCCCCCCGATGTATAGTTTTATCCATCCATCCATCCATTTTCTTCCACTTTATCCAGGGCCGGGTCGCGGGGGCAGCAGTCTCAGCAGAGATGCCCAGACTTCCCAATCCACGCACACCTCCTCCAGCTGTTCTGGGGGGACCCCGAGACGACACGGGGCCAGCTCGGAGACATAGTCCCACCAGCGTGTCCTGGGCCTTCCACGAGGCCTCCTCCCAATAGGACATGCCTAGAAGACCTCCCGAGGGAGGCGACCAGGAGGCATCTGAAACAGACGCCCTAGCCACCTCAGCTGGCTCCTTTCGACGTGAAGGAGCAGCGACTGTACTCCGAGCTCCTCCCAGGTAACTGAGCTCCTCACCCAAACTCGAAGGGTGCGCCCAGCCACCCTGCGAAGAAAGCTAATTTTGGCCCCCTATCCGCAATCTTGTCCTTTCGGTCATTACCCAAATCTCATGACCATAGGCAGGGGCGATTTTAGAGTTTGAAAACATTTGGGGCCCAGCCCAGCTGTGTTCGTGTAACTACACAAAATAACTGGGGTACTCCCCCAGGAATTTTTGAAAAAAAAAATAAACACAATTTCCTGCATTCTGGTGAATTTTGGTAGGTCTTGAACAGACTCAGACTCTCTTGACTCTGTGCTCTAACTCGCTGACTGCGCTCTGACTTTGTGCTCTGACTCTGCGCTCTCTCCCAAGGCGCGAGTGCTTCTCCCCTTCACGTCCCCGCTCGGCTGTCTGTCTCCCGGTGCTCGCTTCGCCTCCTGTGCGCCTGCATGTCTCTCGTGTCCCGGGCGCTGCTCTCATGTTTGCATCGGCTACACACTCATTTAAACGGTCTTGTTCTTGTCTCTAGCAGAGTATCAGGACAGTACAACTGTGGGTCAGAATCCCCACCGACCTGAAGTATTATTGTATCGTTTTATGAATTTACCTTTATATTTTAACCAGGTAAAATGTATTATTTTATTTATTTTAATTTTTAACCTTTATTTACCCAGGTAAAAAACACATTGAGATTTACAATCTCTTTTACAAGAGTGACCTGTTTAAGAAACTTATTATGCACTATTGCTATGGGGGCAGAAATATTTTGGACAAATAACGTATTACTTCTATCGGTCTGACTAGGTTTTACAAATGTAATAGATTGTATATAATTGACAACAGGGCCTGCAATTTGACGATACATAAGTAATCTTGTTTTAATGATAATGATAATAAAGTTTTTTCTTAAGTCTCCCTCGCTATGCTGATCTTAGCAACGAAATCAGAATCCCAGTTCCATCACTTTGACCAATGAGATGAGCTTTCCTGTGAACTTCCTGTGGCTTGTCAGGTCCAGTCCAGTCCAATTTGTCTCATTGTCTCATGTCACATTTGAAAATACAATTAGGTATTAATTAGGCTTGGTTTTGTATATAGGGGAGTCTAGTCTCGAATACACTCAAGTCCGACGCTCCTACCTCCAGAAGAGACTTAAGAGGCTGCGGCGAGGACCCCCTCTCCGTGTGGGACAGTCGGGAGGAGGGCCGAGCGGGACACAGCGACTCCTGGGAACCGCTTCGGTACGGGTTGGGGGGGTTGGCGTGGATGGGGCCGCTCTGGTGGTGTGGGTGGGAGTTCTGCCCACCCTGGGGTACTATGTGAGCTGGGGGGTCTTTGAGGAGGATGGGCTTCTCCATAGAGATGCTGTGAGCCCTGTAGAAGTCCAACAGGCGGTTCAGAGAGCTGAAAGTCTCCTCCCAAATGCAGTACTGCCCACCTCCCTCAAGAACCCGAAAGTGTTCCACTCTGTCGCCGTAGCTGTGGAAACATACGGTATATTTAATATTTTGATTAATTTATATATTTTCATATATTTTTACATTTCACTGGGTAGAAAGGGGAAAAAAAAGAAAATAGTGTTTCAATTCTGACATGCTAATTGTGTAATGAAATCTAAAAACTTATGGACACAATAAAGTAATAATAAAAATAAAATACAAATTATATATTTTCACATTTGTTTGGGTTCAAGGGACATCATAACATTCTGTTGTCCAGACTTAGAACTAAAAATTGGCACATACTGTAGTTGCATGTTTTCTCTTTCACTTTTTCCTAACTTTGGTTAAAGGAAAGACATAGGCCAAGACGTGGACCTACTGTATATTTTATTGATAATCTCTGCATGTAGGTTAGTAGGGGGTTTGCCTGAAGACAGCACATGCAAAATACAATATCTCCAAAGTTAATTGACCGAAAGGCTTAGGGCAAGAACCCACTTTTATATTCATCAGGAGAGTAGTTTTTGGTGCTGAAAGGTAAAAGCGACAGCTGCTGTGTCAATAGGTGCTTCTAGTTTTAAAGGAAGATTGGATTGGAAACCCCCTCCTGGAACCGCCACCTTAACGTGGTGGAGGGGTTTGAGCACCCGAATGATCCTGGGGGCTCTGTTGTCGGGGGCTTCGTGCCCCTGGTAGGGTCTCCCATGGCAAACAGGTCCTAGGTGACGGGTCAAACAAAGAGCGGTTCAGAAGCCCCTTATGAGAGACCAACAGGCCCGGTTAGAACCATGAGGCCGTCCTTCTGTGGACCACCACCTGCAGGAGGAGCCATAGGGGCTGGGGTAATGTGATTTGGGCAGCTCCAAAAACTGCCCCCACGACCCAGCAACGGACAAGTGGAAGAAAATGGATGGATGGATTGGAAGCTAAGACACCTTTATCTGTCAAGAAAAATACAACCTATAATTTTGCTCTGCGTATTTGCTCAGCCATTCGCATTGTTAACAAATATTTGAGAAACTTTCCCAGGTAACACCTGGATATTTTTCAAGTTCTAAAAGACCAAAAAGCATTGTCTGAATTCTTCTCACTGAAGTCACGTAGGGCAGTTGTCTCCAAACCTGGGCAGCTCCCAGCTCGAGCCACAGCAGCAGCAGCAGCCTTGTTTATATTTATTAAAGCAGGAAGGTGGAAGGTCGGAGGTTCGAATCCCCCCACCTGCAGGCACACGCCGCTGTTGTATCCTCGGGCTAGACACTACCAAACTAAAAAATAGCTAAAAATTGCACATAAGTATCTCAGTGTTTTCCAACTCCTACACGCGTATACTAAATGTATACGCGTTGCTGCTTTAGGTTGACACACCTGGCTGCAGACGCAAGCTAACTCCAAGCATGTGTCTTAAAATGAAGTCCACACAAATAAAGTCCAAAATTCCAACACATTTGTCTTTATTTTTCACTCTTTTACCATAAAAGGTCGCTGTATGACACGGTAAAGTAACTGTGTACGTCCAACAGCACCTGTGGCTGTTGACAAAGGTACTCTGGCGCCACATAGTGTTTGGAGACAAAAAAGGAATTAAGGAAGTACTTTGACACACTCTTTTTGTTAGTTACTTTGAGATACAGTAAGCTTGTCAATCTTGTAAAGTGCTATTAAAAAAAATTCTAGCCATTATTATCATCATCAAGTCATGTCAAATAATTAGCATGTTTGTGTTGGCTTCACATGCGACCTCTTCCCTACGGTTAGCATGCACTTCAACATAATGCCAATGACAAATCCAATATCATTATTGCGAGCCATATGGGGTACGTCTAGGTGCGCTTATATAACGCACATAAGTTTAATTAATAAGCATATTGCGTAATGTCCTGGGCTTGTTGAACGCATCACATTTGGCCTTCGTGATTAATATGGCACATCAGAATAGTGCGACCCAAATTACACCCTTCGTACACGCGCCGCGGGATTTCACTACAACGGCCTCTTATGAAACGTATTAAAATAGTGGAGCCGCCTCATTGTGCGATGACATTGACATACTTGGAGGCAGATAGAGTTGATGAGGATCAATTGTGTAAGAGAAGGCTAGATATTAGAAAGTGTCATTTATTAGGGCAGGCAGGTCATGCTTTGTATACTCTTTCTTTCTTTCCAAACTGCATAACGTAGCTATCTGTAAATTTGTTCTATTGTCAAATAAAATAAGGTAAGTATTGATGTAAGTGAAACCTTTTTAGGTTTGTGTTGAATGCTTGGCTTTAACATTAAAGCCACACCACGTAACATTTCATTTTCAGAGAAAAAATGACAAGCATTAATTTTATTAGAGATGTGTCTGTGTAAGTTCAACCACTGAGTACAGAAGATGAATCAAGTACCTTCATTGATGATAATTAGAGATATCTTTTATAGTTTAAAAATGCCCCAAAAATATGAGCAAACAAACATCTCACCTCTTCTAAGACCTGACTAACTTTACTGGGAGCGGGGACGTCTCCAGCTCGTCTCAATGGAGAGGTTTACTAAGGGCACCCAAATGTAAAATTTAAATTGATTGGGTCCTTTTCCAAAATCCATTCTTTGATAACTCACTGAAAAAAAAATAATAATAATATATATATTTATATATATATTATTGTCTACAATATTACAAAGTGTGCCTTAAATGGTACTCATTCTTTGATATATTTGTGATACTTCTGCCTTTTGTTGACTATTTTTGTCTTGTCTTTTGTTAGGTCTGGATACAATCTGGACACATTTAATAATGATGCATGGCATTACAACATACATGTTACATGAATAAGCTCCTACTCTCACACAGGTGTCAATACATGGTGTTATTTATCAGGGTTTATGCAGGAAGCAGCTAAGATGTAACGTCGAGATACAATATTTTTAATCCCACAAATTAAACAAATCTATGCGCCTATTGTTTCTGAAGATTTGAATGAGGCAACATTTAGATATCTAAAAGGTAAATTGGACACAACAGGCAACTTTATGAACAGAAAATTGTAAAGCTGACCGAACTTTGATGCACAATTTTAGCAAAGCATGTCATTTAATGTGCTTTGGACCATCATTTTAGAATTTTTATTTACACACGTGGAGTAAAAAAACCCTGCGCAATGTCATTATTTTCAAAGAAATGTAGATGGAATAAATTCTTATGTTTCATAATGACATTTAAGCATTTGCTCTGCAGAAACCCCGTTTATATGCTGCAAATATTAGAAGTATTGGATTGCCCAAATAGCTGTGAGCTGAGTGGACATACCTGACCGACAGCGAGAACTCCCCGGGGGCCGACTCGCTCTCTCGAACCAGGAACACTCCCGTATCCTGCCACCGGAGGCGCTGCTCTGCTTCCACACGCGTGATGCTGCCTGCGAACCAGCTTTGGAGCAAACACCAACACTTGTAAGAGTAGACTGTTATTCCACATGGCTAAAAATCACCCGCTTACACCAATGGGTTGTGTTTCTTATTGACAAAGTCATCTATTAAGACAGCCGTGTGAGTAACTCAAAGAGAAAAATCAAACTATAAGGACAAACTATTAGACTTACTTGAATTACTTACTAGATTTGTTCATTTATTCATTACCAAAATGAACAAATGTTCATTTTTTTTTTACGCAGGTCTGTCAATTACAAAATTAGGAAACTAAAGCAGATGCTATTTCCACTGAATATTTTTTTCATATTTGAAGAATTATTAGAATTTTTAAAAAAGTGCTTCAACTTGAGTAATACATTATTTTGAAGTAGCTTTTACATTGACAATGCAACCTGGATACGGTCCTGACAATGGATTTTTTTGCAGCAATTTATCAATTATGTAATGATGCGTTAAACCCATAGTGGCCTGGCATCCACCAAAAAAAATGGATCACCGGTGGATTATACCCGAGTTCAAAAATGCTAAAAAATTATGAAATGCAAACGGGTGTAGAGCATCCAAAATATTACATTTAAAGGTCACCAAAATACATCACCTACTAATACATCAAACCGATATTACTCGAGTATAAGACGAATTGAGTGATAACACTACTCCAAGAAGTACATTTCCTGCCATGTAATTATTTTGAGTACGTTTAATTCAGCACTCGCCGCCTCTGTATAGAAATCATCAACAATAATAATAATAATAATGCATCGGTTTTATATAGCGCTTTTCTGGACACTCAAAGACGCTTTACATTGCACTATTCATTCACTCCATACCTGATGAATAATCTTACATCTCAACAGTAAAAGTTTCACAATGTTCTCCTGGACATTCACAATATAAACGGAGAAGCATAAAATGCAAACTCCATCATAATCCATTGCTCATTTTTACCTGATTTATACCTCTGCTGGTTTGAGAAGTTGTAAAGACAAAGTTGCACTTCGAATTTTTCCCTCAAACTAAAACTAAAATGATCCCAAATGTTTACATGTTGGTAATGTTTAGGATCAAATCTAAACACCTACATAAGCTTCAGCGCAGTGATGCAATCCCTGTACAGGCTTAATCTTTTCAAATAGAATAACATTAATCCATAAACGATCACTTGATTTTCTTTTTTTTTACCGATGTGGAAGTAGTGAGATGTAGTTCTCTGGCACGTATCCTCTCTTCCCCTGGACCTCTGCCGCAAACCAGGACTCATCCTCCATATCAGTCACCTACGACACAGACAGATGTTAAAAAAGGTCTCAAAACAATGTTCGCAGGGGTCGAAACTACGGGGTGAGCAGGTTTTCTACTTGATAAACCTTCTTTTTTTTTTTTTTTTTTTCACAGGACAACCTAAACAATGTGCAGCCCTAGTTCGGTCTGAAACCCAACAATCACAATGAATAGGTCAAACATTTAATCCCCACATCCCCATATTGAAACTGCTTACCTTGACAATGTCCCCCTTGTGGAAGCTGACCTCGTCTTCTTGCGCGGCGGTGTAGGAGAACAGAGCTACTGCCTCCATGTCGACAGAACGTAGTTTTGATGAGACGGGCAGCGTGTGGGGAGATGAGATAACTAGCTAAAGGGTGTGAAGCACGTGGGGGGGAGGGAGGGGGCTTTGGTCATTGACATTTTGCTCGTTAGTTAATGAGATGTGTGTGTGTGTGTGTGTGTGTGTGTGTGTGTGTGTGTGTGTGTGTGTGTGTGTGTGTGTGTGTGTGTGTGTGTGTGTGTGTGTGTGCGTGTACGTACCCCCCCGGGCGCTTCCATGTGAGGAGGGACACGTGGGTGGCCATCTTTGGATAACAGGGCAAAACGCAGCAGGATTAAATGAAGACTCGCCAGGGAAATCTGAAACAGGACAGCGGGAAATAGAAGAGAAAAATAAGTAGAATGAGGACAGGTTATGGAGATCTAGGGCTGTGGAGACAAAGAAGATTCAAATACAGAATAAAGAGGATTCATGAAATAATAAATGCTTGCCTAGTGGGTGCAGTTAAGTCCCGAGGGCCAAAATAAACGTTGGGAGTAATTGTACCAACTGATATGACAGAGTCAAACTGGGCCTTTGTCAAAGTTGAACTAAATACCGTGTGTAGTAGTGTGTCCTCGGAGTGTGTTTTGCCACTGGGACAAAACACTTAGTGAAAGTGCTGTATAAGTTCATAAAACATACACGTCCCTATTCAACTTAACATAACATAAATATAATGAGTGTGTGTATACAATATACATCAATAAGGGCTGCAGATTAAATCAAATGTAGTAGTTGATGGTGACTTGGTTTTGAACAGCAGTGCCTTGCCCATGGACACTACAGCTGTATCCATTTGGGCGCAGCATGAACTGAATACCTTGGCCAACATGTTTCCTCTTGACATAAATGTTGCCCTGGACCGTGTGATTCAGAAAAGTCCTTTAGCCGCCCCAAAATATTCCAAATGGATGACGTTTTACATGAAGGTTTCAATTACGCTGCACCGATCGCAATAGTGATTAAATAAAAGGCATTATTTATTATTCTTTATGTTGCAAAAAATATCTTTCATACAGGTGTTATTTATCAAATAGAGAAAACAAAAAATAAAGAATTATGTCAAAATTTCACCTAACTCAGCCTCAGCCTAAATCCATGAAATATGAGAAAGGCTCTCTCCTGATTGGTTTGTGTGTGAGTCGTGATGTTATGTAAAGCGGAGAGGGTGATTTCATAAGGGCTTTACTTAATAGGAGTTCATGGAAATTAATGGGAGTGCTGTTATGCAACAGTATTGTTTAGTTGGTGATTCAGATGGCGAGTTGTCTAATCACAAATAGGTTTGAAATATTTGACACAGATTTGAAACTTTGATCAACTTGTTAAAAATATTTCACTTATTTTCTCACAGAACTGATACAAAATGTTTATTAGAGTATATTGAGCTTTTAAACCATGTTAAAACTTCTAACACAATACAATTACATTGTATATTGTATATCGACATATGGTTCAAGCAGGAGCAGAGAATTTCATGATTTGGGCAGTTTAAAGAACATTGTATGCACACAGAGGTCACAAGGGGCCACACTTTTGAGCAAAAAATGGTAAAGTTGACAAAAAATGTTACACAAAACATGTAATGGAATTTGTTTTGGTCCATCATTTTTGTAAGGTTGATGAAGAAAATTCAGCAATGTCATTATTCGTAAAGAAATTTAGCAATAGAATTTAATGTTTTTTTAATGAGGCCTTAATTTTAGCACATTTAATGTAATAACTTTAAATTATTTTTAATTCCTTTCAAAAACAGATTCATACTTTGATTACCCACTGCAGAAATAGTATTTCCTGTGTTGAGCTGGTCATTGTTTTGTACTCATTGCAACAGTATAGTCCAGAATGTTACACAGTGTGCCTTTTATGATCAAGTACTATATTTTCGCAGTTGAGAATAAATAAACTGTTCAATTGTTCTAATAATATTTATTCTGAAGTGGTTTCTCATTGGCAACCCAGCTACTGGATAATATTTTAAAAAATCTTTAAATAAACTCTAACAGACCCTACCTTTTACTCTAGGGTGCATGCCAAATCTCAGTAACAATCCACAATGACCTCCTGGCCCTCTCCAGTATTAGGGTGAGAGTGGACACCCCTGGCGGTCAGAATGTCCTTTAATAAAGACAGTGGCGAATTCTGCACATGATCACTGCTTTGGCTTAGAAGATCCAACCTCCCTTCCAAATCCAAACACCTCAACACCTTACGTACATTTACCGACTCTGCATCGCTCAAATTCTCCACTAGAGCTCGAATCTCCAGCCCCCAACCAAACAAGGGAAGACCGCATTTTACAGCGCTTTCTCCTGCCGACGTCTCCAATGTGTCTCGAAGTTTGATAAGTAACTGACACGCTTTCAGCCCCACGGGTCTATCACAATCAAAAAGTCCACTTAGGAGAGCAGACACCACTCCAGAATCCACCAACTTTTTCAGCGCGTCTTCTAAACTTGAATCAAGAGCTGAAAAAGTCGGTCGAGATATTGCGGCGTAAGCGTGTGGCGCCCCCGTGTGACCTGTCAGCGTCGAGTCCATTAGCAGCTTAGCTAGCTCCAGCGCGTGGACTTTGACCTCCCAGTCCAGGTCGGAGCTGCCGCGGGAGAGGACGGCGGGAACGGACGTCATCAGGAGAGGGGGAAGGGAAGAAGAGGAGGAGGAGGTGTAGGAAAACCAGGAAGTGAAGAACTGGACCACAGCTCTTCTGGAGAAGCCCTCCGTGTCCTCACAGAGAATCTCCAGCAGTTTGGTCACGATGTCAGCCTGTGGACATACAGTAGATGAAAACAGTACTTTAGCAGCGATACTAAACTCGGTCCACCTGGTCTTTAGCCTGGATCGCATTCACTGGGTGCAGAAACAGCATTAACAGCTGCACAAACAAAGCATTTTTTCGTTAGGAATGTACCAGGATTCGCATCACGTGGATCAAATGTGAACACGGCCATATTATTTATATTATGCTGTAGCTTAAGTATTCCCTATTGATTATTTAAAGTGTACACACGTAATACATAAAGTACATACACTGCTCGACTAAAATACAGTCAAGCCAAGGTCAGCTTTATTTCTACCAAATCTAAAAGCTTAAAGAAAAAGCATAAAAATAGCAAAAACAAAAACGTGTCAAAAACGCAATGAAAAAGTGACGCAAAAAATGTGCCAAAAAAGCTACGGAAAGCTGAACTGGAGAAAATGCGCTTGGTTCAGTAAGAGGCACATACAGTAGTGTTGTGAAACCTAGACCTGACCTACTGTAGTTTGGTCCAAGGTGAGATTCTAAAACTCGTTATATTAGAGGAATAACATAACATGAAACAAAGATGGATGGTTGGTTCTTTACCAGAATAAAACAGAGTAGAACATTTTGCCTCTACTGTCTAAAGTGTGTAGACCCACAGATATACAGTATCGACCAACCTGCTCGTGTGAGACCACTGCCCCCTGCTGCCAGCTCCTTTGCAGACTCTGAGCCAGAGCAGACACAGCGCTGGCCCTCACGTAGCTTTCCTGGTCCTGTAGCGCCTCCCTGAGGAGTGGGACGGTACTGCATTCCTCTAACATCAGCGGCAAGCTCTGGCATGGGTCCACGGAGAAGGAGGTCTGAGTGGCCTGTTGTCCCAGGAACTCCACCGTGGAGTCTCGGACCTCCCAGCGCAAGTCACACACGCGTTTACGCACCAGCTGCGCAAGATCTGAGAGAAGGAGATCAATGAGAACACCACAGGGGCAAACACTTTGTGAGGGATACTTAAGAATATATACAGTGAAGTTAATGGTGCATCTGTTGTGAGTATCACCTTCTCTGAGCTGGACCGAAATCAATGACCGGTTTGTGCTTGAACCTGTCCACTTGAGTAACCCCTGGTAACACTTGTGCAGCACCTGTGTATCAGACAAAACATTAAGATTTTATGTTGTCGTTTTTTCCACAATAGACCAGAATAAGTGGAACCAAGAAAACCATTAGTTTAAACTTACAATGGGGTCCGAATCGGGGTTATTTAGGTAGAGTGAAAGGACAGCGCAAACCTCATTCACTTTGTCGCACACATCTAAAAAAAATAATAATAATTGACGTGAACATTATGCAGTCAACATGTTCACAACAATACTAACTTTCCAGGGTAAAAATAGTTTCCTGTCCTTGTTAGCTTTGTCTTGTTTAAATACATAAATATCTGAATAGAAAACAAGCAGCTGTCTGATAATCACTTACAACATATTACAAACTTTAGCCAGGACGCAAATACCTCACCAGTGGAGAATTGTTTTTATAACTGTAGCTGTTTTAGCCTTGAAGCTAAACACTCGGTTTTATGTATTTATTTATTTTTTTTAAGTTTTCTTCTTTTAAAAAAAAATTCATTTAAATTTTGAATTTATGCTAAAACGCTGACAGAAAGTAGTCTTTACGCTTCACTGGCCAACCGGAAGTTAGCCAAAAACATTCCCTGCACTATTGCAATTATATTTTTTATTTTTATAGTTTTGCTGTGTGGGTGCCAAAAACGGCACGGCTTTGGAAGTTGGTGCCAACAGGTTGATGTTTTATAGACGTTTCATAGTGAAGGAAATTTAAATGATCAGAATGAGTCTCTCAAGTCAATCTGAATGATACTAAAAACAATGTTTTGAATTAGGCCCTATACCTGATTTTTGGAACAATTAAAGGGGAAGCCACTAAATTAGAATGCTGTGGTCCAAACTCATTCCTTACTTCCCTAACATATTTACAGTATCCCAATACTTCACAGAGACGAGTTTACGGGCACATTTCAGTACTTGCAGGGTCACTTTCACAGAAATGCTAGAAAAGCCAGCGTGCAACTTCAAAAAGTTTATACAAATGCCATATAATTAGATGCACAAATTCCCACAAATGACAAAGCTATTTTCATTCCATCACTAGAAAAACATCAGGTATAGTGCCTTGGTAAGGTGCTTCCATCCAAATAAAAGTCAAATCTACGCGTGTCCCTTGGTAGCTCACGCCGTGTGGTTGTTTTACCTGAGCAGTTACTGAGGGCAGTTAGAGCTTCCAGCGCGCATTTCTGAATTTTCCCGTTTCCATATATGAATCTGTTGGCCTTTGCACAGCCAGGAGTAGCTGAAGATTCCCCTAAAGACATGTGCAAGAGAGACACTACAGTAGAGACGATCAGCCCCAGTGGACAGGGCAGGAAGTCTGGAGGCTGAGGGAAGAAAAAGACATTTCAAATCGTCTTAAAAATGAACAACGTGATGACATGATCTTGCTATACCTTGTTACCTTTACTTTGTTATTACTGATCTGTAAAGTATTATGCAGCTAAAAATATGTATGGGTTTAGAATAAAAAAAAAAAAAAATCAGATTGGCAATAAAACCGAGGATCTGTCTAGGTATACCACCTGCATTTATTTTAATTTTTTTACCATGCTACTGCAACAAAACAAAGCTACCCATTTGGCATTGTGAAGCTTTATGGTAAAATAGTCACATTTGCAATATTTCTTTAAAAAAACAAACAATCGTGTCATTATTCAGGCCATAACATACTGTATATCACAGTAAACAAACGCAACACTTTAAGCCGCCAGTTGAGTTTTGTATAGTTTTATAGTGTACACTCTAACTTACTAGCAGAGCGATGTGATGAATATTTGCCACACACAAGCACATCACTGACGTGAAAAGGGACTTATTTTGGAGCTCCTCTTGTATTTGACCCCAGGCCTCACCTATGGCAGGGAGAAAGATGGCAAACTAATTTACTACAATCAGTGTAAGCAAACAAAATGATGTAGGTTTTTACAGCTCATGCTTTGATTGCGTGTGTGTGTGTAGACTTACCTGTTGTATCCGTGCAAAGCAGAGACTGCCCAGTTAGAATGTCCAGGGGTAGCAGTAGTATCCTCGCAGCTTTTGGAGTATAGACTGGGTCACTAAAAATAAAGTGGTATAGTTTTAAGTCAGGATTTGGATCAATAATATTCTGGACATACCAACGTACAAACAATTGCGGGAAAAAAAAGGAATTATTAGAAGCATTCTTCAGTCTTTGAGATGTTGCCAAAGAACAATGTAAAAAATCTTCTACAAAATATAACATCTAAGCCATGTTCAAACTATGCCAACAACTGATACTAGATTCAAAATAAGGTTTTTGAAAGATACAGTGCCTTGCGAAAGTATTCGGCCCCCTTGAACTTTTCGACCTTTTGCCACATTTCAGGCTTCAAACATAAAGATATAAAACTGTAATTTTTTGTGAAGAACCAACAAGTGGGACACAATCATGAAGTGAAACGAAATTTAATGGATATTTCAAACATTTTTAACAAATAAAAAACTGAAAAATAGGGCATGCAAAATTATTCAGCCCCCTTAAGTTAATACTTTGTAGCGCCACCTTTTGCTGCGATTACTGCTGTAAGTCGCTTGGGGTTTGTCTCTATCAGTTTTGCACATTGAGAGACTGAAATATTTGCCCATTCCTCCTTGCAAACCAGCTCGAGCTCAGTGAAGTTCGATGGACAGCGTTTGTGAACAGCCGTTTTCAGTTCTTTCCACAAATTCTCGATTGGATTCAGGTCTGGACTTTGACTTGGCCATTCGAACACCTGGATATGTTTATTTGTGAACCACTCTATTGTAGATTTTGCTTTATGTTTTGGATCATTGTCTTGTTGGAAGATAAATCTCCGTCCCAGTCTCAGGTCTTTTGCAGACTCCATCAGGTTTTCTTCCAGAATGGTCCTGTATTTGGCTCCATCCATCTTCCCATCAATTTTAACCATCTTCCCTGTCCCTGCTGAAGAAAAGCAGGCCCAAACCATGATGCTGCCACCACCATGTTTGACAGTGGGGATGGTGTGTTCAGGGTGATGAGCTGTGTTGCTTTTACGCCAAACATAACGTTTTGCATTGTTGCCAAAAAGTTCGATTTTGGTTTCATCTGACCAGAGCACCTTCTTCCACATGTTTGGTGTGTCTCCCAGGTGGCTTGTGGCAAACTTTAAACAACACTTGTTATGGATATCTTTAAGAAATGGCTTTCTTCTTGCCACTCTTCCATAAAGGCCAGAGTTGTGCAGTATACGACTGATTGTTGTCCTATGGACGGAGTCTCCCACCTCAGCTGTACATTTCTGCAGTTCATCCAGAGTGATCATGGGCCTCTTGGCAGCATCTCTGATCAGTTTTCTCCTTGTATGAGCTGAAAGTCATCACTACTCTATTAGTTTTAATGTATAACCTCTACTCCAGTGGTTCTCAAAATGTTCACACCAGCACCAGCAAACAAAAATACTTGGCTCTCCAAGTACCACCAGGACAAAACCACGAGCCAATCCTGACTTAACCAGTTCTAAAAACGGGCTAAAAAAAACATGAACTGAGAGTAAAACCACACGTCAATACAATACCCATAATGCAGTTTGAGCACGATTGCTCTGACTGAATTCTCACCAGAACATAGTCATTGTGTTACTCCTCTTACCAAAAGCCTTTCTGAAGAACAGCAGCTGCAGCTCGAATGTGCTGTGTGGGCTGCCTCACCTCCAACATGGCACACAGGAGACGGCCGACACTTTGCTCAAGGTGGGATAAGCTGTTAAAGAAGACATAAATGTCAAATTACAAGCATAGGCCCGCTGTTACCTTTATTTAAACATACCTGTGTGCAGCTAGAATGACCTCCATTAGGGGCAGTGTGAGCTGGCTGTACCCTGCTGCAACCAGATCTTCAAGGGAACCACAAGCTGCCTCAAAAAGCCGACCCCAGAGAGGAGGAGACGCCTCGGACAATATCTGAGCGACAAGTTTGAGGAGCCTCGCGCTGTCCTGCAGATTCATCTGTTCTTTAGGAGGCAGGGACTCTCGGAGATATACACATACGGCTGTTACAACTGCATTATAGTCCGTGCTTGAAAAGGGTGGTGGTTCGACGCCATTATGTGTTCGATCTTCTACTTCACGTGTAGGCTGTTTGCCGTTTGTCGCTGGCGGTTGGTAAAAGAGCAGGATGTGTACGAGCAGTTGATTGGCGGACGAGGCGACAAATAAACTCGGATCAGTTTGGAGTTGCAAGAGTTGATCCATCAATTCTGGAGAAAAATAAAAGTATCTTATTTATTTAACCAGGAGCATAGTTTCACTGATATTTAGAATGTATTTTTCTGGGGAGTCCTGTTCTAAGGACTCACCTGACTGTACAAACAAGCTCAGAGCTCTTGGGTGCTGCATCATGCTCCTCAAGCCGTGCACCCACCCACTCTTTACAGAAGGATCATCCCAGAGGCGTGACTCCTGCCAGTGCTTTGTGTTGAAAACTTGATCCAATGTTGAGTCGTCCTATAGAAACCAAAAAAACATTAATTAAGAAGGCTTTCAAAATAATTGTCAATGTTCGGTATTCGCAGGATTTACAGTAAGCATTACCTGGAGTTTTTGAAATCCTGCAATAGTGGCTGCCAATAAGCCAGTGAGTTTAATCATAAAAGCGATGATTGCAGGGTCTGTGGCGGGGTTGTGTGTGACTGAAGATATGAACTCCAGCAAACATGGGAAGGATTCATGGAGGGAAGTGCCTGAACGAACAAGAAAGCCCCTCTTAAAACTTGCACAACATACTTCCAAATATTTAGCAAGGATTTATTTGCATCATTTGCACAGACATTTTTAACCTCTTAACCCCCACCTGAACCCAAGGACATTTTGTCAAGTTTGGCTTTACCCAAATCTAAAAGCTTCTTGAAAAAAGCGTCAAAACAGCGACAAAAGACGAAACATGCCAGAAAAGAAACAATAACACAACATGAAAGTGACACAAGAGCGACAAAAAACTTGATGAAAACACAACAAAAAAGTGACAAAAGACTGACATAAAAGTGACAAAAGACTGACATAAAAGTGACAAATCACGTCAACAACGCAACAAGGTTTCTCCAGTCAAGAAGTTTTTAGATTTGGACAAAGTCGAACTGGAGACAACACGTTGCGTTAAAGCGGGAGGTAAGAGGTTAATGTTTACTTTTAATCATAATAAAGTAATATGTTACCTAATTCATACTATCTGTATACGTACTCTATTGTACATGTTTTTTGTAGTTGCGGAAAGGGAAGCATCCAGAGTAAACTTACGCAGGTATAGGGTGAATATGCAAATGCAGAAGGACTGCCACTTGGGACCTCCTTTTATAATTAGGTCTACTGAAGTAATTTTTATATCTTACACTTCTTTAATAAGCATGTCACAACACAGATTAAGGGTATATAGGGAAACAGTAGGGGAGCTATCATGGTCCCCTGAGGAACACCTGTTAAAGTGATGAGTCAGCCCATCATTCCATTTAAGTTATGTTTTGTTCAGGCGGAAGTTAAGTTATACAACAAAATGAGAGTACTAACCAGCTTTGGAAAGTTGGGCAAACCAGTCCAGCAGTTTCTCCAGGCTGGTATCATCGGGCAGAGCGCTCGCCGAGGCCGCCAGCAGCTCACACACCCGGGGCAGCACTATCACACACTCTCGGTCCAGGTTGCTGCCGTGGGACTGTGGTTTAGAAGCGCTAGGATGCATTGTCTTTTAATAAATTGAAATTGCTCATAAATGTGCTGCATTTAAGAGAGTGAACAGTCCCGTATATGTGCCACTAGATGTCTCTTTGGTGATGGTTACAGGCAAACACTGAAATCACGGCAAGCATACATGGCAAGCGTTAAATAATGATTGAATTTCTTTACACTTTGCTGAACGATCGCGGGAAAGGGCTCGTTTCGCTTTGCCGGCGCGTAGCTTCCGCCTTCTCTTCTTCTTCTTGCGTTAATTCTGGGTAAGTCTATATTTTTTGTTGATCTATATACACATGGATTCATGCAACCACATTGGCAGACCTATATCCATTTACTCTATATACGTGTGAAGACCGCAACAGCGCCCTCTGCTGTCTGAGTGCAGTTTCCGGTCGGCGTATCCAGACCGTCGCTTCGTCCATTTGCACGTTTTCGCACATGGTGCCGCACCGGCCGCCGCTCTTCAGCCCCTTCATTTTCAGCTTTGTGCTCCAGTTAAGCTAGAACCCGACATCGTAGCGGTGTTAAATGCGCAGCACGGTTGATATGGTGGACGACCCCGATTATGAAGAGGAGGAACCTTCCTTCAGTGACACGGAGGACTTTGTGGATGACATCGAGGATGAGGGTGAGTTCGATCAGGAAAGACGCCGGCTTTGTGGCCTAGTGCGAGCTAGTGCTACCTGTGCGGATGCTCAGAGATGCTACTTAAGCTAGCCACTGGCAAAAGTTAATGTTAAACAGTAATTCGTGTAATATAATTTAAGATCATAATACCTTGACCATTAAGCCTTATGCATTTTACATAACGGTCTCCCCCCAAAGCTGTTATTACTCAATACTTAAGTTAAGCACATATTGTAACCTCACCCAGTCTGTAGCTGACTGACCGACCTACATCAGTGTGAGGAGAGTACGGTGCCCCCCGTAGCAGTCCACCAGTCTTCAAACATTTGTAAATTATTGTTTTGCTTTGTTCATGCTCTTAAACATGCAAATAACAGTAATAACTCTCCAATATGGCCAGCTGGTAGATTATGTGTCGATTTTACACCAAAAATTGTCTCGTGCCCACAAAGTCTGGGGGAAACACTGTAAGCATAATGTAAGCATCATGTTCAATATGACAGCAGGACACAGCCCAGGCTGTTCTATCTTTTTCAAGTGAACAGCTTTATTTACACAAGAAAACTTCTGTGTGGCGGTATTGAACACTTTCTACCCGCTCAGCAAAGATTCTTATCATTGTCTCATAGTGAATACCTAGACGACAATTAGAAATGAAGGAATGTTATGAACAGTGCACATTATGGATAGCTTACTGGATTGTTAGTTTTGCACAAAATATATAAATGTCAACTTTTAACTTCATGTAGTTGTTGAGATCTAATTGAGTATTATATTGTTCATAGTTTATACATCATTCAATTAAAATTTCTGTCATAATGGTACAGCAAATATTACTAGAGCAGGTATAGAAAGGCACAATGTCAAATTGCAATTAGATTTAACATTTACGTTTTAGATTCAGTCTATACGAGTCGGCTACAATCAAAGTGTCAAAAAACAAATGTGCCCCAACCCTCTTTTAAATTTGATGTTGTTTCCTTGATGGTTAGAACGATCTGTTTCATGAAGTATGGAGCTGTGAAAAATTATACCATCATTGTCAGGACTCGTTTAAAGCCCTGAAGTCTCTATTACTTTCGGTCCCAGATATATCGGGAGAGATCAGCTAGATCGGCCGATGTTGTAAAATCCCCAAATATCGGCGATATTGGTCGTCCTCTACTGTAAATTACCGGGGTTAGTAGGTTTCGACCAATGTTTTGAAGTATCATGTAACTCATTGATATAACACTACATGAGATAAAAGCATTACTTCCTCTAAATGAGAGAATATGGGAAGCGGGGGAAAATGTGTTTAGGGGTGAACAATTTTGCCAAAAATCAATATTGCGCTTTCGATTTTATTAAGATTTTTGTTCCCCCATTTACCGTTCTTTCAACAATATTTTGTTAATGAGGATGAAATTTTGTCTATCTTTTTAATGATAAACTCAAAGAAGATTAATTGTAGTAATCCATAGGTAAATGTTGTTTCTTGATGCTGTTTTTAAGCTTTTCTTCGGATCGAAAATGTAACTATTATTTTTATTCACGCAAGAGTTCAGTAAAAATGTTAAAGTACTGTATGGATAAAATGCTCTAAGAAGTACAATTACTTCTAAAAGTTACTCAAGTAAATGTAATTGAGTACTACCCGCCTCTGGAATTTTTTTTTCTTTTTTTTTTTTTCTGAATTATTATTTTGGATACAGACGGATTGTGCAGCATCACCGGGAAGTGTAAATGTTTATTATATTGATTACGGGGTAGGCGTATATATAAGCTTCTGGCTTCAGCCTACTTCAGCCTTCATAATCATTTTAAATATAATTCAAGATGGCCCACATTTATATTGTATTACTTGTATACTCTATTATTTTTTGTAAATAGCCTAAATAATTATCCAAAACATGAGCCTCCTTTTAGGTTCTAAAAGGTCCGAACTGAGCTGCAAACGACTCTTTACAAGCAGCACACGGCTCACCTTCATCTCTGTGGAGGCAGAGACATGTGAATCCAGTGGGTGGTGAGGTTATTGACATGACAGCGTGTAGGTGCGACCCTGGAATCTGAATGGAGGGATCTTAACGCAATGCTAACGGAGAAAAAAGCAGTAGTCCTTCACGGTGGCTTCATCATAAACACTGATATTTTCACTGTACATCCACGATCTACTGTGCACCTTAACTAGACTGAGAAGTAAACAAAAGCACGCGGTGTGTGGAAGTCGCCGCCGTCTCTCGCTGCTACATTCACTTCTGTGGGCTGCGGCCATCAGCTGCAGGGGCCAAAAGCGCGCCTTTGTGATTTGGAAATCACGTTATGTAATATCGCAATAAAATTAACGATTAATCGTTCACCCCTACCCGTCACCTGCATACCCAAGTCTTCGCACATTCTTTCTCCCTGATCTTTTAATAAATGTGTCCCTGTGGCCCGTTGTGTTTTTGTACAGAGCTCCTGGGCGACGTCCTGAGGGAGAAGCCCCAGGAGGCGGATGGCATCGACTCCATGGTGGTGGTGGACAACGTGCCACAGGTCGGGCCTGAGCGGCTGGAGAAGCTAAAAAATGTCATCCACAAAATCTTCTCCAAATTTGGCAAGATCGCCACCGAGTTCTACCCAGACGCGGACGGCCTGACCAAAGGGTACGGCCCGTTTATGAGAAAGATTGTTATTTTTGAAGTGGCTGAATGGTAATTGGTGACATTTGTGTAGCACTTTAGTCCTAGAATAAACATTGTCGCTATTGCATTAATAGCCTAGTTGCATTAATGGCTTCTTATTAAATTGCTAGGAGCAGGCATCGCGCTGAACCTTTTGGTTAATCGGTGAATATTTTTTAACCTGCTGAACTATATTTACAAGGATTTTCTCTTCGTTTCTCAGGTACATATTCCTGGAGTATGTGTCTCCTACCCAGGCGAGTGAAGCAGTGAAGAACGCAGATGGATACAAACTGGACAAGCAGCATACATTCAGAGTGAACCTGTTTACGGACTTCGATAAGTGAGTACACATAGAAAAGACAAACTATGTCCAGACTCAAACTCGACTAACGCGTGTGTTTTTGTGCACAGGTATATGAATATATGTGATGAGTGGGAGACTCCAGAGAAGCAACCTTTCAAAGACTTTGTGAGTATTTGGAAAGCTTGTAAACAAATTTTTAGCTCCACAATTTTCCATAAATCTTCACTCCTTTTTTTTATTTTTTAAACAGTGTCATGTCATATGCTAGTAAATTTGTAATTCTGATGCTGAGGTCCGGCTGATAAAATTGACCAGTCCTACTATATACGATTTAAATTATATATTGTTAAAGCATCTACAACTTTTGCACAAACCATATTTTTGAATTCCTAACTTTTCTTTCTCTCAGGGTAACATGCGTCACTGGATCGAAGATCCGGACTGTCGCGACCAGTACAGTGTGATATATGAAGCCGGAGAGAGGACGGCCATTTTCGCCAATGACGCCAAAGAGCCAATAATCGCTGAAGAGAGAGCGGTAATGACTCCCGAACACTGCTTAGGCTGGTTTCAGTTCTCCAGACGTCTTTAAATATTGCTTTATCTTAAAAAAAACGTTGTGTTCACAGCGCTGGACAGAGACGTACGTGCGCTGGTCTCCCAAAGGCACATACTTGGCCACCTGCCACCAACGTGGCATCGCTCTGTGGGGAGGTGAGAAGTTCAAGCAGATCCAGAGGTTCAGCCACCAGGGCGTATCCCTCATCGACTTTTCACCGTGTGAGAGGTGAGCAAAGTCAACCCAAGTTTAGCCTGATAATGGGTGGCGACTGTTTAATATTGGATCAATCATTTAAATGTCATCCCACTGGTTTTGTTTTATGGTGAGAAGTTGAAAAGAGTTCGTTTCTTACCTCTATGTGAAGCTATGGCACAGATGGGTGAACTCCAGTTGCTGTGACTGTGTGAAAACTTCCAATTTTGTATATACATCTATAAGGCGTCATTGTTGCAGATACAAGAAGGCAAGCATCAAACAAAAGTCAGTTTTAAGGCGAGACACGGCAGGTCAAGGTTTTGATTTTTCTTGCAATGGTTGAAGTGGAGATTTTTTGCTAGTTCCTTAATGTCTTAGTTTTCATGTATAAAGATGGTATTTTTCTTTCTGCCGGACGCCCGGTACACTCGGCACAAAATGTCTTTTTATTTGAAAACATAAGTAACAGAAAACTTAAAATACATTTTTTGTCATATTTATATCAGTAATGTTCCGCAAAAGTTTCAAATTAATACCTGATCCTTTTTTTCTTTTTCTTCCCTATTCACCTGCAGTGTCTTGCCTTAAAGTTAATGGATGAAACCCCCCCAAAGTTATAGAAATGCGAGAATACGTCCCCCCAAACTGATGATCAAATTACTCACTTAATTTACTTTTTGTTACCATCAGTGTGTACCAACGTTCCGAAACACAAAATACACTTGCAAAAAGCCAGAATAAAGCATACTATATCTACTGTAAACCGTTTGCATTCTTCACCTTCTCCTGTTTGCAGGTATGTAGTGACCTTCAGCCCTCTCATGGACACGAAGGAGGACCCCCAGGCCATCATCATCTGGGACATCCTCACTGGACATAAGAAGAGAGGCTTTCATTGTGAGAGCTCCGCCCACTGGCCCATTTTCAAGTCAGTACCGACCGCAACTGTCTGGTAGGGCTGCACTGTGTATCGGAATATCAGGGGACACAATATCCATAATCACAAGAAGCCACAACATACAGTGTGCATATTTCTTACGCAAGACCAGTTATTTTTCACCATGTTGTTATTTTTCTTCACATTTTCAAACCGTAAAACTGAAGGGGCTGCTGGATTGAAGCGTCCCAGGGGGTGGTCGTCCGTGTAAACAGAGGAAGTGTGGTCAAAGCAGGTCCATGCTCTGAAACGGGTGTGCAGAATTATTACGCGGTTTCTCTCACACACACACACAAAATGGGAATGAAAATGAGGGCCCAGAATGATCTAAAGACAGAGTTTTCAAAGGTTTTATGGACTGATGACCGTAATTAGAGGTTGACTTATACAGGTTTTTCTAAGGCCGATGCCAAATCTTTGGCAGATTGTTCCAAATGTCTGGCCTATAATCCTGTAAAAACTATTTTATTACTAAAAGCAGTACTAAGTCAGTGTTTCTCCTACGTTTACTGGTTTGGCAGGGGGGTACGGTTACACGTGTCGTGCACGCTGCCAAGTAAAATAAAGTGTTTTTAGCAAATGTTATTATTTATAACAGTTTGTTTGAATTTCTATATGATGCATAATTAATTCAGTTTAAGTAACTGTAAAGCATTTTGATGATGTAGGAAACTACTGTTTTAGAAAGTTTGAGAATGTAATATACTGTTATATTAGCCTAATGTTGGCTACCATTATTTAATTTTCCCATGGGTGTTTGGATTTTCCTCACATTTATATTCAATATTTATCAGTGAGTTCCACAGTTTATGATCTAATGGGATACATGTAATAAGTCTGTGTTCTGCTTAAAACAAGACGAGCCAAAATCAGCATTTAAGGCTAAGTTCAGGACTTTCTACAAAATCAACCTCTAAAACCTCTAAAATACACAGACTCGGACTGGATAGAACAGGCGTAGTAACTCATAAAACAAAAAACGGAATCCATTTACGAAACGGATTTGGTAAAGACGCTAGTTTTAACGATTGGTGATTAGCGCTGCATATTAAAAGCCTAGAGGCCATAAGCGCCACTGCAGGTGTCGTAGCATGTTGCGTTTTTTTTACTCATTGTCCGTGAGAGTAAATACTATGCTGACAAAAGACAAAAGGGAGAGAAGGATATTGTACATTGTGCCACAACCCAATTACACAATGGAGATCATTTTTGTCACTCAAACTTGACTGTAAACACGGCTAAAGTGGCACTAGCCCACAGTTAGCTTTGCCCGTTTGCCTGTTTCTTCTTCAAGATTCCATTAGTGTGTATTGTACTCGACTCTCAAACCCGTTGCCAGTTTTTAGAGGATGCGTCTTCGAGTTGAGGTACAGGACAAAGTCCATCCAGAGTCACTATTATCTCATTAGTCCATAAAACCTTTGAGAACGGTTTAGATCAATCTGGGCCCACTGGTATATCATGGATTTCTTGAGGCTTCAGGTTTGATTTTCTGATGTCTCTGTGACAGTTACTTTGTTTTTTTCTGTGAGCTTGCTTCTTATTGCTAACAAAACATTTGATGATCCTGTAATCCCGTCCCTGATGATCTTTACAAACGTCGCCGTCACACTTTGAACACTTTTAGTTTCACACAGTTTGGAGGTTACAAATGTGTATAAAAATAACAATATTGTTAAACTCACTTGTGAAATAATGACGCAAGCACTGCTTTAAGTTTCTAACAAAGCCTAAAACAAAAATATTGTTTTAGTCATGATTTCCTAAATTGGTTCCCAAGACCTGTTTTGACACACTTTGATATTTGTTTTGATAGTACTACTTGTGCCCGTGCAGCCTTACTACTTGGATACATAACACTGTCAGCCTGTGCTTGAGGAGGAATTAACTGGACTTGTATGTTTCAGATGGAGCCATGATGGGAAATTCTTTGCCAGAATGACCACAGACACACTGAGCATCTATGAGACTCCAGTGAGTACAGCAGCTCCCACTTACAGAGTGCTAATGATAATGTTTGTGGGTAAGATGAAGGTATAATTGTAGATTTGGGTCAGGTTGAAAACTACATAGAAACTTTAGTCTGCTGCCATGGCCGACATCTGTGTGGTAGCTTTGGTTTATATCCATTCTGTACATTTCTAACATCTTGCTAACAAAGTGATCATTTCTTTTCAGTCAATGGGCCTGCTTGACAAGAAGAGTCTGAAGATTAACGGTATCAAGTAAGTCATTTTGAATTTTTATTTGAGATTGTGACCGGTGGCAAAATACCTATACTGCAACTATTTACTCCTACTCAAAAATCTGTAATCAAATGGTTAACTTTTCTTGACATTTCTGAAAATATTTCGGTGGTAATGACATGTACTGGAATATTGTTGGCCTCCCACTCTTATTTTCTGTTCAATTCAATCACAGGAAAGGAAATTTTCCATTATGACTGTGCTTTGTCCATAGCTAACGCGCTCCATCTAATCTTTTTTTATTTATTTTCTTCCCTGTAGGGACTTCTCCTGGTCTCCCGGCGACAACATCATTGCCTTCTGGGTGCCGGAGGACAAGGACATCCCGGCCCGAGTGACCCTCATGCAGCTGCCGTCGCGTCAGGAGATCCGAGTGCGCAACCTGTTCAACGTGGTGGACTGCAAACTGCACTGGCAGAGGAACGGAGACTACCTGTGCGTAAAAGTGGACAGGACGCCCAAAGGCACACAGGTGAGGGCGCCGTCACCAAGGGGAGAATGTGTGTGTTTTAAGAGCGTCTTCAGAAAATTGGAATGACGATTGTGTTTTTCAGGGCGTGGTCACCAACTTTGAAATCTTCCGAATGAGGGAAAAGCAGGTGCCTGTCGATGTGGTGGAGATGAAGGGTGAGTATCAAACGGCTTTCTATGTGTGTACCTATAATAAAGCATCACAATCTTCAACATTTTGTGCCTTCAAATTCATCCCCGCTTTTTAAAAAAGAAAACAAAGTTTGACGCAATACACATCAACGATGCATTAGTGCTGTTTGTGGGGGGGGAAAACACAGAATTGCTCATCTTTAAATATACTATTGGTTACATTTCTTTGATGTCTTTGTCTTGCAGAAAGCATCATAGCGTTTGCATGGGAGCCCAATGGTAGTAAGTTTGCTGTTCTCCATGGCGAGTCTCCTCGAATCAACGCCTCCTTTTACCACGTAAAAAACAACGGCAAGATCGAGCTCACAAGTAAGTTTGCCCATTTAGACTCAGTTTTCTTTTGACTCATTAGAGCACAAAGACTTGGGGCTTTAAGGGCTGTACTCAGAGATGTGCTCCTCCTGCAGAAAGTAATGAGTAAATTTTTTTGATTGTGGTCTTACTTGCGGGAAAATTTCAGGACGTTTTTGTCGTCTGTAATTGCTAGATATGGCGTCCTCAGGAAGCAATAAAACGCTCTCTTTGCATATTACATTGAAGATTAGGGGGAAAACGGTACACGTGAGTGGTACTGTTCCGTTCGTTCCGGTTAAGATATAATTTTACCTGTCTTCGTCACCACTCTTATCTGATGACCCCCCGAAGCGCAGTTTTCTGTTTATTTGCTGTGTTTTTGTACTGAAAGAATGCTAAACCGTTGTAACGAACTGAAATTTAATTTTAGTATGCTGTTACACCCCTGTAGAAGATACAATAATGCTGGGGTTGTGTAAATCTAGTTTCTGGTATGTTTTTGCAGAGATGTTCGACAAGCAGCAGGCCAACAGTATCTTCTGGAGCCCACAGGGACAGTTCATGGTGTTGGCTGGCCTCAGGAGGTGCGTATTAGTTACATTGTCTTTAGTTACACACACAAGCGGCCCGTGATTGATAAACCAAACTCTGTATTTTCTGACACCTCATATGAGCTTTGCGTTGATTCTACTGCACGTCTGAGGCTTTTAATTTGTAAAATAAGCCTTAGCGTTATGTCTATGTGAGAAATTAATGTGTTGTGTATACAGTATGAACGGAGCCCTGGCCTTTGTGGACACGTCGGACTGCACCATGATGAACATGGCGGAGCACTACATGGCCTCGGACGTGGAGTGGGACCCAACCGGCAGATACGTGGTCACCTCTGTGTCCTGGTGGAGCCATAAGGTGTGGGTTTATCCACTTGCTACATACAGTGCCTTGCGAAAGTATTCGGCCCCCTTGAACTTTTCAACCTTTTGCCACATTTCAGGCTTCAAACATAAAGATAAAAAACTGTAATTTTTTTGTGAATAACCAACAACAAGTGGGACACAATCATGAAGTGAAATGAAATTTATTGGATATTTCAAACATTTTTAACAAATAAAACAACTGAAAAATTGGGCGTGCAAAATTATTCAGCCCCCTTAAGTTAATACTTTGTAGCGCCACCTTTTGCTGCGATTACTGCCGTAAGTCGCTTGGGGTATGTCTCTATCAGTTTTGCACATTGAGAGACTGAAATATTTGCCCATTCCTCCTTGCAAAACAGCTGGAGCTCAGTGAAGTTGGATGGACAGCGTTTGTGAACAGCAGTTTTCAGTTCTTTCCACAGATTCTTGATTGGATTCAGGTCTGGACTTTGACTTGGCTATTCTAACACCTGGATATGTTTATTTGTGAACCACTCTATTGTAGATTTTGCTTTATGTTTTGGATCATTGTCTTGTTGGAAGACAAATCTCCGTCCCAGTCTCAGGTCTTTTGCAGACTCCATCAGGTTTTCTTCCAGAATGGTCCTGTATTTGGCTCCATCCATCTTCCCATCAATTTGAACCATCTTTCCTGTCCCTGCTGAAGAAAAGCAGGCCCAAACCATGATGCTGCCACCACCATGTTTGACAGTGGGGATGGTGTGTTCAGGGTGATGAGCTGTGTTGCTTTTACGCCAAACATAACGTTTTGCATTGTTGCCAAAAAGTTCGATTTTGGTTTCATCTGACCAGAGATGAAAACCTTCTTCCACATGTTTGGTGTGTCTCCCAGGTGGCTTGTGGCAAACTTTAAACAACACTTTTTATGGATATCTTTAAGAAATGGCTTTCTTCTTGCCACTCTTCCATAAAGGCCAGAGTTGTGCAGTATACGACTGATTGTTGTCCTATGGACAGAGTCTCCCACCTCAGCTGTACATTTCTGCAGTTCATCCGGAGTGATCATGGGCCTCTTGGCAGCATCTCTGATCAGTTTTCTCCTTGTATGAGCTGAAAGCTTAGAGGGACGGCCGGGTCTTTTTAGATTTGCAGTGGTCTGATACTCCTTCCATTTCAATATTATCGCTTGCACAGTGCTCCTTGGGATGTTTAAAGCTTGGGAAATCTTTATGTATCCAAATCCGGCTTTAAACTTCTCCACAACAGTATCTAGGACCTGCCTGGTGTGTTCCTTGTTCTTTACGATGCTCTCTGCGCTTTAAACTGACCTCTGAGACTATCACAGAGCAGGTGCATTTATACGGAGACTTGTTTACACACAGGTGGATTCTATTTATCATCATTAGTCATTTAGGTCAACATTGGATCATTCAGAGATCCTCACGGAACTTCTGGAGAGAGTTTGCTGCACTGAAAGTAAAGGGGCTGAATAATTTTGCACGCCCAATTTTTCTGTTTATTTGTTAAAAATGTTTGAAATATCCAATACATTTCGTTTCACTTCATGATTGTGTCCCACTTGTTGTTGGTTCTTTACAAAAAATTACAGTTTTATATCTTTATGTTTGAAGCCTGAAATGTGGCAAAAGGTCAAAAAGTTCAAGGGGGCCGAATACTTTCGCAAGGCACTGTATCACTTGCATACTGCACCCTTCCCCTTATCTAACTCATGCTGTCGTAGGTGGACAACGCGTACTGGCTGTGGACGTTCCAGGGCCGACTCCTCCAGAAGAACAACAAGGACCGCTTCTGCCAGCTGCTCTGGAGACCGCGACCTCCCACTCTGCTCAGCGGCGATGAAATCAAGGTCAGGAGCGTGGGACAGCAAGAACATGCAAGGTTAAGGTTATTTGTCATTCTCATCCAAACATGCCGCATTTCCTTCGCAGAATATCAAGAAAGACCTGAAGAAGTACTCCAAGATCTTTGAGCAGAAGGATCGTCTGAGCCAGTCCAAGGCCTCCAAGGTTAGCCGGTTTGACATGTGCTCTTCGTCCAGGCCTGTTCCACCAGTAACTGAGCTCTACTTGGCTTAAAGGCTAGCGCTCTCTCCTCACATTAAGAACATAGATACTCATTTGCGATGCAGCACTTAAAAGCAGAGAGGCTCTCACCTGTAATTAAAATAATTGTTTGTCTGTAGATTCGGCAGAACATGGCAATTTTCAGTGCAATATTTCTCTTTATATTTCTTGCTTTCATGCTCTGGTAAGTCAACTGTGTTTCTCTTCTTGTCAATCACACCCTTCAGATCTCGCAGAGGCTACGCTTCTTTGTAATGGATTGGCAAAGCGTGTAGTTTGGCTGGACAATAAAAGTTTTCTCCTGCCACTCAGGTCAACCCAAAACATTCTCCTAAATACTGTAAAAAGAAAAAAAAGATGCAAATGTTGATGCCTGTTGGTCAGGGACAGCATTAAAGGTATTTGGTGGTTTCAGTACAAATAAAGGATCTGTATTTAAACAGGATTCCCGCAGGGCATTAAAAAGCAACAAAGTGTCATTTATATCTAATTTTCGTAGAAAATATTATTTGTCCTTCGATACAGAGCAACCACGCAACAATAACATCTAACTATTTTTACTCCATTCATCAAAAACACAAGTATAGTCTAAAACCTGCTGCAAAAACAGCTGCAGTTCTGACTAAAATATTGTACAATCCTTTGCTCAAAGGTTTTCTGTTGTCTTGAATGTCTGTATTGCCCCTCATTCCCCTGTTTGATTGGATGTTTGCCAATCTTACGGAATGAAATGTGCATTGCAGTAAAACTATAGTATTTTGGCATTAAAACCCTAAAATTTTACTTGCTGCCACCTGTAGAAATCCTCTTATAAATTAATATTATTATGTTTTCTGCCTCTAGATGACAAATATTTTAGTTAATTTAGTATCGTAGTTAATTTAATATCATTAAAGTATCAGTATCGAAACAAATTTAACAGTTCCCAGCCCTAATCCCTGTGCTAGTTTGAAGGATGGAGTCAAAAGCAGAGGAGAGAAGTTTCCCAACAGAGGCATCAAAAAGTCTACAATTACAAATACATGTGGGGTTATTGACAAAGCATTTGCTCATGGGCAAAACTAGTAGCATGTTCTAAAATGTGAGTGCACTTTCTTTCCTCAAGAAGCATTCTCTCATCAGATTTGTGGCCCAAACACTAATATAGACAATTTCCCAAGTGGAATTATGTGCACCATGTCCACAAGTAGCTGTATGCCATTTTGTACTCCCTCCTTAGTGCCCGTTTTGATAAATTACCACCTCTTTGCATCTACACACCGTTTGCGCATTTCCAATTTGTACAAACATCTTGGACATTGCGATTTTTAGTCCCAGTTTCCTCCTCTATTCAAAGTTAGCGACGCCGGTACTAAAACGTGACGTCAACAAGACTGCCAGCCACGTGGTTACGAGTGGAAAAGGCCTGATCATGTGTTGCAGATGGCGCTAAACAAAGACGCTTCATGCTAACTAACTGTTGTGTGAGTAGGAGCTGGTGGACAAGCGCAGAGGCATGATGGAGGAGTACCGGCAATACAGAGAGGCAGCGCAGCTCATCTACCAAGAACAGAAGACCGTCCGCCTGGAGATCAGAGGAGGTGGGCCTTTCAAGAACTTGCTTATAATATATATTACTGCTTTTGCACACCTTTGCATTTGATATCGTATGGCTTAAATGGATCTATGTAAAAAAGACAAGCTAAATACTCATCAGTGGAACTAAAGAAATCTTTTCTGTTTGTTGTAATGCTGTAATAGTGATGAAAGTTTTTTGTTTCACTCTCCAGAAAACAAGGGTTGTTTGATTTATCGTGTTAACTTTCAGGTGTGGACACTGACGAGCTGGATAGCAACGTGGAAGACTGGGAAGAGGAGACAATTGAATTTTTTATCAACGAAGAAATCATTCCTCTCGGAGATCTGTAGTCCCATACGCAGGTAACCGACAAAACACTCTAGCTTAAAGGGCAAAATTGACATTTTAGAGTTTTCTACCAAAATCAAAAACATACTGTGAGTTGTGTTTAGAGTAAATCTGATATGTCCGTGTTTTATGAATCTATCACGGCAGCTATTTGTACTGCCAAAGCACCGATGTCCGACAGTAGCTACATCCACGGAGTTGGTTTGCCATATCGGAAACCAAGAGAGGGAAACTTTGAATCAGCAGTTTTCAATCCATATAGCATTTTGTAAAGTAAGATTGTGAACAAAAAACAAGCATGTTTTTAATGAGGGAACAAAACGACAACTTGGTTTGAATCTCCCAAAAAAAACATAATATGCATAATATTGTCGCAGCCCATGGTGGTAACGGTTGACTTTGCGTTTCAGTCCGTCCGTTGTTGTGTGGAAAGAGTGGAGGAAAGTCATTGATTGGAGGACGACGACCACCGTGAAGTTGGAGGTTTCGGGAGCCTCTTCATTCAACTTCTGTGACATCATCAAAGTGCGCCTTGCGGATCAACAGCCACTGGGGGAGACCAAATCCTGTCTCTCCCCTCCATCATCCGCTTCCATTTTTATTTTTTTTCTCTTTGAACTTTAGGGAAACTCCTTTTTTCTACTGAATTGGATCCACCGCCCTCTCATCCGGACTCGTTTCCAGTGGGGCTGTCCAGAGAACTAGCCTCACTAATGCTGGCGTGCAATCGCAGGGCAGAGAGGGCCGTGGCTAAACTGGTAGTCTTGCTAGTTAATGTGCTAATGTGGCGCTATAGTGGCCTGTTTCCTCCTCCTTTCAGACTCGGCTTTCACACAGGGAGGGGGTGTGCTGTGGGAGTAACTTTAAATAAACGTTCACAGATCTTACTATGGGCTTTTGTCTTAGCTGTCTTTTTTCCCCCCTCTGTCAATAGTTAGTAAAAAATGTGTTATTTATAATTTTTGACAGCAGAGCGTCTTCCGAAAATCATTGTTTTACAAATCTGTCACTTTTTAAGATGAAATGAAACAAATCTACACTTGGCAGATTATTGGAAATGTGTTTATTTTAACATTTATTCTAAGGCTGGGTTAGACTGTTAAGCGACACCACTATGGCTGTTGGTCCAGGGACAGCACTACAGAAAGTTACTTGGATGTTTTAGCTCAAATTTATACAAATTAAAAGAAAAAAACATGGTTACTTTTTATGGTTCTAGATGACAAATATTTTAGTATAGGTATCGAAGAAGGAATACATCACTTATCTTTATCCTAAACCAATTATTAAAGTACTGGTATAAAAAAGGGAACTGTACCAACCCCAACATGCTCTTTAGTTTGCCTCTGCGTCATTGGATATGGGTCAAATGCAGAGATCACATTTCCCAAGTCTACATTATCTTTAAACTAGAGATTTAAAAAGGATCAAGAAAAAAAGCATTTTACAGAGAGAACAATGCAGATCAATAATCAGTAGGAATTACTTTTGAGGGGAAAATAATTTCCAATTTTACCGAATTTAGTGTACGTGGTTCAAAATGGAGCTCAACAGTCCAGGCTCCTTCCAAATGAAAGGGGTCAAAATCTCATTCAAAACTTCCAATGAACACTGTGGTAACTCATGGATATAAAACGATTTGAAACTGAAGATTTACACAAAACTTCAATTGCCAAAAAATGTTGTGAAAGCATTTTATAGTATTTGGTGTTTTATTTCTTGCAGAATACCTGCACAGTCGTTGGCACATGGCTGATTAGCCTCTGTCATGCAGCTAAACTCTTTCGTTAGAATTTAATAGTATTAGAATTTACAGTTAGTATTTAACCAAGCGTTTTTGAAGATTATGAATGTGCTTTTTACTTCTGGCGCCGGGCGGAGTCTTGACAGTTGAGCTCCATAAAATGTGTGCAAATACTGATACAAATAGAAATGGCTTCCCAACTTTTTAACATTCAGTGTTAGGCCTATTTGATAGTTGAGTAACAGAATGAGCAGAAGGCATACGTTCTGTATTCATAGTCTCTAATTCATAACTGTTTCAAAATCTCAAAACAAATAAACAAAAAATATTCCTTTGTCCAAGCTGTTTATTTTATCTTCCTCAACTGTTTGTACAAGCCATCCATCCATCCATCTTCTTCCACTTTTCCGTTGCTGGGTCGTGATCACATAGCACCAGCCCCTATGGCTCCTCCTGCAGGTGGTGGGTCCACAGAAGGACGTTTGTACAAGCCAGTGTTTTTTATTTTTTACCTTTAGGGGACAGGTCTGACAGATGGTAAAGTGTGTTTGTTGTAGTTTCCAGTTCATCGGTCTTAATCTTTTTTCATCCTTTTTTTGGTACAAAATTGTACCTGACTCACAGGGTACTAAAGTTGACCTTTACTAAGCATCTGAACCTGGCCCCAAGTTTTGTCAAAAACATTATTTGTTGCAAATGACGCATGTCAATTCTTGTGTCTCAAATGGAGCCTGCTGCCAGTAGTTTTGAGGCTGTTCGGCTTACCTTTGGTGTTCCTTTGAGCACTTTTCGCAGACCTGGGGTACCTGTCAAACTTGATTGTCCCTCAAGTTGTGCCTAGAGGCATAAGCCAACAGAAGCAGACTAGAATGAACAAATGGTGGAAGGCCAAACGGGCAATGAGAATGTGTCTCGCACTGCTGTAAGTGCTTATGCAATCTGTAAGCACCTAGTGTAGTTCAACCTTAATTTGAGGTCACAATATGGCCCTTGAGATACAGAAAATACAAAACCCTTGGGCAGGTGAGATTGTTTGGTGCCTTTCCTACTTAAAAGATGGAGTTGAGCTTCCCCACGCTACCTTAAACTCCCAACATTGGCTCCATTTTATGCAAATAATGGATTGCAAAAATTGCAGGTTTATTACATTAGACATTTAGAAAGCTTGTAATATTTGTAACAAGGCCATAATGACAATGCATGCCTCACTCATTGCATTATTTTTGACTCCATACTCGGTGGTGGTAACCTACTTGTTGTCTCTACAACTGCCCTGGCGCTGACTGATGAAAGCGAGGCTGCCAGTCTGCATTACTCACACCACATGTACACTAGAGGTATCTTGCTCAAGGGCACAACGGTCTGCGCCTGCGGGAACCGGACTTCGAACCACCAACGACTGTCGCCTCCAAGTATAAAACAGAATGCTCTGGTATGACAGTCTCTGAATTATGCTACTCATGGTGCGATCACGTCAATGGCGTGCCTACAGGACAAAAAAGGTGACATTTACGACATGTCCTCATTTGAGTGATGCGTTGTTGTGAATTGGGTGGGGAAATGCAACACAAAGCTGCCATCTAAACTGTAATTTTCTGTTTGTCTATTTGACAATAATGGTTCAATAAGTAAGACACAATTTTAACCTCGTAATTCCCACCTGAACGATCACATTTTCTCCAGTTCAGCTTTACCCAAATCTAAAAGCTTCTGGAAAATAGCGACAAAAATGAGACATAAATGAGGATGAAAACGCAGCAAAAAAGCGACAAATGTGAAGAAAGGAAAAATGTGTAGAAAAAGCGGTGAAAAAGAAACAAACAGGAAAAATGACCAAAAAGTGAGTCAAAAAAGTGACCCCCCTTAGCATCTCTCTCTGTATGCACTACCACTTTCTATTGCACAAAAGCCTTGTCTTGTTGCGTTTACAACTCGCCCTGCTGTCTCTTTCCACGTGTTCCAGTCATTTCCACGGACCCGCCTCATTGGCACTCCCCCGCTCCTCCTATTGGCTCATTCCGCCGTCTGTCACTCGCTAGGACTGGCCCCTTTGATTTTCAGCCCTCTCGTGACGTCACCGGTCCCGTCCCCAAACACGGAAATATGGACCCGTTACAGGATCGGTCGCATTTCTAGTGTTGTCATGGATTTAAAGCAGCATCTCTTACGTGAGTGCGGTATCTTTTCGTAGCTTTTATTTACGATTTTTTATTTTTTTTTTATAATGCTGAGGAAGCTTTCGTAGCTCTTTGACAAATGGAAGCGCGTGCTGGAAAAGCAGCGAAACTTCTCGCCTTGTTGTTATTAGTGCGCTGTAGTTAAATAAGCCATGGACAGGGGCGTTTTGGGACGGCTCCTAGTTTTGTGCTTGCTGTCCTGCGGGGAAGGACTGTTAAAAGTAAGTAACCTAACTTTATATATTTTTTTTGTACATTTTGCTATTATTTTTTACAGGTTTTGTGTCGCTGTTACCAATGTTTATGCGCGTTACACGCCGCAAATAGAATCCTTCCGCGCGTCCGTGGCTATTTCGGGCTGGCAGTAATGTGTGCCACGATCAGGACAATAATAGTAGGGACTTTCAAAGTGTACTTCTGTTTAACGCTACATTGTCATAGGGGGAAATAAAATAGCCTGAAAAAGTTTACTGAAGCCTTTTACTAAAAATGTAATGTTTTCTAATAACAGAATTTGGGTGAACATTAGTTTGTGTAACTATTCAACGAAATAATCAGAAAAATTGAATAGGTCTATATCATGGTTAAAGATGATCTGACATATTTCAAAAATTATACAACATTATGTCCTGGTACACTTAACTGACCCAACTGTCCAAACTTAAAAATTAGGAAAAAAAGTCACTAAAATTCAAACCAACTACTAACCATATATTCTTGCTAATATTTGAGTATATATTGGTGTCTTCTTTTGTGCAAAAGCTGCGCAGTTATCCATGTATGCATGTGATTCTTGTTTTTAGTTTAGAAATATTTCAGTCTTCTCACAAATGTTTAGGCTTTTCAACTTTTGAGGCACTTTGTAATTGCAATTTGACCCAGAAAAAAATGTGCAGCATTAGTCTCCCAACTCTCAAAAAACTACTAATGAAAATAAATAATAATAATAATATTTATATATATATATATATATATATATATATATATATATATATATATATATATATATATATATATATATATATATATATGCTAAATAAAATTGTTAATTTAACCTCTCAACCCCATCATAACCCAGTGCATTTTCTCCAGTTCAGCTCTACCCAAATCTAACATTTTACCACATATAAGCCAGAATAACGCCTCGTTTGAAAGCTACAAAACTGACCTAGAAGGATCTTTTTCTTCGCCTTGTTGCTGCGTTATTGTCACTTTTCTGTTACTCTTTAGTTGCTTTTTTGTCGCTTGTTTCTGTTACTCCACTGTTGCTCTTTTGTGGCTTTTGTCGTCTAATTTTTGTCACTATTTTGACACTTTCTTCAAGAAGCTTTTAGATTTTGGGTAAAGCCAAACTGGAGAAAATGTGCTCGGTTCAGGGGGGGGTTAAGAGGTAGTATAAGTGCTCAAATGCGTTATCCCTGGATCGTAAAGTCTTAGTATTTACTTCGGATAACATCTGTTTAAGTTAGTCTCACACTTTGTCTACTTAAAGTGATGATGACGTGAACTTTTTTTTTTCTTCCCTCTATAAAGCTGTGCAAATAAGGGAGCGGTGAACACTTGCACTCACAGTTTGGGGTCTGATAAGGATATCCTGTTTGCAACTTACACGGTGTGATTAAAGTCAGAGGCGGGAGGGAGGCTGGGGAGATTCATCTGACACACCCACCAACACTAGCCACTGCCAAGCACACTGCCACAGAGACTTTCTTTTACTCAAGTTAGTTCAAATACTTCTCACATGAGTTCTTTGTCAGTTTTGGCTGCTTTTCTCACAATATCTAAAAATGGTAACATATCGATATTAAGATTTGCAAGATTGTTTTTGGATTCGGAAAATTTGTTTTGCTTCACCTATGAATGATGGCTTATTATCCTCTTTAAGTAAAATATACATACGAAAAAAGAAAAGCAAAGTCTGCAACTTTGTGAAGCAAAAACTTGTACCAGCATTTTCACTGCGTCTTCAAGTATTCATTCAAAACATTCACGTTGTGGGGTTCTGGAAGTTAATTTACCTTTCATTTCCCGCCATTAGGATTTTGACAAAATGAATATTATGAGCTGAAAGTCACGACAGAGGCTAATCCACTTTGTGCTAACTACAAGCGCCAATGTTTTCAAAGAAATAAATTATGAGGTCAGTATTGATTTATTTCGAAATCCATATGACAAAATGCATAGGATTTTGACTTCCTGAACCGAGCGAGTGTCTATGAGGAAAATAAATGGGACAATGTCCTCCCGGAAGCTGAGTAAGGCTTCGGGGTGGGCGGGACGGTTGGGTCTCCATATCAGTCAGATCTTACAACACGCTGCCCTTCCTCACGGCCGTGTGTGGGGTGCCATGCCTGACACTGGACACCCCGCTGCGCCAGCTCCACTCACTAACAGCTGTCTGTCCCATCAGGCCAGCGCAGTCACCCTTCCAGAGTCCCTGCTCTTTGTGTCCACGCTGGACGGAAGCCTCCACGCCGTGTCCAAGCAGTCTGGGGACATCAAGTGGACGCTCAGAGAAGGTACACACACACACACGCACACACACAGATTTTAACTTTAGGATGTGCTGGAGAAGGCTTTGCCCTGACGTCACACTCTATACATGAGTTTAACCACAAATAAATATATACAAATGAAAAATATCTTCCTCATACATGCTTCAGCAAAGCCCTGGTGAGTAGAATGAGCCTTGATTGCCTCTATATGCCTGTAAAGTCCCTTAAATAGTCTATGTTTGGGGCGAACAAGCACCCCCGCCTGAACCAAGCACATTATCTATCGTTAGCTTTACCCAAATCTAAAAGGTCACAGCGTATGTAACGCCTCATTTGAGAGCGAAGACCTACAAAACTGATCTAATCTGATCTTTTCCCTTGCGTTGTTGCCGTGTTGCCACAACCTTTTTTGGCATTTCTTTTCATTGCTTTTTTGTTGCTCTTTTGCTGCGTTTCTGTTGCTCTTTGGTCTATTTTTCCTTGCGTTTTCTTCTGCGATCGAAAGTACCTTAAAGGTCCTATATCATGCAAAATCGACTTTTTGGAGCTTTTAACCATGTTGTTATGCTATTTCCTTCTCAAAAACACCCCCAGAGCGGTTTTTGGCTTCATTCACGCAGTTCTCAGTAATCCTCCTGAATCCTGCGCTTTGAGCAGCTGATCCGCCCTCTCCTGGTAAACGACTGGCATGTTCAGTTGTGTCGTCACAGCGGAACGGAAGTGCTCGACGTCTGTAAGCTAATGCCTGATTTTTCATTATTTCTGTCGTAAAAAAAAAAAGACAAAAAAAAAAAAAAAAAAAAAGTTCCTGACGCGTCCGTGCTGCCCCTGCAGAGAAATCAAACGCACCCCCTGAGCGTCTGAGCAGATGTCGTGTTTGCACCGAAAGCTGTGAAGAAGGAGCTCTTTCTAACCTACTCTGGAGTCTGGACACCTGTTCCTTTTTCTAACGATAATGTCACGGAGAAAAGCGCCTTTGGCTACGAGGACAGGACTTTATTCAACCTAAAGAAGGCAACCACTCGCCAGAAGTTGGATTTTCTCTCCGGGATTCAGCGACCATCAGCCAAAATAGTGTTTGTCTGTGACCGTCTCTGATGGATGTTTGGTGAACCTTGGCCAGAATCAAAGTGGATTAACTTTTATAACCAACGTAATGGAATCATCAGAGCGGTGAGTCAATCACAATGCGTGTTAGCGCGTGTGTTAGCCATTATATATATTTCTACTACTGCTAAAGTTGTATGAGCGGAGAGAGGGGGCGGAGTTAACTGAATCCAAGCATTTTGTCTTCCGGGTTGGAAAAATACCTCCAGAAAATACTTATATTTATCACAAAAATTAGTGCTCTGTAGTGGTAGAGGTACAATATATCATATAAATGCCTATACTTTACTATGGAATGGCTAAAATAGCATGATACAGGTCCTTTAACAAATCTAAAACACGATTACATTAAAGGGTCTCTAGTCTCAAGCTCTTTTTGGAGGCCTGACATCAGCGGGAGCCACTCGCACGCCGCTGGCACTCACGTATGCCTGAAGCCTACAGCAAGATGTGGGTCCAGAATCAGTTGTCTATTCTTCCCTATTCCGCTCTAGCGTTTTTTAACTGTAGCTGCGTCTCCGCCTCTATGAATGTGAATGCAAACTTACGACTTGGATCAAACTAAAAGTCCTCCACAGTACAAGCTTGGGTTATTCCTTACACTCTAAAGATAAACCAATAGTGTATTACTCACTCTGTTTCTCGCATAGACCTCAAGGTTGAAGAAAATAGACCCTACTATGAATATTGACTTTACAATGCCTCTCGTGTGGGCGACAAGCATACAAGGCCAATATCCCTAAGGTACAAAGCCAGAAGTAGACCAACACTAGAAGTTTAAACTCGAGGCCAGGTACTGCGTTTTGCGGATTTTTAATAAAGAATTACAAAGCAATATGACACGCAGTGATTACAACCTTCTCTCGAGGGTGTCAAAATGACCAGCTCTCGATGCAATGAAAATCTCTCCTTTTATAGGAAAGAACACATGTACCAGCCTATACCCTCGTGATCACAGTCGTGGACATGTTCATCATAAACACAAGTTCAATTGTGTCATAGATCATGTCATACGAGTGGACCAACTATACCACTATAATGGCAGGCCCCCCTTTAACCAATTACCAGTCATGGTTTATTTTTATCCCCACCTGGAGCCGCCACCTTAACGTGGTGGAGGGGTTTGAGCACCCGAATGATCCTGGGGGCTCTGTTGTCGGGGGCTTCGTGCCCCTGGTAGGGTCTCCCATGGCAAACAGGTCCCAGGTGACGGGTCAGACAAAGAGCGGTTCAGAAGCCCCTTATGAGAGACCAACAGGCCCGGTTAGAACCATGAGGCCGTCCTTCTGTGGACCCACCACCTGCAGGAGGAGCCATAGAGGCTGGTGCAATGTGATGTGGGCAGCTCCAACAGCTGCCCCCACGACCCGGCAACGGACAAGTGGAAGAAAATGGATGGATGGATGGTTTATTTTTATCACAAGCTATCTTTGGCGTATGCATACATTGTGCTCCTTACAACTCGCATAGAAGGCTAAGCGTCAATACAAGTGTTAAGTCACAGTTCAATATGCTGCAAGTGAGAATAAGGACGTACTAAAGCACATCAACAATTATGTTAAAAAAAACACAGACTTTTCCAATTAACAAAGATTATATGCATTCTCATGCCATCATCATTTTTTACATATGACAATACATGTCATTGTCTACAACGTCATTTGTTTCTCAAATATGCACAGCTCATTATTATAACATACTGACAAAGTCATTATGTACTTCAGTTTTCATCCTTGTTCTCGGCTAATTTTTGTCGCTATTTTGACATTTTTTTTCAAGAAGCTTTTAGATTTGGGTAAAGCCAAACCAGAGAAAATGTGCTTGGTTCAGGCGGGGGTTAAGACGTTAATCAATACAAGCTCTTGGTGGAAAATGAATGCATGACTGGATCTTTTGCCATTGCAGAAACGTATTGAAAGTGCGCCACAGAGAATGTGTGCTGTAATCAAAGCTTAAGATGGTCCAACCAAATATTTTTAGTGGGTCAGGCAGTTTAACAGGCTGTAACATGATGAGATGAGAGCAAAACCCTAAACAGTTTTGCTTCTATTTCCTACTATCTAGATGACTACGGTTGTTATGCAGGAAGCAGTGATGCGTGTGCAGAATGTGTTCTTCCTACTCCTATTTGAACAATATTGTCACAAGCAAGTATTTATTCTTTAACCTCTTAACCCACACCTGAACCGAGCACATTTTCTCCGGTTTGGCTTTACCCAAATCTAAAAGCTTCTTTAAAAAAGCGTAAAAATTAGACGAAAACGAGGATGAAAACGCAACAAAAGAGCAGCAGAAAAGTGACACAAAAGCAATAAAAAATTATGTAAAAAAATAATAAAAAAATGATGACAACACGGCAACAATGTAAGGAAAAATATCTGTTTAGATGAGTTTTGTAGGTCTTAGCTTTCAAATGAGGCGCTACACTGGCCAGTAGTCTGTAAACTTTTAGATTTGGGTAAAGCTGAACCGGAGGAAATGCACTTGGTCAAGGCGGGGGTTAAGAGGTTAACCTATTATTGCTCAAAACAAATCAAGTAAATGTAATGAAATAGATTAAATATAAAGGTATTATCTCCTTTGGCAGAGACTGCTAACCCTGAGGAAACTCTTAATGTTCAATGTAGCTGTTCTTTTAAGAATATAATTATCTTCGACACAGCTTTGTAAAGACGATCACAGACTCGTAAACAAGCAAAGCATAAAAACACACCAAAATGAGCGCTGTCCTCGAAAGGTTAGCTTTCTCAGTAACTAAAACATCTGTGTGTTTTCTTCCAGACCCGGTAATCCAAGTGCCAGTCTACTTGACAGAGTGAGTCACTCGCATAAACAACAACAACAAAATTAAGTTGTTTTCAAAATTTCAATTTGCGTAATGACATAGTGTGTATTTGCACAGACTTTGAATCATTTCATAGTGTTTTTGTTGTTTACAGTAATTATATTCAATCAAAAACATAATCAGGAGCCACTTATATTAACCTGTTTAGAACCACTGGATGTCTAAAGATGATGTTCCTTTTTAGGCCCGGTTTCCTCCCTGACCCAAACGATGGCAGTCTGTATATCCTGGGTGGCAAGCACAAAGAGGGGCTGGTTGTGAGTAGACCACAGTCTCTAACCATGGCATTTGTTAATGTTACATTTCTTTAGTTTTTAATATAACTTACTGTACTGCGCTGTGACTTCAGAAACTGCCCTTCACCATTCCTGAGCTGGTGCAGTCGGCTCCGTGTCGAAGTTCGGATGGAATACTATACACAGGTAAGACACAGAAGGTAAAAAAATATATATTAAAGGTGATATTTGTGCGTATTTGACCTTGTAGTGACCCAGCGGCTGTATGAGTGGTCAGCACAGCGCCTTTACTTTCCAGCACAGTGGTCTCTACGACTCTCCAGGATCAAGTGTTTGGAAGGTTTTCACTGCTGATGGACCCTCTCACCAGAAAACCTACAAAACAATTGATCCTGGAGCATCCTAGAGGCCACCGTGATGGAAAGTAAAGGCGCCGTGCTGACCACTCATACAGCTGCTGGGTTACTACAATCACAACTTTTTATGCATTTTTTTCACTTAAAAAGTTGCATAATGCACCTTTTTAATGTGGATGTATTTTTTAATATTTACATTTAGAACTCAAATAGTACACAACATACTAGCCCTCCCAACTAACTCTTGTCTAAGTCTAAGCTATTACTGCTGGAAACGATCCTAAATCCAGGTGGGGCCTGTCTGTGTGGAGTTTGTATGTTCTCCCTGTGCATTCATAGGATTTCTCTGGTTGCTCTCGTTTCCCCTATCTAACACTAAAACATGTCTAGTAGGAACAAGCAGAACAACAAATGGAAAATAGCATTAGTCTCGTGTGTTCATCAATAACCATGCACTGGTAGAATTAGGATCGATACGTTTGATACAGGTGCCAGAATTGACAGGATCAAAACCGCTATTCTTCCATTTCTTTAAAAAGAACCATATTTTCTGGACTATAAGTTGCTCCGGAGTGTAAGTGGCACCAGCCATGGCAACTACCTGGGCATGGAGGCGTAACTGCACCGTTGACAAGCCTCTCCCGGCAGCACATTGGTCAAGCTCTCATTTGCGAACTCATTCCTTTAGCTGTGGCCATCAAGCTTTTAGCCCGTTTAGAGTAACAGTTTTTCGCCAGTCCCTCACAAGTTTCTCGCTCACTCCAAACCTTTTTTCTGCTGCTCGATTACTGTTTTTTATTTCTTCAGTGGTAAAGGAATAGCAGATACTGGTTCACAAGCTTAGCGCGCCCTCTACTGGCTGTCAGTGTGAAAATAACATGTGAAATTAGCCAAACTATGAAAAAAACGTATAGTCCGGAAAAAAACAATATTCAGTTTTTTAGTATTCATTCTTCTGCTCATTAAATTAAATTAGGTCAGTGTTTAGTACAACTCTCCTTCACACTTCCTTCAGAACAAAAAACTGTAGCTGTTCTGATTAGAATTATGTCAATATACCACTTCCACGAAAGCATATTCCCGTCTCTGTTTGCAAACAGGTGTCATCCACCATTACCAGCTGCAAAACACATCCAGAAATGCATCCTGTAATATCAAAGCAAAAGTGCCACACAGCGTTATTTAAGTAGTACGGAATACCGCTCCCTGACTTAGTTTGGCACCAGCGCATACTCAAGACACTTAATATGCAAGAGCAAGCGGGCACTTTTTATTTACTCTTCTACATCCAGTGTACCCACATGGGGAGCAATAGTTTAGACAGAAACTGCATTATACTCTGTGTCTATTGCCTCATCCGTCATCACAGTTTAAAGTAGACAAGAGTGGTTTGGCAACAATCCAAACTAAAACACCTTGAGCAGACTGAAGAGATGTAGTGCAAACCTGTCACGGCAATTTCATTAGTTTTGTAGGTTTTTAAAGGTAGTCTTATGTGCACAATTGTATTTACACAGCCCAATCCCAAAGCGATCCATCACAGCCCACTGCAGCATAACTACTCTTTGTAAACCTCCTGTATGACTGAGAGCTTTGAATGAATTGCTGGTTGTGCCTTGGTTGGCTTGTTACACGATGTGGCCTCACTAGCTCTGATTTGTAAAGTTGTAAGTGCCAGTTCTTTCTGTTTCTGTTCATTTCCTTAATCAGCTTAGACCTGCTCGAACAAGCATATTTAGTAAAGATTCCGTGGTGAACTGTGAGTTCCTGGTAGATGATTCTTTATTACATCCCATATCAAGTTTTTAACACGCACTTATAAATCGTCTACCAGGAATTTGCTGTCCACCATGTAATCTTTAGAAAGTCTGATCATTCGATCAGATCTAATTTCCTAATCTATGGGTAATCTCCCTAGGAAATTAATGGGACGTAATGTGCAGGCGCTCACAACTTCAGGTTAGCGGAAGTAACGTAGCCGCTTTGCGCAGTGAGCCAATAGCTGAGTGGAGTGGTTGTCAAAGTACCACCTCATAAAACATTTGACCTTCCAAGTCCCACCAGGCCTAGGTCAAGATTAAGGGGTCTAACATTGTTGCATATTATGTCTAAACTATTCATAAACAATGTCTAAACCCGGGAAATCATAAATTAAATGATTGTTATAGAATAAAATTAAATTGCTGTTTATCACACTGGGTCAAGCTGTACAGTCGTACTATCTCTGTCGTAGCCTTGACTGTGGTGCTCAGGCGCCTTCCCTCAGCCACTGAATGTTTTGCTTGCATATCAGTATGACGCTCGACAGGGTATTTATCCCTCTTCTGTGGAAGCATAGACAGACTTCAATGGTAAGACTAGCGTGATGTCTCAAGTTCTTGCTCCTTTTCTCTTCACCATCTATACGTCTGACTTCAAGTACCGCTCTGACACTTGTCATGTTCAGAAGTACTCAGATGACACAGCCATTGTGGCCTATGTCAGAAATAACCAGGAAGGGGAGTACAGGAACTTGATCACTGCATTCTGTGATTGGAGCACCAAGAACTCACTAATTCTGAACAGTAACAAGACCAAAGAAATGACCATCTACTTTGGCAAGAAAAAGAACATTTTACAGCCAATCAATATACATGGACAGGACATTGAACGTGTGCACACATACAAATATCTAGGTGTTCACCTGGATGATAAATTGGACTGGAACATCAACACAGAGTCTCTCTACAAAAGGGGTCAGACCAGGCTCTTTTTTCTGAGGAGGCTGAAGTTCTTTGATGTGTGTAATCAATTGTTGTCTATGTTTTATCATTCTGTTGTGGCTGCTGTTCTTTTTTTATGCTGTCATTAGTTGGGGCAACAATATATTGGTCAAAAATCGTAACAGGCTGGACAAGCTGGTTAAGAGGGCGGGGTCAGTGGTTGGGGGGTCACTGGACTCTGTTGAGGCAGTGGTTGAGAGGTGCATGGGGAGAAAGGTCCAGGCCATCCTCAGTAACTCCAGGCACCCTCTGCATGGGACTCTGTCTGCTCAGAGGAGCAATAGATCGGATCGTTTCCTCTCCGTATACAGCAGGACTGAGCGCTTCCGGAGATCCTTCATCCCTGCTGCAATTCGATTTTATAACGGTCATTGCTGATATAAATGTGTGGGGGTTTTAACGTTTTATTATATTTATATGTATTGTCTTTTTATCCGCTGTTTTGCTACTAAAGGACAACTGAATTTCCCCTCGCTGGGATTAATAAAGTATCTATCTATCTATCTATCTATCTATCTATCTATCTATCTATCTATCTACTGTATCTATCTATCATGTCTCCGGGTCCCACACCGATGGTAAACACATCTCCTGCATAAGACACCCAGACTCCAGCCCATTTTTCATCTATCCTCTCGGACGCCATTGTTTCTTTCTCTTTGATTGAAATGAATAAAGTCTGATTTTGCTGATGACTCTGAGTCCCACCACTAATCACCTCTAATCACTGCGAGTGATTATTGGTGGTCGGAGGAGCCGATTAGTTAAGAATAAATGTTAAGTTAAGAATAAATGGATTGGGCTGGGTACCGCAATATATATTTTCCTGATACCAGTACCTTAATGATACTTAGATACCTGAATGATGCTTTTTCTGATACCTCTACTAAAATATTCCTCATCTAGAACCATAAAACATAAAAATAATCTTTTTTTCCCCCTTTTTTTTTCTTCCTATAAACCTGTATCTTTTACAACAGGCATCAAAACTTGTTATTAAAGAACTTACACTTTTTTCCCCCCCGATACCATACTGGTATTGTTTAACGGTACCCAATCTTATGAATGAACTATGTCTGGAATCACCTACACACACAAACTTAACCTACTTTGCACATGAGAATATGAACTCAACTGTTTCATCAGAGTCTGACTTTGTGTTTGAGAATGAAGCGACACACATACTTGTCATTCCCTCTGACAGGGACATCATGTTCTCCTGTGTGCAGGTAAAAAGCAGGACGTGTGGTTCGTGGTGGATCCAGAAACAGGTGAAAAACAGGCCAGTCTCACCACCGGCTCATCTGAGTCCATCTGCCCCAACTCCCCTCTGCTCTACATCGGCCGCACTGGTACGTTTGGAGGTTTAGAGGCTACCTAACATCCTGACTCTTCCCAGAGATGAATTTATAAGCACATTTCAAAACTTAGCGTAGCACACTAAGGCTTACAACATGCTGGGTGATCACGATCAAATGAAAATCTCAATTTGAATGGCCACAATTGGTTTGTTTGTCTCTCAATTATTTGTGTTTAAAAAGAAAAATTGTGCAGTTTTGAGTTTGTCACATTAAAAAGCTATATTATAGACATTAAAGTAGGCTTTATATTGTACTTCCATTTTCCTGCGTATACTTGTCCAAATGTGCATCCCATGGTCTCACCACTTCAGTATGTTTGTAAACCAGTTCTTTTGTTTATTCAGCTTATGTCTTTGTGACTCTTACAGAGTATATGGTGACCATGTTTGACACAAAGACGCAGGAGCTGCGCTGGAATGCCACATACAACGACTACTCCGCCCCTGCGTATGATGAAAAACAAGACTACAGTATGTTCAGTTCATGTGCACACACAGTACTGATGTATTCCATATAGCAGGGGTTCCCAAACTGTGGTACGCGTACCCCCGGGGGTACGCAAAGAACTTTTGGAGAAAAATAAATGTTTATCACAATCTGATCAATATTGACCCGTTAAAACCGCCGCACGGGAAACGCACTCATACAGGCGAAATAGTTTTATAATTCAGACGTGGATAAGCTTGTCCTGGACCTAAATGTGTCCACTCCAGAACCGAACCTCTGCCATATAGGATTCCTTTCATGGACACATGAGCACTTAGTAACATAAGAACAGAACAAATCAAACACGTTCACTTGTATTGTTTGCAAGCCTCTGGGGTTATAAAAGGGACCATTTGCTCTCCGACGCTAATGTCGCTAACGTTCACCGCGGGCTAACGACAAGAGCTAACTGAGCTCTGTAACTGATTTCTAACATTAATCAAAAGATCCTGAAGATAACCACACTGTTCGGGTTTATGAAATTAGTTTGTCTGAGTTTTTACCAGCTTCGTAGCTTAAAAGATTTGTATTTGTTTCACTGTCTATATCAGTTTAGACCATTTATCCTATTTTATGTTTGTTTGAAGAAAACAAGTCATCAAAGCTTGGTTAAAAAGCCAATTGAAAGGACTTTTGAAAGACAAATTAATGAATTGACAAAATAATCTTTAGTGGAGTCCTTACATATACGTTTAATTGATTCCAAGATCCCGAGAAGCCCATTTTGATATGTTTTCCTTTGAATGAACCCATGAGAATTAAACAAATACTTTAGTTCCTACATTTGAATCATTGCCTGTGTTTTTTTGTCCTTCTCGGTTTCCTCCAGAGATGGCTCATCTTGTGTCCAGCGGTGACGGTCTGGTTGTGACAGTGGACAGAGAGACAGGTGAAGAAGATTATGATGTTTATTGTATTCTGCTTTGTAGAAAAAGGGAACTCTGTACTGGGTTGTTTAAATTTCTAAGATGTTTGGCCTCAGGAGGCTTTGTCAGCAACTGATGATCTTTTAGCAGCAGGTTGTATAAATGCTATTATACTATAAAAAAAAGCTGATTATTTGCACTTTTAAAATTAAATTGGTTACAGTTGTGGGGAAGCTGGCCAATGTGGTCAAGTAGGAGGCAGACTCAGAAGTTCTCATAGTAGCCGAAATTTATTTCACCGTGGTAAAATGTGGCAAAATCAAACTTTACATTTGTACAAAAAATAACTGTCAAAAATGCTGAACAGAAACAAACAAACAGAACTTAACTGAACTCAGGAAACATACCACATGTGCCCAGCTACATGGTTCCCCCATACTTGTTGCAAGACACCTTTTAAAACTCCCCCAGCAGGAAGCCCCTCCCCCAGATCAGTCCATCTCGAGGTAACTATCAGGTAAACTCACTGTGTAAACTGTTTTGACAAGTACGCTTCACATTCCCCCGGTTACTTCAACCTTCAAATTATACATGTTTCAACTTAGACGTACGTAAACACAAAAATACAAAATACAAGAAACTTGAAACTAGTCCACCCCCTCTTGCACATGGGCTGGTCCATGGGCAGAGCAAAGCCCCCAAACATGGCTGCCTGCAAGGACACACCCCTCTCCAGACCAGGTGGCAAGTATTAACTTGATTGCACTACCATGAACACAAATGAAACATTTAACGTAAATACTGTGTGACGCTTTGACTGAACAAATAAACAAAACAAACCCGGGATAGTTATGTTTAACTGTTTAGTTTGGATATTGCAAAAATTATAACTATGAAACAATGAATACATAAACTTATAACTAACGTGTCAAAAGAAATTACTGGGACAAAGTAACCTAAAACCTACTTTGTCACAACAGTTAATTTGAATGTAATTATTATATAGATTAAAGAGTAACTCAACCTCAAATCCACTTTTTTTCCCCTGATAAACTGTATAAATGAGTGTCCAATAGTGTTGTCTACATGTCCTGGTCATTATTTCGGCTATTTAGTGCAAATTAGTTGAAAGATCAACTTTCTGCCTAAAAGCGTCAGTGAGGCGCCATCTACAGCGAACTGTCGGTACGGCATTTGATTTTTGAATTTGGCGCCCCCATTTGCGCAGAGGTTTGAGATGACGTCAGGGGTTTGAGCTGACGTCAGATGCCCTGCCGTGCTGGGCTATAAAAGCGGACCAGTCTCACTCTTGCCCCGTAGCGAGTTGGAGAAGAAATAGTGAGAGAATATTTTCATTAATTGTCAGGTTTGCGAATTGTTAACATAGCATTTAGGTAGATTTTATTAGCATAGCTTTTTGTATTATAGATAATTGTATAGTGTTAGCAGTGTTAGTTGTTGAATATTGTAGTTTTAGTCATTAGTTGCTTTTATTGTTAGATTAGTTAGTATTGGTTTTTTGAACTGTTGTAAACGCCAGTAAGTACAGAATCAAGTAAGAAAATTGGCACTAAAAAATTAAGATCTTTAATTTTAATAATTTTTTAATCATTCAACTAAATAAGCATAAAAATCGAGACTTTATTATAGCCTTCACTCTACAGAGTGATCATTCAGTGGTAGTTAACGTTTTACATTGGTTAGCTGAAACTCCATCGGACTTTGTTTACGAGTAGCGCTGCAGGTGCCGCGTCAAAGTCGAATGACTCAGGCCTGTCAATCACAGAGCCAGACCCGCCCACCCCCTCCTGCTTCCCGCACGCCCCTTAGTCCTGAAGCTCTGGGTTAGTAACCCATGACTGTCATGATAAATGTAAATAGATCCAAATGCAAAACTCTTTTGTAAAATAAATTGAATGGAAGAACTCCAAGCAAAAGGTGCAACAAATCAAAAACTCAAACAGGGACCACACGAACAGACATCGACATGAACTCAGACAATGATCCAACAAAGACAAGGGAAAACACAGGGGTCTAAATACACAAGGAACGGGGAACCTGTTAAACACGCTTGGGCGGGGCAGGTAATCAACACAGGGGAAACAAAGCAAAACCACAAGGACAGAACAGACGTTTATCAAAATAAAACACCCAGTACATGAACAGACACTGCAACAAGAACACTAAACAAAACCAAGGGGGAACAGAACCGTGACAAAAGTACAAGTAATAGTAATGACCCAAACAATGACTCAAGTAAAAGTAAAAAAGAGAAAATGTTACTTGAGTACTGTGTTTGTGTGAAAAAGTTATTTTTAATGATGCCATTAATTGTGTAAAACAAAACATAAAATCATGTAGAATTCATGATAAATTCAGAAAATACAGAAAAACTAAATCATTCTAAAGAACAAGGTGAACAAAATAATCTACATCTATTTTATAGATCAAAATGAGGCATTTGCCGATTAAATATTTAATTATAATTTTACTCTAGCAGAAGTAAAAAGTACTGTAAGAACAAAGTACTCTAAGAAGTCAAATTTCTTCAAAAAGTTAACTCAAGTAGAATTTGGGCACAATTCATTAAATCCTTCCTAATAATTCAAAATTAGGCCTATAAAGAAAAGATTACAATTTAATTCAAGCTAAGGAATGGTGTTTCATAATAAATGAATCTGGACACATGCTTCAGGTAAGAACATTTACACCAAGCAACACGTTGCTCACATCATCCGCTTGTAAAGTTGGTGGCGTGACCTCAGCGTGACCTCCGCTATCATTCAGGAAACATAATACATGAGCGAGGGACATCAAAGCATATAATGTGAATATTTTCCGTTAGGCCATAATTATTGCGTTATTAATTATTGATTAATCACATACATTAAGGCGATACATTTGACAGCCCTAATACTGTATACCAATCCAGGAGGGAGGGTTTTACATTGTTATTGGCACCATTTGTTTTTATTCTAAAAAGATACCCTCATTTTGGAATCTCTATTAAGTCTATCGGTAAAAACTATAATATCCCCATAATTAGGATTATACAATTACATTTTGATTGATTACCTAGTCCCAGAGCATACTAAAAAGGGTTTGGTAAAAGATCGGAGTAGTAATTTATTGCAAATAACTACCCATCACTACATTATTTAATGTATTACCCTCCCCCAGGTGACGTTTTGTGGAGTCAGAACTACGGCTCTCCTGTGGTGGGAGTTTACCTGTACGCAGGAGACTCGCTGAGACACGCCCCTCACCTGTCTCTCGCCGTGGAAACGCTGCGCTTCCTCACCTTCTCGTCGGCGAGCGAACAGGCCGACCCCTACTCCAGCCTCAAGTGGAGCTATCAGTTTGTGAAGGAGCAGGCCAGCGCCCAAACACAGCTAGTGTACGGAGAGATATTCATTACTCTGCCAAAATGCTGTGTGTATGGATTGATATAAAACATACAAATACAATGTTTCCTTTCCAGACCCACACTTTATGTCGGGAAAATGGACTCCCACCTGTATGCCTCTACTTCTCTTGTCCATCATGGGGTCTCTTTAGTGGTAAGTCCTTGTGTTCACTTATCCACAAAGTATGAAATTCAAATGTTAAGTGTACTGGTGTATTAACCAGCCTCGTGGCGTGACCCTGGCCCGAATCGAGGGTCCGTCGACCGAAGAGGTGACGGTGAGAGAGAGGGGGGAGTGTGAGATTACCCCCTCCACCGATGTGCGCTATCCAGCCGGGAGCACCACCAGCCCCAAGAACCACTGGCTGCTTATAGGTACTATCACACAAACTCACACACATAGCCCTGTGTCCTGTTAGTTGAGTAAGGTTTTGAAATAATTGTACTTGTTTGAGTCGTTTTAGTGCTTTAAAAAGGAGCAAGGGTTAAAGTACATACAATAACATTCACAAAATGAAAAGTGAAGAGTGCTGATAAAGCACTTAGAGTAGTCATGTGCACAGCTAAAGAGAACTGTTTTCAGCCTGAATTTAAACTTTGCACAGTTGAGGCCTGTCTCACCTCTTTAGAAAGTATGTTACAGATATACAGATATAAATGCGTACATACAAATGTGTACATCTGTTAGGCAACGGCTTACCTGACCCGTTTGAATAGGTCTGTTAAGTGTGACATCACACACAATAATAAGCCACTTCGGGTCCAAACAGTTGAGAGTTCCACAGACCTGAATCTCCTGCTGTAATAACAGCAGATAAATGGTCAAATTAATATATGTTTATGTTTAAAATAAGCCTTCATTGTGTATTGAAAAAAAAAAGATAATTAATGTAAGAAAAGCATTACTTAAGAAAGTGCAGAGTAAAAGTAATATTTATTAGTGATCAGAAGTTTAAAAAGAGCCTTGTTGTCGGCTCTACAGCAGATCTAAAGTTCCGTTGGACCTGGAAGTAGACCGATAATATCATCACTTAAAGGGACTGTACGAAGTTTAAAAATGTTAAGATTAAGTATTTTCTCCCTTCTATATGTTCCAGCTATGTCCTAATGTGTAGAATGAGCCCAGACCTGTTCACCACAACTGCCTCTAAAATCCTGTCACTCAAAAAGTTGTTACTTCGGGTCCGAAGTGCCGTCATGCACGAGCTTAATATAGAGACTGCAGTTACGTGTAAGACCTGAGGTGGCAGTAGTGAGTATAAAATTACCAACTTGCATCTAGTCTCTTTAACAAGCGTATACAAATGAATGGAGAAGCCAGTCCCTATATTAAAGTATGGCGAGGTATGTTATGTCTGTTTTTTCTGCATTTTATGTGGTTTCTTTATCATCAACAAATTTTAAGATGATGTTTAGTGGCCATTGCATGTGTATCCATTAGGGATGGGACGAATAACCGATTTGTATCGATACACGGATTTGGACCCCGAGGCGACACCAGGCCAGCTCAGAGACATAGTCCCTCCAGTGTGTCCTGGGTCCTCCACGAGGCCTCCTACCCACTAGGGCATGCCTGGAGCACCTCCGCATGTGTATCCGACCCCATAAAAAGCAGAAACCTAACTCAATATGATTTAGCACTTAGCCCAGAGGCCATGCTAATTCTTATTGAAAGTAGAATATTAAAAGATCTGTACATTCATTCTGATTTCTAACTAGACAGCTAAAAACATGTGTAGCGTTGATAATATGTAAATGGTTAATGCGTAATGCTAACAGCTATAGGAAAAATACATTAAGCAGGCTAACGGTTTCCTGGACTAGTTGGCTACCCGGTTTCCGGGTAGCCAACTGTCCGCATACGTTTGGATCGAACGCCTTTCTCCTTCTTATTTCTATTCAAACACAGCCTCGTGTAGTCGTTACTCTGGGTGCCAGCCTTTTTACAGATTTTTTGTGGTAGCTTTGAAAACCAAGGTACAAAAAGCACACTGTAATATCAAGAAATGTTTTGTGACTTTAGTGCTTAGTTTCGCAAATGAAGCCAACGTTTTGTCACATACTGAACATGACACATTTCAGAAAATGGACCAAAGCAATTGTAAAAGTAGTTTTTTTACATTTCCTAAAACTCTTATCTGTCTAAGTCAGAGCGCTGGGCACATTCTCCCTCTTTTCAACCCATTACAATCAATTTTAGTTTTTTTTTCACAATATCAGAATACACTAGTGGCTTATAGTTGAGCTGTACTCAGTCGTCATCATGTCTATCTCATGTTTTGTCCCAGGCCACCATGAGCTGCCCCCCCTGGCTCACACCACCATGTTGAGGGACTTTCCCGGAGGCCTGCAGCACTTTGGAGACGCCGTCATTCCACCGCAAAAGCCCTCCTCGCCCTCGTCCTCCTCTTACTACAACCAGCCCTACGTAAGTACTGCAACGGTTCCTTGCAGACACTCTAAGATGAGATCTAAGATTTGTCAGAACTGCAAAGTCATTTCAGGTGGTGGATGACAATCAAGAGTGCATAATAGAGAGGGTAAGCTGCTAATACCTGTGTTGTTGTTTAGTTCGAGCGCACGGCGGGCAGCCCCGGCGACTCCCGTTCAAAGTGGCCTGATCCAGAGAAGAGGACGGAGAAGTTGCAGCCTCCGGTCGCGGTGCTGCCAGTCTACATGACCCAGGACCACCTGACCCTGGCCGTGCTCACCCTGCTGCTGGGAGGGTGGCTCGCCTTTGCCTTCACATACCCCATCGTGAGTATCTGCTGTGAGGAATCAGACGATGCCACAAGGGCCTTTGAATAACATTATGGCACCTGTTTAAGGTGAGACACGGCAGGTGAAAACATATATTTTTCACGCAGTGGTCAATACTGAGATTTTTAGCTAGTTTTTTACCTTTTAAAGGAATAGACCACTGTTTTTCTATACTGAGATATGTTCTTACCTGAGCATTGAAGAGTTAAATCAATCAATCAATCAATGGTTTTGTATAGCCAAATATCACAACAGGAGTTGCCTCATAGGGCTGCAATAAAACAGAGCAGTAAATAAGACAATGTAAAGTTCCGGCGAATCAAATATCCAGGCAAACTTTAGCGTCAGCAGTGGGTGGCAACGAGCTTCTGTCCCCTGTCCTTAGACTCTCCAGAAGGCAAGGAAAAACAAAAAAAAACCCGGTGGGAGATGCGAGAAACCTTGAGGAGAACCACAGAAGGAGAGATCCACTCCCATGGACGGACAGGCTATAAAGACCCAGGGCCAAAGGAGTCCCTCAGCAGACGGGCCAAGATCACAGACCATCCAGTCCTTGTTGTCAGTAGGCAGGGTTCCTCCGTTCAGCCGGGTTCCTCCGTTCAGCCGGGTTCCTCCGTTCTATCTAGACAGGCTCTCCCGAGGGGGAGTGGGGCAGGAGACACCATGTGAGTAGTAATGAACCGACTACAGATAAAAGAAATATTGTATCATAACAAGACAAAGTTTGCAGTAAGAAGAAGAAGAGGATAGCGCTCAGGTGAGTCTATGCGTAACTGTCTGGTCTTTACGCGTGTGCTCAGTCACGCAAAAAGACCAAAGATGTTGTTAGCATTTAGCCTCTCCTCTCCTCTATGGGGCCAAACGGGGGTGAAGTCGGAAGCAAAAAAGCTCTTCCACGTTTTCCCTATTTAAATACTATGTGAGTAGTTACACGATCCAAGTGTAGTTACACAAAATTAAACAAGTCGATTTTTTAAGCGGAGTACTATATTGTAAGGCATAATAACACCGTAGGAGCACTTTGACGTCAGCACATTAATATTTTCACTCCTAAAGAATTATGAAGATATTACTGACCAGACAGTTACGCATCATCTCGTCTAAGCTCAGGTAAGAACATATCTCAGTATGGAAAAAACTGTGGCCTGTTACATTAACATCGACATTTTAATGTCAGAAAAAAAGGTTTTCTTTAGACTCTTGCAAAAAAATCTCCACTTTAGTAGGTCCTACAGACTCCAAACATTTCAGTCTTGTATTTAACAATATTTAAAGATCTTTAAACATCTAATTCCCAGCCTGACTGACTGACCTTTGAACCCCCAAATCCAAGGCATATTTGAATTTTTTTTACAGATTTTTTTTACACTTATAAATATCTTATCTTATATATTATTTGTCAACAAAATAAAACCATAGATTTAAACTTAGGTCAATTCATTATTTAGATTTTGATGCTGAAAATATAGGCAATTTTTAATGCATAAAGTGCCTTTATTATTATAGCACATAAAATGAAATGTTGCAATACATGTCTTTTCTCATATCTGTGTCAGTAATCTACCGCAAAAGTTTCAAGTTAATATCTCTACATTAATATTTACCTGTTCGCCTGCAGTGTTTTGTTAATTTTTTTGACTGCAATTAATTTTCCAGCTGTATTTACTACTTTACAACTGGTAAGTGGTAATTGTTTTTAGCCATTATTATAAATATAAAAAAAGTGAAAATGTGTTTCATGTTCTTGGACAATGTTAAGAATATTTTTGTTGGTCTTTTCTTTGGCTTTCACACTTTTTATTGTAACAAAGTCTGTGGTGGTGGTGTGTCTTATCAAAATTTCCGTCACAAGATCACAGGATGTTCAAAGGCCGCTTTCGCAACAGAGTTTCCAAAACAGATGAACTCTTGCAGTCAAGTGCGCCCAACTTCAAAGATATCACAACAACATTTTCCACAGAAATCTTTAAAATACGAAAACTTCATTTCACAACCCACATTGAACTGAATTGCTTAATTTCAAGCAAACCACGAGAGATCGCTGAAGCGAACAGGCAGTCCTCAGTTGAGATCATTATTATAATATAGAGGTCAGATATGGTGTTTTTTTAACGAATCGCTCGAATCACATGGTAATTACAACAGCCAGACAAATAGAGGTTAGATTGTGCTGCACTGAATTAAAGTATGTAGGAGATTGTAATACAAAAATCTTATTGACTGGTTTTGAGCCTGAACGTATGAGCTCGAGCCTTTCATGGTGGACAGTTGTGAGACTGAAAAGTATGGTCCAATTCAGCTCACAGCGCAAGGTTAAGACAAGATAGACCTTTGAAATAAACGCTGGCTTAAACTAAATATGAATGCTTCCCACTTTACTACTATTCAACCAATGGACAAGGAATGGACTTTGGCCGTCATGGCAAGGTGTTGACATTGTTTCAATATCACCCCCTAGTGGCTAAGGACGACTCCCGAAGAAACTCTCTAATATAGAGTTTTATATTAGAGACTCTAATATAAGTCTCTAATATAAGACTTATATTAGAGACTTATATAGGGATATGGTTTTGGTTAAACATATCCCAAAACCAACTTAAAAGCCTGGCTCTAATGAATATAATTTTTATCTCAAAACAGATTTAGGGGAGTATATTATTTTTAACTTATTTTTAAAGTTTTTGACTTTGATTGACAGGCGCAGGAGAACTGTGGACGCTCGTTGCCGCCTTGCTACTTTCTAGGAGCAAGCTGCGCCATCATAATTTCACACCCCACACGGGCTCATTACCTGACTATTAGGGCTGGAACAATACACTTTTGTTCTGATGCAATACGTATCACGATACAGAGGGCCCTTTACGATATGTATTGCGATACAATATTGACATGCTATAAGTATTATGATTATAACGAAATGCAAATACTTTATCCTGAATAGATTTCACAATAAAGCACAAATTGGGTTTCCAAAAATTATAAATTAAATGTAAATCAGTCTGGCATTGAGTAAAACAAGTGCAAATGACTGGGGCTGGGACTAAATATCATTTTGCAATATATATATCGCAATATGTCTGTCTTTGTTGGGGTACGTGTAACTTAACGGAAACTGCCAACTGCTGCAAACACTTGTCACCAGCGATGTCAGGCGCACATATAGGCATTAACAGGATGAGGGAAGGACACCATTTTCGTAGCAATCCTTTCGTGTTCCTGTCGAGTTCAGGGGGAGACAGCAGGTCCACAACAGCTAATTGGCCATGGTGGCGCACAGCTAGCTACAATACTACCGAGCCTTTTATGAAATATCCATGTGCCGAGTTCACGCAAAATGTAAACATCACATTGTCACATGGTCACGGCGAGAACCGGAACACCGGTTTGTCCAGGAGGGCAACATGTTTATTAGCGATAGCTAGCTCCGTAGTGTCCGACGTTTTGAGTCATTCTTTTGCACATTCAAGGTGCTTTACAGTGCTTAAAAATCATTAAAAATCATTAAAATCGTCCCCACCAGTAAATATACATAAATAACTACAACCCCACCACCCACCACCCGCACACGCAGACACATATACGTACAGACAGCCCAGCAGTTAAAAGTCTTAAATAAAAATGGACATAGAGTTGAGTACGTAAGGCTGAGTACAGATAGACCGAAAGAGGAAACATCATCCAAGGAGCCGTCTGCACCAGGAGCAGCCCATCGGCCACAGCCACAGAGCGCCAACCCAGGGTACCCGGAGGAGGTGTAGGAGAGACGTCCTATTTCCATCCAGGCACCCCCAGGAGAGCGCCCGCACGGCCACAGCCAACCAGCACTCCTGGGGCAGAGGGCTCCCTCAGAGGAACCACTAGGAGAACATAAAAAATAAATAAATAAATATTTAATAAGAGATACATTAAAAACAGCTAAAACTGTGCGTGAAATAACACAGGATAAAAAGAGGGAAACTAAAGAAATAATAGAACTAAAACCGGTAAATAAGGTTAATATAAGTAAATATTAGTTAAAAGCTTGCTTTGCTTTATTTTTTCCCATCGGACTTTGGTAAAGTCCCACCATCTTTTCCGACACAAAGAATACATTTTACGGGTGTTAATCGAGCTTGATCTTCACATGAAGCTGTGCTGCTTCTGTCCTCCATGTTTGTTTACATGCGCATAGTGATATTAGCGTTATTTTGGCTCTGACCTATGTACATTTCTTGATGCTGATTGCTTGAAAATCTAGCTCAACCGTTGTACTACTCAATATGCAGTTAATATAGTCCAATAAATTACACTTTTCTCATTAACTGCAGGATAATGCGTGGTTAACTTTTTGCTTGGATTCCTTTTATTAACATTGAACAAAAAAAAAGTAGTGCCCCGTTTGTCGGAATGAAACTGAATGATACAGGTCACGTACAGCGGCCTAATTTGTAATATTATTTTTTGTATAATGGTGTTCGGTATCAAAGTAATGCGATACATGGATTTGATACACAATACAATACACACATCACAACTTAAACGATACATATTGCTAAACCATGTCTTGCGCCAGCCTTAATATCTATGTATTTAAATGCAGTCTTATTCTTTTGAACTTTAACAAGTCCTCTGTGCCTGTATTTCCCAGCGTGCAGCCCACCAGATGAAGGCTCAGAGGCAGATGGAGCAGGCCTTTGAGTCCCGCCTTCAGAGAATCCAGAGCACCATCCACTCGGTTCCTTTGGCCTCCTCAGACACCAACATGTCCACAGAGACCAACTCAACAGGTAGAACGTATGCTCATGAAATCGTACATTGAACATCAGTGTAAATGTGTCCCAAAGTCTAGCACTGTCTTGTCTGCAGACTCGCTGCCTGCTTCCCCAGGGCCTGCCCCTAGCTCTCCCAACCGCAGCAGCACATCGGAGGTGGATGCACACGCTGCGAACCACTGGCCCGCTGCTGCCAACCACAGGCCCGCTGCTGCCAACCACTCCAACCATGTCAACGATAAAGGTTTGTATGTCGAAGGGCCACACGGTAGCAAAAAAACGCATGTAGACTGTCCTTATTTTGACATTGAATCAGTCAAAAGTAAGGGAATCATAATAAGTTTTCTTAAACTTGTTATTGTTCCATTGAGGTCTCTGCCTCCTCAACTTATTATGGCATTAATATCGTGTATTTGAATGCCACACTGTCAATTTTATTCATATTTCATCCTATTTTTATGGTGTGAAATAATCTCATGCATTTAACAATATTTGTCATCTACATCTACACTGTTTTAACAGACTCTAGTTGAAAGACACCTCTTCAAAGACTAGTCAGGTGTCAGAGACGTGCTTAACACTCCTATTCAGAAACTGCTCAGAGCTACAAAGACGTCCTGTACTTGTGACGCACTCTTCACTGTCAGTGTGGAATGTCTGACTGATGATAACATCTGCACCCAATTGTGGGAAGAAAAAAAAACGTAATTACTACTTGAGAGAAAACTTAAAGCTCCCTTAAGCGATGCCTTTTAGATTTTTTTAGTAGTAGTGAACCCTGCTCTGCTCCACCCCCTCACCTGGCTTTCCCGCATCACCCAAGCCCCTCCACACAATAGACCACACGCTGCTCTGATTGCATTCAATTATATGGAAATCTCAAGAATCTTATGTGAAACACACATTTATCAGCTTAAATAATATATGCAGTAAAGTAAACATTTTGAGACTTGCATTTATTTGCTAAACTGCAACTTTCATGAAAGTCTGTTTTTCTTTTTTGGCATTTAGACCATAATACTTCCATAATAGATCCATGTTTAGAACCAAGTTGACAGTGCAGAACTTTCCCCCCCCCGCAACCCTTGAAAGCCTCAGCCCCTCATAGCCAATCATAAGAAGGAAAAAGACCTGACAGCTCCTGAAGATATTGGATTATTAAAAAAACAGACATTTCATGAGGATTTCATCTGCATCAGAGCAGGTTGGTCAGATGTTTTACCAGTTCACAATCTTTTTGTAAACTTCTGCCATAATGCTAAACTATTAGCCGTTAACTGTTGCTGTGTCTTCTGCGTCTTAGCATTGCCGGTGTTCAGTGGAAGTCACAAACAGCAGCGGTTCTTAAATTCTAATAATTATTTACAGAGCACTTTTCAAAGCAACGTTTACGAAGCGCTGGACAGCTGCAAACAAAAACATTTAAAGTCGAAAAGTCAGATGAAAGGCAGATTAGACAAAGTTAAAGAGGTCAGACAGAAACACTTCAAGATAGTAATGAGTTTATATAAACAGATACAAAATATTGAGTGTTCAGAACAACTGATTTAGCTCATGGGTTCCCGAGATTTTCGGGCTCCGACCCCAAAATCACCAGACCAACAGACCCCCCCATTGTAAAATATAATCAGTATTTATAATAAATGCAGGGGCACAACATTTAAAATTAGGTTTATTGATGTTTGTTTTGATCGTTCAGTGGGAAACAGATGTTTACACTTTATAAAAAGACAAATTGGCATTTTTTTGTCTGATATGATACCATCTTTACTTTTTAGCTTAATTATGATTTTAAAAATATTTCTATTTGCTAAATGCCAGAATAATGAGAGATATAATTTGTTAGAAATGTTTTTGTTACTTTTTACAAAGTCAGAAGTTTACATCCACTAAAATAACTATACCTTTTAAACAATTTGATAAAAAGCCCAGATGACGATGTCCTGACCTTGGAAGCACAAGTCTGGTTTATCCATGGGTGGAATTTGAAGGTGCCAGATTCATTGGTTCAAACAATTGTATGAAAGTATAAAAAAGATGTAAATGACCAGCCATCATACAGATCAGAAAGAAGGCGGTTTCTGTGTCTCAGAGATGAACGTGCTGTGATCTGAAATGTGAATATCAACCCAAGAACAAATGCAAAAGACCTGGTGAAGATGCTGAAACTGGTAAGAGTTTGTCATCATCCAGAGTGAAACAAGTACTGTACCAACATGGGCTGAGAGGGTTCTCTGCCAGGAAGAAGCCCTTACTCCAAAAGAAACATTAAAAAGCCAAATGCACATAGGGATACGGACTTTTTTGAGACATATCCTGTGGTCTGACGGGAAGCAAATTGAATCGTTTGGCCACAATGACCATCGTCCCGTTTGGAGGAAAAAGCCTGCCTAAGAACACCATCTCAGATTTGAAATATGGGGGTGGCAGCATCATGCTGTGGGGTTGTTTTGCTGTGGGAGGGACTGGTGCACTTCACAAAATAGATGACATCATGAAGAAAGAACTCTGTGTGAAAATATTGGAGCAACATCTCAAGACATCAGCCAGGAAGTTAAAGCTTGGGCACAGATGGGTCTTCCACATGGACAATGACCCGAAGCATATGGTTACAAAGTGGCTTAAGGATAACAAAGTCAATGTTTGAAAAGGTCATCACAAAGTCCTGATCTCAATCCAGTTGAAAATGTATGGGCAGAGCTGAAAAGGCACGTGCACGCAAGGTGGCCTACAAATTTGGCTCAGTTACACCAGTTCTGTTTGGAGGAATGAATCAAAACTCTTGCCAGCTATTGTGAGAAGCTTGTGGAAGGAAATCCAAAATGTTTGACCCATGTTATACAGTTTCAAGGTAATTCCACCAAATATTAATAATGTATGTAAACTTTTGGCTTTGTAAAAAGTAATATAAAACCGTGTAGAATTGACATGAAACCAGAATGAACTTTTACTTTTTTAGGTCAGACATTGAGTTCAGCCTTACCCAAATCTAAAATGTTACAGCCGATAGGCCAGAATAACACCTCATTTGAAACCGAAGATCTACAAACCTTCATCTGCGTTATCGGCTCATTTTGGTCGCTGTTTTGACACTTTTTTCAAGAACCTTTTACATGTGGGTAAAGCCAAAGAGGTTAAATATGAACTCGTGAACTAAGACAAGAATCCCATACACTCGAGAACATGTTTGCAAAAGTCTAAACTACAGTTAGAAGAGTTAGAATGCACCTAACATAATTGAAATGTCATTATTGTTATCATTAGCCCATATGTGAGCACTAAGTCGATTGATTAAAGTGTAGATGTTCCCACAGGAGGAGACGATGAGGAAGTCCACGTGGGGAAGATCTCCTTCAGCTCCTCGGACGTCCTGGGACACGGCACAGCGGGGACTTTTGTCTTCAGGTTAGTCCACTTTAGGAAGTAAACATCGCTTCCCCATCAGCAAATGTGACTTTGGACAAAGACGCAACAACACGTCAGCGGGTCGAATAACGGCAGATCTGTGTCCTCAGGGGAAAGTTCGACGGGCGCCACGTGGCGGTGAAAAGGATCCTGCCCGAGTGCTTCGAGGTGGCCGAGCGCGAGGTGCAGCTCTTGCGAGAGTCTGACACACACCCGAACGTCATCCGATACTTCTGCACCGAGAGAGACCGCCTCTTCACTTACATCGCCATCGAGCTGTGCACCGCCACTCTGCAACAGGTCGGCGTGCGTCACATGCTAAAATGCTAAATAAACGTCATTGCATACAAAATCTGATACATTTAGCATTACTTTTTGTAGTACGTCGAAAACCCATCAGCGTTCCCAGACCTGAATCCCATCTGCTTACTGGAACAGACCATGTGTGGCCTGTCACACCTGCACTCCCTCAATATAGGTAGAATTCATCCCAGTTTACCTTGGTCTTGTGTTTATTTATTTGACTGTTTAATTGTCCAATTACTGCTCTCCCAGTTCACCGGGACCTGAAGCCCAGAAACATACTCCTGTCGGGCCCCAGCGCGGCGGGCCGGGTCCGGGCTCTCATCTCGGACTTCGGCCTGTGTAAGAAGATCCAGGATGGCCGCTGCAGCTTCTCTCTCCGATCGGGGATACCAGGGACTGAAGGGTGGATCGCTCCGGAGGTCCTCAGGGACACGCCGGGGAATAAACCGGTAAATGAGCCAGTTCAGAGCTGGATCTAGATTTTAAATCAGCTATCCCAACTGTCCCAGTGAGTTTACCAATGGAGATTAAGCCACTAAAGCATCTCTGAGCAAGTTTTTAGTTGGCCTACATGTTCCATCAGGGCCAGGTCCTTGCCAATTGTTTATTTCCTATGCATATCCAGGTGACCAGTGTTAATGTTTTATTTAGTTTTAGTCTTAGTCCTTTGACGAAAATGTAATTTAGTTTTAATCAAGATTTAGTCAAATAAGTCTCTCAAATTTTAGTCTAGTTTTAGTCGACTATAATTCCATGTATATTTATTACTGCATGTAAATTTCTATCAAGAGTTTCCACATACAGTAATTAACCGTAGTGCAGTCGAGGACCTTTAGAATAAACTAAATTCTATTGTGTTTTTGGCAAGTATTAAGTGAGACAAAACATAAAAAATAAATAAAAATTCTGACCCTTCTCACGAACGAGAATACTGTTCATTTGGATAAACAGACGGCTGAATTATAAACCAACCATTTATAACATGTTATTGTTTTTCTTTTGCAACCCTGTATCGACTGAAAGCTGCCTAAAAATGTTAAAATACTGCATATGTTTCTGCATACCTTTATAAATCAAACAATGATAAACTTCATGTGGGCCTGTGGTGTGTCGTTCCAGACCGCAGCAGTGGACGTGTTCTCGGCCGGCTGTGTCTTCTACTTCGTGGTCAGCAGGGGGCAGCACCCCTTTGGAGACGCACTGAGGAGGCAGGTCAACATCCTGTCAGGAGAGTACGCGCTCGCTCACTTCATCGAAGAAATGAACAGTACGACTTTTCTACCCACCTTGTTTAAAATATGAGATTTGCGGGGGGAAAAGATGTAATTACATTTATGGTAAATGGTCTCAACTTATATAGCGCTTTTCTACCTTCATTAGGCACTCAAAGCGCTTTAGAGCAGGGAACCTCTCACCCATTCATACTCTAATTCATACACCAATGTATGCAGACAAGTAGGGTGAAGTGTCTTGCCCAAGGACAACGACAATTTTTTTATGATGTCGTGCATTTTTTATGTATTTTTTGTCTTAAAATTGGGATGTTTTGAAGTAGAACATCTGGTCACCCTAATTTCGACCATTTTGTTTTGAGTTGTTTGCTTTGGCAATTGGACACATTTTTCAGCACTTTATCAATCAAATATTTTTTCATTGATAGCACAGCCATGTTTGACACTAATGGAAAAGGGTCAGAAATACAATTAAAGCCAGAAGTTTACATATAAAACACACCACTGTCTGAAAATATAACATTTATTATGTGGTTGGTTAGTAAGAATTACCAACAATTATTTGTATTTGGAAAATGTCCATCCATCTTCTTCCACTTGTCCGTGGCCGGGCAGCCAAAAATTCGGAAAATGTCCCATAAACAATTAAATGTTTTCACATTATTTTAATAATTTTCAACTAGGTCAGACTCGACCTTGCCGAATTTATATTACTTTAAAGCCTTTTTTTGGGGGGGGGATCTGACAAATACAAATTTTCTTTGTAATTCTTGTTAACCATCCATGCAAGAATTTCATTTTATTTTACAGTGGTAAAAATAGAAATGTGTGTAGTTTGCATTTCAACAGTATGCCATAGTTCTTCTTTTAAAATGTAATTAATTTCATTTAGGATGACTAGTGTAGATATTTCCCCTATAAAACTGTATTGATTCATTTTAGAGTAAGAGTGTTACTACTATAATGAAAAAGAAATGAGTAAAAGTGCTCTGTTCTGAAAACACTGTAACCTTGGGACTCAGCGGTAGTGTTTGTGTGTTGCTCAGACGACGTGATCGCGCGGGACTTGATTGAACAGATGATCAGCCCTGACCCCGCGGCGCGGCCCTCCACAGCCTGTGTGCTCAAACACCCCTTCTTCTGGAGCCCTGAGAAACAGCTGCTGTTCTTCCAGGTATTGGCATCTCTTCATGGTCTGGACATGCTTTAGCCCTGGTGTATTCTGGAGGCAGAGTCCCTTCAGACATATTTTAGTCTTGGTTTAGTCCTTATTGGACCTCACATTCCTTTTAAAAAAAGACATCAGTTTGATGCTAGTGAATGATTTATGAATGCTTTATGTCTACACTGAATGCTTAAAAAAAACCATAATAGCAATTTCTGACAGATATTGCGATTCATGGGTTGACTTATTATGGGTATTTATGTTTACATTTTCATGGTCAGGTCGACCCACAGTGGCAGCACGGCTTAGTCGCAGTGGCTCAGGACTAACAACTGAACACTATTTCGTTATACGCTTGTACAAGGACAAACAAAGCGCTTACTTTAACGTAAATAGTACGAGTTCTGTTCCTACATGTTAGCGCTGTGTTTTCTATCATACAGAGCAACAGGCTGCAATTTGTTTAAGTTTCACAAACGTTTGCTTCAACGCGATGACGGACTTTGCATATGGTTCCGTGCCGCTTTTCTCAAATCCATAACATGGCCGAGTAATTGAACTGCCTTTGTTAACTGCTCCTCTCCATCCTCTTGTGTTTTCTGACTCTCCTGCAGTAGGTTACCGCAGTAGTTAATATCAATGCAATAAAGGTTCACTGCTCAGCCCAACATAGCAGTGCACTGTATTGGCATTAAATCAATGAATAGTTACTGTGGCAAAAGTTTAGTAGGATCCGACCTGGAGTTTAAAAATCTGTATCAGCAGCATCAGCCATGGGGGAAAAAACATATTGGTCAATCTGGGCTTGTCTTTGTAGGACGTGAGCGATCGTATAGAAAAAGAGCCCTCCGACAGTCCCATCGTGGTGAGGCTGGAGACGGCAGGGCGGTCTGTGGTCCGAACTAACTGGAGGATGCACATCTCAGTGCCTCTGCAGACAGGTACGAGGCTCATTCATGAGGAGAACTTTTACAGAAGTTTTAATTGTGTGTGTTTGTCGCGTGCAGACCTGAGACGCTTCAGGACGTATAAAGGAAACTCTGTGAGAGACCTGCTCAGAGCCATGCGGAATAAGGTTGGTGATTAGCGATGCAAACGTAGACGACGTACCATTCAACATCTCATCACGTCTGTAAATAAATACTTAGGTGAAAAGCCTACGATCGAGTCTCCTGATACAAATTTCAACGTTTGTTTTTGACAGAAACACCATTACCACGAGCTGCCCCGCGAAGTGCAGGAGACTCTGGGGGAGCTGCCCGAAGGTTTCGTGAGCTACTTCACGTGCCGCTTCCCTCGCCTGCTGATGCACACCCACACCGCTCTGGAGGAGTGCGCCCACGAGAGACTCTTCCAGCCCTACTACCTGAGCCCCAGCACCTGACCCGGCCCGACCCAACAGGAGGACACTGTTGCACTGCGAAATGCACAGACACACACTGAAGGCACGTCAGCATCCAAACGTATACTGTAAGGCACTGCAACTAAAGCAATATCTAGGTCAGACGTGTCAAGCTCATTTCCGTTTGCCCCTTCAAGATGATTTCTTACTAATATTATAACCGCTTAATACAATCTGCCTGTCCATAGATTGCATTAAAAACATTAAAACAGACAGCACACTGTTTAGTATGTCGCTGCTGGAGACACTGTGGAAAAACCCAGTCTGATGTCACGGTGTCATAAAATAGTTACACATTAATTATTATCCAACATAAGGTTATTACAAAAAAAGCACAAATTGAGTTTGTGGCCTATGAGTTGTTATTTCTAACTTTACACAGTAAGCCGGATGAAAACCTTTGGGAGCTTAAAAGAATGTGGACAAGTAATGTGCAGTGTTTTTAAAAGCATATTCTATATTTTTTTCTTTTTTGTAGTAAAATGATTGTTTACTTAGGCTTAATCTGTTTCAGCTCAACTGTGTTGACATTTTTGGCCCCCGCTCCAAATGAGCTTGACACGCCTGATCTAGATGTTGTAAAATGACTTGAATTTAAAATATTGATCTTGAGTTGACTGGTCTTGACAAATTCAGTGTTTCCCAATAGTCTCCTTTAACTCTATCTCAACTTAGTGCTAGTAGTTCGGTCCCAGTACGTTTTCAACCCCCTTGGTTACTTACAATGGGAACTTCTGACTACTGCTAATATTAGCCGAGGTTTTACTGTCCATAATACTACAATTCTATCGTCATAAACACCATTGTCATTTCAGTATATTTTCAAACATTCCATCAAACAGAGGAGAGAGGGGAAATTGATTTATTTTTTTAATAAGCAATAGGTTGCGTTCACGATTTAGAATTCCATTTCAGTTGGAGGGCAGGTGTCAATACAACTCTATGGGAGAGAAACAGTTTTTGAAAGAAATTTCCAAAAAGAAAATGTCCAAATGTTTTCTCTGATCATCATGTGACAGTGATTGGATTCACAAACCTGACATGTGAATTTTAAAGCTGAAAGTCCTTTCTACTGGCCAACATCAAGCACATGTTTTTGAATATTGTCTCCACTTTTGGACGCCTTTGTGAAGAAATAATTATATCTTTCAGCAGATATGAACTGTGGTCTGACTTTGAACTTTGTGTCAGTTTTTGTTTCATGTGAATTGGCCTCAGGAATTACAGAGAAATTAGCAATGATTTAAGACTATAAATCTGCATTTTGAGCGTTACTATGGTTACGGCCGTGGAATTTTCAGTTGCCCTCCACCTCAATGTTAAACTATGGGCTCTTTAGAACGTTGTGATGTCACGTGAACGCGACCTATTTGTGTACGATGGGTAACTTTTGAGCAAAAGATTGTGTACAATTTCAGACCCTAATTTTTGTATTCATGCAATAAAAATGGTCAATATTTGACCAATATTTCCTAAATAAAGGGCCTTCATTTTAGCACGTTACTAAAGGATAAGTGGCCCTGCAGTGTGCCTACGGTGTGTATCTGTGTGCATACGGACAAGTTTACTGAAAGTAGCTACACTGGTTAAAGCTTTTACTAAATACCTATCTATTTAAAGTTCCCATTCGAATCACTGAGATTGTATTGCTACTTTTAAAAGTAAAACACTTTTGCTCTCTGTCCACTGTGAGGCGCTGCTCCTGGACCCGAATGAAATGCAATGTATAAAATCCGCCGTAGACTGTAACATACTTTTGTACTGTTTTTTTTTTATTAGAACGAGTGAATAAAAATGAGGAAAATTTTAAATTGTTTGTAATTTTTTCCCACGCAAATCTGATTTTGAGCAATTAGGACTCGTATCTATTCATATCTTTTCATTAAAATCTTGTAGTAAAACCACTTAGAACCACCGGAGGGAGACAAATATCCAAGTACCTCGTCTATAAATGGCTATTGTCCTGAAACATGAAAACTGCACTACTAATTTCCCAAAGAATATACATTTTACAAAGTTCTTATTAGAATGATACTGTTACACAGTCCCTGTGAAAATCTAGACATGGCCAGTAACAAAGTACATTTACGTAATATCTGTACTTTACTTCTTTGTCTCACTACATTTGAGAGAGAAATATAATACTTATACTTTCTACTCCACTTCATTTAAGTAAGTGCTCCAAAGTAAAAAGATTTTGTCATGTTTTGCTCATTTCAAAAGCCTAAAAAATTACCACTTCAGAAGAGCAGGTGGCGCTGTTCAAATGTACTGTCAAATGCCATTGACTCTTGACAAGGAAGAAAGTTTGTCCCCGCCGTGTTGACGGTTAAGAGGGCCCGACTTTGATTGACAGACAGTTAGCATCAGCGCTAACGGTGCGGGCGCGGTTACGACCCAACATCTCACCCTGTGAGGGCTGAGTCTACAGTGAGAGCTCTCATGAAGGCAGCAGCAGGAATTTTCAATATTTAAAAGCACAAAAGCCATTAGGCTTTACTAATGGCATGCTATCAAATTGTTTTTTGCTACAAAAAAAACAAAACAGTTTGATTGCAGAACGTCTCAGAACTGGTCCAATTATGGTGTATACTTACACAGTAAAACCCAGCACATACAAATCGAAGCAACGTCAGTGAAAAGGATCACTCTAAACAGTGCCACGTGTTTTTAATGAAACATATGTGGTAAAAGTGACAATAAAACTCCCTGTGCTGTACTTTTTTTGTGGTCAAATGATCCGTGTGGAGATGAGTGGACTTTGGAGGTGCTTTGTTTTAAGCATTTGTTGCTGTTGCCAGGTTTATTGACTGAATGCATGTGAGGGTTAGCGTCCCTTGTGTAAGCGTCAGAGGAGTGGGTGCGGGGGCGGACTTCCAGCCTCTCTCTTTCTCTCTCTGCACTTTGGGAGCGGGACAGGAAGTGGGCTCCACAAAGGAAACATGACCTGCCCCCCACCACTCCCATCCCTCCCCCGTCTCTCTCCCCTTTATCCTGTATTTCTCCAGCTTGTCTGTCCTAGCGCAATCCCAGGCTGCCCACACAAGTCTACTCTCTCTCTCCCTGCTCGTCATCGCAAGTATCGCTGTACAAGAAAAGCAAAAACCGGAGGTCAAGGACAAATCTTATGTAGATCTACTTCAACCTGATTGGTAATACGTATTACTTTGAACCCACTACATCCGAAACATAAATAATACTTTCTACTCCACTACATTTCACACGCCCCAAAGCAAACTGGCTAAATGTTTAGTCCCTTTGGGCCTTGTGATGCTCACTCCAGATCAGTAGGTGGCGCTGCACAGATGTACAGTCACTGACGACAAGAGGTTTGTCCTCGTCATGTTGCCGTACAGGTGGGGAATTCGGCCATTGTGTTCATATTTTTTATGCCACAAATTAATAAATAACACTTACTACACTTACTTTAGTATTTTCTACTGCAAATACTTGAGCACTTTGACTTGGGTAATAGGTTGACATAGCAACTTTTAACTTTATTTGAGTTATAGACCAATGACGACTAAAATAGAGTAATCGACTAGTGGTATTTGTAATTTTAGTCAAGCAATGAACTCGAGTACTTTGATCGCCTTTACTTTCTATAATACGGTCTATTAATAGAAAAAAAGGTTCAAACAAATGGCATACTGTTTAACCGGTTCCCAGAGTAAGGTTTGGGATCCACAAGTAGGGGTCACGCGATGATTTCAGGATATAATATTCTAAGATAATACATTTGTGTTGATGTATTTGAAATGGCTTATCTTTTATTACAAATTACAGTATATCCAATATCAATATAAATAACTCAAATAAGTAATATTTAACCGGACGAAGGTTCTTTAGTTATCATCTGCGTAGGACATTTTGCCTCTCATTTAAAGAGTAACCAAAGACCCTAGTGCCTGGCCTCTTTATTCAAAGGCTGAATCTCAAGTGAGAGTAGGGTTGTTGGGACTGATACTTAACAACAAAGGTTGTTTACCAAAAGGTTGAGAGAATAGCCTTTGAATAAAGAGGGAGGCACTAAAAGTCTATGTTTAGCCCACCTGTGGTCAGAATTCTTTAGAGTTGCTGACAAAGCCTCTTAAATGAGAAGCTGAACGTCCAGCACTTTAACTGCATCGATGATGACTCAATAACCTTAGTCTAGAACTCCTATATGTCTGAGAGAGGACATTATCAAACCAGACTTTGAATTTTTGCTTTGAAGAGCTAATTATATTTTACTTTGGGGGTCCCCACTTGCACCAATATTTTGGGGGTTACAACATGGAATATATGAGAACTCCTTGTCTATAGCTCCACAGGTAAAAGAATTTCAGTCATAATGTAGGCACTCAACAAACCAATGTTATCCGCAGAGTGTGTAAGGACTGGAGTGAAGCAGTTTAGAGCAGGGCTGAAATAATAGCTAAATACCAGGCCAGGTAACCAGCCAGAACTAAACCCATTCTAACTATTAACAGTTAATTCGGCGTAAAGCCCCACCAGTGAAAATTGAGGTAAATTGAAGCAGTAATGTGTTCTCTCTCGGGATATGTACCAAATTGGCCCTGATTAAAAACCGCACTAAAGGTCAGTCGACTGGAGGGGGGCAGGGGGGGGGGTCTCATTTTACATGTCATAAGCGTGAAAGGCTTGGTTAGACACACACAGCCCACTAGAGAGGCATAATATTCGCTTTTTTAGCAAAGTTAGCTGAGCCAGTTATCAGACATCAAGAAGTGTCCAACATTAGGAAAACTATTACACCATGGTCTGAAGTAGGAAGGGGAAGATACTGTAGCAGCATGTCAAACCGAAGGCTCTTTACTGCCAATTCTTTTGCAAGTCTTGCAGACATTCCAGTTTTTGTATTTTTGACAAACTTGTGCAGTGAAAGCAATATCATTATTTACAAGTAATATTGATTTAATGCCAGTTGGAATACATTTTTAATAACATTTAAGGCTTTAATTTTGGTACAATTTATTTCTCTGGTTTATTGGAAACACTGTATAGAGATGGACAGATGCTCCTCTGTGTGGCTCCGCCCACAACAACTGTGGGCAGAGCCCACTTTAGAAGGGAAGTGGGAAATGCCTGTATATTCAGCCCGTCTCCAACGGCAATTCTCCTCAAACGACCCGGGACCAGTGTGGAGGGGGTTTAAGGCCATCACGAACAGCTCTGCCTTCAACACCATCCTCCCTGAACTGCTACGAGACAAGCTCTACCAGCTCAGCGTGCCCGACTCCCTCTGCAGGTGGATCACTGACTTCCTGACGGGCCGGAGACAGCACGTGCGGCTGGGGAAGATCGTCTCGGACACTCGGACTACAAACACTGGAACTCCTCAGGGCTGTGTACTCTCCCCCTGGCTCTTCTCCCTGTACACAAACTTCTGCACCTCCAGTCACCAGTCCGTTAAACTGATCAAGTTTGCGGACAACACCACCCTCATCGGGCTCATCTCGGACGGTGATGAGTCCGCCTACAGGAGAGAGGTGGACCGGCTGGCGTCCTGGTGCAGCCTCAACAACCTTGGCTGTGAGCTCCCATCTCTCCAGGACCCGGAGCCGTGTGGGTCGGATCACACCTGACTGCAGGAGGCTACGGTCTATCCTCTCCGCCATCAGACTCATGAACAAAAACCAAGTCTCTGTAGCATAGTTAAAGACTCACTTGCACTGTGTGGTGTGTCCACACTTAGACCCACTGCTGTCACTTATCACTTTATATCACTTAATATCACTTTATACGCCTACACATCTGTAAATACAATCCCACTGTTGTTCAATGTCAAATTGTTGTTGTCTTACTGTTGCGCCCTCTGCTTCACAGTTTGAGCGAGGTACGTGGGACCTTTGAGCAACAAATGATAAGAACGACGGAGCGACGTCTTTACTTCTTTTCGCTTTATTCAAAAGTCACCAATTGCTACCGCGCAAGCGCAACAAAAAACTCTCGGCTAGACAAAAGCTATCAATCATCGAACTTCAGTAAATTGTACAAAGTATTTTAACCTTGCTGTACTGTAATAACAGTTTTTAGTGCAACAATAATAATAATGAAATGATAATTTTAACTCTTGTTTTTAACTCTTATTTTTAACCTGTCACATACTCCCCCTCAAAATAGATGTTGTCCCCAACATCAGGACCGCAACACAACTTTGGGGTAATACTTCTGTCAGAGAATAGTGCATAGTCAAACTTCAAAAGTGATACAGACTGGAACTCTTTTTATACATTGTTATAAGTAGAACTCTGTCAGTCTCAACTGTCCATTTCACTTGTAAGTGCATATGCATTCTGTGTATTGTTATACCAAGACAGTCCTGTGAGATATCTCAAGTTGTCTTTCAACGTGAGTCCAATGTAAGTTCAGTCACTCAACTTCAGATCAACTAAATAATCCCCAATGTATCAACATTGACCATAACACTCCTGAAAATAGTACGGATGAACACTGTAAACCCATGGTATGGTCTGCTCCGGATAATAAGGTAAAGTCTGTATGTTGTAACAAGCCGGCGTACCCAGTGTATCATAAGTGAACACTTTCGGTTTCCTAGATTCACGTCTGGGTCTTGGAGTCACTTCAATGTCAGAATCACTGCAGGCAGGAGAGGACGGGTGAGATGAATGAAGGCTCACCTCCGCAGGCATGTCCTCTACCTGACCAAAGTCGTCCTCAGGTGGCTGGTCGGTGTCTTCAACTTTAGGCTCCTGCGGCACCTCTTCAGGCTGGTAGTCCTCCTGGTAAGTTGGTCCTGTGGTCCTCTCAGGCTGTGGCGAACCCGGGCAAGCGTGTGGGCGGCGTTGCACTGGATAATACTCGTCCTCATCATCATCGTCCTCTTCTGAGTGGATCTCTGGTGTCGTAGCAGATCTTGTAGTGGTCCTCTTCTTCGGCCGGGGCTGCAAAGAAGTCTCTAAGGGCAAATGGTCGCATGGAAGTAGGAGATTTCGATGTAAAATTCTGGATCTGCCCTTGCCCCTCTCGGGTTTCAGTTCATAAACAGGAATGTCCTTGCTCACTTGACGAACCACTGTATGTACAACATCTTCCCAGTGGTTTCTCAGTTTGCCTGTACCCCCGCGTGGAGTCAAGTTCCTGACTAAAACACGATCACCGGGCAACAGGGTAGAATACCTCATCTTACTGTCATACAGTCTCTTACTCCGAACAGCGGCTTTGCTTGTATTCTCTCGAGTGATCTCATAAGCGTCTTTCATGCCCTGTTTCCACGTGTGCATGTAGCTCTGATGGTTGCCAGCACCCTGATCTGTATTTGGGGATAAACTGAACAACATGTCCACCGGTAACCGCGGTGGCCGTCCGTAAAGTAAGTAAAATGGAGAAAACCCTGTCACGTCACTCTTAGTAGCATTATAGGCATAGATCAGTTTGTTTAGCGAGTTCTTCCAGTTACTCTTTTGTTTCTCAGTAAGTGTCTTTAACATCTGAATCAAAGTCCGGTTAAATCGCTCAACTTGCCCATTTCCTTGTGGGTGATAAGGACTAGTTCTTGAGCCTGCAACCCCACAGTACTCTTTCAGTTGGGCAAAAAGCTGGTTCTCGAATTCACCACCTTGATCATGGTGAAGTCTCTGGGGGAATCCAAACTTTAAGGCATAGTCGTTAAATATTTTGTCTGCCGCTGTTTTGCCAGACTTGTTCATGGTGGCATAAGCCTGGGCAAAACGCGTAAAATGGTCAACAATAACAAGTACATACTCATAACCACCCGTACATTTATCTAAGTGTAAAAAGTCAACAGAGACGAGTTCAAAAGGCTGAGTAGTAACTATGTTAGTGAGCGGGGCCCTTGTCTCGCGGCTTGGCCTCTTGTTTTTAAGGCACACACACTTTCTCATTACATAGTCCTCTATTTCTTTTTGCATAAAGGGCCAGTAAAAACGGTCTCGTACCAGAGAAATAGTCCTATCTACACCATGGTGACCCATCTCATCATGCAGTTCTTTTAACACAGTGGACCGGTGCTTCTCGGGTAGCACCAGTTGCTTCCTGTTTGTCGTTTGTCTGTATAAAACACCTCTGTCATTAAACTTTAACTTATCCCACTCTCTTAGAAAACACACAACTTGTGAACTAAGCTGTTTCAGTTCTGAACCTGAGGGTTTTGTTTCTGCCAGTTTGTATTGTATTATCTGTCCAACGATGGGATCGGTCTCTTGATCTAGTTTGATCTGTCCTACAGTAAGTGGAGCAATAGGCATGCTCAGTGACACTGTGGCACACTCAGCTGAAATACCCATAGACCAGGCTGCACTAGACTCGTTCTGATGGTCAACTGCCTGTGTCGCTGCACCCACAGCATCGTATGACATTTCTTTTGAACATTCCTCCATATAAGTCTCCATGTCTAAAGGCATTCTAGACAGACTGTCTGCATCTATGTTCTCTCTACCAGGGCGATACTTTACAGTAAAATGGAAATCAGCAAGTTCTGCAACCCACCTACACCCTGTAGCATTCAACTTTGCTGTCGACAGAACATAAGTAAGCGGATTGTTGTCGCTAAACACAGTAAAAAATGGTGCATAGTACAAATAGTCACGAAACTTGTCCGTAATCGACCATTTAAGAGCTAGAAATTCTAACTTGCCTGAGTGTAAGTTGTAATTTTTCTCAGCTGCAGTTAGAGTTCTAGAGCCATAAGCTATCACACGGAGTTTGCCATTTTGTCTTTGATACAATACGGCTCCTAATCCCTGGTTGGAGGCATCTGTATGTAAGATAAAGGGCTGTGTAAAGTCCGGAAAACCAAGAACAGGAGGCTGCACTAAACAGTCTATTAACTGTTCTAAAACTGACTGATGCACGTCACCCCACTGAATAGGGGTACGTGAGGGCACACTGTTGTTCTGTTTCAATGTCCGTTTTCTTGTGTACTGTTGAGTCACTGTTTCCAAAGGAGCTTTAAGTAAGTCATACAGGGGACTAGCAATACGAGAGAAATCTTTGATGTATTGCCTGTAATAGCTTAACAGTCCTAGTATTGCTCTGAGCTCACCAACAGTACCTGGATGCTTGTTTTTCAAAGCTCTCACAGCAGCTGTATCTGCCGGGTCCATTTTGCTTCCCTCAGCAGAGACAATCCTGCCCAGGTATCTCACCTCTGGTTTGAATAAGTCACATTTTCGCGGTTTGAGTTTTATCCCATTGTCTCTGAGACGTCGCAGGACTCTCCTGACGTCCTCAACGTGGTCCTCAAAAGTCCGGCTGAACACGAGTACGTCATCAAGATAAGGAACGCATATCTCGTCCCGCAGTCCTTCCAGGCATTGCTCCATACACCGTTGGAACGCAGCGGGCGCGTTCATAAGGCCAAAAGGAATCCTAATCCATTCGTAAAGGCCCCAGGGAGTCACAAAGGCGGTTAGATGTCGGCTCTCTTTCGACATAAACCCCTGGTGATACGCTTTACCCTGGTCCAGTAGTGAGAAGATGGCGTTACCCCCCAGGCTGTCCACCACATCCTGTACCCGGGGTATGGGGTGTCGGTCTGCGTGTGTCTTGCGGTTCAGTTCTCTGTAATCAATACATAAGCGCAGTGAACCGTCTTTTTTTCTTACGCAGACAACCGGAGACGAGTAGGAGGAAGTAGACTTTTCCACCCATCCCTGTGCTATCAAGTCCTTTAAGTAGTCCTTCATCTCCTTGTACAGTGGCTTCGGTACAGAGAGATATGTTTTTGAAACTGGCTCAGTGTCTTTCAACAAAATGTCCATTTGCAGATTTTCCACACATCCAATGTCATCGTCCGTTTTTGAAAATGACGCTGATTCCTCTCTCAACATCTGCTTAACAGTCTTTACTTTGTTTTCATCCAGGTGAGACAGGTCAACAGGAGGGTCCCATCGCTCACTGGTGGAGGTGCATCCTGTGGTGTCCTGGACATGAATCTTGTTGACAGCAGCAGACGGGAGGTCTTTCTGGAAGATGTTGACGGGATAAACTAATGACGTTGACTGCACAGTACCAATAATAGTTCTCCCTGACAGTGTAATGTCATGGCCAGTAGGATTTTGTACACTAACTGTGATCTTTGGAATAGACCCTGCTTTAACTGAAACCAATGTGTCACAAAACTCTAGGCCGTCTGGCCACTGTGGGTTTTCACAAGGCTCAAAAATCAGTGTAATGTCCTCTCTAAACATCTTAGCCTGTACCCTACATTCAATAAATACTGAACTCTGACTGGGTACCGTCACTCTCTCATTTGTTGTTTTCACGTTATACTCGTGTTCTTGTCCCACATTAACTGCTTTTATAAAGGTCGTGGCTTTGTTTTTCTTAAGATGTGGAAAAGCTAATCTCACTGCTTTCAAAAGTTTCTCTTTTTCCCCTGAGTTAGCCCAATCTTTCATACTCTCTGAAACCAAGTGCTCGATAACATTAAACCCAATGATTGGACACTGTTGTTGGTTACCTTTAAGCACTAGTACAGGTATGAGTAACTCTGAGTCATTGGCTGTAAGTTTAAATGGTATCTCAATCCACCCTACATATGGCATGCCGGTACCATTAGCTGCTTCAAGATAGAGAGGTTCATTCGGGTCGATAAGCTCACTCACATTTCTCAGTGGCACCCCAGGTAAGTTAGTGTCTCTCCATGACTCATCTACAGCACAAACCTGTGAGCCAGAGTCCCAAAGTGCTTCAACCTTTTTGTCACTTAAAAAACACCTAATGAGACATTTTCTTCCTACTAACTGCCTGACTGAGGGTACTTTGTCTTTTTCACACGGTTTATTTTTGACTGCTTTCTCAGAGAACCTCCTACCCCCCGTATGGATACTACCACAGGTGTAGGGCTTACATTTAGTTTTGTGTATAGGCCAGTGCTCCCCTTGACACTTTTCAGAGCAGTAAACAGCACTCTTACACACTGAACAACATTTTAACCTCTGATTTTCACATTGTATAGCACAACCGTTACAACACTGGGACCTTTTCATGTCACTGGTCACACCATGTCCCGTTGGAGTGACCCCACCTAGTTTAAAGGGTTACCCTGCGCTGATTTCGACGGCCTTTGCGCTTTACAGCCTGCTCTGAAATGCTCAGCACTCCCACATCTGAAACAGTGCTGGCAAAACTCTTCACCTGTCTGAATACAAGCATAACACCTTGATTGTGGGCGGCGCAGGTAGTACCGCTGAGGGGCGAAGCGCTGCTGGAACTGGGCAGTGCCTCTCATCGGTGCTGGGCTATAAGCTGGACAGTATGGCTGAAGAGCCGCTGGGGAGTGTTGAGGGTAGTAGTGCTGAGCAGTCGGGTCCAGCTGGTACGATGGATGTGGCGTGAAGGTCGGCGCTGAGTACTGGCCCTCGGGTCCTCCGCTGGTGGGTTGTGCTGTCGCTGTAGATCTTTGCATAGTCTCTCTGATTTGGGACACCTCAGCTCGCAGGTCCTTTAAAAGCACCATCTCAGACCGCATCCCTTTAATCTCTGACAGCAGATCAGGTGTCGCCGGGGCTGTGCTTTGTTTTTGGACAGTCTTTTTCTCTGCTGGCGCCAGGGTGTCACCGGGCTGAACAGCATTCACAGTGGTCACTCGCTGGGGAATAGCATGTTTCTTCTTGTCCTGTCGTTCCTTTTCATTTGTGCATGCTATATTCACTTTCTCCAACAAAACCTCATCGGATGTGGTGGGCTGAAGGAGATATGGCTGCATGTCACTCTTTACATTGTCACTCTGCAAACCTGTTAGGATGGTGTGCATGAACAAACTCTGAACCAGAGCAGGATCATATTTTAGACCTGATTCGGCTTCTTGGGATGCAAAGAGGATCTTCTGACGTAGATCCATGGCTCTCAGGAGAAAGTTTTGTGGGATCTCCTTACTGCTCTGAACCTCAGATGAAAGCTGCTTATACAGTTCAGTCGCCCCCCTCTCCTGGTAGTGAGACCTCAGTATCCTCCGCAGGGCAGGCAGAGTAAGATCACCTTTGCCTTCCAGGTAACTTCTTAGCTGCAGACCTGGTGTGATGGCGCGAATCACTGCATCAATTATTTCGTCTTCTTGGTAACCTTTACCGAGCCCACTTTCAATCTGCCTTGCCAAACTAGAAAACGAAAGCTTGTCTTTTTGTCCATGCTCCCCTATTTGGCCAGATATTTTAAAGTCTTTGCGCCACACAGGGTTATCTGGATGCACTGAAACTCGTTTCTGTATAGGTGTGCTCTGTAGGCTCAGTCTCTTACTCATTAGCTGATGTATAGCATCCTCTTTGGCTTGAAGTGTGGTCCGTAGATTATTTACCTCTTTTTGCAGGTCTTCTCTCTCTTTATCTTCAGCTATCTCTAGTTCTGGCATTTTCGCATTTTCAATCAAGTCTTTAATGGTGAGCAATTGAGACATTCCCTCGTCTTCTAGCTCAGCTAATTCATCCTGGTCAATGTAGCTTGTAACAAGTGTGATTAGCTGGCCTCGAGTTTTGTCCACAAGTTGCTCTTTTCCCCGTAGAGATACTTGTAGTCCATCGCATATTTTTAGCAGTTGTTCGACATTCAGGTCATATAATGCACCTTTGATTTCTAACTGTACGATTTCCAGCTCCGACTCCATTTTCCTCGGAGACGCGGGCATAAACACAGTTCAACGTGGGCTTCTATAAAGTTTGTGGTTCGATGGTGCCCTCTAGTGGTGGTCGTGCGCACTTGAGATACAACCTGTTGCACAAGCTGAAAGAGCCACGGTGAATGTTGGTAGCGCCTCGTGTCTCCGATGCTAGCTACTAGTAGCTAGGGTTCGATGTTGAGGGATATTCGGCTCGAGCTTCCACTCACGGATGGTGGATATTTCTTTTACCAAACATCCCCGTACGGGCCACCAAAATGTTGCGCCCTCTGCTTCACAGTTTGAGCGAGGTACGTGGGACCTTTGAGCAACAAATGATAAGAACGACGGAGCGACGTCTTTACTTCTTTTCGCTTTATTCAAAAGTCACCAATTGCTACCGCGCAAGCGCAACAAAAAACTCTCGGCTAGACAAAAGCTATCAATCATCGAACTTCAGTAAATTGTACAAAGTATTTTAACCTTGCTGTACTGTAATAACAGTTTTTAGTGCAACAATAATAATAATGAAATGATAATTTTAACTCTTGTTTTTAACTCTTATTTTTAACCTGTCACATTACCATGTCACTTTCATTTTATCTTATTTATTTAATATTTTTTATGCATGCCATATAGCCTTTTCAAGTTTTTTAGCTTATTCTTATGTTAAACGCTGTGTTATATGAAGGTACTTGAGTCATCTTCTGTACTCAGTACTTTCGCCGAACTTTTCGCCTCTCATCCAAAAGTCCCGCTCAGCCGATCAGCTGATCACTGCTAATTACCTGCCTAGGAGGAGATTTAATCTTCCGTCACTTTACTTCAGTCTCCTTAGGGGAAAACCGACAGGGCACGCCCAGTCCAAGGAGACGGCACCTCGGCCAACAAAAGAACAATAGTCAGGTAATTAGCAGTGATCAGCCATGAATAGGACAGATAATGGGCAGTGATAATCTATGAATAGGACAGGACTGACCGATACTGGGGTGAGCAGATCGTTAGAGACGCTCTACTTCAAAGGGGTTTACCCACAGTTGAGAGTAGCTGTGATTAGAGAGGAGGAGCCAGGCCTACCCTAACTCCTCCCTGTTGGTCTTTATCTAAGCTGCGGGCTGATCGGGACTTTAGTCCGTTGACGAAGCCTTTTGGATGAGAGGTGAAACGTTCAAAGACTTCAACTACTGAGTACAGATGACTCAAGTACCTTCATTGAAGATGGACAACTCCTGTACGACTGAGAACTTACACAGACATCTGTGTTATGTTTTATGTCGCACGTTTTCACCAAGACATTTTTTTGGTGAACTTGTTCTCAAACCATTGCAATAAAACCTATTCTGATTCTTATAGACGGATGGATGGACAGATAGGACAGACGGCCGGACGGATGGATAGATAAATGGATAGATAGATAGATGGAAGAATAGACGGATGGATGGATAGATGGAAGAATAGACGGATGGATAGATGGATGGAAGAATAGACGGATGGATAGATGAATGGATAGATAGATAGATGGAAGAATAGACGGATGGATGGATAGATGGAAGAATAGACGGATGGATGGATAGATGGCTGGAAGAATAGATGGATGGATAGAAGGATGGATAGTAGACTAAACGGATGGATGGATAGATGGATAGATGAATGGGTAGATGGATGGATAGACGAATGGATGGATAGATGGTTGGAGAAAATCACATATTTTTCCTGTATTTTATGTTGTTGTTTATGATGATACCATATGTTTATGTTTAATATGTCTTTCAAACAAGCTCCATCTGAAGTACCTACTAAACATGAATATACAGCTTAGAATTATAATATCACCCACTTTGATATGTGTAACCCCCCTTCATATCATCGGGCCCTAATTTGAACGGCCTAACAATAGTTTTTCACAACACCCTTTCATTTTTTTTATGCAGTATGCAGGGGGACCATTTATCTAAATCAGTCACGGCTAATTTGGAAGACGCATGTAAGGACCATTATGAAATACTATTCTGTGGGAAACTGCAGTGAATATGTAATCTATGCACGCACGGTTAGGTCGTCCGCGCTCAAAACAAAGCACGTCTTTGTAACGTGGATCTGTTAATCTTTCAGCTTTCATTGAGTAGCCCCCGGGCTCTTGAACTTTTGCTTCTCCCGCTCCTCACCGAACAAATAAAGAAACATCCAGCAACAGTCAGCAAATGGCAGTGTGTTCAAGGCATTGGGAACAGGTCACGACTACAAAAGCCTGCTTAGCCCCTACAGGCTTCATCCTGCCTGTTTGATGACCTGCTTGTTTACTTTGAACCCCCCCACGTACACACACAAGCATCCTGCGCTGTGGAGTCCAGTGACATAACAAACGCTGACAAACAAAGTGACAGAGAACAAACTTAAAGGGGCTGGGTACAGTTTCTCTTTCTTGTAGTAGCAATTTTGGATTCTTAATAATGTTTCAACCAATATTTTAAAGTTTTTAATGTTTTTAACTAATGCACTTTGAGTAACTGCTATGAATAGTTTTGATTGACTGATCGATTGATTGATCCAGGAAGCCCTCTATAATTGAATTCTATGGAGACTTTGCATCTGCAAAAAACAACTAATAAACCCCCCCCCCCCCCCCCCCCCGCCCCACCCGTTTAAAAATGTTTTCTATTTATTAAAAATAAAAAAAATAAAAAAGAATCGCTGCAGATTTCTACACAATCAATCAGATGAAATAACAGACTATGGAATATGTTTTATGCGAATTCGACAAACTTGACCTTAGCTCTGCTTTGCTTTGAGGACAACCCAAAGGAGCGTAAATAAATGTATTCTCCACAAAGCCTCGGGCAGTGTGACGTTAATATTTATCCGGTCTGGAAGCAGCGCTGGCTCACACAGCGCTATCGTCACGGGGGGTTAGATGGGGAAACCGCATACTTGCAATGTCCCCCGACTTTCACACCATTAGAGATATGTGCACTTTAATGTAGTCGTGAGATTAGGAGAAAAACGCAAACACAGGTTGACTTACAGATTTCCCCAGGGATGTTTGAAGATTACTCAGAAGCAGAAGCGTCTTAGTTGTGAAGAAGTAGGCGCTCTACTCCCAGATGCTTTTGTGTGACAGCGCTCTTCATCTCCTAGGCAAAAGACAAAAGTAGGAACATAGATAAACCATTTCTAGAACTTTGCCTTACAACTCTGCTTTGTACTCACCACAAATGCCCGTCTCCACCGTCCTGTAGAAGGTCCCAGCAGAGATGTAATACCCAAAACGCAGTGACTTGTGACTTTATTTGAAGTTCATCTTGTTGCATCCAAGAGAGCTCAGAGTTCTAAAAGCCTGCATGTGAATTGGATTTACGCACCACTTGTTATGCAAGAAACTCGACTTTTAAGAGCTTTGTTACAATGTTGTTCTCTCATCAAAAACATGTTTGGAGTTGTGTTTTGTCCTACTCGAGCATCTTTGAGTCCTCTCTAGATCTTCCCAAGTGGCGGTTTTTGAACCCGCAGCGACAGCTCCCAAAAATCTCCTCCCGAGGTCCTATGTATCCAGGAAATGGTTTGCTCACCTCTTGACATCTACAAACACATGCGCCGAGAGGTATGAGGATGGTGGGTGGGAGGGGCTTAGGTTAGCTCACTTGAAGGATCAGGAAATGGAACTTATGGACATTTTGTTGCATTGTTGTTTCACATCAATATTGCATTTTCTAACCAACAAAGTGTAAGATAGATAACTGTTGCCCTGAACATATGAAATGCAGGGTTGCTCTGTGACGAAAAATGAAATACATTAGGGCTGGGACAAAATATCCATCGCAATACTTTATCTTGCAATACCAAGTATCGATACTTTATCAAGTATCGCAATACTTTCAATACTTGGGTTTGGAGGCATTTTTATCAAGCACTCATTTGTTACATTTTGTGTTAATGCACAATCTTCACACTTCAATAAATATCAAATGGCATTTGGCTTATAAACTTTTTACACATTTTAAGGCAAACATATTACTTATAATTACTTACTGTACAGGTTGTCATATAATTAGAATATCATGAAAAAGTGCTAATATAAATACTTATTACATGCAAAATGAGCTATGTATAGACTTTATTTGTTATAATTTGGATGATTATCGCTCAGCTTGTAAAAAACAAATTAAAAATCTCATAAAATTAGAATATTTTGAAAATGGACTGTAAGCCATCACATATTAGTTTCACATTTTAGGTTGAATCACAGAAATAAACTTTTTTATGATATTCTAATTAGATGACACGCGCCTGTACATATCAGATCGGCCACTGAGTATCACGATACGTATCGGATCATGACAAAAGTGCATCGTCCCAGCCCCAGCTACAATACCTAGTAAATGGTTCGTGTAGTTAAATTAATTCTGAGCTCATTTGTCAGTTATGTAAAGAGCACATGCATTTACAAACAAAACAAGGGCTTACGCTTAATGTGAAACTTTTTTATTAACAATTATATTAGTTTGAAATCGCCAGTAGCTTGTAAAAGATTACACTTTTACTTTCAGAAGGAGCAGAGAGCTTTAGTTACCTCATAAAGGCAATAAAAAAAGCTTTGTGTACATGAACGGTGCTAATCAACATCATCACGTGGAGTATAAGCCATTACACCCTCTATTCACTCAAACAAATGTCCAAATGCCAGTCTGAACACCTGCACCATGTTTGTGCTGTACAGAACACATCTCATGATTTAATAAGTTAACTTTTACGTTTTAAAGGACCGAGTGTCAAAAGGTTATAATTGGTAGCTCAGTGGTTAGAACCAGGTCTCACAATGACCATGTAGAGTATGCCCCTTTTCTCCGTGTTTGTTTGCATTTTCTCTAGGTGCAAGCAGTTTCCACGAACCTTAAACACATTGAAATAAATGTTTTTGTCCGTTTGTTCGGGGAACACTTCCACAACTTTTTCACAGCATAATATGCCCACGTTACAAGAAATAAATAATTAAACATTCTCAATTTTCGCTAAAGAAGTTTGTTCTAGATGTATTTTCTTTAAAGCCACACTGCGTAACATTTCACACAGAAAAGCTCAAGCAGACCTGAATTGTAAACTTTCCCGGAGCATTGTGGGCGTCTAGAGGAGAACACTGACATATTGCCGGGTATGTTCCGCAGTGTGGCTTTAATAGGCCTAGATTAATCACTATTTATACTTGTTTTGATCTTATTTTAAGATGGAAATAGGACATAAATAGCACGAAAGCAGGTTATAATCCATGCTTAAGTAAGTAATTAAATACAGTATGTAGGACTGCTAAAGATAAATCACATTTGAACCAAGACATATATAAACTTGCCGTGAAATGCATGGGATCCTTGTTGTGTAGCAGTTCTGATATCAGTCTTCTCTCAAACGTCAGTGCTCCTTCACGCATAAAATGTGCACAGTGAACTGAAGACCTGAACACAAAACTTGTCTGGAATAACGGCCATCAGACGTTCTTCCAAACCCGTTCAGCTCGACAGTAGATGATTCAATACTTCAAGTAAATTAGTATACCGAGTTGAAAGCATTTCAGCGGGTGTACGGTCTTTGTTTTTCATAGACCTTTTACACTGCGCCGCTGTACGTGAGCTGCAGCAGAGCCAGCAGTTTAGTGACAGGGCAGTCATTATGTACAAAGGAACACTCAGAGTGCTTAGAAAGTGGGAAAATACAGTGTGGAGGTGCTGTAGATTGTACATTATTGACAGGCATTTCCTTTCTAGATTTAGTGGTTACGTGTTCTCAACTTTAAAGTGTATAACACAATATCCAAAAGTCAAGTTTTTTATAACTTGACGGAGAGGTATTGTGCATGAATAAATGTAATAACTTCCGGTGTTAATTTTAAGCATATTACAGTAATTGATATTCAGACCAGTTATCAAGTAAAAGATGGGCTACTTTTTCAAAAAATATCTTATGTGCATTTCAGTATTGCGTCGGATTACTAAACTATCAAACATTTTGATTTGAGAAGGTGAATTGAACACATCGATGAAAGTCTTCGGTTAATCCGTTTTTTTTTTTTTTTTACAAAAATGTTGTCAAAGTCAGTAAATTATTTTTGGCAAATTGTCTTGAAAATGAATTTATTTTGATTTGGATCCAATAATCATCTTAATAGTTCTTTTTAGGGCTGGGAAACAATTGATTTGATTTAAAAATCGAGTTGGTAGGTCAAATCGATTCATATTTTCAAAAAATAGATTTTTTAGATATTTTTAGTTGTTTATTTATTTATTTAGTTTTTGTTAGATATTTTAGCTCTCTGCCTGAGGAATAAGGTCCTGCTGTACAAATGTGCCTCAGTTACCTCAGGATTTTTGTTGTTTTATTAGCTTAATCCAAATACAGTATAAATAATTTGGATATTTAACAATCTTTGTTGCACACCGCATAGTGAATTTTTTGTTAGAAAAAGGGTTTGCCTTTGCAATTCTGTTTATGTTGGTTCACTTTAATTAAATACAATAAATATATATGTTTTAAATATATTCATAGTTTTCTGTTATTTTGTTTTAAATGGGGGATGTGGGGGGTGGGGAAATCGAATCGAAAATCGAGTTTTTTATAAAAAAAAAGACAAGAAAATCACAGAAAAAAAATCACAGATTTTATCGCCCAGCTCTAGTTGTTTTTTGCTTTTGTTTTTTTACAAGATAACTTTAGAAAGACTGATGGGGAAATTGAGTGTATGGCGGAGTTGCTTTTGGTTGTGTCTATCAATAATGCAAGCAAACGACATCTCCTCACTTAAAATCACATGAATAATAAAACAAATTTACAAGTTCACCACAGGATCTGACTCGTGTGCTTTCCAAGTTACAAGTGCCGAGTCTCATATTTCCACAGGATAAGAGTCTATTCCACAGTGTAGTTCCTTAAAGTGTCCACAGGTGGTGTCCACGTGCACAGGTGTACCTCAGGGGTGCGCCCTGGCCCCTCCCCTGTTCGTGTCACTGCAGCATGATGTCTTTTAGGTTCTCCTGCAGGATGGTGTCCTTGACCGCGTGGAACACAAAGCGGATGTTCTCCGTGTCCACTGCGGTGGTGAAGTGGTGGAACAGTGGCTTCCCTCGATTCCTCCTCTTTCGACTGAATGACTGAACCAAGAACGCCTGAAAAACATGGCCATAGAATAGGACTTTAAATGTGTGATTCTGTATCTGTTGTTTTATTATGAACCGCTCCTATATTTCAGGATACATAATTCAGATTTCTCACTGCCTATTTAAACAGTTTTTACCACCGTTGACTATGACACTATGCACTAGGCCAGTGGTTCTAAACTGGTGGGTTGGGACCCAAAAGTGGGTTGCAGAACAGTTTTCAGTGGGTTGTAAGCTTTTCTTTTAATATCTATGTACAGAAACAGTATAGAATCTCCACTTGACTGTTAAAATGACTTATCAGATTGTTTTTAAAAACAATATTATACATTATATTATACATTATATAACAAGTCAGAGTCAGAATTGGGTCACGGCATGTCATCCCAGGGTGATTGTGGGTCCCGATGCTATCCCAGTTGAGGACCACTGCACTGTATTTAAGGCTGGGGTACCTGATTTTTTTGGTGTCGTAGAATACATTTATTTTTGCCACCTCAGAGTATGTTGTAAACGCAGCAGAACATAGACCTTGTTGTATTGTCTTCACCTAACGTTTTATTGAGCAATGGATGATAGAAGTCCCATCTAAATTAGTGGAATTTATCTTGGGGGTGGGTGTGAAATGTGTATGCAATTACATTATTTTAACAATTTGAATACACAGGAGGGACTGTGAGAACTAGAAACAAGATTGGGCCAAAACAAAAAATATGACAGTATAAACAGGAAAAATCAGGTACCCCAGCTTTAAGAGTTCACTAAAGATTGGCGACACTCGTGATTTAAAGAGTTGATTTTTGACAGGCAGAATGCTTTTTCTACCAAAGAATAGAAACATTATTTATGCCAGGGCCATTCATGTGCGTTTCATAATAGCAAACGTTAGTCAGTAGGCTCCGCTTACCTGGCAAAAGACTGATTGATAATGCAATAAGTAATATCAATATGGAATGGCTAGGGCTGAAATCATTCTTTGGATTTTCAATGAAGAATTTGCCGCTGATTGGATCAAGCACTCGCTGAGTCTCAAAACGTAGCAAAACAATAATGAAAATGTCAATAAAATATTCAATTTTAGAAGAAAAATAAAAGTAAGATTTTTAATGTTGGTGGGATTGCTCATAGATTAATTGTGAGAAATGAAGAACAAGCAATTAGTGAGTAAGATTTGTACAGCAATATTTTTGATATAGTGTAGTGCTAATGTCATCACTGCCTACAAAAACACACATACAATGCAAATAAATAACGACAAATGCCTGGAGAATTACAGTATACCTGCACGTCCTCTAGCCTGCGCGGGTCCCCTCTGAACTCTGGGAAGTTTTTGCGGATGTCCACGGTGCGGATCTTCTCCACCAGCAGGTCCGTCTTGTTGAGAAAGAGGATGATGGACACGTTGAGAAAGAGTTTGTTGTTCACGATGGTTTCGAAGATGTTCATGCTCTCCACCAGCCGGTTGGTCCGCCGGTCCTCCATCAAGACCTGCACGCATTAAACAAAAACATCCACTCATGCTCCGTGTACCAATTACAGCGTCATGTGATCGGGCGAGTGAACCGGAGACAGGCCTCTTCCCCTGACCACAAAGGCAGCCCTGTGTCAACCTTACAAGGCACATCTACAAAGCTCTGCCATCTCAAAAGCAGACTTAAATCCAGATTGAGAGCACTTGAGACGACCTCTTTGAATTGCAACTGTTGCATGCCATTTTATTTTTAAATTGTAACTATCTTTTGCTGCCTCTAGGCTAACACTTCCTCGAAAAAGAGGTTTTTAAATCTCAATTGGACTTCCTTGGTTAAATAAAATTTTAAATCATTGTTTGTACCCCAAAGACCCAGTGTATCACAAGTGATACAAACTTTGGAACCATCAGTGCTAGAGACTTACAGTTTTTTTTATTTATTTGGAGCCTAACCTGATATTCCTGGGCCTTACAGAAGCTTCGCAACAAGGCAAGGCAACTTTATTTATACCGCGCATTTCGTACACAAGGCAACTCAATGCGCCTTACAAAAGAAGATATGCGAAATTACAATCAGGTTAAGTTAAGGCAAAGCACATATAGAAACATCAAGACATGGGAAATACACAGCAAACGAGGTCATGTGCGGAATTTTTTCTTGAGGAGGGGAAGGACGACCGGCCATTGACCGGGGACGGAGCTGAGGAAACATGTGGAGGCAGACGCAGAACGATGGGGGCGTGGTTAGGGAGGGGATATGTGTGTGCGGTTATTTGCATGTTGTCTTTTCTTTGGCCTGGCACCAAGTTGTCTGTTAAGTTTTGGGAGCGTTACTGTATCGTTTAGCTTTAGGTTGCAATGATCAGTTTTTCCAGTCTTCTTACCGGGTTGCACAAGGAGTGTGTCATTAAGTCCTTTTTCCGTCTCTAAAAAATCTTGTCCTGTAGTAAACTAATTTCTTGTTGATATATCCGGATATGGCTCTGTCTCCAAGCACCAGGATATCTCTGGCCTTGACACTTGGCACAGTTTTTCTCTCCATCTTTGTTTTGACTTCTTGTTCTCTGTTTTTCTCTGACTTTGTCTGTTCGTTATACTCATGATAAAAATCTGTTTGTTAACTTTATTCCAGGTGCATATTTACCAACAGTCTGAAAGTCAGTGTTTTGCAAAATATGACCCTGAGTGCCCAGTCCTTATCAGGTTTAGCTCCGTGGCTTGGCCTTGAAGGGAAGTGTCGACAGTGTAGGACAGATAAGCGGTCCAGCTGCTTCAAACCTCCTCTCTCAGGAGGAAGAGAATTATTCCAGAATAGTTCATAAATGTATAATTAATACATTTTTACTTGTCTCAGCATTAGATCAGTTCTCCAGAGCAGGTAGTTCCCTTCACAATTCAACCCTTTTCCTCCCAAAATATAGTCCAACTATTGTCCGTCTCCACAGCGAGCTGCCAGGATGTACATAACACTCGGTCACTCTCTGCTCCAAAGTGCTCGTTAATTTTAACAGACACCATCGTGGTCCGATTGCAAACTACTGTCATTCCAACTTTCCGATAATCCAGGGCAGTCCATCTAATAAGCAGGTACCCTGTTATCAAGAGTCCAAATAAGTAAATATCTTTGATGTCTCCGACCGACAGGACCGCTAGGCAAACGACATCCCTCGCAAACCGAGCTGACAATCCAGTCAGGGAAGACGACCTCCTCCGTGGCCTCACTTTGTGAAAAAAAAACGTATCAATTGCACTGAGATTCCAGTTAATCAATTCCATAGTTTAGCGGTTCGGGAGGACAGTGAGCAGGTGGTCCAAGAGGAAAAATAAAAGTCAGACAAGACACTCGCAGAGGCAGGAAAAAAGCACGAAAGCAGGAGAAGTGAGAAAACACGTCCGCACTCGACAGAGACGAGTAGAAAACTATTCAACAAATTAAATAGTCCTACAAATACATGTAAAAGTCAGGTTAAGTGAAACAAACACACATTTTGTCAAAAATAAAAATGTCTACTTTAGTAACAAACTTTATTTTCCATCTCCTTATCATTAGAACCACTAAAAAAAAAAAAAAAAATATGGTGTCCAAAGTCAGGAAAAAAAGTGTGATATACAACCTTCAAATCCAAAGTTACACTTTTCTCTTTCCGATCAGGACGTCTATCAGCTTTCAAAAAGGACCAAGTCTGAAGTCTCGGTATATTTTTGGGTATTTTAAGAAAGCTGAAGGACAGTTGATAGAAGACAGTTTTCCTGTTTGCGGAACGTGCAGGAAAAAGTGTCTCTAAATGTGGCGATACTTCAAACCTCATAACTCACCTGCGTGACCGTCACCACAACTCTAGAGCTAATGCAAGTAAGCTAACGTTAGCGTTTTAGCTGAAATGCTGATGTGGGGACTTTGGGTTGAGGGAGAAGGTAACGAGTCGCCCCACAGTGCAGCCGCATATAAGCCGTGTCCGGATACCTCTGGCACAAATGCGTTACAGGGCTGCTGGAGGGCAGATTAAAGTTGGTCGCCAATGCAATAGATTCACTCTCGCCGCATTATTATGAATCTAACAATGATTACTGTCTGACTGCATTTTCCCAAATCTGCAGAGCGAAAGCAACCTGGAAGGACACAAACTGAGAACAATATTCCTGATATACAGGGTTTATCTAGTTAAAAATATTCTAACACTGTTCTGGCGCTATAAATAGTACATGTAATACCCTCCAAACGATCACCAATACATAGTTATAGTTCCTTTACTTTGATGTGAAAACTTTTGATATGGCTTTCTCTGTATTTTTTAAATATAACAAACACTATTACACTTTTTTAAAACAATTTTCAGTTTCAGGACTGTCGATGCTTTCTGAACTTATTAACACACATTAAAAAAAATACCACAATAATACCGCAAACCGTGATAATTTTGGTCACAATAACTGAGGTAAAATGTTCATACCGTGACATCCCTACACTGGATGCGCTCCCAGACGCATCCTTCTGCATCACTGTGATGGCAGGCAGAGAAGGAGATGACCTTTTTGTGACCCAATGGCTGTGTAGGGGGTTGAGCATGGCACCGCTACATTCAATCGGTAATGGCGGAGCATTACCTGATCGTATTCTGACGACGAGACCATGAAGAGGATGGAGGTGATGCCGTCGAAACACTGGAACCACTTCTGCCTCTGCGACCGCTGGCCTCCCACGTCCACCATTTTGAAGGGGATCTTCTTGATGAAGAAGTCATGCTCCACGATGCCTTTAGTGGCTTTCCTCGCAAACAGAATATCCTGCTTACTGGGAATGTAGTTCTGGGACAAAGAAAGGGTTCACACTTCAACACACAATGCCATTAATGAGATTTCCATTTTCAAACATGTTCAGGCCCATTTGAGAGAACGTTGAGATTTTAGCCGCGAAACCCAAAAAGAATCACACGTATTTCAGAGCACTAGACTCATTGTCTCTTTGAGACAATATTTGTGAGAAAAATTACAATCTGATATTTTCATTCAGCCCCAATGAGGACATAATGTGACTACAGTCATTATGTTTTCATTCAATCTTTGGCGAATATTGGAGAAGAACTCACCAGCTGTCCAATCCGGTCCAAGTTATCCAGGAAGTATTTGACGGATTCACTCTGCACAAAAATACACAAGATATTCGGTTACATAAGATGTAAAAAATCGAAAGCTCTTGGACGTGAATAATATTTAATTTCATGAGCTGTCATTATTGATTCGCTCCTGCCCACTGTTGATGCTGTCGAGCACAGATGACCTTGTCCTCTATTGATTGATATAAAAGTGTCGGTAGACGGACTGATAATTTCATCAGACGTTTGGGTTTAAGAATTTGAAACATTGATCAAAAATGACAAGAAATATGCGCGAAATATTTAAACGTCAATATAATAATGTGTTGACAAGTCAATCAGCCCTGATTCCTGACAGAATTTAAAGTTTGTATAGATATCTCGAAAACATATCTGTGTCCCCAGAGTAGTGCTTGCCACTATACTAAGATTTCAAACTCTATTTCAACACTAACAAAAAACCCTGATACTTGTAACCCACTTCAATACTACAGCAATAATCAATACATTATACAAGGCAGAAGTTCTCAAAGAAATGTAGGTTGCAGATTCAGAATCACTTAGCAAATGAGAATACAATAAGAAGGGAATGTGTAATAGTTACTTTTGCAAACTCTTGAGGAAAAAAACATTATTGGTGAAGCAATAGCACATTTCTGAATGGCAGAGATTTGCTGCTAATTAGAGCTGTAATATGCAATATAAAAAATACCCACAAAGTCAGTTAGTTGCTGACTGTATCAACTTGGACAAATGGTCTTTTGAAGTGATTTGATATGTGAATTAATGTGACATAACGGGTTACATAATAATGATCAACATTGCATAAGGACAATTACACTGTTACGTGATTACAAATTGCGCTTCAGACAACCATAGACTGTATAAATAATAGACAGCTCCTCCTCACTCCTCCCCGTTTACCAAAATGACCACGTTCGTGGGGGAAATCATGGCGGATTTACAGGCTCCTCCTCTCCAGCTCTGACGAAGCATGTTCCTAAAAAGGGATAAGGGAGGGATCTTGACTGTAGACCCGGCCCTCGCGGGGCGTGTAATGGGCGTGTATTTCTGTTGTAATCACGCCCATGGCCAGGCAGTGACGTAAACGGCCTGTCAATCAAAGTCAGGCTCTCATTAATTACGCAAGATTTCTAAAATTCGTATCTACGATAAAAACCCTGGTGCTTCATATTGTTTTTAACCCAGCGTAATCACAGGAGCAATATGTAGCTCTAGCCACTTCTAAACCATTAAGCACCAGGCATTAACGTTGTTTTTAACGTGTCTAAAGTCCAATGCATTGCAATGGGGGCATAGCGGTCATATGGAGGTACTACAGCAAAGGTGGAGCAATGGCGGCCTCCAGTGTCGTAGTCAAAAAGCAGAGCAGTCAGCGGCCATTGCAGACAACTCAACTTTTACTGCGTGAGAGTACCACAAAATGACATGTTTATTTAGTTTAGTCAGGAGTTTTCCATACAGCACTTTTGAACCCTACACGGTTCAGGACGTAGTACACGGCCTCACTACCGCAGTGTACTAGCACCCTGTAGTAGTGGTGCTAGTACAGGGTGCTAGCCGTAAGGAGGAAACGCAATACGTATATGCACGACAACAACACACACAAAAATAAAGTCAGAGAGGTCTGTGGGCCGTAAAGTGAACACTGTTGGACACATATCGCCTTTAGAAGGAGAAATTCAAAGGTATTTAATAAAACCCTAGTTTGGACATGACGCTAAATGACGTGTCAAACGTGGCGGCCATCTTGTGACTGTAACCCCTATAGCAACCAATGCAAAACCAGGAGCAACATTTTCATTGATTCGACGACAGAATGTAATACACTCATTGTTTGTCATTGATTTATTATTTCGAAGTCTCGTATCTCAGTCAGGATCAGGTAATTTCTTTGAAACGTCTTGTTTTTTTTTAAAGCCATATTAGCATAGTTTTCTCCATTCATTCCCAGGGTTCGGTGGTTAGCATTCATTGTATCACTGCCCCATGTTCAATAATTATTGGTCATGTAGTGTTAAAAAGTACAGAAATACTGTTTTAAAAGGGACTAAATGCATACTATACTCACTACTGCCACCTCAGATCTTACACATAACTGCAGTCTCTATATTAAGCTCGGGCATGACGGCACTTCGGACCCGGAGTAACAACTTTTTGAGTGACAGTGCAGGATTTTAGAGGCAGTTGTGGTGAACAGGTCTGGGCTCATTCTACACATTAGGACATAGCTGGAGCATATAGGGGGAGGAAAATACATAATTGTAACATTTTCAAACTCCGCCTAGTCCCTTTAAAGTGGGAAACAAATGTTATATTTGATTTGAAGTGTTTGACAGATGAAAATCCATTAACAAATGTAGCTAGTCTGCATCCTGTAAAACTGAAATAATGTTTCAAAACCTGCAAAAACTTTATTTTCTTGCCAGATATGACATAAGGTCACAGTGATCAAAAGGTAATGAAATAACTCAAAATAGATAAATAAGTGGCGTTTCCCATTTGATTACAATGGACTGGGTTAGAAGGGCCAGTCACAAGATGGCCACCAGAACTGCCATTCGTGCCAACATATTGTCCTATCTAGCTAGAGTCCTTGATCCCGTTAATAAAGATCTTTAGGAGAAATTACCCAGAAGAACCTTACCAAAAAGTAGAAGAAAAGAAGCAGCTAAATGAAGAACTAGGAAAGTAAGCTTACAGTGTCTAGCAGTAATGCTCTTACAACTCTGTACTCTGTTCGAAGAACTTGATTTCATTACTTCAGTAAAAGTGCAGCTGGACAAATATTTACGATTTACGTAAAAGTTGCTCAGTCAAATTGTCACCAAGTGAAAGTACTGAAGTATTGGCGGCAGAAATACATAAAAGGATTAACAGCAGAAATTAAACAAGTGCTAGCGTAATAACTTCACAGCATCTAAAACATTAAAGTTGAACCCTAATTCACCTTCTGTACGGCAACACGAAAAAGGGACAAAACTGCTTCCTCATTGTGAGTCAATGGCATTAAGAGTACACCGGCACAGCGCCACCTACTGTTCTAGAGTGTTTATTATTAGGCTTTTAAAATGAAAAAACAAACACATGGCCAAATTTACTTTTTACTTTGGAGCCTTTTATATGTATAGGAATAGAACTTATTATATTTATCTTTCAAATGTAGTGGAGTAAATATAGAACGTTTTCAACAAAAGTACCACTCAGGTAAAGTACAGATTTCCAAAAACTCCACCAGTACTAGCCTGGCTATCCCCAGACAAAATATCACAAGTGACATTTAGTCTGGGGACCACCAGTTCATTTTCTCGTAGGAGAGGTGTGGTTACGATTGTCCATAGCCGTTTATTGGGCGCTACCATTGTCTATCATGCGTCTGCACGTAGCCATAGCCGATCGTATCATCGTATCAGATCACATATGACGTACCAGCTGTGAACTTTCGAGCTAAACTATTTAGAACACGGTCTAAAGCTTGATCGAAAGATGGCGTCACGTCTGCTGCTGTCATGTTGTATCCATAAAGAAACGTTGTTTTTATTTTTTTTATCCCTAAACAAACTACAAGCTTCCGTATGTCGACTAGCACGTCATCCCTCCTCGTTCTGTGATTGGTCCCCAAATCCATGCGAAGATTTCGGCCATGGACCCTAAGCTGCTGTGAAAGGATTCGAGCGCACACAGCAGTCTGGGTATTCCTAGGCTACTTATGTACTGTACTAAAGTTAATTTGGGTGCAAGGCCATGACAGTTTATATGAAAAACATGACAAGTTATTTACAGTCGGCAAAATAAAAATAAATTAAAAAATTGTCCAAAAGGTCAGAGCTGCAATTTTTTTTGTAGCCAATACTTCATTTCTCACTCGAATCCCGAGCCACCCCCCTGCACACGACCGCTTCACAGTTTAATGCGCTAGTTTGATTACTAGATTCAATTCCAAATGCTTACATTCATTCCCCTAAAGATCAGCAAACTCTAGTAGACATGCAGTCTGCGGCCAATTTAGCCTAAAAGCTGCCCCCGCACGGAGTGGTAATGTGGTTTTAAGACCAAAACGCAATTGATTACACAGCCCAGGGAAGTCTGAAGACGGCCGGGTAATCGGATTTCATAGTTTAGGAGAGGGCGGAAGCCAGCGCTCGTCCTGGTGGCGGTGGAGACAGCGGTACTTTTGAGGTTTGTGTGGAAATGCGCGTGGCTCCGTGCTGTCAGCTCTGAAAGTACCAGATAAGAGATGTGAGGAAAAGGGAGTACTTACCAAGGAAAAGAGCCGAAAGCGGAAAAGAAAAAAAAAAAGTGGGAGATTTTTGTTACTAAGTAGTAAACAAGCCAATATTTGGAGAAAGTGTTTTGGCAGCTCTGGAAACTAGCGTTACAGTGCACTGCTACAGCAAATATCAATGAAACATTAACAAAATATAAATAATAAACAAAACATGTCAAGCTAGATAAAGCTAGCTAGATTTGCATTATCATTTATTTGGATTTATTGCTGTATGTATTGCCAACAATGAATCTGGTTTGTTCTACTCTTAAAAGATTACTCTCAAATGTGCAACAATGAAGACAATGAAGGCTTATGATTCTTCATTCTTCAACCCCGTCTTTTGGGAATGGGAAAAACGTTTGTGAAGATATGGAGCACACTTTACAGGCTGCAGACTGGATATTTTCAGTCGCTACTTTCTAATCTTTACCTTTGTGTGACGTCGACAGAACACACAATATTATTGCACTGTATTCTACTGGTAAAAGGCGTTTATTCCAGCAAAAATTAGGGTATTTCTCTCCAAATCTCTTGTGGTTGATGACAATAGTCGTGGAACAGCTGAATGTGGCTTTTCCTCTCAGTTTACAGTGAAGCTCCCGCCCGACAGGAAACAGCTGTGAAGAATGGCAGGAGTGGCGGCTGACTTACAGCCAATTACCACGAGATGGATGTTTCTTCATTAAAAAGAAGAAACATCGTTTTCTATGACAGGGCCGATTAGATGTATGTAATGTAAGAAAAAAAAAAGCCCGACATGCGTATTTGTGTCATGTGACAGCGTTTGTCTGACATTTGTCAAATAAAGTTGCTGATCCTTAAACTGGAGTGAAAAGGCACTCAGAGTGCAGAGTCAGAGTGGTTAGTGCGATGCTGAGGAGATACTTTAAAGCAGGATTCCAGCCACTAAGGGGCAACTTCACACGTGTCCAGCAGGGCCACTGACATAAGAGATCAGGATATAAACAACACATTATAGCCACGTGGTAAATGAAACTCACCACCACAGAGTGTGGCGTGAATGAATAATGACTACAGTGCACTTTGAGAAACTTGTGACACAGGCTTGTAAAGCACAATACAAATGTAAGCAGTTATTACTTCAGTCACATTACACAATGATGTTTTATTTGAAATTAATAAATAAATGGAATACCTGTGGTATTTCAAATAAAAAAAAAGTGTGAAGACTTCATTACTATTTTTTGCAAAGCACTACAGCTAAACAAATATGTGCCTGGAATCAAGTGTTGATCTTGTGGATATAGTAGTGGGGACGACTGTGCCAGGCTAGTAATCTCTACTTCACAATGAGGCCTGCTGCAATTTGGTCTGGGTCATACAATTATATGTTATAGCCAACCTGGCCTGGCCCCCCCATCACAGTCAGGAACGATAATGTGGCCCCCAGAGAAAAAAGTTTGAGGACCCCTGCTTTAAAGGGTGGGGTATGATGCAAAATCAACTTTTTTAGAGCTTTTACCATGTTACAATGCTGTTTTCATCAAAAACATGCCTTGAGCTGTGTTTTAACCCACACGCGCATCTTTGAATGATCTTTGGATCTTCCCCAGAGGCGAGGCGGGTTGTGTTGTAAACTGTGGATCCACAGGTTTCCTGGGTCATAAAATTCTCCTTAGATTGCGGGGCGGGTCAAAAAATGCCGTCAACCGCTGCTCATCGACGCCGTATGCGCGTTCATCGTATTTAGCCACGACTCAAACATCTTTAAAGCAGGTTTTTGACGTAAATAAGAGGCAAATTTTTATTTAAAAAAAACAACAAATTTTTAAGGAGCACAATCAATGTCATCTGTTTTCACGGGATGTGTCTCTGTGGCTGAGTTTGCTCCGTGCTCTGAGCAGGACGGAGGGCGGGACACACACACGCATCTGGTTGCTAACTTTTTTTTTCCCTTTTTCAAGTCAAACTGGAGAAACTGCTCAGTTCGGGTGGGGGTTAAGAAGTTAAACATCATAGTATAAGTTCATTCCACCTGTGGTTACTTTACCCCCCTCCCCCCCACCCCCACCCAGCGCTGGTGAGACGCGACCTCGTGGACGGTCACAGGAAGCGAGCGCTCGGATTGGCCCGGCAGGAACGAGGGAAAAGGGCAAAAGGAGGAGGACGACGGGGGAATTCCCACATCATCCCGACACACACGTGAGCATTCAGCCTGGCTCAGACCGTTCCTCCTCCTGACCCCCTCTCCGCGAGACAAAAAAGCCAGTGAGGCATCGTGGGTAATGTGTCAGTGCGCTTGGAAGTGCTGAGGGGCTAATGTGTGAGTAAGGCAGGAGGAATGCATGTGTTGTATGGAGTAGATTAGGGTCTTTATTGCCTGCTAAGACCTCTATGGTGTCACTCTGAAGCCGCTCTGTGAGAAGGACAGGTGGCTGTGAGGAAAACCCCCCGACTCTGGTCCCAATAATGCTGCGGATTACCAGGACAAAATGGCAGTATTTGATAGTCCCATTCGATATCATCACATTTTGGGGGAAATAATCTACTTGACCATTTCAAACTTTACTCCAACTTGGCCCGATTGTTGGTGATGAACCCAAAAGTGAGTAGGGGTTGCAAAGGGATGGAAAGCACATTTTCTCCAGTTTGGCTTCAACGTTGCAACAAAAACGAGGAGAAAACGTGAAAAGCGACAAAAAGTGATAGTAGTGCAACATAAAAGTGACAAAAAAGCGAAAGAGAAATCAGCAAAAACTACTGATTAGAAATAATTTAAAAAAAAAAAAACTTAAAAAAAAAAACACTTAGAGAGATTAAGTAGTAGTTGGTTTCTTGACATAGGGAGATATACTTGATATCGTACATTAAAAATCTTATTTTGTATATCGCCCACCTCTAGCATCAGTATTACAAGATATTTTAGACCCAAGGGAGTTTATTTGATAGTGGCGTATAGAGAGAGGAGAGGGAGACGTGCTTTCAGTGCAGAAAACACACAGATACATGACTTGGATCAGTGTTTACTTGCACAGATAAAAATATATATTCACACACACTCTAAAAAAGGTAGCAATCTTTTTCCAAGTTCTTCGACCCATTTTTATTTTCATTTTATTAAACACAGTTACTTTCCCCAAATCAAAGTACATCAGAGCACTCATTATATTTCAGCTTCATATTTCACAACATTAATAAGACAGAAAATATCAGAACGACCAGGGAAAGGTTCGGGTTATCGCACACAGCCTGATGAACCGCAGAGGAGTCAAGACGGAGAGTTTGATATTTTTACCTGTTTGTTTTCTGTTCAGAACTGACAGCTGGTCATTAGCAGCTAAAGTTAACAGCCGGCGACAGGCTGTAGTTTGCCTATGTTTCATAAGCGTCTCTTTAGTGCAAGTGCTGCTTCACTTTTCATAATAAAGTATCTCTTTCTCCTCCCAAAATACAACAAAAGCAAATGTGCTTCGTGCCTCATGTGATGTTGATCAGCTGTGCGTCGGTATGCGTTTGAAAAGTACATTTTAATATTCCTAATTCGTATTAATTCGTATTTAAGTTCATAAATGCACGTCATCTATCAAGTATTCTAAGTGATCAGAATATAGTACTCTTACTCAACGAAGTAACGAAATCCACTTTAAAATACATTTTTAAATACATTTTATAGTGGACATGTCATGCATATGGAGCTTTAAAATAGACATAAAAACATTATTTTGGGTACCTCAGCTTTGATATTTTAAGTTTTATAAAATATGTCTGTAAGAATTAAATAGTAATAATGAAATGCAGACGAAAGCGCCATCTTAACTGGGGCTCCTCCTGCTGGCAGCTATAGGAATAATTTTCTAAAAAAAAAAAAAAAAAAAACTTCCAGGTTGGACGCGTGATAAACACACTTCCCGCAGAGAACGGCTCAACATCGATAATGTTGGATTATGGGCTTTAAAAATCTGGGGAACAGTTTTTGGGCTTGAACAATGTGTGTGTACGAGTGTAAATCAGGAAGCACAGAACGAGGCGCTGACACCGTAGAAGAAGAAACCGCTCGATTCAACAGCTTTGTCTGAGGATTAACTCAACAACTGTGTGAATGTTGTGAAATACTTCTCCAGGTATGTCTTTGACAAGGGAACAACGTTAAGGCCCTGTCCAAACAAATGAACATTTTCCAAACCAGGTCCCAGAGTGGAAAGTTCTCAAAACGCAGTTTAAGTAGTTTTACAGTCTAAAACATGGTTTAAACCTCAAGAAAGTAAATATTGCATGATAGGACCACTACTAAGTCAAGTATTTAGTGTTCAGTAACTAAATACAATTTTCCCCAACACTGAATGTGCGATATAAACGAAGTTGATTTGTATCAAGGACCAAAACCCATATCTTGGCGGTATGTTCCAATCGGTTGACCTACACGTGCCCAGATCCACGTGTTTACACAGTGGCTCTCTCCTGAAGTTGTCCACGCACATTCTTGCCCCATTCTCTCCTGCCGAGTATCCATGTGGCTGGGAGGATATACTCGAGTGTTTATCCCTGCATCCCTGCGTGTTATCTGGGTGTGGTGGGAACAGACAGGCCTGACAGTAAACAAGGCCTTCCCACTGCTCTGGTCCTGGGCCCTGCTCCAGCAGAGAGAGAGAGCCCTGTGGTCTGGGATCCCAGGAGCAGATTGAGAAACACGGGCTCCAGGGGCTAACTCAGCACTTTTATTCATGTAGTTCCCAAAAAATGAGCCAACTAAAAAGGCTGCAACCATTTCTTTTTTTTCTCAGTCTTGTAGTGTTTAGCTCTCCATTCATTTCTATGAGAGATTAGCAGAGTCTCGGCCACATAAATTCATATCTCACAATTACAAGGCAGACAGTGATGCCTGTTTAATGCCACAAATGCAACAAATATTGGCATATTTCAGTTGTAAGATTTGTAAATATTCAATCAAACAGGGGAATGAATACGTATGCGGTAAAACAGTTGAGAGTGGGTTTGGTCTTTTTTTGGGTTGGGTGGGAGAACTTTGGCGTTCGTAAAGAGGAGTTTTTATCTTAGAGCTGATTCAATGTATATAAAACATTTTTCAAATCTTGGCGTCATTTTAAATTTCATTCAGCGACAAAAACAAGCAGTGCTGTCAAGATTAACCGGATTTGCTGTAACCGCGTTAATAAAAATTCAGTAGGTTAATAACAAGAATTCCAGGACCCACGGTAAACCTCAGTCACGTCTCGAGACCCCTGGCACGTGCATATCTGTGTGCCAAACGGTGCACAGATAACTGAAGCCCCAGGAAGAGTCCCAAAAGAACCGTGTGCAGCTCTTTGTTGTTTGTTTTGTCACGGTAAAAATGAAGGTTAAACTGTGCGAGCTGATAGGTTTGTTCATTTGTTCAGGAACTCTTTTGTAATCATTCACGAGACAAAAGAGATGGATTATCTTCGTAGAATATCTGTTTGAATATTTCAAAATCCTTCCCGTTTCTATTTTGTGAACATTTAACTTTGAGAAATTCTCGGTATTTTTCTTCTTAGAATCGTGACATCCCACAATGAAGTATCTTCCAGTAAGGGTTCCAACAATGTGTGTTTTGACTGTCCATTTGTACCCACCATATAATCATAAATGAATTATATGTTTGTGCTAATCTCTCAGAAGAAAAAAAAACAGTGGAGTGCAGCAATAGTAGTGCGACACTTTTGTGCACACAGCCCTGAACTATTAAGTACTGTATCAAGTCGTTATTCAAAGACTTAATACAATATCTAAAATCCACAGCTGCCCTTGGGGTAGACTGGCGGAAGTGAGGCTGCCAATCTACGCCATCGGCCCCTCCGACCACCACCAACCGCTCACACACACACACTCATTAAGGGCTGCACCAATCTGGAGCCGTTACTGGAAAAAATACGATATCGGGTATTGTCCACAAATATCCGATACTGAACCTGATACCCGTTTTGGCTCACACCACTTTCAAAACCCTTTCACCGACTAAATCTCAGTGAATATAGACATGCTGTACCTCAGTTTGAAGCTTAGAACCCCCTCCGAGAATTCAATCACTCAGTTTCATCCTCCGCAAACATATTTTTGATCGCTGCTCAAAATGCCGCGGCTAGCACCAACACGCTAAAGCTAGCGAATGCTAATCAACTAAACAAAGCTGGGAAAGAAGTTATGATTGGCTCACCTAATAAAATAACGTAGCCACTGCTGCAGTGGCCAAGTGTTTGTAGTTTAGTTTAAAGAATAACTGATATAACACATTTGTAATGCACAAGTTATAATGATCAGATCATTTTATGTGAGTTGTTAATATTAATGTAACCTAACAGGCCTGTCTTATACCCAAGGATATTTAGTGTAGAAAAGTCCAGTGATCCTTGTGTAATGTTATTCCATTAGTTTAGTCATTGATAATTGCCAATGAAAAGTGAAGACTATTGATCTGAAACTGGAGAAAAGAGGACCCTTCACTTTTTTCACTCACAGCAGCCACTTTTAAGAATGTCTCTTGATACTCAAACCCCCAGTATTGGAAGCAAAAAAGCTGGATTGCTGCATCTATACTAATTCATTCTGGCCTATTGTACATGTTTTTAGTGGTAAGGGAAACCGGAGTACCCGGAGGAAACCTAAACAGACAAACTCTACACAGAATGAATGAAGGACAAAATCTCAGACACTATGTGAAGCGCTTTGGGCGACCGGGATCGAACCCGGGACCTTCTAGCTGTGAGGCACATGCGCCAACTGCTATGCCACCGTGTCAACCCCATTTAGATTATAGGGTTAAACCTTGCTCTAGCCATAATTCTTTCAAACCAGGAATAGATACTAGGGCTGGGACAATCCACTTTTGTCATGATCCGATACGCATCACGATACTCAGGGGCCGATCCGATACGTATTGCGATACAGTCAGTAATTATGATTTGTAATATGTTTAAAATTTGTCAAAAGAAAACAGCCATGTTTTGGTTTATAAACCAAATGCCATTTAGTTTATAAACCATGCCATTTGGGGGTGACGGTGGCACAGTTGGTAGAGCAGGTCATCTCATGATCGGAAGTTCGTGGGTTCGAGTCCCAGCTCCTGCAAATGCACACTGTCGTTGTGTCCTTGGGCAAGACACTTCACCCTACTTGCCTCCAGTGTCCATTGGTGTATGAATGAGAGAGTAACTGGGTGAGTTATATAAGTTGATTCTATTTACCATTTATTGAAGTAAGATTGAAAAGTGCATTAACACAACATGTAACAAAGTGCTGTTACTGGAAAACAAAGGAGTACAAGATAAAAATGCCTCCAAACACAAATATTGAAAGTATTGCGATACTTGTAAAAAGTATCGATACTTGGTATTGCAACACAAAGTATTGCGATCAAAATCCGATATTTTGTCCCAGCCCTAATAGATACTACGTACCGTCTGTGACACTTAAGTACAGTTTGTGCAAGGTCTTTCAGTCTGTGATGTATTTCCTCTGTTATTTTCAGCCATGTCTAATAAGAGCTAAACAACACAGTGGGGAAACCCACTGGGAAACGCAATTATAGTTGTGAAAAGCCAGATATAGCAAGTTCGCCGATTACCAGGAAGAAGTCACAGCCTACCGTTTTCAGTAAATCTACAAATCTATTCAGGCCAGATTATTTACTGCAGGCTCGCTCTGAAACCCCCTATCCTTGTCTATGTTGTTTGCAGGCCACAATCAATACTTTGCTGATGGACCCAAGTGCATTAGCGGCTGTGTATTGTTTACAAGACGGCAGCTACAGGTGAAGCCGGATCTTTGGCTTTCAGCGTCTGTTATAAAGACTCGCATCATGTTAGCAACATTAGTGTAAGGACAGCAGCAAGCAAGCAAGAAGCTCAACTTTTTCTCCTTCTTGGGAATCATTTGTAATTAACATTTTTAGAATAATCACTATAGCTTTAACCTGGGGCTGGCTGGCTTTGTATTCATTTCATTTACTTTTTGTTTATTTGTTTGAGCTTTAATGAACAAACACCACTCATTCATGGAAATTTGCTATGTCTAGTTGTATTCTGTTCAAGGGGCTAATTATCCTACGTTATGCCAAACTCACCCTCTCATTTTGTCTCCAGACAGGACCCTAATGTATATATTTGTAGTGGTAGGGGAAACTGTAGCACCTGGAGGAGACCTACAAAGACACGGCTAGAACGAGGTCCATTTGATGCTGTCATGTTGAAATATTTAAATTATGCAGGATTCACTCATAGCAGTATCAGGCACTCATTGTGCAAGTTTTCTGCACCTGAAAAACTTATGAAGATTGGGCCCTGGTCTTACTGAGACAACAGTTACCGTTTGTTACAAGGACAAGAATGCAGATAAAATAATTGGTTATAAGTGGTTATAAAATGAGTCATTAATTTTGTAAAAAAAAAGAAAAAAAAGCTACAAATCTAAAATTGAATCAATTCGAATCAAATCGGAGCATCGTTACTACTATCTATTCTTAATATAGTCTCCAGTATAGACTAAACAGAGCAGAATAGTCTGGAGGCCTGGCTAGCAAAATAGCACAGTTAGCAGGATTGCTAGCTAGCTATTCAAGGCTGGGAGAGAATTCATAGTTGGGTCAAGAAAGTAAGCACCACACAATCATCTTTAGTAACCCCCCGATTTTATGTGTCACTATTTATAGACCGCCCAAAAGATGTCCCCTTTTTATTAATGAATTCTCAGACTTTCTGTCAATTTTACACAGCTCCTTTAATATGAGCATTTTAACCGGTGATTTTAATCTACACAGACAACATTTTAGACCCCATTTCTGCTGAGTTTTTAAATGTTCTTAATTAAATGACACTGTCCGCCCTCACTTACTACAAAAACTGTTGGCCCTACAGATTAGCCCTTTCTGGTGAAGTGGTTTTACTCTTTTTTAACAAACAGGTCACAGCGAGTGAGGGTAAATAACACTTTGTCTGACGCAAAAACAAGCAGCACTGGAGTGCCCCAAGGAGCTGTAAGTTCTCCCATTCTTTTTACTTTATATACAAACGAATGCAGAAGCAAAAAGCCAAACAACAAAATCTTAAAATTCTCAGACGACACAGTCATTTTGAGTTTACTAAGAAAAGGCGAAAGTCCATCTAAGTACTTTGATGAAATTGACTCTTTCCATTCCTGGTGCGTGGAGCACAACTTGACTCTTAACGTAGGTACATAGGTATTGGGCGGCACGGTAGCACAGCGGTTAGTGCTCGTGCTTCACAGCTAGAAGGTCCAGGTTCGATTCCCACCTGGACGGGGCCTTTCTGTGTGGAGTTTGCATGTTCTCCCCGTGTCTGCGTAGGTTTCCTCCGGGTACTCCGGTTTCCCCTACCACTAAAAACATGTACAATAGGCCCAGGGACTGCAGGTGGAAATTAGCACAAGTGCTATAACCTGGTACAATGCATCTCTCCTTTCTGAGGCTAATGTATATTGTACACTGTCCCTGTTCAAATAAATAAATAATAATAATAAAACTAAAGACATGGTTTTTGACCCCAAAGGGCTTATGTCACATGACCCAATTCTTATTGGTGGTAGGGAAATGGAACAAGTTGAGTGTTGGTGTTTATATTGACAAACTACTCAAGTGGAATGTGCGTGTTGATTTTCTTTGTCACAAATTGTCCCAGAGGCTTCATTTTTTAAGAAGACAAAAATAATGTCTTGGTTTTATAATGCTGTTCTGGAAAGCCTAATTAGATACGGCATGGTTGCCTGGTTTGGCCCTCTCACTGTCCTGTGTAAAACCAAAATTGAGAAATTGGTCCGAAATGCCATGAAGATTCTCAAAGAACCTTCTCATGTGCTGTTTAAGGAATACGAGCTTTTACCATCAGGGAGACGATATCGGGCTATAAGAGCCACAAAACTCCGATACAAACACTTTTATTCCTGTGTCGGACGCTCTTCTTAACACGTGCAGTTAACACTTTGTTAGGCCTTTTATGTTCTCTTATTGCCTGATGTTACACTGGGAAACATTGTGGCCTTAATGTGTAACACATTCTGTTGTATTGTGATTGTTGTATTGTGATTGTTGTATTGTGATTGTTGTATTGTGATTGTTGTATTGTGATTGTTATGGCGCAGCCATATTCCACTGTTGAAATTATGCCGAACGAGCTGACTGTTGTCCTTTTTGTACTTTGAATATATTTAATGCATCTTTTATATATTGCTATTGTATGAACCACAGCATGGCAAGTCCAAGACAAATTTCCTTATGGGACAATAAAGTTTATCTTATCTTATATGGATTTCACCCAACACGTCACGCAGCCAACTCACGAGAAAAGGCAGTCTGGACCTGGTCATCACGTATGGCCTGTCCATTACTGTGCGTTTTTTAATGTCAACGGTTTTATCCAGCGAGAATCCTCTGCAAAAACTGTGAGGAAACGTAATCTCACCGAGGCGTCTTTCCAATATTATGGCCCTCGCCTCTGGAACGACCTGAGGAGGAGCTCAGGACCACAGAGAATGTTCATGTTTTTAAGAGCAGGCTCAAGACCCAGCTTAGCTTTTAACTGACATCTATTTATTTAGTCCTAATGATATTTTGTGTGTGTATGTGTGCGCGTGTGTGTGTGTGTGTGTGCGTGTGTGTGTATGTGTGCGCGTGTGTATGCACCTGTTTGTCTGTTTGTTATCTGTAAAGCACTTTGTGATACCGGTATGAAAAGATTTGATTTGATTTAAATACAGGGCCATTAAATAATGACCACTGAAATTCTCAGTATGAATGTATTTAATAAATAATACTTCTATGATTGTACAATTAATGCAACTCTTTGATGCCTTGACTTAGTCTTTAGAGTGGGAAGCAGCACTGGCATAAGTGTTGGTGTATTCACAGCCATCATGGTATCACACTCGTAATCATATCGGCAGCAACACTGAGCCTGAGTGTTGATGTCGGATTGGAGTCTTTGCTAAATGTTGTTTACTTACGCTCCAATCTTCAAGTATCAAAACGGAAAAGCTGGATTGTCGTAGCTAAAGTAATTCTTTGTTTTTTGTTGACAAAGTGATTCTCTTGTGCCTTGCCGTCTGCTGAGCCCCGGCGCTGCGGTCCAGTCTTTATCAGCGTGACAGGCCCAGGCAGTCTGCCCTGCACTCAGGCTAAAGAGGCTTGTATCTGCGCACACACGTCAGTGATACACACACAAGGCCAGGGGTCATGTTTAAACTCCGAGCTCTGCTGTCTCACTTCCTCTAACGGCCAAATAAAACAGCTGCCTCAGCCAATATACAGAGGACCGAACAGAGCGGCTAAGGCTAACTGACTCAGGACTTAAGTTAAACCAAATGTCCACGGACCACTTGGCCTCACAGCCAGAGCAGTAAAACCAGTCTACAGTGAACAAGCAGTTACCAACGGTTATTTACACTTACACAGCGGGGTGACAACGTTCTATTTTAACCTCCCAAGTCTCCAAAACATTCGAGGCTTGTCTAAATGTTACGCCAAAACCTTTGCACGCTACAGTCAAAGGAGCGAGCAAAGGTCAGTTTGGAGAAGACGGTGCACAGGATCTCGTGATAAGCAGCACTTCTGTCCAACTGTTAAGCCGGGGACTGGATCAATCATCCTTTGGACTCGTACTGCAGCCCGTGGCACCGGGAACATGTCATGGGTAGAACTAAGAATTGATCCAATTAAATTCCAACAAATTCTGGAAGAAAAATGTTACAGCACCGATCCGATATCGGAGCCGATACTTGAAAACATAAGATATCAGGTATCGGCTGCAGTTTTGGCTCTCATAGTTTTAAAAACGCAACTTCCATCAACTAAATCTCAGAATATTGACATGCTGTATGTCATTTTGAAGCTTAGACCTAGGAGAGATTTAAGCACTTTAACCTTGATCACCGCGCAACCATTTTGCAAATGCAAGCAGCAGCATGCTAATACTAAATTATGATTGTAGATACTGCTGGAGTGGCCAAGTGTTTGTATTTTAGTTTATGAAATGCTGTTAAAGAATAACTGATATAAAGATATAATGATCAGATCATTTCATGCGAGTTGTTAATATTACGGTAAACTAAAAGTCTGTTTTATACCCAAGGATATTTATGTCGGTAGATTGATATAACTTGTGATATTTAAAATAAATAATTTCGAAATTGATTAAAGGGTCCATAAAAAGCAATGATAATGCTCTTCACCAGCGCTAAAATACCCCATCACGTAAAATTGACGACACATAGGAAAGCATTTCTTGCTCATGTTTATAGCCTTGGTTCTGTGTGCAAACAAATCATGATTTAATTACAATTACGCAATATCCAAAAACATAAATTGAAATTATGAATAATGAAATACCAATGCCAACAAAACTTTGAAAAATGTGTAATAAAAACGTGTTTTTCCATACAAGCAAACGCTTGGTAAATGACCCCCAGATCGTCTTAGACCTAGTTTAATATTGGTGCGCATTATGATTTACTAATTCTTACAGTGAGATAAAAAAAAAAAATAATAATTACAACTGCCTTGCCATGTTATTATTTGTGCAAAAATCTTTCAATACTTGAATCTACTCAGAAGACATATTTATACTATCTACTATCTGCACAAACCTTCCTAATTTTTCATCACATTAGGGTTGCACAATATATCGCAGATCGACTCAAAAGATCTCCGCAACCGTCTCGAGTTTTACCAGTTTAGTTGCTCTACAGTAAGTTGAGAAACCGCTCAAGATCAATGTGTGTTTTCTCTGGCTCACCAGTTGGAACTCGGCGCGGCGGCAGTAGGCCTCCTGAATCCCGGCGTCGGCCCACAGCGCGCTCAGGGCCATCATGTACAGCTGGAACTCTCCGGGCTCCACCCCCGCGGTGCCGCCCCGCCCCTCCCAGGACATCACCAGCATGCCCTGCTTCTCGTTCTCACAGCTCTGCCAACCGATGCCCAGCTTGTCCCGCGCGTCCACCAGCACCCGCATGCCCTGGGGGGGGAGAGAGTGTTAATACACCGTGCGTTTGGGTTTCACGCTTTGTTTTGCCATAACAAAAGTCTGACGGAACCTGGATAATGAGAAAAGTCTAAGGCCCTGTCCATACGAAGTCAAGCTGAGGACCAAACGCAAAGATATTTTATCAATCCAGTGTATCGTCCATACGAGTCCGGCGTTTTGGGGGTCTGTAAACGAACATTTTCCAAACTAGGTCCCAGAGTGGAAAGATCTCAAAACGCCGTTCACGTGGCGCCGTTGTTACGACGTCTCCGCAACTTTTACTAAAACGATGACATCACAGCACAGGGGTGGAGTCTGTTATCCATAATCTACTGACCTTAGAATGAGTTTTACTCATGGATCTGTGATGGTTTTACTCCGCTCCTCTTTGCTCCACTGGAGTCCGTGAGCCACAGGTGATAAGTAGAAAAACACGGCCGAGTCAGTCTGTGTTTTTGGACTGAGTCAAAGTCCGGTCACTGACAGATTTTTCTGCTTTAGTCCCGTTATGTCTGAAGAATAAACTCGCCTCCTCGTCTCTTCTGTAAATCGTAATCCTTGAATCCGTTTAATTTTCACTGTTTACTTTCCAGAAAGGTTTACTGCGCATGCGCCCTCTACATCTTGTTCTATTATCTGTGTGAGCGTCACAGCGCCTCACACAGGTCTGGCAGATGAATCACACCGTTTTCACAGACCTGAGTCGACCCATGTGGACGCACACATTTACTAAGCAGGCTTCGTGCTTACAAAGAAAGTTTCTGAAAATATAAGCGTTTTGTCTTCGTGTGGATATAGCCTAAGGCTGGATGTTTCATTTCTCAGGAGACACGCTGGAACTTTAGGCTTTAGTTTAGTCGTAGCGCTGCAGTGCGGTTTAAATGTTTTTGATATACATCTCTGACGAGTTGAACTCAAAACAGATAAAACAACACTACCGTTTTTTTTTTTTTTTCGATAGACTAAACAATCTCTCAAAGTTCTGGACAAAAAGTATAACTCCAATTAATATTCCTTCAAAATACTAACTTTTCATGTTGTGTTTGCTTAGAAAATACACGTTATAGACAATGTAGGCTGCACAAAATGAAAACAAATTCTGAAAACTCTTGAAAATGTTGAGTTTATTCAGCAAATTAGATTGAACAAAGGGTTTAAAGAATGATCAAATGTGAATAAAAACAAGGATAACACAGAACAAAATAATTTTTACATCTTTAATAGGTATAGATTTTTCACAGGCCGGTTCCCGTTTTTTGTGGATTGGATTATTTTTGCCTGATTTTTAAAAACGTCTCGACTATAATCCTGTGTATGACGCTCCCAAACTGTAAAATGTTTCGTAAAGTGTTGAACTTTACTAGGGGCATAGTTTATAGTCATGTTTAGTAGGTACTTCATACGGAGTTCGTTTTATAGACAGTAATCAGCAGAGTCAAAAACAATAAGACTGACAGAGCTCTTTCCAATGCAAAAAAAAGAAAAAAAAACAGGAAGTCTGTCACTTTTGGTTCCGGAGATATTTGCCAAAAGCCGATAATGTCAAATACCCAAATATCAGCCTGATATATTGATCGATCTCTGCTTAAACAATAATCCCAGCACTGTCACGCCATAGATATTACTTTTTGTGATTTTAGTCAAAGCAGAACTATGTAACTTGTTTACCTTAATAAATCCTTTCCGTAGTCCCTCTGGGGGTAATACAAGTGTTAATGTAATGACTGGGGGGGGGCTTTCATCTCCCCCTGGTGTCTCTGGTCAGAAAACTGCACTTTCCCTGCTCCAACCCGGCAGCCCCAATACACACTAATGGAAAACATCTCTCACAGCTCTCAGTTGTCGACAAAATCACTTTTGATTTGCATTTCTGAGGTTTATGACATGGTACAGTTAAGTCCTGACTGTATTCTGTCAACAGCGTTCGGTTTGTTGATGAACATTTTGCAAAACTTTGTTATTTGGTTTATTACAAATCAGAAGCAGCGAACAGGAAAAGCCAACTGTGGGCTAGCGCCACTTTAGCAGTATTTACAGCCAAGTTTGAGCGGTAAAAAAATATCTCCATTGTGTAATTGGGTTGTGGCACAATGTACAATATCCCTCTCACACTTTGTATTTTCTCACAGTAGTATTTACTCCCACGGACAATTAATTAGTAAAAAACGCAACACGCTACGACAGCTGCAGTGGCGCTTGTGGCCTCTAGGGGCAAATGTTTCTTAGTTCTGCTTTAAATTGCAGTAAAAAGTATAATCTCTAGAGATGTGTGCCTTGGTCTGAGGGCCGCATTTGGTCCCCTGGCCACACTTTGGGCACCCCTGGTCTATATGGGATACGTGAACATTCTATTGGTAGTGAAAAACGAATGGTTGCATGTCCCGGTATTGCAATATGGTAACTGAAAAATACTGAAATGTATCCAGCCCAATCTATAGCGTTTGTTACGTGCTAATCACTGTTGAAATTACTAAAACAACTAAAAATAAGTAGCAGACAATCACTAATCCACAACCCATCAATGTAATTTCTCATTCTCACACTGACATCTTCTGCCTACCGGTTGCTCTACTTCTTAATTCTTTGATTCGCGCCTCTCGTGGTTCAGATGAAACCTCAGCAGCCACTCCGCGATGACCTATTTTACAGACTGCACACATGTTGGCAGGTTCTCGAGGAAAGTCTTTAGCCGAGTGTTACCCGACACTGTGGAGTAACATTCGCGGGCTCTTGTAAACACGGAGGGGGCTTTGGAGCGGGGCTTATGGGCCCGTTTGAAGAGAGACGTGTGCAGTGATCTTTGTGGGAGGTCGGATCCTCACCGAGTAGACAAACCAACAGAGCGCAGCGGTCTCCTCTTTATTATTTTCCTTTATCAACTCCAAAGATTACGGCGGCATCTGGTTGGCAGTGGTAGTGATTGAAGTTGTTACAAATTAAAGTTTTACCATTCCTTCAAAAGGTCTTTTTTCTTTGGGGTTGCTTCCGTCAAACTCAGTCCTAATTGCTTTACAAGTGGTATCGACTCCAATGTATTTTGATAATGAAACACTACAGGAGTTCAGCTTCCCCGATGGCCTTGTGTATGAAACTGTTCTTAAGTCGACTGGACCTGGCCCATAGATTCCGCAGTCTCCTCCCTGAAGGCATTACTCTGAAGAGACTGTGTGATGGGTGCGTAGGGTCCCTGATGATTCTGAGGGCTTTGCGGGTGAGACGGGTGGAGTACATGTCCTAAATGGAGGGGAGAGGAGCTCCACAGATCTTCTCCGCTGGTCTCACGATGCGCTGGAGGCTCCTTCGGCAGGAGGCAGTGCTGGTGCCGTGCCACACAGTGATGGAGCTGGTCAGGATGCTCTCTATAGTCCCTCTGTAGAAGTTGCACATAACAGAGGCTGGGACTCTAGCTCTTCTTAACTTGCGGAGAAAGTAGAGACGCTGATTACTTTTCTTGACCAGAGATGTAGTGTGCATGGTCCAGGAAAGGTTCTCTGTGATGTGCACACCCAGGAACTTAGTGCTGGTCACCCTCTCCACTGCAGCACCATTGATTGTTAGAGGAGCATGCTGGACCCGTGCTCTTCGAAAAGTCCACAACAATCTCTTTTGTCTTCTCCACATTTAGAGAGAGGTTGTTCTGTGTGCACCACGTGGCCAGACTGCTCAGCTCACTCCTGTAGTTTGACTCCTCTCTGTTGTTGATGAGACCCACCACTGTTGTGTCGTCTATCAATACCACTTTTAATACTTTTATGAGTACTTGCTGACACCAAATACCGATACAAGTACAAGACATTTTCTTCAACCTACTCTTAAAAAGTATATAGACGGTTTACAAATCTGATGACTTTTTCACAGCAGATCGGTCAGTAGTTGCGTAAAGTAGTCTATTTTAAGATAAGTTATATGAACATATAACTGAACATATTTCAGTGTCATTTTAAATTTTTATTGCACATGATTTCATTATCATCCAATACTTGTGATTTGATTCTTGGGTCTCACTTTATTATTTGTAAAGATGTTAAATGGAGATTGTTAAGAGTTTGCGAAACTCATGAAATAATGTATTTCTGTGATAAAGACCAACCAAACTCAAGAGACAGTGGAATATTAATGGCTAAATATGAGTCAGATACGTTCTATTTCACATGGATTTTACATGAATGAAGAAAACAGCTTGGATTGATTATTGCCTTTTTCTGTCCGAGAGAGGAAGCTATCGATCATTTAACAGCTCGAGCTTAAGGTAAACAGCTAACATTACCATCTTTTCACCGTAACTGTTTACATTCAAGTCGTTTATTCATGAGAAATGTGCAACACGGGATTGAAACAGCTGTTTTCATTCAGCTGTGCGGTTTAGTTCAAAGACCTGTTGCTGTCGGGCGTTCTCTGCCGACTCTCGCACTGTATCGCATATGAATAGTGAGGACAATCGGAAGCGGACAGGAGCGGGATGAAAAAAAAACAGTTCTCCGCAGTTCTCTGGAGTGCATGACTGACGCCCAGCTAGCTCTGAATCAGAACACTCTTACTCAACTTACCGTTTGTTACTGCGCACTCTTCGTAATCTGCACTGTTGTTGTCTGCTCGTCTTCCTATGTGCGCGCCTGATAGTTCGCGTGACGTCGGCAGCAGCGATTTCCCGCTCACTGTGCCCCCGTACAGTAAACCCAAATTCATCAAAACAGACTCGCACGGCCTGAGCAGTTTCAAAAGTTCAGGAAAAGCGTCCTACTCTGGCACGGCAGAGGCACACATGAACCTCTGCTACATTTATTATGTAAAAGCAAATACGGTATGACGGGGATTTGAAAATGCTGTTTTTAACTTGGAGGTCACTGCTCAACAACGTTACACCAAGCTGTTAAAATTCATGTTATTGTTTGAAGGTTGAAAGCCCCTGATATGAGAGAAAGCTTGCGACATTTGATAACAGTCAATGTTGTAATAACCATAATATTTTACTAAAATATTTGAACCCGATTAACCTTACTTACAAATTAAAACATTTGAGGGATTTCCTCTCCTCGAGCAATTGAAGCCGGAACGATCCCAGATTGACATCGGTGCTAATGTAACACTATTCAATTTAGAAACATTTCAAAGCCGTTTTATTCCTCAGTAAATTGTTTAAAAACATCCAAAAATACTAAATCAGGACCAAAACAGGGCTAAAATGGAAGTAAACCGAACTTTTGCACATTTTTAATTTACAAGTTATTTAAGATCAAGCACAACATCATCATACCTCCTAAAGGTGTGTGGCCTTTTCCCATGTTTATGCCATATGGATAATATTGTGATGACTATAGTCTCACGATATATATTTTGCAGTCCTAATATATCGCAAAAAATATCGTATTGCAATATTAGGTGATGCAATATCCGTATCGCAAGAAGTCGCAATGTATCGCACCATGAATAAAGGCTCAGCCAAAAACAAACAATACATTGAAAGTTCAGTTTTAGTTAAAGGGACTGGATGCAAGTTAGTCATTTTTATACTCACTACTGCCACCTCAGGTCTTACGCGTAATTGCAGTCTCTATATTAAAGGAACAGGCCACCGTTTTTCCATATTGAGATATGTTCTTACCTGAGCTTAGACGAGATGATACGTACCTGTCTGGTCTTTGCGCATGGGTTCAGTCATGCAAAAAGACCAAAGATGTTGTTAGCATTTGGCCTCTCCCAGCATATTCCTATAGCTCCAAACGGGGTGAAGTTAGAAAAGACCAGGCTCTTCCACGGACACGTACAAAGACCGGACAGGTACGTATCGACTTGTCTAAGCTCAGGTAAGAACATATCTCAGTATGGAAGAACGGTGGCCTGTTCCTTTAAGCTCGTGCATGACGGCACTTCGGACCCGAATTAACACCTTTCTGAGTGACGGAGTATGGAGATAATATCGTTTCAAAAACATTTGTCTGTGTGTAACCAGATTTGTGCGTCAGTAACCAGATGCGTGCGTGCGTAACCAGATGTGTGCGTGTGTAAACAGATGCGTGCGTGCGTAACCAGATGCGTGCGTGCGTAACCAGATGTGTGCGTGCGTAATTTTTTTTTGCGTGCGTAACATTATATTTGCATGTGCAATAAAAGAATCCGTGTGTAAATTTCCATGTTGTAAAAAAAAATCAACGGAAAATCTCTAAGTCCTACGCACAAGGCTCTGTTTTACACACGACACTTTTGACACAGTCCTGCCTTGTTGAAGTTGCAAGCGTAACCTAGGCTGTGTGCGTGTGTAATCAGATGTGTGCGTGTGTAATAAGATGTGTACGTGTGTAATAAGATGTGTGCGTGTGTATTCAGATGTGTGCGTGCGTATTTTTTTTTTGCAAGTGTAAATGAACAATGTGTCTGTAAAATGTTCAAGTTGTAAAAAAAAAATGAAAAAAATAAAAAATCTAAGTCCCACGCACAAGTTTCTCTTTTACGCACAAGCCTCTGTTTTTTACGCACAAGCCTCTGTTTTTTACGCACGAGTCTCTGTTTTACGCACGAGTCTCTGTTTTACGCACAAATCTTTTTGACACAGTCCTGCCATGTCAGAGATTTGTGCGTAACTTTTTGCCACCCAAAGTTTTGACTGCCAGGCTGGTTGATTTCATTAAAACCATAAATCGCCAGTAGATGGTGCTGTTTTGCTGTGTTTGGGTGTCCTGTTCTGAAGTTCTGAATCTGGACTCGCAGAGGACGACAAATATGTTCATAGAAATGCTAATGATCTCCACCCTGAAGTTTGGACCGCCAGTAAAATGGATGGTTTTGCAGCCAATAGGAACAAGCCATTGCCAAACCCTTCTCTGCTAAGGCAAGAGCAGCACCATCGATCTCTGGGCTGAAACCAGGAGGATACTTCTGCTTCAGGTAAGTTGTTTTCTTCTGACAAATAAAAGGTGGTGTGCTCTTCCTCTAACTATGAACTAGACGTTTATTTGGCAATGGGGAAGGTGTCAGTGTGGTAGGATAGGAATGCTAGTTAGCAATTAGCATTAGCTCCGATCTGTAAAAAAAAAAAAAAAAGGGTTGTTTGCAATAGCTTAAGGCTAGCTAACCTTTCTCACTTGCATTTTTCACAAAACATTGCATGAGAAAATGCGTCTGCCTAATGTTAACAGACGGCTAATGTGTTTTTAGGGTCATACACACACATACGGTCTTCTATGTCAAAGGAGCAACAGTGTAATGGTTTTTCAAAAGTGTAATAAACACTACCCTGTCATTGACTGGCCAAAAATATTGCACATTCACAATAAAATATTGAAAATATTAAAGCTGAATTATAAAAGGAAAAGAAAGAAATAACAGTACTTGGCAAAGAATGACCACAATATAACTGATTTAATTATGTTCCATATTTTCAGTTTAATGACTTCTATAGCAAAATCTGCCATGGTAATCAACAAGCCCCAGCATGGATGATCCTGTAGGTGACTGCTGCATCCAGGAGCTCATCTTCAGATATCAAGGATCTTCGTCAGGAGCAGCTGAAAGATTGACCTGTTGCTCAAGTAAGTGAACATAATGAAGCTTGTATGCTGCGTACAATCTCGTACTGTACAATGCATATTGTATATTATTTGTTTTTGCTACAGTGACGCCAACAAACCACGAGCATCGAGAAGTACCTCTTTACCTGCTTTTACGGCAGTCTTCCACCTGGATAGGAGTCGGCCCTCAGGAATGTAAGTAGACACTGGTTGTCCAAGTCTGCTGCAGCAGTTGAGAGCTGGTGTCTGTAATAAATGTCAACTACTAGCAGGCCCGTCTGATAAAATGTAGGTGTACGTCGATTTTAGAGGCCACACGCTATGAGCTGGAAATGTTACAGTTCAACAAATAACATGTGAGAAATCATGTCACTCAACATTTGACACACACCAAGGTGAACGGTATTCAGTTCAACCGTATAACTTTTGCTGCATACATTGCATTGATACAATAGTATTTTGTGCTGTGTTTTAAGGGCATATTATACACGGACAAAAAGTACACAAGTGAGCTAGTCAGGGAAGGATGATGATGATGATGAAACAAAGTCAGAGTCACAATCAAGCTTGTGAGGTGAGGTTGGACTAAATTACATTCTTCCTCAAAGTGATATGATTTACTCTCAACACTTTTTTTTTAAATCCAGGATGAGAAATTTCAAACTGAGGATCCAAAAGGCCAAACAGATGATGAGGATGGCTCAGCAGCAACTGTATGAGATCTTCAGCAACTTCCACCTCTGGACTCTTGAGGGCATGTTCAGCAGTTGTTACTGCCTCCAGTATGTAGCAGTGCATCTGCGCTGAATGGTGAAGGTGGCCTTGAGGGTCATGTGGACTCCACTGCCTCTCACAGAAGAGCTGCCTCTAACCTCGTAGATTTAAGGACAGCTGACTGAAGTCTTTTTGGAATACTTAATAGCCACTATGACAACCTTTCCATGTGACCATAACATTATAAAGCAATGTCTCTCAAACTTTGGTGGTCAGGCTTCCCTGCAGTTATAGGCCCTGTCCATACGAAGTCAAGCTGAGGACCAAACGCAAAGATATTTTATCAATCTAGTGTATCGTCCATACGAGTCCGGCGTTTTGAGGGTCTGTAAACGAACATTTTCCAAACTAGGTCCCAGAGTGGAAAGATCTCAAAACGCCGTTTACGTGGCGCCGTTGTTACAACGTCTCCGCAACTTTTACTAAAACGATGACATCACAGCCCCAGAGTGGAGTCTGTGATCCATAATCTACTGACCTTAGAATGAGTTTTACTCATGGATCTATGATGGTTTTACTCCGCTCCTCTTTGCTCCACTGCAGTCCGTGAGCCACAGGTGACAAGTAGAAAAACAGTCTGTGTTTTTGGACTGAGTCAAAGTCCGGTCACTGACAGGTTTTTCTGCTTTAGTCCCGTTACGTCTGAAGAATAAACTCATGTCCTCGTCTCTTCTGTAAATCGTAAATCCTTGAATCCGTTTCATTTTCACTGTTTACATTCCACACAGGTTTACTGCGATGCGCCCTCTACATCTTGTTCTATTATCTGTGTTAGCGTCACAGCGCCACACACAGGCCTGGCAGGTGAATCACGCCGTTTTCACAGACATGACTCGACCCATTTATTAAGCTGACTTCATGCTTACAAATAAAGTTTCTGAAAATATAAGCGTTTTGTCTTCGTGTGGATATAGCCATAGGTTTGGTTTAATTTAGAAACCTTCTTTATGGGTCCTCTTTTTACGTTAACCCCTGTTTCATCCTTTTTATAAATCTATTTTGTATGAAAAACAGCCTTTCTTAGCCCGAAATTTCTTAACATTCACACAAAGTATCAAGTTTGTCCTTGCGCCTCCCCAACTTGAAAGGGTGACCTTTCTACATGAGGGTTTTCACTCTAATCTCTATTTCTTTCCACTTTTTTTTTATTGAAGACTTTGCGCGGATACAGGTGATAAACCTTAAACACAAGAAAATAAAATGTAAATGTTAAGCAAAAATGTAGAGAGATAAAGCATTTATCAGACGGGCCTGCTAGTAGTTGACATTTATTACAGACACCAGCTCTCAACTGCTGCAGCAGACTTGGACAACCAGTGTCTACTTACATTCCTGAGGGCCGACTCCTATCCAGGTGGAAGACGGCCGTAAAGCAGGTAAAGAGGTACTTCTCGATGCTCGTGGTTTGTTGGCGTCACTGTAGCAAAAACAAATAATATACAATATGCATTGTACAGTACGAGATTGTACGCAGCATACAAGCTTCATTATGTTCACTTACTTGAGCAACAGGTCAATCTTTCAGCTGCTCCTGATGAAGATCCTTGATATCTGAAGATGAGCTCCTGGATGCAGCAGTCACCTACAGGATCATCCATGCTGGGGCTTGTTGATTAGCAGATTTTGCTATAGCAGTCATTAAACTGAAAATATGGAACATAATTAAATCAGTTATTTTGTGGTCATTCTTTGCCAAGTACTGTTATTTCTTTCTTTTCCTTTTATAATTCAGCTTTAATATTTTCAATATTTTATTGTGAATGTGCAATATTTTTGGCCAGTCAATGACAGGGTAGTGTTTATTACACTTTTGAAAAACCATTACACTGTTGCTCCTTTGACATAGAAGACCGTATGTGTGTGTATGACCCTAAAAACACATTAGCCGTCTGTTAACATTAGGCAGACGCATTTTCTCATGCAATGTTTTGTGAAAAATGCAAGTGAGAAAGGTTAGCTAGCCTTAAGCTATTGCAAACAACCCTTTTTTTTTTTTTTTTACAGATCGGAGCTAATGCTAATTGCTAACTAGCATTCCTATCCTACCACACTGACACCTTCCCCATTGCCAAATAAACGTCTAGTTCATAGTTAGAGGAAGAGCACACCACCTTTTATTTGTCAGAAGAAAACAACTTACCTGAAGCAGAAGTATCCTCCTGGTTTCAGCCCAGAGATCGATGGTGCTGCTCTTGCCTTAGCAGAGAAGGGTTTGGCAATGGCTTGTTCCTATTGGCTGCAAAACCATCCATTTTACTGGCGGTCCAAACTTCAGGGTGGAGATCATTAGCATTTCTATGAACATATTTGTCGTCCTCTGCGAGTCCAGATTCAGAACTTCAGAACAGGACACCCAAACACAGCAAAACAGCACCATCTACTGGCGATTTATGGTTTTAATGAAATCAACCAGCCTGGCAGTCAAAACTTTGGGTGGCAAAAAGTTACGCACAAATCTCTGACATGGCAGGACTGTGTCAAAAAGATTTGTGCGTAAAACAGAGACTCGTGCGTAAAACAGAGACTCGTGCGTAAAAAACAGAGGCTTGTGCGTAAAAAACAGAGGCTTGTGCGTAAAAGAGAAACTTGTGCGTGGGACTTAGATTTTTTATTTTTTTCATTTTTTTTTTACAACTTGAACATTTTACAGACACATTGTTCATTTACACTTGCAAAAAAAAAATACGCACGCACACATCTGAATACACACGCACACATCTTATTACACACGTACACATCTTATTACACACGCACACATCTGATTACACACGCACACAGCCTAGGTTACGCTTGCAACTTCAACAAGACAGGACTGTGTCAAAAGTGTCGTGTGTAAAACAGAGCCTTGTGCGTAGGACTTAGAGATTTTCCGTTGATTTTTTTTTACAACATGGAAATTTACACACGGATTCTTTTATTGCACATGCAAATATAATGTTACGCACGCAAAAAAAAATTACGCACGCACACATCTGTTTACACACGCACGCATCTGGTTACGCACGCACGCATCTGTTTACACACGCACACATCTGGTTACGCACGCACGCATCTGGTTACTGACGCACAAATCTGGTTACACACAGACAAATGTTTTTGAAACGATATTATCTCCATAACGGAGCAGGATTTTATAGGCAGTTGTGGTGAACAGGTCTGGGCTCATTCTACACATTAGGACACTGCTGGAACATATGGGGGAGGAAAATACATAATTTTAACATTTTCAAACTCGGAATAGTCCCTTTAAACATTAAAAATGTAGTTAAATATTTATCATTTTAGTCTTGTTTTGGTCTTTTTTAAGTCTTCTTTTGACACTGATGAAGAAAAACGAGTTATGATTTGTGTTACATTAAAATGGAACATATCGTGCTGAAATGGTTAAGTGAAATATCGCAATAATATCGTTTTTGCGATGTATTGCACAGCCATATCACAAGTTACTTCAATATCGTTCAGTCCTAGAATAGTCCTACTGAATAATCAACAACATCCTCCTGTAAGTACCTGACCTTAAACCTAGTTCAACATCCGCAGATTACCTGCTCCTGGCAGGTCGGCCCTACAGTAATATCAGACAATCAAATGCTGAAAATAAGATTCTGTTGGAAAAAGCCGCGAGATAAATCACAATGTGTCTGCAGTTACCAAATCGCAATAGCTGCAATTGCTTTGGTAGAACATGTTTTTACGGACCACAAAACAACATATTATTTAGGCAGTAAAACTGTCTAGGGCTGCACCATATGGAAAAAGTTGCAATGTTCGATAACTGTCTTGAATATCAAGAAAATATGGTTGCAATATTATACTAAAACATTTACACTCAATCCAAGAAAACATTTATTTTGTGTCAAAACTTAAAATTGTGACTAAAAATACATCAAAGATAATATCCTGGCCGTCTTCATGGGGTTTCTGTTTAATTTTTATGTTATGTTACGTCAAAATGTTATGAAATGCATATACAATCATGTATTAGTTTAGAAAATTCAGATTTCAGTCTTTATGCGAACTTTAAGGCTCCAGGATGCGGGGGTTAAACTGAAATGGAGGCTGGCTTGGACAATATAGGAGTATTTTCCGGTGGTGTCTGGCAGTGGCTGAATGTGCCGTGCCACAGAGAGAGCTTCTGTTCGGTGGAGCTGAGAGCGCTGCACTGTATGCAGAGCAGCCCTTATCACCCCAGTCTGCAGCGGGCACTCAGCCGGATGTGCTCATCCCTCAGGAATAGTCTGGTATTGTTAGCTGCCGAAGGAGGCCCAGCCACGGCACAAAACAAAGGCGCTCCAAACACTTCAGGATAAAAATATGTCCCGTGTCAACAAACGGCTCTGTGAGGTTCGAGAAAAGTCTGGTCTCAGAAGAAGTACGGACAATGCTTGAGGTCATGCAATAAAGAATAAAAGGAATAAATAAGAACAAATTAAACAAGGCTTTGTACAACAAAAGATTGTAGACCCGCATGACTCATTTCCTCCAGTTTGAGTGGATAAACTTAGCTTCTGCCCAAAATCATTTCCAGCTCCCATAATTCTTCACATGCATTAATATTATATAGCGTTTCAAGTGTACAGCTCTGTCAAACGGAGACGTGAATAGAAATACATCGCACTGATTTAGGCTCTATTAGAACTCGATAAAACTACTACAGTTTTAGAAACTGTGCCGTCTGTTTTTTCCCCCCACAAAATCCTTTTATAGCAAATCGCGATCTGAATGGGATCTAAAGGTAAGATTAGAAAATGCTTGCGTAGGCTACCGTTGAAATCAAACTATGGTGTTTGATCACAGAGTCCTGTTGATCCAAGCGTTGATCACAACAATAAATCACAAGTCAAAATGGAACCATAACAAGTCACAACCCAACCGTTGAGAACCACAAAAAAGTACCATTCGTCAGGTCCCGATTAGGGATGGGACAATAAACAATAATACCGCTAATCACAATAAAAAATGCGGCAATTAATTGATCGCCCCATTTTTTTAAATAATTATCGTGCTAGAAGATAATCGCTAATGCTACGTAATAAAACCAGCAACGATGACTTTATCTCGAGCTGGTTTTTGTTCTATATTTGAAATTTATTGTCATTTGTTTTTCTCTTGATGAGTTTTGAGTTGAATTTGTTTAAATGTACTTTATTAGGTCTCAGTCAATTTAACATTTATAGGAGACAATGAAGAGGCACATTTTGTTACTCAGTTCCCATCATTTCTGTAATTTCTGCAGCTTCAGTGACATTTTTATACCATAGGCCAATATCGTGATAATATCGTTAATCGCAATTATTTTGGCGAAGATAATCATGACCCTAAATTTCATTATCGTGCAAAGAACAAACGTTACTTAGGCATCATGTGCACAATATCGCGTCTCTATGGGAACTTACAGAAAACCAGCTGAAAATGTTTTGAAATGTATGTGAAGCGTTCCACAGCAAAAAACAGAGAAGTGCCATTGAAAAAAAAATCAACGTATGCTTGTGTTTTTCTCTTTGTGTCGCAGTGTTTTCAATGATCAGATCTATTTTCATGCACATTCAAAAAGAAAAGGCAACTCCTTGATCCTTGACTAGGGCTGGGAACCGTTAAACGACACCAGTCTGGTATCAGAAAAAAAAAGGTTGAAATTCTACTGATATTGAATAAATGAAAATATTGGAGGCAGGTTTAAATCCAAGTTTTGATGCTTTATTTTATTTTTTTACATTTCTGCTAAATTTTTCTGTTTTTATTTTGTCCCCGTGTTTTCACATTTTTTTTCCCAATGATTTTTCCCAGACCGGGGTGGTGGTCCCTCTCTTCAAGAAGGGGGATCGGAGAGTGTGCTCCAATTACAGAGGGATCACACTTCTCAGCTTCCCTGGTAAGGTCTATTCCAGGGTGCTGGAGAGGAGGACTCGGCCAATAATCGAACCTCGGATCCAGGAGGAACAATGCGGTTTTCGTCCTGGTCGTGGAACACTGTGGGAGTTCGCCCAACCAGTCCACATGTGTTTTGTGGATCTGGAGAAAGAGTTTGACCGTGTGCCTCGTGGTGCCCTGTGGGGGGTGCTCCGGGAGTATGGGGTCCGGGGCCCTCTGCTAAGGGCTGTCCGTTCCTTGTATGACTGCAGCAGGAGCTTGGTTCGCATTGCCGGCAGTAAGTCAGACCTGTTCCCGGTGCGTGTTGGTCTCCGCCAGGGCTGCCCTTTGTCACCGGTTCTGTTCATTACCTATATGGACAGAATTTCTAGGCGCAGCCAGGGGCCGGAGGGTGTCCAGTTTGGGAACCTCAGAATCTCATCTCTGCTGTTTGCAGACAATGTTGTTCTGTTGGCTTCATCAAATCAGGACCTCCAGCGCGCACTGGGGCGGTTTGCAGCCGAGTGTGAAGCGGCCGGGATGAGGATCAGCACCTCCAAATCTGAGGCCATGGTTCTCCACCGGAAAAAGGTGGTTTCCCCGCTTCAGGTCGGTGGGGAGTCCTTGCCCCAAGTGGAGGAGTACAAGTATCTCAGGGTCCTGTTCACAAGTGAGGGACGGATGGAGCGTGAGATCGGTAGACGGATCGGTGCGGCGTCAGCAGTGATGCGGTCGCTGTATCGGACTGTTGTGGTGAAGAGGGAGCTGAGCCAGGGGGCAAAGCTCTCGATTTACGTTCCCACCCTCACCTATGGTCATGAGATTAGGGTAATGACCGAAAGGACAAGATTACGAATACAAGCGGCCGAAATTAGTTTCCTTCGCAGGGTGGCTGGGCGCACCCTCCGAGATCGGGTGAGGAGCTCAGTTACCCGGGAGGAGCTCGGACTCGAGTCGCTACTCCTCCACGTCGAAAGGAGCCAGCTGAGGTGGCTAGGGCATCTGTTCCGGATGCCTCCTGGTCGCCTCCCTCGGGAGGTGCTCCAGGCATGTCCCACTGGGAGGAGGCCTCGTGGAAGGCACGCTGGTGGGACTATGTCTCCGAGCTGGCCCGGTGTTGCCTCGGGGTCCCACCAGAACAGCTGGAGGAGGTGTGCGTGGATCGGGAAGTCTGGGCATCTCTGCTGAGACTGCTGCCCCCGCGACCCGGCCCCGGATAAAGCGGAAGAAAATGGATGGATGGATTTTTCCCAATTGTTTTTCTTATTTTTGCCAACATTTTTACTGTTTTCCCAATTTTCCCCCTGATTTTTGCTCACTTGTTATTCCTAATATTTTCCCTATTTCCCCCCCAATCTTCCCCCATTTCCCCCCATTTCTTGACATTGGAGATGAACCCGATATTGTAAATGTGCAGATCTTCCACACATTATTGTTCTGTTTTCTGGTTCTAGACGACACATTGTTTTAGTATAGGTATTGGAAAAAAGTATCATTCAGGTATCGGTATCAAAAACCAAGTATCTTTAAACGTTTCTCTGGCTTCATCTGTGGAGAACAGTCACAAAAATCCCAAAACGTACTTGTTCTTGAATCTTGTATTAGTTTTGCAGTCCATATTTCAGTCGGCTATTTTTTTTTTTTAAATATGTAGTAAAGGTAATAATTCACACGTGCCTCTCTGTAACTAACTTTACTACAAAATGCAGTTCTTGCTTTTTAACCTCTTACACAAGCTTTTTCAAGAAGCTTTTACATTCGGGTAAAGTCGAACAGGAGAAAATGTACTCGGAGGGAGGGTTAAGCCATGCAGTGCAACAAGCAATGTACAAACACACTCAGTGCTACTACTACTACTACATTAGTGCCTGAGGCGGTCTACTTAACCCTATACCACACAATACTGTGTATCCAGGACCAAAACAGGCTGCCAGTTCATAAGTAACCAGTGACCACGCTTTAGCCATGAGGAAGATGGCCTCCTCCCCGATAAGAACAATTTATATTCCAGACAGGCTTCCTATGATTAGAAAAGAAAGGCTTTTTCTATAATAATAATATATAACATTATAGTCCTACCAATTCTGTAACAATTCCCCAAGCTATAAAAGTGGCATTGGTCAAACATTGGACTAAACTACCACAAGTAAACCGTTGAAAACCATAACAGCGAGGATTGTCAAAATAAAGCATTTCTGAGACGAGCTCGTGTTTGGCTACCTGTCGTCAAAAGGAAAGAAATGGGAGCTGGCAAAATGGACATTTCACAAGAAGCCACGATACTGCAAAATCAGCGAAGACTTCCACGTGACAGAGGTTTTATTTTTTGCTAACACGTCTATAGCAAAACCACATGGCCACGAAAAAATAAAAATGACAAAAAAAAATTGTGTAAAAGTCAAGTTCACGGTTTTCCATAGACTCAATTTTTGTGCCATTGCAGCAATGTTTTTTAAGGTCTTGTTTAGACACGATTTGATCAAAAAAGAAGAAAAAAGCTCAATCAATCAATGTAGGCCTATGTGCCATTAAACTTCACCAAACATTTTGATTGATTGAAAGCCTCATTTGAAAGCTAAGGCCTTCAAAACAGATCATAAAACGTATTTTTTGTCACGTTGTCGCCGTGTTTTTGTCATACTTTTGAAGTGATTTGGGCGCTTTTTCTTCTTGTGCTATTGTCACTTTTCTGGCACTTTTTTCCTCATGTTTTGTCACATTTTTGTCGCTTTTTTTGTTTTCCCCGAGAAGCTTTTAGATTTGGGTAAAGTCGAAAATGTATGTTGATATATTACTTTGACAAGAAGAAAGCATAAGGGTGTCTGGAGAGTCCGTAAACTTTTGAACAAATCAAGTATATCACTGCCTTCCAACTCAAATGCAGCCTATTGTTTTTTTTAGCAACTAAACACTCAAAAACACGAGTTTAGTTTACTCATATCCAATATCAAAAGAGCTTTAAAAAGGTCCTAGAACTGATTTTTTTTTTGTCAACTTTTTTGTGCTCCCACTGTTTGAAAAGTTTTAAATGGTTAGTTGTGTCCAAACTCATTATTAACTTTTCACATTTGCAACATCCGTATACTTAAAAGAAATGAGTTAAAGTGCAGGTTCTCTCTACTTTTCGGGTCACTGTCATAATAATAACAACCTGCCTGCAAGCTCTTGAGTTATAAAAACAAAAAAGAAGATTTATGCGAAGATGCACAGAGTCTACTTTTATTGTTTAAAAACTGGGAGAATTTTTTTTATTTTTATTATTGCACTACCAGGAAAACATATCAGGTACAGGGCCTTTACAGGGCCACATGTGGTTGCCGAGCCCTGGTGTTGTCCATAAAACCTGATCACCCTCTGCCAGCATCATATCACAAAAGTTTACTGAACCCCCCCCCCCCCCCCCCAAACTCCCACTTACCTTGAGTATATTATCATAGATAGTGTCCCGGAAATCCAGCAGCGCTTTCTTGTCAAACTCCTGTCCGTTTATTATCCGCATTTGTTTGAGAAAAGTGGACTTTCCGCTCTCCCCGGCCCCGAGCAGCAGTATCTTGACTAGCCGGCGGACAGCCCTCCTCTCCCGGGCCAACATGGCGTCTATCTCGCGGCTCCTCCGTTTCGCCTCCCGCTCCTTCTTGGCCGCGTCCCTCTCCCGACTCCCCTCCTTGCCGCTGGCCGACTCTCGACTCGCCTCGGCCGGCAGCAGGCAGCGGCTCAGGCTGCGAACCACTCCCGACATGGCGAGGCGAGTCGTGGGGGCAAAGGAGGAGAAGAAGAAGAAGAAGAAGAAGAAGAAAAAAAAAAGAATAGTTTGGTGGAAGTTTATTTCATGATTTGAGCTCTGTAAGGTTGAAGGTCCTGTTGTTGTTTTTTCTGAGCGTGTGGCGATTTAAAAAATAAAAATACAAACTACATTGAATCGGTGTACGCTTAGCTTATCTCCCGACAGAGTCCATCTTTGTTCGGTCGCGCCAGTCACAATATCCCCCTGGACTGGAGTGCACTGTAGAGATTGAGAAAACAAAATGTGGGGAAGTTTTGTACGCCGAGCGGGAGAGCAGCGTGTCCTCCCTGAAGAAAAACCTCGGCAAAGTTCGTGAAAAGTCAGCAGAAAAGTAAAATGTAGCCTGGAGCTAAGCCCGAGGAAATCGAACCAGGAGGAGAGGCAGGGCAGGCGGTGTGTGGGTCAGACTGACTGCGGAAAGAGGACGCGGCCAGCGGTTAGTGGAGTCACGCTGCAGCCGGGCAGACAGCAGCTCCTCCGGGCGGCTGCACAGGAGAAGGCATCGGCGGGGACTGGGAGCGGGCATGGCGGCGGCCGGTAGGTGGAGCACAGACCCCACACAGGAACTCATGGACGCAATATTTTTCGTATCATTCACGTTTCAAGTTTATTTAACCTCTTAACCGAGCGCATTTCCTCCAGTTCGACTTTACCCAAAATCTTAAAACTTCTCGAGAGCAACAGTGCAATGTCTGATTTGAAAGCTAAGGCCTATAAAACTGATCCTACTGATTTTTTTGCCCGCGCTGTTTTTGTCACATCTTTGAAGCGTTTTTTGTTGCTTTTTTTGTCACTCTTTTGTTGTGTTATTGCTGCTTTTCTGGCACATTTTTCTCGCTCTTTTGTTGCTTTTTTTAAATCACTTTTTTGTTGTGTTTTTGTCACTTTTTTTTGTCGCTCTTTTGTGGCTTTTTCATCACTTTTTTTTGTTACTTTTCTCTTTCTTCACTTTTTTGTCATCGCGATTTTTGGTAGCATTTTTGTAACTTTTTTTGTAGCATTTTTATTGCCTCTTTTCAAGAAGCTTTTAGATTTGGGTAATGCCTGGATTTATGGATAATAACTGGAGAACATGTGCTCGGTTAAATTTGGGGATTAAGAGGTTTAACCCCCAAGTGTATTATCTTGCTCGCAGTCGACCAGCGATGGCATGATGGAAGGCTAGCTTGAACGCCTGTTCTAGGGCTGCACGATATTAAACAAAACCTGCGCTCTACACTTGTAGAGCGCAGTGTGCAATATTGTGATAGCGATATTATTGCGATATTTGACTAAACCATTTCAATGCAAATTGTAAGCAATTTATTTCCCCCCCAGAAAATACACTAAATCAGGACCAGAATTTCTACCAAGTTTTATGTTTCATGTTGCATGATCGCGCCGAAGAAAATTTCTAGTTCGTCAATCTGTTTAAAGAAAATAAACCGATTCTGAAAACAGGGCTAAAACTGAAGTACACTTTTAGTCACTCAGACTTAAAGGTGCATTATGCAAATTTTTATGTGGGGAAAAAAGTTGAAAAAAAAGCGTATTTGACCTTGTTGTGACCCAGTGGCTGTATGAGTGGCCAGCATGCACTGCAAAAAGTAAATATCAAGCATTTGGCTTAAATGTCTTGAATTGAGGAAATGTATCTAGTTTTGAGCGGTTTTTACTCATTTAGACTTTGTTCCTGGTCCTACCAAGTTTACTTTGCTAGTTTGAGGACATTTCAGACGGGTTCTAAGTAAAATCTCGCTCTAAATAAGAAAGTAAAATTGCCAATGAGATAAGACCGATTTTCTTGCCCCATTGGCAAAGAAAATTACTTGAAATAGAGACAAAATGTATTGAAACGAGTCAGAAACATCTCAACACAAGTGAAATAATCCAGGTCAAATGGCCAAATACATCTTACCTAGTCAAAACAACTCAAATTTTGATTATTATGCTCAAATTGAAACATTTATACTAATATAGTTAATTACTTTTTGCAGTGTGGCGCCTTTACTTTTGATCACGGTGGCCTCTACAACGCTCCCGGGTCAATTGTTTTGTTGGTTTTCTGTAGAGAAAACCAACAGAAGTTTTCAGAAGGTTTTCACAGCAGAGAAAACCTTCCAAGCAATTGATTCTGGGGCGTCCTAGAAACCACTGTGGTGGAAAATAAAGGCGCCATGCTGACCACTCATACAGCCACTGGGTCACTACAAAGTCAAATACTCACAAATATCAACTTTTTTCCCCACATAAACATTTGCATAATGCACCTTTTAAGTAATTTTGCGTCACCACATTTTGCGATAAAATATTTGTTGCTGTTCACTGAGCTTTTGAAGAATGACTCAAACATGTACACACAATAGTCTAGCCCAGAAGACAGTGGAGATGATCGTGGACTTTAGGAAAGACACAGCCCCACCATCCCCCATCGCCCTGACAGACTCTCCCACCCCCATTTCCATCGTGGACTCCCTCCGTTTCCTGGGCACCACCATCACCCAGGACCTCAAATGGGAGCCGACCATCAGCTCCCTCATCAAGAAGGCCCAGCAGAGGATGTTCTTCCTGCGGCAGCTGAGGAAACTCAAGCTGCCAACCAAGATGCTGGTGCAGTTCTACACGGCCATCATCGAGTCCATCCTCACCCCCTCCATCACCGTGTGGTTCCCCGGCGCTACAGAACGGGACAAGCACCGACTGCAGCGCATCGTGCGTGCTGCAGAGAAGGTGATTGGCTGTGAGCTCCCATCTCTCCAGGACCTGTTCACCTCCAGGACCCGGAGGCGTGTGGGTCGGATCACGGCTGACCCTTCTCACCCTGGACACGGACTATTCACCCCTCTCCCCTCAGGCAGGAGGCTACGGTCTATCCAGACCCATACCTCCCGCCACTTGAACTGTTTTTTCCCCTCCGCCATCAGACTCATGAACAAAAACAAGACCCAATAACTTAGTTACAGACTCATGGATGTATCTGCACTTGCACTGTGCGGGGTGTCCACACTTAGACCCGCCGCTATCACTCATCACTTTAAACACTTAATATCACTTTATATGCCTACACATCTGTATATACAATCCCGCTGTTGTTCATTGTCAAATTGTTGTTGTCTTACCACACGTCACTTTATTTTATCTTATTTATTTAATATTTTTTATGCATGCCCCCATAGCCTTAAAGTTTAACGTTCTTAGCTTATTTTTTATCTTAATTCTGTGTTATATGTTCTATGTCGCACGTTTGGACCGAGACAAATTCCTAGTTTGTAAACCCTGTTCTCAAACCATGGCAATAAACCTATTCTGATTCGGATTCCGATTCTACCTACATCTGTTGGCTACAAATGGAACCTGTTTTTTTTTTTTTACATCATCCCAGACGCCCTGAGAAGCTTTCAAATCCAAGTTTTAACACTGTTGAGGAGAGTTGTAAAGGCTATCTACTCACAAGAGAAAAGCTGCAAAAACAGAGGCTGTATCTCCGAGCAGAATATATTCTACTTCTAAGTGAATACATCTATGAGCCATTAAAGGCAAAACAAGTCGACTACGCTTTGTTATATTACAAGTAGGCTTCCTTCCAAAATAGCCCGTGTGTGTGAGCAGTGCTTTATTTGTAAATTAGTGCTGGAAACGCTTTCAAATTAGTGTAATGTACCGGGGGAACAGGCCAAAAACGGTTACAGGAACATATATTATTGCAATATGTCAGATATTTTTCAGATGCTCCCAAATATTTCCCATATCCTTTGTCCGTAAAAATCTGAAGAAAAAAGGAACGCAATGAAAGTAAGTAATTAGAAAAAAATGATAACGCACAAATAAACACAGCTGACATTTTTACAGAGTCGCTCCCATAATGTCTTTAAACATGTTTGGAATCGCTTTGCTCACAGATGCTGCTGAGGGCGCTGCTGGCTCTAACGGGATTGTTTCTGGTCTGTATGCCCCCCCGCCCCCCTCCTGGCTCATCTCCTGCCCAGTGCTGGCCGCCACTCCTCGGGTTAGTGGCGGCAGACAGTTGGTGGGCACGCGGAACACGCTGGAGAATCACAGTCAGCTGGCACGGCCTGCGCGGACCATCCTCCAAATGGGACAGGGGCCTAAATGGTCTGAAAGCACGGGCCATTACTCTTACGAGCTCCTGTCTGGCTGGCACTGAGCTCCGGGGGGGGGCAAGCAGGAGAGGGAGAGAGGGTAATGTTTGTCCTGGCCACTCGTTTAGGAGGAGGGTTCCACAGTTTGGCTGCACTGGCTGCTAGCATGGCACGGGGGCGGATGCTGTTGGCTACAACCAGGTCAGGATTCTGCACTGGGAAACCGATTTTTTTGTAAACATTTAAAAATCATCTTTGTCCCCGAATTTCAAGTCAAGGCATGTCAAGTTCATTTGTTGAGCACAATTCATACCCACAGTCAGATCAAAGTGCTTCACAGTTGCATAAAATGACAAGAAAACGGATCAAATCAACTGACCATCATAGCATATGATGAAGAACAAGCAGAGAAGAAGAGCTTTATTTGTTCAGCGCCTTTCACAGACATGGTCACAGAGCACCCGTAACAATTTTACATTCACACTATCCCCAGTGATGGTAAGCTACCTTTGTAGGTCGAGGTCCGCAGTGCACGTACATCCACTGTGGGCGTGTACAGAGTGCGTGTATTTTACTAAAGACTTAACACATCCAGAGGAGTGAAAACAAGCGCTTCTTCCTCAATTCACCTACTGAACGTAGCGCGGGGATGTGTGAGCGAAGAGAGGAGGCAGTGATCCAGCAGGTTATTAATAGAGACTCAAGTTTCGCCTCGTCTTTCAGCGTATTTGCGTGTGTATGACGCCGGGTTCTCGTCTCTGTCCATCACAGACCTCTCCGCAGAAATGCGAGGAGGGTTCCTCTGCTCAGTGCGCGGGTCTGAGTAGTCACGGTTCAATCACATGTGGCGGTGTAATAGCGATAAAACAGCTGTTTGTTACTTCTTACCGCCCTCTCCCCGTCCTGTCTTCTCGTCCGTTCTCACTCCTCACTTAGCCTCCAGTAGACTCTGCACGGGTTATTGGGGATGTTGTTATTGTTCTCCTGCGCTGGCACTTGTGTGGATTTGGGGATTTCTCAGACGAAGGGGGGACACGGACTGAGCGGATGGTGTGAGCGGTTTGACGCAGCCAGGTGGAGTGAGCGACAGAGGCGCTGGGCCAGGGGGAGAGGACAGAAAGTGGTTCGCCATAGCTCGAAATCTGATCAAAAGTAATGAGAATGGACATGCGTATAAATCCGAGTCCTGATCGAGAGGTAATGTCCGATCCCGATCGAGTCTGTAACCACGCGATCAGGCCCGATTTCCGATCACGTGATCGGATCGGGACATCCCTAGTTGTCTTGCTAAAAATGGCGTCTTCTAGCCACACTTCTAGAAAGGCCAGATTTGTGTAGTGTACGACTAATAGTGGTTCTGTGTACAGTTTCCCCCACCTGAGCTGTAGCTCTCTGAAGTTCCGGGTTCGGTCCCCGGACCGGATCACAGTGAGTCTGGCTGACACTGTGGCTCCGCCAGCTCCGGCGCCAGAAGCTGCGCCAGGCACAGAAACGGCCCTCGCGAGAACAGAAGTGCACGTGAGTTTCCCTCTTGGTGTGAGGTCACGTCATAAGTTGCCCCATATATAGGTAGTTTTTGTCAACAAAAGCCGTATTTGCCAGAACAACGACTCTCCCCAGTGAAGTGGATGCTTTAAACACACTAATGCCCCTGTGTCACTGGTAATGGAGAAATTTTTACATTTACGACGTTATACGCGTTTACAGGTCGTAAACGAGACCAAATAAGTAGTAAGCGGACAGATTTTATTTTGAAATACATCGGATCTTCCTCTCTCACGAGACCTGACTTCCTGTTTGGCTCGTGTTTTTCTGTCAGCTTGATCCGTTGGGGCTCCGGTTTCCGCCAAAAATAGACTTCTTGCGGATTCTGTCCGTTGCCGCCGGATGGCCTCAGTAGCCGGAGCCGGACCTCGCGGAGCGGTGCGAGTGTGCTACATTGGTTTTAATGACTTTCTAAGATTGCGGACGCCGTACCTGGCGTTAACCGGATTCAGTGTGAGCCGGGGGTAAAGCTTTATACTTCTCAATAACTTTATCCCAGTTCTTGTGTGTTCTTGGACTTCATGACGCCGTCTGCTCCCCAATAGTCTCTTAACAGCTCTCTGAGACCATCACAGATCAGCTGTAAGTGAGATTAGATTACACACAGGTAGACTCTGTTTAGTCATTGGGTCAGCATGTGATCATTCAGAAATCAGACAACTTCTGAAGGCAATTGGTTGCACTAAAAGGTTGTATTAATTTCATTTCACTTCATGATTGTGTGTCACTTAGTGTGCGTCTTTCACATAAAATTATAATTTTAAAGTCCATAATGTGGCAAAATGTCAAAGTTAAAGAGGGGCCGATACTTTTGCAAGACATTGTAGCTTCAGTTTCCCCTGGGGGACACTGACAGAAGCATCATTAATTCACACACAGACATAATTCATCTTGGCCTACTGTACATGTTTTTAGTGGTAGGGGAAACCGGAGTACCCGGAGGAAACCTACGCAGACACGGGGAGAACATGCAAACTCCACACAGAAAGGCCTCCTTTTCGAATCGAAACTGGGACCTTCTTGCAGTGAAGCACGAGCGCTAACCGCTGCGCTACCGTGCTGTCCCCCCCAAAAAAAAAGGTTTCTCAGCATCGTGACATGAAATGTATGGAATAAATTAATGGAGATTTTAAAAGGTAAAATACTGGAGTTATTGTTCATGTGACGCCCACTATGTGTGGCCATATAGTTTTATTTTATTATGATAATTTCAGGTATTTCAGGTTTGTACAGTTACACAAAACATAACGACTGCTGTATTGTTGTTTAGTACAAGTGAGACTGTATTTTTGCAAAGATTTATTAGCTTTGACATGCTAACATTCGCGCGCTACCCGTTACCTACCACCTAAGGTATGGATGGACCTGGGGTATGGAGGACCGTGGCTGCCAAAACAATACATAAATATATAAATAAATAAATAAATAAAATAAAGGTACAATTTGCAAAGAAATGCATGCATTTATTGTAATAAGTGCATTTATTTATTTAGATATTTATTTAAAAAAAATATTTATTGTTTTGGCAGCAACGGTCCTCCCCCAGGAATTTCAAAAAGATTCAGATGTAATTTCCTGTATTTTAAGTCATCAAAAACACTTTCATGTCATCCTTTAGCTGTTTTCAAAATTTGCTTTTTGTTGCACGTTTGGAGACCGTTTGGGAAAAGCAGGAAGCCTGGGTAAATGTAGTGAGTGAGTGAGTGAGTGGTTGGTGGTGGTCGGAGGGGCCGATGGCGCAGGCTGGTTGCCTTGCTTCCATCAGTCTACCCCAGGGCAGCTGGGGCTACAATAGTAGCTTACCACCACCAAGTATAGAGTGAATGAATAATGCACGAAATTGTAAAGCGACTTTGAGCATCTGAAAAAGCGCTATATAATGCATTATTATTATTTCCCTGTACATTACAGCTTACTGACTAACAGCACTCCTTTACTCTTACTCTTTACTCTAACAGCTTCATCAACCCTCACCTCTCAAGCTCACTCACTCTCAGATTAAAAAATGCTATTTAACTTGAACATAAAGCTTTATTTAAACCGCTATTCCAAAACCAATAACAAAATTCTTGTCTAGACCTGGACTGATTGACACTAGGACTAAATCACAATCAGAATAGGTTTTATTGCCATTGTTATGAACAGGTTCACAACTAGGAATTTTACTCGGACTATACTAGGACTATAAACAAGACTGGACTGAGTGAGACTATAGGACTAAACCAGGACTATTAAGGACTCGACCTGCACTGAATGAGACTAGACAGGATTGATGTCAAAACCCAGTGTGTCAAACTTTGAAAGAAACTTTAGTGAGATGCTATAGATGCTACTTGCACGTTCTCTCTCCCCGTTTTCTTAGTGATTCTCTCTCACTTTTTTGCTTTCGACCTGAGGCGGGGAATCTGCATCTCTTTCCCCTGTGATCCCAAAGACTAATTTGCTTTGCTTGAACCTCTTCATCTCTTTCTCTTTCAGTGAGGAGGAAATGTTAGGACCAGATGGACTGTGTCACAAAAAATAGCCTACACGTTTTGGAGCTGTCTACCCCTGAAGCTTTAGGTGACGAGTCACGTACCCCCTCCTTTGATACAATGAATATCTCAAAATAAAATATCCATTTAATATCCATTTCATCCACTATTACAGTGAAGCAGGTTTTCAAAAATGTTTCCACACATTTTTGCTCGCCTGAGTGATAGGCTATTAAGAATGTCTTGTCCTAAATAAATACAAAAATATTAAATTGAAAATGTCAGTTTTTAATAGTTTTGAAAACGAGGCTGTTGTTGTGCATGGGTAAAGCTGAGTGTTTTGCTTAGTCCCAGTGACCTACTCATTCTGAACATCAGACAGTGAGACCCTGGCTGTGTCTCAATTGCCAGGATCCTTCCTCTGTTTGTCCACTTTGTTGACGTCCTTGGTGGTGGGCTCCTCTCAAACGGAGCAGTGTCCACTCACCAGCGCGTTTGAGCTCAATCGGAACGGCCTTCAGAGCGAGCAGCTGCGTCATGTCAAATGTCAAATCATGTGATAAAACATGAAATGATTTTATAAACTGGGTTTGGCTCGATGTCTGACTGTTTGAACATATTGGCCTAAAAAAATAATAAAATTTCTGCAAAGATTTGCAAGGTATTCAATTAAAATAATAAATATATTTAGCAGGTCCAGATGCTAATCTCTACAATTGCAGACTTACGTTAACAACCATAGGTCTAATTTCTCAATAAATAGGCCTATTTATTGGGCCTTTCATTAAGATTAACTTTATATAAACCTAATTTTTACATCTTAACTCGCTTACAAAACTTCTACCAATTATTGTATTATTACAATTATTTTTTGCACAAATGTAGAAAAAAAAACTTTTTATAGTGAGTACAAACTAATAAAGCTTTGGGAGAAAAGGGAAGAAAAAAATATATTGTTGCAGTGCATCATGGGTGATTTCAGCTTTGTAAATGATTGTAAATGAGCCAAACGGAGGAGTTGAGCTGTGAGGGGGCAAGGGGTCCAAGTGAATTGGAACAGAGGATCCTGGCAATAGGTAGCGTTCACGTGACATCACAACATTCTAAAGAGCCTATAGTTTAACATTGAGGTGGAGGGCAACTGAAAATTCCACGGCCGTAACCATAGTAACGCTCAAAATGCAGATTTATAGTCTTAAATCATTGCTAATATCTCTGTAATTACTTGGCCAATTCACATGAAACAAAAACTGACACAAAGTTCAAAGGCATATCTTTCAGCAAATATGAACATATGTCTAATTATTTCTTCACAAAGGCGTCCAAAAGTGGAGACAATATTCAAAAACATGTGCTTGATGTTGGCCAGTAGAAAGGACTTTCAGCCATAACATTCACATGTCAGGTTTGTGAATCCAATCACTGTCACATGATGATCAGAGAAAACATTTGGACATTTTCTTTTTGGAAATTTCTTTCAAAAACTGTTTCTCTCCCATAGACTTGTATTGACACCTGCCCTCCAACTGAAATGGAATTCTACATCGTGAACGCAACCTATTGGGAAATAGCCATGGCGCTCTGGCCCCGCCCCCTCGTACTGTCAAACCACTGGTAACTACAAAGGTGAATGCGCTGGTTTAAGCTCTCATTAAAGCAAAGATCATTTATACGCAGGGCATTACAATCTTTGCATGTGACAGATAAAAAGCCACGGGTTTAGCGGCAGAGGAGGGGAATGATGCGGCCACAGACACTTCTCCTCCTCTCGTTCCTCGGATCAGAATGAGAGGAAAACTCCTGTTGTAAATCGACAGTCGGCGTCAGTCTGACGGCGCACGCTCTGGCTCCTCTCTCTTTATGACAGATAGGAAAGAAATTGCATCTCGATCAAACTTCGGGGCGGTTCATGCTAAAGGCGCTGCTGTTGTAGCGTGGGCTGACGCTCAGCCGCGCTCCCGGCCTCCGCGGAGTTTTACGCACCTTGGTCCAGAGCGGCGCATGAGGTTCGGTTTTAGAGTGGACACATTTAGGTCCAGAACAAGCTCTTACGCCTGTATGTTTATGTTAATGTTTACAACATTAATTTGCGCAGTGAAGGATTCAATGTGTAAAAATAAAATAAAAAAATGCTCAAATTTTACCGAGGTCCGGACCTCAGTGACCTCAATGGTAGATACGACCATGCCTGCTACAGTCACATTACATATAAAACATTTAGACACTACAGTGTGTTAGATGTGTTTACTAGTAGTGACTCAGCAGCTAACGAAGCTAATGTTGGTCTATGGAAAATGTTTGCTAGTATCTACAAAAATGGTAACAGGGAATTTATTTTTATTCCATACCAAACTCTATGCATAATACCCTAACCACTTTACAGAACACAAGAAGATGCTCGGCAGCCTCTTGTTATCTTATTATGTGCCAGCCATAACAACTTACAGCTGCAAACCACAAGAAAAGGCTTTGCACCAAATCATGTGTTGTATCATGCAAACTGACCTCAGGAATTTGTCAATGCCTAGTCTAGGCCAAGCTTGTTTATAAATGGTGCCCGGATGCTTAAAATGGCATTGTTTATGTAGGACCAATGATGACATATAAGTAAACTGGGATTAACTCTGATTTAAAAAAAGGAATCAATCAACAGCACTAATTTTGACTTCTTTGGCAGTACGTGTACCACTGGTGATACTTGGGCTTGAGGATGCTATCTCCATGGCGTTAAGCGCGAGCAAACGGACGCTAATTCGTGCTTGCATGTTGACTGGGTTTTTGGAGCCAGCTCCTATATTTAGAGTAGTGCGGAAATAAAATTTTAAATAGCAAAAGGAAAAAAAACTGGACGATGTTGCGTGTGTTAAGATTACAATCCCCCCAATAAAAAATAAAAACGGGTAGAAAAAGCTTTTTGTTGGGAAAAAAGGTAAATCATGCATTAAAACTTCAATTTTCTTTCTCTCTCTCCAAGCCTTAAGTATCAATATGGTTTTGTGAAAGATCGCGCAATAAGAATGTCCCCCTACGCCCCTCACATCACAGTGGGAGCAGCGGGGCTCGAAAACATCTGCGAATCATCGCATTTTGGCTCGCAGACGCTATAAACACTGCTGCTCGAGTTACTGCCGCAAATGTAAATGCTCAGAAGGGAAAAGGTGTGAAATATTGGTGGGGACTGTCCCTGCTGGGCCAAAGTTGGTGGGGACATGTCCATGGAGTTTCAGCGGGCTACCTTGTTTAGCAACATGTTCCACTAGGACAACTCCACAGCTCTCCCTACACAGGAGAAGCATCGTGACAGACAGAGGCCTTGAACCTGAGACTGCTCTGAGGCGCTGGGTTATTTTTTTAGACTGATTCCTCTGTAATTTACAAAGCTAGCGGCTTAGCATTAAGCAAGATCGATGTTAGCATCGCAGCTAAGGGATGTCCTGGCTGGCTACTTTCAGAATTTACCGAGCTATTTTAAGGTAGACTTTTTGCTGTAGTCTCCATAAGCATGGGAGATGTATCTGTGTCCTCAGCAGAGCATGTGAGGTATAGAGACCTTATTATATGTATTGCAAAGCTTTATTTTATTTTTCTTACAGCAAAGTGCCCAAAACATGTCGCATAAACAAAAAAATAAATATATAATATGTCCTTCCTCCCCATCCTAATACAGTACAATAAACAATACACACTAAAATTACACACACGATATGAACTCTAAAACCAATACTAACAAATATCCTAAACGCTAACTAATCTAGCAATAAAAGCAACTAATGACTAAAACTACAATATTCAACAACAACACTACACAATTATCTAAAATACAAAAAGCTATGCTAAAAAAAAATCTACCTAAATGCTATAACTAATCGCAAACCTGACAATCGATGAAAATACTCTCTCGCTATTCCTTCTCCAACTCGCCATGGGGGCGTGAGCGAGACGGGGCTGCTTTTATAGCCCAGAGCGGCGGGGCAACTGACGTCAGGCTCCACACCTGGGCAAATAGTGGCGCTAAATTCAAAAATCAAATGCAGTAAAGACCGGTAGCCTGTAGATGGCGCCTCACTGACAGTTTTAGGCATAAATGATCTTTCAACTATGTCACGTTTGGCGGGGGAAATGATGACCCAAGTGCAGAGCAGCTCAGAGCAAAACTTAAATTTAATGGTAAAGTCCAAGTATAAAACAGCAGGAAAACAAAACAGGTGAACTCACGAGAGTACCGGGAACCGAGGACATCCGAAGAACAAGACACACACATGAACGACAATGATCCGACAAAGACAAGGGAAAACACAGGGGTACGGTAGCACAGCAGTTAGCGCTCGTGCTTCACAGCTTGAAGGTCCGGGTTCGATTCCCACCTGGACGGGGCCTTTCTGTGTGGAGTTTGCATGTTCTCCCCGTGTCTGCGTAGGTTTCCTCCGGGTACTCCGGTTTCCCCTACCACTAAAAACATGTACAATAGGCCCAGGGACTGCAGGTGGAAATTAGCACAAGTGCTATAACCTGGTACAATGCATCTCTCCTTTCTGAGGCCAATGTAGATTGACAGCTGTCGCGTCTGCACACATCTGCGCCAACTGTCCCTCTGACCACCATCATTCATTTTTTGTAAAGAGGCATTACAAAAACAGATCAGATTGTATACTGTCCCTGTTCAAAAATAAATAATAATATAATAAAAAATACATGAGGAAACGGGGCACAGGTGAAACACATCAGGGCGGGGCAGGCAATCAACAGGAGGAAGGGAAAGCAGGATGACACAGACACAGACCAAGACTATCAAAATAAACACAAGACAGAGACACAGACCAGGACAGGGGAGAACCTAACCAAAACCAGGACAAAACTAATAACCAAAAACCCACATCATGACAAACTAATTTGCTCTAAAGTGCCAAAATTATGACTAGGACATGTAGACAACACTATCGGACACTCATTTATACAGTTTATCTGCAAAAATAAAAGTGGATTTGAGGGTGACTTTTCCTTTAAGGAAGTTACGCCCATGCTTTTTAGATTTGGTTTACTCCTGACCTGCTCTTGATCTAGACCTGGTGGTATTTGGAAGGTCACACTTTATGAGGCAGTACTTGGAGTGAAAAGTTTGAGACGCTCTGTGATGTCAAGCCCTTTGTAAACTCAATGTTTTAAAGCTGCTGTTCGAATCAAGTTGATCAGCATTATTACTTGTAGTGACTAGTATATTATGTAGTTGTATCTTTATTCTACGAGTTCTTTTGGCACGCCGTCTAACTTCTTTGGACTTTTCTCCCTCACTCGCTTTTACTTTGTACAGTGATTTGATTAGAATTTGAAATGACTTCTCCTCTGAGGACTTTTTCCACTTGTGCCGTGTCACTTTCCATCAGCCCAATTTCACTCTCCTCCAAACAGCTTATTAAATTAATCCAAAACGGCGGCCCGGCGTGGCGGCTGATGGCATATTATTTCACATTTTCAAAACCAAGAGGGGGAAAAAAAGCCATTCTGGGAAGAGGGCCGCTCACCGCGCGCTCTCCCTATCCAATAAAGATCTATGACTCCGTTAATTTATTACGCTCATTATGTGCGGAAATCAAATATGCGAGAGTGAGAAGGTCAGGCAAAACTTCATAAAGCCAGTTTAAATCAGCTCCCCGCAGACCGGCGCGCGGGTCAAATGTGCAGGAGAAAAATTGAAGTATTGAGTTTCCGAACAGCAATAGAGGAAAGCAAATTGGCTGAGTGAAAGTAATTTATGTGGTCGGGAACATAATTCAATATAAAAGTAGGAGCTCAAGCGTTGGACTAATGTTTGATCTAAATTTACAGACTTGTATATACTGATTGGATGTTTGTAAGGTGGCGTAGGGTGAGAGTCTTGAGTTCAAATCCCAGACTTTATATGAGGACTTGACTAGAGCCGTACTATCTGGAGAAAATACGATAAAATGTTTACAAGCAAACACTGTAATTGAGATGCAATCTAGTACAAGGGGGGCAAAATGGACTCCAAGTACAAATCAGTACTTTGTACTTGGTAAAATCTGGTAACAAGTAGTTTAGTATTTTAACAGACTGATTAAAGACAGGGAGTTAAAAAATGTCCAATCCGCTTCCTTTCCAGAATATGTGTCAGATGCAAAGACTGTATATCGTTATATTACAATATTATCCTCCTTCTTCCTACGAAAGTCCTACGAAAGTGAGGGCAGGCTCCTTCCTATAATGGACTCTATAAGTCATTACTGAACACAGGGTTGTCATTATTACCTCCAAAAAGCATTCTTACCTTGTCATTCTATCTTGGCTCGAAAAAAAACCCAGCCAAACTGCTAGCATGAAAGCGCTTCGGTTAGCCCGCGCTGAATGCAATGGGGGAAGCCATCAGTCCATGGATATACGATCTATGTTCAGATTTCTGCGTCTGAATGATCAAACTACAAATACAACAGGCCTTTGGTCAAACACTTGTGGAGCTGCAGCTGGCAGCGACGATCTGAGATACACAGATAGAAGTCGATCAATCAGCGCTTTTTTGTCATCGTCATTTAAATAGCAATTACATTTCATTGGAGCACAGTACAACAGTACATAGTATGTTGTTGAAAGTGCATAAATGGTGCAGATCCCATTAAAGGTGCACTATGCAACTTTTTATGGAAAAAAATAAGAAGTTAATATTAGTTTGTATTTGACCTTTCAGTGACCCATTGGCTGTATGGGTGATTAGCTTAGCACCTTCGCTTTCCATCCTCTTATGATGCTCCAGAATCAATTTTATTTCAGTTTTTTTAGGGTTTCTGCTAGGTTTTCGGAATGGAATGTAACCATAGATATGGTTCAATCAGCAGTTAAAACCTAAAAAACTATTGATCCTGGAGCATCCCACAGGCCACCGGGATGGTAAGTAAAGGTGCTATATGCATACTACCCAAGAAGAAGAAGAAGATCTTTATTTATATAGGGCCTTTCACAGACATGGTCACAAAGCGGTGGTGGTAAACTATACGTTTGTAGCTTCAGTTCATGGGGAGACTGACAGAAGCGCTGTTGCGTCTGCACACATCTGCGCCAACTGTCCCTCTGACCACCATCATTCATTTTTTGTAAAGAGGCATTACAAAAACAGATCAGAAGGTTATTAAAAAGAGAGAAAATGGTCAGAATTGAGTCAGAATGCAATTAATGCAGCAATGCAAGTCCAGTTCACGGTCCCATCCGAGAGGGGAAAGGGGCATCATTCAACAGCCGCACTGCACGAGGGTACAGGCTGTTGGCCAGTCTGGATTTACTGGCACCAGTGACCCTGTACTTTCTCCCTGAGGGCAGCAGGTGGAACCTTTATGAGTACACACGCTTTGACAGGACTTATAAATCGTCTTATAAATCGATTACATTTATATGAATAACAACATCCAATAGAAGCACAAGGCACTTCACTATTAAAAAAGCAAAATAAAACAAACAACAAGAAAACACAATGTGTCAAAATGCCTGTTTACTGTTGTTCTGGCTAAGGCAGAGTTTCACAGGTGACCCTCAGGGGAAGAAGCCGGCATCAGAGCTGGGGGAGCAGTGCGGGACACCATGCTTTGAAACAGGGACAAACCCAGGAGGGGGTGCACCGTTTCTGAGGAGCACCAAACGTGGCCAGCTGCGTTTTCTTCCGGTTTCCCCTACCTCCAAAAACATGCTGCTTTGGTTGGCCCACAATGGAGTCGCAGCGGCTCAGCGGCTCAGGACTAACTCTTAACATCTGATCTACGCAATTTCGTTGTACAATTCGCATAATGACTAATAAACTTTAACTTACTTACTTAATAAGTGCATATTAAGCCACAAATTAAAGACTGATAGCTGAATCTTAAAGGGACAAGATGCAAGTTGGTAATTTTTATACTCACTACTGCCACCTCAGGTATTACGCATAACTACAGTTTCTATATTAAGCTCGTGCATGACGGAACTTCGGACCCGAATTAACACCTTTTTGAGTGACAGTGCAGGATTTCAGAGGCAGTTGTGGTGAACAGGTCTGGGCTCATTCTACACATTGGGACATGGCTGGAACATGCAGGGGAAGGAAAATACATAATTGTAACATTTTTAAATTCTGTATAGTCCCTTTAAACAAGAAATTGCAAACAGGAAGATGGGTAAGTAATCAATAAATCAACATGTATTTATACAATTAAATAAGTCTATTTGTGAATTGATAAAAGCATGAAAAGTCCTTTCAAGGTCGGGGCGATTTAAAAAGGGTACTGTATATGAAACACTACATGACAGTACAAAGTAGATATGCCAGTAACGAACACCAAATTGTGGCGATAATAATAGTTACACTTCCCTTGAAGCGAAATACGATGTAGTCTTTGATAGTTATTAGAGTAAGTCTTAAAAAATAGATTTAAAGCGGGAGTACTTTTTGAGCTCCCCTGCTGCTCCGCCGGCTTCAAAAGACAAAGCACTCTGGGGCACAGCCGTCCTGATTTGCATAAAGATTAAATACACTTCCATTTATTTTGATTTTACAGCGCTCATTAAATTGTGTAAGAATCATGTCCTTATAGTCACTTACCCGCTCATCTAACACTTCAGTACTTGAGGCTGTGTCACCATGGAAGCGCTCGAACTTCAGATGCCCAGACTTCCCTTTCCCCCCAGACACTTTTTTTTCTTTTTTCTTTTACCTCCTCCCGGGTGAATGACCTGCAGGCTTACCCTATCTCTAAGCACACAGCCACTCGATAGGAAGACGCAATTTAGAGCTTGCCTCGCCAGCTCGTTCCATATGTCCAGCGTTTAAACAAGAGTAACCCTAAAGGTGTGCGTAACATTTTACCTTGAAACCGGAATAAAATCCAGGTATAAAATCATGGGTGGCTTGAATTTTGTAAAAAATCTAATGCAACATGCCATTACATGTAGCTTTAAACTCTGCTCACCGGGAAAGGATTAAAGATGAATTAATACTCTATAAATACTCATTACGAAAATCAATGAAGAAGTAATTGTTGACTTTTTAACGCCATTTTTTCCTTCATTATTATTTCAGCCAAGTTTCAAATGTCTAATTGTTGGTTGAGGCTGTTTAATTTGGCAGGGAACGGCGTGAAATGTTAGCTGTTAGACCGCAGTTTATAGTAAAACCTTTTGCCTTCTTGTGCCTGTGTGGTTAATGCTCTCTGTCTGATACTCTGAGCTCTGGACGAGAGTCATGTAACCTGGTTTCTGGTATTGGTATTTGCTGATGAGCGGTTAATGCTTTCTTTTTAGTCGGACGAGCTGCAGCAGTAAATGCGTTAAAGTAGACTACGGCGTGCACTGTGCAGCAGCCCCACCTAGAGTTTACACCGCCGGCCGCCACTTCACACAATGATCTCGGGCCAACTCTCAGCGTTGTTGCGCGGGCGTGGCATCGCGATCCGCAGGAAAACGTTTACTACGCATTTTTAAAAGGACAAAAGACCTGGACGCAGGAGAGATTTTGCAGATTTAGACAGCATCTTTGACTTTGTCCAACAGCAGTTACAATGTCCTGGGAAGATGCATGGCTACTAGGGATGGGACGATACACTTAAACTCACGATACGATGCACCTCGATATGTCAGAGTCACGAAACGATACGTCACGATACGATATCAAAAAAGAAAAAAATATTACTGTATAATAACAACTTGTTTATTTTTGTTTCAGTTGAACACAGGGAAACACAAAGCCTACAGGCCAAACACAACAACTCCCTTAGTGCTGCTCTAACCCTAGGTTAATGTATCTCAGGACTGATTCTTCTTCAAAAAAAATAACATATCATTCCTGTGACTTGGTTTGACGACGCACTGCACCATTCCCCGGATATATATATATTTTTTTCATTTAATAATAATAATAATACATCGAACTTGTATAGCGCTTTTTGGACACTCAAAGACGCTTTACATGAAAAAAAATAAATAAAATACTATTATAAAAAAATAAAATAATTTGCGATCCATTTTTTTTTTTTACTCGATGCATTTCGTCACGTTTTGTATCGCGATATTTCGCCAAACGATATTTCGTCCCATCCCTAATGGCTACAGGAGGATGTTAACTAAATGAAAGTGGCCTTATAGCAAAGAAGGAAGATGTCAGAATGATATTGCGTGAATTGGATTAAGAATGCCCACTTCCGACCAATGGCTGCTCTGCTTTGTGACGACCACACTTGGTGCCGCCATTGCTGTAGTACCTCCATATAGCCGCTTGTCTCCCATTGGAATGCATTGCACTTTAGACACGTTAAAAACAACTTTAAAGCCTGGTTTCTAATTTTCCTAAACTTTCTACAGCTAGATATTCCTCCTGTGATAACACTGGGTTAGTTACAATAAAAAAAACAGGCTGGTTTTTGTACACATTTTTAAATCTCGTATACTAATGAGGGCCGGACTTTGATTGACAGGCCGTTAGCATTAGAGCTAACGGCCAAGCGCGGGCCGAGTCTACAGTGAAGATCCCGCTCTTTTGCCCTTTTTAGGAACAGCAGGGTAGGAGGAGTCTGTAAATCCGCCATGATTCCCCCCTCGAACGTGGGCATTGTGGCAAACGGGGAGGAGCAAGGGAGGAGTTGTCCATTCTTTTTAACGGTCTATGCTTTCAACGCGTCGGTTTGCTGTACCAACTGCGGCGAGGTACCTTTGTTCACCAGAGAATCTGTCCGTGTGGTTTGCGCGTAAATGCCACTCGAAGAACACCATTTTCTGTACCACTGTCAGTACGCACCAACCAGACAACCCCCAAGCGTCTCCAGAGCCTCTACAAACTATGCTAGTTTTGTGTGAGGTTGTTGGCTTAAATCACTCTCCGTGAAAAACCCTCGTAAACATCCACTTGTAGCCATATGATGATAGTATAACATAATGGGTTTTCCTGCCTCCATTGGGCTCCAGCCATGCAATGCCTGTGCTTGTGTTCTGATGAGAAGCTGGGTGTTATTCGCAACAACAACAACAACAAAAATCCTTCGTGTGGAAATTGTATTTATTTTTTTGCCTTCTTTAGGGAACTTTAGGGGCTCCGTGTGACGCAGATGTAGTTTGTGTTGTGTTTACTTAATTCTTCTGGATGGTTTCTTTAAAAAAAACACTGAAGCATAATAAATCAGACTTATGCTTAACCTGTCAGTACTCTCAACACTCGAGAAGCATTTTCACCTAGTACTTCTTTACTCTGACTTGAGTCATCATTTGGGTCAGTACTTTTTTTTTTTTTTACTCCCATTTGAATAAAGTTATTATAAAGTAACCTAACTCTTAATTGAGAAAAGAAGAAAGAGGCTACTGCACCTACTTCTGAGATAGCACAAAGATTCTCAGTCCAAGTACATTTGACTCCTGTAGTTTCCTCTTTGGCCTGAGAGGGGAGCTCTACTATCACTTTTGGACCACGTTTTCCTCCGTTTTAAATCCCAGCCTTTTTTTTTTTTTTTTTTTTTTTAAGAGTCAGTTTAGTTCCTGTCAGGAGCTTTGCAGGTTTAATGCAATCGGACAGACATGATTATCAGCAGGGGCTTGTACAAACGAGGAACATTTATATGACCAAATGGAATTAATGCAAGGCGAATTAAAACGTAATGTTAGTTGATTAAAAAAAAAAAAAGGCACTGCAGATGAGCATGCCTTAAGCTCCATATGACGACGCAAGTGCATGTTTCTCTGTGTGTGTGTGTGTGGACATAATGCTATTCCTCATTTGAAAGCTAAGAATCTCCATAGAACAACATGCCGTATCACATACTGCGGCGGTGGTAGGTTTGGAAGTCTGTTGTTGTTTTCGTGCTTTAAGCGTCAAAACAATGTGTATGGAAAACAGGTCAATGCAATCAGTGAGTCCTAGATTCTGTGCATATGTAACAGCGTGATTGCGGAAGGCGCGTATGGAGGGAAGCTGTACTTAACAGCGGTTAAGTAACGCGGCAGGCTGTTTAGAACAGGGGCGAAGGCAGCTCTCTTTCTTATTGTTTTACGTCGAAACGCTGTGTTACTCTAACGTTCCAGCGAGCAACATTAGACACCTCCTGAAAGACAAAATGCCATATCATTTTAATTTAAGGGCCTTTCTGTGTGGAGTTTGCACGTTCTCCCCGTGCCTGCATAGGTTTCCTCTAAAACTGAAAACATGTACAATAGGCCTGGAGGGATGAGAGTGTGGGTGTGTCGCGACCAAACAAAATGTGTAGAAAATAATCAATTATACAGTGCCTTGCGAAAGTACTAATACACCTGGAACTTTTGCACATTTTGTCATGTTTACAACCCTAAACATAAATATTTTATTTTGAATTGATTTATTCTGTTCTGTATTTTTCAAAAGATAGAAAAGTGAAAAGTGGGGCGTGCACAAGTATTCATACAGCATTTTCGGAGTGCATTAAATTGCCTTTATAACATTCCTAATGACTGCAGAAAGTTCACACCTTGCCCTAACCATTAAATAGAGGTCCCCTGTGTGTCATCTACTCTCAGTATAATTCCAGCTGTTCTGTGAGGGCCTCAGAGCTATGGTCGGAGTACACCAGAGAGGTCAGGGATAAAGTTGTGGAGAAGTTTAAAGCGGCGGTTAAGTTATACAAAGATTTCGGAAATGGAAAGAGTATAGCACCACTGCGAACTTACCAAGACACGGCCGTCCACCTAAACTAACAGACCGAACAAGGAGAGCACTGGTCAGAAATGCAACCAAGTGCCCCAAGATAACTCTGGAGGAGCTGGGACGTACTGCCGCTGAGCTGGGGGAATCTGTACATGGGACAACTATAAGTCGTACTCTACACAAATCTGGCCTTCATGGACGAGTGGCAAGAAGAAAGCCATTATTGAAAGGAGGCCATAAGAAATCCCGTTTGAAGTTTGCTAGAAGTCATATGGAGGACACAGCTACCATGTGGAAGAAGGTGCTTTGGTCAGATGAGACAAAAAGTTTACTTTTCGGCCCAAATGCAAAACATTATGTATGGAGCAAACCTAACACTGCTCATCGTCCTGAGTCCACCATTCCCAGTGTCATATATGGTGGGGGGAAGATGGATGGAGCCAAATACAGAGACATTTTGGAGGAAAACCTGCTGGAGTCAGCAAGAGAATTGAGGCTGGGGCGGAGATTCACCTTCCAGCAGGACAATGACCCTAAACACAAAGCTAAATCTACAATTAAATGGTTTAAAAACAAACATATTAATGTGTTAGAATGGCCCAGTCAAAGTCCTGACCTAAATCCTATTGAAAATCTGTGGAAAGACCTGAAAACTGCTGTTCACAAACGCTCTCCTTCTAATGTGACAGAGCTTGAGTTGTTTTGTGAAGAGGAATGGGCTAAAATGTCAGTCTCTAGATGTGCAAACCTTGTAGAGTCAAACCCCAGAAGACTTGCTGCTGTTATTGCAGCAAAAGGGGGTTCCACCGTCCACCGTGGGCGACGGTGGCGCAGATGGTAGAGAGGGTCGTCTCATGATCGGAAGGTCAAGGGTTCGAATCCCGCCTCCTGAAGGTGTACGCTGTTGTTGTGTCCTTGGGCAAGACACTTCACCCACCTTGCCTCCAGTGTCTGCGTACATTGGTGTATGAATGGGTGAGAGGTTCCTTGCTGTAAAGCACTTTGAGTGCCTAATGTAGGTGGAAAAGCGCTATATAAGTTGAGACCATTTACTATTAAGTCATGCTGTGAATATTTATGCACGCCCCACTTTTCACTTTTCTATTTTTTGAAAAATAACAGAATCATGTATCATTTTGCTTTCACTTTACAGTTGTCTGTTACTTGTGTGTGAACTTTCAGTAAAAAATTCAAAATAAAATCTTTATGTTTAGGGTTGTAAACGTGACAAAATGTGCAAAAGTTCAAGGTGTATTAGTACTTTCGAGAGGCACTGTAATAACAGACTGATCTTGAAGAGCAGTGTTTCCCAAACAGGGGTAATGGGACCCCAAGGGCTACGTGAGCACTTAGCAGAGGATACTTAAAATCATTTCAGATCAAAAAAATAAGGTGAACCTGAACAGTAGGCTCTTTCAATATTATTTTAAATTAAATTATTTTTTGTGATGTTTTTCACTAAAAGGTTTGAATCCAAATGCCGGGTGTACACGTCTGCCGTCTGCAACGAACGATCACTCGTTAGGAAAATCTTAGGTCATAGCTCAGAATCACAGGTCGTAGGTCGTATAGAGAGACAGGGACACAGATTTTAAATGGAACCGTCGTACGACCAAAGACGAGCTACGACCGACATCAGGCAGTGTCTGATATTTTGGAACAAGGGACAAACGAGGTGGTATCCAGGCAGGACTCGCAGCTAAGCCACACACAAGTCTTCTTTTCCTACTATTGTTCTGACTAATGAACGTTCACTGGAGGATAAGACGGATCTTCCCAGAAGATGGTAAAAGACTGTTGTGGAGTGGAGGGAGTTGCGCAGTAGATAGAGCAAGGAGGAGGAGCTGACCAGTGCGGGACACCACGCTCCGAGACAGGGACAAACCCAGGAGCCAGTGCTCTAGTTTCCCCTACCTCCACAACCATGCTGGTCAGGTTGTCTCAGTCGCAGTGACTAACACCTGAACGCAATTTCATTGTACAATTGTACAATGACAAATAAAGCACTTACTTTAAGACATAATAATTGTTAGCCTTGAGCATGCTAGCGATATACAGTAGCCTTTATAATTCCACATGTGCCACGATAAAAGACGATATACTCCGGCAACGAGACAAAGCATGACGAGGTTTCCATCGAGGAGCATTTTTAAACATATTAATTTTGTTAAACCTTTAAACCCACACCTTAACAGAGCACAGTTTCTACTGTTTGGCATTACCCAAATCTAAAAGTGTCTTTACTGGAGAGTTTACAGCCTATATAGGCCAGTATAACACCTTATTTGAAAGCTATAAGACCCATACAAAACTGAAATTAATGTTTTGGCCGCATTGTCGTTGCTTTTTATTTTCTTCTATTTTCTCTTCTATCACTTTTTTGTCATGGTGTTAGTGTTTATTGTGTTATTGTTGCTTTTCTGGCACATTTTTGTCAAATTTTTAAGGCTTTGTCGTGTTTTTGTCACATATTCATAACATTTTGGTCGCTTTTTTGTGTGTGTTTTTGTCACCTTTTTTTGGCTTACAGGCCAGTGCAATGCCTCATTTGAAAGTGAAGACCTTGTAGTTTTTGAAAATAACAACTTGAAGGATGGCAGGTAGCCTAACTGGTTAAGCTTACGAGGTAACAAAGATATCGAGATAACAAACACTACGTTCGCACTCTTTAAGCGCCTGTTGCCGTGCTTTGACATCATCTGCCCCCCCCCCCCCCCCCCCTCTTTTATGTGATTTGAATCTAATCATTGTCATAATTATTTCCTTTTCGGTCAATGTGGACTCATGTTGCTCATTTCCTTTGCAAATGAAATTCACCGTCCGTTCTCACGAGACGGCGTGTTCCCTAATGTCTCCCGAAACTCTTTCTCTCCACGGCTCCCGGCAGCTGCAGCCTGTTGAGTCGGCGTACACAGCCGCGCGAAGGAGAAAATCTGCATGACAAAAAGAGAGACGGAGATAGAAATTCATTTTGCGGACAGTGGCCACATCGCGTGTAATTAGCCTAAAAGCGCCCTCGTCGGAAACAAAGCGTGCGCGCGACCGGCTAATGCAGTTGCGCGGCGATAGCATTGCCGCGTTCGAGACCTTTTAGGCGCAAGTGTGTTTGGGTGTTTGTGTGACTTATTTATATGCTAATGTACGTACATGCGGAGAGCGGAGAATGGAGGCGTAGTGGCGTCCACGAGAGCGCAAACATGTGTGAACAAGAGAGAGGAAAGACGGGAGAGGAGCAGATGCTAACAAGCAGGCTGAATTAAATGTTTTGCAAAAGTATGGCTAAAGCCGTAGTTTAAAGCCATAGATAGATAGATAGATAGATAGAGATAGATAGATAGATAGATAGGATACTTTATTGATCTCACAAAGATGGAGAAATTCAGTTCGATGAAAGCGCATCAGAGTGCTGCACCCAATCAGTGCGCACCACTCCCTTCTTCAAGAAATTACAGTGAAGTTAAAGCAAGTCATAGCACATACACACACATTATACACATATTATGATAAACATTGCGTGTGGTCACCGCGATGGGCTTTTTTGTTCGCCACAAAGGGGCTTCAGGAGGAAGGGGGCTAGTGGAGTTAGAGTGAGGCAGTCTCAGAGGGGAAAGTACTTTGTCCACCTCTGTTAATTGTTTACATCATTTCATATCATTGAAAGTGTGAAAGGCATATAGTAAGGATTGCCCATTTTCCAGTGCAATCTGGAAAATAGCATAGAGCCATTTGTGTGTGTTACCATTTAGGGCCCCAAATCACATCAAAATGGCTCTACTGCTGATCCAGTTTAGCATGTGCTAATGTGGTTTTGCACTGGAGCAAAATCACTCTCTGTTCTAAAAAAAAGTATTTGCAATTGTCTCCTCCACTCGTTTCAATCACTCACACAATATTCCTGTGTCCTCTTTGTACATTTTCAAGCCAACATTCACCTGCTTCTGGGTACAAGGCATTCGTGTTTCGCTGATAGACGGCTTGTTATCACTGCATCCTTCGGCGCCTCTTTAAACGGAAAATCAAAGCCAACTTGTCTTGTTTTTTGGTTCTTCGACAGATTCTCCTTTTTGCGACTCGCATTTCCGCCTCGTCCTTTTGTTGTCTCTCCGGCGCGGTGCGCATTCTCTGACTCTTCCCGCGCCAGGTTGGGGTACCCTTTAAAGTGCGGGCGTCGTCTCCTCTCCGGTGCACCGTGTTTATAACCCCCTTCTCGCCCCCCCCCCCTTCTCTCCGCTCCAGATGAAATATTGTTATTCCGCCGCACTGTCTGGCTCTGCCTGTCTCTCTGACGCTGGCACCGAACCTTTAGTACCTGACTGAAATGCCTAAGCGACGCGGGGTAGGTAAGCGTGGGTGATTGACGGGCCGCGGCTGCCGTCGGCTCCCCATGCTTCATTGTGCTCGGCTATGGTTGTAATGGCGTGCAGATGAAACCCATTGAGGTGAGTGGCAGCACTTGCTATTTCTGTTTGTCACCCGACTCGGAGACAGTTTGGAGGGTTTTAGGATTGTCGTCACGTATTGTGGGTTTGCAATGCACACTGAAAGAGATAGGGGTTTGCTGCAGAAAGGGCTTGAAACTCAATGCAGACAAGGCGATGGGTCTCATTAAAGTGGACTTATCATGAATAACTTGAGGTGAACACTTTATTTTGGGCACATCCGCGCTCAAGTTTTACATTTTGAAATTCAAAAATGGATGACACGAAATGAGGATAATGATGGAAAGACCGTAAGGTGTGAGAGACCGGGCTGGTTCGGGATTTCGAGCGTGGAACGATGCAAACAAGCTTCCATGTTCTGCTGACGGCATGCAAACAACACCGTGAACCGTGATCGATTATGGGCTTTCAGAAATATGGCACAACAGTTCAGGGTTCCATTCATGACGCAACAAACAAATCCAGGAAATACAGATCAGGGCGTTTCAGCACTAGAAAACGAAACGACCCGAAGTGAACAGGATCATTCAAAACTGTGTGAATGAAGTGAAATACTACTCCGAGAATGTTGTAACATTACTAACATCTTAACCCCCACCTGAAACGAGCACATTTTCTTCAGTTTGGCTTTACCCAAATTTAAAAGCTCCTTGAACAAAGCGTCAACGTAGGTTAAGGTGCTTTATTTGTCATTATGTGCGACGAAATAGAGACGAAAACAAGGATGAAAAAGCAATCAAAGACTGACAAAAACAGCATATAAGCAAAAACAACACAGCAAAAATGTGACAAAAACACAACGACAATCAGTTTTGTAGGTCTTAGCTTTCAAATGAGGCATTACTTTGGCCTAGAGGCTGTAAGCAGTGGAGAAGTTTTTAGATTTGGGTAAACTGGATAAATGGCCGTTTTACTTTCGGTACTTACTGCTATGAAATCAAATCAATATGTGTCTTAATGTCACTCCTGCAAACTTAAACCAATACCATCCTCCCTGTGAAGTATTAGGTTTGTAGCCCGAGTACTTGAGATTTACAGAAAGTGAGCATCTCTTTGTTGATATGTGTTACTCACAAGCAAAAAGGCTGATTGCAGTGTGGACCTTTCATACTTCCTGCCGAAGGCATAATGCTGCGTTCAGACCGCACGCTTCTCGGGCTTTAAAATCGCGCCCAAAGCCCGGAGTTGGACGCTTGTGCTTACTGAAGTCAGACGCTTGTCACAAATGTCACCGAGCGTCAAGAGTGCGTTCGTAGCCATCTTGGAAGCAGCTCTTGCCTGAAAACTACAGTTGTTCGGAGGCTAACTAGTCTCCCTCTTTGCTCCTGCCATGTCCTAGAGATCTTTAACTATACCCCGATGGTCTACGCAGGATCTCCCCAGTAGTTGAGCTCATATCCAGCCCATACGGTTGGAGGGACATTGGTGGCAAGTGGCTATAGGCTAGGTTAGCCCGGTTAGCCCGGTTAGCTTGTTGCTATCGCCTACAGCTCCTTGTTGATAAAAAAAAAGTGTGCAATAAACCACAAATGTGTCAAGCCCAGCTCAGGGTGTGACCATCATAAAGGCTGTTCTGTCTAGTTAGGGGCTTTATTGACGTTGTTAGTGCATAATACTTGTTTTCATGGGGTCAATGCGAGCTATCTGTTTGCTGCTAAGCGGCTAGCATAGGAAGAATTATATCTATACGCAGCTAGCACCGGGAGAAAACGTATCGACTACGGCCCGTTGTAGATAAAATGTGAGCAATAAACTTAAAAATCATCAAGTGTGCTCAATGGGGCTTAATAGACGTTATTCGTGCATATTTCTCGTTTTCACATCGATTGGCTTGTAGCAGCTTTGGGAATGCTCTGTACATCATCAAGGCCCAAACACATTCCCAGCGCAGATCCAGCCACTCAAATAAGTTTTCTTGTCACCGCTTTTAATCCTGGGTGTTTAGGTAAATGAAACAGTGATGTGTCTTTGTAAAAGTCTCACAACACGATGAAGCTAACCGTGACTCTGACTGTTTACATCTGCGGGCCGGCGATGGCTCGCTCAGCTCCAACGCACGTCACTGTTGGGGAAAGCTCCTGAGTGGTCGACGCTCGCGAATGTTCTCAAAAAGTTCAACAATTCCAACTCTTGCGTCGGCCGCTTTCGAAGGGCGCTGGACGTGCGTCAAAAGCTTGTCACGCTTTGAAATACAACAATTTATTTTATGACAGATATTTTCATCAATGAAAAATACCTCATAAATGGTCAAACACACATGAGCCTTTGCTGTGAGCGGCTAAGCTCCCCTAAGACATGACCGTAACTTTACCGGGAGTGGATACGTCTCCGGCTCGTTTCCATGGAGATATTGACTAAAGTTTGCAGAATTTGAGATTTCAATAGTTTAGGTCCTCGTCCAAATACATTCTTTGAATATCCACTGCAGTAATAGCATTTTCTGTGGCGAGCTGGTCATTAGGAGCATGTTTTGTGTTGACGGCAACAGTTTACTCCAAGATGTTACTTTAGAGGAATCACAAAAGTCAAATAAAAATAGTGTGTTGAGATAAAACTTTTAGAACTACGAAGTTGTTTTGAAATTACTTTACACAAAATGACTGACACTCCTTTCTGCAGCGATTGCTTAAGATTTGAAAATGTATGCAGTCGAGGTGGATGCATTAGTCTGATTGTAGCCGGAGGGTTTAATTGCATGTAAATGTCTTGAGTGAAAACGGGAAGGCAGTTATGTGAATATATATAAATCAAAACAGGGTTCATTGTTGGGTTATTGACTAATTAAAACTTGCTTCAACAGCAGAATTTGAGCACAATGCAGGGGTCGTCTCCAGAGCCACCACACAATAGGCCAGGGCTTCTCAACTGCTGTGGCATCATCGACCCACAATATACTCATGTTAGAATAGAAAACATTTTACTGTTTAAAGTAGATCCAAATCAGACTTATGTCTAAACTGGGCGTACAACATGTCTGAAACTTTACGCATTGCTTCAGGATAAATGATAAGCTCTCTTTTTTTAAATGAATACATTCCAGCTATAGTTACCACAAAGCAGTTCAGTTCATTCAAGCATTGATCATAAGTCCGAACAAATATCAAAAATGATCAAATCCATTTTGAAAACAGCCCACGACCCACGAAAAATGCTTCTCTAACCCATTGTCCTGATTCCCGAAATGAATTCTCCTGCTTGGTCAAAAAGTGCGAGAGAAACACATGCGAGAGAAAATATAAGGTGGGACAAACGTGACGGGAGGGAGCAGAGAAATGTGCCTCAACTGAAAAAATATTTGCGGATACAGGGAGTGCCGCCGCTTGCTGTAACGTGTGTTGGCAAGTGCTCAAGGGGCGCCGCATTGAGACCATTGTGATTGAATGACCTTGTATAGTATTTGCGCTGCTGTTATATTAATGCAGTTGACTAAAAACGTCCTTAGATTCAATAAAGCCTCTATTCCACCTAGCGCGACTCGCATTTGTTGTGGGCAGCGCCCAAACAGAGGAGCACGCTGTACAGATCGTCATTAAACGTTTTGTAAGCCGCGATGAGAACAAATGTGGCTAAATCCCCTTTTAGAACAGCGGTACCCATCCATCCATACATCCATTTTCTTCCACTTGTCCGTTGTCGGGTCGTGGGGGCAGCTGTTGGAGCTGCCCAAGTCACATAGCACCAGTCCCCTATGGCTCCTCCTGCAGGTGGTGGGTCCACGGAAGGACGGCCTCATGGTTCCAAATGGGCCAGTTGGTCTCTCATTCATACTCTCATTCATACACCAGTGTACGCAGACACTGGAGGCATGGAGGGTGAAGTGTCTTGCCCAAGGACACAACGACAATGTGCACCTTCAGGAGGCGGGATTCAAACCCCCGACCTTCTGACCATGAGACGACCCGCTCTACCATCTGCGCCACCGTCGCCCCCCTTAGAACAGCGGTATGATGTTGTGAAATATTCAATCCGCATGACCTGGGTGTCAGTAGTGAGGGCTGTTCACGCTCCCGTTTGCCTATCAGCAGCCAGCAGTCTGTTCACGTCACGTCGGTACGATTCGGCGCGCTTTGGCCACAGCCAGAGATCGGGCCCAAAACTTCAACCTGGTCGGACCGGTTTGACCCTGGCCACCGCTATGGAAAAGCTCGCCAAACCGAGTTGACCAGGCACTGGGCTGATACGCGCCTGTCTGTGAAATAAGGTACGATGAGGAAGAGGAGAAAAAGGAATGCGTGTCAACGTGGACAGTGTTCCATTCACACTTCAAACACACAGGCAACGCCCCGTGCGTGAGGTCTCACTCAACAGACAAAATGTAAAACAATCGTCAACATACTCAAGTTCAGATGCCCCCATTAGTCCGACGTCTCTTTATTCCAAAAATGTCCCATTGAGTAGGGGTTGAAAAATAAAATTAGGTTCAGGCAAGAGTCCACTGACCTTAAGGTTAGGGCCAAAGGTTGTATATGGCTCTCTAATCCACAACACAACTGGGTTAGAGATGTCGGACTAATGGCACCTCTGAGGCCTGTCTCCCATCCTCATGAAGACTGTTCCAGATTTTAGCCGCATGAAACTGAAACGCAGCCTCACCGTGTTTATTATTGACTCTGGGAACCACCAGGAGACCCCTCCCTGAAGTTCTCAGGGCCCGAGATGGTTCATACGGCTCTAACATGTCAGAGATGGACTTTGGTGCTAAACCATGAAAAGACTTGTACACAAGCAGAGCTGTTTTAAATTCTATTCTCTGAGTGACAGGAAGCCAGTGCAGAGACCGGAGCACTGGACTAATATGGTCGTATTCGCAAAGTGAATGAACATGTTCTCCATGTTATTCTGCGTTAATCTGCCTATTTCCTACAGCTCCCCTCTCCTCGCACACCTTGTCTAGCTCTTCCAGGGAGATAGACCAGGGGCAGGCAAGCTTGCGTCACAGAGGGCCGATTTTCATCCATGCCAAAACATCAAGGGCCAAATCTCACCATTGTAGCCTAGAGTAAAGATTGTTCTTCTGCAAATGCCAATGTTTTACATCAAGTGGTTAGACTTTGGGACCCACCATTTCCCTAGGGTGACAAGCCGTGACCCAAATAAAACTGTGATTTGCCTTTAAGACTGAAATTATGATCAAAAGAACCAAATAACATGAATTTAAACAGACAAAAAAAGGTTCCCTAAAAGTTCATGACCCACTGAAAATGGGTCCCGACCCACCAGTTGAGAGTCACATGTTTTACATGACCAAGTGGGATGTTCTGCCGGGACATTTAAAGAAATATTGACACTATTTATCTCATTTTAACAGGTGTTTGATCTCTTATTTCCATAATGATGTTTCTCAAATTCATCTTGAGGGCCAGAGGTTCAGTGCCGGTGGTCCGGATTTGGGCCCCAGGCCTGACGTTGCCTACCCCTGCCATGGACAGTCCCAGACCAGCCCGATGGGAATAAGCAGATGCCCAAGCCACGTGGACTGGCCTCATCTCTGCACGGAGGAGACGCCGCTCTACGCGAAGCTCCTTCCGGGTGACGTTAACTCCTCTCTGTACATTGTTGCACATGAGTAAGACTAAGAGTAAGACGACACATACGCCGGTAAATCGTGAGCGATCTAAACCAAGCAGACAATGTCATCTTGCCCCCGCACGCTTTGAAATAAACACGGCGCGGCTTTATATTTACAGATAACGTCAGTTTTAATCACCCTCCTCTTTTCTGCTCTCAGAATGCGGCCATAATTATTTCTGATAGGCAAAATTACGCTCTTAACCCAGCAGAAGCCACAAAGCGTCTGACTACACAGATGTATTCATCAGCGCGCTGCCTCTGCGATAGGCCTTAGCGGGGGCGCGCGGCGGTAATGAATAACCTTAATTAAGCTTTGGGGTCTGCCTCGCGCTGCTCCTCCAAGGTCCTCTTCCTCCTCCTCGCTTCTGCCGCGGCTGCTGCCTTATTAGCACGCTTCGGTGAATCATCTCGGTGGCACCGGGCCATTGTCAATCTATTAATTACACGTGCGGCGCGCCAACTTAAAGGCACAAAAACACCAGCGGGGGTTCGTGCGCTCGCCCGCAAAGACGCTGAAACGCCGAGGAGAGGGGAGTCGCCCGAGTCAAGCTGAAAAAGCGAGAAGTGGCTAACGGGAGTACTTTTTTTACGATGTTAATTTAAGTATTGTTACGCTCCGTTTACTTTTGGGAAGTAGCAAGATCTCGGAGTATAATAAGTATGAATGCTTTTTAATGCATTACACTATGTAGGGCTTTCATAATACATTATACATGGTAAAAAAAGAGGAAATTGTACACAAATTGATATTATACTGAGGATGGTAATGACAACTGGGAAGTAAGGCAAGGCAAGGCAAGGCAACTTTATTTATACCGCGCATTTCGTACACAAGGCAACTCAATGCGCCTAGTAGCCAGATCACGAAGTATCATATATACTGCTGCATAGTAACGTGCCTTTATATATTAATAATCATAAATTGTTACTTGCTCTGTACTAGACATTGTACAAGAAATGAAACAGCTGTTGTTGTGTTTTGTATGTACTCGTTTCTGTTTATTACTGGATGAGTTAAAATAGTGCTTTGTAAGTTTGGTCTGTGTCAAAATAGCCGATTTGGTGTGATGTTTTGTAATTAACTGGATATAGATATTGTGAGTGCTGTAGTACATTCTTTTGCTGTTGTTTCTTTATTATTGTTCTTTATTATTTGTTGTTACCTTGCCCTATGTTCCCTTGTTTATGATTTGTTTATGATTTGTTACCTTGCACTACGTAAGTGTTATTGTTTTATTTAAGGGGTGGGCGCTTATAAGCCTTTTGCTTCGGCCCACTCCTTTTGAGCAGACTAACGGCTCAAATAAACTAAACTAAACTAGACTAAACTTTTCGGAGGTTTTAAAGGCGTGCCACGGGAGCTGAGGACGTTGATTTTCACGCCGAGGTACAATTTCTCTGCCGGTCAGATTTGTGTCCAAGATGCCACTGACTCGCTTTAACCTCTTAACCCCCGCCTTAGCCGAGTACATTTCCTCCAGTTCGGCTTTACCCAAATCTAAAAGCTTCTTGAAAAACAAGACGTGAACAAGGATGAAAAAGCAACCAAAAAAAGTGTGACAAAAAAGTCACAATAACGTTGTTTCAAAATCGCAACACAACCCCAACAAAACCGATGGCGAAAAAGTGATGAAAAAGCTGCGAAAATGCGACAAAGAAGCAACGGAAAACCGTCTAAAAAGTGACAAATATTGCGATGCGCCATTTTTTTTAAATATTTGATACAAAATCCTGGCGTCATGTTGGACAGCGCTTTTAAACTACACAAGCAAATCGGCTCAGTTGTTTCCAGATGCGCCTTTTAAGTAAAGTAAAATCTTACATTCCAACAAGCAAACTTGAAAAAGCGGTACACGGCAGTTTTAAGTCCTCCCTTAAAAACCCACCTGTTTCCACAAGCTTTTTAATATGTTGAGCTATTTCTCCATTAAAAAAAACGGATCTCTGGCTTTAGTCCCAGTTTAGTTCTGAGGGAGTTCTTGACCTACTTTTGATTCTTTTGATACTGAACACACCATCAGTGACAAAGATTCAAGATCAAAGATTGTCCTTCTATGGGTGGACTTTCATCTCTCTGAGGCCTTTGCTTCCAAATAGTGTTTGCAGGTCTTTGTGGGCCGAGCTGGCCAACATGACAAACTCGTGCATTTATACAGAACACGGCACGACATGAGTTTGACCTTGGGAAGTGTGACGGCATTCAGAAAACAGCACTCTGAAGGCTCTGAAGGCTCTGGTCAAGGCGATGGACTGACCTGCATTTGGAGATCCGCTCTAACTGAAATTCACTTCTTTTTAGTAACCTTCCCAACACATTATGGAATCACTTCATAGGGTGTTTTGTAAGTCAGGTTTGTTTACCGGCGTTAGTTTCTGTTAAGTGAAAAATACAATTAAAATCAAGACGTGGAGGTCAGAATGGCAAGCTTTGGTTCAATCATTCTTTTAAAGGGATGGTATTATGCTTACTTCTTTTCTTTTATATATATATAGCTTTTCACTATGCTACAATGTTCTCTAATCAAAAACAGACCACGAGCTGTGTACATATACATATTTTTTAAATGTAATTGTATCGATTGATTTGTTTTATTGATTTTGATTGTGTTTTTAATGCTTCTTTGTTATGTTTTTAATCTTTTTATTTTATTTTTTATTGTGTTTGGTGTTGCTTTTTGTTTTAGCTGTTTGAGATCAATGTTTTCTAACCAAACAAAGTGTAAGATAGTGATGATGTGTTTGAGATGAGTACCAAATACCTGGAAAAAAAGCATACTACCCTCTCTTTAAATATACTTTTGAGCACACTGGCGTTTTATGCTTGAGGATTCTAAATAATTACTCTTTGTGGTGAAGCCACATTTGAGCGGCTGTGCGGAGTGGGACCCTGAAATCCACTGTGTGAGCTGTATCGCCGTCAGCCTTCAGCAGCCACACATGACACACGTGTGTTTTGTTCCCACATGACGATGCGGGCCTTCTCGTCATACTAGTTTTAATGATATGCATACGTGTGGGTCGCTTCTGTCCCTGTGCTCCACCTCTCTCCTTGACCCAGCGGAGAGTGACGCCCGAGCCCTGCTGCCCGTGCGGAGGTTATTAGGCTAATTCAATCATCAGAAATCCATATTCCGAGCATAGAGCCAGGATTCACTCTGCTCATAGTCACATCCCGTTCCCGACTTCAATAAAAGGAAGTGAAACAGCATCCCATTAAACGTCTTACAATCACAGTGATGCATTGCCATTCATTGCAGCGGCTCATTTGCGCTCATTTGTCATCATTGGCCTGCAGCCCCCGCGCCCACCCACCGCCGCACTCCGCGTGCCGCCCAGGACGCCCCATCCTCGCGTTCATCTGGCACCGGCTCTCCCCGAATGACTCGGGAATGAGCTCCTATGCAAAGTAATAGCAGCGTGAGTCACAATAGGTCGCCCGCTCTCGCTTTGCCAATGCACTTTCCGTTTTCCGAGCGCGCTGGAGTTACTGCTGAAGTGCCCCAACGAGAGAAGAAATAAAAAAAGGCAAAATGAGGAATGTTTTAGCGAGAGAAGTGGGGTCAAGGGTGTCTTTCATTTGAAATGTAAAACCACTCTCCGGCTGCTTAGCGGAGAGATTGGAGGGAGGAGAAGTGAGGAGAGTACATTAAGATTCGGCCAAGGACTTTTGCAAAGAGGGTACAAAGTTAAGATCGAACTTGAGAAGGTCCTGTGCGTTTTTTTCCTGCCTTTTTTAATTTCTCTTCTACGTCTGAGGATCATCGTGAAGCAGCGGTTTCCAGAGTCTGGTTTACGGTGGCCGAGAAGGATCACAACAAATACAAACGCCACTGCCCCGCTCTACTCCTGGCTTTGTAACGCACTACACTGTGTAGGGCTTACATAATAAATGCACATAATAAATATTCACAGAGTATAATATGTATATTAATCTGTCTTTTTAACATAAAACTAGTGACTTTTGAAATGTAATGATCGTTACTTGCTTTGTACTATACTTTGTACTTGAAACTAGACCGTTGTTGTAATTGTGCTTCTTTTCTGTTGATGTATGAACACTTCAAACTTAGCAGTTAGCAGCTAAAAACACAGCCACATGCTTTATACATTGTAAAGCGGATCAAATTAGCTTCACTACAGAGAGCTACAAATTCTTTGCTGCTGAAACGAGGGATTCCAGGAGGAAAAGTTCATTTATTAATAGCTAATGGCTTATGGAACCGCAGCCATCATTAAGATTGCTTTAGCCGCCTCACCCGACGTACTATATTTCAGATCATGTTCTGCCCAAGGACGTGTTTTTGCATAGTCTGTGATCACAAACAACGCACAAGAACCAGTTTTAATAAACTATATTCAACAGAAGACTTCAAACGGACACGTTATTGATGTAACCGGACTATTACGATGTTGTCTTCAATAAGCCTGTTTGGAAGCCTAACACACATGCCTCTGGATATATTTCACATATGTACAGTATATTTATATATGTATATTTCTCCATTGGCAGCACCATATGCATCACCAACACACGAGATTCCTAAAAGAGCGTTTCTTCCCAATGGCCGCTGGCTGCTCTGCTTTTTGACGACGACACCAGGGGCCGCCATTGCTGTAGTACCTCCATATAGCCGCTAGTCCCCCATTGGAATGTATTGCCGTTTAAACATGTTAAAAACAACTTTAAAGCCTGGTTTGTAATTTTTTGGAACGTTCTACAGCTAGATATTCCTCCTGTGATAACGCTGGGTTAGTTACAATAAAGAAACCAGGCTGGTTTTCGTAAGAAAAAAGTTAGAAATCTCGTACTAATGAGGGCCGGACTGTTAGCATTAGAGCTGCGTGAGCTACATGTCACGTAAGCGCCGAGTCTACAGTGAAGATCCCGCCCTTATTAGGAACATGCTTCATCAGAGCTGGGGAGATGGAGCCTGTAACTCCGCCATGATTTCCCCATTCAACGTGGTCATTGTAAACGGGGAGGAGTGAGTAATGACGGTCTATTGATACAGTGCCTTGCGAAAGTATTCGCCCCCCTTGAACTTTTCGACCTTTTGCCACATTTCAGGCTTCAAACATAAAGATATAAAACTGTAATTTTTTGTGAAGAACCAACAACAAGTGGGACACAATCATGAAGTGAAACGAAATTTATTGGATATTTCAAATTTTTTTAACAACAACTGAAAATTTGGGCGTGCAAAATTATTTCAGCCCCCTTAAGTTAATACTTTGTAGCGCCACCTTTTGCTGCGATTACTGCTGTAAGTCGCTTGGGGTATGTCTCTATCAGTTTTGCACATTGAGTGTCAGAAAGTCTTTTATATTTCCTGTAGTTTTATTCTGAAAAGCCTAGTAGTGATGTAATTTCCTTTCTGAGCGCATCCCATCCTCATTCCCGACTCCACATTGGATGGGATGGTGGCTCCTCGTGTGCGTAACTAAATGAACGTAAGTTTTGTAAGGTTTAAGCTATAAATACGGTCATCAGACTTGTTTAAGTATTGTTTGCTTTCACCATTGAGAGACTGAAATATTTGCCCATTCCTCCTCGCAAAACAGCTCGAGCTCAGTGAAGTTGGATGGACAGCGTTTGTGAACAGCAGTTTTCAGTTCATTCCACAGATTCTCGATTGGATTCAGGTCTGGACTTTGACTTGGCCATTCTAACACCTGGATATGTTTATTTGTGAACCACTCTATTGTAGATTTTGCTTTATGTTTTGGATCATTGTCTTGTTGGAAGACAAATCTCCGTCCCAGTCTCAGGTCTTTTGCAGACTCCATCAGGTTTTCTTCCAGAATGGTCCTGTATTTGGCTCCATCCATCTTCCCATCAATTTGAACCATCTTCCCTGTCCCTGCTGAAGAAAAGCAGGCCCAAACCATGATGCTGCCACCACCATGTTTGACAGTGGGGATGGTGTGTTCAGGGCGATGAGCTGTGTTGCTTTTTCGCCAAACATAACGTTTTGCATTGTTGCCAAAAAGTTGGATTTTGGTTTCATCTGACCAGAGCACCTTCTTCCACATGTTTGGTGTGTCTCCCAGGTGGCTTGTGGCAAACTTTAAACCACACTTTTTATGGATATCTAAATTTCAATTTCAATTTATTGTTGGAAAACCCCTTGAGATGAAACATCTCGTTTGCAAGGGGAACCAAACATAAAACAAATACAAACAGTGTACAACACTTAGTTACACAAACAAACAATATAACACAAAACATAACACATGTAATACAGAAAAACAGAAGTAAATAAATAAACACAAACATTAAACACAAGACAATCTTGCTCACACAACCCTCTCCCCTTCCCAGTCATCTAAAGATCAAGTATTGTTGTACAAATATAATTTTCTACTGAAACACATGATGTGATCCATACTTTTCAAACAGACAGTATCAAAAGAGCCTACAAACATAAACAATCCGTATTGAGATGTGTATGCAGAGAAGTTCTAAAGAGTCCGTAAGTGGTTATTGACCTTAATGCTATGGGAAGATGGTTCCAGTCATTAGGAGCCTTAAAAGAGAAGGACCTCCGACCGACCTCTTTCCGCATCAAAGGAGTAGTAAAAACAAGATATTCAGAGTGTCTAAGGAAGTAGGTTGTTGTTGATGGAACTAGAAGACATTTCAAATATGGGGGTACATTGAAATACACACATTTAAAGACGAATTGCAGCCAGTGACACTGTCGTCTTTTGTCGGGCTGTAGCCAGTTCAGTTGACTGTATAATATGCAGTGGTGTGTTCTATAGGGACATTTAAGAATAAATCTACAGAGGGTATTAAACAAAGTATTTAGAGGTTTGAGGTGCACGTCATAAGTGTTTTGATAGACTATGTCTGCGTAGTCAATAATTGGTAAAATTAGTTGCATGATAATTTTCTTTCTTATTTGCAGTGTGAAGCAATTGGATGAGCGGCAAAGCGGCATTAGACAGGCATATGTGCGTTTGATTATGTAGTCGATATGTGGTTTGAAATTAAGTTCAGGATCTAGCCAGACACCTAGATATTTTACTGAAGATTCTCTCATCATTGAGGAGCCGTTATTAAAAGTGATGTTGATATTGGCAGAAGTGAGAGAATGACGCGTACCAAAAAGCATATAGTTCGATTTTTTCATATTCAATCTTAACAAATTAACATTAATCCAGTTTTGGAATGGCTTTCTTCTTGCCACAATTCCATAAAGGCCAGAGTTGTGCAGTATACGACTGATTGTTGTCCTATGGACAGAGTCTCCCACCTCAGCTGTACATTTGTGCAGTTCATCCAGAGTGATCATGGGCCTCTTGGCAGCATCTCTGATCAGTTTTCTCCTTGTATGAGCTGAAAGTTTAGAGGGACGGCCGGGTCTTTGTAGATTTGCAGTGGTCTGATACTCCTTCCATTACAATATTATCACTGCCACAGTGCTCCTTGGGATGTTTAAAGCTTGGAAAATCTTTTTTTATCCAAATCCGGCTTTAAACTTCTCCACAACAGTATCTCGGACCTGCCTGGTGTGTTCCTTGTTCTTCATGATGCTCTCTGCGCTTTAAACTGACCTCTGAGACTATCACAGAGCAGGTGCATTTATACGGAGACTTGTTTACACACAGGTGGATTCTATTTATCAGCATTAGTCATTTAGGTCAACATTGGATCATTCAGAGATCCTCACGGAACTTCTGGAGAGAGTTTGCTGCACTGAAAGTAAAGGGGCTGAATAATTTTGCACGCCCAATTTTTCAGTTTTTTTATTTGTTAAAAATGTTTGAAATATCCAATAAATTTCGTTTCACTTCATGATTGTGTCCCACTTGTTGTTGGTTCTTCACAAAAAATTACAGTTTTATATCTTTATGTTTGAAGCCTGAAATGTGGGAGCCGAATACTTTCGCAAGGCACTGTAATATGTGCTTCTTCCACACAGAGTCTCGACACGCATTCATTTAAATCATAATACGTGAGATATCAATGCTAATGTGCCCAAGAGCAGGATTAGTAGCCACAATTGACCTTTCGCAAAAGCCCTGAAGAAATGTTAGCTTTTTGGAGCTTATGGACATTCCTACAGATATTCAAACTGTTGTCTTAATGGGGACTATTATTGCAAAAAAAAAAAAAAAAAATTCTGAAAAACTTGAAGGGATCTGCTACACCTTATTTCCAGAATTGGCCTAATGAACTTATTTCCATAATACATTTGGAAAATATTAGTTTAAGGAATAAGGTTTTAGGCCACTGGGAACAGGTCTGGGGACCCGTACTTTCATACTTGTCCCAATCAAATTATGAGTGTGTAAATTATGCATTGTTCTCAGCATGAACCAGTGTGCACTTTGAAAGTTAAGGTTGTAAGGGAGTTGTGCGAAATTTGTATTAATACCGACGATAATTCAGTAACTATTGTTATGGCTAGTGGTGTTATTAATTATGCAGAGAAAAAGTCTGCTTTGACTACCCAGACTGTTTATGCAGGCAGTGGTTGCTGCGCGAGAAGGTGAATGGAGCATGTGAGGGCTTATAGTATGTGTAGGAGGAATTCTTTTACTTTTAATATATTAAATATCTATCTGTATAAATCTATACAACTTACCATTATAAAACTCACTTTAATAAAGATAATAACAAATGAATAAATTGGAGAAAACTGCAAGTGTGCGTGGATCGGGAAGTCTGGGCATCTCTGCTGAGACTGCTGCCCCCGCGACCCGGCCCCGGATAAAGCGGAAGAAAATGGATGGATGGATGGAAAACTGCACATGTGCCCTGTATACATTTCTCCCATCTTTAGCAGCTGCTTCTGTTCAGAGGGATTTTGTTTAGTTTTATTAATGAGAAAATTGGAAAAATATATTATCATTGGAGCTGCATTAAAGCGACCATCGTGTGTGGACTAGTCAAGCTCTTGCACCACCGGGTAAGTTCTCTTCTCATGTTTAGTTCAGTATTGACAAAATATGAGCCTTATTGTTAGGTCGACTGCTAGGTAAAGCTACAGGAGCAGAGTGCACTTCTGACTCAACGCAAAATCGGAAAGTTACGACTTTCTTACCACCTGTGACCACTCTTGCTCAAGCCCTCTGAGGTAGACGTAAGTCGCAGATTTAACATAAGATGCCAGATATTCCAGCGGCAGAAACAGCTTTTTTGTGACGATGAACAGCCACGACAGATCATGATACTCTTGAGCACTCGACAAGACAGATGGTTAAGATTATTAGTGTTTTTTTTTTTTTAGCGTGTTTATCGGCTTTGGACGGCTGGAAACTGGTCCCAGTCTATTAGTTTCTATGGGAGGATATCCGGGGGTGTCTGGTAGCAACGGTTGCCATGAGGTATGACTGGACTGGTTTTGGGGCGGGGTTTTGTGAAAGGTCAACTGGGAGTGGTACGCTCACTTTAACGGCGATAAATCCACCAAAGACAGCGGGCCTCCACCTATTGCGCTGAGCCTTGTCTGCGGCAGTTTGTCTACTTTGTCTGAAGAGTTTTGGGGAGAGCTGGAGCCATTCTTTTTATGTCTGGCGCAAACACCAGGCGGGACAGACATCTAATCAGAAAGATGAATTCTAAACGCAGCCGCTGCCTCTTTCTCATCTGCGCGCGGCCTGTCTTCTATCTGTCGGCTGTCATCTGCTGACAAAGTGCTCTCCAGTCTGAAGAGAACCCCCCGCCCCCCCTCCCTCACCACTCGAAAATACATATCACATACAAAGGTCAAACCGTTACTGAGCGAATTTGTGACAAGTTGTTTGGAATTTGAAATAAGATGGGGCCTTGAGGGAAAAGAATTAGTCCATGCTCGGCTCGACTAGGCACACACCAACTGGACTTTCATTTTTCCACTTAGTGCCAACATCTCGGACCACGCACTTTTTAATACCAACTGCAGCACATTGTGCGTGCTGCTGAGGTGATTGCCTGTAGGCTCCAACCTCTGGAGGACCTGTACACCTCCAGGACCCGGAGGCGTGTCGGTTGTATCACAGCTGACCCTTCTCACCCTGGACACGGACCATTCCCCCCTCTCCCCTCAGGCGAGAGTTTACGGCCCATTTAGACCAATATCTCCGGCAACAAGAACAGTTTTTCCCCTTCGTCAGACTCATGAACAAATAAAGGTGGTATGTCCACGCTCAGATCTGCTGCCAACACAAGCTACTCTAAGCTACTCAATTTTGCCGGACCGGCATGGCTGCATTACCACATTGCATCGCTAGATGCGCCACATTGAGCCAAAGAAGTAGACCAGCATCGCACCTCCCCCGACTCACAGGACACGCCCCGCCACCACACCCCTCACTCCCACCTGCCCCTCACCATGTAACCACAAACTTATACAGGGATCGCAAATGTTTGAACAGCAGGCGCAGCGACAGTTAGCGGCTAACACAGAGTTTAGCATTATGACAGAAGTTTACAAACGATCGTAAACTGACAAAAATCTGACCAACCTGCTCTGATGCAGCTGATATCCTCATGAAATCCTTGTTTGTTTGATAATCCAATATCTACAGGCAGCTGTCGGGTCTCTTCTTCGTCCTTATGGGGACGGCAGGCACCGGGAGGCTGTGAGACGTTCAAGGGTTGCAGTGTAGGGCTGAAACAACTAATCGATTAATTGACAACTAATCGATTATTGAAATAGTTGACAACTATTTTAGTAACCGATTAATCGCTTTCTAGTAAACACAGACTCAGATAGAGCAAACCATCCATCCATTTTCTTCCGCTTTATCCGGGGCCGGGTCGCGGAGGCAGCAGTCTCAGCAGAGATGCCCAGACTTCCCGATCCACGCACACCTCTTCCAGCTGTTCTGGGGGGACCCCGAGGCGACACCAGGCCAGCTCGGAGACATAGTCCCACCAGCGTGTCCTGGGCCTTCCACGAGGCCTCCTCCCAATAGGACATGCCTGGAGCACCTCCCGAGAGAGGCGACCAGGAGGCATCCGGAACAGATGCCCTAGCCACCTCAGCTGGCTCCTTTCGACGTGAAGGAGCAGCGACTCTACTCCGAGCTCCTCCCGGGTAACTGAGCTCCTCACCCGATCTCGGAGGGTACGCCCAGCCACCCTGCGAAGGAAACTCATTTCAGCCGCTTGTATTTGCGATCTTGTCCTTTCAGTCATTACCCAGATCTTATGACCATAGGTGAGGGTGGGAACGTAGATCGATCGGAAATCGAGAGCTTTGCCCCCTGACTCAGCTCCCTCTTCACCACAACAGTCCGATACAGCGACCGCATCACTGCGGACGCCGCACCGATCCGTCTATCGATCTCACGCTCCATCCGTCCCTCACTCGTGAACACGACCCCGAGATACTTGAACTCCTCCACTTGGGGCAAGGACTCCCCACCGACCTGAAGCGGGGAAACCACCATTTTTTTCCGGTGGAGAACCATGGCCTCAGATTTGGAGGTGCTGATCCTCATCCCGGCCGCTTCACACTCGGCTGCAAACCGCCCCAGTGCGCGCTGGAGGTCCTGCAGCCTCCTACAAACGTGCACTGTAAATTGACTCCATCAACATGTCCTCAAGCGACACCACTTTAGCTTCATGTGGTAGAAACATAAAAAAAAAAAACAATTTCAATGCACCTTTCAAGCGATTAATCGTAAAAATATTTGGTAGATTAATCGATTACCAAAATAATCGTTAGTTGCAGCCCTATTGCAGTGAAACAAGTTCTGCACTGTAAACTTAGTTCTAATGGAAGTATAACGTTCTAAATGCAAAACAAGAGAGAGACTTACATAAAAACTGCAGTTTAGCAAATAATAATAAGTCTAAACATTTCTACTTTGCTAAATATCTTATTAACGCTGATGAATATGTGTTTCACACAAGCTTAATGAGATTTACGTATCTCATTGAATGCAATCAGCAGTGTGTGGAATATGGTGAGGAGTATGGGTTCACTACTGACACCTACATTTTGTAAAAGTAATATCAGTTGTTATCACAGCTGCATAGAAACGGCCCTGCGTCAAAGAAATCGAAAGTGATTTAACGTCACCTATTCACAGTCTTATTTAGCATATTTGCTCTATGAGTTTGATTAACCTGTTTGCAAATAAGTCATGCTAACGGACCTCCTCTTACAGAACTTCTCTTATTTGATCTTGACTTATCCCGAAATAAATGTGTTAACCTGGCCGTTCCTGAACACAGCCCCACTTAAAGCAGTAATAGAATATTGAATGTATTGACTCTATGCTGGGGCGTTTGGATCTAATGACTTTTTAAATTGCGTGGTTAAAGCGCCCTGCAGATTGTGGAATCCGTTCAGAGAGATTGTCGCTCGGCCGAGAGAGCGGACGCCACAGGGAGGAGGGTTGGGGAGGGTCCACCGTAGCTTTGATATTCATTGTTAAAACACCAATATAATAATCTCCTGTCCCGACTCGAGCAGGTTTTCACAGACGGCGGGACACGTGTGTTTGGCGAGAGTACCATCATTGGGCGTGGACAGCGGTGAAGCTGGTTTGGAGCGATCACGTTTGCCGAGAAGACCGGGCCTAACGTATACAGATGAGAAGAGTGTGGTCAGACCCATTTTTGGTGGCCCTCAAGCTCCCTGGTGAATTAGCATATCACTAGAGATGGTTGTTGCGTTGAATTGGCGTCACCCCGCCCTCCCATCTCAATGCACGGGGAACTAATGATTGAAATCTGTGTGCGCCCGGAGCGGTGAAAAGGCACACCCATTGATTTACCTGAGAACCGAAGATCGCAACAGTGTGTCCCAGCGGGAATGCCGACGGAACAACCTGTTAAGAAAATGGATAAATAAAGTTGTAATTTAATAAAAGTGTAAAAGGTGAATTTAACAAAGAGTAATGAAAATAACCATTTACAATATTTACAAAAGGTTAACCAAAACAAAGTTACTCAAACTAAACAAAAGTACACAGAGTACACAAGACTAAGAAAATTAGGCCTAACAAATACAAAACAAAGTCATGGCTCAACAAAAAGCGAGCGCCTCTTAATTCCACGTCACTACCAAAGTGAACATCCCTGATACAACAATCAAATGTTGCCCCGTGCCAGCTACACGGAAGCTATGGCTACTAGCACTGCATGTAGCAATTCCCAATTTACGAGCTTTGAACTGCCTTTTGTGAACGCATGCGGTGATGTTTATTGTGCCATTTATGGAGCATTTTAAGTCCTTTTGTATTTTGTTTAAAAAGCTAAATTGTAAATCGGTGTAAAATACAGAAATTGGTATACAGATAAAGCAATAAAATATGCATAGTTACTTTATTGAAAACCACCTGCTAAAACATGGTTGTTAAAATAGAAAATATTAATATTATATTAATATTATTATAACACTACAATGAGGGATGTTACCATGCTTTGTACGTTAAATTACATTACCTGCTAAATCCTTGAACTTACTTGTTTCAAATTTTTTTATAGTTTTGTATATTTTTTGCTAAATGTTTGTAAATATTGTGTGCTTTTGTGCACTTTGTAAATAAGATGAACTTATTTGCAATGTGTGTGTTTAAGGTTTTTCACTCATTGGAGGCAAATAAATGAGCAAAGGATCAACAAGCGTTATCATAGAATGAATTCCAGTGTTGAGAATCCCGAGCAGCCAGAAACCCCAGAGAACAGTTGTCAGTGACTACGTTTACATGCCGCCAGTATTCGGGTTAAGGTCAATATTCCGGTTTCTGAAACATGTGGAATAACCCGTTTAGTACACACGTGAGCAGACAGAGTTACTCCTGTATACATACATATAATCAATTGGGATATTCCGATCCAAACCACGATGCATAGAGAACATCATGATTTCTATTTTATTTTATTTGCATCTATTTGACAGGGACAGTACAAGAAAACATTCCACCAACTCGGTGGCCGATGTTATGTACATAAGGCGTCTAGCCCGAGGCTAATTTGCAGCCCCCGTCCCTGGTTAGGCTTTTCAAAGGGTTTAAAACAGAACAGAAAGATGAAAAATCAGTAAGACGCATCAAACAATACAACAATAAAAAGAAAGAAGAGAAGACATATCTGATCACTTCCCATCCCAAGTCCAGCCATACAGTTCAGTGCTCACACTTTTGTTTGTTCTTTAGCCACAGCTTCAGCTTTTGTGAGAAAAGTCTCCAGTGGCAAAGAGTTCCATAACTGTGTCCCTTTGACTGAGAACGCAGACTGACCCAGAGCAGTTTTGCAAAACTTCACCCTGCAGTTCCCACTGACTCCAGCTCTGGTGCTCACTCCTTGATTCATGTATTTTTGTACTAATTGACACATTACAGACGGAGCAAGACCATCAAGACGCGTGAATATATTTTTTTTTAAAGAGAAACTGATGAAGCTATCGAATGTCATCATTTTATATTTTTGAATGATAGTGCAGTGATGCCACTTCATTGGTTTTTGATCCGACACATTAATTGTTTGCTTGTAGAGTGATGTTAAAGGCTTTAGGACAGACTGTGAGGCCTGGCCCCAAACGATTGAACAATACGACATATGAGATCAAATCATAGCATGTAGATATACCCGAGTTGATACACAAGACCTAATCATACGGAAACCATTTAAATTTGTCTTGATGGTCTTAGACATCTGAAGGTGCACAATGTCGTTGTGTCCTTGGGCAAGACACTTCACCCTCCTTGCCTCCAGTGTCTGCGTACACTGGTGTATGAATGAGAGTGTGAATGGGTGAAGCCCCCTATGAGAGACCAACAGGCCGTTTGGAACCATGAGGCCGTCCTTCCGTGGACCCACCACCTGCAAGAGGGGCCATAGAGGCTGGTGCAATGTGATTCGGGCAGCTCCAACAGCTGCCCCCACGACCCGGCAACGGACAAGTGGAAGAAGATGGATGGATGGATGGTCTTAGACATTTTTCTGACATGGGCATCAAACTTCAGTTTAGAATCTATAATAACCCCCAAATACTTAAACTCATCAACCTGCTCGATTTTATTTTTGTCAATATTAATTTTTAGATCCTTTGGTGAATTTCTCTTCGGAGAAAAACACATGGCAACAGTTTTCGTATAATTTAAGGTCAGACAGTTGTCCCGCAGCCACAAGCTGCCTGTTCAACAAGTCTGAGGCCTGTTTAGGGGAATCAGCAGCTACATAAAGGATTGTGTCATCTGCATTCTAATGTCAGTATTAACGTCTTTCACCTATGGATCTGTTATTAATAAAGTAATCAGTTCCCCCCTCTCTCCAAAAGTGTGGTTTTGTGCTGTGTCTGGGTCACTTCTTCTTTAGTTTATTGGTGGGTGGCAGCCAACTGCTTAGGTGCATACCGCCACCTACTGTACCGTGTGTGTCTCGTGATATGGATAAAGACGGCATCTCTGGAATCGCCCATAATATGATCATGTTCGAAAACAGTTAAGGGGGGAAACAATTTGGAGAAAAATCTAAACTTTCTCTAATTATGCAAACTACTTTAACAAATGCTGAATTATGAACATAGTTTTCCACAAAAAAAAAGATACAAAGACATGGAGAGGAGCAAAGTGGTATGCTAACATGATGCATTGTGCTCATGCTAACGCTAGCTACAACTGCAGTTTTTTTCACTTCCACTGAACAATCTGCTGTGAATAAACATCCATATGGACTCGATTTAGACTTTACTTTATTTGTATGTGACAAATAAGTTTATATGTCGTCAGAAAAAAAAGTGTTTCCCAAAAGATTCTGTTTTCCCCCTCGGCGAAGCCACGCCCCGCGATGCTGTCTGTATCTATAGTTCTGGATATAATATACAATATACAAAATGTGGCCCTCGATGAAAAACGTTTGGACACCCCTGGATTAGAAGAAAATGAGAAAATATTATTTGTGTGTGCATGCCGTCAGAAAAGTAGCGGCCCTTTTAATGACAACAAACGGTACGATAGATTCATGGAGTGAGGAGACCAGCTTCACTCGAGTGGAGGAGAGGCCACCGCTTTACGGAATATAACCTTCGAAGACCGACAGCAATGGTGTCGTTAAAGATAAGACACACGCCATAAACATTTGTGTCTTTCAGCCATGACATTATGCACGCTCACAGTGTGTAGATGTCGGGGTCGGTCTGGGGGTTTGGGCCGCTTCGATGTCGCCCTTAGTGGGTGAGATGGGGACAGACGATAGGAAACCTGAGCAAACAAATCGCGGGGTCGGCCCGTTAGTCCGACAACCCGTTCGTCCGACGTCTCATTATTCTGAAAAGGTCCCATTGAGTAGGGGTTGAAAAATAAAATCAGGTTCAGGCAAGAGTCCACTGACCTTAAGGTTAGGGCCAATGGTTGTATATGGCTCTCTAATCCACAACACAACTGGGTTAGAGATGTTGGACTAATGGCACCTCTGCTCAATGGTAAATCTTCGGAATAATGAGACGTCGGACTAATGGGTTGTCGGACCAATGGCATGGCATGGCACCACTTGGTGATGTCACAAGGTGGCCTCAATATCCAGGATCTTTATCTCTTCATTTCAGCCATCAAATTGCCTTAGTTTAGGCCCTTTTTTTTTAGGTAACCTATAAATTCAGTTCTTACTTCTTTTATTAACCTCTTATTTATTTATTTATTTGAACAGGGACAGTGTACAATATACATTAGCCTCAGAAAGGAGAGATGCATTGTACCAGGTTATAGCACTTGTGCTAATTTCCACCTGTAGTCCCTGGGCCTATTGTACATGTTTTTGGTGGTAGGGGAAACCGGAGTACCCGGAGGAAACCTACGCAGACACGGGGAGAACATGCAAACTCCACACAGAAAGGCCCCGTCCAGGTGGGAATCGAACCCGGACCTTCTAGCTGTGAAGCATAAGCGCTAACCGCTGTGCTACCGTGCCGCCCCCTTAAGCCCCACCTTAACCAAGTACATTTTCTCCAGTTCAGATTTACCCAAATCTAAAAGCTCCTCGACTGGAGCCTACAGCCCTACAGGCCAGGGTAACGCCTCATTTGAATGCCTACGATACTCATCTAAGCTTCTTCCTTGTTTTTGTGGTCGGGTTTTAGTTGTTTTTTGTTGTGTGGGTTTTGTCATGTTTTTGCCACATTTTCTCCATGTTTTCGCTGTTGTGTTGCGTTTCGGTTGAATTTTTTCTAGCGTTTCGGCCGCATTCTGTTTTAAAACAGTAGCGACACCGTGACAAAGCCCCCAAAACGTGCCGAAAAGGCAACACAAAACAGAAGTAAACGCAACAAAAACGATGAAAACGAAACAAAAATTAGGAAAGAGCTTTGGCCTTAGCTTTCAAATGAGGCGTTACCCTGGCTCATAGGCTGTAAGCTCTCTGGTCAAGAAGTTTTTAAGGGTCACCACGGTTCCCTCCCCCCTTAAATTCACCAAACAACCCCGTACAAAACACAGTGTACTTTTGGGGGCTGAGTCATCTGGAAAACTAACAATTATTTATCAGCAGCCAGTTCTTTCACACGTTGGGAACAAAAGTAGGCGTCAGTCACACTCACGCTGGGTGTTAAGAAACCGAGGAACAGCTAGTGTTGAGAGGACTTGGTGAAGTTTTAACTTGTTAAACATCAGCCCGGGTCAACTTTAGCGCACAGATTATCTGCCGAATACAGTAGTGTCGTGATTTGTCTGTGTAACCCTGAACATAATATCTCTCCCTCATCCTGTCGTATATTGTTTCTTCACCAAATTAGGTGATCATATAGTAGCAGGCAGTCTTGCAGGATATATTTGAATCCGTATGTAATCTACAGCCATTGTCATCAATAGTTTTGTATTAAAATTTCAGTCGGTAAGGATTACATAACATAAAGGGGGGTTTCAAAGCCTTGGATTTTTGGTAACGAGTGCCCAAGTAGTAAGGCTTCAACAAATGTACAAACGGAACACTGTCCCAACAGTCTGTTCCAACCAGGGACTAGGTGGTTCCCGACCTGGGGGGCGGGCCAGCTACAGGAACCACTGGGAGGTGAATTTTTAAAGAAATAACCAGAATGCTCACTATAGCCACTAGGGGGCAGCCAAAATAAAAAAAAAGGGTTGTAACAAAATCTGAACAAGCTCCTGACTCATGCTTTGCTTACATGCTACAGAACAATAAGACCATGTCAGTGAGATTAGCTGATAAACAACGGTCAACACCATAATCATTCTGAACATAACGTGAAGTACAGACAAAGTACAAACACATAGACACTAACAACTGATTCACTGGTAGGCAGTCACCCTCTCTGCGTAGAGAAGTGCAAGACGAGGATAAAAGAGAACGGTGGACGGAGGTCTGGACTTCACTTCTTCTCTCTCTCTGAAGTCACCAGCTGGTTATTCTGCTCTGTAACTTTGTAACCAGGAACAATGGCAATAAAAGCCTTGACAAGTGTAAGTCATTATTATTTATTAGGCTACAGTTCTGTTGACCAAATGTGCTCTATTTTAAAATCACAGCTCATTATTATTATGGAAAAAATGTGGAATTTCAGCCCACGGCCCAAAATGAGTTTGACACCCTTAGACCACATGACATGGCATGAAATAGGGTCCGATAGAGGGGGTGTTGAACCGAGGTGTGCACGCGTGTTGTTGGCAGAGCGATCCATGTCAAGGCTTTAACACAAGCAGAGGAGTGTTATGATTGTTATTTCCTCTAATCACCAATATAATTTAGCATGGGGATGAGAGAGTAATGCAGCAGTGTGGCTGATTTATAAGAAAGAGAAAGACAGATACAGTTCCAATGAAAAGTTTAAGACCACTTGAAAAATGACAAGAAACAATCACATTTTGCATGGTTGGATCTCAACAAGGTTCAATATGCATCAAGAAGAAATGGGAGTGAGACAAAAAACATAGTCTGTTTTTGCAGCTGATCAAAAGTTTAGGACCACATGCCTTTAAAAGGCCAAATCTGTGCAAAAATGTGGATTTGGTGTCATTTTCTGTCAGGTATTCACACTGTCATGACGTCCTGATGCCAAAGGCAAATAATTCAACCTGGATGGACTCACACAGACGAAAGCAGTGATTAGGGAGATTTATTGACATGTGTATTAGTTCTGGCGATCAGACCCCGGTGATAGACATCGATGTACAAGTCAGTGTAGGTAAACAGCTTGGAGTTAGGGATGTCTTCTCCGGAGCCTGGACACTGGTGGTGGTATAGAAGATCATCGGGAATGCGCGGGTAGAAGCCGTGAAGGAAGAGGCGGAGATGGGGTGGAGGTGGGTCGCAGCACAGCTAGGAAGCGAACGGATCATGATTGCTGGGGCTTAAAAGCGGGACCGATGGCGATGATTGGCTGCTATGGAGGAGCGGCTCTGACGCTGATGTGGAGGTGTGGACCCTTCAGGAGTGATCACTGGCTGGAGGTTGATGATGCTGTGTTTGTCTACCAGGCTGAATTGACGCCTAGGCTTCATATAAATAAATTATGTTTTTGAACGTGTTTTGGTTGTTGAGCTGCATAAGCAGGGAAGCAATAAGACAGAACCTGAGGGACATCATGACAGTGTGAAAACCTGACAGAAAATGACACTGAAGCCACATTTCTGCACAGATTTGGCTTTTTAAAGGCATGTGGTCCTAAACTTTTGATCAGCTGCAAAAACACACTATTTTAGTGTTAACTAAAAACACACTATTTTAGTTTAATGGTTGTTTTCAATAAAAGCTTTACAAATGTTTTTTGTCTCAGTCCAATTTCTTCTCGATGCATTTTATAGGTCTACTTGAAACGTTAATATGATCCAAACATGCAAAATTAGATTTTTTTGGGTGTGGCCATTTTTCAAGTGATCTTACACTTTTGATCAGGACTGTATTGGAGCTGTATAAGCTCCAAACTGGTGCATTTGGAGTTCTTTCTTACCTCTTTTCTGCAGCTCTGCAACCCCTCGTCTTTATAGGTTTTATAAGTAGCAGGCAGACAAACTAATATATCACAGGGGATACGCTTCACCTCTGACATGAGTTTTCTGGCTGATCCATACAAAGATTATTTAGTCCTTTGGATGGTTGTTTGAAATGAATGGATCCCAAAGATGCGTCTCTCATCAGGGAGCCGTAAAAGCCGACACAATTGGTAACCTGTTTTTTTTCGTAACAAAAAAAAAAAAGCCAACTTCCAGAGTGGTAAAACAAGTTGTGACAAATTTCATCGGACCCCCCACCTTTTCTTTTCACGCAGTGTCCCGGGAGAGCCACATTAGTGCATGTGTGACCTGCTTCCCCTGTCCAGTCTGCTCCTGGACACACACACACACGCACACACACACACACACGATGCATTAAGAGTGAGGAATGCTCCCGGACACCAAAACAACAGAAGTGACCCACATGTGCGTTTGTCCAGGCTGGCTCCGATTTGAAAATAACACACCACATGCTTGTTTTGTACTCTAGGCTCGCGGGTAGAGCTACACACATCAAGGGGATCACAGAGAGGGTACAGCGGGCAAGTACAAAATAGACCAACAACACAAATGCACTGTAATGTGCTATGAGATACCTTGTTTTTCGTGCTGCAAATCATATGTAGGAGAAACTGGGAGAGCGTTCAACATCAAGAGGGAAAGTACACGATCAGAATGTGAAAAGGAAACAGCGAACGTGTGCACACGAGCCGTCAGACGACAAGCAGAACAAGAGCATCGGCACAGAGAGCAACGAATACCACTGTTGGATCAGAGTAGCCATCGAGAGCCGGGACGAGGGGGCGTACCAACTGTCTCACACCCGGGACACAGTTCTGAAGAAGTCGGACTGCAGATGGCGCCGTCAGCCTGCTACTACGAGCAGGAAGACAGAGCCAAAAAACGGTTTAAATCAGCTGACCAGACACGTCACAGCAACACCACAGGACAACTTTTGAGGAAGGCCACAGTTGTAGCTGAAACAGTCGGGTATGAAATAATGCACAGGTTTGGCATGAGAACATATCAGCAACAATCAGGGATCAGTTGGGTATAGCAGCATGTGGCGTATTTTTTAAAGAAGGACATTAGTGATTTTACGAATCATTGGTCTGTAGAGCGGAGACAATGATTAAATGTTTAGGACCACATGCCTCTAAAAGGCCAAATCTGTGCAGAAATTGTGTATTCAGTTTCATTTCCTGTCACGTATTCACAAAGGTTCTCATTTTAAACGTGGTCGGGTTGTTGAGCTGCATGAGCAGAGCCTCTTGCAGCGCGTCATCTCTGTTGATGTGGGACGCAGTAACAGTCATTTTTAATGCCCTAAAAGATCCTGAGGGTTATGGAACAAAAAAGTCAAGTGGAAGACCCAAAAAATGTCTGCCATGACACGGGACGATCCTCGACCCAAATGAAGCCGTTACTGGAGTCGACTGTAGCTGGACGTCCCGACCACGTTCAAAATGATGATGTTATTTTGCCTTTGGCATCAGGATGTCATGACAGCGTGAATACTTCAAGAAAATCACTGAATGCACATTTTTATTGCCTGCTCATGCCAGACTCCTGTGTGCACTCGAATCATTTCGAACTGCACAGCAGTCTGGGGTCCATGGCCAAAATCTTCACATGGATTTTGGGACCAATCACAGAACGAGGAGGGACGGTAAGACGATGACGCACTATTCGACATACAGAAGCGTGTAGTTTGTTTACGGGTAAAAAATAAAACAAGTTTCTTCACGGATCCAACATGACAGCAGCAGACGCGAAGCCATCTTTCGATCAAGCTTTAGGCCATGTTCTAAATAGTTCAGCTCGAAGGTTTACAGCGGATACGTCATCCGTCATCCGATACGATGATACGATTGGCTATGGCTTCATGCAGACGCATGATAGACAATCGTAGCGCCCAATAAACGGCTATGGACAATCGTAACCACACCTCTCCTAAGAAAAAATCAATTGGTGGTCCCAGACTAAATATAACTTGTGATATTTTGTCTGGCAATAGCCAGGTTACATTTTTGCACAGATTTGGCCTTTTTAAAGAAAGGCTTTTGAGCTTTTCCTTTTGATCAGCTGCAAAACAGACTATTTCAGTTTATGCGTCGTTTTCAATAAAAGCTTTACTAAAAATCCTTTTTGTCTCACTCCCATTTCTTCTTGTTACATATTGAAGTTCTACTTGGAACCTGGTTAAGATGAAACCATTTTTCATCTGGTCTTAAACTTTTGATCAGGATTATTCAGATTTAGATCCATGTGTGAACAATCGGGATCAACAAGAATCATCTCACTGTCATGAGCAGCTGAAAGTGTACAGTTACCAGAGGTTTGCAGCTCTGTTCCGAGTTACCACTATATTAAGAGTGACACAGTATTGAACTTTTAAACTGTAACTTGGAGTTTTGTTTGTGACCAAAGTCCAAAAACATAATTCACAACAAATGATGTTAAAATAAGCTAAAACCTCATCAAGCTCCTCTGATAGGATGAGTGACATTAAGCAGATTATTCTCTTGTAGATAGACAGCATGTGTTACATCATTACCGCAGACAGGATATTTGTGCAGATTTCGTGAGCTGAAGTGTGCCAGATTCACTGCCCGAGGCTGCAGCAATCCCAATATGACTATAAGCTTTTACTTGCCACTAAAATGGAAGTGTCAGCATGTAAAAGATTAGTTCTGTTAGCTCCAGGTAAACACTGTGACATGCTCAAACGCCGCTGTGAACCGTGAAAGTGTCTGGCCGAGTGAGAATATGCCAAAGTCGGGTCCAGTTTTGTGGTTAGGTAAAATAGAATCAAACTGGGAGCGCACTCTTCCAAAACAAACATGTTGCACACTAGGCAGCATCGGCTCTTTTCTGCAGCAATGTCATTGATTTGATGCGTTATCCCCTTTGCCTTGTTGTACATGTTTTACAAAATGTGTGTGTGTATATATATATATATATGTACTTGGATGGGAGAATGAGAATGAATGTAGTGAGTGAGTGAGTGGTTGGTGGTGGTCGGAGGGGCCTCGCTTCCGTCAGTCTACCCAAGGGCAGCTGTGGCTACAATAGTAGCCAAGTATGAGAGCATTCACTACCAAGTATGGAGTGAATGAATAGTGCAATGTAAAGTGTCTTTGAGTGTCCAGAAAAGCGCAATATAAAACCGATGCATTATTATTATTTTTATTATAAAAAAATGTATTCAGTGCTGTGAAAAGAGCCACATAATAGAATACATAATACATTGTAAATATTTAATAATATTAACAACACTATAAAGACCCCTCCTGGAACCGCCACCTTAACGTGGTGGAGGGGTTTGAGCACTCGAATGATCCTAGGAGCTAAGTTGTCGGGGGCTTCGTGCCGCTGATCTGTTCCCAACAGTCAAAGTTGGGTGGCGTTGTGGCAACTGACATAAATATTCTCTCCATACCCCACTTGGTCACATTAGCAATACAAACCTGCTGTAATTACCACAACCAATAAAGTCCAATACATTACTGCAATAGAGATTAAATGCGATTTTTACACAGTAAAAAAACATCACAGATATATATTTCTTGCATCAATGTAGTTGAAACTTATAACTTTGGCCATTTGATGTAATGAGGGTCACACACCTTTGAGGGTTCACTTACCCTGATGAAGAGTTAAATGCATTGGTGTCGTAAATATTAAAAAAAAAAATATTTGAGAGTGCCTCAGCTTCCTCTCATCTTCCTGTATACAGTGTCGGCTCCAGAACAAACTGACTCTGGTTCAACTAGAGATTCTCTCCATTTAAATATATTGCAATGCCCCTGAAACTGAAGGTGCAAACATTCAAAAGGGAGCTGCAATGCACCCTTTTCACCCCTGTGAATCCTGCCTGTATAAATGTTGTGTTTAGGTTGACTTTGTAAACTGTAGCACGCAAAGTAAGGTGCAAATCACAATCATACAATGGCCTGTAGTATTGGTGGTTATGAAATCCAGTTCAGGGCTCAGAGTTGAGCAGACGGATGGTAAAAGCTCCTCTTTGACCGCTCAGTCTTAATCATGAGGCAGCAGAGAGAGAAGAGTGACAGTCCGGGGTGGCTGGACTGGGACCCCCATGACCTAACTTGGCACGATCGGAACAATAACTCTCAGATTTTTTTTTATACACACTGGGATATCAGTCTGAGTAGCCCCTCTTGTTCGCCACTTGAGCCAAACTCAAAAGGATCCGTGTAGTCAGATTTATGTTTATGTTCGGTCAGTCGTTTGTGAGCAGCACCACTCTTGGGAAACAGAACTTCACTTAATAACACTCTACGGAGGGCGCGCAGGAGAGTCGAGAGTTAATCGGCAGTAATCCACTCAGCCAAACAGACCTTCCACACAAGATGCTCTAGCCACAATCGTGCCTGGGTTAGTTAAAGAATACCTCATTGTGATACCTCATTTAAAAACCCTTCTACTTTCTAAAAATATGTGCGAGTCCTGTGTGAGTGAAACACAACTTGCATCACATTTGCCGTTTTTAACCCGAATCATAACCTAAATCCCTGACCCAATCCCTAACGCTAGCCCCCTGATCAGGAAGTAGGGCAAGTAACATGTTAATAAGATGTGCGGGCAATGTTGATGTAAAGAAGAGGAGAGAGAAGTGGAAGCGCTTGTTCTAGTCAGCGCTGCGTGTAGCACACGCTTCAGCCAACCCCTATTGTTAGGCGACCGGCGAAAGCACTGTTGTGTATACACAAGACTGCAACTTCGTCTTGAGCAACGTTGTTGGTGCCCCAGGCGGAAGATCGGGCCCTCTCAGTGGGAGTTTGACGTCTCTGAGGTGGAGGTACTTCTTCACTGTGGTGTTCTTGGTGCATTATGAAGTTTCTGACGAAGGCTGCAGTAGAACGCATATTAGTCCGACAACCCATTAGTCCGACGTCTCATTATTCCGAAAATGTTCCATTGACTAGGGGAGCCATTTGTCCAACATCTCTTTAGTCAGAAAAAAACAAAAAACATTAGTCCGAAGTCCCGTTGGTCCAGACCGTTAACAACGGAGAGGTGCTCAGAGTCCGCTGAAGCGAAGAGAATAGCTATTTCGCATTTAACACTAGAACCGCCGCAGCTCGTCTGATTGTTTGTAATGCTAACTAATATTAGGGTTAGTGTTCGAGTGTTTATGGTCGGACCAACGGGACTTCAAAACCAATGGGCCTGTTTTATTCTGACTAAAGAGATGTTGGACTAATGGCACCTCTGCTAAATGGTAAATCTTCGGAATGATGAGACGTCGGACTAATGGGTCGTCGGACCAATGGCATGGCACCCATAGAACACAGAAAGATAAATACATTACATAACATTTCTTATATGCGGGATACTTAGTCATAATCGCACTAATGGAGGTGAATCGGGAGAGCGGCAAACGTCGGCTGACAAGACATCATGTGGTGTTCAAATGATCGATCGAGGTCAAAATCGCTTTTTACGAATGTTCAGACCTGGCGCTAACAAACCGCGGAAACATTAGGGCAAGGAACCACCGAGAGCGCTCTTTAAATCCACTTTCAGATGGCATCAGGAAATTGAGCCCGGCTAGATTACACCACACATGAGGGTAAACACAATTTGGAGAAATCTTTATTTGGGATGTTTGCCGAGGATTAACACAGGCCACTAAAATCCAAGCAATCAACTTCTAATAAAACAGCATTGGACAGAGAGAGAGAGAGAGTGAGATTGGTGGCTTTTCGTGACTTGCAAGTCAGCTAATATCATAAATCCACTCTTTGCTACTTCTCGAGCAAACGCCCGAAGCCACAATCCCCCATACATCTAATTGGGGCTTGTCCACTCCAACACTTTAATTTCCCCACACTTAATTTTAATGCATTTTTTAAGTTGTTGGAGCGTTCCCAGGCATACTCATAATTGCACCACGACTCTGGGGGAACGCGCGCCGCCGTAAGAAGAAGCTCCCGGCTCGTTCGCACTCAAGATTTTCTGCTCCCTGACAGATAAGGCGTAAAATAAATACGTGGCCCACGGGTTGATTTCACTGCTGAGAGGATCAAATCTTCAGCGAGACTGGCTTTGTTGAACATTTTCAAGGCAAGGCAAGGCAAGTTTATTTGTAGACCACAATTCATACACAAGGCAATTCAAAGATTAAAATAAAATGACAAGAAAACAGATAAAATCAATCATTAAAACATCAACATAAAAATTAATCAATTACAGTAAAAGGCAAGAGTGCAGATAAAATACTTTCAGTTTTCATCTGCTCGGGTAAAAAGAGCTGTTTTCAGCCTGGATTTGAACATTGTCAGAGTTGAGGCCTGTCTCAGATCCTCATGAAGACTGTTCCAGATTTTAGCTGCCCGAAACTGAAACGCAGCCTCACCGTGTTTAGTCCTGACTCTGGGAACCACCAGGAGACCCCTCCCTGAAGTTCTCAGGGCCCGAGATGGTTCATACGGCTCTAACATGTCAGAGATGGACTTTGGTGCTAAACCATGAAAAGACTTGCACACAAGCAGAGCTGTTTTAAATTCTATTCTCTGAGTGACAGGAAGCCAGTGCAGAGACCGGAGCACTGGACTAATATGGTCGTATTTCCTGGTTCTTGTCAGGACTCGAGCAGCAGCGTTCTGGATGTACTGCAGCTCTAACAGCTCGTTTAGAAAGGCCAGTGAGCAGCCGTTACAGTAGTCTAACCTGCTGGAGACAAACGCATGGATGAGTGTCTCTAAGTCTGGTTTTGACACTATTCCTCTGATCTTAGCGATGTTTTTCAGATGGTAAAAAGCTGATGATGTTATTGCTTTAATGTGGCTGTTTAAGTTCAGGTCTGAGTCCATGATTACTCCTAGATTTCTAACCTGATTTTTTGGTTTTAGAGAGAGAGACTCAAGGTGACTGATAACACTTTGTCTTTGTGTCTGTGGGCCAAAAACAATTATCTCAGTTTTGTCTGAGTTTAGTTGGAGAAAGTTGTTTTGCATCCACAAACTGATCTGTTCGATGCAGTGACAGAGAGTATCTATTTGTGTAAAGGTCTACAAGTCTTACATTGAAAGCAATCCACATGGAATGTAGCTTTTGTAAAGAATATACTGAAACATGTGCGCATCTATTGTGGAACCGCGTTGATAGTGCACGTTTAGGCGCATCCAGGTGTAGATATGGGCGGGTTAAAAGGATGAAAGGAAGAGGTGAACAGCGGAACACGAGCTGAGTCTCCTTCAGTGTCACCAATACGCCGCACACAGAGAAATGTATTACTATCATTGCTCAAATGGTCAATTGAATAGGCTGGTTTTATGGTGTTAGCGAACTTTATTCTCATTCTGTTGGCAATTCAGATGCGCAGCCGACTATATTCTCCTCGCCGCAGGATACGTAATCTGCAGCGAGGAGATAGTAGCGAGCGATGTGTCTGAAACGCCAACAGAACGAGCGCACTATAGAGTACTGCATAAAACGGCACAGTGAATGAAGAGTTAGAGGCTTTGGTGGACGTTAAGACACGGCCTCTGTGTCCAGCCCTCTGATGTCATGAAGTGGTGCTCATTGTTTTAAGTCCCCCAACTTCACCATACGCACGTTTTTGTTTTTGCTGATAAAACCCATTTTAACACACTGAGTGCCGCGCTGTTTTGGGGATTTAGCTGTAGGAGTGCCAACAATCCAGACCATTTTTCATGATATTTGTAGCACCACAAGGTATTCAATGTTACAGCTATGGACATATGCTATGGTTTGTTTGAAAGGTGAGACTCTAAGCTCTCAGTAGATGAGAACAGTTTAATTCTATGTACCTCGGTTCCTGAGAAATATAAGCTAAACTGAGGCTAGTTTTGATCAAAGTCAAAGATTTTTTTCTAGAAACAGAGATATTGAGTGTTTTATGAAACATTCTCCTTTCTGATCAACTCCTCTCTCCTCCTCCTCTCTCCTCCTCCTCTCTCCTCCTCTCTTCTCCTCCTCTCTTCTCCTCTCTCCTCCTTTCTTCTCCTCTCTTCTCCTCCTCTCCTCTCTTCTCCTCCTCTCCTATCGTCTCTCCTCCCTTCTCCTCCTCTCTCCTCCTTTCTCCTCCTCTCTTCTCCTCCTCTCTCCTCCTTAGTTCCTCCAGGCACTAATGTTATGAGAAGAGGTAAATGCCTAAATATCTCAGTTTCAAGTAAATTTTCAAGGACCACAGTGTGTTGCCTGCTGTCAATGGTCATCTTGAAACACTTTCACTGGGACGGAAAAGTCAAGTTAAAAAACTACGGGTAACCATGGACTCAGACCTGAATTTTAACAGTAAGAATAAGTCAATATATCAGTGGCCTATTACCATTTAAAAAAACATTGCCAAAATAAAAAAACATAGTTTCAAAACCAGATTTGGAGAGATTAATTCATGCGATTGTCTCCAGTCGGCTAGACTATTGTAAGAGCCTGTTCACTGTCCTTTCCAAACGAGCTGTTAGACAACTGCAGTATATTCAAAATGCTGCAGCTCGAGTCCTGACCAGAACCAGGAAATATGACCATATTAGTCCAGTGCTCCGGTCTCTGCACTGGCTTCCTGTCGCTCAGAGAATAGAATTTAAAATAGCCCTGCTTGTGTACAAGTCCCTTCCTGGTTGGGCACCAAAGTACATCTCTGATATGTTATACCTGTATGAACCACCTCGGGCCCTGAGATCCTCAGGGAGGGGTCTCCTGGTGGTTCCCAGAGTCAGGACTAAACACGTTGAGGCTGCGTTTCAGTTTCACGCAGCAAAAGTCTGGAACAGCCTCAGTCAACCTTGACTATGTTTAAGTCCAGGCTGAAAGGACACCTTTTTACTGCTGCCTATGGCAATTGATTGTATTTGAACACATTTTAATATATACATACATATTTTTCTAATGTAATTTTTTAATGTAATTGTATTGTGTGCTTTTTATTGCATTTTTCTTGTGTTTGGGTGTCTGGTGCTGCTGTGAGGCACATTGAGTTGTACATGTACATGAAATGTGCCATACAAATAAACTTGCCTTTCCGCAGATTGATCGCTTTTTTAACAGCCTGGTTCTCGGATTGAAGACTTTAATGGGATGTTTCTCAGCTGTTATAATATAGAATATAACCATTTAAAAACTCAGAAAAATGTAAAATCTCAACTGTTTCAATCTTTCCATGGGAAGCCGCTCTGCTATGTCAAACGCGCTCCAGATAGAGAGAGAGAAGTGTCGGCTTTACAGCTGTTCGCTGCATAGTACCACGCCCCCTCGGACAAAAGAAAGAAAGAAAAGAAACCCAATAATATATATGAAATGTCCAGATTGTGACTTTTCACAAGTTTTTGATCGTCATTTATAGGGCTCTACGGTCTTGCGTCAAAAATCAAGCGAAGGTGAATACAACACTCTTGGCTTCATTGAAAACAATGGGAGATCGCTGGCATTGGGGGGTTGTCATTGGATCTGAGAGGATTTATGAAGGTGAATAATTGTCGGATTGTGATGAAAAGTCATTTGATTACCACAATAACCTGCCTATTAAGGCAAAAGTCTGATGTAAACAGAAATTGGCCTTAATTGGTCTCGAATAATGTTTGTACAAACTGTCAAGAGGTTGCCTAATAACTTTGTGCTGAGTTTAACACATTTATGTTCGCATTTTGGGAAATAATCTAAATTAAACGTAATGCTGACTAGAAAATGTTTTAGAGACTCTTAAGTCATGCTTTCTAGAAAGAAAGTTGCCCAACACGTGTCATGACATTAAACATGTGATTAACCATTTATGTTATGTTTAAAGCAAAGTAGATCGTAGAATTTGGAGCCTGATGTGTCCGGCACGGTTACGTTAAACTTGAAAACATCCATCAATTTTCTTCTTTATCCGGGGCCGGGTCGCGGAAGCAGCAGTCTCAGCAGAGATGCCCAGACTTCCCGATCCAAGCACACCTCCTCCAGCTGCTCTGGGGGGACCCCGAGGCGACACCAGGCCAGCTCGGAGGCATAATCCCACCAGCGTGTCCTGGGCCTGCAAACCGCAGCCCAGTGCGCACTGAAGGTCCTGATTTGATGAAGCCAACAGAACAACATCGTCTGTAAACAGTAGAGATGAGATTCTGAGGTTCCCAAACTGGACACCCTCCGGCCCCTGGCTGCGCCTACAAATACTGTCCATATAGGTAATGAACAGAACCGGTGACATAGAGCAGCCCTGGCGGAGACCAACACGCACCGGGAACAGGTCTGACTTACTGCCGGCAATGTGAACCAAGCTCCTGCTGCGGTCATACAGGGAACGGACCGCCCTTAGCAGAAGGCCCCGGACCCCATACTCCCGGAGCACCCCCCACAGGGCACCACGAGGCACACGGTCAAACAAGCTGGCACAAGCTGCAGCACGCTTGGCCTGCCGGTACCTCTCAGCTGCCTCCAGAGTCCCACAAGCCAACAAGGCCAGGTAGGACTCCTCCTTTAGCTTGACGGCATCCCTTAGTTCTGGGCGCCACTACCGGGTTCGGGGATTGCCGCCGCGACAGGCACCAGAGACCTTACGGCCACAACTACAAACAGCCGCATCGACAATGGAGGAGGAGAACATGGTCCACTCGGACTCCATATCCCCAACCTCCCTCGGAATCTGGGTAAAGCTCTTCCGGAGGTGGGAGTTGAAGGATCCACCAGATGTTCCCAACAGAACCTCACAACACGTTTGGTCCTGCCAGGTCTGACCGGCTTCTTCCCCTGCCAGCGGATCCAGCTCACCACCAGATGTTGATCGGTTGACAGCTCAGCCCCTCTCTTCACCCGAGTGTCCGAGACACAAGCTCAGGCTCCTTCCCCCCCAGCGAGGTGACGTTCCATGTCCCGAACGCCAGAAGCTGCGCACGCGGACCAGGTTGTCGAGGCACCTGCCTTTGACTGCCACCCAGTCCTCCCTGCACCCAACCCCTACGGATCCCTCTGCGGGTGGTGGGTCCACAGGGGGGCGGGCCCACGTCGTCCTTTCGGGCTGTATCCGGACAGGCCCCCTCCGTGACCACCAGACGCTCGCATTTGAGCCCCAACCCAGGCCTGGCTCCGGGGTGGGGCCCCAGTTGCGCTATACCGGGCGACATCACGGTCCTTGATTGAATATTGTCCATAGAAGTCTTCTGAACTGCTCTTCGTCTGACCCGTCACCTAAGACGTGTTTGCCATGGGAGACCCTACCTACTTATTTGGGTGCTCAAATAACCCCACCACGTTAAGGTAGCAGTTCACGGGGTTGTAAAACATAATCCACACAAAGCCCTGCAGATGTCGATTCTAATCATTGACTTACTCAGTTTATAAGACTGAAGCTGTAGTTCTGACAAAATGGAACATCCAACCACACAAAAGCTTTTAGGCCTGATTTACGGAGAAAAACCCAGTTTATTGAACAGGATCTGTCACTCACAGGCAAAAACGCTGTTTCATTCCGCCACTGTTTTCACCTTCGCATCTGCGGTGCTCTGAAAGTACCCGGATGCTAGAAGAGCCCTATTTCAGTTCTGTTCATCACAGAGCTACCAAAATCACACAACATTTATCAAGAGATGAGGTAAATAGCGAGTGTAAGCTGTAAAATAAAATATGCTATTTTGTGGACATGCTGCACCTGATTTAACTTTTGAAATGATGTATGTCACAGAAATGGGGCCACAAATCTAATACGTAAATAAGAACATGCTTTGTGAGTAAAAAATACACAAATGACTGCTGCTGTTCCACTTTTTGCACGTAATCAAATGCTTAGTAAATGACCCCCAAAGTGTATTAGAATGTTTAGTTTCGTATTCAAAAAACCCTGCAAAAACGAGATTTTAAGTTTTTGGCACTCAATGTTTCATTGTGTCTTTTATGTGCCTCCACAGAGATATTTTACATTTACGTATAATTTATCACGTCTACATAATGGAAATTATAGTAAGGAGTGGGAGCCAAGTCTGGCCACGATTTCTGAATCGGCCTGGATCTCCCTCTGCAGGCAGCTGTGGAAATGACATGCCTAAAGAACAGTTAACACAAGCTTTCACTTTTGACTAACGGCATCCTGACAAATCAATAATGGCGTGATGAACAGACTTTGAGTCCCCTCTGTGCCAGTGGATGACGAGTTCAGGCATTTGTTTGCTAATAAATAGTTTTAACATGTGAAATACTGTATGCCAATATGTCCAAAGATGTGGCATAATAGGACCTTTTTATGCATTTGTTTTAGTTGTTGGAGCGTTCCCAGCCAAACTCATCCTCACACCACTCTTCTGGGTGGATAGAAGCTGCTGGTTCTGTTTCGTATGGGCTACGCCCTCTACGGGCTTCGCTATTGGTTATAACCCGAGGCATCGCCTCGCGCCTGAGAGATAAAAACATCTACCCGCTCCAATCATGTCAAGGTGATGGTATATCCATCTGGGGTATAAAAACCCCATCTGCCCACCGCTCATCTCCTTTTTTAACTCAGCGTTTGAGAGAGCAAGTTCTTTTCAGAACTCACTTCTACGAGCACGTTCTTCTCAGAACGATACTTCTAACTTACCTTCAGGATCTTCTCGCCGCTTCTCTGCTCGAAGATGACTTCACCTGCCGGTGTCGAGCTCCGCAGATGCGGCAAATGTCCCTCCATTCTCCTCCCTGAGGATCAGCACGAGCTGTGCTTCCGCTGCCTCGGTTGGCACCATGCAGCGGGTGATGCTGACTGCCAGGCGTGCTTAGCGCTCTCCCGGGAAGAGCGCGAGCGTCGCCGGGGTTTCATGGGTCCGGATTCACCAGAACGGCCAGCTCAGGACGCTGTGCCCCTGATTCAGGACCCAGCCCCTTCAGCAAGCCCCAGGAGGAAGGAATGGAGTGAATATGATGAGGAGGATGATCGTCGCTGCTACGACGAAGACGCTGCCTCTATCTTCTCCGAGACGCCGTCCGGGCTACAGGGGGATCGTTATCCTCTCGACTATCTCCCCGCGTTGTTTGCGTCTGCCGCAGACCGAATGGAGATTCCTCTGCCCCCGTCTCAACCTGCTGCTCCGGTGGAGGACTTCACCGAAGGCTTAGCTAGCCGTTCCCGCCGAAAGCCGCGCCCTGTCGTGATGTGCCCGGCTATGACACCGATCATGCACTTTGCTCAGCGTGAATGGGCTCATCCTCTCGCGGCAAAACATCCTGCACTGGGGTACGGGCCGTATTCCACGGTGCAGGACTGGACGTGGCGGTCCGGGGTTCCGCCGATTGAGGACGGAGTCAGGATGTCCCTCCTTCCGTCCTCATCCCCTTGGCCAGGCGATAAAACGTTGCTTCCCTCTGACAAGGATAAGCTTACGATGGCCGTTTTAGATCGCTGCTATGCTAACGCCGCTCAGGTAGTGGCGTTAGCTAACATGGCTTTTCTGGCGGGCTCGCTGGATAAGCTCATCCACGGACGCTCCGAGCTGGCCCTGGAGGAGCTCGAGGAGGTCCAGATTACGGTGGCGTCTTTTCTCCGTATGTCCCAGGCTTTCGCCATTGACGGTGGCCGTTCAATGGCGGCGGCTCAGGTGGGATCTCGTCATTTGTGGCTGGGGCTTTCCTCGTTGAAGGATCAGGAGAAGCGTCAACTACTCGATCTCCCGGTTTCCACGTCATCATTGTTTGGCCCTGACATCCAGGCAATGGTCGAGCGCCTCGATGCTGCCTCCAAAGCCTCCCAGCAGCTGGGACCGCATCTCCGTCCCCAGTGGGACCGTCAGCGCTCTGAACGGCGGGGAGGGGCTCAGCGGCGCGAGCGCCGTTTTCATCCCCCATCTCCTCCGCGGAGACGCGACACTCCGGGTTCATCCCAGACGGATCCAGCGCGTTCTCCGAGACGGGACCAGCGGAGGGACCGTGGATCTGGACCAGCGCATCGACGTCCGGGCGCTGACACCAGAGGGGGGAAACGGGGGCATTTTGTTTACAATAAAGGCCGTGCTTCGGCCCGTTACATTGTAAAGGAGCATGCTTCGTCTCTTATTTGCAGCGGAGACGCGCTGAGAGCGTCTGCCGTTCATGAGTCTTCTACTCCTCCCGCTGCTTTCCGCAGCACGCCACGGCTTCGTATTCTCCTACCGGAACGTACGGGGGATACGTCACGGCGGCCGGTACCTTTGACCCATCCGCGGAGCGGCATTGCGGACTCGGATCATGTCACTCCGCGGGCTGGGGCTGCCTCTAAACCTCCGCTTGGCAGGAGGCGGGGCAGCCCTTGGAGCGTGCAGGGGAGTGAGACTGTTCAGTCTAAGAAGCGTAAGTCCTCTCTTGACGGCGCGCCGTCCTCGGCCGCGGCGGCGCCGCTGTCCGGGGGTGGGGAATCCCCGCAGCCCTTTTCATCAGGGCCCCCCACGTCCTACCCCGCAGGCCGGGGTGGAGGTGGGCGGGCCTTCTCCGTTTCTACTCCGCGGACCGGTGAGGCCCGTGACAGAATTTTATCAGGAGTGGAAGAGCCTGGGGCTTCTTTCTTCTCACTGGTTAGACAGGACGCTCCGCAGGGGATACGCGTTGCAGTTCGCTCGGAGACCGCCGCCTTTCAGCGGGATCCTCAGGACGAGGCTCCGAGATCAGGCGGAGGCCGCGGTCATCCAGGAGGAAATAGCCTCTCTGCTGCGGCGCGGGGCTGTGGCAGAGGTGGCTTCGGACGCGGTGGGAAAAGGGTTGTACTCCCCATATTTCCTAGTCCCCAAGAAAAGCGGGGGTGTACGTCCAATTTTGGACCTGCGCGTCCTGAACCACTGCATCGCGGAAAGGCCTTTTCGCATGCTGACGGTCAGGCAGCTTTTGGAGTGCGTCAGACCAGGAGACTGGATGACGTCCGTGGATCTCACAGATGCATACTTCCACGTTCCTATTGTGTCGGAACACAGGAAGTTTCTGCGCTTTGCAGTGGGGGAGAGGTGCTACGAATATCACCGCCTCCCCTTCGGTTATTCGCTGGCCCCGCGCACGTTCTCCAAGTGCGTGGAGGCGGCGCTGGAGCCGCTTCGTCGTCGTGGCATCCGAGTTCTGACTTACATCGACGACTGGCTCATCCTGGCCTCGTCTCGGCAGGAGGCGCAGGCTCACACGACGGCCCTATTGGAACACATCTCCCGATTGGGATTTGTGGTCAACTTGGAGAAAAGCGCGTTGTACCCCATTCAGCGTGTAACGTATCTGGGTCTGCAGCTAGACTTCAGGGACATGCGCGCCTCCCTCTCGGCCGAGAGGATAGAGGCGCTGCTGACGCTGGGGAGAATGGTACTGGACAAGCCGCAGGTGCCGTCCCAGTCCATTCGTTCCCTATTGGGCATGATGGCAGCCGCTCACCCTGTGGTTCATCTGGGTCTACTCCACATGAGGGGACTTCAGCGGTGGTTTTGGCCGCCTCAGCTGCACCCGGTGCGGGACAGGAGGAAGGTTGTGGTGGTCCCTATGTCCGCACGGAGGGACTTGGAGTACTGGCTGGCCCCGGATCGTCTTCCCCAGGGGGTACGGATGGGGTGCGTTCCTCATTACACAGAGGTGTTCACGGACGCGTCTCTGACCGGTTGGGGCGGAGTACTCGATCGGTGCTCCACCGGGGGGCCGTGGGAGTCACCCTTGGGGCACATCAATCTCTTGGAGATGGAAGCTGTGCGGAGGGTGCTCCTGCACTTCTCAAGTCAGCTGGCGGGTCACCATGTCATGGTGCGGTCGGACAACACCACAGTGGTGGCCTACTTAAACAGGCAGGGGGGGACCAGGTCTCCCACTCTGCACAGGAAAGCGACGGAAATTCTCTTGTGGGCGGGCTCCCACCTGTCCTCCCTTAGAGCCCGTCACATTCCCGGCCTGCTCAACGTGGGCGCGGACGTTATGTCCAGGGGAGGCCCACTCCGCGACGAGTGGAGCCTAGCCCCATGGGTCGCAATGGAGGTTTGGCGCCGGTTCGGGGATCCAGTGGCCGACCTTTTCGCCAGTGCAGAAAACGCACAGTGCCCACTTTGGTTCTCGCTCAGGTGGGCAGACGCCCCTCCGCTCGGGGTGGACGCCTTGGCCCATCGGCCGTGGCCTCAGGGTCTCCTGTATGCATTTCCGCCAGTTCACCTCATGCCTCCTCTGCTGCACAGGGTGAGGACGGAGGGGTTGGTGATTCTGATAGTGGCCCCAGACAGTCCGAACGCCAGGTGGTACCCGGACCTGGTGGGGATGGTGGTGGAGGGCCCCTGGCCCCTGCTGGACCGGTCAGACACGTTGGTCCAAGCAGGGGGGACTCTGCACTCCCGCCCGGTGTTGGGACGCAGCCTGTTGGTTTGGAAGCTGAGAGGGGGAAGTTGTTGCGTTTAGGCCTTCCCTCTCCAGTGGTGGCCACTATTCAGGGTGCCCGTGCACCATCCACTACGCGAGCGTACAGTGCTCGTTGGCGGTTTTTCGAGGACTGGTGTTCAGAAAGGGTGCTTGATCCCACTTCCTGCTCGATAGGGGGAGTGTTGGAGTTCCTACAGTTCCTCCTAGATAGAGGGCGGGCTGCCGCCACTCTGGGGGTGTTCGCGGCAGCCATTACGACCGGACACGTGGGGTTTGGCCATCTCACGGCGAGGAACCATCCCCTGGTTAAACGCTTTTTGCGTGGAGCACGGAGGCTGAGACCGCCCGTGCGGTGCTCTTTGCCCTCGTGGGACCTTCAGGTGGTGTTGGAGGGTCTGTCGGGCCCTCCTTTTGAGCCCCTGGACAGGTCGGACCTTAGTTGCCTGTCATATAAGACTGCGCTCCTTTTGGCTCTGGTCTCTGCCAAGAGGGCGGGGGACCTGACTGCGCTGTCTGTGCATCCATCCTGTACGTCCTTCGGTGAGGATGGGGGTCTGCTTGAGATGTGGCCTAATCCGGCTTTTCAGCCCAAGATTGTCACTTCTTCTTTCAGGTCTAGGGTTATCAGAGTTAGACCCTTCTTTCCTCCACCACATGCTTCTGTGGAGGATAAGAGGCGAAACCTGCTGTGCCCGATTCGGGCCCTGCGTTGTTATCTGGACCGTACATCGACGTTCAGGCGGTTGGACCAACTGTTTGTGGGGCTTGGGGCCGGGCGCAAAGGTGCCCCACTCTCTACCCAACGGCTGGCTCATTGGGTCTGTCATGCCATTCGTATGGCATACGAGGCTCGGGGTCTTCCTGCTCCTAGGGTCGTCAGGGCCCACTCTACTTGAGGGGTGGCTGCCTCTACTGCTTTGTTTAGAGGGGTGTCGATAGAGGATGTGTGCTTGGCGGCTTCCTGGTCATCCTCGTCGACCTTCGCCCGCTCGTACTTGATGGACGTTGCTTCTGGGTCTGTCGCTCATTCGGTTTTGAGCGGCGGGCGGGTTTAATTTGATCTTGACTGCCCAGTGCAGGTGCTCTTGGGAGAGGCGACCTGTCTGGGCGTGGGGGTGCGGGCGCTCTTGGGAGAGGCGGCCTATGCACCTTCACTCCTCCTTTTCGGTTGTGGGTGCGTGTGTGCTCTTGGGAGAGGCGACACGCGTGCTCTGTTTTTTGTTTTGGTTGCATGTGCGCTCTTGGGAGAGGCGGCCGTTATGCTTCCTTCTATATATGGTGCTAGGTGCCTTGGTGCTCTGGTGGAGCAGCCCGTGGCCCTGCTCTGACTGCCCATGGGTGCGTCTGGTTGGTGACACTGACTGCGTGACGTTGTCCTGGGTGCGCTCCAATCGTGGTCATTTGTGCCTGCTGGGAGTACATTCTTCCCTACGGTCTTCGCGCAGGGTTTTAACCAATAGCGAAGCCCGTAGAGGGCGTAGCCCATACGAAACAGAAATGACAGTTACTTGACGTAACTATAGTTCTGTGAGTATGGGCGTAGCCCTCTACCTGCATGCCCAGCAGGCCCATCCTGTCTTCTATGGCTGAGTTCAAAGGAGATGAGCGGTGGGCAGATGGGGTTTTTATACCCCAGATGGATATACCATCACCTTGACATGATTGGAGCGGGTAGATGTTTTTATCTCTCAGGTGCGAGGCGATGCCTCGGGTTATAACCAATAGCGAAGCCCATAGAGGGCTACGCCCATACTCACAGAACTATAGTTACGTCAAGTAACTGTCATATCTTTCACACATAAGATTATCTTCTCTCACACAGATAACTCATTCAAATAACAAAAAGACGTGGCCTGTGGGTTAATTTCAAAGCTTAATGTTTGGAAATACATTTGGAGATAAGACGTCGAGAATCCAGTCTTCCTCTCGTGTGAAAGGAGAGGGCTTAATAAATGCACTGTTTGAGATAATCTCGCGGCGAGGAGCTTGCGTTATTTACCTGTAGTAATTGCCTTTCCAAAATGGCACTTTGCCTCGCCGTCGCGCACACGCCAGCTTTAATGAAGCCAAGAGACACGCTGCGAGATGCCATTTAAGATAGAGCCGGAGGAGCGGAGGTGCACTTAGTAACGGAGAAGAGAGGGAAGTTTTTTAGGAAGGAAATCACCTGCAAGGCGTCAAGTTCGGTTGGGTTTCCTCGGAGCGGGCGGCTGGTACTCGGCGTCAAAATCTTGATCAACAGAAATCTTTTGTAAAGGAATATTTCCAATGTCTTTTGAATGGAAAAAGTGCCTTGTGGAGGAACTGGGAGGGCAGGGGCGTTCACACAAAGTTATTAGCATTTTAATAGGTTGGAATGACCTATGCTTCACGCATCTGAACGCTCCCACATTATGCATTTGCCAGGATTTTCAAGCTACATTTTGTCATCTATAATCATTGTTCCATGCTTTGTAACTTTCACGAATGTTTGGGGAGCACTTCTGGACACGGTGCAGTCTCTATAGCGTTGTGTCGTGCCGCCTGCTATACCGTGTTGAATGTGGATTGTTTTATTGAACGCCTGCTCTTTCGGGGACGGCAGCGATTTTAACATTTAACATTTCTGCTTAGGGTACCAAAAAGACTTGCGGCGGCCCTGGTTTAAAAAAAAAATGAATTCGATGCCATGATCCACAGCAAATGGCAGCGGACCAGCGGCATTCTCTCCTCTAAACACTTTTACTGTAGTTTATTTTTTTGTAATAACCAAATAGCCCTTTTTTTTAGATAAACGTATTGTCTATAAAGTAGAGCAGTGCGCTCCTTTTCCTCCGCTCAGCTGTGGCACTGGCAAGAGCATACAAGCACCTGCTGCCCTGAGAGCTCTTGCTCCATGGATTCATGGATAAAACATAACCCTGAGCGAACACTGGTTCAATAGGTTTGTGACTCCTGAAAGTCTGTGTGGCTCACAAACGCGCACCAAGTCACGAGAGGAAAAGAAGCACACGGAAATACTTGAAATACACACAGTATTTATCCGTTACGTAAAAGCCTATCACTCACGTTAGCAAAGAAATGAAAGTCGGATAGTGGGTGGCAGGAGCACAGGCTGCTCGCTGTGAAGTCAGACCTGAGATGAGTGTGAGGTGTCGGGGAGAGAGAGGCAGCAGCCCTCGCTGAGACTCTGCTTCAGTCTGAACCAGCGGAGGTGATGGAAACCACTTTGTGCAAATGTTCTTATTGGAACAGTTGCGTGACAGTTGCAGGATTCTTGGAGGGACTCGGGGAACCCTGATCATGAAAAGCGCTCTTCTGAGTTCTAGCCTCTACGAGGAGCAGCAGCGATGACACATGTTGTAAATACAGCCTTTTCTCATGTTTTTATTGTGACAAATACAGCTGCTCCTTATCCGTGCGTGTGCGCATACATGAGCAACCGTGCTGAGCTCTAGCCCACCTCCTCCAAGTGGGTCAAAGCCCGGAACCGAGCTGTAAAATTACAGTCAGAGTGAGAGCAGAAACTTTGTATTTTTCAACAATAAAAATATCTGTATTCAAATTTCATATTTATTGGGTGAGATGTTACGCAGTGTGGCTTTAATATAAGGTGCTCTTGTTTGTAACCCTTTAAAAATATATATTATATATTTTTAAAGGGTTAGAAACAAGAGCACCTAGATAGCCTACCTACATACAGTATTAGCAAAAAATGCTTTGAAGTGAAGGCATTTTAAATGTGGAAATCCTCAGGAAGAGGTCTGTGTAGTGTAGTTTTTCTGCTTCATTACGACATTTTGAGTACCTTAATATTTTTTTCCTATACGCCGCTACTTTTCCCCACGCTTTGAACCCTGCGGCCAATAGGACGGTGCGGCCAATATAGAGCCGCCAACAGGCACTAGAGGCGTCTCTAGCGGTAAACGCAAAAGTGAGACGGGACTTCTAATCAACGCTGCTCTTGGCTGAGGAACGGCAGATGAGTAACTTTTAAAATGATGAAGGCTCACTTTAGGTCGAAGGGCTTTGCTCGCCCCAACGCACACCGAAACGCCTTGACGTGCGGCAAAAGGGCCGCCTCCTTTATTTTCTATGAGAGAACGCACACCGAGGTTGCAGAGACGCGCTGGACCCCACGCCACGGTTCTGCTAAATACAGATGCGGAGGAAAACACAGGCTTTTAACCATCCTGCAGAGGCACAGAGGCGGGTCTGGCCATGACAGACAGGGAGACCACCGTGAACTTTGTCTAGAGGGACGAGAGAAGCCGTGGAGACAGAGAAACCATCGTCAGGGCTCAGGCATCAGGGGAACCATGTTAAACTCACTATTAACCTACAAACAAGAGCCACGTTTGCTCTCTCTCTTACAACATACGTGTCTTCTTTTATTTATGATAAATGTATAAATCACGTGTGATTTACGGTTTGAGAAAAGCCTCTGAAGTGCCGTGACGTGGTGAGCGTTGGCCTCTACACTTCCACATTGAGGTCGGCTACACTGGCCATTTCTCTTCCTCCTCATCTGAGCGGATGCACTATGAAAACCTGCGGCTCATATTCGAGTGTGTGCGTACAAGGCACCAAAAGCTGGTGCGGCTTTTGGTAAGGTGCGCTTAATTGGCCGAAATTTACGGTAAATCCTGCTCACCGTGGTCGCTTCTTCCTTTACCGCCGAAACCCCTCCAATCACTATATGTTGCCTGACCGAGAGCATGCAAAACCATTCACATTTTTAAAGCCCATAATTCAACAGCGCATCCGCTCTGCGCTCAAAGTGTGTTCATAATGACGCCATTAATTTCCAATCATGCCATTAGTTGAAAGTAAAAGCTTGTTCATCGAATGTCCAATCTAAAACATTTTTCTCTTTAGGTCAACCGTGTTCTGTGCAGTAATTCCGTGCAGTTATACTAGAAAGAACTCTAAAACATCATTCATTTGGCGAAAAACAAAGTGAACTTCTGCATATCCTCGGCCTTGTGACGTTTTTATCTTATTAAAAGCACTTTCCAGTCGTATGGTGTGACCGGATCCGCAGGGAATGTTGCAATAAAAAAACAAAAAACAAAAAAAAAACAAATGAACAGAAAAGTGAAATTCTACAATCACAACAAGCACGCTGTCTGGGTCAACAGAGAGAGGCGGGGGCTCTGCAGCACTCCTGTGAAGCGCTAATTGGAGCTGAAAACAGAACAAACTGTAGACTCCGTCATTGTGTGTTCTTCATCTCATGTGTTGTAACTTTTGATCACACGCTTTTGTTTTTACGTAGTACGAAGACAGTCAGGCAGGGGCGGACTGGGACAACAATTCCATTTTTTGGTTTGGACCAGCCCACTCATAGCACGCAACTCCCGACCCCCCCAGCCATTTTGTCCCTGAGCACCCCCGAAACAAAAACGTGTTCCCACCACTCTGAACGCACTGTGCACCCTCCCCCCAAATCATTGCAAACCAACAGGAAACATTGTCGTAAACATTATAATAATCAACATTCTTTTTACCTGACTTTTAAAAGTGTCAGTTGTGGAGGAGCTAAATGATTTTTGTCTGGCCCAAGTTTTACGGAAGGGCAGAAGAGAAGCTCTGCAGTGTCTGGCGCAGTAGGCACGGACATCTGAAGAATACATGGAAAATGTTTTTATAAACTCATTAACAACATTGAAGAGACAAACGCAATAATGCATTACGTATTGTCTATATATTGCATTTCCATATTGGAGCGTTTGAAAAATTCACAATTCCTAGAGATGTATTTTGTATCAGTATAATCATATTCAGTTATGTTTGACATTTGGCACCCCAAACCATATTACAGTACATTTTATGTGGATAAATTAAGCTATGGAATAGGGTTTATCAAATTTAGTCCCTTGTTTTGTAATAATGCAGAATATATATATATATATATTTTAAACATCAATAAAGTAGAAGAAGCAATTGGATGTATGAGAGATACTTGAAGTCACATTTCACCCACCACACACATTTGCTAAACAAGAAATAGTCGTTCCTGGAATGGAACATGTCTCACTTTTATCAGCCTGTCTGTAAGTTGGAGTTGTTGCAAAGTCCTTGCAGGTCACAGCCCTCTAAATGACACTTGAAGGGTGTGGGTGCGATGTCAGAAGCACAGTGCGATGTGATAATGGGGGCCAGTGAAGGACTGTCCCCCGAGACGCCTCATGAGTTGGACATGTGTCCTGCTGTGCTCATTCACTGATCTGCCAAAGAGACCCACCTACTCAAGAACAATCACCACCTTACATGCCCTGTATGTTTTAGTCAGACTTTTTAAAGGAGACAAATCGTGCAAAATTGACTTAACCCCCACCTTAACCAAGCACAATCTCTTCAGTTTTACCCAAATCTAAAAGCTTCTTGATCTGAGAGCTTACAGCCTATGGGCCGGAGCAACGGCTGATTTGAAAGCCAAGACCTTGAAAACTCATCTAAGCTTCTTCTATCGTGAAATTTTCCTTAGTAAATAAAGCTGCATGTGTGGCTGCCTCTGTTGCCAGGTCTCGGCAGCTAAACCCGCACAAAAAATATCTTAAAAAATCCGCACAAAATCTGCAGACATACGGCGCGGCTGGAATTTTCAACTGCATATAAATGTTATCCTGTTACATGACTTATGTGTATTCAGGCACACCAGTGTCTAATTCATTCTTTACGCCCTGATGCAGATCCTGCTGTTGGATCGAAACGCATAGGCGTCCCTCTTAAAGCAGTACTAAGTAACTTGTTTACCTTAATAAATACTTTCCGTAGTCCCTCTGGGGGTAATACAAGTGTTAATGGGATGATTGGGGGGGGGGGGGGGGGGGGGGGGGACAGAGACCCCCTGGTGTCTCTGGCCAAAATAACACAATTGCAACTTTCCCTCTCACCGGGTCGGAGCCACAAATACACACTAATAGAATCACGAAGAAGAAGCTAACTGGCTAACGGGCAAAGCTAACTGCGGACTAGCGCCACTTAAACAATATTTACAGCCAAGTTTGAGTGAAAAAAAATATTTCCATTGTATAGCTGGATGTACAACATCCCTCTCTCCCTTTGTCTTTTCTGTCAGCGTAGTATTTACTCTCATGGACAATTAATGAGTAAAAAAACGCAACATGCTACGACACTTGCAGTGGTGCCTATGGCCTCTAGGGCGCACGAGTTACTTAGTACTGCTTTAAATAAAGGTCTTTTAATTCACCTTTGGAGTGCCTCGCATATTAGCCCATTTTACACAACTTTTATAATGGTGCCTACACACCTAACCGCACGGATCGCGCTGTTGCTTCTATTTGGACGCTGGAAAGGCTGTGCAGTCAGACATGTTTGATCACATGTTTTCACTTCAGGCGGAGCCACTGCTGTAAAAAGTAAATAAAAATAAAACTCTGCGCTGTTGCTGCTAAGCACTTGTGCTTTGGTGACAGTGGAATAGTTTTACCAGCCTTCATTTATCTGACACTTGAGGCAAATCTCGCCTCTTTACTCTCCCTTCTACCTCTCCCGGATATTATTTCATTATGTGTGGGTTTGAGTGTGTAGTACCTGTCTGTCCATCCTCATGTCAGGATAAAATTCCCTCTAAAACATGTTTGTAATCCAGTGCGTTCTTTATTGCGCCTGCGTTTTAGCCTTTATTGATCTCACAATGGAGAAATGTACTTGTTACATTCTGCTCTTAGAAACACTCAGGGTGTGCAAATAGGCAGGAAATGTGATTTTTTTTTATAGTAAATAGTGGTATCTTAGACTTTGTGGGGACAAAAAGTGTAAACAGTAAATAATGATAAAGTAAACAGACTATAACAAAAAATGTTAGTGTCAGTATTAGCAGTGCATGTTTACATCATAGTGCAAGTGGTTGATAAAGTGACGCAGATAAGTGATGTAGGGATTATTGCACATGTTACTTTACAGTCTTGTCTGACAGCAGTGGGGATGAAGGCCTTGCGGTAGGGCTCCTTCTTGCACTGAGGGTGTCTCTCAGTCTTCCACTGAAAGAACTGCTCAGCTCCTCTACAGTCCTGTGCTAATGGCTAATACCCTCCTGTCCCTCACCTCCTCCACAGAGTCCAGGGGGCAGCCCAGGACGGAGCTGGCCCTCCTGACCAGCTTGTTCAGTCTGTTCTTGTCCCGCTCTGTGCTGCCCGGGGCCCAGCACACGGCAGCGTAGTGGATAGCAGAGGCTACCACAGAGTCATAAAACGTCCTGAGCAGAGGCCTGCTCACTCTGAAGGACCTCAGTCTCCTCAGAAGGTGGAGACTTTGGCCCTTCTTGTACAGCGCGTTGGTGTTGTGGGACCAGTCCAGTTTATTGTTGAGGTGAACACCCAGGTACTTGAAACTGTCCACCTCCTCGATGTCATCCCCCTGGATGTTCAGCGCAGTGTTAATTTCGTCGACTAAAATATTTAGTGTTAATTTTAGTCAAAGTGATATTTTTGACGACTAAAATTGGACTAAAACTAAATTAAAAGTTTTTCATGCGACTAAAACTATGACTAAAATGTCCAGATATTTTAGTCGACTAAAATGAGACTAAATAAAAATGAAAAGGAGAGACTAAAATCATCCAAACTTCTATTGATAGTCTGAAAGAGCCTCATATCATGTAAATTCACTGCCAAAGGAACAGCTCTGAGCTTTGTTCATGAGGGAGCAGCTCCATGAAGCAGAGGACCTTGATTAAATATGATTACAATGAATATTATAATTACAAAGTTGACTAAATGTGTCATAAATTTAGTCGACTAAATTGACTTGCAATTTTAGTCGACTAAATCTCGACTAAAACTAAATTAAAATATCTTGTCAAAATTAACACTGGTTCAGCGGTGTGTAGGGTAGTGTCTTCCTCCTGAAGTCGATCACCATCTCCTTCGTCTTACTGGTGTTCAAGCACAGGTGGTTGCGCTCACACCAGTCCACAAAGTCCAGGATCACCGACCGGTACTTCAGGTCGTTTCCCTCAGACACACAGCCCAAGATGGCGGAGTCATCGGAGAACTTCTGCAGATGACAGCTGTCCGTGTTGTGTGTGAAGTCCGACGTGTACATGGTGAAGAGAAACGGTGAGAGGACGGTGCCCTGAGGTGAACCAGTGCTGCAGACGACCACTTCAGACTTACAGCTGTGCAGCCGCACGTACTGTGGTCGGTCCGTGAGGTAGTCGATGGTCCATGCAGTGAGATGTTCATCCACTCCCACGTCCTCCAGCTTCCCGCAGAAGCGCTGGTCTGATGGTGTTGAAAGCGCTGGAGAAGTAAAAAAATATGACCCTCACAGCGTTCCCGGCGAGCTCCAGGTGGGTGAGCGCCCGCTGCAGCAGGTAGATGACAGCGTCCTCTACTCCGATGTTGGGCCTGTAAGCAAACTGCAGTGGGTCCAGGGTGGAGCTCACCACAGAGCGGAGGTGGGCGAGGATGGGCCGCTCCATGGTCTTCATCAGGTGGGAGGTCAGGGCGACTGGTCTATAGTGGGCTGGTTCCCTGGCGTGCGCGGTTTTAGGAACCGGGATCACACAGGAGGTCTTCCACAGGACGGGGACCTTCTCCAGGCTGAGGCTCAGGTTGTAGATGTGGCTGAGGACCTCGGAGAGCTGGTCTGCAGAGGTCCTCAGCAGCCTGGGACTGATGCCGTCTGGTCCTGCAGCTTTCCTCTGCTTCAGTCGTCTCAGCTCTCCCCTCACCTGGTCCGGTGTGATGGAGAAGGGGGAGTGAGGGGGGGACGGGGCAGTGTCCACTGGGCTGGAGACGTGTGAAGAGGTGGGAACAGGGAGGGGGGCAGAGGGAGTTGGATGAGAATCAAAACGGTTGAAATGTTCGTTGAATTCATCCACCTCGCGCTGGTCTCCATAAGCTGTCCCTCCACACATCCCGTGCATTGCCCTGTGCCAGCTTCTCCCATAGTCCTCCTTGGCCTTCCTGACCCTCCACTGGAGCTCGTGCTGGACTCTCCTCTGCTCCTCTCTGTCCCCTGAGTTGAAAGCCCTTTTCTTCTGGTTCAGGAGGGCTTTAAGCTCAGGGGTCACCCAGGGGTGGTTGTTGGAGAACCACCGTACCTTCCGGGTCGGCGCAGTGTTTTCCACACAGAAGTTGATGTAGTCTGTGATGCAGTGTGCCAGGGCGTCGACGTCGTCTCCATGAGAGCTGCAGGTCAGGCTCCAATCTGCATAATTCCTCTGATCCGAATGCCTGGGCTCGGGACAGGCATTTCAGGCATTTACTAGTATAACTTTCAGGGTTCATTTGGTCAGCCAGACGCTGCTTTTTAGCAAAGATCTCACACGACCCATCAAAAATCACACGCAAGCCCAAACGTTTTACATGACAATCGTCTTCCTGTCCCTTTCTCCCCCCCTGCCTAGTCCCCCTCCATCTCACTCCTGCCTTAATTAAAACTCGCCACGCCCAACTGTCGCGGCGCAGATTCCCCTCCCCATGTTAAAACCATGCCTACAGGACCACACGCGCCTGCCGCACATGCTCCAAATCGCATCTTCGAAAAGAAAATATCAACAAAACCAGGACGGGGGAGTGCGCATTCCCGGACGCTCTTCAAAGACAACTTCTGACGGAATTCTGGATGAGTTTGAGAGAGAGGGAAAAATATAAAAATTACCATTCTCTCCCTCTCGTACGCGCGGCAGCTTGGGCTTTTATGTGCGCCGCCAATAATTCCCATCACGGCATATTTGTTCATTCTTCCATGATAAGCCACTTTGTAACAAGGAATAACATTGCAATTTTTGATTCATTTTATTTTGTTTTTTTTCTTCAAAGTGAACCGCCGCGCCGTCATTGCTAATTGCGAGTCTTCTGCCGCCGTGCCGTTCTTATAAATTGGCCGGTAATTACGTCGAAGAGAAGTCAAGATGAGCTCAACGGGGAAACTGATGTTGCTCTGATTTGTTTGGTTAACGCAATTTTTTATTTTAACAAACAATAAAGTGTGCTTTTTGGTGATCACATGGTAGAGAATTGGCAAAAGAATAGGCAAGCACATTGGGGTAATTGGATGAAAATGGATAAATGATCAGCGATGTGGAGTAAGCCGTGCGGGTGTTTGCACGCGTCTCCGTAGGTTTCCTCCAGGCGCTCTGGTTTTCCCTACTACTAAAAACATGCACATTAGGGTGTATGTGTGTCAGTGGAGTGAGCCTGACCAGCCAGAATACACACTTTTCCCATTCTTTACAAAGACGTGTAGTCTGGGATCGGGGTGGTTTGTTTGAGTTCCTGATGGGTGTGATTGACAAGCGTATGAATCAGGGGTTACACCCCCCTTTTACCAGGGCCCTTCCTTCTGTTTTAAATGAGCTGGACTTGTCCTTAAAGCCACAGCAAGAAGCTGCTCTGAGGGCTTTCACTGGAACATTTACTCGACTGCACGTGTGGACTACAAACAATCATGGCGGAGGACGTAAACACAAAGCTTGTTTGATTAACCCTGCCTTCGAGTCTCGATTTGGAAATTGCAACTGTCTTTATATGTATACATATACATATACATATACATACAATACCTAAATACAGTCAGTCTGGCTTTATGCATTAACAAGTCTCTGTAGCTTAGTTATAGACTCATGGATGTTTCTGCACTTGCACTGTGTGGTATGTCCACACTTAGACCCGCTGCTATCACTTATCACTTAATACCACTTTATAACACTTAATATCACTTTATATGCCTACACATCTGTATATACAATCCCGCTGTTGTTCATTGTCAAATTGTTGTCGTCTTACCACACGTCACTTTATTTTATCTTATTTATTTAATATTTTTTATTTTATGCATGCCCTTATAGCCTTATAGTTTAACGTTCTTAGCTTATTTTTTATCTTAATTCTGTGTTATATGTTCTATGCCGCACGTTTACACCGAGAAAAATTCCTAGTTTGTAAACCCTGTTCTCAAACCATGGCAATAAACCTATTCTGATTCTGATTCTGATTCTGATGCCAGGCTAATCAAATGGGGGTATCAAAAAGGATAGGCGGGACGTCGCAATGGAGAGGTGTCGGAATGACGGGTCGACCCCTGAATCAGGGGTAATTTCATGCAATCTGGTGCATATTTCATTTAATAAGTGCTATTACACGGGGACAAACAAATCAGAACACAAGCGCATTAGTATCATTTGACTTAAAAAGGAATGAGAAAAATGTGACCCGCCCTGATTTGGACTTTTTTGCAGAATCGTTCAGTTGAAGCCTCTCCATGTGTAAGCTACCAGTATTGGTATATTTAAAAGCGTATACTTTTAGGTTCAAACCAACTAGTTTTGGGTTGATTTCAGAGCGGGCTGTAGGGGCGTGACTTTGTCTGTGTGTATTTACATGCTGGGAGGAGGGGAGGCACAGCCACACAGCTGCTTTGGTTTGCGTAGTCCACACAGGCTTTAGCAAACAAATGCCACGCAAAAAAGGCAGTTTTATACATACGCCTATTGTCGATCAGTTTTCAGGTTGAAAAAGTCTTGTTTTGTCAGAGAAATAGCGCACGCCGTGGGGGCGTGTGTGGCTTCATGACTATGCAACTATGCTTCCAGAGGCCGCCGCTACTTACGCTGGAAAATGGATTTACCACGAGTTTGCTGAGCAGAAGGCACGCAAAGGTTAGTGAACGGGTGAGTGAACGTTTTTTTTTTTTACAGTACAAACCTCATGCAGCAAATGTGATGTAATAAATGGGGTAAATATTAGGTATTGATCTGTTATTACTGAAATATTGATTCATATTCACTCAATTGGCATTTTTCTATGGCTTAGTAGAAGGAACAGTTGTAACTAACTTAAAGTTGTCAACATTCACTCCCATAGTATTGAGGAGCACTGGCCTAAACACCACATGTGGTGTTACGCGAAACCACAGATGATGCAAAAAAAAGTATTCATATTATGTGTAAATTGTGAATTTTTTGGGGGGATGATGTGTAGAAAGTCTACTGTGTGAGCTTTCATGAATCAGAGCACTGCAATAACATTAAAATACCCAAACACCAGATCTCTTCTCTTGTTTTTTAAATATATTGTAAACTTATCTTATAATTCTGGTAAAAAAAAAAACGCTCTCTTAGCAATGTTTGAGTAATTTGCTTTATTGATTGATATATTATTTTTATTTTCCATAGTTTATTGCTTATTATTTATAATCAGTAAAAAACGACAATGAGGAGGACGTCCTCCGGGAGGACGACTTCAATCTCAAAGTTCTTCCACCAGCTGGCAGTGCGTCCCGGTCTGACCCAAAATCGTTGTTGCCGTCTTTGACGAGGAACATGTCTTGGACGCGGGATGGTTATTTGGCAGAAAATTGCCTACCTTAAAGTGCTCCTTCGTCTGTGCTCCTCAACGTGAAGCAGTACTTGAGCTTGTAGAACAAGCAAGCAAAAAGCGTCTCCATGCTGTTTTTTATAGACGCAGGCAGTGATGTACGGCCACCTAAAACTCTGGTTATTCATGTCTACACTCAAACGCATAACCGGAGTATTCCCAAATCTTCACTTTGGCCGGAGTTTTCAGACCTTCGTTTTATCAACAGAAAACTCCGGTTTTGTGTGGATGATAGGCCCAATCGTGGGAAAATATTTTTGTTTTGTGAGATACCCTGCTACGTGTAGACGGGGCCTTAGATGATGTCAAAGCCTGGTTAGAATTCATTCATGAAATAAAAGTGGCTTCTGATGCAAATGTTTTTTCAATGGCCACTAAACATCATCTAATAGCAGTGGTGTGCCGTCAGGGCCAGCAGGGCCTTGTCTGCTGGCCCTGGCCAAATGAAGAAAAAAAGTGTAAAATGTCTTAATAGTATATTTAATTTCTAATTTATTTATATAATGTACACTACAGTTATTGGTTTTGTTGAGGTGTAACTGTAATTTCCTACTCAAAAAGTGCCTTAAACACCTCTGGCGAGCTGCTCCTCCTCAGGGCCTTCTCCACAGATTCTGCTGGCCCTGTGTTGTCAGGCCGCACACATGATTGGCTGATAATTCTGTCAGTCACGCTGGCTGTCAATCAGGATTCGATATACATTGACAGCCCGCCCCCCAGGGCCTTCAGCACCCCTACGCTTTGTTCGCCTGGGAAAACCGCTCATGTAGCTGCGCATGGGCAAGACGTCCCAGCCACTCAGGAAGAGAACCGGATAAACAGATATTCCTCTTGGAAACGTCCGAACGAGGCAAAATGAAGGATTTACTGATCACGGATATTTTGTGCTCCTTCATTATGAAGAGCTTCGAGAGCAAAGCAGCGGGAACGACAGCGGGACGTAGACGCTCGGCTCCCCGGACAGGAGAAGGGTTTCCCTGCGTCAGCTGCGCTGGGACTCGGGCAGGCAACAGGTACGAGACTATGAGCGCTATAAAAAAGGGATCTCAAATAGCACCAAACTTTAAGTTTAGTATCTCTTTTATTTCACTCGCTCTGTCAACAAAACATTTCCTCAAAACAGCCGCTTGTCTTTACATTTTAACGCGCTCGTCTCCAACTGTCATGTGTCGTGTGTTTCCGTATGTTTCCCAAGGTGTTTGCTTTTGACGGATGGAGCGTGAGATCGATAGACGGATCGGTGCGGCGTCAGCAGTGATGCGGTCGCTGTATCGGACCGTTGTGGTGAAGAGGGAGCTGAGTCAGGGGGCAAAGCTCTCGATTTACCGATCGATCTACGTTCCCACCCTCACCTATGGTCATGAGATTTGGGTAATGACCGAAAGGACAAGATCGCGAATACAAGCGGCCGAAATGAGTTTCCTTCGCAGGGTGGCTGGGCGCACCCTCCGAGATCGGGTGAGGAGCTCAGTTACCCGGGAGGAGCTCGGACTCGAGCCGCTACTCCTCCATGTCGAAAGGAGCCAGCTGAGGTGGCTAGGGCATCTGTATCGGATGCCTCCTGGTCGCCTCCCTCGGGAGGTGTTCCAGGCATGTCCTATTGGGAGGAGGCCTCGTGGAAGGCCCAGGACACGCTGGTGGGACTATGTCTCCGTGCTGGCCTGGTGTCGCCTCGGGGTCCCCCCAGAACAGCTGGAAGAGGTGTGCGTGGATCGGGAAGTCTGGGCATCTCTGCTGAGACTGCTGCCCCCGCGACCCGGCCCCGGATAAAGCGGAAGAAAATGGATGGATGGATGGTTTGCTTTTGTCTGGAGTCGGAGGCACAGCTGCTTTGGTTTGCATTGTTGACAAATCCTTTAGCGAACAAGTGCCACGCGAAAAGGCAGTTTTATCTATACGACTGTTGTCGATAAGTGTATATGGGTTTGACTGTGTGAACCCAGGTTGCTATTAAAAGGCCCTGACGGAAACGCCACGGCCCGCCACTGTCTAATAGTCCGTTTATCATGGAAACATGGAGGGTATTTTAGGAGGTCCTTGACACCAGAAGAATGTTATGCAGACATTTTACATTGACGGCAACACATCTCAGAAGAGTTTGGGAAGTTTCAATCAAAGACAACGACGTGAACAAGCGGTGTCATTAAACAACACAATATCTGGGAAAAAATATATCCGTATCCTTTGAGTATGCCTCTGATATTGTCATGGCTTTAAATATAATATGTGAGTCAATAGAAAAATCGTCTCAGTGTGTTAGACAGGGAATATAAAATCTACCGCTGTAATTTAGAAGACCATCCAACATAACAGCCCCGCCGTAATGTTGTTATGACTAATCCAATACAGCAATAGTGTTTTATGTTCTGCCACATAATTCCGATGGGCTGCGTAATATTTATCTCCAAAGCAGATTGGACAACAATGATTCAAGCAAATTACAGTGATCTGCTGTTTCGAAGTGAGGAACAAAAAGGCTCTTTGAAGATATTACATGCTGTGTTCATCTTTATCTAGAACTTGGAAACAGCGAGTGATCATGTTAAAAAAAAAACACAAAAAAACTTTGTATTTGTGTGCTTTGGAGGTAGAGTAGACCAGTGTTTTCCAACTTTATTGAGCCAAAGCTTTATTTTACTCTGTAGTCTATATTCACAATATAAAGTCATTCTCATCAAAGTGTCTTGAATACGAACACCGTATAGTCTCGCTGGCCACAATGCCACCTGTCGCATCCATGCATCACTAATTCTCTTGTCTGCGGCCACTTACTGATATGGAAGAGTATTACATGATTACTCTGCCGATCACCAGACAGCACAGACACTCAACAAGGCAAGGCAAGGCAAGTTTATTTGTAGAGCACCATTTATACACAAGGCAATTTAAAGTGCTTTCACAGTTGCATAAAGTTACAAGAAAACAGATCAAATCAATCATTAAAACATCAACATAAAAAAATCAATCACAGTAAAAGGCAAGAGTGCAGATAAAAAACTTTCAGTTTTCATCTGCTCGGGTAAAAAGAGCTGTTTTCAGCCTGGATTTGAACATTGTCAGAGTTGAGGCCTGTCTCACATCCTCATGAAGACTGTTCCAGATTTTAGCTTTAGCCTCACCGTGTTTAGTCCTGACTCTGGGAACCACCAGGAGACCCCTCCCTGAAGTTCTCAGGGCCCGAGATGGTTCATACGGCTCTAACATGTCAGAGATGGACTTTGGTGCTAAACCATGAAGCGACTTGTACACAAGCAGAGCTGTTTTAAATTCTATTCTCTGAGTGACAGGAAGCCAGTGCAGGGACCGGAGCCCGTGTCTCCTCTCAGCTCAGCGTGATGAGCAGCTACACACGGAAGAGGAACAGGGGCGGAGCTGACACGGGCAGCAGAAGGACTGGGGCCCCACAGCAGAGGGACTGGGGCCCCACTGAGAAACACTAACACAGGATTTTGACAGTACATAAAAAAAAAAAACGATACATAAATAGAATAAATAAAAGTAGTCTAATTGCAGCTATAAAAATCAGTGTTGCTTTTCTTTTCTTTTAGGAAAGTAATCATTATGTAGACAGTTCAGATTTTCATCACTGTATAAGGCTAATTTTTAACAGCAGATGTTTGGCTAAAATACACCAGATTGCACAAAATTGTATCTGATTAATCAACATTTTCCTGGGGACTGGCTGTTGCTTTTTAGAGTATTTCAAACAAACGCACATATAAAGAAGAGTTATTCTGTAAAATGGTTTAAAACTTATTTCTAAAATAAATAAATAAAATGTAATATAAAACACCTTCTGTTACATGTAATCTACACATCCTTTCATATATCGTTCTGAGTCTTCTAGATTAGTCCCACCACCTCCCAAAGCCCATTTTAACCACTGCTAATAAGCATGCAATACCTAACCTTATAGAAAGTGCTTAACCCGTAAAATATATAATATATAACAAATAAATAAAAAGATCCAACATTGTTTGGATGCATACAAGTTAAAAACCTGGTTACAGCGAATGAAAAAGATATCTGTTTTACAAATCACAAGCTGTAAAGTCATCTATTGATGTCGTCGTCGCCCCCTCACCCCGGTCACCCAAAAGTGTCCCTTATTTTTCTGTTCTCAAGTTGGCAACCCTAGCCGACGCCGCCCCGAGCCGTCTGATCTCACACTCCATCTGTCGCTCACTCATGAACAAGACCCCGGGACACTTGAACTCCTCCACTTGAGGCAAAGACTCTCCACCAACCTGGAGAGGGGAAGCCATGTTTTCCCAGTGAAGAACCAAGGCCTCAAACCGCCCCAGTGCACACTTCTTTTTTTTCATTCTCACGAAAATACACAGATGTATTATTCAACAGTACCCATCCATACACTAGAGACACAGAGTTCAGACCTAACCGTCCACAGACACACACACACGGGGCAAGAGCTCGGACGCGCAGCCCGTGGGAGAACAGACGAGAGTTACCTCTTGAGCACGACGGGGAAAGGTTGTTGCACTCAATTGAGGCGGATGAAAGACACGGTGTGAGTGGCAGTAATCAGATTAAAGTTACTCATCCAAGTCACTGTGCGTTACTATTTTGTCATTTTCCTTTGTAAGAAGATAGATTTGCTTTCTTCTCGCAAGAAGTGATGTATACGACAATTCACCTTTTCAGCATGACCCCGGCACAAACGTAAACAATAATGGAGGAGGAGAGAGATGCACGTTTTCTCACTGGGAATACTACACAGTCACTATTGTGAGCTAGAGATGACAATATTAAGGCTCACTGTGTATTCGGTGTGGGCAACAGAGAGTCCACTGACCTTAAGATTAGGGCCAATGGTTGTATATGGCTCACCAATCCACAACACAACTGGGTTAGAGACGTCTAACTAATGGGTTTGTCGGACCAATGGCATGGCACCGATCTGAGGTAAGACACAGCCGTAATCTTCTTGAGGAATGTGTTGACTTAAGGAAGATTCACGCCAATCCGACGCACTGTTGCTGTTTGGGGGGTCAGGGCAACTAATTGTCTGCCCCCATCTCACCTGCTCACAGCAACATCTACACTGAAGCGACATGAACCCCAGACCAAAATGCCTTGGTCCCAGTTCAAACGCTGTGTGGTGGTCGTCTCAGAGTCCAGTCACCTTTTTATTCCTGTTTATCCATCCATTTTCTTCCGCTTTATCCGGAAGCAGCAGTCTCAGCAGAGATGCCCAGACTTCCCGATCCACGCACACCTCCTGCAGCTGCTCTGGGGGACAACGAGGCGACACCAGGCCAGCTCGGAGACATAGTCCCACCAGCGTGTCCTGGGCCTTCCACGAGGCCGCCTCCCAATAGGACATGCTCCAGGCATGAAGGCATCCGGAACAGATGCCCTAGCCACCTCAGCTGGCTCCTTTCGATGTGAAGGAGCAGCGACTCGACTCCGAGCTCCGAGCTGGGTGCACTCCAAGATCGGGTGAGGAGCTCGGAGCCACCCTGCGAAGGAAACTCATTTTGTATTCGCGATCCTTTCAGTCATTACTCAGATCTCATGACCATAGGTGAGGGTGGGAACGTAGATCGATCGGTAAATCGAGAGCTTTGCCTCAGACTCAGCTCCCTCTTCACCACAACAGTCCGATACAGCGACCGCATCACTGCTGACGCCGCACCGATCCGTCTATCGATCTCACGCTCCATCCGCCCCTCACTCGTGAACATGACCCCGAGATACTTGAACTCTTCCACTTGGGGCAAGGACTCCCCACCAACCTGAAGAGGGGAAGTCACCTTTTTTCCGGTGGAGAACCATGGCCTCAGATTTGGAGGTGCTGATCCTCATCCCGGCCACTTCACACTCGGCTGCAAACCGCCCCAGTGCGCGCTGGAGGTCCTGATTTGATGAAGCCAACAGAACAACATCGTCTGCAAACAGCAGAGATTCCCAAACCGGACACCCTCCGGCCCCTGGCTGCGCCTAGAAATTCTGTCCATAAAGGTAATGAACAGAACTGGTGACAAAGGGCAGCCCTGGCGGAGACCAACACGCACCGGGAACAGGTCTGACTTACTGCCGGCAATGCGAACCAAGCTCCTGCTGCGGTCATACAGGGAACGGACCGCCCGTAGTAGAGGGCCCCAGACCCCAAACTCCCAAAGCACCCCCCACAGGGCACCACGAGGGACAGGGTCGAACGCTTTCTCCAGATCCACAAAACACACTATTTCTCTTTACGTTTGTATATTTTTTCGGCGATAGTCGATAAAACAGTGCACATAACAGATGGCAAATTGGACGAGGGAGCAAATTTGAGAGAGTTTAATAACACAAACAAAGTAGAAAGCTCTCCTTCCAATATCCATCTGATTCACTGACCACACCAAATAAAGCGTCCAGACGTCGGCCAAAACATGCCCAGGAGATCATCTCGTTGGTGTGAAAGGGCTTTTAGCCACAGCATGAGGTGAACAGCAGCACATTGAAGTGAATCAGACTCAGTTAATAGCAGTAATGTAGTGCCCTCTAATGGTTTATAGTAGCCTAATCTCACTACAGTCGGCAGCTGCTAATGTAAGGAATAAAATAAAGTCACTTTTTAAAAGGGGTAATCAGTGGTCAGATTACTTTTACAGGTAGTCTGTGGCAACACTTTGTAATTGTAAACCTGTGTGATACATCGGCTGTGTATCTGCTCGATGCACCTCTGCACCGTACGGGGCCAGGACGGGCCGAGGTAAGTGCATCACTGAACGTCCGGTAGAGGCAGGAGGTTAGAAAGCTGGCAGAGGCTCACGCAAAGTGCCAACGCCAGGTAGCACTCTCTACTGTTCCCAAAAGCAAGATCAAAAGAATCACATCACTCACAAGTATGAGCTCAGTGAAAAGCACACGTGGAAGAGCACAGAGGAGGCAGTATCTCCTCCTGAAGTGATCAGGAGGGCCACGCGGCGCGAATGAAGTGCGGATTACAGCAGCGTGTTCAGGAGACCAATTAGAAGCGCGTGTTGCCAGTCGATGCGTTTGGTTTGATTGCACCCTCGGGCTTAATTTGCTCAGAGTTACGCATTTTGATTAAAATTACTGATACTTACAGCGGGATTCATTTAAACCTTTGAAATGTGTGTAGTGTAAAAAAAAACAAAAAACGCTACAATTGGGGAAATGAAGCTACGACTGCCTTACCAGCAGACGTGGTCAGTACAGAAGCCAATTTACTTAAGTACTTTGAGAACGAATCACTTTGACTGATAAATACTTCATTTCTGTAAAGGCTCCAAAGTGAAAAGTCAAGTTTTGTTCATTTTAAAAGCCTAATAACACACACTTCAGAACAGTAGATGGCGCTGTTCAGATGTTCGGTCAATGCCATAGATTCACAACAAAGAAGGTGTGTCTGGGAATTTGTGGGTTATTTTCATGTTTTTGCTGATATTATTCACAATAATTACTCAAACTATTCTAAGCCTATTTTCTACTTACGAATTTTCGACAGCAAATACTTAGTCCCAGAGAGCTTTAATAAAACTCTAGATAGGACCTCGCCATAGTAATACATGGGAACCAATGGTAAATCTGGCAGCCATATCGTGAGTGCCCTTTCGAAAACCAATAGGAAACCGCGCTCATCGTTGTAGCCTTTTTGTTTTGTTTTATATCTGCTTGTTTCATGACTTTTTTCTTTTTCCATTTTATTACTTTTGGGAACATTCAACTCTATTACAGTGGGGGTTCCCAAAGTTTTGGGACCCCAAAATTTGACATGTTAACAACTTGGGACCCCAAATGTATAAAGTTATTGCCCCTTAAACTACTTCAGGGCAGAAAACATTTTAAAATCAAGTGTATTTAAACAGTTTATTTTGAATGGATTTCACAAATTATGCTGTTTTACACTGAAAATATACTAAAAACAGGAGCATTTTTCTTTTTGTTTCATCTTGAGATCATCTGTGGACCCTCACCCAAAGCTCCGAGGGGTCCCGACCCCCACTTTGGGAACCACTGTATAACAGAATTTTATATTTTGACTTCATATACAATTAGAATATCATGCAAAAGTTCATTTATTTCTGTTATTCAACTTAAACGGTGAAACTAATATATGATATAGACTCATTACATTCAAAGTGACATTATGTCAAGCCTTTATTTGTTATAATTTGGATGATTATGGCTTACAGTCCATGTACAAAATATTCAAATTTTATTAGATTTTTAATTTGGGGTTTTTACAAGCTGAGCCATAATCATCAAAATAACAAATAAAGGCTATACATATATTTGCATGTAATGAGTCTATCATATATTAGTTTCGCAGTTTAAGTTGAATAACAGAAGTGAATGCACTTTTTCATGATATTCTAATTATATGACCAGTACCTGTATATGCAAACATGTTACCTTTTTACAAATCGTATTGTATTTTTATACGCAATTAAGCAAAGTTAATCTATTCTTAAAGATGCATTATGCAACTTTTTATGTGGTAAAAAATCTCTACAACGGTTGAAGATCAATTGTTTTGTAGGTTTTCTGGTGAGAGGGACGGCCAGCAGTGAAAACCTTCCAAACAGTTGATCCTGGAGCGTCCTAGAGACCACTGTGATGGAAAGTAAAGGCGCCATGCTGACCACTCATACAGCCACTGGGTCACTACAAGGTCAAATACACACACATATCAACTTTTTTCCCACATAAAAGTTGCATAATGCACCTTTAGGTCACAGAAGGAGAGATAATGGTAGATTGACATGGCTCCTTCCCTAGCAGTCCTTTAGTTTGTATGACCACAGCGCTGAAAGAAGAAAATAGAGTTTGCCCAGTATTTTTAGCTTGTGAACTGAAGACAGCGCATACACTAACTGGTCAAAAGTAGTGCACTAATGAGTTTTATATATATTTAAAGTCTAAAGATATATACAACTTTTTTTGTGTGTGTAAAAACGTCTGACCTGCGATACCTTGAATGACCAGAAATACAACAATTCACAAACAATTACTGTATCCCAAATTCAAGAAAACGTGTTCCCATTTATCTTGGAATAAGCAATGCAAAAAAAAAAAGAAAAAGAAAAAAGAAAAGAAAATGTGCCTTCCAGACGGTCAACGTGACCCGGGTTGGGACGCTTTGCCGGGTCAGACCTTGCCTCATTCGAAGGCGCCGTGACCTCCTCCCTCTCTCTGACACCACTTAGCTCCCCTCGTTGTCGCCCTTTCAGGGAAATGGCGTTCCGCGAGGAGGGCCTTTATTATTCCAAACAGTTCCCCCGTAAAAGGTGATTGCGACTTAAAAACAGCTCAGGATAGCCGCGGACTGTCAGCTCTTCTTTTCCTCGACGCGCCGCTGGAAGATTTGCCAGGGATTACAAACCAAAGCCACTACAACCCGGCGTCCTCTTTCTGCTCGGTTGCTCGCGTGTTAGTTTAGATATTTATTTTTTTTCTTCTTTTTTTTTTTTTTTTGCTGGGGACAACCTTTAGCAATTTATATGCAAAGCAGACAAGGGGAGGACATTGTCGGGACTGTACGAGGCGAGTCGAGGGGGGATCTAATTGGACGTCGCGAGGAGCAGTTTTTTGTAGTTTTTCTTTTTTTTTTTACGGAAAAGTGCGTGCCGTGCAGGATTTCGAGGCGCAACTGCAGAGCGCCGGCTCGAAGTTAGTGTTCCCTTTGTCAGCAGCTTTATTGACGATCCTCCTCCCCCCACAGCAGTTCATGTGGGTTGACGACTAAATGAATACAATACCAATCAGAGAAATGCTGGATATGACACAGGAACAAGCAGCAGGAAAGCCCTTTCAAAAACAGCCTTTTTTTTTTTTTCACGAGGAACGCTTCCAACGGCGTTTCTTGTCCCCCCGGTTTTAGAGATTTTTATATTTTCCAAATGATTTAAAACAGACGAAAAGCGGAAGAAAACAGTGCCTCAGTTTTGGAAGAGTGCGGACTTCTGTCTCTCGGTCCGCGAGTGGTCCGATGTGGGCAAAAATCGGGAAAATATGATTGTCTGCGAGTGGCTGTCCAGACGGTTCTTCTTTTGAACAGAAAGGATGAGCGTCTTTCTGGCCGGACAAAGCCGACGCTGTAATCCAAAATACTGTCGTTTTGCGGTAGATGTTAGCGGCTAAAAACAACAGAGATAAACGGGCGCATGTGCCGACGTCTCAAAGCGTCAGATCCGTTTTCGCAAAAAGGGGGTTTTTCTTCACACTCTTGCAACATCAACGTTTTTCCAGAGTGATTTTTTATTGTCTAATTCCCAGCCTGATTTATTGGGCTAAAAATATCCAAGACATTTTTTTTGTTTTTAACAGATTTTTCCACTTATAAGGCAAGGCAAGTTTATTTGTAGAGCACAATTCATACACAAGGCAATTCAAAGTGCTTTCACAGTTGCATACAATTACAAGAAAACAGATCAAATCAATCATTAAAACATCAACATAAAAATTAATCAATTACAGTAAAAGGCAAGAGTGCAGATAAAATACTTTCAGTTTTCATATGCTCGGGTAAAAAGAGCTGTTTTCAGCCTGGATTTGAACATTGTCAGAGTTGAGGCCTGTCTCACATCCTCATGAAGACTGTTCCATAACTAGCTTATTCAAAAAACACTATGTAAAATCCTTTGCTTAAAAACATCTTTGTTACTAATTATGTCAACCCCCCCCCCAAAAAAAAACAAACTAAGAATTTAAACCTGGCTCGATCCATTATTTACATTTTGTCGCAGTAGGGTGCGAGCGCCTGTTGAACCAGGAAGTAAGGCTGAAGGGAATTTAGAATGCTCTGTTTGAGATCAATAAGGCATTTTTCTAACCAACAAAACGTAAGATAGTGATTAAGATTGTGTTTGATGTAACTGCAGAAAGCATAACACCACCTCTTTAAGTTTAGTCTGTGTTCAGTCTTTTATTACCACTATAATCCGTTTATTTGCTCAGGACAAGGCACGACCAATGAACACACCAACGTAAACCCTACGGGGGAAGTGTTTTTGTGTTAGAGTTAGATCGGGTTTAATCGCGCACTGCTGGCTCCAACCAAACAGTCCCCGCCCGAATCTGTTGAACAGCCATACAGCATATTGAAAGACTAGGCGGTTTCGTCAATGGATCTCGTTTCTTCCCCGTTGGCGCGGACGTACAGTATTCCAAAATAAATAAAAAATGCCTGGATGCATGGAAAGAGTTTGGCAACAGGATAGAGCAAGATATGATAGAAAACATTATATTAAACATTATAAAATAGAGAACATTATGCACAGTAAGAGGAACAATTTTGCACTGTGTTCACAGGCACAACATAGCCACATCATCCAGAAAGGTTGGCCTCCTTTAATGCGTCAAAGCCCAGTTCCTCCCATCACAGAATACTGTAGTAGCTCGTATATATTGGCAGCAAGTCTGTAAATAACCGTCCATATGCAGAGACGATCTCTCATATCCGACAGATATAGACGCTACCGGCGCTCGGCTAAACCTGGCTATGCTAATTCGCGACCTCACATCAAACAAGGTCGGCGCAGCATAAAAGAAAGTATAAAAAGGAAACCTCCATCTGCGTGGATTTGTCTCTCATCTCCACACTCGCTTTCTGCATTCTTCAAAACAAGCCTGGACTGTACATTAGCTTGCTACCCCCACCTCCCTCCCCCTCAACCCGCCCCGGAATGAGTAATGCCCCATCAGGATCCGCTCATCCAAAATCCATCTACGCTTCTGCAGCCTAAGCATTCCGAAGTCGAAGATTCTCTGTTATACGGCCCAGCGGAGAGAAAGTCGGCCGGCTAAAGTTGCAATTTTTTAAGCAATCCGATATATAGCTATATATGTAATTTCTATACGGCGACCGGTTCATTTTGCATCGCTAACTCAGTGAAATTACCCGTACGCATCTAACGAAAAGGCCGCACGCGTCATAGAGTTTGCTGGGATTTGCTAAATGCCGGGATGAGCTCGAACGCTTTTCACATCTCCAGAGGACGCGGGGTGGGCCATCCATTATCAGCCGCCGTGGAAAGCAATATCACTACATTAGCATTCGCGCTGTCCGTGGCACGGGTGGGATATAAAGGTTATTGTTATTTAAATGAAGTCGTAACGTGATCCCGTTGAGTTATCGTATACGAGGTATTACAGGAAACTGCAAATGACGTCTTCCCCCGACTTTTCTCACAACCGTATTAAACGAGACTTTGGGTGCACGGCGTGGTTTGGGGCACGGGCCGGATTGTCTCTCTTCAGGTTGTAAAACATAGTGCATTATTCACGTTTTAAAAAAATATGTTTGGACACCTGGACCTTTTTGTTTTAGTCTAATGACTTGCAGAGGGACACTGCAGGCAAAACAGCTGGACTTTTCGACTAATAATCTGTTGTAGTTATAAAGAGAAAATGGAATCTTAAAGGCCTTATTTATCAAAATGTATTTCTCTCACATTGGTAAATTGTTAAAGTATCACCTTCACTGAGTGTTGTGGTAGTATTTGCTGTAGCATTAATGCTCTCTGTCATGATGATTTTAACCCCTTAACTGCCGTCTCCTCTGATCAGGGGGTTAGGGTAAGAACGGCAAATGTAACGCAAGTTGTGTTTCAATCACACAGATTTTTAGAAACTAGAAGGTCTTGGCTTTCAAAAACAAGGTTTTGACATTTGGCAAATAGTAATGGCTTACACTTGTATTGCGCTTTACAAGTCTGTGTTACCAAGTTTCTCAAAGCAGTACACAGTAGTCTTTATTCATTCACTCCATACTTGGCGGTGGTAAGCTACTATTGTAGCCACAGCTGCCCTGGGGTAGACTGACGGAAGCGAGGCTACCAGTCTGTGCCATCGGCCCCTCCGACCACCACGAACCACTCACTCACACAATACATTCATCCAGGCCTATTGTACATATTTTTAGTGGTAGGGGAAACTAAGTACCCGGAAGATTCGGACACGGGGGGAGAACATGCAAACGCCACAGAAACACCCCTTTCTGGCCGGGGATCAAACCGGGACCTTCTAGCTGTGAGGCACAAGCGCTAACCACTGTACCACCGTGCCGCCCAAATGTGATTGATTGTTGTCAAATTATTTTGTTTGCCCTTGTAGGAGACATTTCCCCCGATTACAGGGATGTATAATAGTGATGTTTTTTTTCTAACCCGCCTCAGACCCAACACACGCCACACCATGCACATACACGTGCAGGCATCGAAGCAACAGACGCAGCTAAAGTTAGCTGCTACGAGATTAGCGTTAGCGGCTAACGCAGAGTTTTGTCTTTTGATGGTAAACTGACAAACATCTGACCAACCTGCTCTGATTCTGCTGAAATCCTCATCAAATGTCCGTTTGTCAAATAATCCAACACCTACAGGAGCTGTCATGTCTTTTTCCTCCTCATGTTTACAAAGGCTGCACCGGAGGCTGTGAGGCGTTCAAGGGTGGAAAAAACTGCACTGTAAAATTAGTTCTAAATGGTAGTATTATGTTCAAACTGCAAAAAAAATAAAATAAAATAAAATACGTTTGGTAAAATAAATATCATCTCAAAATGTTTGCTTTGCTACACATCTTATTTATGCTGAAAACATGTCAATTTACAAGCACTCATGTGATTGATTATAGTTCATTTTCATGTCTTGTAATTTTTTGTCAGGTAAAGTTCTCTTACTGAGACAGTTGCAGTTTGTTACAAGGACAAAAATGCACATGTTAAAACAAAAGAAACATTGGTTTGAATGAGTCATATTCTTTTCTTTAAAAAATATTTTTTTTTAAATCGGAAAAAATCTGAATCGGGAGCTTAAAATCAGAAATCGAATCGGGGCTTGAGTGAATCGTTACATCCCTAATGCTAATGATGCGTTTATCCCATAAAACTGGACATTCATCACAGCCTATTTTTTGTGGCATTTAAGAATGCACTTTATGGTGCAATTAAACAATGTAAGGAAAAAAAAAGTGCTCTTTCTAACCCGACCCACCTGCACCTGAAGTTTGCTATATATTTGGGGTTCCCAACCTGACTGAATCCGCGGGCCCGGGTTGACCATTATACTAATGTATAACATATACATGTTAGAAAAATACATTAATTTCTAAACTCTTAATCCCTTACTCTTGTTTTGTGCTTTACCAGCTCAGTCAGGCTATGTTCAGACTGCAGACTGAAGCAAACCAACTGCGGGTTTTTTTGCTCCTATACGACCTGTAACTGATCCTTTCATGACAGTCTGAATGACACAGATCCAATGTATTTAAATGCGACCCAGGCCTCTTGGATATGTGGTCCTACATCCGATATGTATCTGATCTTTTGCAATGTGACTTCAGTCATTTATCTTAGACTCCAACCGCCGCTTTATAAAGCCGCACTCAAGAGTCGACTGAAATCAATCTCTATCTTTGAGTCGCCTCTGGAGCGGTGAAGGCTGGCTGCTCTGCTTTGTGACGACAACACTAGGGGCTGCCATTGCTGTAGTACCCCCATATAGCCGCTAGTCCCCCATTGGAATGCATTGCACTTTAGACACGTTAAAAACAACTTTAAAGCCTGGTTTCTAATTTTCCTAAACTTTCTACAGCTAGATATTCCTTCTGTGATAACGCTGGGTTAGTTACAATTAAAGGGACCAGGCTGGTTTTCGTAAGAAACATTTTAGAAATCTCGTACTTAATGTAGGCCGGACTGTTGGCATTGGAGCTGCGCAGCTATGACCGAATTACACGTTACACGTCACACGAGGGCCGAGTCTACAGTGAAGATCCCGCCCTTATGCCCTTTTTAGAAACATGCTTCGTCAGAGCTGGGGAGCAGGAGTCTGTAAACGGGGAGGAGTGACCTCGGACTGACTTTTTTGTTTCATTCCTCTTTTTAGAGCGAAAAAAATCACTTATTTATTACAGAGGCTGCAAGAGGGGACGGGTGGTATATTACTCTGAAGAGGCAAATTGGATCAACTTGATGTCATCGAAGTACATCTCTCCCTCTGCCCATCTCTGCTGGCTACTGCACAGTGACCCCTTTGACTCCTATTAACAATGTAAGTGGATTATCTCCTCGGTCTCACGCATCAGCTTCATTGTATTTAGTCACAGGAGAGAAATGACCACAACTATGAAGCTGCCCTTTATGTGCTCTGGCAAAGATGATCCTTTCCAGCTGTGAAGTGGAAATTACGAGTGCTTTGTGTTCAGGCGCTTGTGTGTCGTAGCCAGTGATGAAGTGAAGTTTTTTAGTATAGAGTAATTAGACACAAATCCTTTTTCCAGACCAGTAATCAGATTAAAGTTACTTTTCCAAGTCTCTGTGAGTTACTATTCTGTAATTTTCCCTAAGAAAAATATATACTTTTTACTTCGTCTCTGAGAATGACGTAACATGTATCAAGTCACATTTTCAGCCTGAAGACGATTCTCAACATAAAGCTTTGTTGACGTTTCTGTTAAAATGCACTGCCAACATTTCTGGAACCATCCTCATTTTCTCATGCTATGTGCGAATGTTTGTCCAATTCTAAAAATAACAATAAAAAACAAAACAAAAAGCAGCTCGCACTCAAATGAACAGAGGTGGGAGTAAGTCACTAAAAAAAGTCTCAAGTCAAAGTCCAAATCGTGAAGGTCCAAGTCCCAAGCAAGTCCAAGTCAACTGTTCATGGGGTCGAGTCGAGTCATAGCTTTTGTCAAGTCAAGTCTCGTTTTAGCCGGCAAGTCACCGCAACTCGCAAACATCAGCGTTAAGCCTAATTTTCACTGTTGGACTATTAATTCCTCTTTTCAGAGTGTGCTTACTTGAAAATATGCAACACGAGCTTCCTCAAGACTTAGCCATTTTAGGCTGATATCAAACTCAAACATTTTAAGGAAGAAAAATTTAAACAAGAGTTTTAAACACGAGTTACTTTTCCCTGCAATCTGAAAGATAAATATATTTCTTCTGTCAGTGGTTCCTCATAATGCCCGAGCCCCTGTATGCTCGGATGCACCCCTGCTCAAAGTAGATTCCGCACAGCCCTCAGTCCTGCTGTCACTGGCGTCTGTGTGGGCACAGGAAATGCATACTAAATGCTGATTTTGTCAGCCCATACAGTCCATCGTTTCGAACGTCTCTGAATCTTCATCTATTCACTCACTGTAGAAAACTTTTAATGCATCCAAAAAAAAACACACATTTCTTCCTGCCTTTTCCCACTGTATGGATTAGACGCGCTGCCTCCAGAAACCGAAAAAGCATGAGGCTAATTACCATATGCAAGTTTAGATGCGCTGGTTTTGTGCAATGAATCCTGTCTTTCAACAGTTACACTCAAATCAATTATAAATGCAGTATATTGTTACAGCAAGTCATTGAGAGTCACTGGCTTCAAGTTCAGTCTCAGGTCTTTTTGGAGCTTTTGGTCAAGTAAGTCTCAAGTCCCGAAAATTGCAAGTCATTTGACTCCAGTCTCCCACCTCTGCAAATACGTTGTTAACAATGTGACAGCAGCTTTAAAGACTTTTCCAGCACCTTATTTCGAAACACGGCCAAGAAGAAGAAGGCCATAAATCGTCCAAACTTGGTGGTCTAGAACCCGCAGCAGTACCCTTCTTCCCTCTAATATCCCTTACTTTCCTTTCCTCTAATTTCGACCCACCGACCGCTTATTATGCAAGTGTTTGGACGACGTCCCATTGGTGAATGTAGGTAAATAGCAAACACTCCAGAGTCCACGTCGAAGGGCCCCATTGAGCAGAGAAGGACAAACTAGTTTTAATGAAAAAGCTTGTACACAAAGGCCAGCTCAAGGCCGTCTCCGCAGAAGCGGGGAGAAAGAACGCACGATGGACCGACCGGCAAACTCCGTTGAAAGAAGAACATCCGACTGAGAGGCAGCATTAATAATACAAATGACAAGCGTCTATCGAGGAGATCACAGAGAAAGTAAACTCACGGGGCATCTGAGGCCGGCTGCGGGAGGTTTTAAAGGGCTACGGCTGATAGTCCAGCCAGGTATGTAGAAATGAGAGCTACATCCGAGGTGATCTGATGCAACTGATGAAGCCCCCTTTCTCAGAGGAATGGTTTGGAAAGTTTTAAAAACGTCAAGAACTGTGCTCTCTTCACTCTGATACTTTTCCACTCTTTGAGAAAGAGGCCAAAAGAATGTTGTCCCTTATTTGTCCGGGTGACGCATTGATGTCAGGCTGTCCCCATTTCTTCCTAAACAGTTTTATTTTATTTTTTTTGTTGGTTTTATTTTACTTTGCAACACAAAGACAGCATTCATTCATTAACCATTTCTTATCGTTTCAGTATGAGACAAAGAACAAGTACATCCATAACATTGAAAGACTGTGTTGGACAACACAACTCCAAGCATTTGGAGATTATAACATTAATGGAAGGGAATTGATAATTAACCTACTTCCTTGATGTTTATTATAATCGGTCACATTGTACGGTCAAATGATATCATTTAGGCTGTACTTCCCTGTGGTTTAGCTACAGCTCATTGCTCTTAGGCGTCGTATGCTTTGACTTCTTAGACCTCAGACACACCTCAGTTGCAGGAAATCCAACACGTTTGATTTCTATGCTGTATTTTGGACGCAAAGGAGAAGCGTGGGTGTTTTTACTGTCCCAAAAGTGACACACAGAAAACAGCAGTAAATAACAGAGGAATACAGACAAAAAAACACTGTAGCTCCTCCCTTTTCATTTCTCTGTCATAACAGCGGCACTAACAACGAATGAATGTCCACAGCCCCACGCAGACCTTGCCAAACAGCACACATTATATCACCAAAGGTTCACATTTCAACCGCAAACAGAGTTGAGCATCACTCACTGCGTTTGGAGTTGAACTATTCTCTACTACAGCTACTTCTCTGAGCTGTCTCCTCCGTCTCGGGGCTGAGGTCCGTCTCCTTTTCTTATTAAATCCACTGAAATACGTTCCACTTCTTCGTGTCGCCAACTTTTATTTCCATTTGACAGAACTATAGACAAGTTGAAGACTTGTACCTGCAACACTGAACCGTGTGGCGTCGACAGTGATCACATGACACTGTTGACCAATCGGGGGACACACACACACACGTTTCCCACGCTCACAAACAGAAGCCTCATCTTTTATGCTGTGGGGTCAGTTGTTCTCCTCCAAAGAGAGATATCGAGCAGGAGAGAGAAAAGACGCACCGCTGTGTTATAATACATCAACGTCAGCAGTAACAAACTGGTGTAGTGTGCTCAGTAGTTATGTGTGAACCCCTAGTCGTTCTGTAATCACGCTGGATCCAGTCGTGTATTGTGGACCCCCCCCCCCATTCTTAAAGGAACAGGCCACTGTTTTTCCATACTGAGATACGTTCTTACCTGAGTTTAGACGAGTTGATACGTACCTGTCTGGTCTTTGTGCCCGTGGAAGAGCTTAGTCGTTTCCAACTTCACCCTGTTTGGAGCTATAGGTGCCGGGAGAGGCCAAATGCTAACGACATCTTTGGTCTGTTTGCATGACAGCACATGCGTAAAGACCAGACGGGTACGCATCAACTCGTCTAAGCTCAGGTAAGACCGTATCTCAGTATGGAAAAACAGTGGCCTGTTCCTTTAAGAGATACAATCTTTTAAGACTGAAAAATTGTGTAGTCTGTTTTCAGCTTAAAGGATCTGTATCATGCTATTTTAGCCATTCCAAATAGTATAGGCATTTATATGATATATTGTACCTCTACCACTATGGAGTACTCATTTTTGTGAGAAATATAAATAAGGATTTTCTGAAGGATTTTTCAAACCCGGAAAACAAGACGCTTCGATTCAGTTAACTCTGCCCCTCTCTCAGAGTAGATGCAGGCCATGCAACTTTAGCATATATATCACAGTAAAAAGGGAAGTTACTTCACATGTACAACACAGCTTCATAAATGGCTAACACACACGCTAACACGCGTTTTGATTTACTCACCGCTCTGCCTCTGGTGTCAATGATCGGGTGTTTCCATTATGGGACTCGCGTTGGTCCATCCATCCATCAATTTTCTCCCACTTGTCCGTTGCCGGATCACATTGCACCAGTCCCCAATGGCTCCTCCTGCAGGTGGTGGGTTCACGGAAGGACGGCCTCACTCGCGTTGGTTATAAAAGTTAATCCACTTTGATTCGGGCCAAGGTTCACCAAACATTCACCAGTGACAGTCACAGGCAAACACTATTTTGGCTGACAGTCGCTGAATTTCGGTGAGAAATTCCAACTTCTGGCAATGTCACGCATCTGGCACATTTTTTCACAAATGACTATTTTTACAATATACTTGTATGGGGCAAAAAATAATTTTACCTTGCAACAAGAAAGGAAAATCAGGTATAGCTCCTTTAAGATGTCCAGGATGTCTCTCGGCTTTTCATCCAAAAGTTCTTGGACGACTGAGTTTTAAAGTTAGAAATGCATACAAAAACTTTTTTTTTTTATGGCAAGTGAACAAGCTTGAAATTCACTCCTTGGAACGCGCTGCGGAGAGCGTGGTGGAGTAGAGGAGCTCATGCATCATCCGATTACACACGTGTCTGTGCGCGCTATTTACTTGTACATGGGGCCGGATCTCACGCGTGAGCAGACACTAGACACTTGCTATTTACATGCAACTCTGTCTCTAATGTTTTCACTGTGGCCATCCATCACCGGCAGTTTGTCCCGTCACCCTACGGGAAATACACGCGTCCGATCACATCTACCGACCAGGGGAGTGTGCTGGTTCGCTGCTAAACATTGTCGGAGGTAACGGAATGACTGAGTGGGAACGAGGCAGGGGTTAAAGGTCCGATATAATGGATTACTCGGGGTTTTAAAGAACTCTGGAACTTCTTAGCCTCTGTATTAGCGTTATCATTGTCCCTGAACCCCTCTTTCAGTCATCTTGGAATATGCCTGTGCCATCAGGGAAGAAGAAATCCATTGATGGAAAAACCTGGTCATTCAGGATGTTCAGGTCGTCAGCTGATCTCATTCATTGGGCACATAGTGTTGAGAAATCTAGACCTGACCAACTGCAGCAACCCCAGATCAGAACCATTAGTTACATCCAAGACTTATTTTTTTGGTCAGGCTAGAGGCACTTGTACATCTTTGATCCAGGAAAATGATTTCCTCATCTCTCAATCTCTTGCTCACCTCTAAGTACTGTAAGTAAGTAAGTGCTTTATTTGTCATTACAAGCGTACAACAAAATTGTATTCAGGTGTTTGTCCTGAGCCGCTGCCACTGAGCCGCGCTGTCACTCTGGGCCAACCTGACCAGCATGTTTTTGGAGGCAGAGGAAACTGTAGCACCCGGACAAAACCTGGCTGGCTGCCTCCTCTGATCTTCTAAAATGGTGCAGCGCCTCCTGGGTTTGTCCCCGTTTCAGAGCGTGGTGCTCCTTCCTCTTCCTCCTGCGCAGCTCCCTCCGCCCCACAACAGTCTTTCACCATGATCTGGGAAGAGCTTAGCAATGAATCTGTTTTATTCTCCAGTAATACTCCCTCTTCAACCTGGAAAAAGCGCGCGGTTTGTGTTGCAACACATCACATCCAAGCTAGGAATACCACTAGAGACTTCAACTTTCTGTTTGATACATGAAAAGATCCAGCATCTCCACCCCCATGCCTGTATCTCTCATGGCAGCCCACTTAGCCTTCATCTGCGCGGCTGTAGCTAACTCTTACGCACTTTCGATCTGAACCACACTCTCCCAGTCGTACGTGTGCCACATCCACGGACGGTATTGCCGATAGATATTTCATAGCCTCATTTTCTGGGGAATTGAGGCTCCTATTGATTTTGCTGCAGAGCTTCACATAGGCGTGGGTCATTGCTTACTTGGCCTTCCTCACAAGTCCAACTGCACGTATCAACTTCTCTTCATATTCAGCCTTGGCTTGTTGTTTACAGTTTATTAGCAGAACATCGGTTGCATCGTGGCAGCAGATGTTTTTAGCCTTATTTAATTTTTATTCTGCCATCAGTGGTATAAACAAGGCTTTACAAAGATTTGGACCTACTGCATTTGAAGCTCAAAATTTCAGTGTTATAGCAATAGTGTCTCTTTCCTTCTACACTGTATTATCTACATTGCAGAATACTCAATATATTTATGGTTTCAGATTTACCATGTTCCTGAAAGATCATTGTAAAAGGTCTAATTTGTTGGATTTTCACATTCAATATTCATAGTCAAATGCTTATACTGTACTTGGCCAATTAACCTACAACATAAACTACTTATAGGATTGGAAACATGTAACTATACAGTTGACATTGGTATAATTTCATTTTGTTGAGAATTTTTAGGAGAAAAACGTCTCAATAGCTAATGCGAACTGATGTATGTATGTACTTACTTGTAATTGTAATTACTTATATTAACCTTATTTACCGGTTTTAGTTCTATTATTTCTTTAGTTTCCCTCTTTTTATCCTGTGCTATTTCACGCACAGTTTTAGCTGTTTTTAATGTATCTCTTATTAAATATTTATTTATTTTTTATTTATTTTATTCATTTATTTTTTATGTTCTCCTAGTGGTTCCTCTGAGGGAGCCCTCTGCCCCGGGAGTGCTGGTTGGCTGTGGCCGTGCGGGCGCTCTCCTGGAGGTACCTGGATGGAGGTAGGACGTCTCTCCTACACCTCTGGGCCCCCTGAGTTGGCGCTCTGTGGCGGTGGCCGATGGGCTGCTCCTGGTGCAGACGGCTCCTTGGATGATGTTTCCTCTTTCGGTCCATCTGTACCCAGCCTTAGGTACTCGACTCTATGTCCATTTTTATTTAAGACTTTTAACTGCTGGGCTGTCTGTACGTATATGTGTCTGTGTGTCTGTGTGTGCGGGTGGTGGGGTTGTAGTTATTTATGTATATTTACTGGTGGGGACAATTTTTATTATTTTTAATGATTTTTAAGCACTGTAAAGCACTTTGTGTTACATTTTGTATGAAAAGCGCTCTATAAATAAAGTTTGATTTGTACACCAATGGACGCCTCTAAGCTAACATTAGCCACAATCGCAAATTCTATATCAAAAGCAGCAGTAATCAGATCCTACACTTCAACAATGGATGCAATTTAAGGTTCGTACACACTACACGATTTTTATGCCCGATTTTGATACAGTTCTCAGTCGCGCCGAGTCGTGTCTAGTCAAAGCAGTCGCAGGTAGTTGTGTCGCATAGTGTGGGAGGGTCACGACTGGACTGGCGTTCGAATCGTGTAGTATGGGCAGCAGTCAGACGCAACTCAACTACAGTCACAGGAAATGAAACATGTTTGAGTTTTAAGCCCGATTTTGGAGAAACGTGGGTGATTTTACCAATGACAGGGTGAAATAAAGACAGAAAAACACAGCCGTGCCTCATTTTCATTTCTCCGTGAAAACAGCGGCACAAACAGCTCATTTCCTGGCCACAGCGAGCCCCACACGAAAAGGCACAACTTTATATCACCAAACGTTCACGAGAACCACCTTTTCAAGCTACATTTCAACCGCGAACAGAGTTTAGCGGCACTTACTGCGTTTGGAGACTGACTGTTCAGCTTCACCTCGCCGCTAGCGGCTCGTCTCTCTCCGCTTTCTCCTCCACCTCTTCCATCTTGGAGCGGAGGCCCATCTCCTTTTCTTATTAAATCCACTGAGATACGTCCCGCTTCTCCGTGTCGTCGACTTTTATCTCCATTTGACAGAACTATAGCCAAGTTGAAGGCTTCGTAGCAGTAGGAGCCTTGCACTGCGATGTGACACTGTTGACACCGTTGACCAAACTGGGACACGCGCATGTTTTGGCACGCTCACAAACACGGCCTAACAGTTTTTGAAGCTGGAGGAGAAATTAAGCGGTAGAGAAGGACAGACGTGCTGTGTTATCAAACATCAGCTGTTTGTCAGAATCGTGTAGTGTGTTCGCTCTTATGATTCTCAGTCGTTAACCCCCGGCTCACATTAACTACGGTCCGGGTTCGGTCCTGATCCGGTCTTGCCCCAAACTACCACTCACAGTGACTCCGGCTGACACTGTGGCTCCGCCAGCTCCGGCGCAAGATGCTGCGCCAGGCACAGAAACGGCCCTCGCGAGAACAGAAGCGCACGCGAGTTTCTCTCCTGGTGCGAGGTCACGTCATAAGTTGCCCCATATATAGGTAGTTTTTGTAACAAAAGCCGTATTTGCCAGAACAACGACTCTCCCCAGTGAAGTGCAACACACTAATGCCCCTGTGTCACTGGTAATGGAGACCAATAAGTAGTAAGCGGACAGATTTTATTTTGAAATACACCTGATCTTCCTCTCCACGAGACCTGACTTACTGTTTGGCTCGTGTTTTTCTGTCAGCTTGATCCGTTGGGGCTCCCGTCTCCGGCGAAAATATCAATCAATCACATTTTATTTGTATAGCGCCTTACAACAGCCAGAAGGTGCCCAGGGCGCTTTCCAGAATAGAAATAAAAGATATAATAGACATCAATAAAAACATAATGTACATAAAAACAGCAGTCGAGTCAGTGGCTATGCATCAAACGCTTGTCTGAAAAGATGTGTCTTCAACTGTGATTTAAAAAGACTCAACTCAGTGATGCTTTGAAGCTGTACCGGAAGTGCGTTCCACAGCTTTGGGCCTTGGACGGCAAAAGAACGGCCTCCAAACTTTTTGTATTTGAACTTGGGGGTGACCAGGGAGGTGTGTTCAGAGGAGCGCAGAGTTCTGGCTGGTTGGTAGACCGTTACCAAGTCGGCGAGGTAGGCTGGGGCCAGGCCATTGATGGCCTTGAACACAAGCATCAGGACCTTAAACTCCACCCTAAACCGCACTGGGAGCCAGTGGAGAGAGAGAGAGGAGGACAGGGGTGATGTGTGAGCGTCTGGAGGTGTCGGAGAGAAGACGGGCTGCTGCGTTTTGTACCAGTTGAAGCTGATTGAGGAGTGATTGGTTAAGTCCAGTGTAGAGGGCGTTACAGTAGTCTATCCTCGAGCTGATGAAGGCATGAATGACTTTTTCAAGGTCGGCTCGGGACAAGAATGGTTTGATCTTACTGAGTAGCCTTAGCTGGTAAAAGCTCGCTTTCACAACTGCACTTATCTGTTTGTCAAAAATCATACTGCTGTCAAAAATAACACCCAGGTTACGGATGGCGGGAGCAAACTGAGGTGTAGGATGACCAAAACTGGGGGAGCTGTTAGGTGAGTCCAGGGTGAACAGGATGTACTCAGTCTTTCCTTCATTCAGGTGAAGGAAGTTCTGGGAGAGCCATTGTTTGATGATGTGAAGGCAGTTATAGAGAGGGTCCAATGCAGAACGGTTGCTCAGAACCACAGGAAGGTAGATCGGGAGGTCATCTGCATAGAAATGGAAGTGGACGTTGTGATTAGAGATAAGTTGACCAAGTGGCAGCATATAGAGTGAGAACAGGATAGGACCAAGAATGGATCCTTGAGGCACACCGGATGACAGAGGAGCAGCTGAGGAGGAAAAGTCATTGAGCATCACTGAAAAAGTTCTGTTTTTGAGATATGATGAAAACCATCTGAGAACCATGCCTTGCAGACCAACAGTGTGTTCAAGTCGGGAGATGAGGATGGCATGATCCACAGTGTCAAATGCAGCGGTCAGGTCCAGTAACACCAAAACCACAGCTTTTACTGTCCAGGGCTCCAAAATGTCATTATGGACCCTCAGTAACGCTGATTCAGTGCTATGCCTAGTCCTGAAACCGGACTGAAATGCATCACCTATTGCATGCAGTTGGAGGTGAGACTGAAGCTGGGAGACAACAAGTTTCTCCATCAACTTAGACAGGAATGGCAGATGAGATATTGGGCGAAAGTTGGACAGTGTGGAGGGGTCGAGATGGGGTTTCTGGAGCAGTGGTCTGACAATGGCATGTTTGAGAGCCGTGGGAACAGTGCCCAAACTAAGACAACTGTTTATAAAGGAAACGAGGCAAGGGCCCACGATGTCAATAGCCTCCTTCATAATCCTGGTAGGAACAGTGTCTAGAGGGCAGGTGGTAGCCTTCAACTCATGGACAGCTTTTTTGAGGTCCACAAGAGTAACTGCCTCAAAGTTCTCCAGCAGACATTGCGCCGCTTGGGGGGGAATGACATCAGGGGCTTGTATGATGGATTCCCTAACAGACAGAACCTTGTCCAAAAAGTACTGTTTGAATGCGTTACATGTGTGTTTAGATACATCATTCAAACCAGCAGACACCGGATTTATCACAGAGTTAATAGTGCTGAACAGGATTCCAGGGCGGTGGCTATTGTTATTTATGAGATTGGACAGGTATTGACCTTTAGCTTCCTTCACTGCTCTTTGATAGGTGGCAAGACTGACTCTAAACATCTCCAGTGATACCTGCAGCTTATCCTTCTTCCATTTGCGTTCAGCCCGTCTACACTGACACCTTAGGGCCCGAGTTGTATCATTGAGCCATGGGTCTGATGGGCCTTTGGTACCCATTACCTTGTAGGGTGCGACACAGTTCATAATCTGGGAGCAAATGGTGTTAAAGGAGGAGAGGAAAACATCAGGACATGGAGGCGATGCCAAATCAGCAACAGAGCAGAGATCAGAGACAGTAAAGGCAGCAGCAAAGTCATTAACTGTAGATGAGGTAATGATGCGCCGACGTTGGGGGGTAGTGGATGTAGGTGCAGGTAGAACAGCACGGATGTCAAACCGTATGAGAGAGTGGTCAGATACGGGAAAATCCAGGACTTCACAAGTTGACAATGTCACCCCACGTGAGATGATGAGATCAAGAGTGTGACCTAACCTATGAGTTGGGCAGGAAATGGACTGGGTCAGATCTAGTGAATGTAGAAGTGCCTTAAAATCATTAGCAAATTTATCAGAGGGGCAGCAAACATGAATGTTAAAGTCACCACAGATTAGGATGTTGTCAAATTTAGGCATAAACTTTGACAGAAACTCTGAAAAATCATTTAAGAAGTCCTTGTTTAATTTAGGCGGCCGGTAGATTACTGCACATAAAATAGGACAGGGCAGTGAGAGCACAAACGCTTGTAACTCAAAGCTGGAATACTCTTTGATAGACAGCTGGCGGCACCTCAAAGACTGTCTGTATGTGGTGGCTATCCCCCCGCCCCTACCTGTTTTCCGGTAAGTTTAAAATAGACTTCTTACGGATGTTTTCCATTGCTGCCGGAAGGCGATAATTCCAGCTGTTCTGTGAGGGCCTCAGAGCTATGGTCAGAGTATATTGGTCACTAAACAACATCATGAAGGCCAAGGAGCCCACCAGAGAGGTCAGGAATAAAGTTGTGGAGAAGTTTAAAGCAGCAATAAGTTATACAAAGATTTCCCAAGATTTGAACATCTCACAGAGCACTGTTCAATCCATCATTCGGAAATAGAAAGAGTATAGCACCGCTGCAAACTTACCACCTAAACTAACAGACCGAACAAGGAGAGCACTGGTCAGAAATGCAACCAAGTGCCCCAAGATAACTCTGGAGGAGCTGCGACGTACTGCCGCAGAGCTGGGGGAATCTGTACATGGGACAACTATAAGTCGTACTCTACACAAATCTGGCCTTCATGGACGAGTGGCAAGAAGAAAGCCATTATTGAAAGGAGGCCATAAGAAATCCCGTTTGAAGTTTGCTAGAAGTCACATGGAGGTACCATGTGGAAGAAGGTGCTTTGGTCAGATGACAAAAATTGAACTTTTTGGCCCAAATGAAAAACGTTATGTATGAAGCAAACCTAACACTGCTCATCGTCCTGAGTGCACCATCCCCAGTGTCAAATATGGTGGGGGAGCATCATGCTAAGCGGCTGCTTTTCCTCAGCGGGGACTGGGACGATTGTAAGAATAGTTGGGAAGATGGATGGAGCCAAACAGACATTTTGGAGGAAAACCTGCTGGAGTCAGCAAGAGAATTGAGGCGGGGGCGGAGATTCACCTTCCAGCAGGACAATGACCCTAAACACAAAGCTAAATCTACAATGGAATGGTTTAAAAACAAACATAATGTGTTAGAATGGCCCAGTCAAAGTCCTGACCTAAATCCTATTGAAAATCTGTGGAAAGACCTGAAAACTGCTGTTCACAAACGCTCTCCTTCTAATTTGACAGAGCTTGAGTTGTTTTGTAAAGAGGAATGGGCTAAAATGTCAGTCTCTAGATGTGTAGTCATACCCCAGAAGACTTGCTGCGGTTATTGCAGCAAAAGGGGGTTCCACAAAGTATTAAGTCATGCTGTATGAATACTTATGCACGCGCCACTTTTCACTTTTCTATTTTTTGAAAAATAACAGAATCATGTATCAGTTTACTTTCACTTCACTGTTGTCTGTTACTGGTGTGTGAACTTTCAGTAAAACATTCAAAATAAAATCTTTATGGTTGTAAACATGACAAAATGTGCAAAAGTTGAAGATGTATTAGTACTTTCGCAAGGCACCGTATAAAATAAAGCTCAAAAGTGAATGTATTGTGCTGATTGAAGTACTGTTATCTGACTGTACGCACAAGTTAGCTTTTTTGGCGACTGAGTTTCTGAAACGGAGCTTTCCTCATCGGAAAACAATGATCAATAAATGAAGGCTCTACATAGATGTTTATTATTGGTAACGCATGAGTACTCTAGCATGTTACCTTCATAATAAAGTAGCGCAGTAACGTAACAAGCCACTTTTCCAGAGAAGTAACGAGCTAACTAACAAGTTACTTTTACCCAACACTGCCCGGTACCTATGTTCCCCCGTCAATGGAAGTGGTGGAACTTTAGATTAGGCACCATCCCACTATCCTTAAAGGAACAGGCCATACTGAGATTATGTTCTTGCCTGAGCTTAGACAAGTTGATACGCACCTGTCTGGTCTTTGTGCGTGCCCGTGGAAGAGCGTGGTCACTTCTAACTTCACCCCGTTCGGAGCAAAATAAAGTCCGAGGCACTCGAGCAAAAACTTAAAAGTTTTTTATTGAGAAATGGAACAGCCTACGCGTTTCAACCGCACAGGATTTCGTCAGGGCATGTCGATGAGATGTTCTTACCTCAGCTTAGACAAATTGATATGTACCTGTCTGGTCTTTGTGCGTGCCCATGGTAGCTTTCAACTTCACCCCCGTTTGGAGCTATAGGAATATGCTGGGAGAGGCCAAATGCTTACATCTTTGGCCTTTTTAAATGACTGAGCACACGCACAAAGACCAGACAGGTACACATCAACTCGTCTAAGCTCAGGTAAGAACATTTTTCAGTATGGAAAAACGGTGGCCTGTTCCTTTAAGGTTAGTGGCTAGGGCAGGATCAGGGTTAAGCTGACTGATATATGTAGGACGGTTCGCTCTCATGACTTGTGATTGGTTGATGTACTCACCAATCACAAGTCATACACCTACAAAAAAAAATAAAAAAAAATCGCACCTGGGGAACATAGGACATAGATACGCACCCCATGAAAGCTGCAGATGTATGCTATGCCACGGCTAGCACTCACATCAGTTTAGATACTGGCTCCAACAATCAAAGCATATACATTAGTGTTTCCCTTTTGAATGTTTAGATTTATTTTGGCATAATTAGCCATGTACTCAGATTGGATTAGAAAAAATTGTATTGGAACAATACTAGACATTACACGCATGTAAACGCACCACACTGGACTGTGGTGCCATCATCGTGACCTAATATACGTTTTGTTCACTTTTATATACAAACAGAGAGCCTAGCAACTGAAGAGCTATTAAATCTGAGTGCAGATTTGAAAAATACATAAACAGACGCATATAAACTACGCAAAGATAGTGTTATTTTAGTAATTGTTGGTGCCAGCACTTTGAAAGTACAGCTGTCATCATGAAACACTGAATGGAAAACACTCCTCACTACGTCCCTTCTGATGCTCTGGCCAGAACAGGTAACCTTTCGTGCAATGGTAGCCTTTAGAATTCAAATCTCAGTCTTCGGAGGCTTTTAAGATTTTTCAAGCGATAATACGGATGCTAATTTGAGGCCAACCTTGAAAGTTTGAAGTACTGGCAGGCAGTAATCACACGGCAATCTTCTGGCAAGCTGAAGAGGTCATTGCTCTCACTGTCGAATTGAAGTGAATAGGAAAATTGTCTTGTTTCAAAAAGGTTGGTTGCTGACAGGTGGGTACAGTGTGACCCCATGCAGCCAGGAAGTAGACAAAGGTAAAAAAATAAAATAAAAAGAAGAAACAGTAAGTAATTTATGGAAACTACTGACTTGCAAGTCGACGCACACTTTTACCCAGCTCGCTTTTTCCTTGATATGGGTATTTTTTTCATTTATTTTTTTCAACAGAAAGCAGGGGGTGCTTACAGTTCCAAGCCACCAATGTTCCCTGATGTTTACTATTTTACAACCATACTGCCACAAGTATTCACTCACCTATAGCGTGCAACGGCTGCCAACTTGACCGGTGAAACTCTGAAAACTAGAATATTGTGAAAAAGTTCATTTATTTCTGTAATTCAACTTAAAATGTGAAACTGATATAGACTCATGACAGACTCATGCTTGTAGTTGTGGCCGTAAGGTCTCTGGTGCCTGTCGGGATGCCGTCAATGCCGTCCTACCTGGCCTTGTTGGCTTGTGGGACTCCGGAGGCAGCTGAGAAGTACCGGCAGGCCAAGCGTGCTGCAGCTCGGGCGGTAACAGAGCCAAAAACTCAGGTATGGGAGGAGTTTGGAGAAGGACAATCGGTCGGTCTCGAAGAGATTCTGGCAAACCATCCGGCGCCTCAGGAGGGGGAAGCAGTGCTTCACGAGCACTGTTTACAGTGCGGGTGTGGGGAGCTGCTGACCTCGACTGGGGATGTGGTCAGGCGGTGGAAGGAGTACTTCGAGGATCCCACTGTCACGTCTTCCGATGAGGAGGCAGAGGCTGGGGTCTCGTAAGGGGGCTCGCCCTTCACCCAAGCTGAAGTCACCGAGGTGGTTAGAAAGCTCCTCAGTGGCAAGGCCCCGGGGGTGGATGAGATTCGTCCTGAGTACCTTAAGTCTCTAGATGTTGTAGGGCTGTCTTGGTTGACACGTCTCTGCCACATCGCGTGGCGGTTGGGGACAGTGCCTCTGGATTGTCAGACCGGGGTGGTGGTGGTCCCCCTCTTCAAGAAGGGGGATTGGAGAGTGTGCTCCAATCACAGAGGGATCACACTTCTCAGCATCCCCGGTAAGGTCTACTCCAGGAGAGGAGGATCCGGCCGATAGTTGAACCTTGGATCCAGGAGGAACAATGTTTTTTGCCCTGGTCGTGGCACACTGGACCAGCTCTATACCCTTCATCGGGTGCTCGAGGGTTTGTGGGAGTTCGCCCAACCAGTCTACATGTGCTTTGTGGATCTGGAGAAAGCGTTCGACCGTGTCCCTCGTGGTGCCCTGTGGGGGGTGCTCCGGGAGTATGGGGTCCGGGGCCCTCTATTAAGGGCTATCTGTTCCTTGTATGAGGAGCTTGGTTCGCATTGCCGGCAGTAAGTCAGACCTGTTCCCGGTGCGTGTTGGTCTCCGCCAGGGCTGCCCTTTGTCACCAGTTCTGTTCATTACCTTTATGGACAGAATTTCTAGGCGCAGCCTGGGGCCGGAGGGTGTCCAGTTTGGGAACCTCAGAATCTCATCTCTGCTGTTTGCAGACGATGTTGTTCTGTTGGCTTCATCAAATCGGGACCTTCAGCTGCACTGGGGCGGTTTGCAGCCGAGTGTGAAGCGGCCAGTATGAGGATCAGCACCTCCAAATTTGAGGCCATGGTTCTCCACCGGAAAAGGGTGGCTTCCCCGCTTCAGGTTGGTGGGGAGTCCTTGCCCCAAGTGGAGGAGTTTAAGTATCTCGGGGTCATGTTCTCAGTGAGGGACAGATGGAGCGTGAGATCGGTAGACGGATCGGTGCGGCGTCAGCAGTGATGCGGTCGCTGTATCGGACTGTTGTGGTGAAGAGGGAGCTGAGTCAGGGGGCAAAGCTCTCGATTTACCGATCGATCTACGTTCCCACCCTCACCTATGGTCATGAGATTTGGGTAATGACCGAAAGGACAAGATCGCAAATACAAGCGGCTGAAATTAGTTTCCTTCGCAGGGTGGCTGGGCGCACCCTCCGAGATCGGGTGAGGAGCTCAGTTACCCGGGAGGAGCTCGGACTCGAGCCGCTACTCCTCCACGTCGAAAGGAGCCAGCTGAGGTGGCTAGGGCATCTGTTCCGGATGCCTCCTGGTCATCTCCCTCGGGAGGTGCTCCAGGCATGTCCCACTGGGAGGAGGCCTCGTGGAAGGCCCAGGACGCGCTGGTGGGACTATGTCTCCGAGCTGGCCTGGTGTCGTCTCGGGGTCCCCCCAGAACAGCTGGAGGAGGTGTGCGTGGATCGGGAAGTCTGGGCATCTCTGCTGAGACTGCTGCCCCCGCGACCCGGCCCCGGATAAAGCGGAAGAAAATGGATGGATGGATGGATGGACAAAAACATTTACTTAGTTTTATAATTTTCTCTTTTTTTATCATTGATTATATTACCATTCTGGTCACCATTCTATTGATTTCACTTTCACATAAAATTTCAATTAAATATATTTATGTTTATGGCGTGGCAAAATTTTAAAGTTAAAGGAGCGGATACTTTTGCAAGCCACGGTAGCGTTGACTTTGTCGCCTGCTCTGTTGTTAGGCTGATTCCTGTGTTGGATTAGTTTAAATGTCAAATTTTTAGCATTATAATTTAAATTTGAGAAAGGAAAACAAATTCATGGCCAACATTATTTAGCGTAGTCGTGACTAATCCCGACACAAACTGCTTTTGTGTGTGTAATAAGATTTCCTGAAGCTGTCTGGTTGTGTGATGGAGGTAGAGCGCACCACTTTGGAGATGTCATTTTGGGAGGAAATCTGTGCAACTTTGTGTCAGAAACAGATGAATTGAGCTTCAGCAGACAGGCGTTTGTCTGCAGCCTGTCTGACAGCTCAGAGAACAAACGTTCTCTTCTCTTTGTGAAGTAACAACACACATTTTAAATTGAGTTTTGTTTTATATGCCGCGTACATTAACTTTTTCTCCACCGCTCAGCTCAACACGATCAAGGTGGGCAATACATAAGGTCCACAAGATAATATTGGAATTTCTGTTTGGAAGGAAAGCAAATTTACAATATTGAGCTTTTCTCCAATGTCAAGAAATGTGAACTAAACCTTGTAATGTAAAAATGGAGAAAACGTTAATGAAAATATTGGGGGGTGAGAAACATCGGGGAAATAGGAGGGACATAGGGGAAAATGGGGTAAGAAATTAAGGAAAAATAGTGGAAATTTCAAAAAAATGGGGCAAACAGAGGAAAAATGGGAGTGAAAGTGTCAAAATTGTGGGGAGGGGTGAAAATGGGAACATTTTGGGGGGCAAAAGTGGAAAAAAATGGGTAAAAAAAAATAATGTTGGGGTAAAATTGTGAAAAAAAATGGGCAAGTATTTTTTTCTGTCCTTTTGTAGGACAATTATCTTTTTGATGTCAATTTAGATGTCTGCCAGCACATTTCTGCTTATTTCTCATGGTTTGCAAAAACACCGTTATTGAGAAAGTCCCTGAAAATATTAGTTTAGTTTTAGTTTGTTTATTTGAGCAGTATACATTCTGTTGAAATGGAGTGGGCTGAAGCAAGAAGCTTACGAGCGCCCACCCCCAAATTCAGTGCAATAAAAAAAGTACATTTCACACAAGACATCATCCAAAGAGAATTTGAAACATTTCAGCAGCTACATTAGCACAGACCAACTTATTATTGGAACTGTTTATATAATTGAAACAAAGCACAACTACAACAACAATCTTGTTTCATGTACGATGTCTAGTACAAAGCAAGTAAACAATTTTTATTAATATATTTCTTTCAGATCTTACCCGTGATTACCGAGAGTTACTTTTATGTTATAAAGGTACATTAATAGATATTATACTCCGAGATCTTGCTACTTCCCAGTTGTCATTACCATTCTCAGTATAATTTTAATTTGGGTTTAATTATCAATATGATTATTATGATGATTATTATATATGTATTTTATTGAGTTATATGTGAAGTATGATGTAGCCCTGCATAGTGTGGTGCATTAAAAAGCCCCACACAGCTGCCCTAACAGCTGATTTGGTAGATGATGTTCCTATGCTGAGTGGTGCATTGAAGGACAAGGTTTAGAGCCCGTTGGGAGGATTCCTCTCAACAGATCCATAACCTGCCAACCCTAATTCTCCATTTGTGAATTTGAGCAATAGAATGACAACCGTTCCAAGCAGCAACACTCTTCCTTGATTATAGAGGAAACTATACACATAATTGATCCTACTGCTCCCCCTAGTGGCAACGCATTTCTTCTTGTCTGTATATTTCACAGATGAATATTGAGATATTCATCTGTCATTTTCGCCCAGCCCGAGGTACAGCTACCATTGTTTTTAGCTTCAGCAGAAGGAGGGAAAGTTGAGAGTTCATCTTCCTGACAGCCTGGAGCTTTAGTCAGCTGGACCTGGCAGGGCTCAAGACTCCGAAGTCTTCCATCGTGACGGCTGGACTGAAGAGGCCGACAGATGGGCGCAGTTTTCTCATAAAGCCGAAACTGTTCCAGAGACATACTTTGTTGCTACATGTAGCAGAGCGGGGGTTTAGTAAATGTAATTTAACATGAATTATTCTTATGGTTACACCGACACAACGCCACCCCAGGATATTCAACTGGAGATTCTAAACAGAATGTCACAAGGAGCCATAAGAAAAGACTCTAAACGAACACACCAAAATAAATTTATAGAACCCCCCACCCCCCTTTTTTGTTTTTTGATGTTGACATTTGTTTTTCATTAAACATCAACTCCAACTCAATAATCATAACTTTTGTAGGCTACAGTTATTTTATAGAAACTCTGCCAAACTTTGCCACTGCAGATATCTCTCCCCTGTCCTGTCTCTGCCTTGTATCACACAGTGTGGGGGAAAAAAAATAAGTGGGGAAATCTGCCAATCACTGTTTTAACTCGAGGGAATCACAACACGGCCCTCCTTTGTTGCTCTGGCTTCAAAGAGATCGGACCAAGCCAATCGGAGTTTGCATTTGCCAGCATTTTCCACAATGAGCTTCTCCCAGCGCCCATGGTTTTACTCATAGCACGTCCAAGCAGCTCTTTAGTGACAGGGAGATCAGAAGTGGCCTTCTGTAAGGGATGATGCACGACGAGGTGTCCATGATCAGATACAACTGGACGACGCGTGGTTATTATTTATATTAAAAGGCATTCCTCTCAGTTCTCCTGATTTTTTTAGACAATATTTAACACCTTTTAATTTAAGACATGCAAATCAAATCTTTTTTGCCATTCCTCGAATTCATAGAGAAATAGGAACATTTTTCATTTAATTACAAAGCACTTTTGACTGGAATAATCTACCTGCCTCTATCCGCTCTATAACCTCCCATCAAATGTATAAAAATACCCTTCTGCGATGTCTACACTTCTAATTGCTTTTGATTTTTTTTTTTACAGTATTCTATGTGTATATGGCGGTTTGAGCGGATGTGCGTGCTGCAGTGTGCGCGTGTTAGGGATTTATTTTCTGTATGTTTGTTTTTGTCTTGTATGTTTTGGTTCCGTGCCTGTACTGCTGTATCCGTTTTTGTGCTTTGCTTTCTTTGTTTCTTTGGAGATATGTGAGGACCCTCTTGAAAACGAGACGATGCATCTCAAGGGGTTATCCTCTCAACTGAAATGAATACGATTTGTGAAAAAAAGTGCACCTCAAACCAAACACAGGGACCACCCACAACAAAATCCACCACCTCCACCACCTCTGGGACGGGCCAGCAGCTCCTAGGGCACGGAGACATAGGTTCGTGGAACGCAGGGTAGATTTCACAGACGTCACTTCAGCATGAAATGTTCTTAGACACTCCACACATTCCTTTGTCAATAAACAAAAGAGCAGTTTCAGCATTTTGGTGTAGGGTGGCCATGCGCCGGGCAGCTGGGGCTTCTCTCCAGGTGATTGGGCTGGAAGAGAACCCAGGGAAGTGGCAGATCCCGCCTGCGGGCCATATACTGCCACATACGAAAGAGAAAATCCTTTAAAACTAGCACTGGAAATGTCCAAAGTAGTTATTGACAATATTGTATAGCAGAATATCCTATAATACTCCAGAAAGTTGCGTTCACACTCAAAAATGCATCCATGGAACAGGGACAACAGACCATTCAACAATCGGTTCCTATCTCTATGGAAACTTTTCCCTATTTGAAATGAATATCTTCCACTCGTGCCATTGGAACGGCTTACCCCGCACTATCTCACCCGCCACAATGCTTCCTTATTGCATCCCGGGAAGCGCCAATACAACTCGCATATTGCGCATTTATCATTTGGCATTCATTGCACCGGACAATTGAGATTAAATTGGGGTCGCACGCCGTGTGCTCCGTGTGTGCGGGGCACTCTTGGGGCGGATAGGAAAGTCATTACGGAGCGGTAACTGCGCAGCCACAAAGGTTAAGCTTGCGGTGGCATTCAGGAGGCTGGGGATCAGACGACACGGGCCACAGAGTCGTACAGAGGCGACGGGAGGTTGCTAAGCGTTCTGCCTCCCTCCCTTCCGTGTGTCTGCACTCGTCGCTCGATCGAAAGAATGTATACGCTGTGGGGCGAGGAAGGCCCCCAGCATGTACATTCAGCGTGGGAGCCCGAGCTTTCATCGAGGGAGAAGGGGAGATTTTACTCACCGCCTGACTTTATTAGATGTTCAACCGGGCAAGTTACATTATTATGGTGCTAGGGAATTACTATGCTTTTAGACATTGAATATAAATGCTACAGCTACTGCAGTTTATTCCGTGCGGCTTCTTTTCTTTTGGAAGAGTCCAACAGGACTGAGTTGGTGGACCTGCTGTTCCATTTTAAGTGGTACAAAACTGAAGAACTAAAGGTTATCCTTTATTTTTTTTGTATTCTATTTGTTCTTGTTTTCATGTCCTTTTCTATTGTTTCATTAAATGCCAGGGGTCTTAGAAATGACACAAAGCGTAAAGCTTTATTTTTATTTACTAAACAGCTAAAAGTTGACTTTGCTTTCTTACAAGAAACACATTCTGTTACAAAGGATTCAAACTTTTGGAAAACACAATGGGGCAACGACATTTGGTCTGCACATGGTTCAGAGCATTCTGCGGGGGTGTCTAGCTTCAAATCTAATTTTAGGGGAGACACTTTATATTCTGTGTGACAAGTTGGTCATTTTGTTTTTATGGTTTGCAACCTCAATGGTAAAATCTTCATATTGGTCAACGTTTATGGCTATAATGCCAGGGCAGATAACGATAATCTCCTTAAAACTTTAGATTCTAAACTAACCTCTTTATCACTCAAATATCCTGATGCATATGTGATAGTCGGAGGAGACTGTAATGTTGGACAGATGGCCTCCTGGTAGACCCTCGCTGGCAAACTCTTCTTTGAAAATGTTAATAAGTAAATATGATCTCAAAGATGTGTGGAGGGACAAAAATCCAAATGACAGTGTATACACTTGGAGCAACAAAGGCGCCTCCAGACAGTCCAGATTAGACTATTGGCTCATTTCAAAATCTCTGGACAACAGTGCCATTACAGTCACTATTCTGCCAACGCCTTTGACAGATCATAAGGCAGTCTCTATTCAAATTAATCTTTGCCCAGATAATGAAATCTCCCAAAACTGCACTTACTGGAAATTAAATAGTTCATCGTTGTATCATAAATCTGTCAACTTGGAATTAACCAGGCTAATTAAGAGTTATTGGGACAGAGCACAGAGAGAGAACATGTACGTAAAAAACTTAGAACTTTTGAAATATGAAATTGGGAAATATATTAGAAAATATGCTAGTGAATTAGCCAAGTCTAGGCGTAAAGAAGAAAATGTTGTTTCTGAGATTTCCCTCCTGTCTCTTCCCTCGCCTGAACTAATGTCTGCAGATGATCGGACAAAAGCGATGGAACTTCAAAATAAGCTTGATATCTATATGCGTAAAGCTGAGGGTGCTTACGTTAGGTCTAGGTAAAAATGGCTGGAAGAAGGAGAACAAATGACGTCACACTTTTTTAAATTGGAAAGATCACGGGCCAAATACAATTCTTTACTTGAGCTTAGCATTAATGGAGCCGTTACCAACAATAAGAGAAATATCTGATTTCTGTTACTGCAATTTTTCTTCTCTATACAAATCTAAATTTAATCAATGCTATGTTGTCCTTTTTCAGTTGTATTGATTCTATCAAAACAATTGGTCAGACTGATATGCTGTTGTGTCCAATTACCCAGCAGGAGGTGCAAGAGGCAACAACACAGCTAAAAAAACAACAGATCACCAGGGAATGATGGCATTACTGCTGAATTCTATAAGGAATTCTCTCAACTGTTAGAGCCATTTTTGTTCAGGGTTTTTACAGAAAGCATTGCAAATGAAGAACTCCCTGCTACCATGTCACATGGGCTCATTAACCTCATACCAAAGCCAAAAAAGATCCACTTTCTATTGATAACTGGAGGCCTATAACCCTCAACAATGACTAAACTGTTGGCTTTAATTTTTGCAAAGCGATTTAAAAGGATCTTGGATACTATAATTGACGAGAACAAATCAAGTTTTATGAGTAAAAAGGCATATTTTCAATAATATAAGACTCGTGTTGGATCTTATAGATTATTCACATCTGATTGAAGAAGACAGTTTCATTCTGTTCCTTGATTTTCAAAAGGCCTTCGATACAGTAGAGCATCCATTTCTTTTTTACTGTCTCGAACAATTCGGTTTTGGTGACTATTTTTGTAACGCTATCAAAACTCTTTATACAAATGGTAACGGCTTGATTAAACTGAGCGATGGTGCCACTCAAAGATTCTACCAGGAGAGGTATAAGGCAGGGATGTCCCGTTTCAGTTTACCTTTTCTCAGTGGCTCAGGTCTTTTGTCTGTATATGAAATCATGTGACATGGAGGGTATCTCTATTGCTGGTCAAAAGATATGAATTAGCCAGTTAGCAGATGATACTGCACTGTTCCTCAAACATGCTTTACAAGTGAAACCTGCCATTCATGCCATTTCCGTTTTCTCCAAAGCATCCGGTTTATTCCTAAATCTTGCCAAATGTGAATTGTTTGCTCTAAAGTATAGTGATGTAACTTCCATTGATGATATCGCTGTTAAGAGTAGTGTAAATTACTTGGGTATTACCATTACGAAGGATCAGCAGGAGAGATGCTCTCTTGAATCTTGACCCCAGAATAAAAAAGGCAGAGAACAGATTCAACCAGTGGTTACAGAGGGACCCGTCATTGAGAGGACGTGTCCTACTGTCCAAGGCAGAGGGAATCTCTAGGCTTATTTATGCTGCCTCGTCTCTGGCTTTTGGACAGTCTCAAAATAAAAAGAATTGACCAAATGTTGTTCAATTTTTTATGGAGGAAAAAAAACACATTATATAATGAACACCTGTAAGAATGGAGGACTTGACTTTTTGGACTTCTCTTCCTTAAACAATGTGTTTAAGATGAATTGGTTAAAGTATTTCCTTAAAAACGACTCTACATTATGGAACTTCATCCCCAAATTTGTATTCAACCAAATAGGTGGTCTCCCTTATTTGCTAGTGTGTAATTATCAGATAAATAAGATGCCCATAAAACTGTCAGATTTTCATCAACAAGTTTTGCTTGCATGGAAAATGATTTACAAGCACAACTTCTCACCTCAAAGATATTATATTTGGAACAATGGTGGTCTGTTGCATAAAAGAAGGAGCATGTTTCTAGCAAATTGGGTGGACAGAAATATACATTTAGTTATTCAGTTGTTTAAAACAGATGGTCATCCAATGAGCTATGATGAGTTTGTACATACATATAATTTTGCCGTTTCCCCTCGAGAGTTTTATCAAGTTATGAACGCCATCCCAGCTGGTTTTGTAAATTTGTGTGGGAATGATTTTCAGTCGTCAGGTGCGTCTGTGTCTGTTATCAAACCACAAGAAACATTCTGTGGCAAAGTCTGTTTCGGGCCGCGCAGAATCGAGCAATTCGTCACTTATTCCAGAGGGAGATCGCAACAAAACCTTACGTGACAAAAGTCAGAGAGATTTTGTTTAAAATCTTACATAAAATTTAGCCTGTAAAGCACTTTATGACAAAGTTAAAAAAAAAAGACATTGATCCGTCCTGCTCCTTTTGCTCTGCACTGCCTGAAACAGTCCCCCGCCTCTTTTGGCATGGTCACTACGCTAAAACCTTTTGGAAAGATGTATAAAAATTCATAAACTACATCTAAACCTAAATTTATTGTACGAGCATATTATCTTTGGATGGCTTAATAGAATACAAGATAAAGACAGAGTTTTTTGTAAATCTTCTACCGTTAGCAAAATTTCATATTCATAAATCCAGATTTTCTGGCAGCAAGCCGATGTTCACCCCGTTTCATAAGTATCCGACAATATACTTACACTCCCTGGCCCCGATAGAAAATCTTAAGGCGATCAAAACTAAAAGTGTGTGCGATAAGTTTAACATCGAGTAAAATGGTATAAAAAAAAAAACGCGATAAGCAATTATCACGTTTTTTTATTTTTTTAAATCTTTATTCAACCAGGAAATCCCACCGAGATTGGGAGTCTCCTGGCCCCAGAGGGAACCTAGTGTGTGTGTAAAAAGCCATATGTTCAAAGTTGGTAAACCAAATGCCCCTTGACTCTTGTTTGAGATGTTGAGATTGAAAAATCATTTACATAAAGTGTAACAAAATGATGTATAACTGTTATGCTGTTTCTTGTTCTGTTATTTGTTCTTGTATTGTATTTTGTCTTGTGTACCCCTGGCTATATTTGTCAATAATAAAAAATAATAATAAAAAAAAAATGTATATGCTGCGGGCGATGCCTAAATTGAAGCTGATAGTTTGAAAAGTGAACTCATGAGAAGAAAGAGCACCCAGTGTGTTCGTATGGGGTCTATGCGATATTGTCACATCCGGGGCTTTGGTAAGGTAACATGAATGTATTAAATAAATTATAATGATTCATAAATACATAATAATAATATTTTTTTATTTAGACAAACAAACGGTTGAAAAATGTGTAAGTACAACAGCAGATACCATTCCTAATTACATTTTTCAGTAGGAGCAGACATCTTCCACCTGTTCACTCAGCTCCATTACGCTCCAGATGCTTTCGAACGGCAGCGACATTAACGCCCACTGCCTCCTCCTCAGTCCGACCCGGCACCCTCCGCCGGAGCTGCAGGTCCACAAAGAGCTCGAAGTGAGCATGTGTCGTGCATAGCAATGAGTTTGCGAAATAAAACTCCCAAATTCCCAAACTATATTGGGGCAGGCGAGCTTTAAACTCCGGTCACAGAAAAGGTCACTTTGAAGCTAGAACACTTCTCTATCACCATCACCATCTTGTGTGAAATAGTGACAATTTTGATATTATGTCATTGCAGAGGGTATTTACTTTGAAAATGTTGTTGCCATTCTCTTTACAGTGTGGAGTGATCTGAGCTATGGAGCTTAATTTGGCTGGCGCTGACGGAGCTGAAGAATAGAGTTGATCTGTATTTTTGTCGGGAAGCAACAGAGAGGCGGGCCGGTGACAGAGGGGAGGATGTGAAATATTTCTCAACAATTAAAATAGCAACGCATTTGCTGCGGCGAGGAGCGGGGCGAACACGGAGAATGTGGAATCTAGCGGTTGGGGTGTCTCCACAGCCTAAACTGAACTGTTCAGTGCCCAAAGGGAGGGTCCGAGCTGGGGCTGCTTCAGCAGAAGTGTCTGGAGCAGCTCACTAAAGGAGGAGCTTTCATGCGGCTACACATTTATTGGTTAAGGGAGAAGGCACACTCGAGCAAATACAATAAAGAGAAATAACCCTAAACTTGTCGTGATTAACCAAACGCTTACCTGTTTTGGCATTCACGAGAACGTTCATGTTTTTAAGAGCAGGCTCAAGACCCACCTTTTAACTAGCATCTATTTAGTCCTAATGATAGTGTGAGTGTGAGTGTGAGTGTGCCTACCTGTTTGTAATCTGTAAGCACTTTGTGATACCTTTCGGTATGAAAAGCGCTTTATAAAGTTTGATTTGATCCAGCATTTGCATTCTGTGAGAATGACAAGTTATTGTTACTTGTTAAATCTATTACATTGCATGGCGAGTTAAATTGTAACACAGTGGGGCAGAGAGGTGAAATTAATATAAAAAGTTGGTGGCAAACAGGAAGTAGTTTCCCTCCGCTATAGCTTGAACATTAAGCTTCACTGAACGTTCAGCGCCATTCTACTCATGAAAGACGCTCTATCATGCTAAATACACTGTATTTTAAGTTTTAACTATGCTATAATAGTAAAGGTACAATGCAATATGCTTTATCCTGGCTTTTACAATTACTATACACTAGCGGTTCAGCTAGCTCACGGTTTGGTTCGGTTCACGGTGCAGGACCCATGGGTCGGTGCATCACGGTGCAAGTGCAATAGAAATATATATATTTTAAAATAATATGTTCATCATTAAGCAGTATTTTTAATCACAGAATTGGCAGTTTTTCGAAATTTTTCAAAAGCTGCTTCGCTTTCTTGGCAACGGGCCGGATTTAAGTAAAATGGGCCCCGGGGCTAACGTTTTTTCAGGGGCCCCTTATATACTGCATGTCTGTCTGTCGGATTTCTCTCTCTCTCTACAATGAAAAGATAAAATGATTTTTTTAAAATATGAACATGCAGAAGTTACTTCTTAAACATAGTACTAGTTAAAAAAAAAAAGGATACATTTGTGAAAAAAAAACAGTTTAACATAATGACCCCAATTTGAGCTCCATGGCCCTCGCAGAAGAATCTTTGCTACTGCCAAACCTTTTTTCATTCTTGCATGTTTCGGTTACCCTGCACATTCTACTGGCTGAAATTGAGTCATAAGCATAATCCAAATGCATGTTTCTTCCGATAAGTGTTTTTCCCATTGGATTGGTCTACACTTATATTTATAACTTTGCAGATCATTATCTACCTCAAAAAGCTATTGACGTATGCAGCGTTGTAAACAAGGATTTGTCAAGAAGCACTTGGTCTCCTGTAGACCGTGCTTGTGCGAAATTGCAAAAATACTTGAGGAGCGCGGTGGGGCGTTATGAGGTTGGCTGTTTATCAGCTGGGTATTGCATGACTTTTAATAATGTATTCAGTCATTTCGCACAAAGCTTTTCTGATAACCACTCAGCTGGCAGGACTGAACCTGGGATTATGACGGTAGTCCAGTGAAGATGTAACGGCAAGTTATGAAACCTACTCTGAGACAAGCGGCCTACTCAAAATGTGCCACCCAAAGACATTTCAGATGTGTAACCAGGACCTTAAAAGCATCTTGCTGAAGTATTACCTTACTGTGCATGTTTTAGGCAACAGAGGAAACGTTGGTAACCAGTCAAAAGCCCTGTGGACACCTAACGCTTGAAATCCCGTGACTCGGTTCTATAGACTCATTTCATGTGAATAAGTGTTATATTTGTCATTGTACAACCACCACAACAAAATCGTGTTCAGGTGTTAGTCCTGAGCTGCTGCGACTGAGCCGCTCTGCCACTGTGGGCCAACCTGACCAGCATGTTTTTGGAGGTCGGGGAAACCGTAATGTTGCTGTGAGGCACATTGAGTTGTCGTGTACATGAAATGTGCCATACAAATAAACTTGCCTTACCTGCCTTGAGCTCATAAGCTAGCTGTTACTTTTTACTTTTAAAAAGCTACTTTCCTCAGGACCACTATAGACTCTGCAGAAAAAAAAAAAAAATTAAAATCTACCAAACCCCACAAAAACACTGCAATGTCAGAGTTTAAAATTACAAAACTTACCCTTACGATGCTTATTTTATGATTTTTTTAATTATTTTGAGATATCCATGGAAGTAGCAATTATGGCGCTTCGCAAAGCCGGCTTTCTCACGGGTATTCATTCACAAATACTGACATAATATACATCCGCGTGTCCTACAAAGCGTCAGGGAGATTACCCTATAACCCAAATATGGTATTTTTCCTTCTGCGAGACAACAGTTACGGAAGAGCGGAGAAATGTGTTGCACACTTGTTACAAAACGTAAGGGCTGGTTTTCCCTGAATGAGGCGTTTGCTCCACTCATGTAATGACTTCACCACTTTAGTAGCTACTACGGACTCCAAACCTTCCTTCTTGGGCTTAAGAAGATTGACATTCTTTTCAGAGAGATTTTTTAATACTTAATTCCCCATTCTGATTTATTCATCTTTAACGGAATGTATTGACAATACACCTACGCCTTGGATGCGTTAGGTCTGAAAACACCTTAAGAGTATCTAGCTCAGGGGTGGCGAACACGTGAGGCTCTTGGCCAATCAGAGTGCGGTTCTCTGCCTGAATGGGTATATACACAATGCGACTCTTTGCATAAGAATTGGTTCATATTTCCAGTCCTTAGAAATCTTGACCAAAAATCCAATCCTAGTCCGACAGACCCTGTTTCCCATCTCTACTGTACACACGTGGATTGTCCAATGTCCGTATCTCTGTCCTTTTTGAGACGATGTGTAAAAGGTGCCTCACTCAGACAGACGCAGGTTAAACAACAGTCAGGCAGATCGTGGCACTGGGAACAGCTTCTGGGCTTCTCAAGTTTCTGATCACTCTTTGATGAAATTCGGCCTCATAGTCAGAGAAAAAGATAAAAGTTAGGAAATGATTATTAACTGATGAAGCATGACATTGTAACATGTAAATTCAATGACTTTCCTAGGTTGTAACTGACAAATGCAACATAAAACAGAATCTCAGACGTCCTCCAGAGGCTCATGGTTAAAGTTTGCAAACTTTGTGCAACCTAGAGAAGTAGGTCCCTCTGACCACCACCATCCATTCACGCACACGCATCAGTCATCCGGGCCGGAGTGCCCGGAGGAAACCTACGCAGCCACGGGGAGAACATGCAAAGTCCACACAGAAAGACCCCGTTCAGGTTGGAATCGATCAAACCTGAACCTGCGCCACCACTTTCTCTGTCTGCACATTTCAGTCAGGACCAAGCTGCAGACACCGAGCACACAGGCCAGGAGCGAATCAGTGGAGGGGGCTTAGAGGGCAGGGCCCCACACAAACATACTCCAGCATAAAAAAAAAAATACTGTAAAAAGAGTTCATAAATAAAATGAGAGTCAGAGCAGAAAATGTCAGTTTAATTCATATAAATTGATTTAAATCTTGGTGAGGAGTAAAGTTAAATCTGAAAAGGAAAGGGCCAGGCGCAAAGTTATGGTTTATGATTAAATATCATGATCACATTACATTTAATCATCTCTGGATCTCGCGAATTCAGAGCCTTTGTGGCTCTTCACAGGAGGTTAAAAAAATGTTGGCCCTTGGTCCCTGACTAGTTAGCCACCCCTGATCCAGCTGCAGGATTGCCTTACAGTGCACTTATTAGGCAAAGGCTCCTTTAGACACAGGGATCATATTCAAACTCCACAAACAGTCCTAGAATTGAACTCGCCACCTTTTTACAGTCTGGGCTTCCAAGCAAAACTTTTAAAAGAATTCTAACTTCCACTTGATTAAATCTTGGAGATTTATAGCGCATTTCTCTGGATGACAGCTGGGGGAAATAAACAGTTACTGTTTGAGAAAGTTTTATTTATTGAAAATAATGCGACATCTTGCCTTCATATGCGGTAACCAGACAGGTATAAAAGCTTCATTTGAATAGCTCCGATGGCTCCACTTCTTTGTGCACGTCAGAAAAATAAAGCCTTTTATTCATGCCAAGCCACAATGTCTATATGAGGGAATCTGGTAGTCAAGGAATCAAATACTTTTGTTTTTTCATTCGTCGAGAAGCTTTTACATTTGGGTAATTAAAGTAAAGGTTGGAAAAAGGTTAACCTCCCAACCCCCACCTTAACTGAGCACATTTTATCAAGTACAGCTTTCCCAAATCTAAAGGCTTCTTGACTGGACCTCACAGCCTATAGGCCAGCGTCACGCCTCATTCGAAAGCTGCAAAAGGTCACCAAAAACTCCTGCTCTTTTATTGGACAGAACAGGACACCCAAAGGCACTCCTTGAAATGCACAAAGAAGAACAGGCTGAGCAGGAGGTGGGCAGGGCGCCCCCTTCTGGCAACAGCTTAGCAAACCTTGCTTCTTTTAATGCATAGATCAGGACACATTGAAATATACTCACAAATGACCAAACATACAAGACACACAAGAAGAAAACTATGCGTTATACATACATGTACTGTCTGTGTATATGTACATATAAATATGGTAATGTTGGTACTGTATGGGGCAGTATCAGATGGCAGCGATAACTTGTAATGTACAGTACAATGTATTGTAAGACAGCATTCTTGTAAACTTCGATTCTATACATCAAAAGACTATGTAAACTGATTTCCAATGTTTGATTAAGTTATAGATACATAAACTATTTGTTGATTTTGGTTATGTACATCTTAATTGTACCATAATGAGTTGGTTTTGTAGAACAAACCGGAATCTAAACTGCAATTGTAAAGTTATTTAATACGTTGAATGGGGGTATATGCATACATAAGCATGGTTTGCTTCAGCCTACTCCTTTTTGGGCATTATTGTGTTTCTTTTTTTCCGTCTTATATAACTTGGAAATGCTCAAAATAAACTAAATAAAACAATTTAATAAATAAAAATGATTTATGCCAGTTTTTGCTGTCTTCATCACATTTGCCTCTTTTGTCCTTGTGTCTTTTTTGCCCCGTTTGTCACATTTTAATGTTTTTTTGTAGCTTTTTGGTCACTTTACTGTTTATTGCGTTTGTCACATTTTCATAGCTTTTTTGTTGCCCTTTTGTCAATGTTTTTTGTTGAATTTTTGTCACTTAGTTTTTATTTGATTTTGTTGTCACTTTCTGGTTGCATTTTCATCACATTTTTGTCACCCTTCCGTTGTATTTTTGTCACAATTTTGTTTTGGATTATTTTGGTAGCTTTTTTTGCCACCTCTTCATCGCTGCTTTAATGTTGCAGGATTTCTTTCCGTTATTTGTCTCCGTTTTGACTGTTTTTTTTTTTTAAAGAGGCTTTTAGATTTGGGTAATGTGGGGGTTAAGAGGTTATGGTTTGGGCATTTTGCGGGGCGTGGCCTTGGCCGAATTTTGATGGGAGAAACCAAGACTCCGTCACGTGACTGAATCCCATGAGTAAAAACAGGGAAAGAGTTGGTTCGGAGACGCCTCGCTTTCAAGGTAGTCGTCTGCGCAGATGTCCTCTTTTCCCCACACTCGATAGTGCACAGATGCAAATGTATATACTTGGAATCCGAAGCGTCTGATTATGTAGTCCAAGTGACAAATAGCTATCATCAGTCCTGATCAGGTGTGGACTGGACTCCCATAACCATGACAACCAGACCGCACTTTGGGCTCCACCCACTCTCATCATCCCTCACGAGAAGCAGACGGAACGTTTTGCAGGGTTCGTGCGTCCAGTCCAGCGTGTTTAATAGCCGATACCTCCAGTCCGATATACGTACGTCTGGAAAGTCTTTAGAAACACACCTCGTCCTCGTTATTTATGCCGACAAGTCAAATGATCAAGGGAAATGTAGCTGGAAACGGTTACATTTCCCTTTGTGTCCTAGTGGGAATCCGGTCCGAAATCCAGTTAGTATAATATTCAGGGGGATTCTTTTTTTTATTAGCTCTGTTTAGTTCATAGTTTAGATTGAAATATGGCTAAGAATTGCTATAGTTGATATGAAGCGTCAGCGCGAATTCAATCTGGAAGACCTACCCGCAGCCTTCAATATCCAATCATCCAATCACAGCCCCATCTCGAGCCGCACCTTCTCGTCAGCCAATCACCGCAGCTGCTCATCCTGCTTCAGCCATTCATCGCACAGGATCCCCTTCTTAAGCTCCCCCGGTCAATCACTCGACGGTTTCCCGGCCGTGCTGTGACCCTCCTCCACCCCTCCTCTGCCTGGCCTCTCCTCAGCTCGTCAACTGACCGCTCCGGGTCTCTTCCTACCACCACCAGTGTCCGGGCTCCGGGGGAAGATTCCATATTTTCTAAGCAATCCTCCGCCAGGTTCAATAAAACTTCCTTACACATTCTGACTTGAGTCTTTTCAGGTAGAATTGGCAGTGGTCCACAGTTTGTCCTAGTGACTTACGGCTGGGTACCGTTGTTATCGGAAACAATGTTTAGGTTCTACCGGTATCAAAAAAAAAATCAAGTGTCAAAAGCAGAAAAAAAAAAAAAATAGATCTTTAGATCCAAGTTTTAATCCAGGGACAGCATTCACTTGGTTGTTTTGCCTTCATTTTTTAAAATTTCTTATTTATTCCCCAATTCGTTTCTAGTTTTCCCAATTTACCCCCCTCATTTATCACCCAATTTATTCCCCCCTCTTTTTGGCCACAGTTCCCTCTTAGTTTCCCTCCAAATGATTCCCATATTTCATACATTTCATGACATGACCTGAAGATGAACTCGATATTGTAAATTTGCAGATTATCTAGAACCAGAAAATAGATCCAATAAACACATTATTTTATAGGTATTGAAAGAAATGTGACAATACCCAGCCCTACTTGAGACCCAAATAATCAGGCGACAGTCAGTATAGTAGTGCATGTTGGCAGAAAGGTGCTTCAAAAACAACCACTGACGGGGTCAGAGGCCCCGCTGTCAGCCGTTATGTGGGTTACGAAAGCCTGCAGTAATTGTATATTGTCCAAGGCTCATATTGAATCTTCTGTCTATTGTTAAGGACTAATCTTACTGTGACTCGTAGGTCAAGGTAAGACTTCAATCCACCCACTTAGCGTTTCCAAACAGTTACCAAGGAGAATAAGCACATGCGACACAGATTCATAGACTGCAATATAAATCATTTTCTTTTATCTACAAATACTACTTCAAGGCTTTTTAAAAAGGGTAACATTAATAGGCAATGGCATCGCTAACGGCTCATAATAAAATCATTTGTGTAGTAAAACTACAAAAGCATGAAATGTAGACATTTTGAGTTTACCTCGTCTAAAGCAAAGAATAGTGTGGTCCATTGTCGGTCCTGTGGGAAACAAGACCTTCAACTGCGAAAAATTAAGACAGACCTTAACACTTCATCCTTTTTTTTTTTTTACCTCTTAACCCCCACCTTAACCAAGCACATTTGCTCTAGCCTGGCATAAAGCCAGACTGTCTTTATATGTATTTATAAATACATAAAGATAGTCTGGAATTGTGGTAATAGGACACGATTTCCAAATCGAGACTTGAGGCCAACGATCACACTCCGCCATGATTGTTTGTAGTCCACACGTGCAGTCGAGTAAATGTTCCGGTGAAAGCCCTCAGAGCAGCTTCTTACTGTGGCTTTAAGGACAAGTCCAGCTCATTTAAAGCAGAAGGAAGGGCACTGGCAAAAGATCGTTGTGTTGGTTTTCAAATCGCACAATTCCAGACTGTATCCCCATGCATCTCTTAACATGGAGGATCAGTCTGGCTCGTGCCGGGATAAATTTGCTCCAGTTTGGCTTTACCCAAATCTAAAAGCTTCTAGAACAAAGCATCAAAAATGGCGTCAAATATAAAGGATGACAATGCAACAAAAACAAGTGACATAAATGCAACAAAAGAGCGACGAAAAGTGACAAAAAAACAAATGAAAACATGTCAAAAGCGACATAAGTGTCACAAAAAGCCACCAAAAAAAGTTAATCGGTTTTGTAGGCCTTGGCTTTCAAATGAGGCGTTACGCTGTTGCTCTGCGGTCGAGAAGCTTTTGGATTTGGGTAAAGCCAAACGGGAGAAAATGCGTTCGGTTCAGGCACATTTGTTTTATAGCGCGGTTAAAAATCTAAACTAACTAGTTATCAGATCACCTTTACAATTAAGTAATCCAAGTAGTAACAACTTGCAATGCCAACAACACTTGGGGGGCCCCCCGCAGCATCAAAGGACGGGTCCAATGCAGAGGACGAACTTCCCTACAAGTACAACACGCTACTAAAGCAACACGACTTCACTTTTGATCAAATTGCAGTTCTTTTAAAACCAGTAACATGTATGCTGCAGCCAAACCCACAATATCCTTTTAAAGCGCTACTTTTTTTGGAATCGAGATTTAATAAAAAACAAAACAAAATTGGGGGGGGTATGCTGATATCGCCATCAGCATTCATTGTCTGCCAGTTTGTGCGTACGCCATTTGAGATCCGTTAGACCCGGGTTTTTTTGCTGTGATTCCGCCAATCCAGTGAAGTGGACAAAATTGGCCAAAGAGTAACCGAACGGCTCCGAGTATGTGTTTATTTGCTACAAAAGACTTTAGGAAGGAGTGCGGGATATTTGGGGGGGATGCTTTGGAGAATATTCTATTCTGCCCGTGATTACAGCCACACAGCACAGGCGGGTGCTTTGAAGTGCCTTTTGAATGCGCTGCTCACAGGCGTACCTGCTCTAAAGAGGACTCGAGAGAATGGGCTGCGGTTTGCGGCCGGGGAATGAGTATAAAGAATCATAGATGTATGTGGGCTACATAAACACTGCAAAAAAAAAACTTGTATCTCCAGAGAATGATGTAGATTTGATGATTTTTAATTTTTTTGTTGCTTAATTCTCTGCCAGCTCAACCAACAGGGACTTGTACAACGCTATATGTAGACTTCTCTCCTACTTCACCATTAGCATTGAGATCGTTGTAGTATACAGTTCATAAATACTGGGACATCGACTCAATTCTTATGTACAAGGGTATGAGGCTATTTACATCCAAATCGGATGAACGGTGTAGGAATTACAAGCGTTTTTTATGCAAGGGACCAAAAGTAATGGGACAAAGTAACAATTATAAATCAAACGTTTTCCTTTTTAATATTTGGTGATGGTCTGCCAGGCCTCTACTGTAAATGTCGTCAGTTCCTGCTTGTTCTTGGGACATTTTCTTTTCAGGTTTGTCTTCAGCAAGTGAAATGCTGCTCAATTGGATTCATGTCAGGCGATTGACTTGGCCATTGAATAACATTTCACTTCTATGCCCTCTATGCTTCGGGTCATTGTCCATCTGCACTGTGAGGTAGGGCTGGGCGATATGGACCAAAAGTCATATCCCGATATATTTAGGTTGAATATCGATATACGATATATATCCTGATATTTTTTCCACAAAGTGAGAGCTGTGAAATGAAATGTCAAGTCAAAGTCACTGCCAAATAGGAGTGTTTTAATATTGCAATTTTTATTTTATTTATTTTTCTTCTACCCCATTTGCTGTTAGTAACTTTATGTTGCATATAACTAAACTAAAGCCTAAACTGAGACAATGAAATATGACTTAAAGTATTACTTACTTTTTAGTCCTTAATAATCATGATATATAATAAATAGCCCAAATAATGTATTGATATTTGCTCTTGATTTAACTGTGTTTTAGTCAGTGGTTTTGAGACAAGTTCTTATCTTTATCCAAAGCATTCCCAAACATAAGCTCCAAAACTGAGCCACAAACGACTCTTTACTCTTTACAAGGCAAGGCAACTTTATTTATACCGCGCATTTCGTACACAAGGCAACTCAATGCTGCAACAAGCAGCACAGGCTCTGCTCTCTGCTCATCATCAGAGCGGGGATCAGCGAGGGACTGGAGTGATTAGCGTAGCGGCTAACGCAATGCTAACGGGGAAAAAGCGATAGTCCTTCGCGGTGGCAGCATTACAAACGCTGATATTTTCACAGTACATCCACGATCTACCGCAAACCTTAATTAGACTGAGAAGTAAACAAAAGCACATGGCGCAGCGCACGTAAACAAAAGCACATGGCACAGCGCACGTCGCTGCCATATCTCGCCGCTACATTCACTTCTATCCAAACCATCTCCAAATGATTGTTGCTTTCTTCATGTTTGTTGAAGAGTGCCGGCTGCCTCTCCCCCTCCCCTCTCCCCTCGACGAGGGGCGGGACAGGGGCGCTGGGAGCAGTGCAGAGCTCCGCTCAGCGCCGTGCCTGAAGCAAGTATTACAGCGCAAATTTGGACTATATCGATATGGTCTAATTCCATATCTCTTTAAAATATATCGATATATCTTAAATATCGATATATCGCCCAGCCCTACTGTGAGGCGGCCTCCAAGCATTTATGAATATGATAACATAATATTGCCCGAAATATATTCATCCTGCTGCTTTTGTCAACAGTCGCATCATCAATAAATACAAAGGAACCAGTTCCATTGGCCCATACAAGCCCATGCCATGATGCTGCACCACCATGTTTCACTGATGAGGTGGGATGATTTGAATCATGAGCAGTTCCTTTCTTTCTCAAGACTTTTCTCTTTTCTTTTCTCTCCCATCACTCTGGTAGAAGTTGATCTTTGTCTCCTCCCCCCCATAACGTTGTTTCAGAACTGTAAAGGCTTTTTTAGAGGTTTCTTGGCAAACTCTAATCAGCCTCCTGTTTGAGGTTTACCAGTGATTTACACCTTGTGGTTAATCGTCTGTATTCTCTCTGGTGAAGTCTTCTCTTGATTGTCGACTTTGACACACATACACCCACCTCCTGGAGATTGTTTTTGATTTGACCTATTGTAGTGAAGGGGATTTCTTCACCAGGGAAAGAATTCGGTCATCCACCACATTTGTCATCCGTGGTCTTCTTTTGGTGTTAAGCTCACGGTGTGTTTTTTTAATATAGAACTGTTGATTTGGCCACGCCTAAATGTATAATATTATATATTGAAATATGTTTGCTATATCGCTGATGGGTTTGTTTTGACTTTTCAAGCTAATAATGGCTTGTTTCATTGATAGTGATAGCTCTTCAATTCATATTGAGAATTAACCGCGACAATATCCTTAATGCAAATATCACACTTGAAATGAACTCTGGACGTCCCATCTGTTCCTTATAAATGGGATAATGAGGCTCACTCAAAAACGCTTGTAATTCCTACATCATTCATCAGATTTGGATGCAAATACTCTCAAATTAAAGCTCGAAGTGTTTTGTGTTTACATTTAAATCTGTGTTGGTGGTTTATAGAGCCAAAAACAGTCAATGTCCCAATATTTATGGACCTGACTGTAACTTAATAGAATAAAATGTAGTAATGTAAAGCGCCGGTACAGTGTGCTAAATGGGCTTCTACTGCTGCAGTGAAACATAAACATAATCTGCATTGTCCTCCTGGAATTGGTTAAATTCACCTGTCACTGACTCACATATTACAGATGCTGACCAATATTGTACAATGAGTGGGCGAGGCTTGTGTCTGACAGAGCTGCATTGAACAGAACAGACCTAGACTTTAAAACAATATGATATTGTAACGCACTTGATGAATTAACTTTATTTCCATTCATTCCCATATATTCGCAACCATTACACTATTTTTTTTTTATTTTATTTTTTTTACACGTCTTGTGTTCTTAACACTTTAGTTGTACTCTTTACTTTGAAATTGTATTTGGAAGACTGAATACTTGCCTTCAAGTATTGTATTTTGAAAAGTGTGAATACTTTCACGTTGATTTGCATAATATGAATGCATAAAAGTGGCGTATGATTAAGAAGATGTTGCATTTGTTACTCACTTGACAAACTTATTTACCACTAATTAGGAATGCAAAAAATCACTTTGCAAACGCCCACCGCCCAGAAGGACGGAGCTAAACCTTTCTGCTGCACTTTTGACTTCTTTCTTATTAATGTTTTGATTATGAAACTGAAATGTAATAACCCTGTACTGTGAAGTATTCCTTATATTTTAGGAAAGTAACTTTCTTCTAAATACCCTATAAAGAAAGAGTAACTTTACTTGAATAGGGTTACCCAAAATGAGTATTCTAAATACACTCAGACAGCAGAAGCAGTAAAATACAGCCAGTGTTGACACTCCGCTCCTGAGCAGGAGTCGAGCCTCTTCGGTAAAATGCACTTTGCTCTGCGATGCTAACGTCCACCACGGGCTAATGACATCCACGCTCTTCAAATGATGTGTAACATTATGGAGTCAGTGTTGGGCAAGTTACTTTAACCTCTTACCCCCTGCCTTAAGCTTTTAAATGTGGGTAAAGCTTGATTAAGAGAAAAGTATCAAAATAGCGATGAAAAAACAAAAATGTGACAGAAAACATGACAAAAAGCAGCGAAAAACCAACAACATGACAAAAAGATGAAAACACAGCAACAAAGCACAGAATAAAGAAGAACAAAAACATGACAAAAAGTTGGCATCACTTGTGGGTCTTAGCTTTCAAATGAGGAGTTACACTGTTGCTCTCCAACTGGAGAAAATGCACTCGGTTAAGAGGTTAAAATTGTAATATATTCTATATTAGTAGTTAGTTTTAGTATGCAATATGTTTGTGTTGCATATTACTGTTTCAAAAATATAACTGAGTTCAAATACTTGAGTTAATTTAGGAAAAATATAAACTGTAAAAAGTAATTAAAACCGAGCAAAAGTGCAGTCAAAGAGTTCCTTTTCCTTCACTTTCCTCATTCTCTCGTGTTTTGATGTTAAATACACATTACTGCAGATTTTACACACAAACTTCCGACACAACTTGGCACACTGCATTTTATTTGGGGGAGTTGTTCCTTCATACATTTAAATGCACTTGTAACTCGCGTTACTTATATTGCCTAGTTACCGAAAAAAAATATATTTTTGTAACTCGTACATTATAAATAACCACACTGTTCAGGTTTGGTAACCATGTATCCTTTGTCAGGCGAGAGTGCCAATAACAACCCTGCCCCGTGTACTTCTAAACACTACTCACGTCACACTAGAAAGCATCCAAGGGAGGAAAAGTCCAAAAGTTAAATGTGTTGCCAATATGAAAAGAAAACCCTATAACTTTATATTAAGCTTCAAAATTGTAATGAATAATAATAAGATTTGAGTCAGCTTTTTCCGACACGATGCATATTGCCATCGCTTCGACGTAACAATTTCTCGCTTGGCGTCCAAAACACTTGCGAGGCTATGTAGAATTACAACGTGCCGTCAATGCCACACTTTCCTCTGTTAACTCTACATATGTATATCCATGCGTTTGTTTTTATATTAGAGGCCCCGTATTGGATTGAGAGCGCGTTTAGTCCGTTGCAATTCGCCGGCGCTTGCAGTCGAATGAACAAAACCATTACCTCAGCGGTACACTGTGGCCTTTGAACCCTCCGCACGTTGCCAGGCAAAAGGGCGCGGAAGCAGAGCGGGAAGAAAATGCGGCGGCTGGAGCGTGGCAGCTACAGTGAAGCGCTACACCGATAAAGGCCAAAAGGGGGAGGGAAGTTCTGGAAGGGGTTGTGTTTCTGGAGTTGGAGAAAGTTCTGTGTTACGCTTTAGTTCGGTTCAGCTTTTATGGTCAATTTTCACGAAAGCCATAATTCCGGTCTAGAGCTGGAAGTGCCACCATGATGGAGAACTCCAATCAACGAGATGTGCTTAATTGATTATGGACAAACAAAGTTTCGCAATAAACCCTCAACATGGGACTCTCAAACTTGTACCATAGTTGACCAGTTGTACAGAAAAACAGTAGATGATGCTACATGAACAAATTCAAGTTAAATGGTGATGAAGATCCAAATGAAATGGATCCCAGTTTGGTCAGTGTCGATCTTGCAATGTTGTTCAGCCATCTTCTCATGGACATTTGATGCCATGCTCTAATGACATTAGTAGTCATTACGGCGGGACCTAGATTCCAGGTCTGTCAATTTGTCTTGAAGACCCGTTTGTCGCTTCATACTTTCAGTCAGCGCAAGGGCCTAATCTAGTCTCATGTCCTCAACATGCCCCATCCGCTTGCTCCACTCCGACAGCCCTCTCATGTCAACCATTGTATCGAGTTTGTTGCTTAGCTCCTGAGAAATAGCCTAAGAATAATTGGCCTCATTAAGAACACTCACGAGGACTCTTAAGCACACAAAAAAATATCCAGTTTTGCGTGCCCGTGGAAGAGCGTGGTCGCTTCTAACTTCACCCTGTTTGGAGCCATAAGAATATGCTGGGAGAGGCCAAATGCTATCAACATCTTTGGTCTTTGTGCGTGCGCTCAGTCATATAAAAAGACCAGACAGGTACACATCAACTCGTCTAAGCTCAGGTAAGAACATCTCAGTATGGAAAAACAGTGGCCTGTTCCTTTAAGGTGGGGGTTAAGAAGTTACTTCAGAAGATGTTCATGAATGAGGCCAAAGAAATTATAGCCATGGCTCACTTTGTCGTCTGTTTCAGCTTGGTTTTGAGCGTCTCGATAGCAATAAGCAAGTCATTAGCATTAGCTTGTGACCCTGCATTGCCCTTCAACGAAATTGTACTTTTATCCTGTGATGTGGACGTTTGTGTCTTAACAAAATAAACAGTGTCAACGATTTATCAAGAGAAGGCATAATAGCCAAGAGAGTTGGTAGCCATCAGACACAGCCATTAATTGAATTTAGTACTTTTTTTGGTTAATTAAATCTATGGTTGATTGGAGAGTATCGTCATTTCGACTTCCAGATCGGTGACGTCACGGGAAACCACCCTATTCTATAAAAATTGCGTTACTCTCCATCTCCTCGCCAATAAAGCAAAAGTTAAATACAGGGCTTTTTCAAATACATTTACGAGAACATAATAAGGGGCAGCAGAGGGGAAAGGGCGAGTTCAGCTCTGCACGAATTGAGTCCAGTCGTCGAGTTCATCTGGTTTTATTAGACAGAATCAGTACAGCCTCGTGCTGCTCAATGCGTTGCCACAGCTCTGTCACCTTCGCCACAGAGCATCTCTCTCCCTTTTGCCTTCACCCTCAGCTCATCACAACCTTTCACAGGACAGAGAGTTGGATTTGTCCCGCTGTTAAGTGAACATGAGAGATAGAGGAGAGACTGCCGCGGTTCCGTTGTAGCGCTCTGCGATCAAAAGGCTGCACTCCATGCTTTAAAAAAAACGTGCGCCAATTGCCTGAATTCCGGGACTGTCCCGAATTTTTTGGGACGTATGGTCACCCTAGTTGGAATGCTTGTTCTCCTTGTATCCTGAAGTTTGTGGCAAAAGTCTTGTCCACCTTTTCTCTGATAAATACACCAATCATGCTCATAGGGAACTCGAAGAAATCACGGCCAGTCCCAGACAACACGTCTGTAAGTAAGTAAGTAAGTGCTTTATTGTCATTGTACAAGTGTAGTCCTGAGCTGCTGCGGCTGAGCCGCGCTGCCACTGTGGGTCAGCCTGACCTTGGAGGTCGGGGAAACTGTTGCACTCGGAAGAAACCTGGCTGGCTTGGATCGGTCTCCTATGATCCTCTGAAATGGTGCCGCGCCTCCTGGGTTTGTCCCCGTTTCAGAGCGTGGTGTCTTGCTCTGTTCAGCTCCACCTCCTCCCTCTGCTTAACAGTCTTTCACCATCTCTCCTTTTTTGTTTCCTGTAGCACCTCTTGTGACGCCTCAAATGTGGGGACTCGTGGTGCCTCTTCAGTGTCTCAGAAGAAGACATTGTTAGGTCTCAAATGGGTTTAGCTTTCTGTTTTCACGTCGCCATGACAACATAAATTAGAAAAGCATGTAGTCGGCCTGGGCAGGCTAGTATTTACCCTGTTTGCCTTGGGAAATCCGATTCAACAGGCTCCATCCAGATCATTGCAGAACGAAAACAGTATTACAGTTCACTGAGAAGAACATAGTCCTACATAGACACGGGGATAACATGTAAACGCCACACAGTCCAGCTAAGAGATCAAACAAAACCCGGGACCTTCATGCTGTGAAGCATGAGCGCTAACCGTGCTGGGAAAGGGAGGCATCTCACATGGATGGTAATGTAACGAACAAGTTTGTCAACAGTGTCTAGACCAGTTGAGCCCAACCAGTCGGTCGTGGTCTACTGGTCGCACAGACGATAAAAATACCTAAAAAAAATTAAGGACATTTTCGCCCCATCATGTAGATGTGTGTATATTTGTGCAAACTGGACACTGTGAGAGGAGTCAGTCTGCGTGGGTTTGAGAGGGGAAGGCTTCGCGATGTGATGTATTGTGGTTGTGTGACGACAAGAACCCTTGTTGTAAGGTTAGTTACCGCAGGATGAAATGGATGAGTGTGGAATTGTAAAGTTGACACTGAACTGGTAGATCTTGCGAGGTTGGCTACTTAAAAAGTACATCTTGGGTCAAAAAAGGTTGCGTTTCACTCACACAGATCTTAAGCATAGTTTAAAAACTAGAAGGTCTTGGCTTTCAAATGAGGTATCGGACTGGTATATTGGCTGAAAGGTCTCAAATCAATACGCTTTGAGATTTGGATATGCACAATTACACTAAGGCCCTGTCCACACGGAGTCAAGCTGAGGACTAAACGCAAAGATATTTGATCAATCCAGTGCATCATCCATACGAACCAGGCGTTCATGGGGTCTGTAAACGAACATTTTCCAAACTAGGTCTTAAAGTGGAAAGATCGCAAAACGCCGTTTATGTGCCTCCGTTTTTACGACGTCTCCACAACTTTTACATCACAGCACCAGTATTGTGTCTGTTATCCATAATCTGACCTTATGAGTTTTACTCCGCTCCTCTTTGCTCAACTGCAAGCCACAGGTGACAAGTAGAAAACCACGGCAGAGTTAGCCTCCATTCAATCTGTGTTTTCGGATGACAGTAAAAGTCCGGTCACTGGTTTTCTGAAGAATAAACTCGCCTCCTCATCTCTTCTGTAGATCGCAAATCCTTTCATCCGTTTCATTTTCACTGTTTACATTCCACAGAAGTTTACTGCGCATGCGCCCTCTACATCTTGTTCTATTATCTGTGTTAGCGTCACACACTGGCCTGGCAGATGAATCACGCCGTTTTCACAGACCTGAGTCAGCTCACGTGGACGCACATTTACTGAGCTGGCTTCGTGCTTACAAAGAAAGTTTCTGAAAATATAAGCGTTTTGTCTTTGTGTGGATATAGCCTAACTCTAACCCTAAGGTGGCAGGTAACAAGTTAAAAGATAGAGAAACTTGATGTACTTCTCAGTGTGGGAAGGCATTTTAAGTGCAGAAGATGGAAACTGACTTCATATGCAACTCAAATGAAAAAACAAGCAAGGTTTTTTTGTTCTGTGGTGTGTATGGGACACAGAAACCAAGAAAGAAAAGAAAAACCAGAACACTCTAGCGTCAAAATTCTCTATTCACATTTTCTGAAAAGCCTTTATTTAAAGGGGTTAGTTCCCGTTACTCCCTTCCCTGCACTGACAAGCCCGTTTTTTGCCGGTACAAAAGCTGACGTCATGGAGAGAAATGGACAGAGTCGAAAACAGTCGGGTCGTCATGGTGATGAGAGTCCTCAGTACTCACCTGAGCGGGACTGATTGCATCTATTGTCCACAGCTCGACATAAGATTCTTCAAATAATAGCGGTTATATGGTCACATTAGTTTTTTTAAATGAACTGTCAAATTAGACTTTTTTTACTCGCGTCAAAAACGTAAGGAACAATTGATCCATATAATCGTCACAACTCTCGTTTAATGTCTGTATTGTAGTAGCATTCTAATAGTAAAATGAAAAATAAAAGCAAACTATGTAAAATGTACTTTCTAGAACTTTTAATATCGTAATACTGTTTCCTCATCACAAACATACCTGGAGCAGCATTTCAAGTTGAGTAGACAATCCTGTGCACTTGTCGTTTCTTTCTCTGCTGTTGAAGCGCTGACATTCTGAGGACTCTAACCTTTCAAATGAGGACCGGCATGTCCTCACGCTCTGAAATGTATTCCATCCTCATATGCGGCTTAAAGCAACCCAAGTTCTGATGTAGCAATTATATACTGGTTCACTGGTGATAACCTCCCATAGAAAACAATGGAACATTAAGTGGTCTTGAGTAGTAGCAAGTAATTAGTTACCAGAGTATCAAGTGAGTAATATTATAGATCCTAATGGGCGAGTACCAGAAGAACTGGGATCGGCTACTGGAGGGTAGGGCAGTAAATAAAAAAAGACAAAGAATGTTGGGAATTTTAAGGTGAATATAAAGTGATAAACTGCAGTATTGTAAATATTTTTTTTTTTTTATGTTACCGGTATTCCACAAAGTGCACAATTCAAGCCAACAAAATAATGGGTTTGACTGGATCTTCGGTTGGGTACCGACAAAAAGAAAAACCCAAAAGAATAGTCCGATAGTCCGTCAATCAGTGAGCGCGGATTGTCCTTGTAGGGTTATGGAAACTGAGGGAAATGTCCAAACGCGATATTGTCTGTACTGTTCGAGGTGAGTTGTGGTAACGCTCTGAGGAGGTGGGAGAAAAAAGGGACAGGCTGCGAAGCCTCCTACCAGACCATGGGCATTGAAGTTTACACAACGGGGGACGTCCTTAGGCTCCGGGCCTCATTCTGTAGCTCGCCAGCCACACAGTTGGACCCAAGACAGGGCACCTAGCCTGCATGGACCAACAGTAGTTCATTTTAGGAAAACCTCATAAACAGGAAGCTAAAGCTAAGCTAACATTAGCATCGGTCAAATTACAGAAAACATGGTCACAAAATCCATTACGATGGATTTCTACTCGTTTTAAATCCATGCAAGCATTTAGTATGCTAGTTAGCATGTTAGCATCATTAAAATTACATTACCATACATATCAAGGAACATTGAAGAATACATAAAACCTCATGTCAGCATTAGCCCCATGGTTAGCATTGTTGCTAATGCTAACAGAGCAACATGCAAATAAAAACTCAGCATCCAAACTCACCAGCTCACGAGAATCACACAAATCAGGTCCCCAGCAAAGCCCAAACGGTCTGGCTCTGCAGCTGCTGTCCCTTGGCTCCTCTCCCACACAACTGAGGAGAGTGGAGTCAAGGCAGCTTATATAGTACTTGGGTATCCTGTGATTGGCTTGGATTAGGATCATGTGACCTGGTGCATTTAGGGACTGGAAGACAAACACTGGGCAAAATTAGGGGATTTTAACCCTGGTTACACGGAGCTAGCCTCAAAGTTGACTCACACTAGCAGCGGCAAGCAACAGGCGACCGGCAGAAAGGCGACCGGAAGAATGAGAGGGACTGGCATTGGAGAGAGATGAGTGCTGGAAAGTTTATTTTTCCTCATTCAGTCTGAATGTACTTTGGACAGATTGTGGAATTAGGGGAGAGCTTTTTTGTTGGATTTCCAAACAGGTTTTAGCCTCAGATTATAATATTAAAAAGATTTTATTTTGAATTTATTTCAATTTTTTATTTATTTGTTTATACCGAAAGTTCACACACAAGTAACATACAACTGTGAAGTGAAAGCAAAATACATGATTCACTTATTTTTCAAAAAATAGAAAACCAAAAAGTGGGGTGTTCATAAGTATTCATAGAGCATGAATTAATACTTTGTGGAACCCCCTTTTGGGGTCTGACGACAAGGTTTGCACATCTAGAGACTGACATTTTTGCCCAGTTCTCTTTACAAAACAACTCAAGCTCTGTCACATTAGAAGGAGAGCATTTGTGAACAGTAGTTTTCAGGTCTTTCCACAGATTTTCAAAAGGATTTAGGTCAGGACTTTGACTGGGCCATTCTAACACATTAATATGTTTGTTTTTAAACCAAGCTGTAGATTTAGCTTTGTGTTTAGGGTCATTGTCCTGCTGGAAGGTGAATCTCCGTCCCAGCCTCAATTCTCTTGCTGACTCCAGCAGGTTTTCCTCCAAAAAAATTGCTCCATACATAACGTTTTGCATTTGGGCCAAAAAGTTTAATTTTTGTCTCATCTGACCAAAGGACCTTCTTCCACATGGTAGTAGGGCTGGGCGATATGGCCTAAAATCTATATCATGATATGAAAAAATAAATATCACGATAACGATATATTTGACGATATAATTGCCTTACGCCTATTGGGAAGATTCATGCAGTGATATATATATATATATATATATTTTTTTTTACGGCATAATTGTCTTCCAAATATGATCTACTCAAGCAGTTTACATCCTTCATTTCATTTTACTTTTTCAGCACATGTCCCCGTGTTCTACAGTCACCGTTTATGCTGCTCTGATGGAGCAGAGCGTAACATAAATTATATTGTGTCCACAACGATATAAAAATTACAACGATATCAAAACATTATATCACGATAACGATATGCGATACGATATGGCCCAACCCTACATGGTAGCTGTGACTTCTAGCAAACTTCAGACGGGATTTCTTATGGCCTCGGTGGACGGCCGTGTCTTGGTAAGTTCGCAATGTTGTCTTTCCATTTCCGAATGATGGATTGAACAGTGCTCCGTGAGATGTTCAAATCTTTGGAAATCTTTGTATAACTTAACGCTGCTTTAAACTTCTCCACAGATTTATCCCTGACCTCTCTGGTGAGCTCTTTGGCCTTCATGATGTTGCTTAGTGACCAATACACTCTGACCATAGCTGTGAGGCCCTCACAGAACAGCTGGAATTATACTGAGAGTAGATTACACACAGGTGGCCTCTATTTAATGGTTAGGGCGAGGTGTGAACATTCTGCAGTCATTAGGAATGTTATAAAGGCAATTTAATGCACTCAGAAAAATGCTGTATGAATACTTGTGCACGCCCCACTTTTCACTTTTTTGAAAAATAACAGAATCGTGTATCGTTTTGCTTTCACTTCACAGTTGTCTGTTACTTGTGTGTGAACTTTCAGTAAAAACTAAATCTTTATATTTAGGGTTGTAAACATGACAAAATGTGCAAAAGTTCAAGGTGTATTAGTACCTTCGAGAGGCACTGTATGTCACTTTACAGATCTTGGACACTAGGGGGTGTTTCCACATACAGTAACATCAGAAATGTGTTCTATATGATCCATTTAGTTTGTTTTTATATCCAGCATAATTTTTCCCTTAAAGAATAAAAGGGTCTGGGTTCTTCTGGGTTAATGCTGTTCCTGGACCACCAACATTAAACCTCGGCCGATAAATTTATTTTCTCAAAACCAGTAGTACCTAAACTTTACTCAGATATTATTATTTAAGACAGAATGCCCCCCCCCCCCTTCCCCCCTAAAGAAAACTAAAAAATAAAACATCGTCTTCCTCCTCCCTGTCGGCAATGCCCCAGTGTGTTGTGGCTTTGGGAGGGAAATCGAATCCAGCTGATGACTTCCATCTCCCCAGGCACTTCCACAGGTGGGTATATATATATCCATGCGCGTGTTTGTGTGCGTACCAGAGTTTGTTGCCGTTGGAAAGTGCAGGCATTAAATTGAGCGATGGAGTGCGCCCATTGATTTCTACAGCGAAAGGGAAAAGTAATCTTCTCTTGGACGCTCGCTCAGTCCGTGTACATGCGTGATTGAAACAGTGGTCAGAAAACACTATCAAAGCTTTTAAGGGCCGCGGTCATGGATACATCGCCGCGACACCGGCTGACGGAGGGGACGGTCATTGTTGCAGTAACAATGGTTCGGGAGGGGGGGTAAAATGGATGGCAAACCAGATCTGGACGATGTTTTACTTGTGGAGAGAGTTCAAGGTTCTGGTGCGGAGTGCATGGACTTGGGAGCGAGTGGTTATTTTTCTCTTCCAAATGGACACACAGAACCGACTTGTACTCCTTCGACAGTCAGTGGGAGTTGTTGTGAGTAACCTTTGCAGTAAAATATGGACGCAGGTTTGTTGGTTGTTAAAATTGGAAAATTATATAATTGTCATTTATTTGTAGAAAGACGTCATTACATCCGCCCTGCCAATCACATCCTGTCGGTAACTTGTTGGTCACTAAGTAATAGGCTCGATGCACGCAAATTACACGTGGCTTCCCAGTGCGATCTCCGGTCCTTCCTCTCTCACTATTTTCCCATCAACCCATTAAGGATTAATGATGTCTTGCACAAATCAACCAACGGTTCAATAAAACATCACGGACATATACCTATGGGAAATCACTGGCTGCGTGTTAAACACATTACGTTGATGTCAGTTCGTGACGTCTGTGTTTTTTGAGGTTGGCCTTTTTATCTCAGAGCCAACGGCTAGCATCAAATAACACCAACACGGAAATTAAAACAATGAAAAACTAGTTATATTAAAGCATGGCCGATTATTTTTGGAGCGGTTCGTTCCAAATCTTGGTATTATTTTAAGTTTTATTCAATGTTAGCCGTTAGCTTCAAGACCAAAACACCTATTGTGATGAGCAGGAAGTTTCCTCTGGTGAATTATTTTCTCCTGACGCGATGTTTTTAACATGATGCCAGTAACTTAATGCTTGCCGTAATTGCACGTAATCTTGGGCTATTTAAGACAAGACGCTGCTACTAACTCAAAGGGAAATAACAGAGAGAGGATGAGCAGCGCTTCCTGAGGATCCACTCGTGTGCATGTAGCCTAGCTTAAGATAGTGTCATTCGTATGAGCCAGTGGCCACCGGAGAGTCTAGTCACATGGGGCCCATTCTCGTCAGCCTCAAAGCTTAAAGGCCTATTCATACTCCACAAGACGCGAGAACTTTGTTTTCGCTCCCAGAGCTCAGAGAACAAACTTCGGCAGCTCTTGCTGACACTTCGGTTCAGCAGAACTTTGTTCGGCACGGCTGCGAGAACTCTCGCTGTAATCGGCTGGATGTTTAGTGGGTGGGGTTAATTTGGCGGAACCGGAAAGCGAGAATCCAATGTTTGCTTCCTAACCGGTGCAGAAAACAACATGACAACATGAATAGTTTTGAGGCACCGCTCGCGGCAGTAAAATACTTCGTTGAAGGATTACATGGACACGCAAATGGCAAAACATTCCTGGCAAGAAACACGCGGACGTTTTGGGCAAGGAAGAAGAGGAAAGTAGAAGCCTGGTGCTACCTGCGTGAAAGAAGCGTGTGATTAAAAAAAGTGGTCAAGCTCGTGGACAGAGGGATACCAAGCAGACCCCGTCATCAAACACCGGGAAACGTCCACCAACATGTTCAATGAAGGTTCTTGGATGGACAACGCCTGTACTGAGAGCCTACACAGACGTCAAACAACATGATTTTACCGAATGAAACGGAGGTAAGCTTTTAACGTCAACGTTTTCTAACATAATATACCAGCGGGAGATGTGTGCTAAACATGAAGTCAATCTTCAAAATGGTTGCAATACCGTGACTGATACATTTTATAAGTTTGAACTCAAATGACTCATTCTATTTCTGTAATTCCTTAATTGTTTTGGCGGCTGGAAAAGGGGGCGTGGCAGTTCGGCAGCAACACGTCTTGTGGAGAATGAAATGTCAGAGTTATTTTTGCCTCAAGAACAAGAACAAAGTTCTCGCGTCTAAACGGTCAATTGTCTCAACTTATAGCACTTTTCTACCGTCATTAGGCCGAACGCACTTCGGCAGCCAGGAACCAGTCACCCATTCACTCTCTTATTATTAGGTTTTGGAGAGGACTGTAGCTGGCCAGCTTCACGACCACATGCGTACAAACTCGCTGTATGAGAAATTTCAATCCGGTTTCCGTTCCGCTCACAGTACCGAGACAGCCTTGGTCAGGGTCACCAATGACCTCTTGGTGACCTCTGACCAGGGCTCCCCCTCAATTCTCATTCTTCTTGATCTAACAGCAGCCTTTGACACGGTCGATCATAATATCCTTCTCCACCGCCTACAACACAACATTGGTCTGTCGGGTACAGTTCTCTCCTGGTTCAAATCATTCCTGGCGGGTAGAGTTGAGTATGTGGCCCTGGGGGACGCCAGGTCACGGCCCCGCGCCGTCACCTGTGGGGTCCCTCAAGGGTCTGTCCTTGGCCCTACCCTCTTTAACATCTATATGCTCCCCCTGGGCCATATCATCGGCAAGCATGGAATCTCGTTCCACTGCTATGCCGATGATACTCAGCTCTACCTACGCACTGATTCCGTCTCCATATCAGCCTCTCAAACAGCTCTGGCAGCGTGCCTGGAGGAGACAAGGGCATGGATGGCAGAACATTTCCTACAACTAAACAGCTCCAAAACTGAAGCCATTCTTATCGGGACCCCCCACCAACTCAAATCTTCTCTTATTTCTGACATTGCATTCTCTGGAATCACCCTCCCCCTTTCCTCCACTGTCCGCAACCTGGGAGTCATTTTTGACCCCCTTCTGTCATTCGAAAGCCACATACAAAATCTCTGTAGAATCTCCTTTTTCCATCTCAAAAACATCTCCAAACTCCTCCCCAGTCTCTCCCCCTCTGACGCTGAAACACTGGTTCATGCCTTTGTCTCCTCCAGGCTGGACTACTGCAATGCCCTCCTCGTTGGGATCCCGGCAAAAAGCCTTCAAAAGCTTCAGCATATCCAGAACGCCGCGGCCAGGATCCTGACGAGGACGCCTAAGCACCAGCACATCACCCCAGTTCTTCGCGATCTCCACTGGCTTCCGATCGGTCAACGTATCAAATACAAAATCTGCCTGCTCACTTATCAATGCATCCATGGAAACGCCCCGCACTATCTCACTGAACTCCTCACTCCTCCACCTATAACCAGAGCACTTCGGCCCACAGAGACCAACCTCCTCTCCACCCCCAGAACTAAACTCCGGACAATGGGTGACAGAGCGTTCCAGGCAGCTGCTCCTAAACTGTGGAACGCCCTACCACTACACCTGAGGGCCCCACAGTCTCTGGAGACTTTTAGAAAAGGACTAAAGACTTTTCTGTTCCCTTTTTAAATGTTTATGTGCTTTTATTGTTGTTATTTTCCACTTGTGTTGTAGCACTTTGAGATTTTCATGTAAAGTGCATTACAAATTAAAGATATTATTATTATTATTATTATTCATACACCAATGTACGCAGACACTGGAGGCAAGGAGGGTGAAATGTCTTTAAACCCCCGACCTTCTGATCATGAGATGACCTGCTACAATGTAAAAGTTATACAGTATTTTGGCCAAACTTAAGTATCTTTTCTCATTTTGCTCTCCGAGTATTGCTGTATCTTTAAAGCAGTACTAAGTAACACATTTACCTTAATACATTCTTTTTGTAGTCCCTCTGGGGGTAATACAAGTGTTAATGGGATGATTGGAGGGTCTTTCATCTCCCCCTGGTGTCTCTGGCCAGAAAACCATGCTTGAAACTTGACTGCCATCGGGTCGGAGCTACCAATACACACTAATAGAATCACGAAGAAGAAGCTAACAGGCTAACGGGCAACGCTAACTGCATGCTAGCGCCACTTCAAACAGTATTTACAGCCAAGTTTGAGTGAAAAAAAACATTTCCATTGTATAACTGGAGGTACAACATCCCTCTGTCCCTTCGGCTTTTCTGTCAGCGTAGTATTTACTCTCCAAGACATTTAATACATCGTAACGTGCTAACGACACCTGCAGTTGCGCTTATGGCCTCTAGGGGCAAGAGTTAATTAGTACTGCTTTAAAGGTGCATTTGCAACTTTTTATTTGCGTATTTGACCTTGTAGTGACCCAGCGGCTGTAAGAGTGGTCAGCATGGCGCTTTACTTTCCATCACAGTGGTCTCTAGGACGCTCCAGGAGCAAGTGTTTGGAAGGGTTTCAGAGCCTCTCACCAGAAAACCTACAAAACAATTTGTTGTTGTAGAACTCTATGGCCCTGTTATACGGTATTTAATATGCTGTATGTAATTCAAAAACAGCATTTCCTTCTGTAGATGCAAGCGCTGATCTTGACACTGAAAAAAACATTATATTATGCAGCTGTGAAGCACTTTGAATTGCCTTGTGTATGAATTGTGCTTTACAAATAATCTTAAAATCGACTTTTTAGCATGTTACTCTTAACAAAAACAGACCACCTTCACCGGTGGCTATTCTCAGGGAGGGGGGCTTACTTTAGCTCACTTGGAGGATAGGGAAGTGAAACTACTAGATATTTTGTTTTAGATATTCTGATTTAACTGTCCCCTCCTGGAACCACCACCATAACGTGGTGGAGGGGTTTAAGCTCTGTTGTCGGGGGCTTCGTGCCCCTGGTAGGGTGTCCCATGGCAAACAGGTCCTAGGTGACGGGTCAGACAAAGAGCGGTTCAGAAGCCCCTTATGAGAGACCAACAGACTAACAGAGAGCACGGGTCCAGCATGCTCCTCTAACAATTATGGTGCTGCAGTGGAGAGGGTGACCAGCACCAAGTTCCCTGGGTGTGCACATCACAGAGAACCTTTCCTGGACCATGCACACTACATCTCTGGTCAAGAAAAGTAATCAGCGTCTTTACTTTCTCCGCAAGTTAAGAAGAGCTAGAGTCCCAGCCTCTGTTATGTGCAACTTCTACAGAGGGACTATAGAGAGCATCCTGACCAGCTCCATCACTGTGTGGTTCTTCTACAGAGGGACTATAGAGAGCATCCTGACCAGCTCCATCACTGTGTGGTTCTTCTACAGAGGGACTATAGAGAGCATCCTGACCAGCTCCATCACTGTGTGGCACGGCGCCAGCACTGCCTCCTGCCAAAGGAGCCTCCAGCGCATCGTGAGAGCAGTGGAGAAGATCTGTGGAGCTCCTCTCCCCTCCATTAAGGACATGTACTCCACCCGTCTCACCCGCAAAGCCGTCAGAATCACCAAGGACCCTACGCATCCATCACACAGTCTCTTCAGAGTAACGCCTTCTGGGAGAAGACTGCGGAATCTATGGGCCAGGTCCAGTCGACTTAAGAACAGTTTCGTACACAGGGCCATCGGGAAGCTGAACTCCCTGCTCTTCCTTCCGCCCTACTTCCCCCACGCCCCGCTCCACAATCAAGGGTGAGAGAAATATAATTTCAAATCAGTCACATGGTTTGACAAATAAAACAATCTTGAATCTTGAACAGGCCCGTGAGGCCGTCCTTCTGTGGACCCACCACCTGCAGGAGGAGCCATAAGGGGCTGGTGCAATGTGATTTGGGCAGCTCGGACGTATGCCCCCCACGACCCGGCAACGGACAAGTGTAAAAAAATGGATGGATGGATGTTTTAACTGTTATAGACACTCACGCGGCTCGTCACAACCTGCTGCCAACGTTTACTTGAACATTATGTTCGCCTGGATACTTCATTTGCCTGAACTTTAATGTTCGTGCATTGTACTTTGAATACTTTCCTTGACGTAAGGCGACCATGAGTGCTTAGAAAGGTGCCAAACAAATAAAATGTATTATTATCATTATTATTATAGTTACAACATAATAAGATAATGATAAAGATTTGGGGGCGACGGTGGCGCAGATGGTAGAGCGGGTCGGCTCATGATCGGAAGGTCGGGGGTTCGAATCCCGCCTCCTGAAGGTGCACATTGTCGTTGTGTCCTTGGGCAAGACACTTCACCCTCCTTGCCTCCAGTGTCTGCGTACACTGGTGTATGAATGAGAGTGTGAATGGGCCCCCTATGAGAGACCAACAGGCCCGTTTGGAACCGTTTGGAACCATGAGGCCGTCCTCCCGTGGACCCACCACCTGCAGGAGGAGCCATAGGGGCATGGTGCTATGTGACTTGGGCAGCTCCAACAGCTGCCCCCACGACCCGGCAACGGACAAGTGGGAGAAAATGGATGGATGGATAAAGATGTGTTTGAGATCATTAACAAATACCCGCAAAATAACCCCTTTTGATTAATTAGATGAGCATATGTAAATAAAATGTATTTTTTTATAGTTCCAAAGAAAACACCATAACAATTGTTTATATAATGTTGCACACAAAACACAAATTTGGCATATATTTACATCACAAAAAACTTTATTTCCATAATGCACAAAAGCCTGAGTAAAGCATATCATTTAAAGTTCTTGTGTTGGGAGAAGCAGCCAAGGGGCGCCTGTGTAGCTTCATCTTTCTTGATATCGCAGTCAGACTAACAGAGCAACATGTTTGCAGAATACAATCACATTTTCTGGTGCTTTGCTTGGAGGAAGGTGGAGGTTTATGTTACCAACAAAATACTCTGTACTCTGTAACGCCTGTTTCCGGCCTCAGCAGTGTAAGGTTATCCAAATGTATTCATACAGTATCAAATATAATGTAAACAGACTCTATGTATCGTGTGACCGGGTGGGGGGTTTAGCTTAGCTCCAGATAACATTAAAAAGGACCACAGGTTCATTCATTGAACATAGGCACATCGTTCCATCAATTTTATGTAATTTATTTCAAGATTAATAAGTTGCAGTTTCTCAGTTTTACAGTTCTGTTTTTGTCTTAAAACATACGATTGGCAAATGTCCTTTGTCAGTAAGCGTTTCTCAGGGTTCTTCGTTGTTTCCACAGGTTCGCACGGACACACCTCAGCAGCGCTCGTTGACAGTTCAGTGTAGACAGTATTTAGCGTAAACAAAGCGGGCATGGTTGTATTGTTTTGCAGGTTCCTGGTGGATTCATTTGTTTCCTAAAGATGTATTATAAAATTAGCCTCTAAACCTATGCTGGTTCACTTGCAGATTCAGAGAGCACATACCGCTTTGGGATCCTTCGTTTCACGCGAGGACGTCGTGCATCGCCCATGGGGAACCACACCTCCCACGCCAGACCCATAACTGCACCAACCACAGGGCTCGGATTAGGGCTAACGATTTAGATGGACACTACAGAAATGATCTGTTTTTTGCCTGCTCACGAGAGTCCAAGGCCACGCCACCTCCACACCAGGCAGACGACGGAAGAACAAGGGGTCAGAGGTCGAACGCAGGTAGGCTGTGCCTTTTTATTTACGGTAGTAATCCTACACAGACAGTTCCTACTATTACAATTGTAGTAGATGGCTGAACTTGTTTCTGAAACTAACTCAAGTTTGCAAGTACGATTCATTCTATGCTCCCATGTTTGTACAGTATAGAGTTCGAACTCTTTCCCACTTGAGGTTTTCCATGACCCTTTCCACTTACATACTGCCTTTTAATATTGTTATATTCTATTCATATGAAATATTCTGTTATTTCTACTTACTACTCAACCCCTTAACCCCCCACCGTAAATACTCTAACTCTTGCACATGTCTAGAACATCTGCACAATGACTTTGTTCATATGATGCAGTGTTAGTGTTCTCCTTTACGGGTAACACTTTATTGTTTGTCACGTCATGATGATAGCCCTTAACTGCGTTCTGGAGGACAAAGTAGAGCTGAGGCGGATGTCCAGTGCAGACCCAAGTGCAATATATTTACATTATTTACAAAAAGAGTTTGAAACCACATCCAACAACATGCCATGCAGCATCCCCACTTTGGGAGAGTCAGTGGGCTGCTTTTATAGCAGGAGTTGCCTTGTGTACGAAATGCACGGTATAAATAAAGGTGAGGATAACTGGCACGTCCTATCAATCAATCAATCAATCAAGTTTTATTTCTAAAGCGCCTTACAACAACCAAAGTTGACCAAAGCGCTGCACACAATAAACATTAAAATAAAAATACAATATAAAAAGGAGTACAATTTCATTTAAAACAGACCATTTACAACAGTTGCCACAGAACTATGTGATACGTCCTATCACAACACACAAGTACATGTACAGGTAAATTACAAAGATTCCATTTATCCTAAAATATTCCTACAAAAATATATGAGGAGCTCTTTTCCAAAACGCTATAAATCCAATTCATTCATACATTTTGTGAATATTCACTGCAAAATGACACGACAATCTCTCTTTTTTTTTTATTGCGTTTATTGCGTTTTGGAAAAGAGCTCTTCATATATCTTTATTAATTTAGCAGTGCATTTCTAATTTAAAAAATATACTAAGGTAAATAAAGCTAAAACCCAGGACACCCCTCCCGTTCATGCCGAGTGGATGAACCCACAACCTTCTTTAGGTGCTCCGGCTCCCCGGGAACTCTGTTGGCCGGAGCACCGAAAGAGGGCAGAACAGACCAACGGTAAGTTACATTTCAACAATTAAACATTCTAAACAAACTTACATATTCTCTTTTGCTGGTCTGCACCTTGTCAACAATAAACATTTTAAAACCTTTATATGTGTATGTGTTCTTCTTTTACACACATACTTTTGCCTATGTAATGGACTCATATAAAGCGCATTGTGACCATGTCTTTGAAAAGCGCTATACAAAAAAACAACTTCTGACACAAGATTTGAACACATACATATATGAATCTAATAACGGCTATTAAAGTGTGGGTGTCGCTATAATAAGCAATTGTTCCACCACTTCCAACTTGATGCCTGAAGACGACAGCGCAGACCAGTACATATATTATATAGGAGCGTAGGAAAAGAGAAAATGCTTTGTTCTTTTTCATTTGTCGCGTGATGATAGTTGTTTTGTGCAGCGAGCCGATGAAAGGCTCGTTTAGCAAGTCACGAATGAAAATCTCTGCTCGGTTTGTCTGAAATGTAAACAGGTGGAAAAAGAAGATCACCCCAAAAAAAAAGTAACAATAAAAAAAGAGCAGAAAATCCCATCATTACACAACAGTCCTCATTTTGATGCTTTTTTTTTCAGTTTCTCCGTCAATCTAGCCCACATTAAAAAATCAGTCCACGTTGTGAGACATAACTCCATTGTGTAAAAAGTAAGCCTGGCTGTCTTGGGCAACTCACTCATAATGTCCTTGTTTTGTTTTGCGCCTTGAGTGTTCACAATGAATGCAAAAGTAAGAAGCACTAATCATAATAACTATAATAGCTGCAATTATGTCTCTAATTACATTACGGCTTTAAAAGCACTCAATTGCCTCCACTTTTTGTCTCCTAGCCCGTGGCATAAATCACCGTGTCTTACTCATGCTCTTGACAGTGGTCAGCAGCGAGACGAGAGAAGGCCTCTGTTGACCTCTTTCGTCAGGGCGAGGTTAATTCATTTTAATGCGGAGCTGACGTGATTTAGCGCGCCGCCGATATGCGTCAGCCCGCCGCGGAACATCGATCCGGGAGGCTCTCCAAAGCAAAGACACGGTGACAGCATGACCCTGAAATATGGCTTTTTTTAAGTGGACATACAGTATCATAGACGGGGGGGTAGAGTTGGTTGTCCCTTCGCTTTTTAGTCAAATTGGGGGGGGGGGGGGCGCTGTGAGTTGATATAGATGCAACAAGGGCAACGTGTTATACTAGGAGGTAGTCTTTTAACCTCTTAACCACCCACCTGAAGTTTAGTTTAGTTTATTTGTTTATTTCAGGGGGGGGGGGGGGGGGGGGAGCGACCACGCACACAAAGACCAGACAGGTATGAACATATCACAGTATTGAAAAACGGTGGCCTGTTCCTTTAACGAATGCTGATTTCCATCTGCAGTCCCCGGGCACACAGTATTAAAACATTACCTTACAAAAAACTGTCATTAGCGCTAACAAATACATGCAATATTGGCCGAACAGTAATAATTTAAAACTACAGCCTGAAATCTATACAACATAGTAAAAAAAGTTTGCTACAGTATGTAAAAAGTGTGCTGATGCTGACACAGCTGGTTATCGAGGATGTATTTATTTATTTATTTGAGCATTGTTCTGCTCAAAAGGAGTGGGCTGAAGCCAAAGGCTTATGAGCGCCCACCCTAAGAAATAAAAACAATAACATTTACATTAACATTAAAATGAACATTAAACAAATCATAAACAAGAGAACATAGGACAAGGTAACAGCAAATTATAAAGAACAGTAATAAAAAATAGATAATAAGAACAGAGTCACATGTCTTTAGCATATTTCTCAAACACACTTCTCTTATACTGTTTTTTGGCCTTTTAAGGCCCTGTCCACACGAAGTCAAGCTGAGGACCAAACGCAAAGATACGTTTCTGCAACTTTTACTAAAACGATGACATCACACACCAGAGTGGAGTCTGTTATCCATGATCTACTGACCTTAGAATGAGTTTTACTCATGGATCTATGATGGTTTTACTCCGCTCCTCTTTGCTCCACTGCAGTCCGTGAGCCACAGGTGATGAGTAGAAAAACAGTCTGTGTTTTTGGACTGAGTCAAAGTCCGGTCACTGACAGGTTTTTCTGCTTTAGTCTCGTTACGTCTGAAGAATAAACTCGCCTCCTCGTCTCTTCTGTAAATCATAATCCTTGAATCCGTTTCATTTTCACTGTTTACATTCCACACAGGTTTACTGTGCATGCGCCTTCTACATCTTGTTCTATTATCTGTGTTAGCGTCACAGCGCCACACACAGGCCTGGCAGATGAATCACACCGTTTTCACAGACCTGAGTCGACCCATGTGGACGCACACGTTTACTGAGCTGGCTTCGTGCTTACAAAGAAGGTTTCTGAAAATATAAGCGTTTTGTCTTTGTGTGGATATAGCCTAAGGGTTCCTCTAGATCAGGTATGGGCAAACTTTTTGATGCAAGGGCCACATTGGGTTTTCGAACTGGCCAGGTGGGCCGGACCAATTTGGAGCATTTCAAACAAGTACAACTCTCAATTTGACGGTAATGACACATTACAAAACTGCAACAAATTGCAGCAGTTATGTCGTATCCTTCTTCATGTCAGTGAAAATATTGATATTGTTCACCCTTTAAACCATTAACAGGGGTGTCCAACTCATTTGGGTCGTGGGCTGAAATCCAGCTTCTGGTGGGTCGCAGGCCCCCTAGTGGCTGCAATGAGCACACTGGTTATTTCCTTAAAAAAATCATAACTCCTCACAGGAATGTGCTAGAGACTTACTTTTTTTGTGACATACTCAGGAATTTGTGCTCTACAAGCCAGGGGCCAGATTAAATCATCTCGCGGGCCGGATTTGGCCCGCGGGCCTTAGTTTGCCCACCTCTGCTCTAGATTATTCCACAGATTTATATCTTGAGAGAACATTTTTAAATCTCTAGACAACTTCAGTCTGAGTTTATTCCATTGTTTAATGATTTGATATGAAAAGGCGGTCTGTGCAAAGGCAGAGGATCTTTTTGGGACAGCACAGTTTCCGTGCGCAGTGGAGCGGGTTGTTCAGGTTAATTGTTGTTGAGTAAAGTTTTATGAATTCTTTCATTGGCGGTGGGGCAGTATTATTAGCCATTTTGAAGAGGGTTCTGTATATTTAATTAGATTGTCAAAACAGACTATTTTATATTTACTGAGAATATTGCAGTGATTATAGCGAAGGGGTTTTCTGTGGAACATCTTCAACGCATGGTTATAGACCGATCTGAGTGGTTTGAGTGTGAGACCAACAGGACAAACAGTAGGTAAAGTTTGGAGAGACCATGGCATTAAAATACATGAAAGATGCTTCAGTTGTAAAACTATTCCAGGTGTGTCTAAAGGTGGAGATATTATATTTAAAGGGACTATACGGAGTTTAAAAATGTTAAAATTATGTATTTTCCTCCCCCTACATGTTCCAGCCACATCCTAATGTGTAGAATGAGCCCAGACCTGTTCACCACAACTGCCTCTGAAATCCTGCACTGTCACTCAAAAAGATGTTAACGCGGGTCCAAATTGCCGTCATGCACGAGCTTAATATAGAGACTGCAGTTATGCGTAAGACCTGAGGTGGCAGTAGTGAGTATAAAAAATCACCAACTTGCATCTAGTCCCTTTAATGCACATTCTGTTAAAGCAGTACTAAGTAACTCGTGCACCCTAGAGGCCATAAGCGCCACAGCAGGTGTCGTAGCACATTTATTTACTCATTAATTGTCTGTGAGAGTAAATACTACGCTGACAGAAAAGACAAAGGGAGAGAGGGATATTGTACATCCAGTTACACAATGGAGATTTTTTACTCAAACTTGGCTGTAAATACTGTTTTAGTGGCGCTAGCCTGCAGTTAGCTTTGCCAGTTAGCCTGTTAGCTTCTTCTTCGTGATTTCATTAGCCTGTATTGGTGACTGGTGGCAGCAAAGTTGCAATATGGGTTTTCTGACCAGAGACACTGGGGGGAGATGAAAGACCCCCCAATCATCCCATTAACACTTATATTACCTCCAGAGGGACTACGAAAAGGATTTATTAAGGTAAACAAGTTACTTAGTACTGCTTTAATACTTATTAATAAGTAATAAGTATTTTATCTCTGTCACGATGTTAATTTATTTGTCCATTAACATGGATGTTAGGCATATCTTTAGCTTCATTGGACTTAGTAAAATACATTACAACTGTTTATATATATATATATATATATATATATATATATATATATTATATATATATATTTTGTGTCTAACAAGAAGATTTAAGCCAGTTACTTATTTTGTCCATGGTTGTACATAAACACATTTGAGTGGTTGAACCTCTTTGCCCGTCTCTGTATCTTTATTTGGTAGAGGACACAACCATAATTCCTCGTTTGTTAAAGTAGTGGTGGAATAAACGGTGAAAGAGTTGTTACTTTCTTACTTTTCCGTCTGTTCAAAATAATAGTAGTCCAACATGACTAACCAGATTATTAAGTTTTTGGTATAAATCATTGAACTACATGGACAACAATTTACCAGTAGATGCAGTAGATTCTTAAGCCTGGTTCACACAGCAGGATAATGAGGCCGATTTTAGCCCCGATTCACCCCTTCCGACAATTTTAGAAACGCTCCGATTATCGCAAAATAATCTGATCAGATATTCCTGCCGTGTGTGCTGTGTGAAGACGGCTCTCGTCTGCTCGGAAGGACGTCGGAACCGCTCCGATCTCAAATCGGGGATATCAAACATGTTGGATTTTTTTGGCCCGATTTCTCCTCGTGTGTGGCGTCCCCCCCCGGGGGACAAACGAACACGCGACCTGTAGACTGTGGCCGTAGCCAATCAGAAAGCGAGGTGACGAGGCGGCGAAGAAACACCGGGAAAGAAAATCAAAACAGCCGGCAGCACTTCTTTGACCATTGCCTTTTCTTCTGATAACGCTTTTTTTCTGTTAAAAACAAACTATCGCCACTGCATCCTCTTCGTCCGCCATGATTGTTTACTCTGAAGTCACGCTTGATCTCGAGGGGTTTTGCGAGATTTCCCGACTGATCAAATCGGTTCGTGTGTGATGCGTTGATTTTGCCGTGTGGCTGCGCACCACACACTGTACGGCCAAAACTGTTAGACCCGTGATTTTTTTATCGCCATGTGTGGGGTCTCTCAGGTTTGGAAAATCGGCCGACAATTTTCAAATCGTCCCGTGTGAACCAGGCTTTAGAAACACAGACAGCCCCAGCATTCATGGTATGCATGCTCTTACTTCTGAGTAGTTGACTATTTCATTGAAAGGGGTGTGTTCAAAATAATAGCAGTGGGGAGTTCAATTGGTGAGGTCAATCATTCTGTGGAAAACAGATTTGAATCAGGTGGCCCTTATTTTAGGAAGACAGCACATGTTATACATGCATTTCACTTTGAAATCCTAGAGAAATATGAGTCGTTCAAGACATCGTTCAGAAGTACTGTGTTCTTTTGTTAAAAGGTTGAAGGAGGGGGTTAAAACTGCTAAAATGATCTCCAACGCGTTAAAATGGAAAGCAAAAACACAGAGATGCAGAAGAAATATGGAAGACTACCATTCCAATGGATTTAGTTTAGTTTATTTGTTTATTTGAGCAGTATACATTGTGCTCAAAAGGAGTGGGCTGAAGGAAAAAGCTTATGAGCGCCCACCCCCAAGTGCAATAAATAAAAAAAGTACATTTCACACAATGGTACCGAAGGAACAAAACATCAGAGAGACCTCATCCAAAGAGAATTTGAAACATTTCAAGCAGCTACATTCGCACAGACTTACATTAAAAAAAAAATATATGAACTGTTTATATAATTAGTTGAAACAAAGCACAACTACAACAACGATCTCGTTTCATGTACAATGCCTAGCACAAAGCAGTAAAAAAATGTGATCCTTAATATATTTCTTTCAGATTTTACCCGTGATTACAGAGAGTTACTTTTATGTTATAAAAGTACATTAATAGATATTATACTCCGAGATCTTGATACTTCCCAGTTGTCATTACCATCCTCAGTATAATTTTAATTTGGGTGTAATTATCATCATCATCATCATCATCATCATCCATCCATCCATCCATCCATCCATCCATTTTCTTTCACTTGTCCGTTGCCGGGTCGTGGGGGCCGCTGTTGGAGCTGCCCAAATCACATTGCACCAGCCCCTATGGCTCCTCCTGCAGGTGGTGGGTCCACAGAAGATCATCATCATCATCATATATTGATTTAATTGAGTTATATGTGAAGTATGATGTAGCCCTGCATAGTGTGGTGCATTAAAAAGCCAGAGTGTAGGGTGGGCCAGTTGAAGAGGGCAGTAGCTCCCCATCAACAAACCCCCACACAGCTGCCCTACCAGCTGATTTTATAGATGATGTTCCTATGCTGAGTGGTGCAGACAAGGTTTTGAGCCCGTTGGGAGGATTCCTCTCAACAGATCCATAACCTGCCAACCCAAATTCTCCATTTGTAAATTTGACCAATAGAATGACAACCGTTCCAAGCAGCAACACTCTTCCTTGATTATAGAGGAAAAAAAACACATAATGGATCCTACTGCTCCCCCTAGTGGCAATTTCGCATTTCTTCTTGTCTGTATATTTCAACGGTCTTTTGTTTGTATTTATATTTGAACAGGTTGATGTTTGGACATTGTTTCAACTCCATCTCCAGTTTATTCCACAATTGTACACCATTAACTGTTGGACTAAAACTTTTCAAAGTTGTGCTATGTTTCTGAATCCTAAAGTTGAATTCATCACGTAATTCATAACAACCAGTACGTTCTTGGAACCTTCTTTGTATTTGGTTTGGTAACAATTTATACCTTGCTTTGTATAACATCTGTACAGTTTGGAACTCAACAATGTCACAAAACGTCATGATCTTTGAATTTAAAAATAATGAGTGTGTGTGGTCCAAAAACCCAACTTTATGAATTACTCGGATAGCTCTTTTTTGCAACAATACTATTGGTTTAACTGTGTTTTTATAAGTACTACCCCAAACCACAGTACAATAATATAAATAGGGCAAAATCAGAGAACAGTATAAGGTATGTAGAGCTTTGCTGTTTAAAATGTGCTTTGCTTTTGCTATTACTGAAATGCTTCTAGAAATGTTTGTAGATATATATTTAATATGAGATTTTCAAGAAATTCTGTCATCAATAGCCAGAAAATGGAAGACTACCATTGTGGACTGATGAAAGTAAGAGTGCTCTTTTTGGGTCCAAGGGCTGCAGACAGTTTGTCAGACGACCCCCAAACTCTGAATTCAAGCCACAGTCCACTCTGAAGACAGTGAAGCATAGTGGAGCAAGCATCATGATATGGGCCTGTTTCTGTAACTATGGTGTGGGGCCTATTTATCCAATACCAGGGATCATGGGTTAGTTTGGATATCAAAATACGTGAAGAGTTCATGTTGCCATGCTGAAGAGGAAATGCCCTTGAAATGGGCGTTTCAACAAGACAATGACCCCAAACACACCAGTAAGCTAAATCTTTGTTCCAGACCAAGAAAATTAATGTTATGGAGTGGCCTGCCCAATTCCCGGATCTTAATCCCATAGAAAACCTGTGGGGTGACATAAAAAATGCAGTTTCTGATACAAAACCAACGAATTGTGGAATGCTGTCACAGCATCTTGGGCTGGAAAACCTGTTGACAGGTTCTAGAAGTTTGTTGACTCTATGCAACACTGATATGAAGCCGTTCTAATAAACTGTGGTCATACAATTAAATATGAGTTTATTGATTCACAGGAAAGCTACATCCTATGGGGAATTTCTTTTGTATGTTGTACATACATATTGAGCTTGTTAAGAACAGCCCAATGTTCAGTTTTTCAAATGTTCTACAAAGTACTTGAAGAAATTATACATTTCGCTTTATGTTTTGATTTAGAAAACCATGGGCAATGCTTCCAATGCATCGAAATAAATGTTGTGCTTTTTTAAACTTTTTTAAACACACTGCTATTATATTGACCACAACTGAATCTATTGTGTTTTTTTTCTGCTGTCATTTGTTTTCATTCACACAAAAAATACATTGAAAATAAAAACAAAAATAAAAAATAGGGGTCTGGCCAATTTTTCGGTTCAAGCGAATCACATTTGCATTCTGGAGGTTCTCAGCTTTCAAATGACCTTGACGGACCCTTAGCGCATCCAGCCATCTCCACAGACGAGCCATGACTCCATCGGTTTGTCTTGAGTTATTGTAGGGGACGCGGCGAAGCAATCAAGCGGTGATTAAAGATGGATTTGAAAGTTTATTTTTCAGGGGTCAAAACAGAAATTCTGGCAATGGCGCGCGTGTTAATTAAAGGGGTTTTGCAAAGTAATTTAGCAGACAGGGTAAAAGATAAACATTGCAGAAGAAAAAAACTTGGCACAACTTCGACTGAAAATTAATTACGAAAATGGACGCGTGGGAGAAGGAGGCTTGCTTTCCGTCTGTCTTTTATTTCGTTAAAATGTATCCAGCAGCGTGGCGAGAAAGGGAGTCTAGACTTCGGAAAGGATCTGAAACTTGAACAATCCTTCAGTGCTACTGGGTTGAACTTGTTCAGAGCAGCGTGTGCCGTGGGGTCAGGAGTTTAGTCGGAGGGTCGGTTGATTTATGAGCGCTTTAGGTTGCCATGTTGCTTTCCTCGTGAGACACTTAAGTATGTCACTTTCACTCTTTTCTCTTCACGCACTTGAGCGGAGGAGAGTCGAGCGTTTCTCGAAAATAAGACGAATCAAGTGAGTACGACGACGGCGTGGTCTGAGCAGAGGATAAAAGATGGGTTTTGAGAGAGGCTTTTGAATAATGAATAGTTATGAATTTTAATTTGTTTACGGTTGAAGTGAAAAGCTGATCATCAATGAAGGAACTTCGTAAAGAGTTCCTACGAACTCTGATGGACACTAAAAACGCGTTGGCCAGCTGTCGAGAAAAAGCTCTTAATATTTGTATGCTATTAAATGTGCTTGTTGTTCAAATAGAGGCTATTGTTTACATTTTACCCCTCCTCTTTAAAAAAAAAAAAATGTGTACAGATACATTTTTAATATCTAAAGCTCATTGTTATATGTTGTGTCTTCTTTCACACCCCTTTGGTCCCATGAAGAACATTTTCTCTTGCGTCGCAGTCATGTGCTTACACCATAGATATAATAATTAGAGATAGATTAGAATACCTATTCAGCCCCATTCATAGAAATGGTCTCCTACGCAGCCTGTTCCTTAAAAGGGCAAAAAGGCGGGAAGCCTGGCACTCATGGGGTGGGCGGAGCCTCCACAGATCTCCAGCTTGATTGACAGGCTCATTGCCAGTCATTGCACGGAAAAGGCTTCCTCTTTTTCAGGCTGATAAACAGAAACCCCAGCGTAGTCACATTGGTCATAGCATTTTTTTTAAAAACTCTTTGGAGCCAGGCTTTTAAGCCGTTCTTGGGAGGTCGGAAGTCTTATTAGAATCAATGCTCCCAAGTGTCTCTTGGAGGTCCTCCTGGCCACAAGGGGGTGGTATTACAGCAATGTGAGCTCCCCACCATGAGGACCATAGAGAAGCACGTTCCTCTCCCATTGGCTTACACTATCTTTATGAGGAACCCCTTGCAAAACACAAATGGGGGAAAAGTGGTTTCATTTCACCATCATATACAACAGCCTTCTCCAATCCAAAACAGAAAGACAAGGGAATTTTATTTGTAGAGTTGTATAGCGCTTTTTGTTATTCAAACAAGCCCTCCATTATCTGCCTTGGCCTCTGGGGGGCTGATAACTTTGTGGGGCCACGCTGTATATACAGGGACGAACAAATAACTTTGGAGCAGTAAGTGACTGAGACTTGCTGGAATCTACTCATTCAAAGCTTTCAAAAAAGCCTAACTTGATTAATCCTAGGCCATAGGGGAAGCTTTGCAATAATTTATTAAATAATGAATTGAAAAGTCCTACAAATCCAGGTCCAAGGCAGGGAAAGGAGGAAGGAAACGCTTGGAATTTTTAACGCTTTTTGTCAAAAATAAAGTATGTTCCAAATTATTATGTAAATTGTATTTCAGTGTCATAAAGGTAAAAAAAAAAAACTCATGAATGGTATTGTGTCTCAGGGCTCTTTGAATCACTGATATCAATTTCAGACGCCTGTGATAATTAGTTGTCAGGTAAGCCCAGTTGAGGGAAAAACTACTGAAAAAGGAGGTTCACCATTATTAAGCAGACCACCATTTTCAAGCAATATTGGAAAGAAAAAAGATCTCTCTGTAGATGAAAGGCGTGGCATAGTTGAATGCCTTGGACTAGGTATGAAAATCTCCGATATTTCCCCAAAGATGAAGCGAAATCATCGTACTGTAAAGAGATGTGTGGCTGAATCAGAGCACACACGGATTTGTGCAGATAAAGGCACAATGAGGACGGTTTCTGCCAGACAAACACATCAGATTAAGAGAACAGCTGCTACAAAGCAGCAAACAGGTATGTGAAGGCTTGCAGTTGTGCATAAACCGTCTCCCCTAAACTGTTAATTGAATGTTCACGAGCAGAAACGGCCGCAGTGGACTCATTTTCAAACAGTCTTGTTCACTGAGGAGTGCTGTTTAACCCTGGATGGTCCAGATGGATGGAGTAGTGGATGGTTGGTGAATGGCCACCATGTCCCAACAAGGCTGTGACATTAGCAAGGATCCATTTTCTTCCGCTTTATCTGGGGCCGGGTCGCGGAGGCAGCAGACCCAGCAGAGATGCCCAGACTTCCCGATCCACGCACACCTGGCCAGAGACCTGGGTAGGTGTCCTGGGTCTTCCACGAGGCCTCCTCCCATTAGGACATGCCTGGAGCACCTCCCGAGGGAGGCGGCCAGGAGGCGCCAAAACTGATACCCAAGCCACCTCAGCTGGCTCCTTTAGACCGTCCTAGTGCAGCTGAAGGTCCTTATTTGATGAAGCCAACAGAATAACATTGTCAGCAAACAGCAGAGATGAGATCCTGAGGTTCCCAAACCGGACACACCCTCTGGTCCCTGGCTGCGCCTAGAAATGGAACCGGTGACAAAGGGCAGCCCTGGCGGAGACCAACAGGCACCAGTAACAGGTCTGACTTACTGCCGGCAATGAACCAAGCTCCTGCTGTGGTCATACAGGGAACGGACAGCCCTTAGTAAAGGGCCCCAGACCCCATACTCCCGGAGCACCCCCCACAGGGCACCACGAGGGACACGGTCGAACGCTTTCTCCAGATCCACAAAGCGCATGTGGACTGGTTGGGCGAACTCCCACAAACCCTCGAGCACCCGATGAAGGGTATAGAGCTGGTCCAGTGTTCCACGACCAGGGCGAAAACCACATTGTTCCAGTTGTGTCTGTGAAGTTCCTGGAAGAAACAGCGTTGATGGTGAAAAAACTTCCTCAGGTTTGAGTTAGAGGAGCTCTGGTTACCACAGTAATTGTCACAGAGTAGTACCAAACACATGGGGGTGCATATAGTAAAATGGCCACAATTCTTTTCGCGATATTTCCAGCAGACCCTCCAATTTTTGGTCCTCAGGGTTAAAGTTAACAGAAAAAAATAAAATAAAAGGTGTGGCAGACCAGGTCAGGTTCAATCCAATTTAAAGAGCCTTTGAGACTTTGGCCCCCCCACTATAAGTTCTTACTCCTCCCTCCAGAAGAGCGCTTAACTCCGGTGTATGTGCTACAAGCAATTCTGTCCAGTCGAATTGAGTCCCAAATCTCGTTTATTTTTCTCCTTCCACTTTCTTTACTTGTGAAAACCTTTTGCTCGTGCATGTAGACTAGAAATGTAGGGACATTTTATCACCTCTATTTCAACCAGCGCTAGCTCAATCTAACAGTCAGCCCGAGAGAAATGCATCCCTTTTACATAAATGAATGAGATTCTCTTTTGGCGGGCTCATATTGACAGGTTTAATGGTAGTTTCGGTTGCTATTTATTTTCGTTGACTCGTTCGAATTTGCATCTCGTCATCAGCCCGGCGCATGTGTTCCCCCCCCCCCCCCCCCCCCCCCTTCTTTTTAATGAGCGGCTTGCTGCGGTGGCTATTGTGAGGTTGTGCAAACTGTGGGGGGAAATTGACGGTTCAGGAATAATGACTATCCAAACAGCTGCGTTTATATTCAACGGCAGCGGAAGCACGGAACGCCACGAATTTAGCAAACGCACAAAAGTTCATCGAAAATCAACATATGATGAAATGCTTTGGATTATATCAATCTAATCTGTATTTTGAAATCACAGTTTATATTACGAAATTCACATATGACAAATTGTTGTTCCTTGATACTTTTCCCGCCTTGTATCGCCTTGTTGCCGGCAGACGTGGGCTGTACTCATTTACGTTTACTCAAGACTAGAAGTTGGGAGAAATACTTCCTAGTCACGGTCCCCGATCTAGTAATGCACAGATGATCCACACAGACGAGTCATAGAGGTGCACCGATCAGGATTTTTGGGAGCGATCACTAAACTTTTTATCAGCCGATACCGATCATGACCGATACCGATCACATGTTTTTATTTGATTATCACGATTCATAATTTTTATAGTAGAAAATGCACCCTGCTGTTGTGTCCTTGGGCAAGACACTTCACCCTACTTGCCTCCAGTGTTTGTGTAGATACTGGTGTATGAATGAGAGAGTGAATGGGTGACTGGTTCCTTACTGTAAGGCCTGAACAGCCATTTAGTGACACTTCAGCAACAACAGGCACATTTTCTGAGCAAAATAAGACAGGACAATGACCCCTGCCTGATCGTAGTTTCCAACTCTTTTAATAGTTCAATGTTTAGAACCTTCTCGCGTCTCTACTACCCATGGGAGCGTATATATACTTTATGGTCATGAACCGTCATTATGCCTTTTCTCTTAAAGCGTAGCGGGTTAGCTCTAGCTCCGTTTTGTTTAGTTACACGGCAGTCTGGAAATGAGAGCCACCAGGCGCAGAGGGATACAGCCGCCCTCAGAGCAGTACACCCAGAGCTGTTGTGTAGCCATGGATTACATTTAAAACTCGAGCGGTACTTCCAAGTTCTCACTGGAATATCTATTGAAAGAAAGTACGTGAAATACCCTTTTTTATCGTGAACCGATCAAATCGTTGCACCTCTAACAAGTGACAGTAGTTGTGGAGTAGACAAGGTTTTTATATGTATGTAAACACAGGGTACGGTTTCTGCGCGTGGATGAAACAGTTCTGTTATTATTGATTGCTAAGGACTCCCAACTAAAGGTGCAACTACTAATCTAATGACGGTGTACTAGTTTATTGATTATTGTTTCTAAAGTAATGGGGGGAAAAATGCAATAATTGTCTAATACAGTGCCTTGCGAAAGTACTAATACACCTTGAACTTTTGCACATTTTGTCATGTTTACAACCCTAAACATAAAGATTTTATTTTGGGGTCTGACTACAATGTTTGCACATCTAGAGACTGACATTTTAGCCCATTCCTCTTTACAAAACAACTCAAGCTCTGTCACATTAGAAGGAGAGCGTTTGTGAACAGCAGTTTTCAGGTCTTTCCACAGATGTTCAATAGGATTTAGGTCAGGACTTTGACTGGGCCATTCTAACACATTAATATGTTTGTTTTTAAACCATTCCATTGTAGATTTAGCTTTGTGTTTAGGGTCATTGTCCTGCTGGAAGGTGAATCTCCGCCCCAGCCTTAATTCTCTTGCTGACTCCAGCAGGTTTTCCTCCAAAATGTCTCTGTATTTGGCTCCATCCATCTTCCCAACTATTCGTACAATCTTCCCAGTCACTGCTGAGGAAAAGCAGCCTCAGAGCATGATGCTCCCCCCACCATATTTGACACTGGGGATGGTGCACTCAGGACGATGAGCAGTGGTAGGTTTGTGTCATACATAACGTTTTGAATTTGGGCCAAAATGTTGTCTCATCTGCCCAAAGCTCCTTCTTCCACATGGTAGCTGCGTCCTCCATGTGACTTCTAGCAAACTTCAAAGGGGATTTCTTATGGCCTCCTTTCAATAATGGCTTTCTTCTTGCCACTCGTCCATGAAGGCCAGATTTGTGTAGAGTACGACTTATAGTTGTCCCATGTACAGATTCCCCCAGCTCAGCAGCAGTACGTCGCAGCTCCTCCAGAGTTATCTTGGGGCACTTGGTTACATTTCTGACCAGTGCTCTCCTTGTTCGGTCTGTTAGTTTAGATGGACGGCCGTGTCTTGGTAAGTTTGCAGTGGTGCTATACTCTTTCCATTTCCGAATGATGGATTGAACAGTGCTCCGTGAGATGTTTAAATCTTGGGAAATCTTTGTATAACTTAACGCTGCTTTAAACTTCTCCACAGCTTTATCCCTGACCTCTCTGGTGAGCTCCTTGGCCTTCATGATGTTATTTAGTGACTAACGCACTCTGACCATAGCTCTGAGGCCCTCACAGAACAGCTGGAATTATACTGAGAGTAGATTACACACAGGTGGCCTCTATTTAATAGTTAGTGAACATTCTGCAGTCATTAGGAATGTTATAAAGGCAATTTAATGCACTCAGAAAATGCTGTATGAATACTTATGCACGCACCACTTTTCACTTTTCTATTTTTTGAAAAATAATAGAATCATGTATCATTTTGCTTTCACTTCACAGTTGTCTGTTACCTGTGTGTGCACTTTCAGTAAAACATTCAAAATAAAATCTTTATGTTTAGGGTTGTAAACATGACAAAATGTGCAAAAGTTCGAGAGGCACTGTACTTCATAATCGGGATGTGTCGTATCGTATCATGACCTATGAATGGGGATACAAATCGTATCGCCAGAGACTGGGCAATACACGCCCCTAGTAATTACAATGGGATGTTTACTTTTTGTCCGAGTATCAATGTTTATCAGTGTTCACTTTGTTTTGTTCCATGGTTTGCCAACTCCAATCGTGTTATTTGTGTGTATGTCGTGTGTCCTGTGCTTCTCGTGGCACTTCACAAACATCACTCCAGTCAACGCAGGAGGAAATCGCCCACCGTACACAGGACACACGCGTTAGACACTCTCTCACATACATGTACACATCAATCACCGCAGCGTCCACATATTTTTTTTAATTATTTTTTTATTATTTCACTCCGCTTGTTTGGCCTTCTTCTTCTCTTTGCCGATCTACGTGTTGTGATTAGTCTCTCAAAGGCGCCGCAGGGGGGTAAACAACACCGGCTTATTTGATTTGCAATCAGACAATCAGAACAACCATTATGTCATTACGCATTATGCCCATTCCCGAAGAAAAAAAAAGAAAATAAGAAAAAGTTCCAGCATTTGTTCGCCAGCAAGTTTGCGAAAATGAGTGTCAGAGTGATTACGGAATCAGACAGGCGGACTCGGTGAAATGTAATTGTCAGTTGTGCCGCGAAGATGTCTGGTCAGGTATGTAATAAGGAACGAGATGGAAAAACTTTCATCAGCGGCGACAGAATGTGAGCTGTCCAACCCACTTGCTTCTGCTCGGCGATTGTTGCCAAGAGAGAGAAGAAAAAAGTAGATATATAAAAGAAATAAAGAGGGAAATTAGAGAGTAGACAGGCAGCATTACCGGTTTCTGACAACCAATGTGTTGTGATGGATGTGACGGAGGAGCGAGATAAAAGTGAAATCTGAAGGTGCTTTCTTCTGACTTACGTTTGACACCTGGACAGGATCTGAGTCCTCCTTCACGCTTAATGCCCAGAGTCCATATTCGGAAGCACAAGAAGCGTCTTTTGTTCATTTGATTGGTTATTAGATATTATTCTTAACAATTACATACAGCTCATTAAATAAATAAAAGAAGGCAAAGGCAATGTTACTGTGATTATTTCTATGGCCTTGTCTCTCCCTTTGCCAGAGGTTAGTTCCCAGTGTTTCACCTTATCAGCCGATAAACCACCAGGTTTAAACTTTCATTAATCCAGGAGGAACTTTCATGTGACGAGAGTAGTGATGGGATTTTTTTGCGATTTTGTTCTTCTTTTTAATCTAAAATCTTAATAACGCTAGGCAGATAACTCGCAATATCTAAGTCGATAAAAGGCACACTTTTAGGGATTTAAATCATGTAACATTACAATGGGACTGATATTTACGCTTTCGAAAAACGTGTTGCACCGCGGCTAATTGAAAAGGAGGCTGCGACTGTCTGACAAATCCTTTTTAGTGCATTTATCTTTGACTTTTGGAGCGGAACGCTTGTGGCGCCTTAAAGAGCCGCTGACGCCGGTCATGGACGTCATACCACCGGATGAGACGAGAAGTGTGCACCATCCGTCTCTCGGGCTATTTATAGATATCCATACTGTATACAGGTGAAACTCGTTCGAAGGCTCATTTATTTCCGTAACTCAACTTAAAATGTGAAACTAACATATGATATAGACTCATTACATGCAAAGTGACATATGTCAAGCCTTTATTTATTTATTTTTTATAATTTTGATGATTATCTCTTAAAGTCCATTTTCAAAACATTCTAATTTTCTGAGATTTTGTATTCGTGGTTTTTACAAGCTGAGCCACAATAATCCAAATGGTAACAAATAAAGGCTATACTTATGTCACCTTGCATGTAATGAGTCTATCATATATTTAAGTTGAATTACAGACTTTTGAACGATATTCTAGAGTTTCACCTGTATATAGCCTCTTTATCCCGCCCCAGTGTAGTAGCTAGGGGTGTAACAGTATACTAAAATGACATTTCAGTTTGGCACAACCAAAATACCTCATTTTACAATGTAGTTACAGAAAACAAATAGAAAGCCAGCATGCGTAGGCTCCAGGTGGCCTATAATGATGCTTTGCCTGTGCTTTTGAAGAAGCCGAGATGGTCAAGTGCCACAGAAATGTTTGTTAATGCCAGAGTGAACACTTTACAGGCCGTGCTACAAACTGTGATGTACAGCTTTATGTGTCGATTGAACATGTCTGAAAATGAAATAATAGTGTCTCTAGTAGTGTCAATCTGACTTGTGGAGACATTGGCATGATTGTCTTTTTAAAATGCCGTCTTAATTGTTTGTCTTGTCCTTTATTTTTATTTTAATAATAAAAGTTGAATTGAAAACGCCAGCAGAGGGCACAGATCTGCCCACGCTGCTCATGGAAAAACGCGCAGGCGTCCAAAATGGCAGTTGGAACTACCAGGTTGATATCTACCGGTAAACATGCGGGACTTCTGAAACATCCGAGGAATAAAGTGGATTGGACAATCACAGTTGCCCAGGACAGATGTTCAGTGGTTCCTGTAGATTATTTTCCAAAGAGATCAACACACATCCGAGAGTCAGACAAAAAGAGGCACGCTACTCGAATGGAAACGACAACCCGCATTTTCCGAACCTCGCTCTGATCATTTCTTAACTCTGGCAAAAAAAAAAAGAGAAAGACAAATCAACCAAATGCACGTGTCAGTCTTTAGAAACAGACCAAATTGGGTCCAACTCCCAAAAATCTCCCCCAGATGTTCCCGATAAGAGCCCGTCCATCTGGCACCGAACTCAAGTCCCTTAATTATGTCACTATTTCTGACTCCCGCTCCTGTCTGTACAAATGGCTCGGCGCCCCCGACAAAACAACATGTGTGCCATTCATTTCTTGGCATGACTCTCGGGCCGCCTCGGACGCTAATGCTATTCCGTTTTGTACATTTGATTTGCTCGGGCCTAATTTAATTTGCCTGCGCCGAAAGCTGCCTAACGTCGCAGTCAGGTTTTTATTTTTTTAATTTTTTGCCGTAGCATTCTCGCAGGAAAAAAATCAAATAAAATCCTTTGTCTGGCATCATCTGGAGAGAAAAGAATAATAATAATAATAATAAAAAAAAAAGAAGAGAGAAATTAAGCGCGCACAAATATGCACGCTAACATCCACTTCCCCGTAGCCCGAGGACAGCCCTGAGCTATTCCAATTAACAAGCGGCGTTAGCTCTACACGCACACACACACACGCACACGCACACGCACACACACACGCGCACACACACAAAGCTACATTCCGTGTTCGTTTCAGTCTGAGGCGCTCACGTAAAAAGCTTGTTCTGAATCGCGTCCTGGAGGGGAACTGTTTGGCCCCTAGCTAAGCGGCGCAGGATGCTAAAACCACACGCATAATAGCGCAGCAGGGGAGGTTTGATCCCTGCACTTTCGCGCTAGCACCGTTGTCATGACTCCAAACGCTGGCGGTAATTAGCACGCCGTCGCCGGAGAATATACGCGCACACACGCATGGAGACAGAAGATGGAGTGGGAGGATGAGAGAGTTGGAGATGGAGGCGATGACACGTTAGCCATAGAGGAAGACGTAACACAAGGTTCCGAGGCCCAAAGGTTGTGCTCATGTGGATCCATTAGAGAGCCTTTCGATGTGGTATTATGGAAGAGAGTGCGTCACCCTGATGCCACGTGATGGGATGGCACTGTATTTTTACGCTGCTGTATTACTACCGCAGCGTAACAGGGGGACGTGTGTGGTCTTTTTTATTTCGTCATCCGCTGATCGGGATTAGCGTCTCCGTGTTCCCTCTCTCCCGGGACAAAGTGCGTTCCAGAGGCGCGGGGGTTTACCCTCAGGTGGAATACACCGACAGCTCTACCGCCGTGTAGACGAAACAGGCTTTCAGTTTGACAGAAATGTTGTTCCTGTTCTTACAAGTGACAAAATGTAAATCATGAAATCATCAGAAAGTATAAGTTCAGACACCAGGACAAAAAGTCAGCAGCCAACTGTAAGGGTGTAACATTCAGCCCATCTCACGGTTCGGTTCGGTTCACGGTGCAGGGCCCACAGTCGGGTGCATCATGGTGCGAGTGCGATCTAAATGTATTAGCCTAAAATAAAATTGGCAATGCTTTTTCATTTGTCAAAGCTCCTTTATAATGAAATGTGCCCCCGGGCAGCAGGGCGGGGTTTTCTTTCCTGACAAAAATAGCTTCTTTAACTCCTCTTTCAAACCAACGTTCTTCTTTAGCTAAAATGTTGGCCTCCCCGTCCTCAAAGGAGTGGTTGGAGGCTTTGAGGTGAAGGGAGTTGCAGTGCCGTATGTAGCTGGGGTCTCAGAGAAACTTCAGAGAATCTTTAGGCAGCACTGGATTCCAGTGAACTACAAACCGGTGAACACACTGAGACAAAAATTAGTTCATCCCAAAGACAAAACTCCGAGCCACAAACAAAGCAATGTGGTTTATTCAATTCAATGCAAAGAAGAAGAATGCAAACAACATTATATTGGAGAAACAAAACAAGTTCTACAGAAGAGACTTTTTCAACACCGAAGAGAAAGCACAAGCGGCCCTCAGTCGGCGTTGCACCTCCACCTCAAAGCCTCCAACCACTCCTTTGAGGAAGGGGAGGTCAACATTTTAGCTAAAGAAGAACGTTGGTTTGAAAGAGGAGTTAAATAAGCTATTTTTGTCAGGAAAGAAAATCCCTCCGTGAACCGGAATGGTGGCCTCAGATTTAATCTTCCATCACTGTACTCCAATCTCCTTCGGCAGAAACCGAAAGGGCACGGCCAGCCCAAAGAAACGGCACCTCAGCCAACAAAAGAACAATAGGCAGGTAATTAGCAGTGATCAGACATGAATAGGACAGATACTGGGCAGTGATCATCTATGAATAGAACATGACTGATACTGAGGTGAGCAGATCGTTAGAGACGCTCTACTTCAAAGGCGTTTACCCACAGGTGAGAGTAGCTGTGATTAGAGGGGAGGAGCCGGGCCTACCCTAACTCCTCCCCGTTGGTCTATATATTCAGTTGCGTGCAGATTGTGACCTTTGTCGCTGACGAAGCCTTTTGGATGAGAGGCGAATCGTTCGAAGACTTCAACTACTGAGTACAGAAGATGAATCAAGTACCTTCATTGAAGACAAAAGTATGTGAATATCTCTGTAGTGCCATTGTGGCATCGACTACATGGTCTTGCATTTTGATGTAAAATATATATATATATTTTTTGCAAAATCCCTTCTTTCTCAGCAACTAATCAGAGTCTAGTATCCTCCTGCACTGACCAATGAGACGAGCTTTACCTGTGAACCAGCCTGTCAGGTCCAGTCAGGATGGACTAAGATAGATTGGGGAGGTGTCATGGCTGCCTCTCCTGGTGTTCCCCCTCCCCTTGCGTGTCTGTCTGTTCCCTCCTACCTGGGCGTGGCATCTTCGGAGCTCACCTGGCAGTAATCATCAATCAATCTCCATACAAGAGGAGCTGCTCTCCAGCTACTCCTCGCCAGTTTGTCTTTCGACACTCACCGTTAGTGACAACACTTGGCTCTAAACTGTTTTTGAATTTTTGTGCTTTAACCTGCTTTTCATGTCCAGATACACCTACCTGCCTACCTACCTGCCTGCCTGTTCATCGACCTGCCTGCCTGCCTGCCTGTCCGCTCATCTGCTCCTCTGCCTGCCACTCAGCCAACCTGCCTACACCTCTGCCCAGCTGCGACACTCACCAAATACCTTCAGTCAAACCATTTCTTGTAAAATAAATCATTACTACTCACCTGTTGTGTTCTGCTCTTGGGTTCAGTCTAGAAGCGTGACAGTACAAACTGGCCAGCATGAACCCAGCAGACACCAATGCAAGCCCAGCAGACATGGACCCGGACCGAATTTTACGAGCCGTCGCAACTCAAGGAGTTCTACTCGGACAGCATGACCAAGCTCTCCGTAGTTTGACGGAGAGTCAACAGACAACTTCAAATCAAATTGCTCAACTCCATTCCATGCTTCAAGAATTAACCACCAACCTCAGGTCAGCTTCTCAATCTGCTTCTGCTAGTACACGGGCCTCAACGGTGGCCCATTCTCTTCCACCTTCAACCCAACCACCCAGAGAATCGCATGTGCCAGACCCTAACCACTATGCAGGTGATATGGGGAAGTGTGGTAGTTTTTTACTTCAATGTTCCCTAGTTTTTGATCAGAAACCCCTGACGTATGCCACTGATGGTTCCAGAATTGCCTTCATTATGGGGCTTCTCCAGGGCAAGGCTTTAGAGTGGGCCTCTGCAGTATGGCAGAATAATGACTCAGTCCGTAACAATTATCACGCCTTTGAAGATGAATTCAGAAAGGTATTCGACCATCCAGTTCAGGGGAAAGAGGCTTCAAAGAGGCTCCTTTCTATTTTTCAAGGAATACGCAGTGTTGCAGAATATTCGGTGGAGTTCAGAACTTTGGCTGCTGAGGCGGGGTGGGATGATGTCGCATTGCAGAGTGTGTTTGTAAAGGGTCTCTCGGACCAACTAAAAGATGAACTAGCACTTAAGGATGACTCAGATAACCTGGATTCCCTGATTTTCTACTGCAATTAAATTGGATAATCGGATTCGTGAGCGTCGACGGGAGCGAGCCAGTCGCAATCTTCCCTCGTCAAACCCTCGCAGTGTTCTTCCTCGTAACCCTGTGGTGTTTCCGGCTCCTACCAGTCAGCCCAGTCAGATAAAATCAGATGAAGAACCAATGCAATTGGGACGTGCCAAGCTTACTCCAACTGAGCGACTGCGCCGAATTACAGCTGGTGACTGCCTCTACTGTGGCCAATCTGGACACTTTCTCGCTAGTTGTCCGACTCGACCAAAAGACGGGGCTCACCAGTGAACATGGGGGCACTGGTGAGCCACACCACTTCCTCTCCAAACCCCAAGACAAAGATGTTACTCCCTGCTACAATCTGTGTCAATGACAGTACTCTGCCTCTTACTGCTCTTGTGGATTCAGGAGCAGAAGAGAATTTTGTGGACAGCAATCTTGCCCAGCAGGCTGGCTTGGAGACGGTTCCTTTGGAAACCCCCCTTACTGCTAATGCCCTGGATGGTAGGCCCATCTCTGAGGTAACACACTGTACGAAGCCCCTAAAGCTATTGCTGTCTGGTAATCATCAAGAAATGATACGGTTTCACATAATATCATCACCACACGCACCTTTAATTCTTGGTTACCCTTGGTTGAGGATACACAATCCTCATTTTGACTGGGCTAATGCTAAATTGATAAACTGGAGTAATTTCTGTCATGCTACCTGTTTGAAATCTGCTCTTCCACCTGCTAGATCCACTTCATTCTCACCTGAGACTCCAGATCTATCTAATGTGCCAAAGGATTATCATGATTTGGCGGATGTTTTCAGTAAGAACCATGCTCTGTCTCTCCCTCCTCATAGGCCCTACGATTGCGCTATAGATCTTCTGCCTGGCGCCCCTCTGCCTTCCAGCCGACTGTTTAACATCTCAAGACTGGAGCATGAAGCGATGGAAAGATACATCACCGATTCTCTGGCAGCAGGCATTATCCGCCCTTCATCTTCTCCCGTTGGTGCTGGATTTTTCTTTGTGAGTAAAAAAGATCTTACACTCAGACCTTGCATCGACTACAGAGGCTTGAATCACATCACGGTAAAGAACAAATATCCACTTCCCCTTATAAATTCGGCTTTCCAACCACTCCACGATGCTACAATCTTCTCTAAGTTGGACCTTAGAAATGCATACCATCTTGTGCGAATACGGGACGGGGATGAGTGGAAGACGGCATTCAAGACGCCACTTGGGCACTTTGAATATCTGGTCATGCCGTTTGGACTAACTAATGCGCCCGCCGTTTTTCAGGCCCTGGTCAATGATGTTGTTCGTGACTTTTTAAACCGTTTTGTCTTCGTTTATTTAGATGACATTTTGATTTTCTCTTCCTCTCCAGAAGATCATGTAATCCATGTCCGGCAAGTGCTCCAAAGGCTACTTGAGAACAAGCTTTATGTCAAGGCCGAAAAATGTGAATTTGCCGTCCAGTCAGTAAGCTTTCTGGGCAATATCATCGGCAGTGGGCAGGTGAGGCCAGACCCAGCAAAGATCCAGGCAGTTGCAGGTTGGCCAAGACCAGACAATCGTAAACGGCTACAAAGATTTCTTGGTTTTGCAAACTTCTACCGCCGTTTCATTCGGAATTATAGTCAAGTTGCAGCTCCTTTGACTAGACTAACGTCATCCAAGGTCACCTTTGTATGGGATCCTGGTACAGAGCAGGCATTCCAAAACCTTAAGCAGAAGTTCACCTCAGCGCCAGTACTGGTTCATCCGGATCCTTCCCTTCAATTTGTTGTAGAAGTCGATGCTTCTGACGCGGGAGTTGGGGCGGTGTTGTCCCAGCGGTCTCCTTCAGACCAGAAGTTGCACCCTTGCGCGTTCCTTTCACGGCGGTTGTCCCCGGCTGAACATAACTATTCCGTAGGGGATCGTGAGCTGCTTGCGGTCAAGTTGGCTCTAGAAGAATGGCGGCATCATCTGGAGGGTGCGGAACTTCCATTTTTTTGTATGGACGGATCATAAGAATTTGTCATACATCCAGTCCGCTAAACGCCTCAACTCTAGACAGGCACGATGGGCGTTGTTCTTTGGGCGCTTCAACTTCACATTAACTTACAGACCTGGGTCTAGGAACACTAAACCTGATGCTCTTTCTCGGCAGTTTTCGTCCACAGACTTACCTGATCCCATGGAGAACATCTTGCCCCCGGCTTGTGTGGTTGCCTCCGTCATCTGGGCGATAAAATCAAAGGTGCTTGAGGCTCAAGCAGCAGACTCCGACCCAGGTACTGGACCTCCAGATTGCATCTATGTCCCCCCAGCTATGCGTTCACAGGTCATCCAATGGGGTCATACTTCTAACTTCGCCTGTCATCCTGGAATTGGACGCACCTTTTCTCTGCTCCGGCGCCACTTTTGGTGGCCTACTATGGAAAAAGACACTCGCGACTATGTACAAGCTTGCGCCATATGTGCCAGAGGCAAGACGTCTAATAAGAAGCCTGCTGGAAAGTTGTGTCCGTTACCTGTTCCTAGTCGTCCATGGTCCCACATTGCCATTGATTTCGTCTCCGGGCTCCCCATATCTCAAGGTAAATCAGTCATTCTGACTGTTGTTGATCGTTTTTCTAAGTCTGTTCATTTTATACCGCTTGAGAAATTACCATCTGCCATGGAGACAGCTGACGTGTTGGTCCAGCACGTCTTCCGACTTCATGGAATACCATTGGACATTGTATCCGACAGGGGGCCTCAGTTTATCTCTCAAGTTTGGAGAAGTTTTTGTCAGGCCCTCGGCACTTCTGTGAGCCTTTCTTCTGGATTCCATCCCCAGACCAATGGCCAGTGCAAAAGGGCCAATCAGAGTTTGGAGGCTTCACTTCGTTGTGTGGCTTTCCAGAATCCTTCTGACTGGAGTTTGTACCTCCCTTGGGTGGAGTATGCACATAATTCTCTCCCCTCGTCGGCCACTGGGATGGCACCATTTGAATGTGCCCTTGGTTACTTACCTCCTTTGTTCCCTGAACAGGAAAGGGATGTTGCGGTCCCGTCCGTGAAGATCCACCTGCAACGCTGCCGTCACTTCTGGAGGTGCGCACGGGCGGCATTGCTCCGCACGGCTGAAAGGAATCGTGAGTTGGCTGACAAACATCGTGCCCCCACTCCGAATTACCGGCTGGGTCAGAAGGTTTGGCTTGCAGCTAAGGACATCCCGTTAAAGGTGGAATCCAAGAAACTTGCACTCCGTTACATCGGCCCGTTTGAAATAGAAAGGATTATTAATCCAACTGCTGTCCGCTTGAAATTGCCTCCTTCTTTGAGGATCCACCCTACCTTTCATGTTTCTCAGTTGAAGCCGGTGCATGACAGTCCTTTGTGCCCTCCTGCCGAACCCCCTCCTCCCGCCCTGGTTGTCGATGACCATCCTGCCTTTACGGTCCGCCGGCTTTTGGATGTTCGCCCTCGTGGACGTGGTTACCAGTTTCTGGTGGATTGGGAGGGTTACGGGCCGGAGGAACGCTCTTGGGTGTCCCGGGCTCTTATCCTGGATCCGGGGTTGATTGAGGACTTCTACCGTTCCCATCCTGGCAAGCCTGGGGGTCCGCCTGGGGGGGGTCTTTAAGGGGGGGTACTGTCATGGCTGCCTCTCCTGGTGTTCCCCCTCCCCTTGCGTGTCTGTCTGTTCCCTCCTACCTGGGCGTGGCATCTTCGGAGCTCACCTGGCAGTAATCATCAATCAATCTCCATACAAGAGGAGCTGCTCTCCAGCTACTCCTCGCCAGTTTGTCTTTCGACACTCACCGTTAGTGACAACACTTGGCTCTAAACTGTTTTTGAATTTTTGTGCTTTAACCTGCTTTCCATGTCCAGATACACCTACCTGCCTACCTACCTGCCTGCCTGTTCATCGACCTGCCTGCCTGCCTGCCTGCCCGCTCATCTGCTCCTCTGCCTGCCACTCAGCCAACCTGCCTACACCTCTGCCCAGCTGCGACACTCACCAAATACCTTCAGTCAAACCATTTCTTGTAAAATAAATCATTACTACTCACCTGTTGTGTTCTGCTCTTGGGTTCAGTCTAGAAGCGTGACAGGAGGAGGAGCTTGATCAATTTCTGGTTAAAGAGGGAAGGAATTGGATTGCTTATTTTCAAATTTCTCTGCTCACTTTGCAAACGTACAGACTATCACTTTAAGTTACAAACGGGTTGAAGCATTAGGATCTGGACAATTGTCTAGTGAAGTATTTAATGACACTAAAACATTAAATATGACCCTAGTTACACTGGTTAAATCTAATCTGACGTGAACACAAAACATTATTGCGGTGTCCAGTAATATTTTTCGTAACTCTTAGTGCTGTATTGCTGTGACAAGTCAAGTAAACATGCACAAAAGCAAAGTGGCGGGATACGGGCTGCAGGACATGAAAGCACGGGTAACAAGAAGCAAGGATGCGCTCAGAAGCTTAGAATGGTCGGAAGAATGACGGAGGAACAGGGGACTTTCACGCTGACTTCACCAGATTCGGGGAAAAGACCGGGGGAAAATGGCCTCGAGTCGGAACGCCGATGAATAATGGACGAATACAGAGATGGGGTCGGAAATGAGAAGAAAGACGGACAGAGAGGGGAGGATAATGGAGACGGAGAGAGTGAAACGATGGAGAGTATGGGGGAGGGAGGGAGGGAGAATAGAGAGGTCCGTGGGGCCAGAGGTGGTGCAATATGGCACAGCTGCATATCATGATTTTATGTTTATCACACCTCACTGCAACTTTGTTTTTGTTTTCTATTTTTATTTTTTTTATTCAGGCCAACATGTTCAAACAGTAAGACACTCAACCAAAACCAGTGTATAAACAGCTCTTGTAAGCATAAAGCATAGATCTGATCATGGCGCGGCCGCTCACTCCGGTGGCTGTCCCAATATGCGGGGGCAGCGAGACACTCCGCTCTACTTCAGAGGAACCCACTCCCGAGGAAGTCAACGACAGCACATTCCAAACCGGCGGGTCAGCGTGTTGGCCGGTCCATAAAGCATGCGACGCTGTCTGTAAACGTCTCTGTCATCAGACAAGTCTGCAGTCGCACACTGCCCCAAAGATTTGACCCGTCACGGAAAGTGAGGACACAACTTGCGAGCAAAGTGAGAAAGAACCTTTTTTTTTTTTTTTTCGCTTATTTGCCGAATCTGTTAGTTGAGATCACGAAGAACCCTCTCCATGTTTGAGATAGCATCGGTATACTTAAAAACCAAGCTGTTATCCATGGTAACACATCATGTCACTCGTGGCTACTCTCTGCATGGGATGCAGGGAGCCCTGTAGTCCACGAGGAATAAGAACCTGCTATTTACACAAAATCTCGACAAACTTAAACTGATCCATAAAGGTAGTCAGCGCGTCCCTATCTTTCAGCCACTTCTTATTTGAGCGAGATCCGCTGTTTTATGGTTAGATAAAGTTATGGTGGGTTTGTGTAGTGTAACAAGTAAACATGATGGACTTTTCCTCTCATGTGTATGAGCGCATTTCAAAAGCAGTACAGGAGTCCTGTCTAAAGTTATAACTTCAGTTATGTCTGGAGTCTGTAACCCTCTGTCAGCGGGGCCATGCCATTGGTCCGACATCTCATTATTTCCGAAAATGTACCAATCTTGCAGAGGTGCCATTAGTCCGACATCTCTATCCCAGTTGTGTTGTGGATTAGAGAGCCATATACAACCATTGGCCCTAACCTTAAGGTCAGTGGACTCTTGCCTGAACCTAATTTTATTTTTCAACCCCTACTCAATTTAACATTTTCGGAATAATGAGCTGTCGGACTAATGGGCCGACCCCCTGTCAGCGCGAGGCTCCAGATGTTCACGGAGGCGGAGCTGACACAGGCAGCAGAGGGACTGGGGAGAAGCACGAAGAATTTTGACTGTAAATAAAAGAGTAGGCTACACTATGTCCATTATCTTACTTACTAATGAAACTATCTGACTGCGTGGTAAGAAAGAAAAATAAACAAGCGCGAATCTAATACGCATGGAATACCGAGCCTTATAGAAAGAAAGTGCTTAACCCGTTCAAGAGTTGCACCTCTTAAAAAAAAATAGATAACATGAATAAATAAATAAAAGACTTGTATTGAAACTTTCACACTGTGTACATAAATATAACATAGCAACAACATAACATGACATGACAGTGGGTATGGCTTATCCAAATGGAATGTAAATGAGCCCTATTGTCACTCCCTTGCAACTTTAGAGGCCGTTTTCTCACACCTTTCAGCTACTTTGAGTTCCTACATTCAAATGGCCACAACTTCTCCAAATATTAGCCGCTTGGAGACCCAACTCTCATAATCTGTGAATAGCTCAAAATACCCCAGAACCGACACGTGACCTCACTTTCCGTGTCCGGTCACATTAGCGTTCATCCGTGACCTCAAGTCTATTTCCTGATTAAAAAAAGAAGTGAGGGAATGACAGGTTGGAGTCCTCTCTGCTCCAGGCTATCACGATGATGCTTTTCTTTGAGTTGTATCTGATCTCTTGTAACCCAGCGCTGTATGGACAAAAAGGGACGAGGTCATTGGTGTACATTAGGTGGTTAATGGTACTGTTGCCAACCCTACAGCCCCTACAGTTCCACAGTCATTTCAAATCCTTGACAACTCATCCATTTACATTAAATACAAACTGAGACAAAATGCTGCCCTGTCTTGCTCCATTTGACGCACACAAAGACGCAGACGAGCAATTTCCCCATTTCACACACATTAACTGATGGGGATACCTGAAAACCAGAATTCTCACAAGACATTTTGGAGCACTCTTCTTGTACATATTTTTTCATGTTTTACATAGTCAAAGGCCTTTCTGGCATCAATAAAACACATACAAATGGTTGTATTGTGTCTATTGTACAAGATTTATTTCAAAGCAAAAATGCACATGTCTGTCCCATGTTTGGGTTTAAAGCCAAACTGGTTATCAGAGGTCAGCAAAAACTCTCCCAACTTATTGAGAGTGGACTTTTCCAGTGCCGTAGACAGACAGAGTGCTGGCCAGAGCTACAGACCTATAATTATCTTTACTGTTCATTTTGCCCACTAGTCAATTGTTTCGAGTAGTGGGCCAGGAGTGGTTGTTCTGTTGTCCTGAAGTCGTGTTACACTGTGTTATTATCCCACTGAAAAAAGGGGAAAGCAGTTCTGCCTTGACATTCATTTTAAAACCAGGCAACTGTGCCGTGTTTTCCCCTTTTGTCGGGCTCATTATGCAGGATAAACAAACTACTGCGCTGTAGGAAAAGAAAAGCCAGCGTCCGTCAAAAATAGAATCGCTGCGTATTCCTGCCAAAGAGCCGAAGGCGCGACGGACACACGAGGAACTGCTCTGAACTCATATAATCCCTATTGGTTATCTTGATCAATTCCCGTTGACTCCCACGGAAGATTCCTGCCTTTGAGCATTTTGCAACACCAGGGAAGGAGAGAGTTTTGGGAGAGAAAAGACTGCATAGTGGGAGAGAAGAGTGAAAAGAAAGAAAGAAAGGAAGAAAGGAAGGAAGTGGTGGTGTGAGAGGACAGAGTGGGAAAGCGAGAAAAAGGAAAAGAGGAGAAAGGAGGAGTGGCAGAGAGAGCAGAGAGAGCAGGGTTGTAGGTTGAGCAAAGAGAGAAAGGAAAGTGGAAGGAGAGAAGAAAGTGACACAGAAATGAAGACTGAGAGGGGGAGTGAGGGAGGTGTGAAGGGGAGTGGGAATAGCGAGAGAAGAGAGGACGGATTAAACAGCCCCACAGTGGTGACGATGGAGGGGAAGGAGAGATCAAATTAAAAGGGGCGTCTGCGCGATTGATCAAAGGGCAGCGGGAAGCAAATCGATTAGGCTAAAAGTCTGGGTGAGGGGACATTGTTATACACTTCCAGAAAGATGGTACTCTCCGGACAATTATGGTCGGCTCCATAGCAACCGAGAAATTCAGAAAAATGATCATGTCGAGAAGGTTTTTTTTTGTGGTTTTGTTATATGGCTAGCTTATTCCAGTGTGATTTGACTTCAGAAGATTGTGGTTCTCAACAGAAGAGTGGGGACTATGGGGGACCAAAACTGCCAAAACGATAAACAAATACAAATACTGCCAAATAATTATTAAAATGGCACTACAAACCTTGAACTAAAAATATTACATTTTTAATCAACATGCTATTTTTGGGTTACCATAAATGATTATATTTTTTGCTGCCTGAATGCTGATGTAAAAATACCTATAATAGTTAAACGTCTAGAAGACATATCATTATTTTCTGTCTGCAGGTATTTATGCATTTATTTCTGAATGTATTATTTTTTATTTTTTATTTTTATTTGTGCGATGATCTCTGATGCCGCACACCGCCAGAGTCACAGCAACACAGGCCAGGCATGAGCAGGTCTGTCTCGGCATTTTACAGGACTTTCCCTGCGCTTTCCCCGCGAAAATCAACCGCGCTAACATGCGGCGGCTGACCGGAGCTAAACACGCGCCATCTGAAGCCTGAAACTGCTACGACAAAAAACTTTGATCATAGTTAAGATTGTCTCTTTGAACAATTGCACAGTGGAGACGAGCAGCACACGATAAGCCCCGCCCCCTTAGTTTGCGTGAGGAGAGAGACATCAAGAAAAGAGTAATGGAGGGTGTGGAAATAAAACGTGGAAATAGATAATGCATTCATAAATAAATGAAAGAATAAATAAATGATTATGAAAATAATCCTAGGTCTTTATAATTTTATTAAAAAAAGAATGTATAACTTTTTTATTTCTATATTTATATCATATATATATATATATAACTATTAATAACTATTATATTTATTTTTACTTCAACATTTAGGCAGCAAAAATATTATTTGTTAATGTTAACCCAAAAACAGCAGCGCTTGCGGTGATATTTTAATAATTATTCGCCAATATATTTATTTATTTATTTTTATTTCATTTGACCTTTATTTAAGTCCTTATTGTACATTTATTACATTTATTATTTTGGCAGTTTTGGTCCACCCTTATGAGGACTTTTACGTTGATATAGTGTCTTCATATTTGTTGTTTGTCAGCCCTTGAAGATGATTTCTCACATTTTATAATTCAAAATAAGAACAAAAGCTGAGAGACATTAATACATTTCCGCAAACATGTGTCATGCAAGTCTGCCAAATAATGACGAAAGTGTTGTAATCAGATAGAAAAGAAATTCTACTTTGGCTGCCAACTCGCTTTGTCTGTTCCATAGTCTGGTGATTGTCCGGGTGAGCTAAAGCACTGGCTGTCTATGGCGCTGTCGATTTGCTTTGCTGACTTGCTGAATAAGGGCTGATCCAAAGCTTACATTTCCCAACATGCCACTGTCCGGGAGGTTTCTGTTATAGGAAATGATTTTTCCTATGACAAGAAAAATATAGCCTTTCTGGAACCCTAAGAAAAGTGAATGGGCCATACACCGTGTTCCTATTATGCCAATTGTATTTCAGTGTCATAAATAAAAAAAAGTTTCAATGAAACTCATGGATGGTACTGTGTCTCAGGGCTCTTTGAATCACTGACATCAATCTCAGACGCCTGGGATGATTAGTTGTCAGGTAAGCTGGTGCCTCTGGAGTCTCCCGAACATCAAGGTGTAGGACCCTCCAGAGGCTTGCAGCTGTGCATAAACCTTCTATTCAGCCTCCCCTAAACTGTTAATCGAATGTTCACGAGCAGAAACGGCTGCAGTGGCTCAGAAACACATGAAGACTCATTTTCAAACAGTCTTGTTCACTGATGAGTGCCGTGTAACCCTGGATGGTCCAGATGGATGAAGTAGTGGATGGTTGGTGAATGGCCACCATGTCCTAACAGGGCTGTGATGTCAGCAAGGAGGGGGCGGAGTCATGTTTTGGGCCACAATCATAGGGAGAGAGCTGGTCGGCCCCTTTTAGGCCTGAAGGTGTGAAAATGACTTCTGAAAACAAACTAACAAAATCATCTTCATGCCTATCAACGCACCATGTCCTGCTGTAACGAAAACCTCTGCCTCATTGGCTGCTGTGGGCATAAAAGGAGAGAAACTCATGATGTGGACCCCCTCCTCCCCTGACCTCAACCCTATTGAGAAGCTTTGGAGCATCAACAAGCAACACATCTATGAGGGTGGGAGGCAGTTCACATCCAAACAGCAGCTCTGGGAGGCTGTTCCGACATCCTGCAAAGAAATCCAAGCAGGAACTCTGTTTAATGGATGCAAGAATTATGAAGCTGCTATCAAAGAAGGGCTCCTATTTTAAAATATAACTTGACCTGTAAAGACGATTTTGATTGAAATAGCTTTTGATTTCAGTAAATATGACGACCTAGTGCTGCAAATGACCAGTTAATAACAACCTTTAAAATGAATTGAACCTACGAGTTGCATAATAATTTGGAACAGTAGAATTTGAGTTTTTTTTTTACTACATTTACAGAGCTTGCGCCCATTTACACTGCCAATCACGGACCGATTTCATGTAATAACTAAGTGTACACCTTCTGGGCCTCTCTTCGTTCCCTTGCCACTCTCACTTCTTACCTCATTATTTCAAATCCTGTTGCCACCAGACCCGGGGACTCCAACCTCCTTTACCCGGCGAGCTTCTTGTTACGCAACACAAACCTGAGGGAGCCTCTTCTCCGTGTAACTATGAGTCGAGGAGTTCACCCGGGAGAGTTGGCAAGGGCGATGTTTTGAGAGGTTTAGTCCTTACTTTACTAATATGACTGATCCAAATGTTCAGAACAGGCAGAGGGATTTTAACGTTGGGACAGGCCCGTCACCGTGTTAAACTCAAAGCGCACAGTGACGAGTTACGTTCGAGAGAGAGAACGGAGCGCACGGGTCGGGTTCTGAGAGGCCTTTAGGTCAGCTCATGAACGCGAGGAGCGCAAAAAAACCCCCCATCAAGCTAATGAAGAGATGACCGGATACAGTGTGACGCCTCATTTGAAAGCTAAGACCTACAAAAGTGACCGCAACTTTGTGTCACATTTATTGCGTTTTCGTCATGTTTTTTTGTTGTGTTTTCCCTAGGTTTTTGTCACTTTGATTTTCCAGCATGTTTTTTTTTTGTCGTCATGTTTTTATTACTTTTTTGTCATGTTATTGTTGTTTTTTCATAGCTTTTTTTTCTCACTTTTTTGTTGTGTTTTTGTCATGTTTTCACCGGGTTTTTTTTCACTTTTTGTTGCCTTTTATGGCATCTTCATCATGTTTTTGATGTCACTTTTTTGTCACATTTTTGTATTTATTTTTTTGCTACTTTTTAATTTATTTATTTATCGTTTTTTGCCACTTTTTTTTGCGTTTTTGTCATTTTTTAAATACATTTTGTCATGATTTTGTCTGGGTTTTCTTGTTGTGTTTTCGCCAGATTTTTTTGTCACTTTTTTGTTGCTTTTCCAGCATGTTTTTTGTCATGTTTTTATGTCACTTTTTTTGTTCACTTTTTTTTGGTCACTTTTTTTGTGCTCGTTTCAGGCAATTATTATTATTATTATACATTTTATTTGTCGGCGCCTCTTAAAACACCCAAGGTCACCTTACATGAGATACAATGATACAATCACAACAGGACGTCACAAAAGCACATCAAAGTGAGGAGCTGAGTTGAAATAAGTGGGTTTTGAGGTGAGATTTAAAAAGGGGAGTTCAGCGCGGAGTGAATTCCAGAGGTCATGGGCTGAACTTCTAAAAGCACGAGCACCCACGGTGGCTAAGTGGGCAGTCGGTATAGACAGGAGCAGAGCAGGATCGGAAGGTGCAGGGGGGAGTGGGCACATGAAGGAGCTCAGTAAGATATGGAGGGGCCAGGTCATTGCTAACCGTTAACTAGGGCAGGGGTTCCCAAAAATGGACACGTTAACGACTCGGGACCCCCATTTCATAAAGTTACTGCGTCTTATGAGACTTTTAGGGCAGAAAAAAAAAAAATAATAACATTTCCAAATCAAGTTAATATGTATTTAAAGAGTTTTAAGTATTTGAATGGATTTCACAAATTACAGGCTGTTTCACACTCAAAAACATACTATAAACAGTAGCATATTTCTTTTTATTTCATCTTGAACCATCTTGAATGATCATCTGGGGACACCCACTCAAGGCCCCCCGAGGGGTCCCGATCCCCTCTTTGGGAACCACTGGACCAGGGAACCGTTGCATCCCTAGTTTGTAGAAATCTAGTGAGTTTTTGGTGAGCTACCTTGAGTTACTGGTTAGAGTTTATTCTAAAAAAGCCTCTCCATAGGCCAGTGCAATGCCTCATTTGAAAGCTAAGGTCTAAGCTCTTTCCGCATTATTTTGGGCCATGTTTGCCATGTTTTGTCGCGTTATCGTTATGTTTTTGCTGCATACATTTTGTCACGTTTTCATCAAAGTTTTCATCACGTTTTTCTTTCGTTTTGGTCACATTTGTGTGGCTTCATTAGTTACATTACTCAAAAAAAAAAAAGACCAAAGCGGCCAAAAGGCAACAAAACCATGAAAATGTGGCAAAATTACAAAAAGCAACATAAACGACGAGTTTTGTGTGCCTTAGCTTTCAAATGAAGCGTTATCCTGGCCTATTGGCTGTAAGCTCTCAGGTCAAGAAGCTTTAAGATCTGTGTTAAATTAAACCTGGTTAGAATTGAATGTATTGATTCAACCTCTGCCGCTCACATGGCTGTCGGAGAGAACCCGCTTTTGGGGGGGAAACTTGTTGCCTGTTTGTCGAGCTGTTGCAGCATTATTCTGGCTTTTGAACAGTGCAGAACAGTAACACGTCTACACGGAGTAAAGATCGTCCCTTATTTTACTTACTGAGCAACAAGTGGATATAGCTATTATCGCGGACGGACCTACATTCAGGAGTTTTCCATCATAGAAAACGTTTTCCATCCGTCATCTGTACTAATGGAATGATTGCGACTGATTTGCCAAAATGGAGGCCGGCATTATTTTAAATTGTAAAACGTAAAATATGCCAAATCGACTTTTTTGAGCTTTTAACCATGTTGTTATGCTATTTCCTTATCACAAACTCCCCCAGAGTGGTTTTTGGCTTCATTCAGGCAGTTCTCAGTAATCCTCCTGAATCCTGTTCTCTGGGCAGCTGCTCCGCCCTCTCCTGGAAAATGACTGACTTGTTCCGTTGTGTCGTCAGAAAGGAACGGAAGTGCTCGACGTCTGTAATGTAATGCCTTACAGCCTGATTTAAATTTATAAAACAGTGTTTTCATTATTTTTGTCGTAATTTAAAAAAGGAAAAAGGGCCTGATGCGTCCGCGCTGCCCCTGTAAACAAAACACACCCACTGAGCATCTGAACAGAAAGCTGTGAAGAAGGAGCTCAACAGAAAAGGGGGCGTTGCCTGGAGGACTAAGGAGCGCGTGGGAGGGGCCTGGGTTGGTGATTGACAGGCCTGAGTCGTCTGACTTTTATTTACTTTAACTCGTAAACAACGTCCGAGCATGGAGTTCCAGCGACTACACAGCAGTACAATACAGTACAATAAACAATATACAGTAAAATTACACACGATATTGAACTCTAAAACCAATACTAACAAATATCCTAATTCAGCTAACTAATCTAGCAACTAATCACTAAAACTACAATATTCAACAACAACAACGCTATAACACTACACAATTATCTAAAATACAAAAAGCTATGCAAAAAAAAAATCTACCTAAATGCTATAACAATTCGCAAACCTGACAATCGATGAAAATACTCTCTCGCTATTCCTTCTCCAACTCGCCACGGGGGCGTGAGCGAGACTGGGCCGCTTTTATAGCCCAGAGGGGCGGGGCAACTGACGTCAGGCTCCACACCTGGGCAAATAGTGGCACTAAATTCAAAAATCAAATGCAGTAAAGACCGATCGCCTGTAGATGGCGCCTCACTGACGGTTTTAAGCATAAAGTTTATCTCTCAACTAATTTGCACTAAAGTGCCAAAATTATGACCAGGACATGTAGACACTATCGGACACTCATTTATACAGTTTATCTGCAAAAAAAAGCAGTGGATTTGAGGGTGAGTTTCCCTTTAAGCTTCTGCCTACTCCTTTTGAGCATCATATCCACGTTATTTATTTCATTATTTACTTATTCACCTACGCATGTTTCTCTCTGTGCTGAACTCTGTTTATATGTAGAACTGTGTGGGACTCAGATGCTCAAATAAAAGAGATGAATTGAAAATAACGCGTGTTAGCGTGTGTGTTAGCCATTTGCATGAAGCTGTGTGGCACATCCTTATAACTGCATCATGAAGTAACTTCCCTTTTTGCTGTGGTATTCATATTTCTACTACTGCTAAAGTGGTATGAGCGGATACTTATATTGATCCCAAAAATGAGTGCTCCATAGTGGTGGAGGTACAGTATATCATATAAATGCCTATACTTTACTTTGGAATGGCTAAAATAGCATGAGACAGATCCTTTAAAGTCTTGTCAAAAGACTAAATACTTGCAGGCTGCTCAGTGCAAACACACGGGTTTTAAAAGTACAAATCCGGGGCTCTGATAACTCGCCTCGCACAACACACCACAACACACCAACACACTTATTTCAATCATTTCATTTTGCACTAAATAGAGCTTATTAAGAAGAATTCGTTCCATTAGGGGATTAGTGCGGCCGACTCAGAATCGATTTTCTTTGAGTATGTTGCATCACGCATTACCGCTAAATAGCTTTTTTGTTTCAGACGATTTGCTTTCTAAATTGAGGGGAGACGCTGCCGTTTTCTCTATGAACATAATACACACTTCGGCCTGAAGGAGGAATGGTCAAATACTCACAAATAGGCGTTTTCATAATGTCACAACATCTCATAAACGTTAGGGCATTAACAGACAAGTCGAGGTTTAACATTAATGCCCGTGTTCCGGTGGCACAGTAAACAGGGTTACTCGCCGCCAGTTGGTTTGCCGTTTAGGTTCACTTTGAATGCTCCACGTAAAGTTTTGCGCTGGTCTCTTCTGGACATATTCAGCTGATATGAGCGTTCTCTGTCCCAGACTCATTCACATGGAATCAACTACGATCGAACACTCCGGGGACCGAAAGCCTGTTTACTTCCGACCCTGGATTTAAAATGAAGATGATCCGAACAGCAATGTGTAGAGCGTGGAGTAAGAGTGGAGTTTATGAGACAAACTGAGGAGGAGAGAAGGGGAGAGGACGCGGACCTCCGATGTATCTGGAGACGCAAGGTAAACACTGAGCATTGCCTACAAATCCATCCATCCATTTTCTTCCACTTGTCCGTTGCCGGGTCGTGGGGGCAGCTGTTGGAGCGGCCCAAATTCCATTGCACCAGCCCCTATGGCTCCTCCTGCAGGTGGTGGGTCCACAGAAGGACGGCCTCATGGTTCCAAACGGGCCTGTTGGTCTCTCGTAAGGGGCTTCACCCATTCATTCATTGCCTAAAAATAATAATAATAATATGGTTTTATGTAGCGCTTTTTTGGACACTCAAAGACTCTTCACATCGCACTATTCACTCCATACTTGGTAAGGATAGACTGACGGAAGCGAGGCAACCAGTCTGCGCCATCGGCCCCTCCGACCACTCACTCACTACATACAAATTTAAACCCTATAGAAAATGGAAATAAACCACTATATTGTATGTGTAAATAGGCGGCAAACCTTGTTTACATGTGAGCCTACATTATAACATGACGGCTTTGTGTGTGGACTTAATGGACTCGTTGTAAATGAGCCGTTATTTCTCTAGTCGACTCGACCTCGACTATCTTTTTAAACTACGTCTAGTCCCTTTAACATCTTAGTTTTATTATTTATGACATTGTGTCGCCTCTGCACTCTTTCGACAACGTCTCCACTTTAATAACACGGTTGACACGTTTGCCCGTCTGGTTCTCAATATTTCGAATGTTTACGAGCGGGATTATTCATTATTTGATTCAAAGTCTGATCAATGACGCTGTGAACCCCCGAAAGACAAGGCAACGTTTTTGATTTCTTACCGATTTTGTCTCCAAAACCATTACGAAATATCTAAAAATGCTCTCCAATCAGATCGTATGAAATAATAATAATGTCAAGAAAATAAAACCATCACTTGGAATAATTGGGAATTTAGGGCTTTTTTGTTTAACCTAAAAAATACCCCCCACCTATTCCTGTCAGTAACAGCAGAAGTCTCCAATCATTCTCTCTAAATGTACATGTGCTCACCTTATGCCCACCATTCTGAAATATAAAATGTCTAGTTCATAGTTCATCTAGATCGGTTTATTATTGAAAAACAATATTCGGACATCTCTCTCTCTCCAGTTCAGGACATTGCCCAGTATTGGTAAGGCGTTCTCGCGGTGACATTTCCGACGCCCACGGCAGCTCGCAGCCCGGCCACAGAAGGTCTAAAAAAAACCACAACAACGGAAAAAAAAAGCACCATATTCAAAGTCCTGTTTTAAATAAAAGTCTTGCCAGCAGAGGAGCCCCGGAGTTCAGAGTGTGCACGGAAAAGCGCGGCCGTGCCGTCATTGTCTGGCGTTGGCCTGGTAAGATCCTGCCAGGGCAAAGTTTAGCGCACAAGCTAAAGTGCGAAAAAACATAAAATAAAATAAAAATCGAGCTTGTATCACCAGAATGTTGTCAAAGTTTGGTTTCAAAGAGAGTGTGTTGTGTTTTGGTGGAAAAACTTTCCGACTGTATAATGTCTCTGCTGTTGGGTCTATGTAGCAAAACAACCTTGGAGATGTTCCGGGCTCTCACAACATCTTTCTGTCAATGAGATGTAGTTTCTTTCATGCTTAAAGCTCCTTTGATATGCTTCATTGTGGATTTAAATGGATTGCGGGCAGCATAGTCGAGTTTTATTTCTTGTAGTAAAACTGAGTATTAGTTGATTCTTTACATAGTGCAAGGCAGTAGTGACACATCTTCATCACTTTCACATATTACATGTCAAAAGCCAAATTGATATCTCAGTGCTAATAACATCGGCGCAGTGATATCAGTCTGGTAAGGCTCGGGTCTGAATAGATTGTGGAAAGGATGGACCTGAAGTGAAGTTGCTGCTGATCGGATCCAGCGCTCGTCGTTTTAACGTGACTGATCAACAAAGCATTAAAGCAATTACATATTCCCAATACATGTAATAAATTGCCTGTCATTGCCAAACATTAAAAAATGCTTGTCGTTGTCAAATGTAAATCCAGTTCACAAGTGGATTTGAGCCCGACTTGTAAGCACATTTTTTATCTAAAGGCTTTGACCTCAAAATAGGCTTTGACCTCACCTAAATGTAGTCAGTGGGTTGACAGCAGCTGAAAACATGTAAATCGTTCATCATTTGTAATGTCTGTTGACTCATGCTAACGGCTATAAAAAAAAATACATTGAACAGGCTAACGGACTCTGAAAAGTCTCCCAGACTAGCCTACTACTAGCCTACGAGACCCGGACTACCCGCATAATTAGGATCGAACGCCACTTCTCCGTTTCATTTCTATACTGCTGTTTGCCCTAATCAGAAATATGTTGTCTGCTCACAAAATCATTTTCTTTCAGGACCTGGTTACACCCCGCCATTCCGACATTGAGGTCTAATTTTTTTCCCCCTTTGTCGGAGTGGGGACACTTTTATCTTTTGTGCAACATCCCGCCATTCCGACACACGTTAGTTCATTAGTTTACGAACCGTAACCTTAAGGATAGCGGAGTTTACAAGCTAACCCTAACCTTACCTTAGCCCTAACCTTAAGGATAGTGGAGTTTACAAGCTAACCCTAACCTTACCTTAGCCCTAACCTTAAGGATAGTGGTGTTTACAAACTAACCCTAACCTTACCTTAGCCCTAACCTTAAGGATAGTGGAGTTTACAAGCTAACCCTAACCTTACCTTAGCCCTAACCTTAAGGATAGTGGAGTTTACAAGCTAACCCTAACCTTACCTTAGCCCTAACCTTAAGGATAGTGGAGTTTACAAGCTAACCCCAACCTTACCTTAGCCCTAACCTTAAGGATAGTGGAGTTTACAAGCTAACCCTAACCTTACCTTAGCCCTAACCTTAAGGATAGTGGAGTTTACAAGCTAACCCTAACCTTACTTTAGCCTTAACCTTAAGGATAGTGGAGTTTACAAGCTAACCCTAACCTTACTTTAGCCCTAACCTTAAGGATAGTGGAGTTTACAAGCTAACCCTAACCTTACCTTAGCCCTAACCTTAAGGATAGTGGAGTTTACAAGCTAACCCCTAACCTAACCTTAGCCTCTCCTGGCATTATGTTGGTCAAGCACGGATTTGTGAACTCGTTCCTCGAGCTCTGGCCATCTAAACGTTTAGCCCTAACCTTAAGGATAGTGGAGTTTACAAGCTAACCCCAACCTTACCTTAGCCCTAACCTTAAGGATAGTGGAGTTTACAAGCTAACCCTAACCTTACCTTAACCCTAACCTTAAGGATAGTGGAGTTTACAAGCTAACCCTAACCTTACCTTAGCCCTAACCTTAAGGATAGTGGAGTTTACAAGCTAACCCTAACCTAACCTTAGCCCTAACCTTAAGGATAGTGGAGTTTACAAGCTAACCCTAACCTTACCTTAGCCCTAACCTTAAGGATAGTGGAGTTTACAAGCTAACCCCAACCTTACCTTAGCCCTAACCTTAAGGATAGTGGAGTTTACAAGTTAACCCTAACCTTACTTTAGCCTTAACCTTAAGGATAGAGGAGTTTACAAGCTAACCCTAACCTTACCTTAGCCCTAACCTTAAGGATAGTGGAGTTTACAAGCTAACCCCTAACCTAACCTTAGCCTCTCCTGGCATTATGTTGGTCAAGCACGGATTTGTGAACTCGTTCCTCGAGCTCTGGCCATCTAAACGTTTAGCCCGTGATTAGCTTTTTTTTGTTTTCTTCATTGCAGTAAGAGTAACCTCCGCTTTCCGCCAGTCCCTCACTAGTTTCTCGGTCACTCCGAACTTTTTTTCTGCTGCTCGATTACCGTTTTTTAAATTTTTTTTATCTTCAGTGGTACAGGACTAGCAGATACTGGTGCACAAGCTTAGAGCGGCCTCTAGTGGCTGTCAGTGTGAAAATAACAAACGTGGAATTATACATTTTGATACGTAAGTGACACTGAGCAAAAGTCGCACCTCCAGCCAAACTATACAAAACAGTGTGGCTTAAAGTCCGGAAAATACGGTATATAGTTAAATGTAGACACAGCTAATTAGCCATGCTTCAGTGCAAAGCCAGGTTGTTTTCTTAAAAAACAAAAACAGAAAAACAGGTAAAGCGAAGGAAGGATATAACTAGCATACTTCTGGAGACGTCGGTCAAACTGACAATACCCCAGGACGTTGGTCATTTTTATGGGCATCTGCACGGGATGAACAGTGTCAGCAATGGACGTTTTTCTGGAAATCATGGACAGATAATGAACACTGAATAAAAGCTCCTGTTGCGAGCGCTAACTATCCATGTTTCTTTGTGTGAGCTTTGCGTAGCGACAAAAGCCGCTTCGATGAACGCCATAAAACGTTCCTTTTCTCCTTTCATCCGTTCGCTCTGAAACAGCCTCCTCTGTCTACATTTTGGACCGTGCAAACTTTCCCCTCCGGCCATGTTGGTCTGTCTAACATCGCCATGACAACGGGGACGTGTCTCCGGTTCACGTCTGTGTAGCGTCGTAGTTTTTCCCCTTTTTATACTTTTTAAATGGATGGAGAACAGCTTTGATGGCATAATATCATCACTATAGCTTAAACACAGACATAAATATACAGTTAAAAAGACATTTTAAATCGATGTTGCCCTTAGTTAGACTTCATTGCGCTGGTTAAAGACGTCCAAAACTCCGACATACCGATTTGCATGGGACTAGAATCACCTGAGGACCTCGGAGTTCACCCACATGGCAGATTCTGACGTCAGTAGCCTAATATTTACTTGTCAGCTGAGGTCCCCAGGTAATTCTGATAGGGCTTTAGACTAAACCAGTTATAAACCAAGACTGAATAAGAAAACTAGAGTTCCTGAGCACACGGATGATGGTTGTTCATCCAACACCACGCAGGGGAAACGTCGAAGATCGATCCTTTGAAAAGTGAGTGCTCACACTGGCCCTCATTTACCAAACGGGTGAAATCAGAGCGTACGTGGGGTGTACGAAAAATGGGTCTGCGCGAGGCCATGCTCCGTGTTCTGGTCGGTTCGGGCGCCGAGTCTGTGGACCGTATTCCGTGCTCGCGAGTATCCCGGGCGTCAAACAAATCCTGCTGCTGCTTGACCGGCGAATACGACAGCGTGTACCAGTTCCCACTAATATCCAGCAACTTCGCACAGCCATTGAAGAGGAGTGGACCAACATTCCACAGGCCACAATTGACAATCTGATCAACTCTATGTGAAGAAGATGTGTTGCACTGCATGAGGCAAATGGTGTTCACACCAGATACTGACTGGTTCTGAGTCCCCAGACCCCCAATAAAGCAAAAAAACTGCACATTTCAGGGTGGCCATTTATTGTGGGCAGTATAAGGTACACCTGTGCACTAATCATGATGTCAGATCAACATCTTGATGTGGCGCACCTGTGAGGTGGGATGGATTATCTCAGCAAAGCAGAGGTGCTCACTATCACACATTTGGACTGATTTGTGAACAATGTTTGAGAGAAATGGTAATATTGTGTATCTGGAATGAATTTTGGATCTTTGGGTCCATCTCATGAAAAATGGGAGCAGAAACAAAGGTGTTGCATTTATATTTTTGTTGAGTGTAGATGAAATGAAACAGTGTCATGATGTGGATCTGGTCTGTCCCTGCAGCCCAGGCGGTAATAATGACCTTTCTCTCTTTTTATCGCTGCTTGAGTTGGAATTCTCGCTATCGAAAAGCAGGTATCTTTAAAGTCATGGTATCGGGGGAGGGAAATTAACGGTACCCAGCCCAACCCAGTGTCCCACAAATTGGTTTTAATTTCCTCATATAATTTGTCATCCTTGTTGGGCATCACCGGGGGCAGCTTAGTATTTCAACCACCTCTAAAGAGTCCATACTTTTTTATCTCTGGAGGAGCGCTCAGCCTGCAGTGAAAACTCATTTCAGTATCCAATCTGCTCGGACACAGCTCGCGACCCGCAGCTCCCATCGCAGCAATACGCATCACCAGGTACGTTCACAGCACGGGGTTTCGTTTCTGGCTCACATTCAAGCAATGAAGACGTGGCAGTCATTTCTCACCTCAAGTCGATCTTTTGTTTGGTTGTTAAGCCCTGTGTTTGGATCAGGAGGAGGAACTGTCCGTGGTGCTGAAAGCATCTCGAATTTCCATTTTAACTTGACTTGACGAACGGCTCCCCATTCCAGTCAGTCCAGGTCACTTTGAGCATTTGTTTAAAACAAACGTGTGTATTTCTTGTTTTTTTCCCCTTTGTTTTGTCTTCTGAATCACGCAACGACGAAAACCTTTCAGCCCAGTTATGCAACACTCAACAAGCTTTTCACTTTCACATTGACTACTTCTTGACTCATTCATTCACAGCGTGCGGCTTTAAAGGTTATATCAGAGCCAAGGAGTCAGCACCAAGAGGCCAATCACGGAAGAGACACAGACACAGTTTGACAGATATGAACCGAGCAGCACATGAGGATGTTCACATCTGTTACAGATATTAGCCTTTTTCATGTAGTCATCTACAATCTGCGTCAGCCACATGTGTAATAAAAATGAGGTATCAACACGTTGTTGCTACTTTATCAAATCCACGCACGCTCAAATAAAGGACTTGTGTTTGTTCCTCTTCCCTCCCTGCTCCTCACTCCAAGTCCTCTCTCAATTCTTAAGATAATTTGGAACTGATTCAGTCACTGAGGTATATGGTGGTGGTGCTACTTGTTACGGTTGTCATTGCTAATCTCGTTGTCTATACACAGCTTAGGATGTAAACGTCCACAAACCCCCCCAGATAGGGCAGCCGGGTGGGGCCTTTTTGATTGGGGGCATGTACCACTGGCTTTTTAATGCACTACACCCGTGATTTCCAAAGTGAGGTCCGGGGCCCCCTGGTGGGCCTCAGAGACACTACAAGGGGCCCCCCAAAGCTTGTCTACAAAACAACTACATTGAAAAAAAATTAATTTTAAAAGGTAAATACATTTATTTGGAGAAACGTAATAGTTTGAACCGGTATTTAGCTTTACCATCATTGCTAGATGTTGCTATTTATGTAATTTTAGCTGTAAAATAATAAAACATTCCTTAGAATAGAGTACATTTTTATGATTAGGGGGGCCAAAAGAGATTTTCGGATCGATAAGGGGGCCGCGATGTCCCAGACTTTGGGAATGGCTGCACTACACTGTTAAAAAAAGTTCCGTTAAAAAACGGAAAAAGTGCTGGTAATTAATTACCAGCACTTTTTCCGTTATTGCACAGGCACTTCCGTAAACCTTAAAATGGATATTTCCGTAGATTTACCTGACTTTTTCTTTACCATTTACGGACACTTCCGTCAAACCTAAAATGGAAAATTCCATATTTTCCGTACATTTTTCCGTTATTGTACGGGCACTTCCTTAAACCTTAAAATGGATATTTCCGTAGATTTAACTGACTTTTTCTTTACCATTTACGGACACTTCCATCAAACCTAAAATAGAATATTCCGTATTATTAAAGTACTCCATCCGTACCATTTACGGACACTTCAGTCATCCTAAAATGTTTAATTCCGTACAGTTCTCTATACCGTTTACCAACAATAAAGCACAAATGTAGAAACAAATACAATGACGGAGATGTAGAAATAAACAATTATTTATTTCATTTAACAGCTGCCAGTGTTTTAAAGTTATTGCACTTTTTGTGGTGAATGAATTGCAATATTTACATTACAACCATTATAACATTCAGAACATCGCCTTCACATTCAGAGCAATTTTACATACATAAACCAGCTGTTTTCTCAAAGAACTACAGCCATGTCCTTTAACAGGGACATGGCTGCATTCAGTCTACATTCAGTCCAAAAAGAGAACAGCTCAAATGGCCCACTCAGATTCCTTCTGCTTGCATTCAAATTCCTTTAGCTGAGAAACCAGCTTTCACACCTGTGGAGGAATGAAGTGCCGTTTCTTCCCCTTCTTCTCTGCCTTGGAGCCTCGCTCAGGATTGATCCCAAAGAAACCTCTGAGAAAAAAATAATAACAGTGAGATGCAGACAAAGTTTGCACATGTAGTGTGGCTTGACACGAGTGGAGCAGTTCGATAAAATCCTACATTTGTTTTCTTCAATATGCCCCTATGTATGAACCTCTCGATCATTCTAGTTGACCATCTGTCTAGTACCCAATGTTGTTGTGGTGCAGGTGCCAGTGGCTAAGCTATTCTATTCCTTTGTCTTTTCAAGACACATACATTCACACTGTGCATATACAGAAATGTTTGCAAGGGCGAGAAGTCTGCTTATCACCAACACATGACAGCATGCATCCTCAACGTGTGTGTGTAGGGATATTATAAATGCACAGAACACAAAAGGGGATAGTTGACATCGTCCTATCAAAAGGTGTAACAGCACATTTGAACACTGACTGTCCTGGGGGTTACTCAAACATGGAGTGGAGCAACTGTGACATTCAGTGCATGTTACACATCAAAGTATTAACATTTGGGCATGAATCCAGCAAGTATTTTTTAAATGAATATGTTTAGTCTTTGCTACTGGAGGGGGTCCCTGGAACAACATATTTTGAGGTTGGAGTCTGCAGCCAAATACATTCCAGTTTGTGTGTCTTAGACATGAAAAGGTTTGACCACCACTGACATAACCTGGTCTCAGGTGCTAATGGTTTTAAAGATATAGCTCAAACGAATTTTGTGTCAAGAAACCATTCTAAGAAAAATATGTTTTTGCTCCATTTCCCAACTAGAATCATGTTATGTTTGTTTTGTTTTTGATTGACTTGGGACACTATGTAAAGCAAAAAGCATGTTACCTGCCATTTAAAAAAATATGACACATTTATTCCAATAGTCTTCAACAGGGAGCTACGAAATCTACAAACAAATCCATATTTAGGGGGATCATAACAGGGCTTTCCACAAGCGCCGGCGATATAGCCGACTACTAAATGAAGTCCAGCCGGCTACTCATTTATGACCAGGATATGATTTTGCTCAATGCAGTACATGTCGGTTGCACGCACCTTGGTGCTTATCCTCCCCTCCGTACTTTCCCTTTCATACTTCAGCGTGAGTCCCGCTGTGACACGGCTCTACTGTACGCTAGAATACTATGCTGAGTGTGGTAGCATATTGGTTTCACTTTCAAAAACGCCGCTGCTCTGCTTTTACAGCCTTTGGGCCGTTCGCACTGAGCTAATATCCATCCGCCCGCGCACCTAGTACCCAGTGGTATTGACCGCATTAAGATCTGAAAGGACACATCGATAGTGAGTTTACTTAGTGATACTTAGTTTACTTATGAGATGCGTTCCCTGTGAAAACCGTTATATTGTGAACAGCAACTCATGTTGAAAATGACACCGACTAGCAAGAAAAATAAAACTTTGCCATCAGCAGACCAGACAAGCGTTGTGCCAACCCTCTGCACATCTGAAAGACGCACAGACGTGATCTCGTACACACAGTAATGTGCCATGCTAGTTTAGCCGCTAGCAAAACAACCTGACAGTCACCGTGGATTTCATTTCAATTAAAGGCAATGTTACCAAGTCCGCTTGTTATAAGTGACTTTAGGCTTTTTTTTAATGTCAAGTCGCTTGCAAATATCACGAGGCACAGGGTTTTGAGCATGTTTTCTAAAGTGTTTGTTTAATTTCATAAAAGCTACATACATGAATATGTCCATTGATGATAACCATGTCATCCCATACCACCATCAAAGGAGTTTAACACTACAATTTAAGAAATAGATGATAAGAAATAGAAATACTGTTTTAAAAAAAAATGGGGATCCATTAAAGTTTCCAAAGACTCACTCAAATCACCACTTGCAGGTCACAGGGACTCACTACATTGAAAACCTATCAACATCACTGAATAATGATGATAATATCATAGTATATATTGATGGTGATTATAATAATACTATAATAGAGCACATGTCTGTGTAACGTTTCGGACTGCAAGTCTGATGAAGGACTTGCAGTCCGAAACGTTACACAGAGTGGTGCGAGTACAGATTAAAAACAATCCTTGGGGGCTAAAACGCAGTTGTGCGGATTTTTTATTCTTCTAGCATTTGTTACCTCTTTTTGATCCAGCACACTGCTCAGTCAGGGATGTGCGCGTTTTTTTGATTGTGAGAAATTAATATACTCAGCTCATTATTATGCAGGCACACATTGATGATGATGATGATGATTTGAAGACATTTTGAGCTTGTACATCTCAGACAAAGGGGTTTGGTGTATATTGACAAAAAGCAGATTGGGTGCAGAAAGGCACGGCAAAGTCACATTTACAAAGTATTTCCAAACTAGGAGTGCTTACCGTTGCATGAATTCCTTAGTAAAAGCCATCTCCGGTGGGTATTGGACGTTGCAGACATAAAACATGGAGAAGACGTAGCTCAAGGCCACAATGGGAGAGGTGATGTGGTCATTGACAAGTAACCCATCAACAGCAATCTTGAATTGCTGGTCACCTTAAACACAGATTAAAAAAAAGATAAAGAAAAAATAATAATAATTCTGAGCACCATGTACAAAAAAAAAATCCTATATTTTTAAGGCAAGCCAAACATTCTTTTAATAAATACGACAAAACAGCTTATAAAACAGCTTGCTGGGATACAAAAAAATATTAAACTACAAACCTCTGACTAGGATGCATGGGGTCACTGGGAGTTCAACTTCAGGATCTGCAGAGATCTGTTTTGGTGACAGACATGACACATGAATTAATGATTCCAGCGCACACAAACCTGCTGGCAAATTGACTATCTGCTAGTGTCTTCATCAGACAGAGGTAGCCATTAAGCACAGACATTAATGTAAATAGTTTATAGAGAGAGAGTTTATAGAAAATATCAGCAGCATAATTAGGGGAATCTATACTTCATACTGTGATTGGTTACTTGGTTCACCAATGGATGCAAATAATTATCTTGCACACAGTTTAAAATTTACAACATCTACCTCTTTATTGTCGAAGATTTTATAAGAGTCTTCCTTGAAGTATGTTGCAATGCCACAGATGAGCTGTATTGGACCATCGCCAGTCTTCATCCCTTTGGAGTCAAGTCATAGATCCCCTTTTCTTTCGTGGAAAGTTCCTGTTCAAGGTTCAAGGTGTTAATTTTGTACAGGTACATAAGACTAACACTCATTTTCGTTTGGCCTCCAAAAAATGCAGCTATGGAGAGAATTAAAAAAAGAAAAAATCGAATTATTTCATTTTCATTTGCAACCTGTTCTGTTTTGATCTCAAACGTCCTGCTATTTGGTTGCAAATTCCTGATTTTTGGTCTCAAATCTATTCTATTTGATTGTTCATCCAATTTATTATATTTGATTGGTTGCCAGTTTATCTTTTTTGGTCTCAACTCTCTTTTTGGTTGCAAATCTTGTTTTGATTGATTAATAAAGGCAACATTTTCTCCATATGGAGCAGCACAGCACAATCATAATAATAACAGTAACAACACACCTGTGCCAGCTTGTTTTGTACAGAGAAGCCAAGCAGTTTAGATGCATGATCAAACAGGTGAGGAACATTCACTTTTTCAGATACCTTCAAATAAGCAATCTGCTTTGGGCTTCAAAATAACCCAAAAAGTAGACATTCAAATGTTACCATGAAACACACACGGCTACCAACTGACTATCCAGACCAAATTTCATGTACGAATAGGAACAAAAAATTGGCTTTTGACGTACTTACGAAGCGCAGGCGGCGGGCTAATGCTAACGTAGCTAGCAGCAAACGTCCACTCACGCTTCAAAACTACGAGAAACGCACACATTCAGATGTTGACATGAAACACACACGACTACCAACTGCCTATTAAGACCAATGTAATGTACGAGGGGGAACATAAAATGGGCTTTTGACGTACCTGGTACTTAGGTAGCGCAGCCGACATGCAATGCTGACGCGCCTAGCAGCAAAGGTCCCGTGCTCAGCTGCGAGCCTCACTGCCCTGTATCGCTCCGGTTGGAATGCAGACGTTAATGAACAGAAACTATGTTTAACTCAATATATTTAGTTTGAGAGGTGGCACTTCATTCCTATTCTCATTACACGCAACCAACCTGTTTCCAACTTTCCCTGTGACGGGCAGAATTTACTGACCGCACTGAGTGTAATGGCGTCGGAAAATTCTGGCTGGGAGAAAATTCTACCCATAGTGCCTTGCGCAACAGCAAACTTTCCGTATTTCGCAAAACGGAGCGAATCCGTAGCAAATTCACGGTAAAGGGACCCCTAAATTTACGGATTTTTTTAACAGTGTACACTAAAAAGGGGGAAACATTTATAACATAAAAACCTATATATATATATATTTAAAACATAATAATACAAAATAAAAATAAACACACGATACACGTACTCAAACATAAAATCTACGTCAGCGGAGATGGTTGTGCCAAAGGTGAAGTAGCCGGACCACAGAATACCAGTGAACCTGCATATTTGTGACATGTGACTATCGTGGCGCAAAAACAAGACGACTGATATAGTTGTGCTGTTTTGTCTTTGTTCAGATTATGATCACGACTGATATATTATCCGTACATTTCTCCAGTTTGGATTCTGTAGAAGTAAGTTTTGTTTGATGTCTATTTAATGATAAACTCAAAGAAGATTCATTGTCGTAATCCACAGATAAATGTTGCTTCTTGATGCTGTTTTGAAGCTTTTCTTCGGATGGAAAATGTAAGTAACATTTTTACTGTACTCTTGCGTAAATAAAAATAATAAAGTACTGTATGGATAAAATACTCTAAGAAGTACAATTACTTCTAAAAGTTACTCAAGTTCATGTACTTGAGTAAATGTAATTGAGTACTACCCGCCTCTGGAATTGAGTTTTTTGTGTGTGTTTTTTTGCTTTCTGAACTATTATTTTGTATGCAGACGGATTGTGCAGTATCACCAGGAAGTGTAAATATTTATTATATTGATTACGGGGTAGGCGCATATATATATATATATATATATATATATATATATATATATATATATATATATATATATATATATATATATAAGCTTCTGGCTTCAGCCTACTAATTTTTTTTTTTGAGCTCCTGTAATAGAATAATGTGAATGTTGTTAAAATGTAAACTGCTCAAAAAATAAATAAATAAACTAAACTAAACTCTCTCCGTACACTGCAGAGCTTGGGTGACAAAGCGGAAGATTCTCTCCTCTGATTGGTCAAAGAGCAGTCTGCTTATCTAATCTGGGAAGTAAACCTGGTTTAAGCTTTCTTTGAGATTCGGCAAAACCAGGGTTAACGCTGAATTTACCTGGCTAAACCTCTAATCCAGCTTCGACCTTACACATTTAGAGCTATGACATTTGGGAGAGCTATCCCATGGTCTCGGACCAGAAGTGTTGGTACAGGTTGGGACTGGTATGCATGGTTGTCTGAGTGGGGCAGTGTGTGTTTGAGAAGCCCTTGTGATGTAGTCGGTAATGTAGGTTCTACTGTTTGAAATACATGCATGACCAAAAACTAAAGTGTCCACCGGGATTTAACTACACTGGAAAAGGAACAATCATCTCAACGACGAAACAACATACATTTACTTGAGTTAAGAGATTACATCTGAAGTTTGAGTAAGTTTAGTGTGGGCCCATGGCCGTTATAATTTAGATTTTTCTTCAATTTTTGGTTGCATGCTATTATTTGCAAACAAGATTGTAAGTTTTCCAACTCTTCTGATCTGGGGTTGCTACAGGTGGTCAGGTCTCGGTTCAGCCCAAAAGAATGAGATCATCTGATAACCTGAACATATTCTATTGGACTTTTTCTTCCCTGATGGCACAGGTGTATTCCAAGATGTAAAATGGCAGGATTCTTCGGGCTCACGTTGTAGAAGAGCGGTTCAGGAGCATGAGATGCCGTGACGTGCGGTGAGGTTTGTTGCTGGTGAGGCCCACAACTGTGGGAAACTGTGGTATTCTCTTACTTTGAAATAGCATTCAACAGCAACACATTTAAACATAAAAAACACAATATTGCAAATAAAAATTAAAAGATAATATAGTGAACGTGACCGGGACTCGTACCCCGCTCGTCCAAATGATAAGTTATTGACAATCCTGATGCTGCACGTGGGCGGGGCGTGATAGCGTCGACATTTTCAGGATAAAACTCGTCTACAGCATTTCATCCATAAAGTGTCAGTCTAATCAGTTTTCCCTTTTACTAACTCCTTTACGTTTAAATTGCCTCTCCAGAGTAATAAAACAGGCCGGTTTTCACTTGTGGTCCACATGTTTTGTAGAAATGACACACGAGAGGGGGGGGGGGGCGCTATCGTCAGGGCAGTGCAATGGAGGCGAGCCCCCTTTACACGATATCGACAACTGATGAAACATTTTGGCTTTTTTTTTATCACGAGATTGATTAAAATCCTAGGAAATCCCAATCATCTTAAGAGAAGGGACTTTTTTTTTCCCATGATGACTGGTGAGGCCTGGCTTCACCCGCCTCCCCTGAACCACACGTCACTGATGAGATGGATTGGCCGCCAGGTCTTAACCCCCACTGAGGATCTTAGGATGTGCTGGAGAAGGCTTCGCACAGTGGTCACACCATCAAAACAAGCTCTCTGTGAAAATGGACTGAAACACTGGATCTTTTGACATTGCAGAAGCTTATTAACACAAAGCCACGGCGAATGTGCCGTAATCAAAGACAATCAAGACCTTTTCTTTCGATCAGCTGTATGTATATTTTGCATTGGATTCATTCGTTTTTTCCATTTGTTGCTACGTTATGGTCGATGAAGATCTCATACGCAGATGTTGGATGTTATATGGACCACAAACAAATACATGCAAAATGATATTAGATGAATATATCAATGCAAAGCCCCCCCCCCATACCTGTAAAAACAATAACAAAAAAACCCACCACATTTTCAGCACTTTTTCTTTTACAATATCTGGAGGCCATCCACCTCAACCCGGTGTATTGGAAAAAGTTGCCGCCGCACGGTCGCAGCGCGTAACATTTGCATGAGACGCCGATAATCAGACCTCGACCTTTTAGCTGCTGCTGCGCGTCTACCTTGAAGCCATGACGAACGCTCTCCCACGCAATTCTAATCGCCGTTTGTCTCTCCCACCACCGGAGCGTTAAACCCGTTAGAGACGTCGGCTCCGGGGGCGGCGATTGACGGCTGGACCCGACGACTTCCAGGAGCGCAGAGAGACACGGAAACAAGTAACGTGGAGTAAGAACCCACCGGCGAGTACCTGGCTCACAGTGTGAGTATTATCCTGGCGTGTTTTTCTGTTGGTAGAAACCGCTTAAATGTCAAACAACAACATGTATGGATTAGCCTGGCTCAAAATGAGCAGGTGCTGTTTTCAGCTTCCTTCAAAACAAACAGACAAACACACAATTAAACACACAATTAAACACACAGACAAACACACAATTAAACACACAATTAAACAAACAGGCAAACACACAATTAAACACACAATTAAACAAACAGGCAAACACACAATTAAACACACAGGCAAACACACAATTAAACAAACAAACAGGCAAACACACAATTAAACACACAGGCAAACACACAATTAAACAAACAGGTAAACACACAATTAAACAAAATCAATTAAACAAACAAACAATTAAACAAACAGACAAACAAACAAACAAACAGTTAAACAAACAAACAGGAAAACAAACAAACAGGCAAACAAACAAACAGGCAAACAAACAATTAAACAAACAAACAAACAAACAAACAAACAGGCAAACAAACAAACAAACAAACAATTAAACAAACACAAACAAACAAACAATTAAACAAACAAACCAACAAACAGGCAAACAAACAAACAGGGCTTTAAAAGATATTCAATAAGGCGACCTGTAATCTACATCTGTGGTTCCCAGACTTTTTTTGGGTAAAGCCAGACTGGAGAAAATGTGCTCGGTCCAGGTGGGGGCTGCTGTGTCTCCCCCTGAAAGACTGACTGAATTTGTTGTTATTATGCATCATCTTTAGACTGACAAACGGCACAATGAGGGTTTCGGCACAACAATGCAGATGATTCCACGTCTTTCAGCGCGAGGGAGGTGAGCGGGACCCAGGCACTTAAGTTAAGTGATACCCTTATCTTTCGCGGCCGCGCTCGGTGAAAAGAGAGCCATTTTGAATTGACGATAGCCGTGTAATTAGCCTTTATCGCTGCGTGAGAGCTGGAGAGTCGGCTAATGAACTTACTTTTGTGTTTGGAGTGGATGGAAACGTATAGCGCGAGGGAAAATGTAATTTAAAGGGCGGTGTTGGTGGGTGTTGTGGTTTGGAGTATGTGTAAAGACTGAATAAAGAGGAGGAATGGAGGAAACAAAGCCAGCTGGATGAACTGTGTTATTTGCTGAACACTGCGAAAGGTCAGGACTCTCGTGATGACAGGGAACAGTGAGCAGCCGTTTGCGGCGCGGGGGCCCACATGTGCTGTGATTAGGGCTGCGTAATGTTAAACGATACCACTATGGGATCGGAACTAAAGGTATAGAAAAAAAAAATAATTGAATATCTTAAGATCCAAGTTTTGAAGCTGTTGGTTCTGGGACAGCATTAAGAGACTTGGTTGTTTCAGCTCACATTTTTGCCCAATGATTGCCCCATTTCTCCCAATGTTTTACACCATCTTTGTCTTATTGTTTCCCAAATTTTATTACTACTGTAAATTCCAGACTATTGAGCGCACCAATATAAACCACTCCAACAACAACGCCTGACTGGTCTATACATGCGTTTCCAGAGACGTCACGCATTGTTGTGGCCGCCATTTTGAATACCGAAACACCGAACACCGTAGTTATGCCATCCGCCTGTTGCGCTATGGGATGTACGAATGCCCTGTCTCAAAAAAAGTTTCCTAAAAGACCCAGTTCGTCGACAGTAATGGATAACTGCTATCAGGAGAGACCACCGGACTCCAACAGCCGAGCTGTGCAGTGAGCATTTTGTTTCAGGTAAGTGAAGCAACGCGGCCGCCGTTGAAACAGTTCCAACAATATAACACAAGTAAGGCTAGGCTACAAACAAACACTAGGCTGTCCGTTTATCTACATGAATATACTCTGGCCTAGGCTGTAAGCTCCAGTCGAAAAGCTTTGGGCGATGCCAAACTGGAGAAAATGTGTCCAGTTAAGGCGGGGGGTAAGAGGTTAACATGTAGCCTACTGACCCGTGTGAACTGCCCGTCGTGGAACAACATAAACACACTTCTCTTAACGTTACCCCGACTCATAGCTGATAAAACCATAAACTATCGATAAAACACGACTCATAGTGGGCTAAAACAAAAAACAACCCACAGCTTAACTGTTTGCTTGAAAGAGACGAGTGACGACACATGCTAACGTTCGCAAAAGGCAATCGTTTGTTTATTACTTACCCTTCCTGTGACCTAGAACATTTTGCGCTCTTATATTGTTTTCCGTAACCCATCCTGAGATAAAGCAGTGATAGGCTTCCGTGCTCTTAAGAGCCTAGAGGGCCTCACCGGTGTATGGAGAGGGATTATGGACCAAGTAGTTAGATGCGGTAAACTGTCACTGGTTTTAAGTGCCAGACAGTTGATAAGGATCAAATCCCAAGGTTTCGATCTTCTTTGTGCATCTGTTCAGCTCATCTGCTCTCAAGTGTGCAATTTTTTGATGTAGGGTCTTGAATTCAACAGTTGAGACGCAGGTAGATACACTGTTGCACTAGCCAGCGGTGTTCAAAATGGCGGATAGAACTACAGAAGTCACGTGACTGAAACGCATGTATAAGCAACAGCTGCAGCTCCAGGCGCATTTGAGGCGCCATCAGCACTGGAAATAATGGACTTTTCTCTTCGTGCGCGGTCAAATTTTCCAAGAGAAAGGCGGCCTACAGGTACATTCTTTTATTAAAGTGTGTTAAGAACTTTGATTATAATAAATTATTCCTTAAACACGCATGTGTTTGGTGAAGCCAATAGCGCTGACCGCACAGCGACTCCTCCTCAGGAGTGTGGCTGAGTTTAGAGCCGCCCTCCTCGGCATGTTCACACACACACACACACACACACACACACACGCGGGAGTTTCCCGGTGACCACTCAAGGCTTTTGATACCCGCACATCGGTGGATCCTCCATAATATTTCAGCAGTGAGAGAATTAAACATTTATTTTGCACTCGAAGCCATGTTAGCTACAGTGCGGGAGGGCATCTTGCTGCCCCCGCTCCGGTGTTCAGTAAACGGCACGGACAGAGCCTGGAAGAACTAAGACAGCGAGAGAGTGACACATGACAAACCGTTGGCCGCAAGGTTCAAAGGGATGGAAAAACGTAGCGGCTAATGGTTAGAAAATTATGGTAATATTTTCTCTAATTTCCCCATTTTCCCCCCAGTTTATTCCCCACTTGTTCCCCTATTTTTGTGCCTTTACATAATTTACCCTCAGTTTCCCCCCAAATTATTCCCTATTTTCACACACATTGGAGATGGACCCGATATTGTAAATTTGCAGATCTTCCACACATTAATGTTCTGTTTTCTGGACCTAGATGACAAATATTTTAGTACAGGTATCGGAAAAAGTATCGTTCAGGTATCGAAAACCAAGTATCGTTAAAGTGCGGGTGTTTATTATTTTTTTTACGGTACCCAGCCCTAGCCGTGATGCTGAAGAATCACCTCAGACTCTAATGGGTTTTACAAGTGTCAACAGCTAATTAAAAGGTCTAAAGCGGGATCACAACTCCCGGCAGCAGTTTCTATAGTGACAGAGCCGAGAGCCGGGGTTAGCGCGGTTTACGAAGCTCCACTGACACCGACATAAGCAGGTTTCACGCCAAGAAATATGAAGAGACAGATGCCGGAGCTCAGTCAAAACGAGACATCGGGGGAAATGGAAATACATTTAGAGACAGCGGTTTGAAACTTTTGCTGTAGTTTACGGATATAAATATGAGGAAAAGAAATGCATGTTTTCATCTAAAAGTAAGGCGATGAAATCTAAATAATGGATAGTGCCAGGTTTAAATGCATGCTTTTATTGCAGTTATATATTAGTTACAAATATGTTTTCAGAAGGGATTTTGGATATCTTGTTTAGTTTTTGAATAATAAAATAGAGATCAGCCAATTACATGAATCAGCATTTCTGCTCCTTATATAGATGACCACTTCATGTTATCTTTTATTTCTGCTCTACCTAATATGAACACGCATACACTTGTTATTGGAGATTTTTATTTTTATACTTGATCCACAGCTCTTCATGGAAAGCAGCAACTTTATCAAAATCTGCTAAAACCATCCAAACTTTCATGAACCCCTACAGAGGACACTAAACCCTAATGAGAGTGAATACTCTGCGGTTCATCATTCCTACTCTAGGATTGACTTTTTCCTGATCAAGATTTACAACCAAAAGTCATAGTCCAGTATTGCTACAAATTGCAATTGTATAAACGAAAGAAAGGACAGCAGTCCTAGTCAGGATAAACTTCATAGCCGGTCAAACGTTTCGGGGGTCTCCCTTCTTCAGTGTCAGTACAAATTGCAATTAGACATAAAAGCACAAGGACTTGGAAACTTAACCATCCGCTATGTGATCAAAAAGGACAAGAAGAAATACAATAAAACACATTGACTTTCTCTTAACTACCAATGATACACCAGCTGTAACCAGGTGTATCCTTTGGGAAACACAAAAAGCTTACTTGCGTGGACAATGAATTGCTTTAAGTAGATTCAATAATAGAAAACGTAAGGAAAAAGAATGTAACCTTATGAATGAAATTGTTATGATATGACTCGAGACAGGAGGGACCCAACTAAAGGACACCAGAACGAGGAGGTAAAGGTTAAGGAAGCGTTTTATTGTCCAGGTAGGTGGGGAGCCAGTCCAGGAGGATGAGGCAGATATTCTCAGACTGGTAGTGGTCCAGGAGAACGAACAGCGGCGAGGACTGGGGGAACACAGGAGGCAAGTGAGAAAAATTCCAAGAGGTAAGTAACGAGACACAAAACTACAATACTGAGCAGCCAACTAGTCACCGTGTATCGGAAGTACAATCTGGCAGAGTCTGGCAGGTGAGCGGGGTCTTTAACCTGAAGGTCTGAGTGCAGATCAGCTGCAGCTGCTCCAGGAGCCTCCGCCCACACACCCACACACAAAGGAAAGGGAGGGGAGCAGTGTCACACAGAGGGGTGTGACAGAAATCTCTAACATAGACGAGCAATACGCTGTTCCTCCCAACCCCGACCTCGAAAATAAAAAGCTGTCTCTTCAAACTGAACTTAATTCTTTATACAGTGGTCCCTCGCTATAATCTCAGCGTCCCGTCAACACATCAGCGCACACACGCAGACAGAGTCACAGCAACACAGGCCGGACATGAGCGGATCCGACGCCACATTTTGAGGACTTTCTCTGCACTTTCCCGCAAAAATAAACATTGCTAGCTTTGTCCTGAGCACTCGCCTTCGGAAGCCTGAAACTGCTGCGATAAAACTTTGGTCGTAGCTACGATTGTCTCTTAGTTTGAACAATCGCACAGCGGAGACGAGAGCAGTTCATGATTTTACCATCCCCACGTCTGTAATGGGACATTTAAAATTCTTATTAGACAAACAAAAATCACACAGTGTAGACCTGGCATAAGGGAGAACCCATGTGAACTAGTGAGAAGAGTGTATAAAGTGTGTGGTGTGGGGGTTTACTGCCATCCATCCATTTTCTTCCGCTTTATCCGGGGCCGGGTCGCGGGGGCAGCAGTCTCAGCAGAGATGCCCAGACTTCCCGATCCACGCACACCTCCTCCAGCTGTTCTGGGGGGACCCCGAGACGACACCAGGCCAGCTCGGAGACATAGTCCCACCAGCGTGTCCTGGGCCTTCCACGAGGCCTCTTCCCAGTGGGACATGCCTGGAACACCTCCCGAGGGAGGCGACCAGGAGGCATCCGGAACAGATGCCCTAGCCACCTCAGCTGGCTCCTTTCGACGTGGAGGAGTAGCGGCTCGAGTCCGAGCTCCTCCCGGGTAACTGAGCTCCTCACCCGATCTCGGAGGGTGCGCCCAGCCACCCTGCGAAGGAAACTCATTTCGGCCGCTTGTATTCGCGATCTTGTCCTTTCGGTCATTACCCAAATCTCATGACCATAGGTGAGGGTGGGAACGTAGATCGATCGGTAAATCGAGAGCTTCGCCCCCTGACTCAGCTCTCTCTTCACCACAACGGTCCGATACAGCGACCGCATCACTGCTGACGCCGCACCGATCCGTCTACCGATCTCACGCTCCATCCGTCCCTCACTCGTGAACATGACCCCGAGATACTTGAACTCCTCCACTTGGGGCAAGGACTCCCCACCGACCTGAAGCGGGAGAACCACCTTTTTCCGGTGGAGAACCATGGCCTCAGATTTGGAGGTGCTGATCCTCATCCCGCCCGCTTCACACTCGGCTGCAAACCGCCCCAGTGCGCGCTGGAGGTCCTGATTTGATGAAGCCAACAGAACAACATCGTCTGCAAAGAGCAGAGATGATATTCTGAGGTTCCCAAACCGGACACCCTCCGGCCCCTGGCTGCGCCTAGAAATTCTGTCCATATAGGTAATGAACAGAACCGGTGACAAAGGGCAGCCCTGCCGGAGACCAACACGCACCGGGAACAGGTCTGACTTACTGCCGGCAATGCGAACCAAGCTCCTGCTGCAGTCATACAGGGAACGGACAGCCCTTAGTAGAGGGCCCCGGACCCCATACTCCCGGAGCACCCCCCACAGGGCACCACGAGGGACACGGTCGAACGCTTTCTCCAGATCCACAAAACACATATGGACTGGTTGGGCGAACTCCCACAAACCCTCGAGCACCCGATGAAGGGTATAGAGCTGGTCCAGTGTTCCACGACCGGGACGAAAACCGCATTGTTCCTCCTGGATCCGAGGTTCGACTATCGGCCGAATCCTCCTCTCCAGCACCCTGGAATAGACCTTACCAGGGAGGCTGAGGAGTGTGATCCCTCTGTAATTGGAGCACACCCTCCGATCCCCCTTCTTGAAGAGAGGGACCACCACCCCGGTCTGCCAATCCAGAGGCACTGTCCCCGACCGCCACGCGATGTTGCAGAGACGTGTCAGCCAAGACAGCCCTACAACATCCAGAGACTTAAGGTACTCAGGACGAATCTCATCCACCCCTGGGGCCTTGCCACCGAGGAGCTTTCTAACCACCTCGGTGACTTCAGCCTGGGTGATGGACGAGCCCCCCTCCGAGTCCCCAGCCTCTGCTTCCTCATCGGAAGACGTAACGGTGGGATTGAGGAGATCCTCGAAGTACTCCTTCCACCGCCCGACCACATCCCCAGTCGAGGTCAGCAGCCCCCCACCCACACTGTAAACAGTGTTGGTGGAGCACCGCTTCCCCTTCCTGAGGCGCCGGATGGTTTGCCAGAATCTCTTCAAGGCCGACCGATAGTCCTCCTCCATGGCTTCTCCAAACTCCTCCCAAACCCGAGTTTTTGCCTCTGCGACTGCACGAGCTGCAGCACGCTTGGCCTGCCAGTACCTCTCAGCTGCCTCCGGAGTCCCACAAGCCAACAAGGCCAGATAGGACTCCTTCTTCAGCTTGACGGCATCCCTTACCTCCGGGCGCCACCACCGGGTTCGGGGATTGCCGCCGCGACAGGCACCAGAGACCTTACGGCCACAACTACGAGCAGCCGCATCGACAATGGAGGAGGAGAACATGGTCCACTCGGACTCCATGTCCCCTACCTCCCTCGGAATCTGGTTGAAGCTCTTCCGGAGGTGGGAGTTGAAGACCCTACTGACAGAGGGATCCACCAGACGTTCCCAACAGACCCTCACAACACGTTTGGGCCTGCCAGGCCTGACCGGCTTCTTCCCCTGCCAGCGGATCCAGCTCACCACCAGGTGGTGATCGGTTGACAGCTCAGCCCCTCTCTTCACCCGAGTGTCCGAGACACGCGGCCAGAGATCGGATGACACAACTACAAAGTCGATCATCGACCTCCTGCCTAGGGTGTCCTGGTGCCACGTGCACTTATGGACATCCTTGTGCTCGAACATGGTGTTCGTTATGGACAAACCGTAACTAGCACAGAAGTCCAATAACAGAACACCACTCGGGTTCCGATCGGGGAGGCCGTTCTTCCCCATCACCCCCACCCAGGTCTCACTGTCGTTACCCACGTGGGCGTTGAAGTCCCCCAGTAGAACAATGGAGTCCCCAGCCGGAGCACCATCTAGTACCCCTCCCAGGGACTCCAAGAAGGCCGGGTACTCTGCACCGATGTTGGGCCCGTAGGCCGAGACAACGGTGAGAGACCTGTCCCCGACCCGAAGGCGTAGGGACGCGACCCTCTCGTTCACCGGGGTGAACTCCAACACGTGACGGCTGAGCTGGGGGGCTATGAGCAAACCCACCCCAGCCCGCCGCCTCTCCCCGCGGGCAACTCCAGAAAAATGGAGCGTCCAGCCCCTCTCCAGGAGTTGGGATCCGGAACCCAGGCTGTGCGTGGAGTTGAGCCCGACTATATCTAGCCGGTACCTCTCAACCTCCCGCACAAGCTCAGGCTCCTTCCCCCCCAGCGAGGTGACGTTCCATGTCCCGAACGCCAGAAGCTGCGCACGCGGACCAGGTCGTCGAGGCACCTGCCTTCGACTGCCACCCAGTCCTCTCTGCACCCGACCCCTACGGATCCCTCTGTGGGTGGTGGGTCCACAGGAGGGCGGGCCCACGTCGTCCTTTCGGGCTGTGCCCGGCCGGGCCCCGTGGGCAGAGGCCCGACCACCAGACGCTCGCATTCGAGCCCCAACCCCAGGCCTGGCTCCAGGGTGGGGCCCCGGCTGCGCCGGGGGTTTACTGCCTTAAAAAAAAAAAAAACTTTACTGCCTTAAAACATATATAATAATTGTAAGAAAATAAATCTGACTACTTCGTGGATTCCGTCCGGTTATTTTTAGAACGTAACCCCCGTGATAAATGAGGGACCACTGTATACCACTGAGGCGACTAAATTGTTAACATGACTAAGGCCCAGTCCCATTTCTCTCACTTGCTCTGAGAACACTCGCTATGAGTTCCCTCCACAGTAGAGTCCCCTCAATGCTCAACTTAGCTGCCAACTGCCATTGTGTCTAAAAACAAGACGGCCTACACATTCAGTATTGTATAGTTTGCATCCAGTCTATTGTTAAACGATTAAACGTGATGCATTACTGTTTTCGATAGGTCCATATGTCACATAAGTAGAACATAAACAAGCGACAGTCCTCACAGGAGAAAGGGTTCAGCTTGAGACCGTTTTGTTTACTGAAAGCTTGAATCAGAGTCAGTAGATTGAGAACCTGGATAAGCACGAAACATCCGCATGTTCGCCGGGACACACACCGGGACACACACCGGGACACACACCCGGCCGTCAGTGCATAATGAAGCCTAGGCGTTAATTCAGCCTGGTAGACAAACTTCAGCATCATCAACCTCCAGCCAATGATCGCTCCTGAAAGGTCCACACCTCCACAACAGCCAATCATCGCCATCGGTCCCGCTTTTAAGCCCCAGCAATCATGAGCCGTTCGCTTCCCAGCTGCGCTGCGACCCGCCTCCACCCCATCTCCTCCTCTTCCGTCCACGGCTTCTACACGCGCATTCTCCACGGATCTCCTACACCACCACCAGTGTCCAGGCTCCGGGGGAAGACATCCCTAACTCCAAGCTGTTTACCTTCACTGACTTGTACATCGATGTCTACCGCCGGGCTCTGATCGCCAACACTAATACACATGTCAATAAATCTCCCTAATCACTGCTTCGTCTGTGTGAGTCTATCCAGGTTGAATTGACAGACAGACTCTCACGAAGCACTCGGCTTTTTTTACGAAACAGCGTCAAACAGCGACTTTCAAACTCTAACTTAAAAGTCCATTGCGTATACATCTAACTGATTCCAACACATTCCAGAATTTTTACAGGCTTATTTGCGAATATATTCTTACATTTGTAATTGTCGCTTCCACCAGTAGCCGCCATCTTTATACTCCCTTGGCCGCAAGACTGCTCCTGAGCTGAGTTGCTTCCAAAGGGCCTTTTCAAGGGGAGATAGACACTTCCTCTTGCTCCCTAAAGTATTGGGACACCCTACCCCTCCGCGGGAACGCGCACAATCTAGGGGAAGGGCTCAAATCTAGGGCTAGGGTTTGAATTGGGACAGGGCCTAAGGCATAAATACTATGAAAGAAAAGATGGGGAGACTCTTGGCATCCCAACTTAAAGAGCGAGACGCAACGAGAAAGGCCGGGGATCGAACCCGGGACTTTCTAGCTCTGAAAGTCCCGCGGCGGTTAGCACAAGCGCTAACCGCCACGCTAACGTGTAATCTGGTGCTTGGCATTATCTCCGTGACTGACAGGCGGATTAACCAAATTGACGCTACAGGGGTTTTGATTTGGCCTGCAAAGTATAGAGCTTAGTTTTATGAGAAGAATCTGCTTTGATTCATCTGTGAACTTATTAGACTGTCAATATTTGGAGAACTAAACATTTTAATGACATAAATGAAGGTATTTAATAAAGCAAAATATGACTTGCACTTAGTCACTCCGCTGATATGTTTCCATTGTGGCTCCACAGTGAACCAAACATTTTACTCTGACTTGTCTCGAGTCTGATCAAGCGGACGAGATGGATAGTGTAAGGTGGCTGATGGTTGTGCTGCTCTAGGGGTGACGGGGTGGAGGAAAGTCACAGCATATGTAGCTGAAAAGAAAGAAAGCAGGAGGGAGAGAGTGCATTCACATTAATTGGCTGGTAGGAGGTAGGAACTAGTCTGTAGATACAATATTACTTGAATTTACCACTCATCGGAAAAACAAGTGATTATTTTTACACAACCTTGGTACTATGAACAGCGGCTAGTGGGAAACAGCCGATGAAAACATTCTCTCCCTCCCCGAGTTTTTATTTCTGGAGTGTTTCCCTTCTCGGAACAAGTTGCGCGGTTGGATTTCCACTCTTAGCTGCCTGCCTTGGCTGAGAATCCAAACTAGATTCATTACAAATCCCCACGGTCCTGCACTGATCGGCTCCTCTAAATGAAAGCACACACATTGGCAGTGATAAGGAGTCTGTCCGCACAGAGCTGCCGTCTCTCTCCTACACACACACACACACACACACACACACACACACACACACACACACACACACACACACTCGTACACACATACTCGTACACATACCACAGTTATAAATAAGGGATGAGCGCTGGGACTCTACCATATGGCATAACCTGATTAAACATAATGAAAAATTTCACTTGTTACTTGTTTCTCAATTTGAGTCCTTGGATTCATTCGAAGCATCCGAGTCTAATAATAATAATATTTGCGTTTTTTGTAAAGGGACTGTGTCAGTAGGGGCTGGCCTTTCAAACAGGGGCCTGCATAAACCTGTACCAACATTGCACCCTGCATTTTTACACAGACTTTTGTGTAGACACGATGTATCTAGACTTTTAACTCATAGTTCAAATCAAAATCAACAACAACAAATGTAGTGTTTCTACATCAGCAACTAAACCAAGTCCAATCTGTAGCGACAACGCTAACAGGGTTTAAACCGGAACAACACAAAACTTGGATTAAACAAAGAAAACCTGGAACTAAACAAGAACTAAACCAGGTCCAAACTAGGACTAAACAAAGAAACCAGGTCCACATTAGGGCTAACTCTGAGCTGATGTGCTTGTGTCATGATGTAGCTGTATGTGGCTAATAGCTGCACGGAACAGGAGCTAACACCAGAAAACACTTTTTACTTTCCACAAAAGTACATTCTTTGGAAAGTAAAATATGTCGCCCATGACATAAAGTCCATCTATACTTCAGTTTTAGTTTTCCTCTTGTAGCTTCACAGTGACAGCAGCTAATGCTAACGCTTCTCTCACAGACGTATCAGGAGGAGGAGCCAGAGCTGTCAGACAAAGTTTTTTTCCCCCTTTTTGCGGAGGCAGCCAATCAGCATTCAGCTGGTGGGTGTTACCACATCGCCCCCTGCTTGGAAGTGCTGCTTCACAGTTAGCCAATCAGTGGCTGCTTTCTAAAGGGAGAACTTCAATGGAATATTCCATAGAGCTTCAGCAGCTCTGAGGGACAAGGAGGCCACAGAAAAGACCACACTAAGGCTATATCCACACGAAGACAAAACGCTTATATTTTCAGAAACTTTCTTGAAGCCAGCTCAGTAAATGTGTGCGTCCACATGGGTCGACTCATGTCTGTGAAAACGGCGTAATTCTTCTGCCAGGCCTGAGTGTGGCGCTGTGACGCTAACACAGATAATAGAACAAGATGTAGAGGGCGCATGCACAGTAAACCTGTGTGGAATGTAAACAGTGAATATGAAACGGATTCAAGGATTATGATTTACAGAAGAGACTAGGAGGCGAGTTTATTCTTCAGACGTAACGGGACTAAAGCAGAAAAACCTGTCAGTGACCGGACTGGACCTGTGGCTCACGGACTGCAGTGGAGCAAAGAGGAGCGGAGTAAAACCATCATAGATCCAGGAGTAAAACTCATTCTAAGGTCAGTAGATCATGGATAACAGACTCCACTCTGGTGCTGTGATGTCATCGTTTCAGTAAAAGTTGTGGAGACGTTGTAACAACGGCGCCACGTAAACAGCGTTTTGAGATCTTTCCACTCTGGGACCTAGTTTGGAAAATGTTCGTTTACAGACCCCCAAAACGCCGGGCTCGTATGGACGATACACTGGACTGATAAAATATCTTTGCGTTTGGTCCTCGGCTTGACTCGTGTGGACAGGGCCTAACACTCCTGATCAACAACTGGCATTCTTCTTCTTCTTTTTTAAGCACTTTCTACCTTCGATAGCCCCAAAGCGCTTTACAGGAAGGAACCAGTCACCCATTCACTCTCTCATTAATACACCAATGTACACTGACACTGGAGGCAAGGAGGGTGAAGTGTCTTGCCCAAGGACACAACGACAGGAGCTGGGATTCGAACCCCCGACCTTCCAAATTTGAGACGACCCGCTCTATCAACTGTGCCGCTGCCGTTCTCACATTTAACACACTCCAGTGGATTTATCATGTACGTCTACATTTGCAAAATAAAATCCCTTGGAGTCAATGAGGAGCCGCCACTGAATGTATACATTAAACTTAATCTGAGATACAAGCCCGCACAGGTGATTTCCATCTCCCTAAAGCAAGGTGATGTCCTATTTACAAGTCAGAAAACAACAAACAGATGGACAGATTCAACATACTCCAAAATAAGATGGAACAATATTATAAGAGACAGATTAAAACTCACAACCCCTTCTTATTAAAACAATGGGAGTAAGTCAAAATGTAATAACACCTTTTCCCACCATTTTAAAAGGCTTTAGTGAATGATCTTATGATTTGGCAGATTTTTTTGGGCTTAGGGAATACAACAGCGGATAATGGTTTACTACTGCTACTACGAAGTAATACATAAATGTATTAAGTAACTGAAGAAGTCCATCCATCCATTTTCTTTCGCTTTATCCGGGGCCGGGTCGCGGGGGCAGCAGTCTCAGCGGAGATGCCCAGACTTCTCGATCCACGCACACCTCCTCCAGCTGTTCTGGGGGGACCCCGAGGCGACACCGAGCCAGCTCGGAGACATAGTCCCACCAGCGTGTCCTGGGCCTTCCACAAGGCCTCCTGCCAATAGGACATGCGTAGAACACCTCCTGAGGGAGGCGACCAGGAGGCATCCGGAACAGATGCCCTAGCCACCTCAGCTGGCTACCGGATAAGTATTTTATTTTATTTTCTATCTGTTTTCCATCCACTTTTAAAACATGGCGCTGATTTAATTAGTTGGCTCATTAGTGCATTAATGGCAGTAGAAGAAGATTATCCTCTCTGCGCTTACTTGAGAGACCTCTTTTTTGTTGTTGTTGCGAAGGCTGCCACTGTCTGACAGGAGCGCTGTGCTCTACCAGAGTTAATTATGAGGCTTCAGTGCAGCCGTCAAGACTGCAGCACTTCGCCAACACTGTTTTACCATGGCAAATAAAGAGCCCATATTTACTGTTTATCAGCTGTCAGCGATGCACACTGCACTCATTTCTCCGCCGAGTCTTCTGGGTGAAATACTGGCGTTGCATTGGGAAAGGGGAAATTAGTTGAAGATTCAAAATGTGTGTGTGTGTGTGTGTGTGTGTGTGTGTGTGTGTGTGTAGGTGGATGTGTGAGTTATTAGTTTTTGTTGTACTGTTTTGTCTTTTATTATTTGATATAGTGTATATACTCTGCTGTTTTGTCTTGTTTCCTGTGGATGTGATCCCGAGGACCCCCTTGAAAACGAGATGATGCATCTCATGGGGCTGATCCTCCAATAAACATGTCCATAATCTGATGCAACCGGTCCACCTTGACCTCATTGACCTAAATGAATTTGTTAAAATACAATTTAATTTATTTACTAATTTGTTTTTACTGACTAAGTCTAGACTAAAACTAAAACTAGGCTAACACTAAAACTATCACATTTAGAAATAACTACCACTAAAAAGACTAAGACTCAAACCAAGAGGGCTTCCAAAAACAGCACTTGGTGGAACAGAGCCTTTTGGGTTTTTGAGGAGACAGACTAAACATACAGGATTAATAAAACATCCTGTCATGAAATAAAACAAAAGAAAATATTTGTGTACACGTTTCACCATAAACGTTTAAATTAGAAACAGGAAGATCTTTCACCCACATTGCCTACATATGAATGCGGTGCCTGGGTTATTACAGTATAGGCATTATCAGGCTGATAGAGCAGATCGAGTACTTACACTCAGAGTAAATGTATGAATCAAACTAGGCATTATACATAGCCCAATTAAGGCATACAAACATTATTTTAGGTACCTCATTATTGATACAGCATTGTATATTCAAAATACTGTTTATGTGAAGAAAACATGGTATGGTGAGAGACAGGACTTAAAACCGTGTTAAAAGCTCAAACAGGTAAGAATTATAGATACAAATTGTGCATTTTGCAAAAGATGAATTTGTATTATATATTAAATGTGCCCCCTCCTGGAGACGCCACCTTAACGTGGTGGAGGGGTTTAAGCCCAAATGATCCTGGAGCCCTGTTGTCGGGGGCTTCGTGCCCCTGGTAGGGTCTCCCATGGCAAACAGGTCCTAGGTGACGGGTCAGACAAAGAGCGGTTCAGAAGCCCCTTATGAGAGACCAACAGGCCCGGTTAGAACCATGAGGCCGTCCTTCTGTGGACCCACCACCTGCAGGAGGAGCCATGGGGGCTGGTGCAATGTGATTTGGGAAGCTCCAACAGCTGCCCCCACGACCCGGCAACGGACAAGTGGAAGAAGATGGATGGATGGATGTTAAATGTGTGATTTGTTGCTTTCACCTTTTACCTGGTTCTCATCCAGTGCCATTTGGAAGATGTTTTTTTCACATCCAGAGTGCACTTAGGCTGCACTTCACACATATTTGGCACCCGGATTATAAATATGTATGTAATAGGTTCATGTGAAAGAGGTAGATGGCAGCGGGAAGAGAAGAAAATGACACAGCATATGAAGGGAGAGTGCATTTGATCAGCGGAAGGAACCAGAGGAAATTGGTCGGCTCTTTCTTTTTTTTTTTACTTTCTTTTTTTGACATTTTGAAATATCTTATTAGACCTCGCTGTATCTTTTTAATGGAAGGTAGGTTCCAGCGCAGTACAAGGGCACGGCATTTGGAGAATAAGAGTTTCTTTCCAATCATCGCAAACAAGTGGAATCTACATCAAAATGGTCTTGCTTTAACTCTATCTATCTATATCTATATCTGTGTATCCATCCATCTATCCATCTGTCTATCATCCATCTGTCTTTCTATCCATCCATCCATCAGTCTATCCATCCATCCGTCTATCAGTCTATCCATTGTCTATCTATCAGTCTATCCATCTATCCATCCAGCTGTCTATCCGTCTCTGTCCATCCATTTCTTCATGCGTTTATTTATCTACTGTATTTATTTATCTATCCATCCTTCTTCTTCCATTTATCTGTTGCCTGGTCACAATTTTCACCGGGTGTTTTGGTGAATGGCAGGTAGACAGCAGATTCCTCTGGGCACGTAGCGCTGTTTGTTGAAATCGCAGACGCGCACATGTTCCAACCCCCGGGAAACCTAGCTGTGTTTGTGAGCATTGTTTCCACCAATCATAGAACTAGTATTATCTAATAAAAACATGTTGCCTGCCAAAAGCCACCGGGCAACGAAACCGGCCTTGTTGGTCTCATCTGAACTACTTTTCGCTTGACCTTGTACCTGTTCACCATGGGAGATTCTACAGGCGCTCAAGATCCCGACAACATAGCTCCAAAGATTCTCAGTCTTATGGTTGTTCCCTCCAAAACGTGTCATTTCATTGTATAAGACATCACATGCACAACAGTCTGTTCAATTGTAAAAATGAGTCAAGAACACAATACCATGAATATATGAATCCCTTGGAACATTTGATACATTTACAGCAATTAACAGTCAGGTGAAACTTGGAGGCAACTCTTACCCTCAAATCCTATTTCTTTGTTGTTGTTGTTTTTATTTCAGTTTTATACACAATATTCTGTTCGCTAGGCAAAAAACTTACAGGAACCATTGTCAATGAAGGACTGGGCTAAGACTGAAAGGTGTACATGAGGGACATTTCAATGGTCCTCCGCCATAGTGACAAAACCTCTAAACATTTAGACTTGCAGTGCTTACACAGAGCCAAAGGGACAAAGCATTTTGGGGGCACTGACCGTTTAAATGAGAAGGAAATTTAGTTTTGACACATGAGTGAACTGTTTTGGGAGGGGTATGAACTTTTGCAGATGAACCATGGTGTTGTGCCGAACCATCCACGTTATTTTGGCAAAAGCACCAAGAGTGTCGAGAACGCCCGGTCTGTTTCAAGAAATGAGCCAAAGCCATTGAGAAGGATCTTTGCCATTTTCGGGGCATTGACTGTTTCAATGAGAAGGAAATGTAAATTTAGTTTTGACGCACGAGTGAACTGTTTTGGGAGAGATATGATCTTTTGCTGAGTGAGCTATGGTGTTGTGCTGAACTGTAAGACTGTTGCCAAATAATCTTAGAGTTTTAAGAATGCAATTTCTGTTTTAAAGAAATGAGCCAAACAAATGGAGAAAAACTTTGGTTTTAGACCACACTATAATCAGTCTATCCACCCAACAGTCTATCCATCTATAAATAATTGGACAAAATGGATAAATAAATGATGAAAAGTGCCGTGTGGTAACGCAGAGGTGTCCCTGAGGACTTGGGCCTTGTGAGAAATGGCGCCGGCGTTTGCCATAACAACAACACCACCCTGGCAGTATATTTCTCAGATTTTCATCACCATTGAGTAGCGAAAAAGATAGATAACTCTTTTTCTGGTTATGCGGGAGAGAGAAAGAGGTACAGTAATGTGATCAAAAATATGATGAAAGGAGTAATGGTGCGTAGCTGAATCGATGGTGGTTGGTGGGGTTAGCAGTCGCTGGGTGCAAAACGGTGTGACAGAAAGCAGCCAAGCGATTCAATTCCGCAACTCCCATCCATCCATCCATCCATCCTCTTCCGTTTAACCACGGGTCAGGTCGCGAAGGCAGTAGTCTGAGCAAAGATGTTCTGACTTCCAGCTCTTGCGTACCGTAGTCCGACATAGTCCCTCTTGCATGTCCGAGGTCTCCCCCAGGGACCCGCCTCTCGAAAGAGGTGACCGGGAAAATCATTTGGACCGCTTGTATCCGCAATCTCCTGCGTTCAGTCATAACCCGAATCTCTTGACCCATAGGTGAGGGTAGGAACGTAGACCGACTGGTAAATTCGCAAACTCAAAACACAAGTTCAACGGAGAATGATTTCTAGACGTGGAATAAAGTTTTATGGTTAAATCGAGTCAACTGTGACTAGTTAATGGCGTCTTTGTGGAATAAAATAGCCAGCCAAGAACACTTTCACTATTTCATCCTTGAACATGCCATTTACAAACGCCAGTCCTCTTAAAAGGCAACGTCATAAAACCGTTTTCCCTTAAGTGGTTTGGCACACGTCTGCAAACCTACAATACCCACAATATATTTGTCTGAGCCCATTAGTGATGCGTGGGTCGACCCAAAACTCGTGGTCAAGGGGGCCAAACGGGGGTGAAGTTAGAAGTGACCATCTTCCACATGTTCCCTATTTAAATACGGTCACGTGAGTAGTTATTAATTTGTAAATTTTCTAAGCGGATAAAAAGGGAGTCTATCGCTTCTAACTTCATCCGCGTTTGGCTCCACAGAGGAGTGGAAGGGAGGCTAAATGCTAACAACATCTTTGGTCTTTTTGCGTGGCTGAGCACACGTGTAAAGGCCAGACAGGTACGCATCAAGTTGTCTAAGCTCAGGTAAGAACATATCTCAGTATGGAAAAACGTTGGCCTATTCCATTAAAGCCTTTTTGTTTTTTTACTTTGCACACAATTACAATATGTGTGTGGGTTTTTTTTTTTTATGCAAATGTATTAATCAATCAAAAACTGTGAATGGGGGTTAAACACTTTCTGGACGTTGGTTATGAACCATTAAGTAAAGATGCAAAGGTATCTACGAATGGAAAAGCTACAATACTCTCCCATATCTAATATTCAGGCTTTTGAAATCATGTTGCCTTTTTATCATTGCCACATAGTGAAGATGTGTCTGGGAATAGCATACACTACACTCTTAATATTAACTTTGGGTTAATCTATCCACAGTATATTATTATATTATATTATATGTCTGCGTACACTAGTGTATGAATGAGCGTGTGAATGGGTGAGTGGATCCTTGCTGGAAAACACTTTGAGTGTAGAAAGGCGTCAGTGGTGCAGTTGGTAGAGCCGGTTGTCTCATGATCGGATCGGTTTTGAATCTCGCCTCCAGCATAGACATAGCCAAACATGAACTCTGCTTTATACTCTAGCGCTTTTCCACCTTCATTAGGCACACAAAGTGTTTTCCAGCAAGTATCCACTCACCCATTCACACGCTCATTCATACACCAGTGTACGCAGACACTGGAGGCAAGGACACAACAACAGTGTGCCCCTGCAGGACCCACCCCATGATTTGCATACTTTAAGAGAAATACAGAAATAAATAAATACTTGAAATAAATAAATAAAAACAAAAATACATAAATAAATAAATACATAAATAAATAAAAACAGAAATAAATGCATAAATAAATAAATAAATAAATACAAAAATAAATAAATACAAAAATAAATACAAAAATAAATACAAAGATAAATAAATACAAAAATATATAAATATTTAAATAAATACATAAATAAATAAATGTATAAATAAATAAATGCACTTATTACAATAAATGCATGCATTTCTTTGCAAATGTTATCTTTATTTTATTTATTTATTTACATATTTATTTTTATATTTATTTATTGTTTTGGCAGCCACAGTCCTCCATACCTATCCTCACTGTGAAGTATGGAGCAGGAGAATCATGGTGTGGGGCTGTTTTGTTGCCTCAGGGCCTGGACAACGTGCTATCGTCAATAGAAAAAATAATCCACAAGTTTATCACGATATTTTGTAGAACACCCTGAGACATCCACAACAGAGTGGAATAAGTAAGTGATCCCTTGTATTAAATAGCTGGCTGACTCTTCTTTTGCAGCAAGAACTTTTCTGTAGTTTCAGATTAGACACTCAAAATGATCAGGATGAATCTTAGACCATTACAAAACTGCTACAGTTCAGTGAGATTCAGGCGGTGTACTTACTTATTCCTCCCTCTCCTGTGAATGTTTACATGTTATGGCCAATAAAAATATGATCAAATGTAAACAATTCAGTGTAACTCACAGAAATCTTCCATTGTTCCCATCCAAACTTCAAGACTAGGTTCCGTAACAAAAAAGCTAGCAACAAGCTAACAAAAAGTAGATTTGGCAAATGCAGACCTTTTTTTTCTTTTTTAAACGGTCATATTCCGAAAGCAAAAGTATTTGAATAAAAAAAATCTGAACTTTGTAGAAGTGAGTCACCTTCATGTGGTTTCAGCTGGGCACTTCTCCATGGGGCTCGGTCCTCTGGTTCAGACGCTCCATCGCCGGTGAAGAGAGCCCCCTGAGCGGCTGCTGGCTGATCGGCTCTCTCATCCTTAAGCGGAATCCTCGCTAAATGTGCCTGTAGCTTCTTTTTAAAGAGTCGACAGCGTTTGGAAATGGAGTCAGTTTTGGAAGTAATAGGCTGTCATTAGTTCCCATGGAAATATAAGACCGATTTAGAAAAAAAGACATCCATTGAATTTAAAGGTCCTATATCATGCAAAATCGACTTTTTGGAGCTTTTAACCATGTTGTTATGCTATTTCCTTCTCAAAAACACCCCAGAGCGGTTTTTGGCTTCATTCACGCAGTTCTAAGCAATCCTCCTGAATCCTGCTCTCTGAGCAGCTGCTCCGCCCTCTCCTGGTACACCACTGACTTCTGACACTCTGACGTATTTACATCATAGTGTCAAACAGGAAATGCCAGACCTCGGTAATGTAATGCATTACGACCTGATTTTAATTTATAAAACAGCTTTTTCCTTATTTCTGTTGTAAGAAATAAAAAAAATAAAAAAGGAAGTGCCCGACGTGTCCACGCCGCACTGCCCCTCTGGAGTAAACAAACGCACCCCCTGAGCGTCTGAACAGATGTCATGTTTGTATTGAAAGTTGTGAAGAAGGAGCTCTTTCTAACCTACTCTGGACACCTGTTCTTTTTTGGTGCAGGGTTTTATTCTATCTTTCTAAAGAAGAGGCCACTCGCCAGAAGTTGGAATTTCTTTCCGGGGTTCAGCTACTATCAGCCAAAATAGTGTTTGTCTGTGACCGTCACTTCACTGATGGATGCTTGGGGAACCTTGGCCAGAATCAAAATGGACTAACTTTCATAACCAACGCGAGTCCCATAATGGGTGCGTTTACAAGGGCTCGAAATTCCCGGTTATTCGCTATATTGCGGTTATGGCAATTTTCGGGATATGGTGTTTATATGACACTGAGAAATTGGGAAACTCAAATTCCTTGTTTACATGATCAAATAAGGAAACCCGGCTTTTCGTCTTAAAGCTCTGTCCGCGCAGGCGCAAACATTACATTTTTGAGCAAAATATGGTAAAAATATTGAAAGCATAAACGTGTGGCTTATTGCGGGGCTTGTTCTTTTGAATGCCCACTTTGGGCTCAATGTTTTGCTCATCCTGAGCTACAGCAGATTGTGGATAATTCCGTACCTTTACCCGTCCTGGGTCTGTCTTTATCACCGAGTGGACCAGGGAGCACTGGGAGAACGTTAAAGCCGGGGCCGGTGTGAGAGAGTGGAGCTGATGGAGTTCACCGATAGTTAGTGGAGGAAAAACTTAATGCGACTCCGTGTTGTGGTCCATCTTAAACATTTACTGCTTTTTAGTTCTTTCAGGGTTAAAATATAAAACTCCGTCTCCTCTTGACTCCAGAAAAAGGAGCTCTTCGGACCAGCCGCCACCATTGTTTGTTTATGATCAACGGCACATGCGCAAGAAATGGGAAGTTTCTTAAAACTGGAGAAATACATGCTGTTATATCCCGGTTACTGATGGAAAATCCCAGACAGAAAATCTGTGTTTCTCAAAATTGGGAAACTGCCATTTTTGACTTTTTATAAATCAGGAAACTCCGTTTATATGATCAATAGGGATGTAACGATTCATGGAAAATTGATTTAAAATCGATTTAATATGCGTAAAATGTGAATCGATGTAAAAAATAAAAGAATCGATTTTAAAGCCACCCTCAGCTACTCCATTTTGTGCGACCGAAATAGACCGTAACATAGCTCGTTGTTTCTAACAACGTTAACTTTTTCTCAAGGCAAGCTCCACACCTTCCCCGCCTCACCCCCAACACACGCCACACCATGTAAACACAAACATGTGCAGGCATCGAAGCAACAGACGCAGCTAAAGTTAGCAGCTATGAGATTAGCGTTAGCGGCTAACGCAGAGTTTAGCATTTTGACAGAAGTTTACCAAAGATCGTAAACTGACAAACATCTGACCAACCTGCTCTGATTCTGCTGAAATCCTCATCAAATGTCCGTTTGTCAAATAATCCAATACCTACAGGAGCTGTCATGTCTTTTTCCTCATGTTTACAAAGGCTGCACCGGAGGCAGTGTGGCGTTCAAGGGTGGAAAAACTGCACTGTAAAATTAGTTCTAAATGGTAGCATTATGTTCAAACTGCAAAAAACATTTTTTCTTTTAAATAAAATGTTTGGTAAAATAAATATAATCTCAAAATGTTTGCTTTGCTACATAGTTTATTTATGCTGAAAACATGTCAATTTACAAGCACTCTGTCAAAAATGATTATAGTTCATTTTCATGTCTTGTAATTTTTTGTAATGTAAAGTTCTCTTACTGAGACAGTTGCAATTTGTTACAAGGACAAAAATACAGATGTTAAAACAAAAGAAACATTGGTATGAAGGAGTCATTATTTTCCAAAAAAAAAAAAAAAAGGTTTAAAAAAAACCCGGGAAAAATCGAAATCGGGAATTTCAAATCGGAAATCGAACTGAATCGGGGCTTGAGTGAATCGTTACATCCCTAATGATCAAAGACAAAACCGGAATATTAAAAAACTCCTTATAAAAACCGGGAAATTCGAGCCCTTGTAAACGCGGCTGCAATCGTCTTTTATACTTTCAAATGCGCCGTTTTCTTGTATTCCTTACATATTAAGTTGTTAAACTCTGTGAAGTCGTGACCTCGTGAGGCTCTGCGCCGAAGACACACCAAGCGCCCATTGTCTGCTTCTGACGTTCTTCAAACATTCTCACTTTGTTGCAGCTCTTTTGCAGATGTGTGTGTTTAGACGTCGTCTTCTGTGAGGCTCAAAGTGAGGAGCTTGTCTTTGCTGCAGCAGGACAGGGTTAGCTTAGCCGCAGTTTTCAGTCCGGCCTACTTGCTAGTCCAGGAAAGGCCACTGCTATTGTATTTATCATTAAAACAAAACAAATAATCGCCCAGCCCTAACCTGGTCTTGTATTGATGATGGGAGTGTGACCATTGCGCGAAGCCTTCTCCTGCACATCCCAGAGGTTAAGCTCTGGACTTCACGGCGGCCAATCCATATCTCGCTCCCTGAACCACTCTTTCACAAGGTGAGCCCAATGAATCCTGCCATTGTCATCCTGGAATATGCCCGTGTCGTCAAGAAGGAATCCATTGATGGAGTGTTGCGGAACCTGGACCTGACCAACCGCAGCAACCCAGTTAGTTAAATGGTATCTCCCTATCACAGAGCAATGAACAAAAAGCGCAACGCAAATATCCTTTTTGATTTCAATACCTCTGTCATTATTTACATGACAAAAAGCGTTTGTGCGACTTTATTCATAATGTCTCAAACAGACGGGATTGGCCATTCTTAATTTGCAATAATTTGTTTAACATTATGCAGGATATAACTTTGGGGGCATCGCAATATTTGAATCCTTTTCCCAACATATTTTTTGGTAGCATACACAATATTTACAAGCTGCCTCTGTGTGGGAAGAATAACCATTTCTGGAGTAATAAATCATTGCCGGCTAACAGGACACTTGGCTAGCCATAAGTAATAAATCAGCATTTTATTGACCAGTGGCTCTACAAATCACAGGAGAACTCCTCACAAACTCTCTTTGTTTTTGTCCAATGTGCTATTTTTCCTTTTTAGCCACAAAAAGAAATCTATGAGCACAGTGTGGAGCCAGCCTCGACGTGAAGGAGGAATACTCCCTGACTTTGGTTTTGGAATGAGAGAGGGTGAGGCGTTCAGAAGCAGGCAACTGCGTGGAATGTTGTGCAAATGATGCTAACTATGGGTTGCCAGATTGATTTAAGACTGAATGCAATAAACGCAAAAAGGCTTCTCTACTTGAAGGGCCTGTCACAATTGGCGCACATTATTATTCAACATTATTATGTGTCGGTCTGCAGATTAGAACATCAAATTAATGGATTTTTTAAAATATATATATATATATTGAAAACACTTTGAAATTACATGTAGACACATTCAACGTTTAAATTCATGCAGCGACTGGTGGAGTCTGAGAACACCATCATACAGACTCTGACTAACCCTCGGCTGAGTTGTTGTTACCTCTGAGTTTTAGGGCACTGTGACATTTGTCATGTCACGGGAAGACAGAGCGGAGACAGAGCGGAGACAGTTTTCCCAAGCAGGCCAAAGAACCATTTATTTACAAAAAAATAAACTTAAAACCAGGTCTGGCAACACGCCACGCAGCACCCACCCCAGACAGAGTGAGTGGGCTGCTTTTATAGCAGGTGGTAATAATTGGACCGTACCATTAAGTACCATTACAGACAGTCCAATTATCAAAAAAACAGTAAAAATGACTACAAAAATATCATCTTTATTAACTCAGCAGTGAATTCCTAATTTAAAAATACTCAGTTTAATAAAGCTAAAAACAATCCGGGACACCCCTCCCGTTTTGGCAGAGTGGATGAACCCGAACCCCTCCCTAGGTGCTCCGGCTCTCTGGGGACCCTTTTGGCCGGAACACCTACAGAGGAAACAAAACAAAAATGTAAACGTTACAATTCAAAATACTGTGGACAAATATTTATTTCTGTGCACCACAACCCTTTTACCCATGTCACGGATCCCACTCCATGACAGGCACACTGGATGGAGAGACTGTTCGTATGGACTAATTGTCTCATTTTGCCGTTTTCTTTTTCTTTTATCAGTGTCTGTACTAAATAAAGAATGAATATCAGTGGTGGAGGACGTTTTCCAAGTGCGGAAGAGGGAGCCTGAAGGAGGTTTAGGTTGCAGCCGAAATCAGTAAATTGGTAAGAGGTCTAAGGAAAAACCGGTTGTGCATCAGCGTCTGCCGTGATAAGAAGTGTCCGAATTGGGCTGTCAGTTAGGAAGGAGTTAGGGAAAGGAACCTGTATGCTTCCTATCAAATCCACTTTCGCATAAGGACCTCTGGTGGTTCCTCACAGTGATTATGAGCTATGTGCCATCCCATTCCCCCACCCGACCCTCGAGTGATTCTTCATGTGCAACCACTGTTCATTGACAGGCGCACATTCAATTAAAAAAAAAATCTGCACAAGCCAAACTTTATAAAAGTGACAAAATACATGTTAGAGTCACCACAGCACAGGCACTATTTTAAAGAGCCTCAATAAATGGCCTTAATGAAGGCAGTTTGTGCTTTTGCTTTCATTTAGTAGAAAGTTAAGCCATAAAGCTAATTTGCAAACATGGCGCGGTGGAGGAGAAGACCTCACTGTGTGTTAATGTCTTCACTGTGTGTTAATGCGGCATCTTTCTCTGACGATGATCCAGAGGACAGGATTTGGTGGAATATTTGACAGGAGCATTTTTTTTATTTTTGTGATGAAGCTGTAGCTGTGGAAGATAAATCTGAAACAGCTTTTTATCGTCGTCTGTTTTCTGTGTGGCTTCAAATTGTTATGGTGGTTGATGTTTGAGTCATTAAAGTCAGTAGCAGCAGCAGTGTTTTGTGTAGTCCAATACTATATGGGTGATGTAGTTTTTCATGAAACAGCTGTTGGTGATGTCTCTTCCCCTGGGTTTTCCGCCCTATAAGGACAGTTAGATTGGGTAAACAGCTCTGAAGCTCTAGTTCACTAACTGCCTATTGATCTAAAGTTTACCTTACCACGTCATAAGGGTTAGGAGCTAGGATCAGGACATAGGAGCTACCTACCCTTATCGTAACCCTACAATAAGCCTACAACGATTAGTCTACTACAAATATCCTACAGCTATTAGCCAACAGTGCCAATTAGCCTACTATGCCTAACCTACTACGAATATCATACAATGATTAGACTACTATGAACCGCTGACAACGATTGGCCTACAATGATAAGCCTACTACGATTAGCCATCAGAGATTAGCATACAACGATTAGCCAACAACGATGAGCCTACTACGATTAGCCTACAACGATTATCCAACAATGATTAACCTACTACGATTAGCCAACAACGATTCATCTACAATGTTTCGCCTACTATGATTAGACTACGATTACACAAATTAGCTTACAACGATTAGTCTACTGCGATTAGCCTATTATGATTAGTCTGTAACAATTAGCCTACTACAATTTGTCTACAGCAGTCAGCCCTACAGCGATTAAACTGCTGTTAGCCGGTTAACGACTAGACTTCTACGATTAGCCTACAATAATTAGCCTACTGAAACACATGTGATTGAAAAAGAACACCAACTACAGGTATGTTTTTGATAAGGCTTTTACATTATAACTGGGTTAAAACCTAAAAAAAAGTAGATTTAGCAAAAGCTTAACATTCCCATGAATGACAGGAAACCAACCAACTCGGATAAATTCAAGCTTCTAAAGTAAACTCAAACTCACAAATCTACATAATCATGTAAGGACGCCAGTGGGGTTAGGGCTGTGTTTGAGAAAAAAAAAAAAAAAACATGGCATCTTGGAATAGCCAAAGCTTTAGTTAATCATTTTAGCATGCGCGCTCCAACCGCACCGTGGCTTAGTGCGCGGTACGTCGGCTCTGCTCTTAGATGGTTTGGAGACATTTGTGGGTCCCCAAAGACCAAAGAGAAATCGGCCAACATGAGCTGTGCGCTCGCTGGGGCAGACATAGTTCCAGGCCATTTCTGTTCACAAGAGCATGACCAATATCCAAGTGAGCCAAAATATCACTGCAGCCATTTTTTATTTCTTTTTTTCATATGGCTGAGCTGATCTCATGCAATGTGCAGGTCTAGGGTCTAAGGTGGTACTTGAGATTCTGCTCATAGCTTAACAATATTTTGCGTTGAATTTTTACTATATTTACTGTATATGAATGCAATCAACTCAATCAACCCTTGTAACAAGACTAACAAGGGATTTCTGTAATTTTTGGAAAATGTATCTTCAAAATATAGATGCTATTGAAATGTACTGAAACAAGTCAATTATTAGCAGCAAAACCAGCAAATACGTCCCCTCCCTTCTTCATAGACTTCTATTTAGCTAGCTGACCTTATTTAAAGTCCCAGTGCGATTTACAAGGGATGTTGGGAAAACAGGAGCATCCAGTGTAAACCTCTGCAGACACGGGGAAATTATGCACACATTATCTGAATCAAGGGTTGCAAGTTTGTTTGGTGATGGGCTGATGTTTTTCTTGTCAAAATAAAAATCACAGGGGCCAATTCGAACAATTGCAGCCCACAGACAAGCACCACTTTCTCCAAATCCCAATGTGGTACATCATTTATGACTCGCCCGGCCGGCCAGACTACATGTTTTCACAATTCTTTACAAAGTTGTGTAGTCTGGGACCTTCCTCTAGTTCCCGTTGGCCCGTGATTGACAATCAGAGAAAAGCCGGATATGGCCCAAGCGGAGTGTTGCGTGTTTTGCAAACAAGGTTAGTGGTTTTACTGTGGCACGCAGACAAATGTGAACGATCTACTATGTCGTTATTGCTCATTAGGACTCTTTAGCAAATCGGTTTCCGATTTTTGATCGCAGGAAAATTCCAACAGGTCAACGGGAATGTGCAACGGCTGTTTCAATATCCGTGCATGTTTGGAACAAAAATACTTTCAATAGACGGCAACAACAAGATCAAAATACTCTTAGAGAAGATGTGGGATCAACATCTGCTTCTTTTGAGAGCAATAAAAGAGCATTCAACACTGTCAAAAACACTAGGATGAAGATTTGTCGCCACCTAAGTCGATCATGTTGTTAAGTAACATTATTTAAGAATATGTTTTACTGTATTTACTTCTGTCTTCCTGTCGTGGCAACGCCTGTGATTGGATTGATAATAAGGTTTTTTCGAGATATGATTGGCTTGAGTTGCAGACAGAAACATAAAGCAGGAGTGAATGGCTGACCAGGCAATGACTTGACAGGAGGTTTGAAATGTTTGGCTTTTGAAAATCATCGGTATTTTCACCGAGAGTACTTTGATCTTTGATGTGTGTAATGTTGGGGGACAGAGCTTCTTTGCTGGAGGGACGGATTTTGCCCCCAGGCCTGACGTTGCCTACCCTCAATCTAAACCAAAACATTTGAAATTGCGATCACGCTGGGATTGCGCATGTTTTTCGAAGGAGAAGAGAAACTGGCTCCTCTAAAAGCTTTTCTTCCAAAATAATGAATGTTTGTTGGCACGTTACTGGATTTGCATTCTTGTCTTGGTCAGGCGACTTTCTGTGGAGAGTTTTGCATGTTCTCCTCATGTGTGGTTTCCAGTTTAACTTCACAACCGAAAACCCTCTGGGGCCAGCATGAATGACCAGAGGACTTTTGGTGACGTTAAAAGGGCCATCACCTTCGCTTTTGACAATTACTTTGAAGTGTTTATTTGTAACGCAGTCGAGTCGCTCATTTTAAAGCCAATTAGAGTCACCCGTTTCCATCCTCTTTGCTCTGCGCATCACAAGCAGGAACACCTTCTGTTAACGCTCAAAACCTGCTCACGGCACAGTGCGTCTCTCGCTCCTTTATGAATTTTCCACGGGCTCCCTCCGAGCGACAGGCTACGAATTTGTTTTGCGAGCATCTGAGCGGACACACAGACGTAACCGAGCCACGGCCCTGCACGTTCCATGACGGGGGGGTCACACGGACTGTCCCTATGAAAGGCTTGACCACTAGGGCTTCTACTTCGAGGAAAGATTATCGTTCTATAGGTGACGGATAAACAAAACATTTTTGGCCAGATATTTATTGTCTGTTATACATTTATTTGCATTGTGTCCCCATGTTTGTAAAGTGGGATAGTTTAAGAGAAAGTACTTTTTGAACTAATCTCATTTATAAGCTTAGGACGAGTTTCCGAGGCATTACAAGGTCTTCAATATTATCGCGATATTTTCCTGCCTCGATACATCGAACGTCAGATTAGGTTATCGCGACCGGCCCGGGGTTTCCGTTGGCAGGCTTTGACCGGTTTGAGAAGCAAATGTTCGGCAAATAGGCTTTCCGTTGGCCAAAATGGCAGACAGGAAAAATATGGAAGAAAGTATGGAGAAAAAAGGAAAATAGCTAAATCCAATATTTCATCGTAATCAGTGACTGGCATAGCAAAGTATTTTCAAGGCAGGCCTAAATAACGGAAAAAAAAGGTCAATATTCTATCACAAAAGTTTCGATCTGCGCCCTTAGCCTTTTTTTACAAAGCACAGTCGGAGCGCCATCATCAATGAAAAGGCTTTTTCCAAGAGGACAACTTTATGTTGTTTCATCTCTCTCACGTCGGAGTTCTTTCATTAAATAAAAAAAAGCGGCGTTTTTGGACTCACTCTATGAATAATTGTAGGCGCACTGATGTTGATTACGTGACACTTTTTTTTGTTTTGTTAATGGCCGATATTTTACGACCCTGCCGGCCAAATTGTCTGTCAAAAAAAATAAAAAAATAAAAAAAAGCTTCGCGGACAACGGATGGAAACAATCCAATGGCTACAATCCGGCACGTTTACCTGCATGACTGTCATTAAGATGCACAAGCCGGACCAAATAATCAAACGACGATTCAGATTAAAACCAGGGCCTTTCCCTCATAAAGGAACACTCTTCCTGTTCTGTCCCGCCAAGAAATGATTGTACTTTCGGTGGAAACAGAGTGTAATGTTGATGGGGCCCCATTCCGAAACCATCCTTCTCCTCCCCTTCTGTAGCGTTTTTGCTCCTCCAGCACAATTTCCCCACAACAACAAAAAAAGGCAAAATAGACTCTTAAATCTGTGGGATTTCATCTTGTTACGCTCCGACAAAAGCCCGAGATGACACAGAACTATGAATGGGTAAAAACCTATACTAAATCCCCCTCCATCCCACTGCCTCGCTCCTCCTGAGAGAGAGCGTGTGTTTGTGTGTCCGTGTTGGTGAGCAGTGGAAGAGATTGAAAAAGCGAATGATGTAAACTAATCTCTGTCAGCAGGCTACCCCCCCCTCTCCCCCCCCCCCCCAGAGGCGAGAAGTTCATTTCGCTGCAGCCCGGGCGAGTTCGTGCTCTCGCTCACACACACACGCAGGCTTTTCATTTACTCCCCACCAGCCGATGCACTTTACAACAAAGCCGGGGGGTTACTTACAGACCGCTGGACACGCGTGGCGGAAAAAAAAAATGTCCGTCTGCCCTCGGAGAAAAAGGCGCCCGGATAGAGCGGGCGCGGCGGTGACTTTGCAGGACAAACTGTACGGGAGCGGGAGGCGCCGGGTGAAAGGGTTTTTTTTGGTTTTTTTTTCGCAGCAAGAGTGACTTCAAAAGGAGCGGCATGTTGGACCGATTCCGGACAGAGGGGTCGGGCGCACTCGGCTCGGCAACAGGTGTCATCGGCTAGAGGGCCTTTCAACGGCTCCACTTCCCGCCGTTTACTGAAGAACGAAGCATTCTAGTGGAGGAGCGCTACAGTCAACAGCAGCTCACCATAATGTGTTTGACTTGTAATTTAGTAAAGGCAGTTTGAGGACTGAAAAGCAGAATAGTGGCACATAAAAAAAGGTTGCATCTTTTTGATTGAATAGATAGTGTTTTGTATATAGATATAACTCTATAGTGCATTTTCATCAATTGTGAATGGATTATTTTAACATGACAGCATTGCTCCCTGAAAGTTATGCTTATGAAGTCATCCCTGTGAGGAATTGGGATGGTAAAGGTGTGCTAATGTGACCGTGAGGAAGGCTTTAGCTTTCCTCATTTCCAGATAACATTAAAAAAGGGCCACAGGTTCGTTCATTGAGAAGAGGCAAGTCGTTCCATTAGTTTTAGGCCATTTATTTTCAGAATAATAAAGTTATGTTTCAATCTTTCAGTCCTTTCGCTTTTGATTCCGTTCTTAAACCAAGGAAAACAAAGAGGTTGACAAATGTCCACTCATTGGCCACACCGATTATCACGTGTCTCTGTTGTTTCGGTTTTTCATTCTCGGACACTCATCACTTTAGTCCGGGAACACAAAGCAGCAATGGTTGTGATTTCCGCAGGTTCTGGGTGGTTCGATTCGTTTCCTAAACATACGTCAGAAAGTTAGCGTCTAATCCTACACTGTTTACTTGGCACACGTGCAGCATGCCGCTTTTGGATCCATCATTTACGCGGGGGCGTCGTGCTTCGCGTACCGGCCCGTGGGGAACCACACCTCCCACCTACAGCACCGCCATCTCGCACTGCGCCTGAAGCCCCACCCCAGACCCATAGCTGCACCAGACAGGGCTCGGATTAGGGCGAACAATGTAGGTGGTTAAGGTTACAGGAATTAATCTGTTTTTAACCTGCTCACGAGAGCCCAAGGCTACACCACCTCCACACCAGGCACGGAAGAACTAGGGGTCAGAGGTCAAACATGTGAAGTAGGGACTCTATTGAAGGTATTAGGGTGTTCCAAACAAAGAAAGTGTCAGGAATGTACTGACCAACCTTTTAGAGGCTGTATTAAAAGTATGGATTATGTATTAGCAGGATTAAATGATTTGTCCAATTGACCTGAATGGTACAGTCGTGTAGGTCGCAGTTTGAAAACAGTTGTGAGCCCGGGCCACACAACACAACACGGGTAAAAAATGTTTACAAAAGTATTTTTAGTAAAACTGTTCTGGTATAAAATGTTCATAAGAAATCTGGGGTGTAAAGTGATCTTCAGTGATCACCAGCGTGGAGCGGTCCGCCAGGCTATCGGGTGGCGAACACGGCGGCGCCTCGTAACGTCCCGCGCCTCTGCTGTGTATCTCCCGCTACAACAGAGATGGTCACAATCGGTGTGGAGGAAACAATGAACGTCTACCCACAGACAGCCGTTAGTCAGGGACGCGTCCCTGTACTCATCTCTGTCCCGGCATGTCACGGAAGTCCGCCTCCGTACACGTCCCGGGGCTCCTTCCCGGGTCCCCCCTCCGTGCGACCAGGTGCAGCACAGCTGAAAGCGGCGACACGGTGGCCGTCAGTAAAAGTGCTCGCCAAAACCCATATGCTGCCGCCGCCGCTGTTTACGGTCCATGTGGCTGCGTCGGGCTGTCCCCCGGTCCCCACGTCCAACCCACTGCGGCAGGGGTGCGCTTAACTAAAACACTTCAAGTCCCAATAATAAAAGATCAAAACCATAAACATGCCAGGAAACAAAGCATCTAAAAAAGAATAAAAAAATTCAGCTACCCCACGCCAGCCTATCCCAAAGTCCAGGATATCGCGATATGTTGGTCAGAAGAAAGGACTTTCAGCCTTAAAAATAATACGTCAGGTTTGTGAATCCAATCACTGGCAAATACTGATGAGGATAAACATTTGGAGATTTTTCGTTTTGGAGAGTTCTTACAAAAACTGTATTTCTCCCATAGAGTTGCATTGGCCCTGACATTATGACATCATCACATTCTAAATCGCTAACGCCACCGATTACATGAAAATCATCTATAATCGCTAAATACTGATTTAAAGAGGTACATTTTGGCGAATAAAAGTAAATTTCCTTTCAAAATCTGCCTATGAGGCCCCCCCAGAGGGCCCCGGACCCCACTTTGGGAACCACTGACCTACGCAATGTATCCTCCCCTCCTGACATGTACATTTCTTTTTTTTTTTTTTACATGGTCTTGCTTACTTTTATTCGTTTTGTTCCATTGCCTTAATGTCCGGCGCGGTCCCGTGAGGCAACTCCCATCGTGATATCGGGCAATACAAAACCACTGACTGATTGATTGTATCCACAGTCTTCCAGATGTTGGCCCTGCCATCGAGACAACCCAGGCCAGAATTGAATACAGAGCACAGCCGGAGTACACATACAGTAAGTGCAAGGGACTTTGACATACGCAAGCCTCCATTTTTTTTAAAGCCTCAACACGCATGATCCGTCCACTTTAATTAAGAACCCTTCAGCAAAACAGGACCTTCCAATTTTTCCGCCTCCGCAGGTCAAGCGTAGAGCAGTGCCCCCTCATGTCGGGACCAAGGAAGGCTCAGTCCGACTCTATCGCGCTTGCACATGTGTTCTTTGGCTCCCGGTCTCATGTCTCTCCAGCCTTTAATCCTTCTGGCCTACTTCATGAATCACCCCGAGCCCGTCCCCGTACAACCAGCCCCGCCATAACTCACTGCCCCAGCGTAAGCCTCCGCCAATGCACGGGAGAGACGCTCGCTCCAAAATACAGCAGCCCCGACCGCATTTAATGATCAATGGAAATAAATTGTAAGTGTCCCGCGGCCCCAGGCGCCGTAAATAAAGCCCGAGGAGGAGGCCGGGTCCCGTGTAAATCCTTAAGCAAACGTTTTAGCTTCATTACTTTCCGAGCGTCGTGTGGTTTTAGCTGATGTCATAATGTAGAAATGTTTTTTTATGTTATTTATGCCAGCTTATCGGAAATGATTTTGGACACCTTTGCCGTTGCTCATGTTTTGTAACTCTGTATGCTGCTTTTCTTCCCCCAAGTTTCTTTATTACATGTGCGGCCGAGTGTACGATTTATGGGCAGACAGCGCCTGAAAAAATGAAGACTCTACTGCATTTCTTGACAGCTCCAAGAACAAGATACTATCAATCTGGTTTCACTTGTGACCAGATAAGACGACAGTGGACTGTCCTTTTAAATTGAGTTTTTCCTGCTTTGTCTCGTCTTAAAACACATAAGATTTCCAAAAAAGCGAAACCAAATTAGTTTGGGTTACAGGTTGACCACAGCGTCACTCTGTATGGGTTCAAAAACGTGCGGATCTTATGGCGTTTCCACATATTCACATCAAAATGGTGCCTTTCGTTTCTCGTCAACGTGGGAATATTTTGACCTGATGATGTGCTCTGTCTTATACAGTCAGAGGTTATGGTTAGAGGAGATACTCACTGCGCTGTATGTTCTCTGCGTTAGATTGTAAGTAAGTGTTAGAAATATATGTGTACCAGTGATCAGTGTATGCGAAAAACTAAATAGAAAAATATAGCTTACGTGCACGGTACATACCCTACATCAGGGGTTCCCAAAGTCCCAAAGAGAATATTTGTTTACATTTATAACAGTGCATTTTTTATTGAAAGCGGTATCATTTTGTGAAATCAAGCCGTACTGTCGAAACAAACATTAATTGACCAGATTTTAAATGAATAAATGAATGAATTAAATGTTTTATTTGGGTTGCTCACATTCAAAGAAGCACGCAAGATAGTTTTTTTGCCCACTTACATACTACCTCAAGAAAAAACTCAACAATATCAAACGTTTTACTTAAATTCACATTCTGTTACCATATAACTGTTATGCTCTATTTCCCAAATTCATTTTTATATTCATAAAATGGCAAAATGAAGCTCATGAATCACATAATTGACATTAATTAATTATATCCCATTTCATGGATTTTTAAAATGTTGAGAGATCATTTATTTTACTTAAAAGTGTTGTACAACTGAATTTATTATGAATACTTGGTTGTTGTTGAGTTGTTGGTCTGGTGATTCTGGGGGTTGCAACCCGAAAGGTTTGGGAACCACTGCCCTACATGGGGGTAGGCTTTTGATTTTTTGAACTACAATTGCACACAAAAAATGGAAAATGGTCTCAACTTCCTGTATAGAGCGCTTTTCACGATACATTAGTCACTCAAAGCGCTAGATCAAATACTTGTTTTAACACTCAAAAATATTTCAAAATCTTTGACAAATTTCCTGGGAGAGGAGCCCCAGACCACCCTTTTGGTAGATAGAGTATTATAATAGTGGTCCTTAAAGTTTTGGTCCCAACAGCGAGGCTCAACCCTCCACCTTTCCTCTACCCGATCCCGTCAGACCTTGGAAGCTAAGCAGGGAAGGGCCTGGTCGGTACTTAGATGGGAGACCGTTTGGTAAAGCCTAGCGAATGTAGTGTGTGAGTGAGTGGTTGGTGGTGGTCGGAGGGGCCGATGGCGCAGACTGGTTGCCTCGCTTCCGTCAGTCTACCCCAGGGCAGCTGTGGCTACAATAGTAGCTTACTACCACCAAGTATGGAGTGAATGAATAATGCAATGTAAAGCTTCATTGAGTGTCCAGAAAAGCGCTATATAAAACCGATGCATTTTTATTATTATTATTATCTACCTCTGCAGTACATTTAAATGATCCATGCCATTGTGCCAGGCATTGGAAATAAACTAATTTCTAGCTTTGATGACCTCGCTAATGGATGTGGAGAACTTTCCATGTGCAGAGCCTGCACCAACGGCTTTTTAATCAAGCTATTTTTACCATTTCGTATGGCTTTGATCCACGATCCTAACATAGTGAAATATTGCTTTATAGCTTTGTCTTTATGTGCAAAAGTGTTAGTTGATCTGGCCCACAAAACCTCCAAAACACATCCTTATTATGTATGGATGGAGTTGGCCAATTATCACACAAAGAGAAAGCCACACTGATTACACGTGCTAGTGCTAGATAAATGTAGACAAGCCGGCAGCAACAAGTTTCATCCGCCACGTAGAAGATGATAAACGGTATAAAAATTAATAGCGGGCTATGCTAATGAGCTTCTATATGAAATGCATGTGGCAACTACACCCCACGCTTCCCCCCCCCCGACACACGCACAAAAATCATACGCCTGGGTAAATTTACACAAAATAATTTTTTTTTCAGTGGCCCACTTTTTGCCATGACTTCCTTTTTTACTGACACTTCAAGTTAATTTCTCCATTGTGAGATCGATACATGTTTACCTTATCTTATCCTCAAAGAAAGCTCTAAGTCCATTCACTTTTTGAATGTGATGTAGCTACAGTAAATTGATTTGTGTAAAATGGCCAATGTTCATTTGCACTAAAAAGTCAACACTGCACTGTTTCTTTGCGCGGCCTGAAAACGGCTTTGTGTCCGTGTATAACTGATTTCTCTTGACTTCTCCAGTCCCATGTAAACTAATACAAAGGAAGGGGTGGGCACAATTCACGCCGGTGCCCATGCGAACTTCCGTAATACGGTGGATAGAGCTAGGGGTTGTGATGTCAAAACCACTAAGTATTCTGAGAATAGAGGTACAATAATAAATAAAGTCAAGTAAGTTTGAATTGTATGTGGTAAATGTGAATGACTAGAGCTATGAAGTATTTGGACGGTAGCCTACAGTGTGCTAGACATAGTATTTAGTTAGCTAGTTATTTTTATGGTGCCATGCCATTGGTCTGACAACCCATTAGTCCGACGTCTCATTATTCAGAAAATGTACCATTGAGCAGAGGCGCCATTAGTTCAACCCAGTAGAGAGCCATATACAACCATTGGCCCTAACAGTAAGGTCAGTGGACTCTTGCCTGAACCTAATTTTATTTTTCAACCCCTACTCAATGGGACGTTGTCGGACTAAAGGGCCGACCTCATTTTTATTTGGTCAAAAGTGTGCACAAATTATTTATATTCAATTAAAGGAATAGGCCACCGTTTTTACATACTGAGATATGTTCTTACCTTAGCTGTGTGTGTGCGCGCTCAGTCACGCAAATAGATGAAAGACGTTGTTAGCATTTAGCTTCTCCCAGCAAAGGTTTAGCTCCAGACTGGGGTGAATTTAGAAGCTACCAAGCTGTTCCACGCTTTCCCTATTTAAACACAGTTACGTGAAAAGTTACATGAATAGGAGCAGTTCAACTTTACTGCGCGGACGTCGAAGTGCTCCTGTATTATTACGCCTTACAATATAGTACCCCTTTTATAACCGCTTGGAAAATCGTCATGTTTCATTTTGTGTGACTAGACTTGGATCGTGTAACTTTTCACATAACCGTATTTAAATAGGGAAAACGCGGAAGAGCTTGGTCTCTTCTAACTTCACCCCAGTTTGGAGCTATACCTATGCTGGGAGAGGCTAAATGCTAACAACGTCTTTCGTCTTTTGCGTGACTGAGCGCGCACACACACAGCTAAGGTAAGAACATATCTCAGTATGTAAAAATGGTGGCCTATTCCTTTAAGTATACTTCTTCAACATAACTTATACAAACTGACCGAAAAGGTATAGGCTGAAGCTAATGCTTATATCGCCAACCCTTTTTTAACATGCTTTGTGGTTACATCAAACAGTCAAAAGGAATTTTTAAATAGGGTCAAACTGGTAGGCCTACTCTGAGTTCATGTACAGTATTTGACAAGTGTCATTCTTTTATACATTCTCTTTAGGAGGAAGAGAGAGGGACATAATTTGAGCTCCTTTGTGCAGTAGTGATAGTGAACATATTTTGTAGTCTCTGTGGCACAAGTTTATTTTTCACTTTGAACATCCTTTGTTATTGTATATACAGTGACTCTTGTGAATGTACCATAAACTTTACTAAATTTACCATAGTGACCGAGTAGCCAGCAGCAGGTCTGCTCTTTTCTATATTGTCTTTAGCTAATTCTAGTGTATCGGGCCAAGTAATGTTTCTGGTACCCCCTAAAATGATGGATTTCTGTTGTAATGCTCAATGTATTTCATCCTGAACTCTGTGTTTGCTCTAATGGGGAAAATCATACAGCTTGTGTCCTGAAAATGCAGTGTTTGTAAATTGTCCCCAAAGCTATCGGCTAACGTGATGCATCTTTAGCCTTTAGCTTCAAGCTAAACTTTATAAACCCATACGTTTATAATGTTTGTCTTTATAAACCCAAACTTTATAAACCCAGACGTCTCTTTCAGTCACATATCTGCATTCTACATTAAGTAATATTAAGAAAAAAATTATTGTCCAAACAAATCTCAGCTAATTCCCATTGGACATGACTAGTAACGGGAAATGCTGTCGCTAGTTTAAAATAGTGTCCATTTTAAACTGCTATTGAACTATATTAGCATGTAGCGCCGAAGGGAAAGATAGACCTATAAGGCCTATAAATGAGCTGGCGGTCATGTCAGGTTAACAGTGGGTGCGATTATAATCAAGGTTAACTATCTTTTTAGAGCGGAGTGCTATGGCTAATTACTAATGCGCTAAGGCTAATTGCTAATGTGGCTGTGGGTGGGACCATACCACTGGAGCGGTATTATTTATGGAAGCCGGAGAGGTGTCTGTCAGTCTGCGGTGTTTCCTTCCCGGGGTCGATCGGAGCTGTCAGCATCCATCAGCAGCGGGAGGTGTGTACAGCATCACTCACAGTCTGTCATATCGCACATTAATCTTCACGATTATAGCAATTTTCAAAGAAATATCTCTATTTAAATACCGGAGTTCCCCGCCAATACACTTGAACATTTGCATTTGCATGTGACTGTGGGAGTGAGAGCGGCGCAGTGAGTGACAGCCCTGTGTCCGACGCCCACTGCTTATGGAAATGATGCCGCTTTTATTATTTATAGGACTTGCGGGATTTATTCACATGCATCCGCGCGCTATATCTTGGGTTGTGTAAGTGTGACCCCCCCAAAAAATAAAAATAAACTAATGTAAACAATGCAGACACTAACTACTGTCACGATATCTGGTAGGGATGATCTGTTTGAGCCAATCACACGAGAGTATATTGACACCCTGTAATACTCAACACAATACGGCTAAAGTTTTATGGTAAATCCCATTAATAGTACCAAAAAAGTGGGTTTTAAGCTGTTTTAAACTCTCCACTGAAGTAGCCACTCTAATGTTTAAAACCTCTTACTTCTTTTCTGCAGTTCGGCTTTAATCTAAAAGCTTCTCAACTGGAGTTTACAGCCTATAGGCCAGAGTAACAACTCATTTGAAAGCTAAGACCTACAAAACTGATCGTGACTTTTTGTTGCATTGTCGGCGCGTGTTTTCGCAATTTTTTGGGTGTTTCTGTCATTTTTTTGCTGCTTTCTCCATCGCGCTTTCGTTGTGTTTTTGTCGCTTTTTTCATTGTGTTACTGATGCTTTAATGGCACGTTTTTGTAGCCTCTTTGTTCTTTTTTTTGTGGCTCTTTTATTGTCACTTTTTTGTTGTGGTATTTCCATCCTCGTTTTTGTCCCTATTTTGACGTTTTGTTTAAGAAGCATTTCGATTTGGGTATTGCCAAATTAGAGAAAATTAATGTGCTCAGTTCAGGTGGGGATTAAGGGGTTAATGGGAGAGAGTTCCACATTTTGAGACCGGCGACTGCAAAAGCTTGGTCTCCTTTACTTTTTAATTTAAACCTGGGACAGTCTTAAGAGCAGCTGGTCAGAGGACCTTAGAGCTCTAGTCGGAGTGTAGAGGTCGACCAATATGGGTTTTTCTCAGGCCGATGCATTTGTTATGGATTTTCATTGGCCGATATGCTTGACCGATATTTTTGACCGATATTTTTGGCCGATTCAGCAGTGGCCGATTTTATTTTATTACTTAAGATGATTCAATGGTTTCTATTCCAGCTTTGATTAGTTGCCGTTTGCATTAGCATGCTGTTGCTAGCATTTTTAGCAATTTTTATCACAATGTTTCACTGTTCCACTGAGGCCTAGGGAGTTGTGGGAGGACTGATGCGAAAACGGAAAGCCTCTATCACTTTCGGTCCCCGGCGATATCTGCCTTTATCGGCGTTAGATTGGCCGATAGCCGATATTGTAAAATCCCCCAAAACACAACAAAAAAAAACCCAGACAAAAAAGCAGCGACAACACACCAAAACAGTTCGGATAACTTTTGCCTACAAATGAGGAATTACACCGTTGCTCTCTAGGCGAGAAGCTTTTAGATTTGGTTAATGCTGAACTGGAGAAAATGTGCTCGGTCAAGGCGGGGGGTAAGAGGTTAAATGTTTCGAGCTAATCCAGATTTATAGAACTACAATTATCTAGACCAACCGGCCGGTTATATCTAGATGATGATTGTCCCAAAGATATTAATTGTTTGCACAAGAGAAACAGTCTTGCCCAGGGACACAATGGGAAGCAAAAATCGAACCGCCAAGGTGTTTCTCATTCCATAGAAGATAGCTAAAAAAAAAAAGAAAGAAAAGCCCTTCCTTCTTCTAATCAGGTAAGTGCTGTGGCTGATGCATACAGATTGTGGCGATCAGCTAGGCATAAAATGTAGATCTACACTCTTTGGCACACGCATCATTGCTGCTGCAGCTGCAACTCGAGCCAGAAGGTGTTTCCAAAATATAATTTGGGCCATAAAAATAATGAACCGTAGTATACTTTGTCTGCGATGTGCTGAAATTAGTATTAGCTTCGTAGTGTATTAGCAGAACGCTTTTGGCATGAACTCGAGGTTCTCTTCTCCACTCTGAAGACAATAAGCTCCTCTGAAGAATACCAATGACTCAGGTGAGTCATTGCAATACGGCTATTCAGCGCAAATGCAGATGTTTTCTTAAAGCATTAGACAGCTAAAAATAAAGATTTAGGGAAAGCCAACTGCTATTAGTATTTCAGTTTATTAATACTATTTTTTCTCAGTATCTTTTGCTAGTGGGGTACTTTCCAGGGGGCATCTGCCTCAGGCCACAAGTGTCTTAGCAGCGCCCCTACAGAAACACAGACTTTCACAACGGTCTCCCTCATGTCACTCTCTTCCCTGGGCTGTGGCTGAAAACAGGGGCTTAATAAAAGAACATCGACTATTGAGAATGTCTGGGCGTGAGTTTCACGTTGTTTTAAGAGAACGTAGAGCTGAACCATTTTTACAAAAATAGGTTGCGAGGATGCGGTGCTGAGCCGCGATAAACGGCGCTCGCGTCTGACAAAAGGTTTATTTTTTAGATCGTACAAAACGGTCGACTGAAGCACAAGGTGTGGAGATCGTTGCTCTCTGCAGGAGATGCCTCTGCTCTCACTTCCTCCTCTCTGAGCGCCGCTCTCCACTGCGCTGCAAAGAGCGGTGGGCGGGGTATTGGAAACACACGAACAAGGGGCATGTTCACTTTTTGGATTTAATTTATTAATATAAGCTAATAAGGCTTATTGGGACAAAACCAATGATAAGGACCATGGCAAAGCTTTGGATAAACAAACTATAATACAAACAAATAAAAGGTATGCAGGGAAAAGGGCACTTCAGGGGCATGGAGCAATAGGGGCAGGGGCTCAAGCCCCCTCCGCCCCTCTGCACGGGCCTGCTGGTGTGGATCTGTCTGACCCTGCAGCACAGGGACAGACAGACACTTTTTTATACACATTATTTGAATTCAATGAAAATAACATTTAGGTATTCAAAAAAGTACTGTTAAGGCACCGGTATCGTTACAGTAGTGGTATCGGAAAAAAAACGAACCGTACCCATCACCCAAATCTGAAAGCTTCTCGACTGGAGAGCAACAGTGTAATGCCTCATTTGAAAGCTAAGACCTACAAAACTGATCCTAATTGTTTTTCATTGACATGTTTACGTCATGTTTTTTGTCGTGTTTTCATTATAATTATTGCAATTGTTTTGTTTGTGTTGTACGCTCCATGTGATGCAAATGAAGGACAATAAAGTTATTCTATTGATTAAAAGCGTAAAGGCAACCGAATCCTCTGGGGCCCCCTTTAACTTGGGCCCCCTTGACAATTGCCTGATTTGCCCATCTCATAGTGATGTCCCTGCCAAAATACATCTTATTGTTCTACATTTTGACATTTATGGTTAATTTATTAAAATATTAAATTGAACACAGACAAGTGAATACATTATAAGCTTTTCATCTTATTTAAAGACTGCGGCTACAGTAAATTAGGCTGCTGTGCCCTAATACTGTTGCTTCTCATCACGTCGTCTGGAGAGTGAATGAATAATTGTCCATTGTGAAGCGCTTTGTGACCATGTCGGTGAAAGACGCTACATTAAAGAAAATCCCTTCCCACTTCCCTGTTCCATGAATGGTGCTTTGAACCTTTTTGTTGTGAAATACTGGGCGCTAACCATTGCCCGTTGTGTCGCATCGTACTGCAATGAAGAGAGAAAACCATATTTCACACTGAGACCTAGAGACTAGCGGTCGTCCTTTAATTGGTCATTAAAAATAGGTTTCAGAGCCAACAAAACTTTGCTTTACCATTTATTGTCCTCCATTAGATTAAACTCGTACGGGTACGACAGTCCCGCCGTGGTTTCCAGGGACACAAGTCGGCCGCCGTGTCTCGATAGAAACGCAAACAAACGTTTTTTTATTTTTTTTATTGTGATTTTCACTTTTTTGCAGAATCGTTCAGTTGAAGCCTCTCCATGTTTAAGCTAGCAGTATTGGTATATTTAAAAGGGCGTGACTTGTCTGTGTGTATTTACATACTGGCTAAACACCACGGAGGAGGAGGAGGCACAGTTGGTTTGGTTTGCGTTGTTGACACATGCTTTAGTAAACAAATGCCACACAAAAAAGGCAGTTTTATACATACGCCTATTGGGGTATGTATACGCCAGTTTTCAGGTTGAAAAAGTCTTGTTTTGTCAGAGAAATAGCGCACGCCGTGGGGGCGTGTGTGGCTTCATGACTATGCAACACTTCCCGTGTGCCTTCCAGAGGCCGCCGCTACTTACGCTGGAAAATGGATTTACCACGAGTTTGCTGAGCAGAAGGCAAAGGTTACTTCAGACGGGTGAGTGACAGTTTTGTGTTTTTTTATCGCTGATGGCTGCTGTGCCATCCATTGCTTTTTGATGAGGCTATTGCTGTGCTGTTGTAGGCTAACGTGTAAGCTAACGTGTAAGCTAATGTGTAAGCTAACGTGCAATTGGAGGAATGAACCTGCTATTTACACAAAATCAAGATCTCTACAAACTTAAACTACTCCATAAATGTAGTCAGCGCATCCCTAGCTTTCAGCCATTTTGAGAGAGATCCGCTTCATATTTTCGGTTTTATGGTTGGATAAAGTAACGCTGGGTTTGTGCAGTGAAACGTAAACAATACGACCACGACGCAATGTCGGCCTTTTCCTCTCCTCTCATGTGTATGAGAGTGTGCATTACTAAAGTAGTACAGGCTTATCTAAATGAGATGTTATTCTCAACAGTAGAGAGAGGTGAGGACTGCCCAAAACTTTGAAGAGCTTTTTCAGCCCTTTGCCCTTTTTGGCATTGTTAACTTCAAATCGCGGCTACGATGATCAGATTCCCATGTGTTACACATTGTTGGAAAGCTACACTTTAACAATCTGTGAAAATCTCAAAATGCCCCAGAACCAACTTGTGTCCCTGGTTCTAGTGACTGGTCACAGGCCATTTCATCGACTTTTTTATCATAGCTTTGGGTTGTTAAAACTAAGTCAAAAATAAATCTGAAGTAATCAACAAAGACTTCAATTTACAGATATGTTTGTCGACGGGTAAAAGCTGAACAAAACCAAACAAAGGTCATGGAAGAAAACAAGATAAAAGTTCTTGACGAAACCATTTCATTTTAATTTCCTCCATTTCAATCCAAGCGCCACTAACATAACAAATTAAACATGTCCTTGGTAAAAATGAATGCTAATAATAACACTGCTCGAGTGTGTGACATTTCGCAGGCTGAAACTAGACACATTTTGTTGATTGACAAAAAAAAAAAGATTAAACTAAATGTCATAACTAATAAATTTTTAAATCAAAACGAAGAGAAAACGAAATGAAAACTTTAAATGAACACCGGCTGTGATGGAATATCGACAGAAAGGGTTGTTGAAATAAAGGGTTCGTCTTGCTAGCTACAAAATCAAAACGTAGCCTATAATTACAGCAATTTGCTACAAAAAGCACTGCTTACCCTTCATAATGCCAGAAAAACACTTACTCCATCCCTGATAACCATTTACAGAGCTTTTCTAATCTTTAATTTAAACACCAAAACAGATGATGTGTTGAGAGATGAATGGAGAGTGGTTATTCACACGCTGTGGCCGCTGCCTGTGAAGCCTAGTGACGAGGTACGGCGAAGCCAGACCTGAACCACCCCCAAAGCGGGCGGCACGGTAGCGCAGCGGTTAGTGCTCTCGCTTCACAGCTAGAAGGTCCCAGGTTCGATTCCCACCTGGACGGGGCCTTTCTGTGTGGAGTTTGCATGTTCTCCCCGTGTCTGCGTAGGTTTCCTCCAGGTACTCCGGTTTCCCCTACCACCAAAAACATGTACAATAATAGGCCAGGATGAATGGTGTGTGTGAATGTATGGAGGTGGTCAGAGGGACCGTTGGCGCAGACGTGTGTAGTCGCGACGCGCTTCTGTCAGTCTCCCCCAGGGGAAACTGAAGCTACTAATGTAGTTTACCACCACAGAGTATGGAGTGAATGCAATTGCTCTCATGTAAAGCGCTTTGTGACCATGTCTGTGAAAGGCGTTATATAAATAAAGATCTTCTTCTTCTTCTTCTCCAAAGCGGCTGAGAATCGCTGGCATCCACGGTAGCGTCTCAAAGCTGGAGCATCACAGAACCCGCGTCGAACCATGGTGCATTACCACGCCTGCGAAGGAATCTAGACAGGGCAACTCGGTGCCTGCGAAAGAACCAGGAAGGAGCAACTCAGTGCCTGCGAAGGAACCTGGACGGGGCAACTCGGTGCCTGCGAAGGAACCTGGACGGGGCAACTCAGTGCCTGCGAAGGAACCCAGGCGGGGCATCTCGATGCCTGTGAAGAAACCCAGGCAGGACATCTCGGTGCCGGAGAAGGAACCTGGTGGTGACATCCTCGACCTGCGAAACAACCTAAACGGGGCCTCCCGGTGCCGGAGAAGAAACCTGAACAGTGGCATCTCGGTGCTGGAAAAGAAACCCAGACAGTGATGGGGACGACGAAAGCAGAGGCCGATGAGGCCGGGGGGCGGGGCCGATTAGGCCGGGGGCGATGTTCCGAGGGTCGGGTCCGAAAGAGCGGACCCAGCAGGGAGCCCTTGAGGAGAACCACTAGAAGAACCAGGAGAAGGAGGTACCATGCAACCCGGGGATGGCTAAAGCAGGGGCAGCGCCTGCCAAGCCACGGAAACCCGGATGGGGCGGACCGAAAAGCCCAAACAGCGTGCTTTTCGGATCAGAACGCTGGTATGAGATGCCTGCGTTCCTCCGCGCCCTCTGCAAGCCTCCGACAGTCCGTCCCGACATCCTGGGTGAGAGATGCTGGCGCGATGGACTTGGGATCGATTACGAGGAGAGCCGCGAGGCGGCAGAGAGCGGCGTCTGGGCAGGCGGCTAGGTCTGAAGCTAGCGCCGGAGCCGGAGCTAGAAAGTGAAGTGACCTCGAGCATGCCGGGGCTAGGACGGCGAGAAGAACGTCCAGGTGCCCGGGAATCTACTGAGGGGGGTGCGGTGGGGCGAAACGAGCGAACGAGAAGGAAGAAAGACAACTGACCATATCCGCTGGGTGCTCCGGCGCTGGGCCCTGACAAGGCTGCATGAATTCGTCGTCAGACAGGTTAAGCTCGAGCTGGTCCAGGCTGGTGGAAAAAACGAAGCCTGGGACGCGGGACATGGAAGAAACCGACACGGGACGAGGCGGGATGCCGAAAACCCCGAATGAGAGGACGAGGTCAGTAAACGGGGGGCCTAAATGGGCCTGCAGCCGGAAGGGGCGTGCGTGAGTTGTGGTCCTGCTCTCGAACCTCAGATAACCACTTATCTCCATTTAATGTGTCAGTTGCAGCTCGTGTGTCATCAAGGTGTCAGTCAGTCAGTCACCTCTGAGTCTGGACTTGTTAAGGTTCTTGACAATAAAAGTCTGCTTTAGACGTTCACACCAAACGCGTCAAAAGCGTCAGGTTTACTTTGAAAATACATGGGGAACACGCCTCTGGGGAGCGTCAAGAGATCCCGCAGCATGTCCATCGCCTCCTGTGCGCCACATTTTGAGCTTTCAGGAAGTTTTTCCCAACAGTGATGTGCGTTGGAGTTGAGCACCCCTGTTTTAAAGCATAAAATCTAAGTGCTGAAATCCCTGAAACAATTTATAAGCCACAATCATGCATCATACGTCTACATTAAATACTGTATTTGCCAATGCTTTACAACAGCTCAAAATATGAATCCAATTCTTTTCCAAACATTGCAGGTGAGCTATTGCGCTAGAGGTGTTTATTTTTATTTTTTATTAAGCCATGTACCCACAACGAGGTAGATGGGTAGATGGCGCGTTTGTCATTTTGAAGATTTTATGTCCTAATTGGTGGTCCCCGTCGTCGCGGCACACATTTCTGGAGCGGTTAATGAACCAATCACGCAGCCATGGCGGAACAACAAATTACAGCGGAAAACAGTCCCTACGCTGCTCTGTTCAATTCGGGTCCTCGCTGTAGATTGAATTCTGGCAGCGCAATTTGAACGAAACCAGCAGGACTTAACCTGGAAGGGAAGATGGCAACCTGCAGTAAACAAAAGTGGCTTTTTAAAGGGCAAGCATTCAGTTACGGTCTTTGATGACAGTCTGCTCACCATCGGCAGCCATTGATCTGAAGTGAATCTGTGGCCTGATTTTAAAAGGAAGTTTTAACACAATAAGCATAAAACAAATGTCCAGCTATACAGTAAGTATCTAGCAGTACAAATTGACGAGCATGTATGTAATGTTTGTATTTTCAAAGATGAAGGTGAGAAAGGAACTGACTCGGTCGCCTTTTTCTTGCTACACGACACGTGGACACCAAACATGTCAATATTTGTGTATGGATAAGCGTGAGAGAGACAGAGAACTGCCGCGCTGTTGTAGATACAGTATTTCTGGTAAATCTACGGCTCGCAAGCGGACAGAACGTCTTAAAATAAGCAAGATGTTAAGGGAGAAAATGTGTATTTACGTTTGACTCACATTTCTGCACCCTGAACAATGAACATGACATGCCTTTATTGGAGCTTTCAAACTAGATTTAGAAGAAGAGTTAATGCAATGAAATAATGTGATATCACGTTATTTCATGATGATAAAATATCAGGTTATTTCATGATACAACGTGACTGTGGTTTGTTGGTTCTGGACTCCAGTGGGTGCCTGGCGAGTGGGCGGTTGTAAACTTCTTTAGCAGTTTTTACGTTCAATCAACAATGACAAACTGCAGAATGACCAAGTAGCCATTCTATTCAAAAACGTGTGGCTAACTCGCTGTTTGTTCGTTTGCATGTTCTGACCGCTGCCCGCACCAGTTGTGTTGTGGGGCAGACAGCGCTTGTCCACTTCAGGTACTGACACTCTGTTTATTGCTGTTGGCTCGTTACTGGGCCAGAAAAGAACAGTCGCCAGAAGGCCAGCTGTGCCACCAGAAAGCACAACTGTCTCAGACACGATTACCTGGGTTGGTGACGGTATCATGAAATAACCAGATATTTTATTATTACAAGGTAACGTAATAAAAATCACATTATTTCATAATGAACTGGTATCATGAAATAATGTGATCATTTCATATCATGAAATAACGTGATCCGTATAGTGTACGAACATGAAATTATCTTGAAATGTGATAACAGCAGAAAAATAACACGTACGCAAGTGAGACCAGGATGCTTCTGTGGGTAGTTACTAAATACATATAGAATACTTATTTTGAGCAACTGTATTCAGGTACAGTTACTCTTTCATTTGATGGTATTTGGAATACAGTTACTGTCGTAGAACGCATTCTTTAGTACTGGACGAAAGGATGGAGACTCGGTATATTATAATCAAAAATCATTACTTTATTCCCTATTACAAACTAAAAGTACACATACTGTTTCGTGAGCTGCATGTTGACCTGGCAGATCCCAAGGGGGAGAAGAGAGAGAGCTAGCCAAGCCTCTCCGAGTTAGACCCAAGACAAAGGCGTGGGTGTGTCTTCCCCAACCAATCAGCTCTCTTGGAAATGTCTTATCGTCACTTCTTCTTCTGCGCAATCTGACTCCTCGTTTCAACACACTGCCCCCCAGTGGATCAACCGTACATACAACAAAATGTCCGCCAAATTCAAATGAATCTTAAAGCATCAATTACAGATCAACACAGTTTTATATATAATCACTAAAGCCTAATATGACAAATATGTATATAAATAATTCCACATTACTTTTTCTAAAATCAAAGGAATACATCACAGTACTAAGTCATTACATTTCAGTTTCATATTCATAATATTAATAAGAAAGAAAAGATCAAAACCCCGTGGAAAGGTTTAGCTCTGTCCTTCTGGCAGTGGGCGTTTGCAATGTGCTTTTTTGCATTCCTAATTAGTGGTAAGTAAGTTTGTTTCAAGCGTGGAACAAGTGTAGCCTAAACATCTTCTTCATCATATGCCGCCTTTATGCATTAATATTATGCAAATCAACATGAAAGTATTCTAAGTATTCAGAATACAGTGATTAGACAAAGTAACAGAATACAATTTCAAAGTATCTCCCTAACACTGACTGTATCATATTTGACCTGAAATATTTTTAAACTGCAGAATCCATCACCGGACCCGCTCGCTTAAAGTGTGCTCATCACGGCATCATGGATGTGTTTGCTGCCGTTAGGTTTCAGTCTTACCATAGCTGCATATTTGCAGTCTTTTTCTATGTTTTGTTTTTTATTGCCCGTTTTTCTCTGCAGCAATCCTTTAACCTCTTAACCCCCGCCTTAACCGAGCACATTTTCTCCAGTTCGGGTTTACCCACGTCTAAAAGCTTCTCGACTGGAGCTTACAGCCTGTAGGACAGAGTAATGCCTCATTTGAAAGCTAAGACCTGTAACAAAACTGACCATAACTTTTTAGTCGCGTTGTTTCCGTGTTGATGTCACATTTTTAGCAGCTGATCAGACACACTTCCGCTGAGCAGGGTGCAAATGTTGTCTGTGTAAGTTCTCAGTCGTACAGGAGTTGTCCATCTTCAATGAAGGTACTTGATTGATCTTCTGTACTCAGTAGTTGAAGTCTTCAAACGTTTCGCCTCTCACCCAAAAGGCTTCGTCAGCGACAAAGGTCCCACTCTGGACGCAGCTGAATATATAGACCAACAGGGAGGAGTTAGGGTAGGCCCGGCTCCTCCCCTCTAATCACAGCTACTCTCAACTGTGGGTAAACAACCTTTGAAGTAGAGCGTCTCTAACGATCTGCTCACCTCAGTATCGGTCAGTCCTGTCCTATTCATAGATGATCACTGCCCATTATCTGTCCTATTCATGTCTGATCACTGCTAATTACCTGCCTATTGTTCTTTTGTTAGCTGAGGTGCCGTTTCTTTGGGCTGGCCGTGCCCTTTCGGTTTCTGCCGAAGGAGATTGGAGTACAGTGATGGAAGATTAAATCTGAGCCCACCATTCCGGTTCACGGAGGGATTTTCTTTCCTGACAAAAATAGCTTATTTAACTCCTCTTTCAAACCAACGTTCTTCTTTAGCTAAAATGTTGACCTCCCCTTCCTCAAAGGAGTGGTTGGAGGCTTTGAGGTGGAGGTGCAACGCCGACTGAGGGCCGCTTGTGCTTTCTCTTCGGTGTTGAAAAAGTCTCTTCTGTAGAACTTGTTTTGTTTCTCCAATATAATGTTGTTTGCATTCTTCTTCTTTGCATCGAATAGAATAAACCACATTGCTTTGTTTGCGGCTCGGAGTTTTGTCTTTGGGATGAACTAATCTTTGTCTCAGTGTGTTCACCGGTTTGTGGATCACTGGAATCCTGTGCTGCCTAAAGATTCTCTGAAGTTTCTCTGAGACCCGGCTACATACGGCACCACAACTCCCTTTCTTCTTGGGTCTGTAGTCTGTCTGTCTGTCTTGTTCTTTGGGTCTTCTTGCCCTTTGTGCTTTAGTGAAAGACCAGTTCGGATAGCCACAGTCTGAGAGGGCTCTCTGGACTGTGCTTTGTTATTTGTTATAGGATGTGTTACAATTAGCACTTGATGTTTTATAAATGAATGTGTGTTATGTGCAGCACTATACACTTATTTGAATGCGATTTGTTTTAAATGCACGTGGCACCCCTGCTGGTAACAATAGGAAGCTGTTAGACTAGCTTCACGCTAAAATGACGAGATAGAGTTGAGTGAAGCATATCTTTACCCGCTTCCTGGCACTATTCAGGCTTTTTAAAATACTTTTGACAACCCATTATTGGTACATCACATTTTATAGCTTTATAAGTTAGCCTGGCTAGACGTGTGGCACTGCTTCCGCTGAATGTAATTTCAAGGTGAGACAAGCAGGCACTGAGTGAACCAGGCTGAGAAATGGAACGGGGCCTTGTTCATTGTCCTCCGTACGAGTGGAGACAGCTGGAGATTACTTCAGAAATGCATCCAGTAAAAAAAAAAAAAGAAAGCATCGGTAGCCTATATATATTTTACTGTTTTTGTTAAGTTATTCAGACAGTGAAATTAGCTTTGTGTCTACACGCCTGCCAATGCACCTCGACTGGTCCTGTTAGAACTGTCCAGAGGGAAATGGAATAGATATGGAGCAGGACCATGCGCAATCCTGACTGCCATTGTGTGTCCTTGGGCAAAACACTTCACAAGTCGTTCTTATGCTTGATTCTTTATCCAGGTGATAGAAAACCACCACGCCCAAAAGAAAACCATTCACACGTGTATTTTACTTTTGGGTGTCAAAAAAGCACTGAATGGGACAGAGCGCTGGGTGAATAAGCCGAGGGCAAGTGTGTGTGTGGGACGCCGGAGCCTCACTGCAGCTCCGCCCTCTTTACACGATATCGACAACTGATAAAACATTTTGATTAAAATCATAGGAAATCCCTTCCATCTTCAGAAAAGGGACTTGTTTTTTATAAAAGTGTATTGTATTTAAAAATAAAATTAAAAATTCCATGATGACTTGACTCCCCTGACCGCACGTCACTGGTGGGTATTACAGTGCACAGGTGTTTAAGTCACAAAGCCACCTCTGCCAAATTCTCACTCAGTCTCTCAATTGCTTGCTCAAACATGCATAAAATGGAACACAAATGATGCTTTTTAAATCAGGAAACAACAGTATACCGCGGTTAGAAACGCAGAGAAGTGGCTTCAGCGCGATGTGCCTCCTTTAACCAGTGCAGCTGGGGACTGGAGCCCTCCTCAATTGCATGTTGGAGCTAAGCGGCTGTGAAAAGCCAAAGCGCTCAGATGTGTGCGAGGGTGAAAGAGCAGTGTTCAGCGGGGCACAGCTGCTAATTTGGATGGGAGTGGGTTTTGTGTGGGTGGACCCAAATGACAGGGTGCACAGGCATGGCAGTCCGGCTCTGTGGACGGGTCAAGGCAATTCTAAACACAGGCATCTGATTGGCCCCCGCGGCCGCAGTTTGTTTAGGGCCAGGATTTGGCAGCGGCTACAACAAACTAAAGATCATTGCAGACACTGAAATCTCCATCCACCCTGGGAAAGCTTCGTCACGCTGGTTCGGATCATTTCAGAGCTCGAATTGTAAGGTATGGAACTTATGTTTTGTCATCAGGTTTTGAACTTTTGATATTTTTTCCGTTTTCAAATTTCAGGTATGGGATTTTCAGTATTTGTTTTAAAATCAAAATCTGCCTCTTAAAAATTCACAGCTAACTTAACTTCACGTAGACATGCAGTATATTGCATAATTGAGGCTTGCAAACATGCATTTAGGAACCTCAGCATTGACGTTTTACTTTTTTTTTTAATTAAATAATGAACAGTGAGAACCATTATGTTTACATACACTACATAAAAAGACACATTTGTATTTTTTTTCTCACCGTCTGACATAAAACCAGAAATACCTTTTATTTTTCTTGAGTCAGTTAGAATTAAAACATATATTTCTATTTGTCAAATTCCAGAAGAAGGAGAAATAGAATTTTCTACACAATTTTCAATTACTTTTTACAAAGTCAGAAGTTTACATGCATTAAGATTACTATACCTTTAACCTTTGGTAAAGCCCAGATGACGATGTCGTGTCTTTAGAAGAATACACAAGTCTGGTTCATCCTTGGGTGCAATTTCAAGACGCTTGAAGGTGCCTGGGACATTGATTAAAACAATGATGGAAATGACCAGTCATCATACAGATCAGAAAAAAGGCGGGTTCTGTATCCCAGAGGTGAACGGGCTGTGGTCTGAATTGTAAATCAACCCAAGAACAAATAATGACCATTGTTACGTTTGGAGGAAAAAGGGGCAATCTTGCAAGCCTGAGAACACCATCGCAACTGTGAAATACGGGGGTGGCAGCATCATGCTGTGGGGTTGTTTTGCTGTAGGAGGGACTGATGCACTTCACAAAATAGATGACATCATGAAGAAAGAACTCTATGTGGAAATATTGGAGCAACATCTCAAGACATCAGCCAGGAAGTTAAAGCTTGGGCACAGATGGGTCTTCCACATGGACAATGACCCGAAGCATATGGTTACAAAGTGGCTTAAGGATAACAAAGTCAATGTTTGAAAAGGTCATCACAAAGTCCTGATCTCAATCCAGTTGAAAATGTATGGGCAGAGCTGAAAAGGCACGTGCACTCAAGGTGGCCTACACATTTGGCTCAGTTACACCAGTTCTGTTTAGAGGAATGTACCAAAACTCCTTCCAACTATTGTGAGAAGATTGTGGAAGGAAATCTAAAACGTTTGACCCAAGTTATACCAAGTGTATGTAAACTTTTGGTTTTGAAAAAAAGTAATATAAAACATGTGTAGAAAGTTCTCTCATTCTTCTGGTATTTGACAAATATTTTGTGTTGATTCTGGTTTCATGTCTGACAGTGAGAAAAAAAATGCAAATGTGTCTTTTTATGAAGTGTATTTAAACATCTGGTTCTCACAAACCTTCAGTGGCGTCGTGATGAACACACTTTGAGCACAGAACTGCTCAGAATGGACACAGTGTTGGATTATGGGCTTCAAAGATGTGGAGAACAGTTTTGCGTTTAACCTATGACCCAATCCAGGAAGTACAAATCGGAATTAATGTATGTTTTTCGACAAGGCAATTGTTAGAACATGGTTTAAGCCTAAGTAGATTTTACATAAAGGTGCTTTCACGCCTAACGCGGATTGCAAAGCAGGTGTGGTTGACTGCTGTGTATTATTAATATAAAATGCGCGCCCAGGGAGAACAACATTCTTGAGAAAAAGGACACAGATCATCGAATTTGGAGCAACATAACCACCTCTACTACGTCATATAGACACCGTGAAACAGTTACTGCCTGGAAAGAAGTTCTACCATCCGGGTAGCCTAAAAGCTGTTGTGCGGTTGGATGTTCCATTTTGTCAGATATTTACTCCCAGAGATGCCGACGCAGGGCCGAGAAGATCGTGAGGGACACCAGCCACCCTGATAATAAACCTGGTCTCCCTGCTCCCACCAGCGAGGTGATACCGCCTTCTCAAGACTACAACTGAGAGGATGAAGAAAAGCTTCTATCCTGAAGCCATTAGACTGCTTAATAAATCTTACTCCTAGCATCTTCCCCGTAGTAGTATATATTGTCTTGTCTATGTTGTTGGACGGTGCAAAAGATTTCACTGCATGTTATATCTATGTATACTGTATGTGTGTGACAAATAAAGATAAACAAATAAAGCTTAACTAAACCAAAGCATTAGTTAATGATAGAAAACAATTTTCATTCACATCCTAGTGCTGCAACAGTGCAGAGTTTTTTTTTTTTTACAGCAGTAGCGCTGCCTGAAGTGAACTCATGAGCGTCTGATTGCAAGCCTTTCATGCATCTAAAGCAATCCGTGCGGTTAGGCGTGTAGACACCATAAGTCTGGAACCCATGAACAATCGACTGAGGAGGGGAAAGGCAGGATGCTTTCCACTGGTCGGCCTCCTTTACAGCTAGAGAGGAGGAGAGAGGCTCTGACAAGGGCAGCTTCAAAATCAAGCACATTGGTAAAATATCGGTGTCCCCGTGACAAGAAGTTTCCGCCGAAGAGTGCTGGCAGTTAGGAAGGAGGTAGGGAAAGGCGCCTCAATGCTTCCTATCATATCTACTTTAAGGACCTCTGGTGGTTCCTCACCGGCGGTTAGGAGCTATGTGCCATCCCATAACCCACTGCACCGAAGTTCACCCCCCCACCCATGCTGGAGTGATTCGCAACCGCTGTTGATTGACAGGCGCACATTTAATTCAATAATAAAAAAATATTTATAAAAGTGACAAAATAAATGTCACCTCAGCACAGCAACACCTCACAGATTTAAAGAGCCGCCTCAGTAAATGGCCTAAATGAAGGCAGTTTGTACTTTTACTTTCATTTAGAAGAAACTTATTTTTTCAAAATAAATAAACTATATACCATGATTAATATACAACAACATACACACAAATATAAACGAAAAACAAAAAATATATTATATAAAATCAGCATTTTGCAGCGTATATTGTATTTGTTTATTTGGTTAGGACAGTGTATGCCAATGCACACACATGACCCATGCATGCAAACACGCCACGCCAGGCTGCATCAATGCATCCATCATCCCTCATCAGCGCTCCAATCAGCCCATCCTAACGGGGGGCAGTGTGGCTCTGTCCTCCGTTGGGACTCCCTTTGTCGTAGGACCTTCAGCGGCTCTCTCGACGTTGCGCTCCCTTTCACCTGACACGCCGTCCAGGCTATATTTAGATCGGCTGGCCCGCAGCTAAAGTGTCTTTGAGGGGGCCTTCGAAATACATGATGACTCTGCATTTCTCTGGGCATCATTTGATCAAATACCTACAGCAATATATTGTCACCACTAGGTTCTGGCTGCACAGAGTCACTGGAGGAAAGCAGTCTCGGTGAAGCTGAAACTAACAGCTGCTAGCTAATGTCAAGATACGCTTTAGAAGGAAGGCAATTTGAGTGAAAAACGTGTTGAAGCATGGGACCCTCAAATGGAAAGGACAACAGTTCTTTTCTTATACAAGCTAAAGGCCATTACAATGTGTGTGGGAGTCATCACTGAAGGCCACGATTCAAAAGGTTTCTCTTTGGGAGTGAAGAGACCAGTTAAGGTATTTCACCCAACCCAGTGCCCACCTGCTATATTTTGTATCCGTTATTTTCTAATGTCGAAGCTTTTGTTGGGATCTTCAAAGGTCATCCTTGCTAGCTCTCATTTGTAATGGCTCTAGAATGTTGGCCTTGACACGCTAGTGGATTTCAACGTTCTCTTTCACATGCTTTTAGGCATTTTCTGTCTTTCCAGCACAGATTCCAGGTCCGTGGTATTCCCACTGAACTGCATGCTGTTTTCCAAATGTAGTGGTATGCTCATGCCCGGCGGCCAGCTATTCACACCTTTGATTCAGAGCTTTGATTCACTTCACCTATGGCCTCTCTCCTCACCTCTGGCGTCAGTACCATACTTAATATTGATAGACGTCTTGTGCTCACTCCTCCCCCATGTACATGAATTACTCCATTCGAGAGAGAATCCATGATGGCTGCTCAGTGTCCTCCTACACGGCATCTTCCAAAACAGGACAAAAAGGTGGGAAACTCTGCCCCCGTGAGGTGGGCTGAGAAGCTACAAGCCTCCACAGTGCTCAAGGGCAATCAAAGTCTCAGGTTGAAACTTTTTCATTCTACTGCACAAAAACCAGTGTGGTTACAAACATGTAGGAGTGACTTTATTTATACAGCGCCTTTCACAGACATAGTCACGAAACGCTACACATGAGACCATTTTACATCCACTCCATACTCGGGGTGGTGGTAAGCTATATGCAGTGTTGGGAATAACGACGTTTAATTTTATTACATGTTTCTTTTACTCCTGTTTCTCCCCATTCTCTTAGGATGTGGCCGCAAATACTGGTCAATACCATTCAGTCACGTGGCCTCCTCCATTCAGTCCATTCAGTCACTATGAACGTCTTTGACATGATAGTACATACAAACACCTGTCTGTTCTACTCAGTTCCACTGACTTGTCAAAACTGCTACAAATTCTTTGACCTGGCAACTTTTTTTTTAACAGTAACACAAATAGTTACTTTGCCTGGGAAACGAGTTACTTTTATTATAAGGTAATTCAGTTACTAACGTTGCCAACACTGGCTATATGTAGCTTCAGTTTCCCTTACACTGACAGAAGCACCTCTGACCACCATTCATTCACATGCACACATCATTCATCCTATTGTACATGTTTTTAGTGATAGGGAAAACCGGAGTATCCGGAGGAAACCTACGCAGACACACAGGGAGAACATGCAAACTCCACACAGCATGCATTGTCACATGGGTCACAGCAATTTAAAACAAATAATAAACGCTTTGGAGGCAGGCTTTTAAGCAGTGTTTGGGAGGTGGAAAGACTCTATTGGAATCCATTTTAAAACGTGTCTTGGAGTTTCCAAATGGGTGCTTTCCATTGGTACACTACAGTGCAGTCATCGTCAAAGCAGAGCCGCCAACAACATATTACCACCAAACTAACACATCACCGTTTTCATGGCCTAGATCAGGGGTGTCAAACGTACGGCCCGCAGGCCAGAACCGGCCCGCCAGTGGGTTCAGTCCGGCCCACGGGATAAATATGCATTTTTAAAAAAAAAGGTTCCTAGTTGTGAACCTGTTCATAACAATGGCAATAAAAACCTATTCTGATTCGGATTCTGATTCTATTAAAGCAGAATAAACTTCATTTTCTTTCAAATTTGCAGTTCTTATATTGTCCGCTAGGGGCGCTGTGTTTAAGTCAGTTCTATCGCTTTACCTGCTTTTTCTGTTGATTCTGGCACTTCAGTGAAATGTCTTTGTCAAAAAAGAGAAACTCGGATTTTTCAAGAAAAATGGACCTCTTCCTATATGTATACAGTGATCCTTGTTGAATGTTTTTACATTATTTTATCGATTGATATAATTGATAAATGTTGACATCTCTTTTGCAAGAAAAAAATAAAACTTGAAAAGAGGACCATTCACTCTAATGAATACTATGTAGCACTTTGAGAAACTTGTAAAGTGTAAGCTGATGTTATTATTATTCATTTATTGGAAAAAAAAATTATTTTCCTGTTTACATTATATGTGGCCCGCGACCCGCCGTGGCAGCTGAATTTCGGCCCATGACCCAAAATGAGTTTGACACCCCTGGCCTAGATCCTGTGACTAGATCCTGGCTGCTTTAAGGGGAAAAGAAAAGGTTAAGAACTACTTGCCTAAATTGAGGACAACCACTTAAACCAAAATGTGCAATCTTTTGAAAGGTCGGAAGTCTTTAAAAAGTCATTAATAAAAGGAAAAAAGTTCAAACACTCAGGCAGACATTCTTCATTTGCCCAAGTGTAATACCCTTACACGTGCCCTTTCATATGCATTTCTTCTCTTGTTTCTTTCCAATGCTGTAGCCTGAGCGGTTCGAACGTCTCCAATCCGCCTGGCTCCGTCTGCGGGTCGAAATGAAGTCAATCTTATCTCCAGCAGCAGTTGCAGTAGGCTCGGTGTGTGCTTTAGCACAGAGCTTCAGGCTGCCGTCTCTTGAACCAGCTGTGATGGAGCAGTGAAGAACTGATTTTTTTTCTAAATCCAGAAGTAATTTGACAGAAACGTACTTATTGTGGTTGAAAACGTATTATCAGGCTCTGTGCCTAATTCTTGACGCTTTCTAACCCGTTTTCATTTGTCATTGGCATTTGGGAAACAAACAATAAAGATTCCAAGATTAGCTACAGTAAACCTGTAAGTAGCCTGCTAGTCGGTTAAATAATTGTTTTCAAGTATTACTTCATTTTTATTCGGACGGCGCAGAATCCTCGCAGCTCACGGATATATTTAAGGAGAAATGTCACGCAAACTTTGAGCTTTCACATCACAACATTCACTTAATTCACAGATTCAACTAATCCTGTTTAAGGTGAGACACGGTAGGTGGAAGTATTGATTTTTCATGCAGTGGTCGAGATAGCCATTTTCCTCCCTTAACATCTTAGTTTTCAGGTCAGAGTATGAAAAAAGACCAACCTTACCCCGTTCGATGTCTTATTTTATGACGTTTTGTTGCGAGCGAGGCGGAGATAACCCTGAAAGCAGCAACTACGCCGTTCCGTAAAGCCGGCTTTCCCTCGCACATTGATTCACAAATATTGACAGATTTTACGGCCACGTGTCCTGTGAAGGGTCCCGGAGACGATGCCATTGTGTGAAATTTACTTTTTTATTGCACTAAATTTGGGGGTTGGGCGCTCATAAGCTTCTCGCTTCAGCCCACTCCTTTTGAGCAGAATGTATACTGCTCAGATAAACAAATAAACTAAACTAAAAAAACGATTTCTTTTTTGAAGAGACCTTATGAAACACGTTTCCAAAGCGAAAAAAATAAATAAAAATACAACGCTTAAGTGATATGTTTATTCCCTGCGACTCTCCTTCTCACTAAATGTTGCGTTTTTCTCTCTCGGGCGAAATGATATGTTCCCGGAGCAGTGACACGCACCCGTTGATGGAGGGCTCGGTGACAGGTAAAGAAAAGGTTAGGCGCCATTTTGTTTTGGTTGGAGATCACATCTAGGAGACAAAGTGACGCTTTTATGAAAATGTCAGGAGAAGATGACACGTAACCTGCAGCGCGTCAAGTTATGAAACTAGTTTGAAAGTATATTTTGGAGCGAACAGACGGGGCGGCGGGTGGAACGTGTACATGCCTCGTCACGTCAATGTCAACACGTTCGAGTAGGCTCGGTGCTGTGATGGAAAGTCGTAGTTTCTTGAAAGCTATCACAAGTTGCTAAAAATACGCAAACAAAATCCCATTATTCGCCTTGCAGGGGCCTATGTTACGATGTGTTTCTGAGGCCTGAAAACTGTTATAGACTGGTGGATTTGTATATTGATTTAAACTGCTCGGATTTAAGGGGAGCACTTTCATCGAGTGCTGCAGGACGGACCGACGTTTGCTTCAATTGCTCTGGGGAGTTTGGGACACATTCCGTCACAGAATTTCCATGAGTGGGCAGGTTTTACATTTGATAACAACGCACTTTTATCGCTAACAACTCAACGATGCCAAAAAGGTTTGCTACTCCTGAATTATTCTGCTGACATAAATATAATTACATTTAATAAATATAATTACATTTAATTTGTTTGCCAAGTTTGGAGACTTTGTTGCGATTGGCTAAAACAAGATCTTCAGGGAGAGGTCTCCTGTTGGTGCCCAGAGTCAGGAGCAAACATGGCGAGGCTTTTACAGGACATAAAACAGGACAAGGGGATGTGACAGGCCCATAGATATAACATACAAGAGAGAGAACCATTCCGCCCCGTTCATGTTCATGGTCCAGTGTTGTTTGTGAAAATAACATGGTGCACTTTGCTGATATCCTTGTAGACGGACGGACGTGCACAAGCCTCCACAGTGTCAGTCAAAGACTCAGGCTTTATCTTGCTGCACGGCGGCGCAGCGGTTAGCGCTCGTGCTTCACAGCTCGAAGGTCCCGGGTTCGATTCCCACCTGGAATCTGTGTGGAGGTTGCATGTTCTGCGTAGGTTTCCTCCAGGTACTCCGGTTTCCCCTACCACTAAAAACATGTACAATAGACCACAATAAGAGTGTGTTTGAGAGTGCGCATAGGGGATAGCAGATGGAAATTAGCCCAAGGCTACATGCACTGTCCCGACCAAATAAACCAATAAATAAATAAATGATATAAATAGCATGGTCACATGGGTCACAGAATTTCTTCAAAGAATATAAACTCTTCGGAGCCAGGGTTTTAGGCAGGGTTTGGGTGTCATGGTTGGATGGTGGAGTGAGGAAAAATAAAACCCAAAATGCAGGACTGCAACAAAACTGGTGATGTTTAATAAATTACAAAAAACAAAATAACAAAATCCAGAGAAAACAAAACTCAAACAAACCGGGGCTGACGTTCACAATGACACGACAAAGGACAAGGGAAACACAGGGGTATAAGTACATGAGGAAATGGTGAACAGGTGAAACACATCAGGGCGGGTCAGGAGGGAAGCAAAGCAAAATCACAAAGACCAAAAAGACAAAGTAAAACACCAAGGACAGATAAACACAATGCAAACCAAAACAGGGTAACTAAAGGCGGAATCGTGACATTGGGAGGTGCAAAGTCTCCATTGAAATCTGTTTTACAGTTTCTTTTGGAGTAACCCCTGGCCACCAGGGGGTGGTATGGCAGCAATGTCAGCTCCCGGCCATCAGGGCCAAAGAGAAGCACCTTGGATAGCCCTCAACTCTGAATGTTCATATCAGATGGCACAGTCATTTACAGCTGCAAAGCTCCATTAATGATTTACTTTCGCACAGTCAAACATATCTTTTTACTCTGTCACTCTTGCCTTGTTGTTGCTGCTTAAATATTGATATTGATTGCCTGTGTGGAGGCCGCACTTTGTGTCAGCCAGTATCGACTGCCGCGAAACAATAGTGAGGCGGAATAATGAGGCCGTGTAATGAAAGCCGTAATACAGACACAGCAGACGGAGAGACAAAGAGAGATACGAAGGGATCAAGTCTAAAGGTCGGGGCTCTTCTACACGTCTGTCTCTTCAAATTGAGCAGGGGCTGAGCCAGTAGAAACACTCCGAATTCATCTGGTTGAGGAGAACAAAGGAGGATGTACTTGAACAGAATAAGCTATACTCCTACTACTTCTGACGCCGCTCACACTATAGGCAAATCCATTTATATAGCACAGTTAGCACTGAACGCAATGGGGGCGCTCTCCGTTCGTTGCTATTGCTCGGTCAATGGTTAAAAACGGTGCCAAAAAAACCCCCCAAAGCCAGACAAACGAGAGCTAGTACGAGTTACCTTTTCAACACAGTAATGCGTTAGTCCAGGTCTTCTCCTCTCTCCGCCTCAGCATTTCCCATCTTATTTTGCTTGTAGTCTGCGTGCTTTACATAGTCTAGTTCATGTCTTGTTTTATTCCTTTATAGGAGCTACTCACAGCGTCCGTTGACCAACTCTCTGCGGAGACCAATTGGTTCATCTTTAGCGAAGCACAGACTGTTTCAATGCTTTTTAAAGGGGGGGTATTATGTAAAATCGACTTTTTCAAGCTTTATATCATGTTATTATGTCATTCCCGCATTAAACACATGCCTGGAGTGTTGCCTTGGCTCATTCACATATTTTTGAGTAATCAGTAAAAAGACGGCAGCCATTTTAGGTGTAGCTATGCCTCAGTCCTCCTAGGAACGCCCCCACCTCCTGGAGACGCCTCTGGACCTTTCGTCACCAGCCAAGCCCCCAACCACTGCTCCTCAGCTCAGCAGAGCCCCCTCCCCGCACAGTGTTGTTGTTTCAATGCCACAGTAGTGTGCTGAAGGGGGCGTGTCGGAAAGCTTCTTAAAGAGACAGAGGCCTATTTCAAGACGTTCAATACAGCCATTTTGAGAGAGCAATTTTATTCAAGGCAGTTATTTTAATGTACTGCATATACAGACCAACAGAAGGTTACGTCATCATTGTAGTGCTATAGACTGGTGCTATGTGATTGAAAAAAGCATAATACCCCCTCTTTAAGGATGCTATATGATGCCTCTTATTGTGGACTGTTGCTGTAGTTTGACATGAAGAAATCTCAAAGAAGCTGCTTTATTTTACTGATAACGAGCTTTTGTTGACGTGGTTTAGCTTATATTATGGCTCAGTTTGTGAAATCGAGCTTTTGGGCATCGGAAAACACGATCGGCAAAAGACAAAGGCTATTTACAACTGGTAACGCATGAGTCTCCAAACGCATCAAAGACACACTGTACATGGAATAGTATTTCATTGCATTCGCATAGTTTTAAGTAATCCTTGTGTAATTCTGTTTATCTTGACGTTTCTTCTTCTACAGTGTCAGCATTTCGTTCTGCACTTCCGGGATACAATCACGTCATTGTTAAAACCCAAAACGGTCCTCCACATTATTAAAGCCCATAATACAAATCAGACCTTATAGCAAAATACCCCAGTAACGTAACAAGTTACTTTTCCAGAGCAAACAGGTAAATGAAACAAGTTACTTTTAAAACTAATGCAGCCCAACACTGGTCATAATATGGACATTATGCTTAAGAAGCTAAAACATTTTTGGGCGCCATGGTGGCATACCAGTGTAATTCCCGCACCCGGTGTGCGCGGTTTGCAGGTTCCCCCTGTGTCTTCGTTGGTTTGGTGCTCTGGTTTCCCCTAGCACCCAATACTATCTTGTAAATGCTTGATCTGGTCCAATCTCGTCCGATCTTAGTGTGTGAATTCTCATTTCTCTATTCACCTTCAAAGCCCATAAACCAGGGGTAAGTTTACTTTGTGTATAAATCGTATCATATCGATTTGTCAGCATGCTGTTAGGTAAATAGAGGCTCATACATTGTTTTTAGCATGTTTCATTGACTCTGCAGGAAACAGAAAATACAATACTTCAAAAATACCAATGCATAATAGCTTAGATAAACTTTACCTGAAAGTTCCCCCTGGTGTGATCTGACTGTTGACACACCTTTCTCTCCACTTATTTAACATGACCCAGACACAGAGCTTCTTTAAGGTCAAAGCTTCCCATTTCTTCACTTCGGAATTGATATTTCAGAGGTAAAGATCAGATTCTTTTACTGTGCAGCAGTCAGACGGCACTGTCCGAAATGTCACGGCTCCAAAACACACTCACCTTTGTTGGATTTCAAAAGTTCACAGTCTCAGAACAGAGGCTACAACAATGTAAAGTTAACCCATTATGCCGAATTTTCACCACGGTGCAATTACGTTTGCCCCTGGCTGCTTCCATTGAGAGGAGAGAGAAGACAGCCCTCAGTGTATCTCGCTGCACACCGAGGTTGAAAAAGGTGATTTTCACAGATTTCCAACCACCACAAGCATTAGCCGCTGTAAGCTTAGCTTCATAATTCCTCTTTTAGACATTTATTTTCTCTAGTTTTTGGTTTGGCCCTTCTGAATAGTTTCTATATAAAGACTCCTCTGCCTTTGTTGTTGTCTTTATTGTCTATTGTAGTTTCAGAACAGTCCCGAAATCAATGTTTTTTTATCCCCAAACGGTCTCTAAAATGATCCTAGTCCCCAATCAGCGGCCGTAACTGGCCGATTGAAGACCAACAAGAGTGGGTGCACGGTGGCGCTCCACCCTGCTCTGAAAACCAGCCGATAATTTTTGCAGACAATTCAGACAGTTCAGTCTGGGACTGTGACATACACAGGGAATAAAGTGGAATAATAATGTAGTTTGTACTCTAATTTTATTTATTTATTTATTTGAACAGGGACAGTGTACAATATACATTAGCCTCAGAAAGGAGATGCATTGTACCAGGTTATAGCACTTGTGCTAATTTCCACCTGCAGTCCCTGGGACTATTGTACATGTTTTTAGTGGTAGGGGAAACCGGAGTACCCGGAGGAAACCTACGCAGACACGGGGAGAACATGCAAACTCCACACAGCAAGGCCCCGTCCAGGTGGGAATCGAACCCGGGACCTTCTAGCTGTGAAGCACGAACGCTAACCGCTGTGCTACCGTGCTGCCATAAGAGCGTGACATTGATGCAGCCTAAATGCTGAAGGCCGCGCGCAACGCTAATGTCAGGATGAAGAGAGAAAAGGAAAAGAAGAAGCGCTTGTTGCTGTGACCTCACACCTGTGTCGATCCCTTCTTTCTAAGCCACGCCCCCACGTCCTGGCCACGCAAGCACTGGCAAATCCTTTGTTTAAATGCAAGATGTCACACTCTTCTGCGCCAATGCTGTTGTTGCGCCAGGCGGAAGATCGGGCCCCATAGGTCACTAATGTTTTTCATAGATCACCCCTTCAACAAAAAGAACCAATTGCTTGAGAATTATAGTTGATTAAAGCCTGTTAGTATTTGGCAAAGCAGTGTTAGTGTTTTACAAAGCAGTGTATTAGCAAAGACGTCCAAATCACGCTAATTCAGCAAACAAAAGGGTTATTCTCAAATTTCTCAAGAATCCCTCATCAAAAGATTTAACCGTTTTTTAATCCTCTGATGCTGAACTTTAATTTGGCACCGACCTATTCTTCTGCACTTCTTCTTTCATTTATTACCATAACAGCGTTTCGGAAGACCGGTGGCTGCTTTCGCGGTTAGTGCTGTTGGATTGCATTTCAATAATCACGAGGAAAAATAGCTTTAGTATTCTCAAAAGTTTGGTCATGAACGTCATGCCACCTGTTTTCCATCCATTTTCTGAACGAGGCGTTTGGGGGGCGTCTGATGAATTATTTTCTATTGTGCAATGTACTTTATCACTCAATATTATAACAATTTCCAGCTCAGAGCGCGACCTATCAGGCACCCCATTACGCCGACACTTTACTTAAGCCCTCCCGTCTCCCAGACAAACACTATGATTTAACCTGCACGTTTACGAAGACAGACTCGTCATCATTCTCATCAAACCATCCATCTGCCGTGTGCGTCCAGTGTCTGGGACTGACTGAGAACTGTTTTTTTGCACTTTTCGCAGTGGAATTGTTCTTTTAATCAGACCAGTGGAGTTTTACGATAACCTTGCAGGATGCGGGAAGCCTCCTCACAAACGCAGGCCGTGATAGAGAGATATAGATTCAGATTGGATCTGTTGTACGACCAAAGCCGGGCTGTGACAGATACCATCAGTTTCTGATCATATGGAATATGTGTCGCAGAGTGAGAACTCTCTCCGTCCGAAGAGATATCAACTAAATAAACCGCCAGCTGTGGAACGGGCGTGTCCAGGAAAAAAAAACAGAACGTATAATATTTTTTCTTTCACTATTCTGTGGAAATAAACAACTCTAGCATGCGATACTAGTTTCAGCTACATGCACGCCGTCTATAGCCTGAAACTATAGCTCTCACAGACTTTGATCAAAGCTGCATTCTTTGAACCGACGCTCAAATATAACAGGTAAAATTGATTAACTGATCAGAAACTATTGCTACGAAAATTGATTTTGCACCACTTTTCAATATTATATTTTTCAATATTAATTTCAAAGAAAGTTTGTTTAATGATGTTTTTCAGTAAACGGTTTGATTAGCTTTATTTTGAACACAACACGCTTTTAAATCTTTTTTTTAAATCTTAATAATAAATAATCTTAGTTTAGTTGGCCACTTTGAAATAATATCGGCAATATCCTCGAGGTAAGGGGATAAAAATGAAACAACTCAAGGGGTAAGTGAGACAAAAAAGGTTGGGAACCACTGTCATAGAGCATTCAATAACTCATAGTCCTTGGTTTGGTTGAACACCTTCACCAGACTAGTTTTGATATTATTTCACCACTCAAATTGTCTTCACTGCATTGTCTTTCTTTTTGGGGCGGCACGGTAACGCAGCGGTTAGCGCTCCTGCTTCATAGCTAGAAGGTCCCGTGTTTGATTCCCACCTGGACGGGGCCTTTCTGTGTGGAGTGTGCATGTTCTCCCCGTGTCATGCTCTGAATTAGCACTCTGGTTTAGGCTAATTCTCTGGCCAGGTGTTTCTGACCATTAGCTTGGCTCCACATCTGGAGATGGGTCCCTCAGCGCCGGCCTACGCTGGCTGCCCACTGCTCCTACAGGTCGCCCCAGTGGCTTTGAGGATGGGTCAAATGCAGAGAACGAATTTCCCTATGAGGATTAATAGTAAAGTATGACTTAACCTAAAGATGCATTATACAACTTTTTATGCCGAAAGAAAAGTTGATATTTGTGCATATTTGACCTTGTAGAGACCCAGTGTCTCTACGACCCTCCAGAACCAATTGTTTTGTAGGTTTTCTGGTGAGAGACTGGGTCAGCAGTGAAAACCTTCCCTAACAATTGATCCTGGAGCGTCGTAAAGACCGCTGTGATGGAAAGTGAAGGCGCCATGCGGACCACTCATACAGTCTCTGGGTCACTATAAGGTTAAATACGCACAAATATCAACTTATTTTTTTTTACCACATAAAAAGCTGCATATTGCACCTTTAACTTACTTTTAGACTTTGTACAGCACAGATCAAATCCCTGGTGTTTTGTTTCTACTAAAATACCCTACCACCTTTTCCATAGTTAACTTCTCTACAAACGCACACTCTTCCTCCGTGCGCTCAAAGTTTAATTTGGACATTTATGAAGGTGAGCGATGTCAGTATCCCCTGAAACGAACTCTGTGGTTTTGCCGTGGCCATTTTACTGTGCACAGTAAAACACCTGTACATGTAATCCACACCATCTGAGGGCGCGGGTATCAGCGATCGTATTAAAAAAGGGAGACGGGAAGAACAAGCTGTTGGTTATCTTTATCACCGCATTGTTCTGCTCTTTTACTGCGTGGCAGCGGTCAGGTTTCACATAAAAAGGCCACGGGGTTTATAGAGACGATGAGATCTCTGAGGTGTGGATGGATACCGAGCGATGAATAAAAGGTTAGCGGCTGGAAGAGCAGGATTAAGCGCCTGTGCGTTCCATTGGGCACTTCCATCTGCCCCTCCTCCGTATACAGTTCTACTTTAGTTTCAGGTGTGTAGAACTATAAGGGTTATTTACCTTAGCCCGGTTTGTGACGCCTCATTTCCACAGGGGCAGTAGGGAACGAGGCGGAGTGGTTTGGGGGTGTTTCCACAAGGGTGAACTCCGGTCATTTGGGACAGCATAATATATTCTTGTACGAAAAGTGTACAGAGATGGACGATGTTTTTCTACATATCTGCATGTTTGAGAATTCCTGCTTATAATTAAATTAGAATTGGGCTGGAATTTCCTGGGGACTGAAAGTAATCACAATAGGCTCAATATTTATTGTCTGTTCATTTGGTCGCATTTTTAGCCCATTATTTTCCGCCTCAAAGAAAGTTCTGTTTTAGTGTTGTGGGATATTTGATTTTAAGATAAAGTACTACTCGAACAAAGCTTTATCATTTTCTAATCTCTAGAGTTAGGGTAGACCGGGGATATTTGTCACACTTTTTTTCTCTCGAGTTCTCTGCTCATCACCAGAAAAGTCAGACCTGCATTAAATGAAAGCTTGAAACCTTGACTTGAAATGGACCTCGCTTCCTTTCAAAACCGTCCAACACAAGAAAATCGATAATAAAGTGCCCCACGTGCGGGGCAGGTTGTCACAATGCTTGGGGTTGGTTGTTTGACGTTAACATAAAATCGTATACACTTTTGTAACATTTTTGCATTTTGAGATAAAATAAGTTTTGTTTGCAAAATGCACTATGAGTTATAAAATGGTCCAGACATATGGCCTCTATAAAAGCTAATGTTCAAAAAAAAGTGATCAGAAAAAACATATTAGACACAAAAGAAAAAAATAAATCCCATGTGAGTGTCCACTTTACCAACAGTGTAAGCTAGCTAACAAACGGGTTTAGTGTGTTAGCTCTAAAATGGCATAAATCAAAGCTAACGTCCGTGTCTTTTGTTTATGACACCAACAAAAGGAAAGCTCTCACTACAGAAATAACCCAGACATTAGCGCAGAGTTTGGGAAAAGGCATGCAAACGATCTCCTCATGTCTTCACTCCAAATGAGAAATGATTATTGAAAGAGAAGAAGAATACCAATACACATATTATACATCAGTACCTGTATCCAGCGCCCTCTAGTGTGGCTATAAAGAGCAATGTGACATTTTAGCCCGTGTGACAAATAGCCCCTGGTCTCACCTAGTTTGTGTGACATTAAAGAGCTACTAAAAACCCCTTCCAGAGCTTACTCCACCCACTCCCAAAATTCAAAAAACTCAGCCAAAGAGGCGTGGCGGGAGGCTTTGGGGGGACGCGGGGAGGGGGAGTGTGTGGGCGGTCTCTGCTCTGTTGACAGTCTCAGACCATGTGTGACCGGGACTGACTGACTCCCGTTATGCCGCATTTAGACAATGTTTGCGCCACTGCAGCCACCCGGACACTTCAGCCTCTCGCACCGGCTAGCTTCTCCGGACATGTGGCGCCACTTTCCCGGACACTGCAGCCTCTCGCACCGGCTAGCTTCTCCGGACATGTGGCGCCACTTTCCCGGACACTGCAGCCTCTCGTACCGGCTAGCTTCTCCGGACATGTGGCGCCACTTTCCCGGACACTTCAGCCTCTCGTACCGGCTAGCTTCTCCGGACATGTGGCGTCACTTTCCCGGACTCTCGAGCCCGTCGTACCGGCTACATGCCGAGCACACGTGGGGGACATTTGGCGCTTGTATCTCCCCGTTCCCCCTCCTGGCTTTAGCGGACACTCAGTCACACACTGCCCCGCTCTGAGCCTCCAAGGCAGGGGATGGCTAACCGCTGCCCCCGGTGTCTGTGAGCTCTCCCTGGGGGAGACTACAGTAAAAAGCCCTCAGCCCCGTCTCATAAGCACGGACAGCCCTGATTATCTCTGTCTGCCCGATACAGCTTTATCGTGTCTGTAGTTTCAACGTGAAAACATCCAGCCATGTCACTAAAGAAGTGAATCTGGGTATTTTGGGGAAACATTTGTCTTTATTTAGTAGGAGAGGTCGGGGGTGTGAGTGCTGTGGTTCACAGAGTGGAGCGGAGCCTGTAGGTCAAATCCCGTCTCGGGTCTTCTCTCCTCATCCTCCCGCTCCCTGGCCGCTCTGTGACAAGCATGTTGTGCACACGTCACAAAAGGGGAGGGGTCAGCTTTTATACCACAGCGGCAGATTTGGTGACGTATGATGGCTCTGTGACGTTTGATGGCACGTCATCAGCCAACCCCTAAATTCAAATGTAGTGAGTGCTGTTCAAACGTGAGGGGCGCTGAACAGACGGTTTTGTACACAAAAATTGGATTTTGAACAAGTTTGCACTAAAATGTCAAAATAATGATAAGGACATGTAGATAACTGTGTTAGTGACCCATATAGATAGTTTATCAGCAAAAAAAAGTTGATTAGGTGTTTAGTTGCTCTTTAAAAGGTCTTCAATCATTTCTATAGTAATAGTTTGTCGCAATATTTTCCTGCCTCAATATATCGAATTCCAAACGTTGTTATCGTGATAGGCCTGCCTGTGTACTGTTGTGTCACCGCCACCTTCGCAGTCTTGTGGGAATTTTTTTTATTAAAAAAATTAATAAATAAAAAAAAAAGGTTATTTTGAACCGTGATTTCATAAAATGTGAGTTATCCTTTTTAACACTAAGGTGCGTAGTGGTGTTTTCATCCTTAATGGAAAATATGTACGTTCATTGTTAATCTTCCTCCAACCCAGCATTTGGTGATACTATATACAGTATACAGACCCCGTAACCAAAGTTTTTTGAATATCGAACAATATTTAGGAGTTGCCCAGTGCTGCTGAAAATCTGAAAAGATGGTGCAGACTGACAGCCTCACTTCCATCAGTCTACCCCAGGGGCAGGGTAGCTTATCATCACCGAGTATGGCGTGAATGAATAATGACAACAGAGAGGTGCGTGTAAAGTGCAATACAAGTGTAAGCCAGTGAGTGTTAAAGGTGTTGTTCAACTCCCACAATGGTGAAAACATGAGCTTGAAGAACAGCATGGACGAGACGGCATCATTGCTACTGCTTATTTGGGAAATGGAAAGACTGGACTTCACGATGGAACCGCAGCTACCATAACACAGGCAGTGACAGAAAGCATACGTAGATGAGTGGGGATTGCGGAATCGCATCAAAGGCCTGTGCTTTGATACTACAGCTGCAAACACTGGAACAGAAGGTGGATTTTTTTTCAGAAGCGTTCCTGCAGTCTGATCCTAGTGAATGGGGATATCAGGAGACATACATTGAGTCAAAAGGTTGCTCAGTCTGTGAGGGCAGTCAATGAACTTGCTGAGCGTGGAGTTGCTTTGATGCAAGAGTTCAAGTATTTGCTCTAGTTGAAGATCACCGAAACAAACTCTCAGCACCTACAGAGTCTTTAGATATAGGTTTGAAGTGAGTTAGTGACACTGACACACTCTGACAATATCATATTTGTACTCTTGGAATGAACACCAAGAACTCGATGAACCGTACTGTTATATCAAAATACTGTAGAATGCTAGCCTGGCTAACGGCAGACTGCTGTGAGCGCTCGAATCATTTGGAACTGCACAGCACACTGGGGACCGTGGCCGAAATCTTCGCATGGATTTTGGGACCAATCACAGAACAAGGAGGGACGGTAAGACGATGACGCACTATTCGACATACGGAAGCTTGTAGTTTGTTTACGGATAAAAAAAAAAGTATATTTACGGATCCAACATGACGCCATCTTTCAATCAAGCTTTAGACCGTGATCTAAATAGTTTAGCTCGAAAGTTTACAGCGGGTACGTCATCGGATACGATGATACGATTGGCTATGGCTACGTGCAGACGCATGATAGACAATCGTAGCGCCCAATAAACGGCTATGGACAATCGTAAACCACACCTCTCCTACGAGAAAATGAATTGGTGTTCCCCAGACTAAATATCATTTGTGATTTTAGTCTGGCATTAACCAGGCTAGTAGAATACATAAATGTTAGATAATAAAGGAAATATGGATTGTACACGACTGTATCATCAGCACACTATAGTAATAGTGATAATAGTATAGTAACATGTACAATACATAACAATTCATGCAAGCTGTTTAATTGTCTAATTGTGAATTTTTTACATGAGCACTTTGCAGAAAAAAATAAAGAAAAATTCAGATAGATTGGGTTAGTTATCATTCACATCTGTTGATGTACGAACACTTCAAACAGTAAGTATAACGGTAAGTTATAGTTCTTAAATAGTAATAGTAAATAGTTTGTAAGTATGTAGCATTATCATAGTTGTTTCGTAATTAGTTGTTACGCAAGTGGTATTGCTCCATTTTGGGGAATGCATACAGTGCATACGTTTCAGTCATGTAAACCCATAATGTAAGTACTATCTTGTAAATGGTCATTTCGGCCATGGTCGGATGCTGCGGGTGTGTGGGGTCTATTTTGTTTTGCTGTTGTTTCCTTGTTGCTATTTTGTTCCTTTGTTGTTCCACTATGTTCTTTTGAGCAGAGTGTTTGCTGCTCAAATAAACAAATAAACTAAACTAAACAACCTATTGGCAACCTCTAAAACACAACAGAAGGTTGGTGAGTACATTTCGGACACTTTCTTTTTTAAGGACACCTTATAATGCCAAATCCTAATTGTTTTTGTGGGTTTTCGTGGGTTTTCAGTTCAACAACCCCGGTAACAACTCAATTAACAAAATGATTATGCATTTTTAGTTTGCGGAAGAATGCAAGCCAGGTCAAAGAAGAAAGTGTAAGAGAGAGTGACAAAAAGTAAAGACGTTCAACTGGTGGAGTGAAGACAGAATGAATATAAAGAGATGTTGAAGGAAGGAGTTATGCCCCAGCTACGTTTACTGGCATGGGCATGGTAAGTGCACGAGTCAACGCTCCAAAGATGAATGACAGGCGACACACAGGGAAATCAGCAGGTAGCAGCGAAACAGTAATCTCACCCCAGGATAAGGAAAATCCGCCGGAGTAAATACTTACTGAGCAAAGTGCCAATTTTCCCATGAGAAATGTGGAAATTCCGAAGTTAGCGTTCCATATCGCTAAAACAAAAGCCCTTTCTGAAAGCAAGGGACATGGTGGGTACTACTGGTTTGAGGGCTTCAGATCTTTAGGAGACACCTGACCCGTTTCAATCGGACTGTTGTGGGGCTGTGGTTCAAAGCTTTGAATGGAGGCATCGCAGAGTTGTGACTGAACGATGTGTGGAACTGTAACGAGTCAGGATTCCAAAATGGAGACGTGTCGCTTTGTAGGATCCCCATGTTTTGAGTTCACAGCAAATGAGGGACGAGAAGCAACGGCTTGACTTACACGAATGGTCCCGAGCGGCTCCCGACAACACCATCTTTAACCTCTTAACCCCCGCCTTAACCGAGCACATTTTCTCTTTTACCCAAATCAAAAACTTTCTTACAGCCTACAGTATAGGCCAGTGTAACGCCCCGTTTGAAAGGCTAAGACCTACAAAACGGATCTAAGATTTTTCCTCGTGTCGTATTTGTTGCCTTTTTGTCACGTTGTACTGCACTGGACTGGACTGGGGAAGACCTGTTTCGTCGCCGCGTAAACAGGACCCACGTCCATATGTTCTTCTCCTGGATGGACAAATGTGTTCAAGTTTGGACATTGCCCCAAGTTCAACAACGGAAAAAGATGAGACTCCAGTGTTTGATCAAACCTTGACTTGAACTCTGTGGCTTGACCTGCCGTCCACCGTGGAACAGGATGTGCCTCCGACCCTCGACCCCACAGTGGCACCTTGCACACATGAGACATGATAGCAGGTGGGGACAGTATCCTTTGAAAAGCAGAAAGCCTCCGAGAATCATTCTTGGCGGTAGAGCGCGTTGTGAACACATTTGGAATCGGGCGAACGAATAAAGGAACAAAGAAACATGACAGACAGAAGAGAGTAGAGACGGAAGCAAACAGACAGAAGAAGAGAAATGGAAATCAGTGCAGCTTTTGTGCAATAGTTGATGGGGATAGAAAAGATCCACATAATAAAAGGGGTGGATATGTTGGGGAACATGCAGAAAGTGTTTCCATCAGACGCACGTTGAGGTGATGATGGAAGTTTCCTATGCAAGTTTCCACGGTATTTTGACAGGGTATCGAAAGTTTACTTTGAAAGTCCGTGCCATTTCCCTGTCTAAAATAAGTGTATATCATCAATGCTCATGTAAAGACTCATTGTGAGACTAATTGTAAAATTATTCATTTCCTTACGTTTCATAAAAGATGAAAGATTTTTGGTAATTGAAACGTAAAGAAACAATATCCTTAAAAAGCAGAGGTTGGCCGATATATCGGGCTGATACAGTTACGATCAAAAGTTCAAGACCAGTTGAAAAATTGTCTTAACGTTCACATTTTGCATATTTGAATCTTAAGAAGGTTCCAAGTAGAACTTCAGTATGCAACAAGAAGGAATAGGAGTGAGACAATAAATAAATAAATAAAAATAAAGCTTAATAAAACTGAAAAGGTCAGTTTTGCACCAAAAGATGTTTTGACATTTTTAATGAAGCACACACTTTTACCAAACCTGCGTACACCAGTAAAACGGGAGTAAAGTGCCTGGTAGAAGAAAAAAGTCATGAATCGCTATCTTCATCTTCCTCCGGCGCAGTATCATCATGTGCATTTCTTCATGTGGTTTCTATGACGACGGCATGTGCATGATGCGCAAAATTACAGTTTCGAAACACAATCAAACCAGCGTCTTCCTCGGCGCATCATGTCGTCCACCGGTCTGTCTCACTAGAGCGTCTTCCCGTAAACATCTATACATCAGCCGCATCATTCTTTAGGATGCGGGGTTCAAAGCGTGGGGGAAAATGGTGGCTTGTGCTCCGGAAATGACAGTAGCTATGACTTTCACGGTCAGATAACGGAGTGATTCAGAAAGTGCCGATTTGAGGCCATTGATAAACTTACAACGCCTGTGTCACACTATGTCGATTCATTTGGACATTCTAATGGGCGTGCAAACAAAGGCCCTCTAACCCCTGCATGAAGCCCACTCCCAAGCCCTTACGTCCCGAGCCTAGGACGTCAACCCCCGCCCTCCTCCAGTGTTCGATTGTGTCCACTCTTTTGTACTACACTAGTTCCATCATGTCGGCATCTCCTGGGTGTGCTTGGCCTTTAAGACTATTTGTTAAAAGTGACCTATAAAGATTGTTTTTCGCTTTTTTCCCCCTCCTCCCCTCCATGCTGTAGCTTCCATCAGCTCTTAATCACACAAAGGTCTACAGAAGCTGCTCTGACCCTGGGCTTTCCCTTTGCCGATACGAGACTTTCTGTCATTGATGCATTGTTCCATTTACGTTGCTTTTAAATGCCTACCGGGTTGAATTAGTGTGTTCTTATACATTGTGTAACATACTGATTTTTCTTGTGTAATGTTCTGTTTTCTGCCCCTCCTGGAACCGCCACGTGATGGAGGGGTTTGAGCACCCGGAATGATCCTGGAGCTCTGTTGTCGAGGGCTTGGTGCCCCTGGTAGGGTCTCCCAGGGCAAACAGGTCCTAGGTGACGGGTCAGACACAGAGCGGTTCAGAAGCCCCTTATGAGAGACCAACAGGCCCGGTTAGAACCATGAGGCCGTCCTTCTGTGGACCCACCACCTGCAGGGGGCGCTATAGGGGCTGGTGCAATGTGATTTGGGCTGCCCACACGACCCGGCAACGGACAAGTGGAAGAAGATGGATGGATGGATAATGTTCTGTTTTAGCTTTATTCGCTTTTTTTGCTCTTTAAAGCAGTACTAAGTAACTCTTGCCCCTAGAGGCCATAAGCGCAACTGCAGGTGTTGTAGCAAGTTATTTAAATGTCTTGGAGAGTAAATACTACGCTGACAGAAAAGGCGACGGGAGAGAGGGATGTTGTACATCCAGTTATACAATGGAAATGTTTTTTTTCACTCAAACTTGGCTGTAAATACTGTTTAAAGTGGCGCTAGCCCGCAGCTAGCTTTGCCCGTTAGCTTCTTCTTTGTGGTTCTATTAGTGTGTATTGGTGGCTCCGACCTGGTGGCAGTCAAGTTGCAAGCATGGTTTTCTGGCCAGAGACACCAGGGGGAGATGAAAGACCCTCCAATCATCCCATGAACACTTGTATTACCCCCAGAGGGACTATGAAATGGATTTATTTAGGTAAACATGTGACTTAGTACTGCTTTAAGCTTTATTTTCCAGATAGTCTGGAAACTCTAATCCCTAAATTCCAAAGACCATGATTGAGGCAGATTCACCAGTTAGAGAGTGATGATACGCAACTCACAGAGTGAAGCAGTTTTCAGCTGTTTCTGAACCAGGCTCCGACGTAGTGTTTCGAAGCAATCTGCCTCAGAACGAGCGATACAAACTCCAGAGTGCCGGCTTTTTCACTACTGATCAACATTGTGGGTTTGTACATGACACTTCAGTCGCACACAGAGACGCGTTCACGTTTATCACGTGGACAATGAACGACAGAGGTTTTCAAGTCCAAAGATGTGCCCAGTGCTCCGGCAAAGACCGATTGAGGGTTTGGGAACTGTCTGCAAACCAAAACAAGTCATATTTATGAGAAATCGCTTCAGTCAGTCGGTGAATTGGCGCCGTCAATGGAGTTTACCGTCTCTGCAGTCGGGGCAAACCGCAAAGGGTATCATTATTTCACTCACGCTCGGCTTATCCGTCCCCTTCCACCTCACACTGACAGCGCTTTTTTTTGGGATGTCAGAACAGGTGCATTTGCCTTCGAACTATTGCTTTGCTTCCCTCCCTTTCGCACAAACCCCCCCGTGTTATCTGTACTCCAGCCCCGCTCCGAGGGACGACGCGCCGCGTGAGCCTGGCCTCCCAGCGTGAGCCTTTGGTCTGGCCTTTTTCCTCCCCATCGCCGCCCCCCCCCCAACCGGTTCGCACAATGGCCGCGTAAACCTCAGCGCATATTTTCTTCATATCTCTCTCCCTTGAATAGAGCTGCCCGCTTGCTTGCCTTTTTCCCACTTCATAAAAGAACCTCGGAGAAGGCCATTTTCATATCCGGCAATGTTCGCTCTATAATGTTGGCCCACTTATCCACAAGTAAAGCCGGCGGGAGGTTGAGTTACTCCTGCGCTACTGATCTACTCTCCCGAGCGCAGTGTGTGTAGAGCGGAGGAAGGGGGGGGTCATTACGGGTTACGTAGCGAGAGCGTTCGTTATCGCGAACCGCCGTGGGGAGCTGCGCCGGAGACCGTGAACCAGGTGGTGAAATGTGTGAGAAGTGATCCTGTGTGAAGCTGATGCTCAGTTCCAACAAGGGAGGCTCCAGGTTTCCAACCGGGTACTGTCAGGCCAACGGCGTGCCACCGTTACTCAGAGCTCAGTGGGATCTTTTTCAGGAGTGATGAGCGCAATGATGAAACCAGAATCGAATAACGGTCGAGGGTAAGTCGTTCTCTAACTGTGGTATGTGTACTCAGGGTCATCTGCAGTTTTACACTTTAGTGATTTTAGTGACTGTCGTATCCAGACCCTTGCTTGTGTGAAGAAGCCAAAATACTTACGGATACAAATTTTAAGTAAGAGTAACGTTACTTTGAAATAACAAGTAAAAAGTAGTGACCCGAACAATGACTCAAGTTTGAGTAAAAAAAGTACTTGGGAGAAAATGTTACCCGAGTACTGTGAGGAACTGTTTGAGCGAAAAGGTCTGATCTGAAACAAAACATAAATTCGTGTGGAATTTGTGATATTGACAAACAAAATTCCCAGAAAAGATACATACAAAATAAATCAGTCTACAGATCAAGACGCACGGGACAAACATCCCTTTTATTGATCAAAATGAAGCATTTGCCGCTAAAAAATAAAAAGTAAAAAGTAAGAATTATTGTTATGCATGAGTACAGATACTTTATTGTAATTTTAGTATAAGTAAAAAGTTAAATTACTCTAAGAAGTACAATTTCTTTAAAATGTCCAGCTCAGAGCGGTGGCAAAGTGAAGAGATGGGGACCACACCCAAAATAAACAGATCTATTTTAGATTCTACTTCTGTATTCCATTGCTCAATAAAGATTTAGGTGCAACAAAGCTTTGTTCTTCAATGCTTTGTTGCATTGAAGAACAAAGTTTTTTTTTTAGTGCTTTTACAACATACTCTGCGGTGGCAAAAACACAACATAAAGCTTTAAAGGTCCTATATCATGCAAAACCTTTTAACCATGTTGTAATGCTATTTCCTAATCACTAACGCCCCCAGAGGGGTTTTTGGCTTTATGCATGTCTGACTGGTTTTGACCATCTTACGTAAGATTGTAAAACCACCCCCATCCAGGAAGTGCCCGACGTCTGTTATGTAATGCAGAATGCAAGCTACTTTACAGCATGTGCGCCTTTCGGACGGATTTTAATTTATAAAACCATTGTATTATTTCTGTTGTAAGAATGAACTATTTCAGAGCAGCGAGAGGTCGAACAAAGTATTTTTTGTGCCGAAGTTGTGAAGTTCTTTTTTTTTCATACCCAACAATATTGTCTCGGCAAAAATGCGCGTTTGGCTGCGAGAGGTGATATTCAACCTTCCAGAAGAAGACGCCACTGGCCAGAAATGGGTGGAATTTCTCTTCGTGATTCAGCGACTAAGCCAGAATATGTTTGTCTGTGAGATTCACTTCACCAATGGAGGCTTGGCGAACCTTGGCCAGAACCAAAGTGGGTTGTCCGAGAGATTAACTCTTACAACGGTGCGATTCCGACAATAAAAAACATCCGATGGCAAGGCCGTGAGCAGTGAGTAAATGAAAACGCGAGCTAAATGGTAATGATAATGTGTGTAAGCAATTTATGAAGCTGTGTTGCATAACTTCACTTATTGCAGCGATAATTATATTTCTACCACTGGTAACTCGGAGAGAGGGGGCGGAGTTAACTGAATCCAAGCGTCTTGTTTTCCAGGTTGGAAAAATACCCCCAGAAAATACATATATTTCTCACAAAAATGAGTGCTCCACAGTTGTAGAGGTACAATATATCATATAAATGTCCTTAAATCTACACTATATCATATCAATTCTAAATGCCTTTGATATACGTTTATATCACTGAAAATCAACTGTTGTGAGTTTTTTCCCACGTTAAAGCCTCCTCAAAAAAACACACCTGCAGGGGCTTTGATCCGGTGACCTCCTTAATGCTGCGTTTACACATAAGCACGATGCGTTACGAATGCCACAAATCCACATTCGTGGCCAAGGATCACGAATTTGATGATTCGGGGTCGAGGTTTCACGCGCCGCCACTAACTGTTGCGACCTGTTACTACGCGTTACGATTAATGGCACGAATTATTACGCACGTCCACGAATATGCGTCCCGCGCTGCTGCGTGGTGTTGCGCGCTGCTGCGTGGTGTTGCGCGCTGCCACGGGCTGTTACGGGTCACTAGGAATATTCACGTTCTGTCCGAAATCTGTCAAGAATTGGGCAAAAGTGGAGTGATCTTCTGCCGCCGGGTTGGAGGCGGAGCAGAGGCCGTGCTCTCCCCGGAGTCATTGGGCTCGTCTGGCTCCAACTCCCGAACATCAGGTACGACCCAGGAGGAAGAAAGGTCAGAGGAAGACTTTCAGCACCCCGAGGTGCTGTCCGTGGCTTGGAGCGCGGATTGGCCGACTTTGTGACACTTTTCTTTGGCGTAGCTACTGCAGGTACGAACATTTACTTTGGGCGTAGCGTGTGTTTCTGTCAATTTTGAGCGTGAAAACAGTGATTCTGCTCCACGAATGCTCTACGAATGCTCTAGGAATGTTCTCACGCTGAATTACAAAGCGCCACTACTCCTCACGAAAGGACACGCTCCGTTACGACTCCACAAACAGAGGGTGATTCGTGACATTCGTGGAAGATTTTTTGACAGACAAAAACTTTCTCCACGAACGTCACGAATGTCACGAACTGATGCGTTCTGTTAAGAATCCCATTGAGACGCGTTAAGTCACGTCACGAACGTCACGAATGATGGAAAAATGACATTCGTAACGCATCGTGCTTATGTGTAAACGCAGCATAAGAGACGTTTTTACTACTTAAGGCCACTTTGGTGCCTTTTTTAATCTAGTAAACACCCTGAAGAAGACCACTTCTGGCTTGTCCATATTTTCTTCAATAAAGGACTTTTATTGAAAGTTATCCTCTCCTTTTTTCACAGGCTAATATTATTACTGATCCTTGAAGAGCACCTGCTCGTTTCAATTATCCTTCATGCTTAGTCTCCCTCTTTGGCACCCAAAACGCCAGCCCCCACTCCCATCTAGTAAATCATGCATAACTGAAGCTCAGAAATATCATTTTGAGTTATAATTTGAAATAATGACTACGTACAACTGTTCTTGTAAGCACCATCTCTCTAAGAGTGCCCTCCGCTGGCCACCGGGAGAATCATTCATGGTTTAGTAGACCATACAAGCCAGCGTTTTTAGCTAACAACATGCTAAGAAATCCATGGTACGTTTATACACGCAGATGGAGCGCAGAACTTCTAAAGTCAGGTCCAGGGATGCTTTTAGGGCTTTACAAATACAGAGGAGACTTGTCAGTTTGACATTTGTGAATTAAACTAAATACTACTCCAGGTATTCTTTTGATGAGGAAATAGCTTGATTAAAATAAGGATCCCCGTTTCCAAGAAGAGATATTTTATCCCAAAGTCCTTAAATCTATTACCAACTCCTTTCCAATTCATTGCAGACACATCTCACTGAGTCTGTCTGCGTAAGTATCTTATGTTTTTTAGTAATTTGCAAAAAACATTGACAGTCCTGGAGGAACACTAGGAGTCGGGGTAATTAAAAAGAAAGCTCTCGCTTTGGCAAACCTCCATGTTCGAAAACTGTTGTGAATGTGCTGTCATACAGAGGAATAACTAAAATGGCTCTACGTGCCGTTCCATTGCAGATTGCATCGGAAACTGTGAGGGTGTGTTGTTCTAACATGCAACATGTGTATTACAAGACGAGAGTAACCCACATGATTCGACACAGCTGCCCGGAGGACTGAAGGAAACGTCAAACAATGAACCCTCAGGTCAGTTATTATCTCTACCACCAAAACTAACCAAACATATCAGAATAAAAAGTAGACACACGGTTTATACGCCCATATTTTCTGTAAAAATACAAAATGATAAACAGTCGCAACATGTTTTATTAGTATGAAACTGTGATGTAACCAGAGTTAAATAAGTACTAAACCAGGACTAAATTAAGTCTAAATGAAGACTGATCCAGCAGGGGCTGAGCACAAACTCTGGGCTAAGCTAAGTCTGACATAGTCAAAGGCACTACATGATTTTCTTCTTGTAGTGGAACAAAATGTGCTTTAGTATTGTAGACTCAGACATTTGTCGGAGAAAAAAAAACATAATTTTAAAGTTGTTTTGATCCTTTTGTACTATGTTCCTTGTACTATTGTGAAATAAGAAATCTTATTGCATTGAGTTTGGGGGTGGGCTCATAAGCTTCTTGCTTTGGCCAACTCCTTTTGAGCAGTAAACATGCTTACTGCTTGTCACAGCCCTGGCCCGTGCTCTGGGGTTTTTGGGAGCGGGGGGCTTGCCTTCCCCTACGGTTGCTCCTCCCTCTTCCTTTTTGCCCGGGTGCGCTGGCCTCCTGCTCAGCTACTGTCTCCACAGTGTGGCGTGCTCGCTCTCTAGCTCCTCCTCCTCCAGCTACCCATCATCTGGCCGTAGTCCCTCCGGGGACCTCGCTTCATTTCGCACATTTGAGTTTAGTTAGACTCGGTTTGGTGTGGTTATGTTAACTATACCTTTTGTAAATAAATCTTCATTTTTGCACTTTTTACCCGGTTTCGTCTCCCATTGTTTCGTTGCGGCTCTGGGCCAGTCGTAACATGCTCAGATAAAACATTTCATGGGGGTGTCACTGAGGGATGAAGGAGTAGGACGCGTCTCCAAGAGCTCCGTCATCCTTAAAGCATTTCATGAGCATGCACGCTAGTTTTCTAGCCTGGCTAACGCCAGACTGCTGTGTGCTCCAATCCTTTCGAACTGCACAGCAGCCTGGGGACCGTGGCCGAAATCTCCGCATGGATTTGGGACCAATCACAGAACAAGGAGGGACGGTAAGACGATGACGCACTATTCGACATATGGATGCTTGTAGTTAGTTTACGGATTAAAAAAAAGTTTCTTTACGGATCCAACATGACGGCAGCAGACGCGATCTTTCAATCAAGCTTTAGACCGTGATCTAAATAGTTTCGCTCGAAAATGTACAGCGGATACGTCATCTGATACGATGATACGATTGGCTATGGCTACGTGCAGACGCATGATAGACGGACATTCTTAGTGCCCAATAAACGGCTATGGACAATCGTAAACCACACCTCACCTACGAGAAAATTAATTGGTCCCCAGACTAAATACCACTTGTGATTTTAGTCTGGCGTTAGTCAGGCTACTAGTTTTCTAGCATTTTTGTAAAACAAACCCAAAAAAGGGACCCTGAAAATTGACAAAACTTGCCTATAAACTTGTCCCTTTTAGGAACTGTGATGTTGCAAATCTGTTAGGAAAGTTATGAATGAGCTAACATTTTCATTTAGTGACTTTTTAATATCTTGTGAATGCAGAAGAACCATTACGGACACAGTGCTTCTCTCCACAGTTTTTAGTTCAGAAAGTCTCAGAGTGTCGTCGTCGTCGTATCAGCCTGGCCACATACAGACAGAGACATGTAGCGCTTGGTCCTGCCCCACCTCAAGGACATCACCGCCCCCCTCCTAGACCCGCTGCAGTTCGCCTACAGAGCCAACAGGGGGTGTGGACGACGCAGTGAACCTGGCCCTCCACTTCACCCTGGAGCATCTGGACTCCTCAGGAACCTGGACTTCAGCTCTGCCTTCAACACCATCCTCCCTGGACTGCTACGAGACAAGCTCTACCAGCTCAGCGTGCCCGACTCCCTCTGCAGGTGGATCACCGACTTCCTGACGGACCGGAGACAGCACGTGCGGCTGGGGAAGATCGTCTCGGACACTTGAACTACAAACACTGGAGCTCCCCAGGGCTGTGTACTTTCCCCCTGGCTCTTCTCCCTGTACACAAACTGCTGCACCCGCTGCTCTTACTGCTCATCTCGGACGGTGATGAGTCCGCCTACAGGAGAGAGGTGAACCGGCTGGCGTCCTGGGGCAGCCACAACAACCTGGAGCTGAACGCCCAGAAGACAGTGGAGATGATCGTGGACTTCAGGAAAGACACAGCCCCACCGCCCTGAGGAAACTTACGCTGCCAACCAGGATGCTGGTGCAGTTCTACACGGCCATCATCGAGTCCATCCTCACCTCCTCCATCACCGTGGGGTACACCGGCGCTACAGAACGGGACAAGTATTGACTGCAGCCATTCCGCGTGCTGCTGAGAAGGTGAGTGGCTGTGAGCTCCCATCTCTCGAGAACCTGTTCACCTCCAGGACCCGGAGGCATGTAGGTCGGATTAGGGCTGGGCGATATGGCCTAAAAGCTATATCATGATATGAAAAAATAAATATCACGATAACGATATATTTGACGATATAATTGACAATGGACGAATTACTTCAAAATCCCAGCCTCACGCCTATTGGGAAGATTTTTACAGCATAATTGTCTCGCAAATATGATCTACTCAAGCAGTTTACATCCTTCATTTCATTTTACTTTTTCAGCACGTGTGTCCGTGTTCTACAGTCACCGTTTATGCTGCTCTGATGGAGCAGAGCGTAACATAAATTATATTGTGTCCACAACGATATAAAAAATTAAAACGATATCAAAACATTATATCACAATATGCGATACGATATGGCCCAAATCGTATCACAATATGCGATACGATATGGCCCAACCCTAGGTCGGATCACTGCTGACCCTTCTCACCCCGGACACGGACTATTCACCCCTCTCCCCTCAGACAGGAGGTTACAATCTATCAAGACCCATAGATCCCGCCACTTGAACAGTTTTTTTCCCCACTGCCATCAGACTCATGAACCAAAAACAAGACCCATGACTTAGGCACAGACTCATGGATGTAATCTGCTCCGTTGCACGGTGGGGTGTGTCCAAACTTAGATCAGCTGCTGTCACTTTATCACTTCATCACTTTATCACTTATATGCCTACACATCTGTAAATACAAGCCTGCTGTTGTTCCATTTCAATTGTTGTCGTCTTACCATATTATTTATTTAATACTCTTAAACTATAGCCTTATAGTTGAAGTTGTATAGCTTATTTATATCTAGATTCTGTTATATGTTTTATGTTGCACGTCAGCACCGAGACAAATTCCTAGTTGGTGAACCTGTTCTTAAACCACATTTTTCAAATCTGTGATGCTATAATTTTTCCCCCTGTATCTAACTGCTGGTGGAGCACAGCCAGTAGCTTTCCTCCACCATCTGTCTGGCTGCCCTGCTGCAGCTCCTCTTCTCCCCCCAACGCATCCAGGTTAGCGCCATCTCAGGCAGAAATGTGTAAGGCACGGAACAGCTTCCATCATGACCGTTTAGGCAAATTATAATGAATTAACGTAGTTTAAAAATATCGATACTGTGGCCTCCTTATCGCTACGTGTATTGTCAAGAAATCCGCAATGATTTATTACCGTATTTTTTAGTACACCCTTGGTTTCAACTGTACAGTATTTACCTCAAAGTTCGTGTTCACATGTGATCGCTCCAGACGCAACAATGACCAGATGTTCCCTGAACTTATTCCTATAGGACAACCACATGAATTGCACATGCGCACTTCCCTGTTGTTACACTATGGTCACTGCTCTCTGTCGTGGTTAAATACAGTGAGAATGATACAGGAGGCACATGAAGAAGAAATCTTTACTATGCAGCAGAGAGGGAATGAGCGGCAGAAGAGAGATGTACCTTAAGGATCAGAGCCCTGTCATGCAGCGCATAGTCATTAAAAATAAGTTAAAAAAAAAAAAACAAAGAGGAAAGAAAGTGAGACTGGCTTGGCCCAAGGGCGGCGCCTTCACACTAGACCCACCTCGGCCTCAGAGTGCGATCGGAGCGGCTGTTTACACCGGCCAAAAGTGTTATGGCCTAATGGTGGCGGACCCAAAAAGTAGACTGAGAGAAAGTAGGTACAAGATTTATTTACAAATAATTGGGAAATGGCTGAAGATAGGTTGTGCGAGGTTGGGGTGACAGTGGTTCGGAGCAGGCCGTATGGAGGAGGTCGGAGTGGAGCAGGTAGGTAAGAGCTGGGGTTGGTGCTGGACGAGGCTGGTATCCGGTGTGGGCAGGTGAGTATTGGCAAGATGGTGGCTAACAGGCACGGAGATCTGACGAGGAGCAGGGAAAAACACTATTAGTCTCAACATAGAGTCACAAAAACCAGCTACTACTAAATAGGCCTGAAAAGTCTTCTCACAAAAGTAGACTGACGATCTGGCAGGGATGTGACGGAGAGCCCGTGCTTAAATACTGCATGTGATGAGTTGAATGGATTCAGGTGCGCCCATTAGCCAGCCAGGGAGGAGGAGCAGCCACACCCACCAGGGAACAGGAGGCGGAGCCCAAGGCCACGCCCCCCACAGCAGCAACAGACAGGACAGACAAAACACAAACTACAACGTAAAGTGCTGCGGTTGGATACACACTGACTCAAAAGTGCCGCCCTTGGGTTGAGAACCCCTTAGATCGACCTAACCAGAGCCTAAATGACCAAAATGTTTAGACTGGGTCAGGAATCTAAAGAGATCTTTCAAAGGTTTTATGGATGAGATCAGAGTGACGTTCTTGTCCTGTAACACCACTTCAAGAAACATCCTTTAACCCTCGTGTGATCCTTCAATTTTAAAGACCCTAATGTCAAAACATGTACACTTCAAAAAAGAGCCTGAAAATTACCACACATTCATATTTTTTTCTACTTCTTTTGACAAAAATCCTTCTGTGGCTTTTGGGCCATTTGGATGGGCTGGCTCAAAATGACCCAAGGACCACACGAGGGATAAAACTGCAAGAATGTTTGGCGGTCGAGTTTGAATTCCACATTCAACTTGAAAGGGTACAAATAACTCATATTTAATGATACCTGCCCATCCCAGTGCCCCTCCTCCATTGCTGGCGCTATAGTCGCTATAGTCCAGCCATGGGCCCATTCATCAGTCCATGCAGACCTTTAAAAAGTCTGTCTTTAGATCATTCCTGACCCAGTTTTAACACTTCAGCGTATTTGTCTTGATCAGTAGTCGGGTTTACATTTTTCTGTCACATTGGCGAAGTCTCTCAGCCCCGAACACCTCGTTCTTCTGGACACTTCATGTCGGTTACAGCTGCTGACAATGACAGTACTGGTGGATAATGTATGGCTGATGTTTGCCTGCTGTTTGCCACCTACTGGTTGCTGTGACCGTGTTTATGTCTGTTTGGTGAATACAAGCACGCGCAAGGAAATCTGCACGAATAAAGACAAAAAGTGTCCTTGTGATTTCCAATTTAAATTCCAAATTTGTTGTCCGATCAATTGCCCCCCCTCGGTCTTTATGCAAGAACGTGTTCTCACTTAAAAACATGCCTTTCATCCAGCCGTTGCGCCCGCCGGAGAATTACACCGAAACAAAATAATTATTCAAATGTCTCCTTTTTGTGAACATTTGCATGGGAGGCCAGTGCGCCGTGGACTTCACACGCACTAGACATTTTAATATTTAATTCCAATGAGCATTTGTTAACACGAGCACACTGACCAGACGTCAGCGTTGGGGCGTTTAAATCAATAGCTGCTGTGTAGGAACAAATGTCTTGCGATTAAATAGTGCAGAGTCTCTGAGCCTGGTTTAGTCCTGGTATTGGTGCATTTGGAAGGCACTGTCCTAATATATAGATGTTAACTTGACTCAATTCCTTCCCATTCAGGATGCACTCTGTTTTATTTAAAAAAAGGTTCTACGGCTACAATTGAAGCGGTGTGACCTATAGCTGCATATTCTCGGACCCGTAGAGGCAAACAAGTTTATGTACTACCGGTATCGAAAAAATGTAAGTATTGAAAGCAGGTACCAAAAAAATAAAATAAAAATAATAATCTAGGTGATATATGTGCGTGTCTGACCATGTAGTGACCCAGCGGCTGTATAGTGGTTAACATGGCGCCTTTACTTTCAATCAATCAATCATCCATCCATCCATTTTCCTCCACTTGTCCGTTGCCGGGTCGTGGGGGCAGCTGTTGGAGATGCCCAAATCACATTGCACCAGCCCCTATGGCTCCTCCTGTAGGTGGTGGGTCCACAGATGGACGGCCTCATGGTTCTAACCGGGCCTGTTGGTCTCTCATAAGGGGCTCAATCAATCAATCAAACGTTATTTACAAAGCATTTTTTCTACCGAAAGGTATCATAAAGTGCTTTACAGATTACAACATTTAAAAAACACGCCCGGCACCCCCTCCCATCCCTCCGAATATAAACAAATGTTACACACATACTCAAACTTTTACCCCACCGTCTACGCGCACACCCCCTCACTCACTAACTCACACACACACAGAATAAAATAAATAGATACATAAAGCGGGGTACAGATGGACTAGTGTGGAAACCCCATTTGAGGAGCCGTCTGCGCCGGGAGCAGCAGTCCAGATACAGGGAACTGATCCAAGAGAGACACCACACCTCCACCTGAGCACCCACAGGACAGAGACACCACACCTCCACCTGAGCACCCACAGGACAGAGACACCACACCTCCACATGAGCACCCACAGGACAGAGACACCACACCTCCACCTGAGCACCCACAGGACAGAGACACCACACCTCCACATGAGCACCCACAGGACAGCACCCACACAGCCACAGCCTACCAGTGGTCCCGAGCCAGAGGGCCCCTTCAGAAGAAACACTGGGAAAGCCGTGAGTCTTTCTGTTGACTTTAGGAATAACTAGGAGACCCCTGCCAGAGGAGTGAAGGGGCCGTGAAGGTTCATAAGGTAAAAGCAGTTCTGAAAGATAAGAAGGACCCAGACCATTAAGACATTTAAAAACCATTAAAAATTTAAAGTCTTTAAAGTGATCTCTAGGACGCGCCAGGATCAATCGTTTGGAAGGTTTTCACTGCTGACTGAAATGAATGTGGACTAAATGTGAACTTAAAGAAAGCCAAGCTGGGAATGTGCCTACTGAAACTCCTCAGGATGGAGGTCCGCTCTTACCTAATGTGAGATGAATGTGGTAACAACCGAACAGTGACTGTTTTAGGTAGTTTTATTTAAATGTCCTATATTATGCAAAATCGAGTTTTTGGAGCTTTTAATCATGTTGTTATGCTGTTTCCTTATCACAAACTCCCCCAGAGTGTTTTTTGGCTTAATTCACGCAGTTCTCAGTAATCCTCCTGAATCCTGCTCTCTGGGCAGCTGCTCCGCCCTCTCCTGGAAAATGACTGCGTTGTTCCGTTGTGTCGTCAGAAAGGAACGGAAGTGCTCGACGTCTGTAATGTAATGCCTCTGGCCTGATTTAAATTTGTAAAACAGCTTTTTCATTATTTTTGTCGTAATAAAAAAATAAATAAAAAAAGGAAGTGTCTAACACGTCCGCGCTGCCCCTGCAGAGAAAACAAACACACCCCCTGAGCGTCTGAACAGATGTCATGTTTACACCGAAAGCTGTGAAGAAGGAGCTCTTTCTAAGCTACTCTGGAGTCTGGACACCTGTTCTTTTTTCTTACCTCACTTTCATAATGTCACGTTTGGCTGCGAGAGGTGCAGGAATTTATTCAACCTTCCTAAAGAAGCTGGAATTTCTCTCCGGGATTCAGTGACTGTCAGCCAAAATAGTGTTTGTCCATAGTGCTAGTGGTACAATATTTCATTAAATGCCTATACTTTACTTTGGAATGGCTAAAATAGCATGATACAGATCCTTTAAGGTCATTTTCCGGGCTGACCACCCGGTGGTGTCGCAGCACCCTTAATAATGTAAAATAACAGTTTCCCAAATTAAAGTTGCCCGACACAAAACTGCATTTGAAAGCTCAGAATCCGCAGAGGTTAGTCAGTGAGCGTTACCTAAGCACGAGACTGACATTAATGCAGGGGTTTTGAAAGTGATTGAGAGTCCTTTTCAGGTTTAGGGGAGGGTCACAGAAGACATTTCGTAGCTTTTACTGCCAAGGATTACAAAATGTTGACACAAAATGGGACTTAATTGATCTCACAGTGGAGAAATTCACTTGTTACATCAGCTCTCAAGAACACTAAGGGGGTGCAAGTAGTCAGGAAAATGTGCAATCAAAGAAATGTGCAAACAAATATTAGTAAACTACAATAAATAAAATAAATAGAAAGATAGGCTATACATAAGAACAATTAGAACAGTTTCAACGTTGGTAGTGCAAAGTATACAGTCAGAGTCTACTAAACTAAACTAAACTACATTGAAAGTGAAACATCAGCATCACTGCAAGCCCCACACAGACAAACCTCTGTCTGCACAAAGCATCATCGCCACATCCACAGCAGCCCGCCAGAGCACGGCCCACGCCTCACATGATCACTGTCCCGACTGCATTACCTTACCCTCACACAAGCAGTATAATCCATGCATTGGCGCCTGACCTTTACAGATCTTCATCAGACGAGGGCATCCTCCTCAAATCTGTGCATGAAAACTCCATCCCAGAACGCCTCCTTTGCGTGACTCGAGAAGAGAAGCGCAGAAGTGCTCCCTGTCACTGTTGTTTGAGGATCACTGGGGTCTTGGTTTCAACACTTTATGCCCCCCCCCCCCCCCCCCCGTAGCCTTTGTCTTGTTTATTTCTGCAGCAGACTTGTTTTTAGGCCTTGTTCACATGGTTCAGGCCTTGGTTGGTCTATGCCAGGGGTAGGCAAGTTTGCTTGGTGAAGGGCCGTTTTTCTTCATCGTCAAAAGTCTAAGGGCCGAACCCCCAATTGTAGCCCGAAGTAAAGCACTTGAAATGAATTGGGTGTTTTGCTAAGACATGTTAAAGGAATTGACAGTATTTTTCACATTTTTTGAGTACTTTAACAGGCATTTGATCTGTGATTTCTTTAATGTTATTTCTCAATATCATCTTGAGGGCCAGAGGTTTGATGGTGGAGGGCCGGATTTGGCCCCCGAGCCTGACGTTGCCTACCACTGGTCTATGCCCTGACTCACTGCTGTACATGTGGTTTAGCTCTTGGCTCGATATGGCTAAATATTTACCAAAAATTATAAACAGTATTCAAAATACACAATTTAGTGCAATGTACAATAAAGTTGAGCCGAGTAAGTCATTGTGTGTGTGGCCCTCTGACTCAATTCAGGTTTCTCATGTGGCCCCTAAATTATTAAAACTTACTTTCCAAGCCTTAAGGTTTCTTCCACAAAATGCAACCGCAAGCCACCCCTGTGGGCGCTCGACAGGTGTGCCCCATTTCACCCCTTTTCTTATTTCCCCTGCGCCCTTGTGGCTTCTCCCCCACATGAAAGACTTCCGTGCTCACCCCATCCGTCAGATCCTTCCGCTCTCCTTTCTCCTCCCGTGGCCCCGGACGATCCCTCAGGCCCCGGGAGATGGCCGCGGATAACAGGTGGAGCCGGTGCCTTTGCAGGCGGGGTCAAGTTTCTATCGGGGGCCGTAATGCAAGAAGAACACAGGCTTCACCCGGGGCGGCCATAAAAAGCAAAGAAAAAAAAAAGCAAACAATAAGCCAGGTGTGAGAGAGCGGCGAGGGGATACATAGGCCAGCGTGATAGCAATCCAACTAGCACAGACTTAAAGGTCCAATATTACGCTTTATTCAGGCTTTAAAACACTTTTTAATCTATTTTTTATGGCAAAGGTAGAGATGTAGGAAAAAAAAACAATCATAAGCGTGACCTATCTGCGTCTCTCACATAAATCAGACGTTTCAGCTCATTTCGGCTACTTTACCCACCTTCACTCCAGCTACGGTATGAGGTAAGCATGTTCCAATCAAATATTTACTGATAAATCCTAAATCCTAAGGTGTTATTACGCCTTACAATATAGTACCACCTTTTTATCCGCTTAGTAAAATCGACACGTTTAATTTTGTGTAAGTAGAATTGGATCGTGTAAAAGGCTCACGTGACGTGGCCACATAGAGGAGAGGAAGGGAGGCTAAATGCTAACAACATCTTTGGTCTCTGTGCGTGACTGAGCGCAGACAGGCAAGGCAAGGCAACTTTATTTATACCGCGCATTTCATACACAAGGCAACTCAATGCGCCTAAGAACATAATAAGAACATATCTCAGTATGGAAAAACGGTGGCCTATTCCTTCAAGCACAAAACACATTTTATGTGACGTAAAAGCTGTTAATGTTAAGATTTGAAGTCTAATTGAAAGTCTTTACAGATGAAGTATGCAGGATTGCTCGTAGAGGAAAGATATATTATAAGGTTATATTATGCATATTTATTTATTTATAACTGTAAAGTATCCCTTTAATATAAATCTACTAAATGGATAACTTCATAAAGAGTGATTGGACTGAATGCAGTGCCCTTGATGTGCCATATGTGACCCTCTCCATTTCATGAAAGCTACTAGTTTCTTTCGGGCCTTTGTTTATTCTGGCAGATCTGATTCAAACCGACCGACAAACACTTCAAAAGCGACAGAGAATATATTAAAAAACACGGAGACCTTGAGAGTAGTCATCTTAACATCCTTTTGCTCTCTCTTCAACAGTGATATTTCACAGGATAATATTCTATAAATGACCTCAGCATAGTTGCGAATTTTCTGAGGGGAGAGCGTACGATTTATATGTCGGGTTGGGCCGCGGTTACCGCAATTACGCTCAAGATTAGCCTCCGAAGCGTTTCCCCTCGTTTGACACTTTTTGTGATGACTACAATTGTACTTCACTTTTGGAAATGGGCGCAGGATGTGACAGAACAAGAGGCCGACATTTGCAGACATACTCTCTCTCTCCGGGATTAAAAGCCATTCAGTGGTAATGTGCCAAAGCTAAAGCCTTATGTGAAAAAGCACTGAATTTGAATTAAACGTAAAAATGTAAATTTCTTTGAAGATAATGTCACTCACTGACATTTTTGCTCCAAATTATGTTCAACTGCAGGTTTTGGTGTAAGTTTTGATACATTTTTGGGGTGTCCAGTCTTTGCACTTATCTAAATTGTCACTATTAAACGTGCACCCAAAGCCAATATACAACCCCGGCTCATGAGGCCCCAACAAAAGAGGAGCAGGATGCAGGATAGGAGTTTTTAACCCTCAAAGGGGATTTTATTTTATTTTAAAAGGTTGCTGTAATCAGTACACATGGATCATATGCTGTAGTTGCAGTGGGTGTAGTGCGAATGAGAATCAGTAGGACAACGTGTGTGTGGTGGGAGTATGGCGTTGAAGTGTGTGCAGATCATCTCCCTGGATAATGTTAGCGTATCATCGAGCTCTAAAGTAAAAAACCTTGGAGTTCTGTTTGACCAGGACCTCTATTTTAAAACGCATATAAACCAGGCTTGTAAAATTGCGTTCTTTCACCTGCGCAACATTGCTAAAATACGAAACATTCTACCTAAGAGTGATGCAGAAAAACTTATTCATGCATTTGTTTCCTCAAGGCTGGACTACTGCAACTGCCTGCTAGCAGCGTGTCCTAAAAGTTCCCTAAAAAGTTTTCAACTAGTTCAAAATGCAGCTGCAAGATTGTTAACGCGTACAAAGAGAAGAGAACACATTACACCTGTGCTAAAGTCTCTCCATTGGCTTCCTGTTGAGTTTAGAATCAAATTTAAAATCCTGCTCCTCACATTTAAAACCATAAAGGGTTTGGCTCCGCTTTATCTCCAAGACGTTATCGTTCCATATCGGCCAACCAGAGCACTCCGCTCTCAAAACTCAGGGTCTCCAAAATCACTGTAGGAGGAAGAGCCTTTAGCTACCAAGCTCCGGTTTTATGGAATAAACTCCCAGCTCACGTTAAAGAAGCAGACACAGTCCCTACATTTAAGACTAGGCTCAAAACTTACCTCTTCGAATGAGCTTATGATCAGGTCAGTTAGGTAAAGCTCTAACCCACAGCCTGAAGTAAAGCTGCTTTAGGAGAAACTCTGCTGTGGGAAGTACGGTACACTGAGCGCTATCCTCTTCTTCTTCTTACTGCAACCTTTGTCTTACTATGATACAATATTTATTTCATCTGTAGTCTGTTCATTACTATTCACATGGTGTCTCCTGTCCCACTCCCCCTTGGGAGTGCCTGTCTAGATCGAACGGAGGGACCCGGCTGAACGGAGGGACCCGGCTGAACGGAGGGACCCGGCTGAACGGAGGAACCCTGCCTACTGACAACAAGGACTGGACGGTCTGTGATCTTGGCCCGTCTACTGAGGGACTCCTTCGGCCCTGGGTCTCTATAGCCTGTCCGTCCATGGGAGTGGATCTCTCCTTCTGTGGTTCTCCTCAAGGTTTCTCGTTTCTCCCACTGGGTTTTTGAGTTTTTCCTTGCCGGGCTGGAGAGTCTAAGGACAGGGGACACCCGAGCTGCTCGTCGCCACCCACTGCTCGTCGCCACCCACTGCTGACGCTTATTTGGACATTATGTTTGCCTGGATATTTGATTCACCGGAACTTTACATTGTCTTATTTACTGTTCTGTTTTATTGCCTTAATGTTTGTTACAGCCCTATGAGGCAACTCCTGTTGTGATATTGGGCTATACAAAACCATTGATTGATTGATTGATTGATAGAAAGATACATGGCTGGCGTGGTTCAGCAGCCGAGACAAGTTGATGTGTGCCCGGAAAAAGAAGAATAACTTTATTTATAAAGCGCCTTCCACAGGCATGGTCACAAAGCGCTTTACATGAGGAAACCTACGCAGGAGCCGACACAGGAAGAGGGCAGCCACTCGACCGCCGCCATCTTTAAAGGGCCGTGCCTCAACGCCAGTCTGATGAACACAAGAGTTTTCAACTTTAGACTTTATTGTCCCCCAGGTGGAAGTTCTTCTTTCACATAGACAGTGCATGTTTGACAATAGGACGGACAGAACAACAGAACAAATGTGAAGGCGGGTGGGATCAGGCTTCTTTTAAAACGAGTCTTCCCTCACTTCCCTGCACAATGCCCGCTGGCTGCTCTGCCTTATGACCACAACTCTGGAGGCCGCCATTGCTGTAGTACCTCCATATAGCCGCTAGTCTCCCATTGAAAATCATTGGACTTTAGACACGTTAAAAACAACTTTAACGCCTGGTTTCTAATTTTTAAACACTTTCTGCGGCTACATATTCCTCCTGAGATAACGCCGGGTTAGTCACAATTAAAGGAACCAGGCTGGTTTTCGAAAGAAACCTTTTTAAATCTCGTATTAATGAGGGTCGGACTGTTAGCATTGGAGCTGCGCGAGCTACACGTCACGCAAGGGCCGAGTCTACAGTGAAGATCCCGCCCTTATGCCCTTTTTAGGAACATGCTTCGTCAAAGCTGGGGAGGAGGAGTCTGTAACTCCGCCATGATTTCCCCCTCGAACGTGGTCATTGTGGTAAAACGGGGAGGAGTGAGGAGGAGCTGTCTATTCTTTTTAACAGTCTAATCTCCTGCACCATCCTCCTGAGGGCAGAGGGGTAAGGTGAACATGTAGGGCAGTGTGTGGAGTCCTGTTCTATGGAGAGTGCAATTTGTTGAAGAATAATTAACAAAGATGGCGGGCCCGGAGCGTGCATGCATGGGGCGCGAACACCCCCGCTCACAGGTGGGGGAGAGGATGAGGGCTTACGCGAGGGCGTCCCACACGGCCTTGATAGGGGAAATCGGAGCACCTAGAGGTAACCCACCCAGACATGTGGAACTTATAAATTGCTCATAGAAAGGCCTTAGAAAGTATAGGACCTTGACAGTGTGCAGCTTCCATAGGTGAAAAGCAAAGGACATCTTTCCCGACAGAATTTACACTACAACTTTCATATAATGATGCCTCGTAACCGCGCACGACCTCATCAATCTCCCCCGCGCCCCACAATCACAGACAAAAGTTTACTCCATCATTTCGGCTTCATTATTTTGCTCAAAAACAAAGCTATCACAACAGTCTCGCCACCTGCCGTGATGCAAGCGCTCTCACTCCCGCCTTTACACCTCCCCAGCACCCGGGCGCCATGTAATATTGATACGCGCTGTCGTCTCTCCAAAGGTGTGGCCGCCGGCGTGTCGAGCTCGCCTTGATTCATATTCATAGCCCGCGGCAATTACTGCGACAATGAGAAAGCTGCTTACAGAAGCCACCTATAGAGTTGATGGGAACAGCGGCGCGCTTTGCTAACAGAGCTATTACGATTGATGGGGTGGACTCAATTCTAGGCATTTTGTCCGAGTGGGGCCGGTTTAGTGGAATTATGTGGAAGGTACGACATAAATAAACCGAGTTCACCTTCACCATATTAACCCGTTGTCACAGCCTTGCTTTTGTGTGTGTCTGTATTTTGCATTTTTATTATTTTTGTATATCTCCTATATTTTTCATCCAAATATACTTCCATTGAAATCATTTTTTTTCGATCTGCTATCATGAAAGGCATTAAAAAAAAAAAACATATTTCTTAACCCATCAGGATTCAAAGCCCTGACATACATATCTTTCTTGTTATTATTATCTTGTTTAGTTTTGAATAAAATTGTTCTTGGTTTCAATACTCAACAACTCAGCATAGTTGTCGGTGGGTTTTTGAATAGTCAGTGATATGGTAATATTACGTGTACGTTTTTCCGTGATGGTCACGCGGCGCAGTGGTTAGCGCTCGTGCTTCACAGCTTAAAGGTAATGGATTCGTTCCCTGGATGGGGCCTTTCTGTGTGGAGTTAGCGTGATCTCCCCTGCGTTGGATTCCTCCGGTTTCCCCTACCACTAAAAACATGCACAATAAGCCAGAATAAATGGCAGTTGGTGGTGGTTGAAGGGGCCAATGGCACAGATTAGCAACCTCGCTTTCAATCAATCAATGGTTTTGCATATCTCAACATCACATCAATCAATGGTTTTGCATATCTCAACATCACATCAATCAATGGTTTTGCATATCTCAACATCACATCAATCAATGGTTTTGCATATCTCAACATCACAACAATCGATGGTTTTGCATATCTCAACATCACATCAATCAATGGTTTTGCATATCTCAACATCACATCAATCAATGGTTTTGCATATCTCAACATCACAACAATCGATGGTTTTGCATATCTCAACATCACATCAATCAATGGTTTTGCATATCTCAACATCACAACAATCAATGGTTTTGCATATCTCAACATCACAACAATCAATGGTTTTGCATATCTCAATATCACAACAGGAGTTGCCTCATAGGGCTGCACCGAAAATTAAGGCAATAAAACAGAGCAGTAAAAAGGACAATGTAAAGTTCAGGCAAATGAAGTATCCCGACAAAGTCAAATAAGTGTCAGCAGCTGGTGCACGGGTGTCCCCCGTCCTTAGACTCTCCAGCACGGTGAGGAAAAACTCAAAAACCCGGCGGGAGAAACGAGAAACCTTGGGGAGAACCACAGAAGGAGAGATCCACTCCCATGGACGGACAGGCTGTAGAGACCCAGGGCCGATGGAGTCCCTAAGAGGACGGCCGAGATCGCAGAACGTCCAGTCCTTGTTGTAGCTGCAGTTCTTCTTGTCCAATCCCTGTAGGCAGAGTTCCTCCATTCGGCAGGGATCCTCTGTTCGAGGCCGGGTTCCTCTGTTTGATCTGAGACCGGTACTCCCCCAAGGGGGAGTGGGACAGGAGACACAATGTGAATAGTAATGAACATACTTTAGATAAAAATATATATTGTATCATAATAAGACAAAGTTTGCAGTAAGAAGAAGAAGAGGATAGCACTTCCCACAGCAGTGTTTCTTCTAAGGCAGCTTTACTTCAGGCTGTGGGTTAGAGCTTTACCTAACTGACCTGATCATAAGCTCATTCGAAGAGGTACGTTTTGAGCCTAGTCTTAAATGTAGAGACTTTGTCTGCTTCGGTAACGTGAGCTGAGAGCTTGGTAGCTAAAGGCTCTTCCTCCTACAACGATTTTGGAGACTCGAGGAATCACTATCCTTGAGTTTTGAGAGCGGAGGGCTCTGGTTGGCCGATATTGTACGATAGCGTCTTGGACATAAATCAGAGCCAAACCCTTTATGGCTTTAAATGTGAGGAGCAGGATTTAAATTTGATTCTAAACTCAACAGGAAGCCAATGGAGAGACTTTAGTAATGTGTTCTCTTCTCTTAGTCCGCGTTAAAAATCTTGCCGCTGCATTTTGAACTAATTGAAAACTTTTCAGAGAACATTTAGGACACGCTGCTAGCAGGCAGTTACAGTAGTCCAGCCTTGATGAAACAATTGCATGAATGACTTTTTCTGCATCACTCTTAGGTAAGATGTTTCGTATTTTAGCAATGTTGCGCAGGTAAAAGAACGCTGTTTCACACGCCTGGTTTATATGTGTTTTAAAAGAGAGGTCTTGGTCAAACAGGACTCCAAGTTTGTTTACTGTAGAGCTCGTCGATACACCAACATTATCCAGGGAGATGATCTGCTCAGATAAAGACTCTCTCCGTTTTTCAGGCCCTAGTATAATAACCTCGGTTTGATCAGGGTTAAGAAGGAGGTAATTCACAGTCATCCAGGTCTTAGCCTATCGAATGCATCTGTCTGACCTGGTTTCATTGATAAGTAGCTGAGTGTCGTCCGCATAACAGTGAACATTTCTATTGTGATTTCACATTATGTTACTTAATGGAAGCATGTACAATATAAATAAAATTGGCCCGAGCACTGAACCCTGTGGCACACCTTGGCCCAGAGACGGATGTGGGCAGTCCTTTCACCACTGACTATGGAGTGAATGAATAATAACTACAGTGTGGCGCTTTGGCTTTGAGATTTGGCTTCGAGAGTAACACAGGCTTGAAAAGCGCAATGCAAGTATAAGCCATTATTATATTATTATTATTAGGCCCGAGCTGACCTGGCAGGTCTCGGGCCTCTTGTAATTGTACAAGCAGTGCGTGGAGCGCACTGAAGAAAGACGTGCGCGTAGCGCACGTCCCACGGGAAAAGAGAAAGAAACAGAAACAGACTCAAGAAAAAGAGCGCGGAGCGCTCCCCATGTAAGAGACAGTAATCAGGGGGCTCCCGGCACCAACACCTGTCCGATGATATAGGCGTGTGCCGCGAAAGCGGCACATTTGTTGCTGCTTTAAAAAAAAAAAAGAGGTGAAAACCACAGTGGAGGCGCAACATGGACAAGAAAGTGGTCGATGACGAGCGAAGCTCGTCATCGACCATGGCCACTCACCAAAACACTGATACAGTGACTCGGGGCATCGAGCCCTATCCGATGATATAAGGTTGGCCGCCGGAGGCGGCGCTATATTGTTATTGTATGAGTTTTTCTTTTTCTTCTCCCCCCAAAACGCCAGTTTCGGCACTTTCCCACCGACGAAAAGTCCTGAATTTTTGCACAAAATTCAATTAGGTGAAAAAAAAAAACTAAAATTAAAAAAAAAAAAAAAATGGCGCGTCAGCGCCCCCTGGAAAATCAAGTTTACATTGCGCCCTATGACAAGACCCGAAAAACCCGAAAATTTTAGTTCGTCGTAGACGGAAAAAATTCGGCACAGTTATTGGTCACGTGAAGCCCAACAAAAAAACACATTACGCGGTTGCTAGGCAACCAACAGTATGGCGGCCATATTGGCCCGAAGAGGGAATTGGCGCCGAAGGCGCATTTTCATGCCCACGCATTTGAACGAACTCGTCCTAGGCCGTTGAACGCAGCGACTCCCCGTTCGCTCCAGATCATCTCCACATGTGGGACATCAAAAGTTATTAAAAACTTTTTAATAGGATTTTTGGTTTTGCCGTGGCAACGCCATGAATTCCGCGTCCGTTTTCGCCGCTCGCCGCCGTGTTCAAACAGTCATAACTCGCACATACTTTGGCCGATTTGAGCGAAACTTGAACCGTTGGTTGAGTCGTCGACCCGGATGTTTTGATATAGGAATTTTGAAAATTTCCGCAATAGCGCCCCCTGCAGAGCACAAAATAAAAATGAATGGAGCCAAAAATTAAACTTTGTCGTAGATGCATGAAATTTGGCACAGACATCCGTCACGTGATCCCGAACAAAAAATATATTGATGCCCCGCCCCTTTTCCTACCGTGTTGCCATGGCAATGACCCAATGTCAACTTTGCCGCAGCCAAACCAAAAGTGGTACACGCGTGCGTCATGACTGTCCGAACAAAAAAGTACATTACACGGTTGCTAGGCGACCAACAGGAGGTCGGCCATTTTGGGAAAAATAAGCGCCGAAGGCGCCATTTCTTTTGCCAGCTCTTTTATAAACTCCACCGAGGGTGGCAGCGAAATTATAAGCAGGTAGGGCGCGGCAGCGCCCCCCGGTTATTGTACATTACATGGTTGCTAGGTGACCAACAGGAGGTCGGCCATTTTGGGACAATCGGCGCCGAAGGCGCCATTTCTTGCCTATGCTCTTTTATAAACTCCACCGAGGGTGGCAGCGACATTATAAGCAGGTAGGGCGCGGCAGCGCCTCCCGGTTATTGCGGCGGCGTGCGGGAACCGGCGTCAACCGGCCACCGCGGCCCGCGAGGGCCTCCCAATGCCGCTTGCGGCTTTAATTATTATTATTATTATCATCCAGCGGGTAAGTTGTCACCGCAAACAAAGATGGCAAGATTTTGGTACAGCTTTTTCAGGGGCGAGTCCAGACTTTTTTTTATCCACGTGACCCGGGGTTGGCACGCTGTCTCTGAGAAAAGAAATAGACATATTTGTAATATAGTGGCATCTCGGTCACCAGGACAACAGTTGCGCCGTCGGTAGAGCATCTCGTCTCATGATCGGAAGGTCCGGGGTTCGGAACTCAGCTCCTAAAAAGGTGCACACTGTCATTGTGTCCTTGGGCAAGACACTTCACCCACCTTGCCTCCAGTGTCTGCGTACATTGGTGAATGGGTGACTGGTTCCTTTCCTGTAAAGCGCTTTGGGCCTGAAGAAGGTAGAACAGCGCTGTATAAGTTGAGACCATTTACCTTTCATGTTGCACACGCAAATTAAACAAGTCAATATTTGTGAATGAATAAGCACGGGGAGAACGGCCAAATATCTGGCTCGCAAGCGGACAAAACATCACGAAATAAGCGTCGCAAAGGGTACGTTTTTCTTTCCACTCTGATGTTAAAACCAACATGTGAAGGGAGAAAACTAGCTGAAACATTGTCCAATGCGTGAAAAATCAATGTTTTCACCTGCCCTGTCTCGCCTTAAAAGCTCAAATGATATTATCAAAGTGGCTTCTTTACCAAAAAAATAAAAAATAAAATCTATATTAATGTCTTTTTTGCAAATTGCCCTTTGAAACGAATGCATCACAAAAACTGGACTCCCGGTAAAGAGCCATAAATCCCATCTGCGGGTAGAGATGGGGTGTGGGATAACAGGTTGCCATATGCCGAGAAGCACAGAGCAGATGTAGCCGGAAAGTGCAAAAAACTTGGGCTAAATGTGTCACCTGAATTAATCTTGGTCGGGATTTTTTTTGGAAGAGGTCACGAGCCATATGGTAGCAAATCAACACAGGGAAAAAAAAGACTAATAAGGCCTTTCTGTGTGGAGTTGCATGTTCTCCCGGTTGCCTCCTTATCAACAAAAATGCATAGTAGGTGAATTCTCCATCTCCTGACCTCGAAGCTCAAAATATGCCCTAAAGAAAGGTCCCCAGGGTCGCCCACTGCTCCTGAAAGGCTTTGCCCCGCGGCGCTGAAGGATGGGTCAAATCCTAGAGGGCACATTTCCCTGCGGGAGCAATATAGCATACCTCGGCGTAACATAATGAAATGCATTATTCATTCCTTCTTCTCTGGGTTGTCAAAACCTCGGTGGACAGTCTACACTCTGACATTCACAGATGCACTACGAAGGTGCAAATTGAGAAATAAACACATCTAGTTTGAGTTTTTTTTTTTTTCATGTTGAGAGAAAGGATTGTTTTGTTTATGGGAAACTCTTTCGCCTGTTCGTCCATGATTCAATGTAGCGGACATTCTAGATGACCCTCCACAAGCTGATTTGTAATGTCCTCCAACTATACTATACTATACTATAGTAAGTCAGTGAGTAAGTGCTTTATTTGTCATTGAACAATTGTACAACACAATTGCGTTCAGGTGACGGGTTAGTCCTGAGCCGCCAACCTGTGGGCCAACCTGACCTGCATGTTTGTGGAGGTCGGGGAAACCGTAGCACCCAGAGGAAACCTGGCTGGCTGCCTTCAGTGCTCCTCTGTGTCCCTGTTTCAGCGCGTGGTGTCCTGCACTGGTCAGCGCCTTCCTTTTCCTCCTGCGCAGCTCTTGGTACCCCTTCAGTGTTTTAGAAGAAGAAATCTGTACGTCTCAAATGTAGCTCGTAAGCTAGCTGTTTGTTTACTTTTAAAAAGCTGCTTCCTTTATGGCCATTATGGACTCTCACAGCAAAGATGTACACACATATCCAGTAAAACAGTGTGGGACACAGAAACCGTTTGTAGAAAAAGGCAAATACGCTGCTGTGCCAAGAGAGAGGGAAGTTGCCTCTTATTTACACGTCGCCACGTGTTAGGACTATTTTGGACGTGTGCGCTTGATCCATTGTCCACTATTGTATTACTTTGAAGGCCTGAGTTGCACCCAGAGCACATGGCTACTTAAAGGCACACAGCGTAACATTTTGGACTATACTGTTTCCATCAGTACAAAACATGCTCTTAATGACCAGCTCAACACAGAAAATGCTCTTACTGCGGTGGATAATCAAAGAATGGATTTGGATGAGGACCTGACCTGTTTAAATCTCAAATTCCGCTGACTTTAGTCGACATCTCCATGGAGACGAGCTGGAGACGTACCCACTCCCGGTAAAGTTACAGTCATGTTTTAGTGGAGGTGAGCCGCTCACAGCAAAAGCACATGTTTGTTTGTACATTTATGAGGTATTATTCAATTATAAAAATATCTGTCATAAAATAAATGCTTGTATATACATTTTATATTGGGTGAAATTCTACACAGTGTGGCTTTAAGGCGAGACACGGCAGGTGAAAGTATTGATTTAGTTAGTTAGTTTCCACCCTTAACATCTTAGTTTTCATGCCAGAGTATAAAAATGACAAAACTTGCCCCGTACAATGCTTATTTTAGGATGATTTGTCGCGAGCGAGGCGGCGATATCCCGGAAGTAGCTGCTACATCGCTTAGCAAAGCTGTTTTTCCCACGGGGTATTCATTCACAAATATTGACAGATTTTACATCCACGTGTCCTGGGACGGGAGTGCAGAAGAGCGTGGGAATGTGTCACGCATGCGCACTCGTTACAAAACTTTAGGGTTGGTTTTCTCAAAATGAGGTTGTTCCACTAATAGAGCCACTTTTGTAGCTCCGATGGACTCCACACTTTCCAGTCTTGGGCTTAATAAGGTTTAGATAAAAAAAATAATAGGGATGTAACGATGCACTCAAGCCCTGATTCCATTCGATTATCCATCCATCCATCCATTTTCTCCCACTTGTCCGTTGCCGGGTCGTGGGGGCAGCTATTGGAGCTGCCCAAGTCACATTGCACCAGCCCCCTATGGCTCCTTCTGCAGGTGGTGGGTCCACGGAAGGTCCATTCGATTATAATTTCTCAATTTCAACCTTTTTTTTTAAACCTTTTTTTTTACACAATGATTATGACTCCTTTTATAACCAAAATATGTTTCTTTTATTTTAAAAACAGCATTTTTGTCCTGGTAACAAATTTGAACTTTACATTACATTTTCTTTTTTTTTTGACATTTCATTGACGTGAAGATGAACTAATCATTTTGACTGTGTTTTTTAACATCTGCACTTTTGTCCTTGTAGCAACGATTCTCTCTTTAAAAAAAAAAAGGAGTTTAAATTGATTTTAAATTGATTTATTGTTACATCTCTAAATTCCAGCCTGATTTATTCAGCTTTGAAAAAAATAAAAAATAAAACAATAAAAAAGGCAAAATGAAGATACTCAAGATATCCAAAATCTTAAATCTGGGGCTATCCATATTATGTCTTATTTAACATTTTTTATCATTTTGGTAATTTTTATGCACAAAATGTCTTAATTATGAAAACATAAAATGGCAGAAAACTTGCAATACATTTTTATTCTCATATCCTTATCAGTAAAGTAAAGTTTCTAAATTCATTTTTTTCCACAATGTGCCTGCAGTGTCATGCCTTAACACGTGTAAACAAAAGGACAGACTACTTTATAGAGCTTATAATGAAGCAAAAACAGAAGCTAACTCTGAAGCGACAGTCAAGCTTCGTTCGAAAAGTACTTCATCTCAAAATACCAAACAATGAACATGAAATACAACTAGACACATCTTGCTTTGGGTACAAAAAGTAAAGTATTACATAGAAAAAAAAAAAAAAAAGGAGGATCAAAAAGAACTCATTAATCACCTTGCGTTAAGGAATTATCACCATCAACCATTTTGGGACTGATTTATGTCGGGGAAATCCACTTTTGCACTTTGCAGTACATTGTTTCCACTGATTCTTCGGAGAAACCGCTGCGTGCCGTCTGGAGCATAATTATGAACTATGTTTGAGCAACTCCAGAGTTTTTTGCTGATGCGCCGTTGGCAGTGGCTCCCCCCGTCGTAGTTTTAAAATACGGGAAATATCGGACACAGCAACTTGTATCTAGACGTCAGCTAAAAACCTTTACTTTGGAGGAATTGATGGGAGTCGGATATTTGTGTGATTTTGGTCATTGTGCATTGTATATCATTAAAGTAACTCAGTTTACAGATTGCCGGGGCGCTCTAGACGCCGTCGTGGGCGCTTTTTTTCCTGAGCTGAGGCGGTGAACCCGTATTCGTATCGAAAACCTGTCGTGTCTCCTCATATCTAATTCAATCTGGAGTGGACAGCGCTGAACTGAGTTTATTCCCAGCGCACTTAGAGGCAGTGGATTTGACACATTCTTAAGATGCAGCCTATTCTCCCTCGCCGCCGACTGTCAGATGCATTGTACAATACAACCTTTAATATCCAGACTACATGGGTGGGATATGGGGGCTCGCTAGCAGGACTTTAATCTTTGGGATCCCGATCAAAAGACAGGCTTGTTTTCATTTATTTATGTTTTTCTCTCTTTTTTTTGTTTTTTTCTAAAGCAGCCTGTCCGGATCAATCGTAATATCTCAGGCCAGATCAATGAGAGGCACATGGTTTGACTGAAACTCTACAGGCTCACAGCAGAATGTACCAAAGAAATGGTCGTGCACTGTAATTTTAGAAAGATAATGCCCTTTCAACTCAAAAACTGACATCAAGTTTTGACGTGTTGCTTTAACTTATATGATTTTGTTCCCTTCAGTCATAATCTGTGAATTGATTTCCTTTTGTTGGCACAACAAATTTAAATAAGCTTTGCAAAAAACAAAAGAAACTATATTCAGAAACCGATAAATTATATAAACAAAGTATTGTAAGTTGGAGCAACTACTTCTCACAAACTTGATTATTTTAGTTGGTCTCTTCCATTTAAAAAACATTGTCAGTCAGTTGTCTTGAGTTTTTGAGTTGAGGTGACATCGTTTTGGATAACACTTTACATGACAACCCAGTAACTACTAGGTAATTACCTAGTAATAACGGTAGTAATTACAGTGGTAATAACTAGTAACAAATATCAATAAAAGTGGTAGTTCTTGTGTAATTAAAGTAGTAGTTAATAGTAACTCTGCTCAATAACTGCTAGGTTACTAGTAATAAATATCAATAAAAGTGGTAGTTCTTGGGTAATTAAAGTATTTGTAATAATCTAGTAATTACTAGATTATTACTTAGTGTTATTGGGCTGAGTTACTATTAACAAATACTTTAATTACCCAAGAACTACCACTTTTATTGATATTTATTACCTAGCAGTTATTGAGCAGAATTACTATTAAGTACTACTTTTATTACACAAGAACTACCACTTTTATTGATATTTGTTACTAGTTATTACCAGTGGCGGCTGGTCCATTATGGGCGGTGGGGCGGCGCCCCTCCTATCAATTTTTGCTTCATCGTGCGCCGTAACAGCGTCATAAATGTGTAGTTTTATGCCGGGGGCGCCGTTCCTGCCGCCCCAGCAATCTAACCAATGGCGCTCTGATAGGGTCTAAAAACGTCACTACATATCATTAATTCAACCAATCAGAGACGCGCAATGTTAAATCTCCCATGGGCGCTCGGCCTCAGCGCCCATGGGAGATTTAACATTGCGCGTCTCTGACGTGTGAAAACCGAGGACGCGTCTACTGTAAACAAAACGCGAGTAGCAGCTCTGAGCTCACGGACGATCGGAGGAAAAACTTCTCATTTGAGAGACCGGAGAATCTTTGTGTGGTTTCCTGAGAGGAGGTGAAAGGATGTTTTCCAACTTATGGACTTTGACAACTTTCTTCAGTCAGAAGTGACGTCTAAACGGACTTTACTGGAGGTAGCATTACGATGCTAACTAGCTCGTCTGCTTTAGCTACTGCTTGTTTATTTCACACTTTGGGACAACCCTCGCTGACTTGGACAGTTATGTCCCAGGACGAGGACATTTGATGGAGAGAAGATTCAGGACCGTGAGGAGCTACGACAGAAGAGGGGAACTCATTCATTCATTCATTGAGTGAAACAGAGGTGGAGCTCCAGGAGGACTCTCATCTAAACACGTAAGTCACAGTTATTTCTGACAAGGGCGTAGGTTTGGTGTCAATGTTGGTGGGGACACTCCACAAAAAGCTTGTTCTCCACGTCCCAATTGACTTTAATATATACATGTATTTTTTTTTTGATACACCTCCTGCCTTTGTTCTGTTGGTACAAAACACAAATCAGTGGTGCAAAACAAAAATATGTATAGTGACTATCTTTACACAAAAATGTCATTTCATCAGAAAAAAGATTTTCCAAAAGCATAAATTCATTCCATGCTTCTTTATTTTTTAGTTTAATAAAACTAAATAAGTTTAGTTTTGATTATATTCTGCATAAAATAATAATAATAATATTAAATGCCCCAAAGATACCTTTCTTTTTTAAGTTAAAAACAATGTTTATAAGTATCTTTTAAAATATAATTGAAGGTAGGCATAGGCAACAGCCCCCCCTGGTTTTCACATCACCAGCCGCCACTGGTTATTACTACTGTAATTACCTAGCAGTTATTGAGCATATTACCATTAACTAATACTTTAATTACACAAGAACTACTACTTTTATTGATATTTGTTACTAGTTATTACCACTGTAATTACTACTGTTATTACCAGGTAGTTACCGGGTTGTCATGTAAAGTGTTACCTTGTTGGGTAATAACAAGACATACCTTCAATGTAGATGAACAGAGAAACCGCACAACTGTTTTAACAAGCAGAAATTATACCTAATTTACAGCAATTATTATTATTATTATAGATTGTAGACATATATTCACAGCATTAACACGTCCTATTGCGAGTGATTAAGTCGGACAAGGGCGTAGGTTTGGTGTCACTGTTGGTGGGGACACTTCACGGCGCACGTAATGAGGCTCCATAACTGCAGCTCAGTTACAATCTGAAAACATTCATATCTCTGCAAATATTTGATCAATGAACACGAAAAATGAAAACTGCTGTGCTGCCGATGGGCCTCTCCCCAAGCCTAAACTACCCACATCGGAGTAAAGTCTTTGTGAAAGATCGCAGTGTGATGATCTCCACATAAAGGTCCATCCATTTTCTCCCGCTTTACCCGGGGACAATGTCCCCATGGTCCCCACGCAAAGTCGGAGATAGATCGTTTGTTGATCCTAATGAGATACAAAGTGAATGCTGCGGGACTCTTGTATAAAAACACATAATAATAGTTTTTTTTACAGTATAATTGATTGATTTATATTTTTATTTCGAGAAAAAATATATCACATTCTAGTTCGAGAAGGAGTGGGAGGAAGCTTATTGACTCCACCCCCGTTCATATACTTAAATAATAATGTGGTTGCCTCAATAACAATATTTAGTTCTTGTCTCACTAAACAATGGAGTTGGTTACATATTTAACACATGCAACAATGCGTTAAATTAAATCAACATTCACAGTATATTACACTTTATAACAAGTGTTATTCACTATCACCATCACAACCCATATAGCATTACTCTGTATCAACGTGCTTGAATGATAAATAACATATTCCACATTCACTCATGAAAGGTATAGTAATAACAGACTGATTGATGCTCATGATAACAAGATTAATTTTAAATGTATTAAAAAGGGATCGAGGTTCTTTAATAACAGTTATAAATAGGCAGTTTCTTGTGTTCAGTGAGTGCGTTTCCCTGTTATTCTGCAAAAACATCTCGGTCTAGGCCACGTTACAAAACAGCCACTCTTTTGCACTGAACTGTCACTTTAGCGCTTTGCACGAACCTATATTTTCCCCCCACTTTTTGACAACGTCTGTCGCTGGAGTTGTGACAGCGCTCTATTCTTAAGTGCTTTCCCAGAAAGGGGCTTGTCGCCTTGTTTTGAGAAATCTTCTGAAGACCTCGAGTGTTGAGCTCCTCACTGTATTTGTGATCGACTCCCACACCTTTTGCGGAGCGTAAATATCCAGGAAGGTCTCTCATTCCTCTCATGTATACGGGGGCATGAGAGTCTAGTTCTCAGGGAGCGCTTGTAAACGTCATATCTCTAATACTGTCAGAACTGGGAAAAGACTATGGAAACGCATGTTAAACACCGTTTGCGTAAAAAAAAAAAAATCAAACTCGGTCCGGATGAATTCATCACATCTTCAATGCGGTGCGTGTGGAAAATCTGCGAGCTGTGAAAGCATTCGGCCTGACAAAACAATGAAGGATGCATATTACACTGTGCGCGCAGCAGACCACGTCCCATTAAAGAGCGGTGCGTCCTGGGGAGAGCGGAAAATGGACTTAGGTTAATGCTCCCGTGGGGAAACAGTTCTTTGCTTTGGATCCATCCTTCCGTGCGCCTGGGTAAACTTCCGTAGATCCTGATGTTTGTGGTCGTCAAGAGTATCGAGCTGGAAGATACAGTGCCTTGTGAAAGTATTCGCCCCCCTTGAACTTTGACCTTTTGCCACATTTCAGGCTTCAAACATAAAGATATAAAACTGTATTTTTTTGTGAAGAACCAACAACAAGTGGGACACAATCATGAAGTGAAACGAAATTTATTGGATATTTCAAACATTTTTAACAAATAAACAACTGAAAATTTGGGCGTGCAAAATTATTCAGCCCCCTTAAGTTAATTTGCTGCGATTACTGCTGTAAGTCCTTGGGGTATGTCTCCATCAGTTTTGCACATTGAGAGACTGAAATATTTGCCCATTCCTCCTTGCAAAACAGCTGGAGCTCAGTGAAGTTGGATGGACAGCGTTTGTGAACAGCAGTTTTCAGTTCTTTCCACAGATTCTCGATTGGATTCAGGTCTGGACTTTGACTTGGCTATTCTAACACCTGGATATGTTTATTTGTGAACCACTCTATTGTAGATGTTGCTTTATGTTTTGGATCATTGTCTTGTTGGAAGACAAATCTCCGTCCCAGTCTCAGGTCTTTTGCAGACTCCATCAGGTTTTCTTCCAGAATGGTCCTGTATTTGGCTCCATCCATCTTCCCATCAATTTGAACCATCTTCCCTGTCCCTGCTGAAGAAAAGCAGGCCCAAACCATGATGCTGCCACCACCATGTTTGACAGTGGGGATGGTGTGTTCAGGGTGATGAGCTGTGTTGCTTTTACACCAAACATAACGTTTTGAATTGTTGCCAAAAAGTTCAATTTTGGTTTCATCTGACCAGAGCACCTTCTTCCACATGTTTGGTGTGTCTCCCAGGTGGCTTGTGGCAAACTTTAAACTACACTTTTTATGGATATCTTTAAGAAATGGCTTTCTTCTTGCCACTCTTCCATAAAGGCCAGAGTTGTGCAGTATACGACTGATTGTTGTCCTATGGACAGAGTCTCCCACCTCAGCTGTACATTTCTGCAGTTCATCCAGAGTGATCATGGGCCTCTTGGCAGCATCTCTGATCAGTTTTCTCCTTGTATGAGCTGAAAGTTTAGAGGGACGGCCGGGTCTTTGTAGATTTGCAGTGGTCTGATACTCTTTCCATTTCAATATTATCGCTTGCACAGTGCTCCTTGGGATGTTTAAAGCTTGGGAAATCTTTTTGTATCCAAATCCGGCTTTAAACTTCTCCACAACAGTATCTCGGACCTGCCTGGTGTGTTCCTTGTTCTTCATGATGCTCTCTGCGCTTTAAACTGACCTCTGAGACTATCACAGAGCAGGTGCATTTATACGGAGACTTGTTTACACACAGGTGGATTCTATTTATCATCATTAGTCATTTAGGTCAACATTGGATCATTCAGAGATCCTCACGGAACTTCTGGAGAGAGTTTGCTGCACTGAAAGTAAAGGGGCTGAATAATTTTGCACGCCCAATTTTTCAGTTTTTTATTTGTTAAAAATGTTTAAAATATCCAATAAATTTCGTTTCACTTCATGATTGTGTCCCCCTTGTTGTTGGTTCTTAAAAAAATTACAGTTTTATATCTTTATGTTTGAAGCCTGAAATGTGGCAAAAGGTCGAAAAGTTCAAGGGGGCCGAATACTTATGTAAGGCACTGTACGTTTTAACCTTTAACCACTTAACTGCCACCCTAGGGTTAGGGTGAACAATTATTTACATCCAAGTCTCAAAGCGTATTGACTGGAGAGCTGACAGTCTATATGCCAGTGTGATACCTCATTTGAAAGCCAAGACCTTCTATTTTCTAAAAATATGTGTGAGATCTGTGTGAGTGAAACACAACCTGCATTACATTTGCCGTTCTTAACCCTAATTATATCCTGATTAGGGTTAACTAACCCTAACCCCCTGATCAGGGGGGACGGCAGGTAAGGGGTTAATCTCCTAAACCCCCGCCTGAACCGAGCACATTTTCTCCACTTCGACTTTACCCAATCTAAAAAGGTTCTTGAATGGAGTGTAATGCCTCATTTGAAAGCTAAGACCTGCAAAAGGTAACTAAGGTTTTTCCTCGCACTTTTTCATCATAATTTGTGTGTTTTTTTGGTCAAGTTTTTGCCGCTTTTCTGAAACAGTTTTGTCGTGTTTTTTTTCCCCCCCTTGTCGCCTGTTTTGATGCTTTTTAATGGTACGTTTTGATCCTCGCTTGCGTCTCGTTTTTTGCCGCTCTTTTCGAGTAGCTTTTAGACTCGGGTACAGTCGAACGGGAGAAAAATGTGCTCGGTTAAGGCGGGGGCTGAGGTTACACATAAGGTTACGCATTAAAATGGTTTACTCTGGCGCTTGCTATTCTAATGTGTGTAAAAGCCACGGGGAAAGTATAAGTGTCCTTTCAGCCCAACAAAAACTCAAGAGAAAAAAAAAAAAAAAAAAAAAAGACCTCTAAATCCTTTTGGCACAAGCCTAGGAACTCACACGCATAAAAGAAAATTTGAAAACAACCTCCGAGTGTAATTTTTGCACGGCTTTTAGTGTAAAAAAAATAAAAAAAAGGTACAACGGTAGACTGATGCTGAGTGGTACTGAGAGGAAGACGCGTAAATCAATTACCGAGATGAAAAGGCTCATGAGAAATAAAGCATTCAGTGTATTCACGATGGGGCGTCTTATTATTATGTTGCTGTTTCCCCCCCATTTAGGAGCGCTAAGCTTATTATTTTAGAAAGACCAGGCCCGAGTCCTGACTGGTTGAACCACTGTACTTGCTAATCAATCATCCTGCAGGTAAAGATGGGTAACACTCTAAAAACAATGCTGAGTGATCTGCAGTGATATGCCGGGCACCAAAATGTATAAGAAAAAGAGTTTTGTACAACATTTACAATATTTACAAGAGCACTTTGGGAATTATAATGAAGCTCACGAGGTGTCGGGTTGACTCTTCGGACACAGTTCATTAAAATCCACTTGAACACAACGCGCAAGGTTTATAGGGGGTCCAGTTTAGGCGGAATGAACCAAAACAAAAACAGGCGTGTGATAGAAGTAGGTCCAAGAGTAGTAGATCTGTCGGAACCGTAGATCCTGTTGACTTGAGCACTAGACGTCAGGTCCAGTACAGCGACCTAGCCCGTGCGGTGACAGCTAACATCAGTATACACTTTTTTCCCAAAATCATAAAGCCCGATAATAGTTTATTTTTCATCCACGAATGCACAAAATCAATACATCCATTTACAGCGGCTTTAATCAAACAGCATTAATTCATTACATTCTCAATAACCATGGTCATGGCAGTGACGGTAGCTAAAGCCACAACATAGCAGCTATCAGTCACAGACAATGATAGTCCACAGTAGCTACATCATAAAACGTCTCAAAAGTAATGTGACGACATCTTCACACTGTAGGCATTTAAACCAGTGGCAAAGGAAAACTTACAGCAGCGTGCGCCATGGAAACATAAAGACGACTTAGCGCATTAGCTTACCAATGCCATTCATTCACAGCGCACGGATCAACAGCGTGGCTTGTAAAGCATCTGCAGCCGAACTCCGTCCGGACTAAGGCATAGCAGTTTGTTTTCACAAGCTTTGATACATTTTTGGATAGTTTTCTCCCTTAACCTTTTTAAAGAGACAATATGGAGTTTATAAAAGGTTAAAATTATGTATTTTCCTCCCCGTACATGTTCCAGCAGTGTCCTAATGTGTAGAATGAGCCCAGACCTGTTCACCGCCACTGCCTCTAAAATCCTGCACTGTCTCGTGCACGAGCTTACACTGTAACAAGTGCTGCAGACCAAACTTTGATTTAAAATATTTTAAGTAATTACTATATACTTAATTTTGTATTATTTTAAATTTTTGGTTGATAATTAAGTGCTATATATCATTATCATAGCACCATGTACAATACAGATTTTATTGCTTTAAGTGAAAACACTTTAAGTATTTATTTTATCAGAGTGGTGGTCCTGTAATGACAAAACAAACATAATGTGTTGATCGAAAACAAATTTTATTGGGCGGGGTTGTAGGCTGGCTTTCAGACCGGTTCAAGCCAGTCTAGTACTGCGTCTTGGAGCCTGAGCAGAAGTCTGCCTTTGCCGTCGCGGTCGCTCGAAAGATTTTCCAGGTGAACAAGACAAGGTAGGTGTATCCTTTACTGCAAAACGGTGGTTATTATGTTTGTCAAATCTGGCCAAAAATGTGGCACTACTTATGTTCGAAATACATGCTCTCAGCTAGCATTAGCCGATGTTAACATGTTGTTGGTCGTTAAAGAAATGTTTTGGAAAACTTTGTTGCGTTTATGTGTTAAACGTTTTCAATAAAACTGAATCGAAATACCAAAAATAAAAATAATATTGGCAGAGAGTCTGGTTGGCAATTTGGAGAATTAATTTGGTTTAACATTGTAAGTGGCCGTGAAAGCTAGCGTGTTGGGGAGGACTATCTGAACAGAGAGGATCATACTAAAGTCTATACGACACACATTTACGGGTCTGTTCGTCCCGAGAGGTCTTCATAAAAGACGAGAATATTACACATCTCTAAAAAGTCAGAGCACGTGTAGATCAGGCGGAGGCGAAACGAAATTACACTCGGATCTGACGCCACAACAGCGTTAGCTCAACGAGCTCAGAACCGGAGGCCCAAACAGTGTTAAGTGAACACCACAAGGTGAGCCAAAGTGGGCGAACTCATGTCTTGTTCTCCCCTCATCAAACGCACACTTTATCATCTCCAGTTCACGCTGCGTCACCGTAAAGTTGTACAAAAACGTATCGTAAACGTGCTGCGTTATCAGTTCATGTCTGTGCTAACCTCAGGTAGCTTCTCTCCTTTTTGTAAGTTTCTAAGTAAACATTATTCGGTAAGGGTGAACTATGCATCGAGTCTAACATTTAGGGCTGTAATATTTATCATTCGTCAAGACTTATTTTAAGATAAGATCATTCTTTATTGATCTCACATCGGAGAAATTCACTTGTTAAATCAGCTCTCAGAAAAAACTTAAGGTGTGCAATAAAAAGACAAGAATACAGCAGATGATACGTGTTGTAAAGAAAATCCTTGAAAATCAGATTATTTTGACAAACGCCATCCACTGTGATGTTTTCTAGGTAATGCAATAACTTGGGGAGGGAGCGTCTGTGTAGGTTCTCAGTCGTACAGGTGTCGGACGTTTCGCTCTTTATCCCTAGAGCTTCGTTGGCCGTAGTGAGAGCTTAAGTGTGATAAAGAGTGAAATGTCCGACACTCCATTTCTGAGTACAGATGAAAACTGAAGAAACCCTGCGTAAGTTGAGAAGGGAACATTGTACCTCACATTGTATGTCAATACAATGTACACAGTAGTAACAGCTAACATTTGTATTTTGTGGTTTTATAAAAATAAGTCCTTTCAGAAATGTTGATGATCACACAAAATTTTTGTTTCCATCTGAAATATTGCTGTATATTTCTCTATAATATATTTCTGTCTAACAGTTTATATCTTCTGTTAGCAGCCTGGCGACTCACTGATACCTAAAAGATCTGACAGTGGACCAAGATATGATACAGGTAAAATTCATTTTGCTGTGCTTTTAAATATGGATGACTTTTTTTGTTCTTTCTTTTTATTTATATATATATATATATAAATTTTAACAGTTCAAGAGAAGAAAAACAATGGCTAAGTGATAAATTACCGGATGTCCCAAACCTTCGGCCTATGAAAGGCAAGAAGTTTTATCTGATGGATCCAATGTTGCCACTCTTCTTGATCTCAGGTGTGGCTCTAAAATGTTGTTGCATTTAAGTGTATATTTACATAGTTGTTTTTTTTTAAACCACTACTACACACTTGCCGGCAGATTTGTCAAGAATTTCAGCGGCTTATTGGAATATCTCTGGAGCCAACGTTTATTTGAGAACTGGGCAAACACACAGCCAAGATGTTCTCACTATTCAACTCAAAAGGTGGCGCACACGGGGAAAGGATGACACCTTTAATTATCGAGTTCAGGTATATACTTTTACAATGTATGAACATTTTAGACTTACAATGTGAATTATTGTGGGTCCCTGGTTGGTGGTGGGGGATAAAACATGTCTATAATACATTTGAATGAAATCTATGTGTTTTATAGAATCCGTCTTCAACGGTTGAAAAGAGGAGAGAAATTTTGCTGAGATGCCTCATGGCGTACATTGGGGAAAACCAAGCTAACCTTATTTGTGATAACCAGGTACCATGTTTTCCATTTTTTATAGATCATTTAAAGTATTTTTCATTTGAATTGTCAAAATTAAAGTGCGTTGATGTTACTAAAAGTAGGTTTGTGGTAAGTTTGGGTGATATTGGGGGGGAAAAAAGTATATTAATTACCTCCATATTAATATTGAATTTTATGTTTTTAACAAGAAAAGCAAAAGAAAGGCAGCTTAATATTTTGTGATCCGGATCACCCCCAAAATGTTATAATTTCTTCTTTCATCTTAATCCATCGATCAGTTTTTGAGGTATCTTAGTCACAGACAGACAAACAGACCCCGGTGAAAACATGACCTACAGCCAACTTCTTGGTGGAGGTAATTAAGAATAAATGCAGCCTTTATTAATACGATGTAGGGAACTTTTTAAAGAATGTTATTTAATTGTTTTCACGGTACAACATCCAGGAAACGATTGAGCGCTTTACACAGGGTCTGTTTTCACGTCTGTAATGTTTCTCATAAGGCGTCAGTCTTGCGCCTTTTTGATCAGTGACCACCGGACTGAGTCAGCTGTTGAAGGCACCTGTCGATCGCCAACAAGTTAGAGTTAATAAGACCAAGGACTCGCTTCCATCAGCCAAACAACAATGACCACATCCATGCTGCTCCATGCTCTTAAGTGCACAGTGCCTTCTTTAGCTGACGTTTAGGTACGCTAGTAAATAAGGCCATACTGCCTTTGCTCTTTGAAGCCTGGCGAATGTGGTGTGTGAGTGAATGTGAGGTGGCGGTTAGAGGGGCCGATGGCACAGATTGGCAGCCTCGCTTCTGTCAGTCTACCCCAGGGCAGCTGTGGCTACAATAGTAGCTTACCACTACCAAGTATGGGGTGAATGAATAATGAATTTGTAAAGCAACTTTCAGCGTCTTGAAAAGCGGTATATAGACCCTTCTGCTGCTTACATCATCAGTGACATCAGCTGGCTGAGCTCAGACGCTGATTTAAGACTTTGTAAATATACAGAATGTGGTATTTGGAGAACCAAATGTATTTTCCAAGATTGTACTTGGTGTTAAAATAATTAAACCATTGATCTGAAGGTTAAAAAGGTGGTCTTGAAACATTAAACAGACTGTCAAGTTTAAACATCATTTGTCTCCTTAAACAGACTAGCGGTTTCACTGAGGATCTCCACTACCCGGTGATGATCTTCACGTCTCAAGAGACCTATGGGATCGGGACTGATGGCCAGCCAGTCTTGAAAGGTTTGCCCACGTTGGCAAAATCTTGTTGTCTTCTGGTTGGTATCATGTGCTCTTGATTTGAAAAATCCACCCAAAGCCAAGCACACTTTTGAGGTATTCCAGAGACTTTTTATGGGGTAAATCCTCTGCGCCCAAAACCCTCTAATAAATACACCGGTTTAGTCAAAAAATTGACCTAGGTTTACAATGATTGCACCATTAAGCACGTGGTCAATCACTTTACAATTTCTTTCCTGTACTTTTGTTTTAGTTTGAAGTTATGATTTTTTTGTTTTTCTTGGTTTATAGCCTTTCAATTTTCTATTGCTACCAATGTCGATATAACCATACAATCCTTTCAAAAGGATGATACACTATACAAAAATCTAAATAATGCTCAGAAGTCTTTTCTTGCTGTTACTTGCAGAGAATTCCAATCCTAACTGGTGTACATCATTTTGTCTAATGTACATGTAGTCAAAATCACTGTTATATCACTCCGCTATTGTCGCACTGTAAAAGTATTCTTTATGGTAGTAAACAGTCACCTGTTTTCTAATATGGCTTCCTAGCTCAAATCACTGTTGTTCAGTTGGATAGTGTGACATCACAGGTCTACTTCCGAGTCTGTGCCGGTCGGCAAATATGCGAGGAAAAAGCTCAAACCACAATCGGTATATCTGAAACTCAACAGAGTTATTGAACCTACTTATTTATCAGGCCGATTAGCCAAAAATGCCATACCTACTGCTACAAAAGTAATATTTACAAAAGTTGCTGCTTCGCGTTGCTGCTGCGCCGACTCTGACAGGTTTCTCCGCTAAATCCGGATGTAGCAATTTTGGTAAATATGGCTTTTATAGCAGTAGGTACAGGATGTTTGGCTAATGGGCCTGATAAGTATGTTCAGTAACTCTCTGTTGTGTTTCAGAAATATAGATTGTGGTAGTGAAAAGTTTTTTGTAGTTTCACATCTGCCGGTCTATGCGGACCTGGAAGTAGAGCTGTGACGTCAGCACTATCCAACTGAATATCACTCCGCTACTGTCGTAACCATAGCAACGTGTAACAGCTAAAGCGAAAATAAGAAAGACATAGCTTGTGAAGCCAGGTGAATGAGAGAAACACAAGCTTCCTTGGAATATACCTTACGTTTCACGATTGTATTTCATTTTATCGTTGTTATTATTTTTGGTTAAGAAAAGGGCTTCATTGTTACCAAAGAAAATAGGCACTTTGCTGCTGCTTACATGTTCAAATGTGTTTGGCTTTTATTGTTTAAAAACCTGTTTAAACATTTGATGCTGATTAAATGTTGAATATAAATGAAATTTATTGTCATTAAGTTATTGTGCTTAATCAGAATATAAAACCGGCTGGTAAATTATTAATTTTTAAGTTTTGCTTTGTAAGAACACAAATAGTGATAGTTAAATTATTATCTTAAAATAATGTTATTGCTTTATCTTGACATCAAATTGTTTGGAAAAATGATAATCTTAAAGTAATTTCATTGCTTTAAGTTAACATCATTATGTTTGAAAAAATAATTATCTTAAAGTAGCTTTATTGTTTCATAATTACACATAATTGTTACGAAAAATGATAATCTTAAAGTAATTTCATTGCTTTAAGTTAACATCATTATGTTTGAAAAAATAATTATCTTAAAGTAGCTTTATTGTTTCATCATTACACATAATTGTTGGGAAAAACGATAATCTTGAAGCAATGTCCATTCTTTCTTTTGAAGTATTTGTTTTGTTTTATCGGTAAGCATAAAATGACAAAAGTTGTCATAACATAATTGGAGCAATGCAACCACTTACGTCACTTTTTATGCTTTAGATCTAAGCAACACTTTTAACAGTGTAATATGGAGACTGCAGTTACGCGTAAGACCTGAGTTGGCAGTAGTGAGTATAAAAATGACCAAGCTGCATCGAGTCCCTTTAATGTTACAATGATTTCTTCTTTTTTTTTTCATGATGTTTTGTGGACTCGCGCTCCTGCTGCTCCACACCTCTTAGCTCTTCACCGAGGACGCCGTGCCCCATCAGCCATATCCCGGCACGCGGTTTCAAACAGCCACCCAATTCAAAATGTCAGAGGAAAAATTGAGAAGACGCGCAACTGGAGGTACCCAAATGCCCACCTGAAGTTTTCCACTGTTACAATTGAAAGGGACAACAGAGTAAATGTATTGTTGCTTGTCAATCCCGTGACACTTATTTTGTAGGAGTTTTGCGTCTCCTCTTGCCTGTGTGTCAGGCTGAGACAAAAAGTGGAACAATTTAAAAGAAGGTGGGTCTCTGAATACTAACTGTCATGGTCATGATTGGGCCTCGGCAGACAGATCTGAGCATTTCTGGCCTTATTTGAAAAACTTGCAAAAAAATGTTAAAGTGTTAAATGATATTATTTTCCTTTGTACATATGTTTTTATGTATGGCTAATTTAATGTATGCTCATAACAATTTATTTATTGCGCACTATAATAAAAAAGTTCGATTTCTGTTACCCTCTTTCTAACATACAAAAACTAATGATCTTTGGAAGCTATAAAGGAATACCCAAAGTAAATGTAAAAATCAAGAATACAATAATTGAGCAAGTATGCTTGAATACATTTCTGGGTGTGATTGTTGACAGCAGAATCTGCTGGAAGCCGCACTATATTAAAACAAAAATTGCTAAAAGCATTGGAATTTTAAGTAAAACAACAAGTATACTGGATCAAAGAACTCTGCATGCCTTATATAATACATTGATTCTTCCATACCTTACTTATTGTTGTGAGATATGGGGAAACATGTATAAGAGTACTTTACTACCTTAATTCATCTTACAACAACAAAAAAGGCGCTAAGAATAGTTCACAAGGTTGGTTATAGAGAGCAAACAAATCCTCTATTTCACAAAAGCCAAACTTTGAAACTTGAGGATTAAGTTAAATTTAGGACGGCACAAGTCATTTTTAAAGCAAGACAAAAAGTGCTCCCGGAAAATGTCCAAATAAGGTTTAAAGATAGAGATGGTGCATATTATCTAAGAGGGAAATGTAAATTTAAATACCCAAAAGTAGAGTCAACAAAAAAGAGCGTGTGTATAACAGTCTGTGGTGTAAAATGATGGAATAAACTGGATGAAAAGCTAAAAGAATGTGCAACTATTAAGCACTTTAAATGTATGTACAAAAACCTACTTGTTCAAGAATACAATGAGAATTGAAAGTGTCACTGCTGTAGTTGTTATCGCCTCTAATCTGCTTCTCCATGTGACCGTCCCTGTTACCTTCCACACTCCTACTCAAATAAACATAATATTAAACACATACAACACAATACTAGGGCGAGCGAGAGGTAACCGGCGCTCGAGTGGGACCCCCACCCTGGTACCAGGTCGCCAAAAATCTTGCTCTTATAATGCACAGACCAGGACACCCAAAGGCGCTCCTCGAAATGTACAATGAAGAACAGGTTGAGCAGGAGGTGGGCTGGAGCTCGATGGGCGCCCCCTTCTGGCAACAGCTTACCAAATCTTGCCTCTTTTAACGCATAGATCAGGACACATTGAAATGTACTCACAGATGACAAAACATTAAAGACACACAAGAAGAAAACTATATGTTTATATATGCACATACTGTCCCTGTACATAAGTATGACAATGATGGTACTATATGGGGCAGTATTAGATGGCAGCAATAACCTATTACTATTGGATGTTTAAGAATACTCAGTACAATGTACTGTAAGACAGTATTCTAAACTCGATTCTATGCATCAGAAGACTATGCAAAACTGATTTCCCATGTTTGATTATGGTTATGTATCTATATCCAAAACTATGTGTTGATTATGGTTATGTACTGTATATCTTAACTGTACCATAATGAGCTGAAGAACAAACCGGAATGTAAACTAACGGCAATTGTAAAGTTTGTAAAGATGTTGAATGGGGGTAGGCATAAACGAGGATGGTTTGCTTTGGCCTACTCCTTTTTGGGCATTATTGTGTTTCCTTTTGTCTAACAGCGTGGAACTTGAAATTGCTCAAAATAAACTAAACTAAAACATTACATATAATCGTGCTCTCTTAAACAGCCGTGCAACTGTGCTGGAGTCTCTATGTTTCTATGGCCACTGGCTCGGCCTGCTCCTCATCTTCGCCATCGTCATCTTCCTCCGGTTCCTCCAGCACATCCGAGGTCACGCATATGTTGTGGAGGACGTGTCACGGGGTGAAGTCTATTGTTAAGGAGTAGATGGAAGGAAGTTGTGGGACAAACACGTTATTGCGATGAGGTGAAGTGAGAGCATAGGCAGGGGTAACCAATAAAAGGAGTTAAACCGTTAAAAGAATTACATACAATGTATTAAGGCCTAAAATAAAACAATTAAAATGGATAAAACATAAGTAAAAATGCGGCCCACGCGCAGGCCAGGACGGTCCAACCCCGGTGCCATAGGCCAGCCCGCCAGGTCGCGTCGGTCCTCGGTCTCCATTGCATGCTGCGTCCCCGCGGTCGGCAATCTACGCTGCGCACCTTTCTCCGCTGCTTCCTCATCCTGGCCCATCCTGCTCCATGCCCCGTTCCCCGTGCCAACCGAGACCTCGTTCCTCCTGTGTTGTGTCTCGTCTTTGCTGGTGCCTCTTTTCCCCCCCTCTCCCCTCTGTGCCGCTTACGCCTTTATTTCGTACCTGCCGCCAGAGCCCAGGGGTGCGTACTTTGGCTGATTTAGTCCGTGAGTGAAAGGGGAGGTCATGTGACCAATTACCACGGCAACAAGGTGGTCGGTGGGGGAACACATCTAATGAAAGAATACCAAACTACACAAAAAGGCAACATATCAAACTTATGAAAAATAACCCCCCCCCCCCCCCCCCCCCCTTGTGCCCCGTCACAGATGCAACAGGCCCTGACAAAAAGAGGAGCACATTTCGGCCGCACCTCTACAGCGCATAAAAGGATAAACCTCCAGGCACCTTCAGCATTCCAAAGGTGCGCTCGATGACATTGCAGCCTCTGGCATGATGCCTGTTGTACTGGGCTTCCACTGGGCTGTTGGTAGGGCATTATGAGGCCGACAGGACGCTGCAGGCATGGATATCCTCCGTCTCACAACAAAAAGTAGCCAGCAGGGGGGAACAGGCTCTGGTTGTACATCGGACATCTCCTCAGCACAAGTGCGTCATGGACCAGCTGCCACTGGGATTGAGAAACGGCCCTTGTTTTGCCCATTGGACAAGTTAGTGCGAGGTTGCAGCTGATTTTATTGTTAAATTCTCCAGATCCTCTTCTCTCGCTGTCGTGTGCCGGCTTCCTGTTTGTTTGTCCGAGTGGTTCCCTGGGTTTGATCTGAGAGGCACTGCAGCGTCCAGATTATTTACATCTCTCTGCAGATGTCGAGCATTTTTGCAGCTTTCTTTGTGTTCAGAGGGACAGTGGTTCTTGAAATGAATAAATACGTTTGTTCACTGGCAGTTGTTATTTCGGTAAAACCGAGGTTATTATACTAGGCCCTCAAAAACTGAGAGAGTCTTTGTCTGAGCAGATCATCTCCCTGGACAATGTTAGCGTATCGACGAGCTCTACAACTTAGTAAAAACATACTTTCTTTTGGAGATGTTTGAATTTTTTTTTTTTTTTTTTTAGGAGCCACTGTTTATTTCAGATAATTTGAATAAACTGTTGCCCCAGTCAGGTCAGTGCAGCCCGTCTACACTGCTGCTGCATTCAAGTCCACTACATCACGGCGCAGAAAACAATTAAAGAAAAATATATATATGACATATCATCCTTAATTACGCACGTTCACGAACATGCGCCCCGCACTGCTGCGTGCTGTTGCGGGTCATTGGGAATTGTCGAGTTCTGTCAGAAATCTGTCAAGGATTGGGCGGAGCAGAGGCGTCTTGCTCCGCCGTGCTCTCACCTGACTCATTGGGCTCTCGCCAAATCGGGTTACACAAAAAGCGAAGACCAGCTGAGCGTTGGGCCTGTCCATATACTGTAGAATAGCAATAGTTTTAGTTTAGCATTTTTCTTCTTCAGTTTAAGTATTTTTTTTCATTATAAAACAAATCGTGATAAAATCAAAATCGTAAGTTCTATTTTTGCCATATCGCCCACCCCTACCTCCAGCTTCCCAGTCTTCCAGTCAGAGAACCTTAATCCTCACATGGAAAGGCTCCATGCGGTCCGGGAATCGAACTATGGACCAGTACCAACCAATGTGGACATACAGTGAGGAAAATAAGTATTTGAACACCCTGCTATTTTGCAAGTTCTCCCACTTAGAAATCATGGAGGGGTCTGAAATTGTCATCGTAGGTGCATGTCCACTGTGAGACACATAATCTAAAAAAAAAAATCCAGAAATCACAATGTATGATTTTTTAACTATTTATTTGTATGATACAGCTGCAAATAAGTATTTGAACACCTGAGAAAACCAATGTTAATATTTGGTACAGTAGCCTTTGTTTGCAATTACAGAGGTCAAACGTTTCCTGTAGTTTTTCACCAGGTTTGCACACACTGCAGGAGGGATTTTGGCCCACTCCTCTACACAGATCTTCTCTAGATCAGCCAGGTTTCTGGGCTGTCGCTCAGAAACACGGAGTTTGAGCTCCCTCCAAAGATTCTCTATTGGGTTTAGGTCTGGAGACTGGCTAGGCCACGCCAGAACCTTGATATGCTTCTTACAGAGCCACTCCTTGGTTATCCTGGCTGTGTGCTTCGGGTCATTGTCATGTTGGAAGACCCAGCCTCGACCCATCTTCAATGCTCTAACTGAGGGAAGGAGGTTGTTCCCCATAATCTCGCAATACATGGCCCCGGTCATCCTCTCCTTAATACAGTGCAGTCGCCCTGTCCCATGTGCAGAAAAACACCCCCAAAGCATGATGCTACCACCCCCATGCTTCACAGTAGGGATGGTGTTCTTGGGATGGTGTAAATGACTGTGATAATATTTCCCAATTTTTGCTAATTAGTACAGACGTGTTATTTTATTTTTGTAACAATAGTACATTTTATGTTTTTACGTTGAAGTAATTCGGAAAAGGTGCCGTAAAGCGGAAGTAATTGCCGCAAAGCAGGAAAGGTGTACCGCTAACGGGAATTAACAGAAAAGTGTGCTCCTGCTAAGGTCGAGAAAAGTCTCGTTAAAGGTTTTATTTGTTGGCATATTATAGTTTATTAGCACCCGGTTGATTAGGGAACAAGGTTGGTATTAAGTTTTTGTTATGTAAATGTATATTTAGTTTGTTTTCACGGAGTTTATAATTAGCTTTTTTGTTTAACGGTAACTTTCACCCACTAGATGGTGCTATTGTACTTCAGTTAAAGACATGATTTACGTATAGTGATTCAAAGGTTCAACGTTGTAAAAAGGGTTTAATAAATATACATATAAATACATGGTTATAGCAGTGAAAGTAGAAATTGTCAAAGTTAAAAGGTAATTCATTAAGATAGTATATATGGTTAAAAAAGATATAAGGTAAAACACATGCTGTTAAGAGTTACTAATTGTATTGTTTGTCTGTTCATATTGTAGCTCTTACGGTGTGTTCACACGCAAGGAAAAGATCAATAAAAGAAAGTTGTGAACCATCAGTTTGAGAGACCATCTATTCGACCGCGGCTGCTACAGTAAGAGCTTGACCCAAGCTGAGAAGAGCTCCCCCAAGCAGAGGAAGAGCTCATCCCACTCTCAGCGTTGAGGTCCCAGTGAGAGCCGTTCCAAGTCCACGGCTCCAATCAAGGTCATCTGAGATCCGATGGTCCAAGGCATCGTTCCATCATCAACATGGCGACACCTGAAGATGAAACGGAGCACCCGGAGGATCTTCAAGCCAATGAGGAAGAGGAGCTTCCACGCTCTTCTCGTCAACGGAGGCCCACAGAAAGGATGCAAGTATATCAGGAGGAGGAAGCCCTCAGAAAGGAAAAACGGCTTCTTCATGTTTATAATCAATGGAAAAAGGAAGTACGTACAATGCGGGAGCAATTAAAGGGAGACATATCAAACAGTCAAATTGCTTCACTCATGGACATCATAGAGAAGGAAAAAGACAGTATCATTAATTTGTACACAGAAATAAGGGATCACACTACCCCCTCCAGTGACACAAGGCGAGCTGTAGATGCATGTGAAGCAGTCACCAGAGTCATTTTCAAGGTTGCACATGAAAGACTCGCAGGTATAGATGACTATGATGGTGACCAAGTGAAAATACGTCTCCGTGAGCTTTGCAAACCAGACTATGCTAAATCCATTTACAGTTCCTCAGTCACACACTCAAGTAAACACTCTTCTACCATTATGTCATGTACTACGACATCTGTAGTTGTTGCAAAGAGAGTAGACGCAGCAGCAGATTTAGCTGCCAAAGAAGTAGAGTATGAGAAGTTATTAGAAGAGGAAAAACAAAAGGAAAAAAATAGAAATCTAGAGGAAAGTCAAAGAAAGGAGCTTGAGTCTCAGAAAGGTGAATTAGAAAGACTCAAGGTTGAAAAGGAGTTGATGGCTGCCCGAGCTAGACTAATGACCTATGATCAAGAGTTACAGAGTGAGAGCAGTGTTCACTCTATTAACATTAGCAGAGCAGCTCTTCACCCCCCCACAGTTTCTGCTCCCATTCAAGTTCCTAATATTAAAGTGTCCACCGCACATCCACAAGCAGACGTCCTTTACTTAGCGCAAGCAGTACAGGATAGTATTGCCATAAACAGACTGCCAATGCCAGAGCCTTCAACATTCACAGGTGATCCACTACAGTTCATTGAGTGGAAAGCTTCTTTTACCGCACTCATTGATAAAAAGAACATCTCACCTGCTGACAAACTGCATTACTTAAAGAAATACGTAGGAGGTGCAGCTCGAGAGACACTTGATGGTATCTTCTACAGAAATGACAGCGATGCATACAAAGACGCGTGCAATCGACTTAACGAAAGGTATGGACATTCATTTGTCGTACAGAAAGCGTTCAGAGAAAAGCTGGCAAAATGGCCAAAGATACAAACAAAGGACTCTAAAGGATTTAGGTCATTTGCTGACTTCATTCAAACGTGTTATGAAGCTATGCCCCATGTCGAAGGCTTGACCATTCTCAACGATTGTGAGGAGAACCAAAAACTCATCCAAAAGCTTCCGGACTGGGCAGTTGCCAGGTGGAATCGTCAAGCTACTCGATTCATGAAAGAAAGTGGGAAGTTTCCAAGCTTAAAGGTCTTTGCGGAGTTCATGTCATCTTAATCAGAGATTGTTTGCAATCCAATCACATCCTTTCAAGCGCTCCACTCAAGAGGCTTCACCACAAACACTGTGAAGGATTCCCAAAGGGAGAAAAGGCCTACCTCTAGTGTTCTCCACACACAAGCCGTATCAGAGACTGAAAACGCAAAACAAAGGTCAAATGTTAAACCACCATGCGTGCTCTGTCAAGACAACGGACACAAACTTCAAAGCTGTCCACAGTTCAAAAGCAAATTACTTGAAGAACGAAGGAAATACATAAAAGAGAAAAAACTGTGTTATGGCTGTCTCAAACCCGGACACAGTGCAAAGGACTGTCGTTACAGGCTTGTATGTGAAATGTGTAAGAAAAAGCACCCTACTTGTCTGCACGACTTCAACTATAACGGTGACAAATCAGCCACTAACCCAATTCAGAACAACACAGAACAGGCTGCAACTACCCTGTCTCTAAATGCAGAAACCAACGATCAATGTGTCAACACTTCCATGATAGTACCAGTATGGGTTTCTTCAGAGCAACATCCAGGTACAGAAAAGCTTGTTTATGCACTCTTAGACACCCAAAGTGACACGGTGTTCATTGACCAAGATGTGTCTCATCGTCTCAAAGCTAAGTCTACACCAATAAGGTTAAGGCTCACCACAATGCTTGGTAAAGATGCTGTTGTGCCAAGTGAACGTGTCTCAGGTCTCAAAGTGAGAGGCTACAACTCCACAGAAATGATCGAACTCCCTTCTGCTTACACTAAAGACTGTATACCAGTGAACCGCACCCACATTCCTACCTGTGAAACGGCAAGGCAATGGAATCATCTCAAGGTAATAGTGAATGAGATTCCACCACAGTTCGAGTGTGAGGTCGGGTTATTAATCGGCTATAGTTGCTCAAAGGCACTGGCTCCAAGGGAAGTAATCTTAGGAGGAGAGACCGAACCCTACGCGGTCCGTACAGCATTGGGTTGGAGTATAGTAGGCCCCACATCATCTCACAATGACTCTTTAAGCATGTCTACTGTGTGTCACAGAGTTACAGTCAAAGAGCTCCCCCTAGTGACTCCAGCAGATGCACTCAAGATTCTCGAATCTGACTTCAAGGATGATAACAAGGATAACAGGTCAGTGTCTCAAGATGACATACTCTTTCTCAACACGCTAAAGGAAGGCATTTACAAAAATACAGAAGGACATTATGAAATGCCGCTTCCATTTAAGGAGAGACCGCATCTACCGGACAATAAGCAAATGGCCACTGTGCGACTTCAAAGCCTCAAAAACAAACTGTCAAAGGACCAAAGGTACAAGGAGCAATACGTAAAGTTTATAAGTGAAGTCATAGAAAAGGGTGATGCAGAGGAAGTCCACAGTAAGGCAAAGGAAGGAGAAAGGTGGTATATTCCCCACCATGGGATATATCATCCCCAAAAACCAGACAAACTCAGAGTGGTTTTTGACGCCTCAGCAAAATACAAAGGTAACAGTCTTAATGATCATTTGCTGTCAGGCCCAGACTTGCTGAACAATCTTAATGGTGTTCTCATCAGATTTAGAAGGCACCAGGTGGCATTGCTATGTGACATTGAAAAAATGTTTCACCAATTCCATGTGTACGAAGCAGACAGAGACTATTTAACATTTCTGTGGTGGAAAAATGGCAACTTGAGCACTGAGCCACAAGAGTTTCGAATGAAAGTGCACCTATTCGGCGCCACGTCCTCGCCAGGGTGTGCAAATTACGGCTTAAAGCATCTTGCTAAAGAAAACGAGACACAGTTTCCCCTCGCCTCACAGTTCATAATGAAGGATTTCTACGTGGATGACGGGGTAACGAGTACTGCAAGCATCAAGGAAGCTATTCAGCTTGCACAGGAGGCTCAGACACTCTGCGCATCAGGTGGCCTCCGTCTGCACAAGTTTGTAAGTAACAACAAAACGGTGTTAGAAAGCATTCCTGCATCCGAACGTGCCACACCACAGCTTGCTTGTGACCTAGCTTTTAATGACTCTAAACTTGAGAGGGCGCTAGGCATTCATTGGCACATTGAATCAGACACACTCAGGTTTCGCTTTCACCCCAACGACCAACCTGCTACAAGGCGTGGCATTCTGTCTGTGGTTGCATCTCTGTACGACCCGCTGGGTTTCATCTCCCCCTTCGTGCTCACAGGCAAAAGAGTGCTTCAAGAGACTTGCAAACAGGGCACACACTGGGATGATCCCCTCCCCAGTGAATTAAGGCCAGTGTGGAATAATTGGAAAAGTGATTTGGAGAACTTAAAGAAAATCACAATACCACGCTGTTATGTTCCCAAAGACTTTGGCCAAGCAGTAAAAACAGAGTTGCATCATTTTTCTGACGCAAGCTCCTATGGTTACGGTCAATGTTCATATTTGAGATATGTAAACAGAGATGAAAATGTGCATTGTGCTTTAGTTACAGCAAAAACCAGAGTTGCTCCTATTAAGGTAACAACAATACCAAGACTCGAACTGACAGCTGCTGTTGTCTCCATTACTGTAAGTAGCATGCTAAAGGATGAGCTTGGACTGTCACAGGTAGATGAGTATTTCTGGACGGACTCTAAAGTAGTTTTAGGCTACATCAATAACGAAGCACGTCGTTTTCACACATTTGTCTCCAACAGAGTTCAAAAGATAAGGCTCAACAGCTCTCCCCAGCAGTGGAGATATGTCCCATCTGAGCAAAATCCTGCGGACATTGCCTCCAGAGGTTCAAGTGCAAGTGAGCTCATCACATCGGATTGGTTCAAAGGGCCACAGTTTCTATGGGACAGAGAATTACCTCCAGCTGCAGACATTGACACAAATGTTCCACTCGGTGATCCAGAGGTTAAAAAGGTACACGTGTTGAATACACTCAAAACAGAACACAAAGGTTTATCAGACAAGTTAACAAAGTTTTCTTCATGGTACAAAGCTACTCAAGCCATAGCTCGACTCATCCGCTTTGCCAAGAAAGACAAAACAACAGGTCACACTACAGTACAAGAAAGACAAAATGCACAAAGTGTTATTCTAAAGGACATACAATCAAGTGAATATGCAAATGAGATAAAGATGCTCAAAGATGGAAAGACACTTCCTCACAAAAGTCAGCTGTTTCAAATGGACACGTTTCTTGATAGTGATGGACTCCTTAAGGTGGGAGGAAGGCTGAAAAATGCATCCTTCTCCTCCACATTGAAACATCCAGTGATAGTTCCCAAAGGTCACCATGTCACTCAGCTGATAATAGCTAATTTCCACAGTAAAGTACAACATCAAGGAAAAGGACTAACTATTAATGAGATCAGATCAAATGGATTTTGGATTCCAGGCATCAACAAAGCCGTGGCAAACTTTGTGCACCAATGTGTAAAGTGTCGTAGACTCAGGAGAGGCACAGAGGAACAGAAAATGTATGATCTCCCAACACAACGTTTAGATCCTACACCACCGTTCACATTTTGTGGAATGGACTGTTTTGGTCCCTTTCTAACCAAACAAGCTCGCAAAGTGCAGAAGCGCTATGGACTTCTCTTTACATGCCTTTGCTGCAGAGCAGTGCACATAGAAATGTTGGATGATATGACTACAGACGCCTTTATCAATGCACTCCGCTGTTTTATAGCCATAAGAGGAGCTGTCAGCGAGATAAGGTGTGATCAAGGAAGTAACTTTGTCGGAGCTAAAAACGAACTGCATGAAGCTTTAACGCAAGTAGACTCCAACCGCATTGCCACATTTCTTGCTGAGAAACAGTGTGATTTCCAAATGCACACTCCTCATTCAAGCCATACAGGAGGTGTATGGGAAAGACAGATCAGGACAATTCGAAACATTCTGCGCTCAACAGCTTCCCTTTCATCAGGCAGAATGGATGACGCATCACTTCGGACATTCTTTTATGAGGCAATGGCGATCGTAAACAGCAGGCCTCTTACAGTGGACAACTTAAGTGACCCAAACAGCTACAAGACAAAAATGGCACACTCCAAGGAGAAACTTGAAAGTTGGAGATGTTGTCATGGAAAAGATGGATGATCTACCGCGTAATGAATGGAGATTAGCACGAGTAATAGACACGGTAACCGACAAGGATGGACTTGTGAGGAAGGTAAAGCTTCGCTTTGGAGAAAAGAGAGATAAAGGACAAGGTTTTGGAAAACCTTCCATTGTGGAACGGCCGGTGCAGAAACTGGTTCTGCTCCTAGAGACTCTTTAATGACATTTACAGTTTAAGATTTACGGTTTATTCTTGAATATGGACTCTTTGTATTGAAAGACTTTACAGGTTGCAAGTCATATCTTCTTTAGGAAATCATTTTCGCTACATTTTGTTCAGCTAGCTCTAATGATTTGGTGGGAGTGTAAATGACTGTGATAATATTTCCCAATTTTTGCTAATTAGTACAGACGTGTTATTTTATTTTTGTAACAATAGTACATTTTATGTTTTTACGTTGAAGTAATTCGGAAAAGGTGCCGTAAAGCGGAAGTAATTGCCGCAAAGCAGGAAAGGTGTACCGCTAACGGGAATTAACAGAAAAGTGTGCTCCTGCTAAGGTCGAGAAAAGTCTCGTTAAAGGTTTTATTTGTTGGCATATTATAGTTTATTAGCACCCGGTTGATTAGGGAACAAGGTTGGTATTAAGTTTTTGTTATGTAAATGTATATTTAGTTTGTTTTCACGGAGTTTATAATTAGCTTTTTTGTTTAACGGTAACTTTCACCCACTAGATGGTGCTATTGTACTTCAGTTAAAGACATGATTTACGTATAGTGATTCAAAGGTTCAACGTTGTAAAAAGGGTTTAATAAATATACATATAAATACATGGTTATAGCAGTGAAAGTAGAAATTGTCAAAGTTAAAAGGTAATTCATTAAGATAGTATATATGGTTAAAAAAGATATAAGGTAAAACACATGCTGTTAAGAGTTACTAATTGTATTGTTTGTCTGTTCATATTGTAGCTCTTACGGTGTGTTCACACGCAAGGAAAAGATCAATAAAAGAAAGTTGTGAACCATCAGTTTGAGAGACCATCTATTCGACCGCGGCTGCTACAGATGGTACTCATCATTCTTCTTCCTCCAAACACGTTTAGTGGAATTATGACCAAAACGTTCCATTTTGGTCTCATCTGACCACATGACTTTCTCCCATGACTCCTCTGGATCATCCAAATGGTCATTGGCAAACTTAAGACGGGCCTTGACATGGGCTGGTTTAAGCAGGGGAACCTTCCGTGCCATGCATGATTTCAAACCATGACGTCTTAGTGTATTACCAACAGTAACCTTGGAAACGGTGCTCCCAGCTCTTTTCAGGTCATTGACCAGCTCCCCCCGTGTAGTTCTGGGCTGATTTCTCACCTTTCTTAGGATCATTGAGACCCCACGAGGTGAGATCTTGCATGGAGCCCCAGTCCGAGGGAGATTGACAGTCATGTTTAGCTTCTTTCATTTTCTAATGATCGCTCCAACAGTGGACCTTTTTTCACCAAGCTGCTTGGCAATTTCCCCGTAGCCCTTTCCAACCTTGTGGAGGTGTACAATTGTGTCTCTAGTGTCTTTGGACAGCTCTTTGGTCTTGGCCATGTTAGTAGTTGGATTCTTACTGATTGTATGGGGTGGACAGGTGTCTTTATGCAGCTAACCACCTCAAACAGGTGCATCTAAATTTAGGATAATAAATGGAGTGGAGGTGGACATTTTAAAGGCAGACTAACAGGTCTTTGAGGGTCAGAATTCTAGCTGATTGACAGGTGTTCAAATACTTATTTGAAGCTGTATCATACAAATAAATAGTTACAAAATCATACATTGTGATTTCTGGATTTTTTTTTTTTAAATTATGCCTCTCACAGTGGACATGCACCTACGATGACAATTTCAGACCCCTCCATGATTTCTAAGTGGGAGAACTTGCAAAATAGCAGGGTGTTCAAATACTTATTTTCCTCACTGTAACAACCTCAAATATACGTCACATTTCACAAATAACCGCATGTATCCTAGTCAATCTGCTGGGGCACAGAAAAATGGCCCGCAAATGCTTGGAAATGAACTGCCTTGACGTCTTGCTAATATTGCGTTGGCTTCTGTTTATCGGTGGCTGAAATGTTTCGCCGCATTACCTTGACAGTGGGGAGAAAGTGCATGTAGGTCATTGTGCCGGAGACAAACCGTAATTGGAAGGTAAATTGCCGCTGGATGAGAGCGGGTGAGCATCGGGTTTGTGTCAAAACTAGATAGAACGCCGCGTGCCGCTCTGTCAGGCGCGGGGAGAAAACGCGCTAAATAATAAATAGTATTGATTTGAATAGACAGCGTTTGAAGTCTGTTACTGTAGGCTCCATGACAACAACAACCGAAAAAACAAAAAAACTATGTTCTTTTATTTTCTATTAGCTGATTGTTAATGGCAGAGGATTTCTGAGCACAAAAGGCAATTTGCTTAAGCCTGGGGGGGTGGAGCGCGTTGTCAGCCTTGGTTTTTGCACCATTTGATCCGAAGGTCTTGTTTTGAACGCCGCCGTGTGCGGTCGTTTTCGTGAAATAGCCCCGCGAGCGCTACAGGTTTTAATTGTTTTTGCTTTGTTTCATTTTTCATATTCTGTCAAGGCTCGGCAGTAACATTAATTTCGCAAAGCTGAGGGTCTAGCTTTCCAGCCGCACGGTAATAAGGTCTCGCGTTTGATTGCCAGATAGGGTGGGGGGGATTTGAGTGTGGAGTTTGCATGTTATCTTCAGGTCCACAGCCACGACGGCAGCACCCGCTGTCTGGACATCAGCCCGTGCAGCCCGGTAAAAAATATGTCCCTCAGATGACTAATTGCATGACTGTTTACCTATAAATTATGCAAAGTCAATGTAGCCTGAATGTTTCCTAATGATTAAACTATTATACAGCACAGACAACAGCGTGTCTTCCATCAGCGCCTCTATGCACCAACGGTAGCTGTGCCCATCGCTACATTGCCATTTCCTATCGAAAGTTGGCCCTACCCAGCCAAGTGCCTGGTCTACCCTGTTGGGCCAGCGTGTCCAGTGCCAAGACCAGGGCCAAACCGGTCTGATCAGGGTCAGCCCTATGTTCCCTGGTACCTACAGTGGGTTGCATAAGTATCCGTACCCCTTTAACTTTTTGACATTTTGCCATGCCATGGTCCACAAACATCAATATATAATTGAAACACACAATCATGCAGTGAAATGTGTACATAATTTTGAACTTTTTTTTTATGAATAAAATCTGAAAAGTAGGGTGTACAAAAGTATCCATACCCCTTTCCTTTTAGTGCAACCAATTGCCTTGAAAAGTTGCCTGATGATTTCTGAATGATCACATGTTGACCCAGTGACTAAATCTACCAGTGTGTAATCTAATATCACTTCAAATACAGCTGCTCCGTGATGGTCTCAGAGGTCTGTTAAGAGGCTATTGGGGAGCAGACAGCATCATAAAGGTCCAAAAACACACCAGACATGTCCGGGATAAAGTTATTGAGAAGTATAAAACTGGGTTAGGTTATAAAAAGATTTCCACATCTCTCAAAGTAAAGTTAAATACACCATCCAGGCAAAATGCAAACAACATCTGTTACCGCAAATTATCATTCAAAAGAAGTTTTTTTTTTTTTTTTATTATATTGAAATTCTGTTCAGTTTCACCTCCTTTTTAGATCTGAAATATTTCAGTCTTTCTTTCAGTTTTTAAGTCCCCGTACCCCTGGTTGGGAAACACTGACATAAAACCCTAGTGCCAGGGATCTCTGACCAGTAGCTAAGGAGCTATTCATAGTTCTCCAGCCCTTTCCAAGTAGCTCCCCAAAGACGTTCTACATTTCCACACATTTTAGATCCATTTCCGTTTTTCTGAACATGTTCAATACAATCTGCAAACATCCGTAAAAGCCGATGTGATGTTATGATAATTAGAATGTAATCAGAGACTTTGAAATTGCACCAGGTGAGGGAGCAAGAGCAGCATCTCAACCATACTAAACTACGAAGGGAAGAGACTTTGACCCATGGACATGATTGCAACCAGTTTGACGAAGGTGTCTGGACTTTAGAGACGCGGAGGTCGAAAAGTTGATTCAGGACAACACACTGTATAGTCACAGTAGCTACAGCAACCACAGACAAGGGAGCGATACAAGTTGATATCAAGCCCCCACTGCGCTTCCCCTAATAATAACAACATGGTTTGCAGAGGAGAAATGGCTGTTTTTTACTTGTCAGGGCCAGTCCACGCAGGCATTTCCATTTGATTTGACAGTGCCGTGTGGAGATTTTTAGCTGGTGGTCAATTTGCAGTTTCCAAAGAAATAGATGTCCAACTCCGTGCTCCCTTTCAGCGGTAAACACTGAAGACCATTGCACAGTCATTACCGAGTTTTCTTCTTTTGTCCCTATGCCTGACAAGTCAACTTATAACTGCTATACGCATACGTGCCATGTCTCAAATGGTTTATAATGGGGCTCCCTGGGCTTTACTTGACAAAACTTTGAAGCTAGTATACAACTTTCACATGAGAGCTGGCAAGAACTCCTGTTTTATTTTTAGTAATTGCCCCTCAGGTCATATCGGTAATGTAAGGTCGTTTTAAAATAGACATAACTAGGGATGTCCCGATCCGCATTTTTGAGCTCCTGATCCGATATTTTGACACTTCATGCTGGCTGATACTGATCCGATACAGTCTTTCTGTATTGTTATATTTTGATATAATATATATCATTAAATAAGCTGGTTTAAATCATATCTGACTGATAGGTGTATTTCTGTAAACGTTGATTCTTTTACCTCGCAGAAAATCTCCTTAACCTGCGGGGTACCCTAAGGCTCAATTTTAGGGCCAATTCTGTTTTCATTGTAAATACTGCCATTGGGCTCAATTTTTGACCTCACTGCCAGTGCCCTTGGTCCACTCGTACACTGCTGTTTATTCGTCAAAAGTCATATATTTTTATTTATTTTTTAGAACATGTACAATATACATTAGCCTTAGAAAGGAGAGATGCATTGTACCAGGTTATAGCACTTGTGCTAATTTCCACCTGCAGTCCCTGGGCCTATTGTACATGTTTTTAGTGGTAGGGGAAACCGGAGTACCCGGAGGAAACCTACGCAGACACGGGGAGAACATGCAAACTCCACACAGATAGGCCCGGTCCAGGTGGGAATCGAACCGTGGACCTTCTAGTTGTGAAGCACGAGCGCTAACCGCTGTGCTACCGTGCAGCCAATAATTGACAATTAATTTCGGTTTGAAAAACAGATAAACACAGTATTCTAAACATTTTTTTTCCAACTTGGGCTTCTAATTAAGGTAAACCGCTACTTGCTTTTAATCCAGCTTGAACAGGTTGGCTATACATTGATCACGACTCATTTGGATTATTGTAATTCTTTGTATTTTGGTCTAAAGCAGTCAGACTCCAAATGGTCCAAAACGCGGCTGCATGCCTGCTCATAGTAGCCAAACCACATGAACATTATTATTACTCCTGTTCTGTCTTCTCCTCACTGAATACCTGTTGCTATTAGAATCGACTTCAAAATTCTATTACTTGTTTTTAAATCCATCCATGGACTGGCACCGCCTTATTTATCTGAATTGTTGTCTTTGTCAGAGCTCAGCGATCCCCGGGCCAATGTTTGCTGGACCGTCCAAGATCTCATTTAAAAAGTAAAGGAGATAAAGCTTTTGCAGTAGCCGGCCCTAAACTCTAGATCTCCCTCCCTCTGAACATTAGACGGGCAACTTCAGCTGAGAGCCTCAAAACTCTGTTAAATTTTGCTTTTAACACGAGATGAGCTGAGCATTTTTCATATTTTACTGTTTAATCTTTTACTTTTATCGTGTTATATTGTTGTGTTTTTTTTGTAGTTTCGTATTATGGCACCGTGTACCTGTACAGCACTTTGGGGCAGTGATGACTGTTTTGAAAATGTGCTTTATAAATAAATGTAATATTAATTATAGGCCAATATTCTAGGCTATTAGATCCATACAGTATAGAGCTATTGGAAAGTACAGTAGTTAGTGGATTTAGCTTTGAATTTTTAATTTGACGGCAATGTTGAGTATTGTTTGTTTGTATACTTTATTGTCCCCGTAGGGAAATTTGTCCTCTGCATTTGACCCATATTATATATTATAAAGGCTAAAATAGGCATTTTACATACAAACAAAAACAGCTTTATAATTGCAGCATTTTAAGCCCCTTCTCAAAACAACAGCAGTATACATTGTAATTTCAGCTTCATTTGCTTCTAAAGGCCATTCAGGTCTATTGATGCATGATGTTCAGGACCTGTAAAAGTTATAAGAACTAGGAGCACATGGCTAATTATTAAGCATACAGGGCGCACTTGCGAGTACGCTCTCAACCCCCCTTTTGGCCCGAGTTTCTGACTCACCTGTAAAAGCAAATGACAGCACTGCAAACGAAACAAGGAACCTTTCTCTGCCATTGTCATGTTTTTAGCGGCTGCTGACTGTCCTCAGTGAGCTCAAGAAGCAGTCGTGCGGTCGTGAATCCGCGGTCTTGAATCTGCAGCAGCCCCAGCCTGCAGGTTTACCACAGAACCGCTGCAGATTTATGGCCGTCATTTGTGGGATACGACCCAATCCATTGGTCATTCAATCTGATCCTCTCAAATGCCCGGATTGGCTACCGATACTGAATATCGTATCGGGACATCCCTATTATGAACTTGCTTTTGGGTATGTCAACCATTTTTCACTTTATTTTCCTTTTTTCCTCAAACCGCATCCCACAAGCGTGACCTTTCAAGCAGAGCGGTCCTGTCACTGAGTGCTTGCGTACCTCACTGATTTGTTTACTTACCAGGCACGTGCCGCGAAGGGCCATCTATAAAGTAAACCCCAGCAAGCTCTCGCCCATTTGTAAGGAAAGTGCGCAGGAGGAGTAAGATGGACATCTCCTTTGGGGCTGTTACTCCGCTATGCACTTTCTAAATGATCATCATCTATCTTTTATGTGCCGCCTATAATGGACCGCGGGCAGGCAACAAATCGGAGAGGTGGAGAGAGTAACAGAAGCACTCTCTCCTCTGGCATGTTGTCTGGTTCACAAATGAGATGCATTCACGTGGCGACGACATGGTGAAAACATCCATGTCATGGGATGGAGACAGAGGCCTGGTGGGGATTCTATTAGTGTGGCAGACTAGCAAAGGAACTGATGGTACGAGAAAACGTGGCAAAAACGGTGAAAGTATCGTTTTCAAACTATGTAGCTCCAGACTCATTTTTCAGGTATGCTGTTGGTTCATTTTCTTTTGCAAAAGGGACACATTTTCCCACCCTTTTCAAAGGCCCTAAATGCACCACAGTCGTTTGGAGGGAAAAGTAACAAACGTCCTCTCCAGTCAGTTGTTTGGGGGAGAGGCGCTGAACTAGCCCCGTCCTGTGAACGTGTTGCCTGGAGGACTTTATTTGACCTTTGGAATGTGTGCGTGTGAATGTTTTTGACGTCTGTAATGCTAATGCTAACTATGCTAACATGTGGTCTGGGCCTCAAAGGAGTTCTGTTTGTAATGGGCTATCTATTGGAATGTAAAGCAATTACCTCGACATAGTTGAATTCAATTGCCACATTGTGAAAGTTATATGTGGATGTACAAATACTGGATTATTCTTTGTACCAGTATTATTTATTGGTATACCGTATTGTACTAGTATTTAAATATGTATTCAGTGCAAAATGAATTAGCTAATCTGCACGTGTACCAAGTCTTTTCACGGGGCACTTTTGAACCCCCATAATGCTTTGCGGCAGAGGCAGTTTCTGGTTTTGACGCGTCAATTTGAGAACCATAAACAAAGCCAGAAATCACTGCATTTCCATAAAACTACAACATTTTTGTGCATGTAAAAAAAAAGAAGGAAAATAGACCATGTGGTTAATAAATGTTGAGACAATCATACTGGATAGATAATGGTACAATATTTTGTATTACTGATGTGTCATATTTTTCATTTTCAGGTTACATCTTCTATGCTAAATGATGGCAAAGAAACAACCCATAAGTAGAAAACATAAAAAATATTAGTAAACATTTTTTTTTTTTTACTAGATTCAATTGTTTTCACTAAGACACTATACAACTCTTTATTCAGATTGTTTTTTGTTGATCACAATGGGTATCTGGAAATTAGTTAAGTAGGCACAACATACAAAAGTCTGTTCCACAACATCCTCCTGCTTTAGCGTGATCCTTCTGTCTATAATGAGAACAACACAATGAACCATCACAATGCTTGGATTGTTTGCCTAAAGCGTAAGAGACCCCATGCTGCCCTGTGGTTTTGCACCAAAGTACATCTCTGACATCGTCTCGAGCTTTTGAGAACTTCAGGGAGGGGTCTCCTGGTGGTTCCCAGAGTCAGGACTAAACCTGCTGAGGCTAAAGCTAAAATCTGGAACAGACTTCATGAGGATGTGAGACAGGCCTCAACTCTGACAATGTTCAAATCCAGGCTGAAAACAGCTCTTTTTACCCGAGCATATGAAAACTGAAAGTATTTTATCTGCACTCTTGCCTCTTACTGTAATTGATTCTTTTCTATGTTGATGTTTTATCGATCAATTTAATCTGCTTGTCCTTTTATGCAACTGTGAAGCACTTTGAATTGCCTTGTGTATGAACTGTGCTCTACAAATAAACTTGCCTTGCCTATTTTAGCAATCCAACTTATTTGAATTACTTCGGATTCTCATTGGGTCTTGTTATCCTTTTATTGGGTTTTTATCAATGGTATGCTTTTGAACCAGAAGACAACAGGAACCTGAAGAATCCCTCCGCTGTTCAACGTCTGTATCCCACTGGTCTGCGGAGATGAGATAAGATGGAACTTTATTGATCTCACAAAAGAGAAATCCACTTGGAGGCTCGTGCAGGCTTTTTCCGTCTATCTCCCTGCCTACCGCTAACTCCAGTTCACCACCATTCCAAAACCCGCCTCTATGCTGGACAATTGCTCTTCTATCACGCCCCTCAAATACAATAGCTGATCTGGACTTTGTTGCGCATAAACCTGAACCAGATACAGGACCTGGACTTTGGAATTTTATTTTTGTTTTGTTCAATTTGATCCTAACAATTGAAAAACAACCTAAAATAGATCTCTGTTGAGCAAATGAACAGATTCACCATGTTGTTTCTTCTACTGCTGAAGCGCTCCAATGTGTATATTATGAAAGTCCATAAATTATTCCGTTTATCTGTTCTGAGCTGTACATTTTATGTCCAAAAAAAATAAATAAATAAATAAATAGAAGAGCGGAGAAATTAGCATGGCGGCTAACTGGAGAAATGACCAAAACTCTTCTTCTTCCTTGGCTGCTTAACGGCGGATGTGGACTAACTTAGCGCACTGCTGCCACCCTCTAGATAGATCGTGTCTGATCGTCATGGCTTACGTCTTTGGAAATAATGTAGCCTGCAAGCTGTAGAAAAGAAAAAGAAGAAAAAAAAGTCTGGTGTGCTTTAAACATTCAAACGTATATTTGATTACTCTATGATCTGAGGCCTTTGCTAAATATCTCTAAAGATCAAACTTCCCCACAGCCCTCTATTTTCCTTTTTAATTAAAACCCTTTCTCTAATAAATGTCTGAAGAAAACAGCCGTTTTCCTGTGTTGTCGTTGTACACCATAAAATAGTATCGCTACGACGGAGGTTACTTTTTCCCTATTTAACATTACCTTTAATTGACAACACCGCGTATTCAAACTGGAGGAGGAGTTGAGAGTCGTCAAAAACTACTCTACATAAACTAATAATTAAATACCAGGAATTGATGACACATCAAGGAGTTAAACAAGTTAAAAGGTTTATTTCCCTAACATGTCATCTTAATACAGAATTCTGTTTTTCCTATCCATTGTGAGTCTGCCTCCAATCGTTCCCATGATCAGACTGCAGCTTCCTTGGGGAAGCACAGCACTCCACATTCCATTGTCCACAAGATTTATGAGTCTAAAACCACATGTAGTTTTCCATCGTTTTCATTGGTTGCCCCAAAGCTGTCCATTCAGTTCCGCCGTAATTTGACCCCTTCTGTCCAAGTGGCCAGTGGACCGGGTGGGGGTTGCTGTGTCTTTTAATCTTTCCTTGAAACAAAGGACTGGGGAAACCACACCTTACTGCACTGAATGACAACTTTTGGTTAGTTTGCTAAATAGCCAAAGGAACAAAACATCGTATAAAAATATTATATCTCTTCAGACCCCCTTCTGAGCTCCCAGAAAGGAGGTCATCAAAACCATAATATTTTCAAGTTCACAAAAGTACAGCCTGTATCAAAAATCACAGTACAATTTCACATATTATAACACCAAAAAAAAACATGTTCACTTTATGTAGGGCATACTCAACCAGCCGCTGAGTGGTTTCAAAATCATCTCTCTCTTCCCATGTGTAACTTCCGCTTAGTAATCTTTCCAGGCGGAACTTGGCTGTTTTTTATCCCGTGTCAACGGTACATTTCACCTTTTACGTCCCCCTGGGACCGTCTCTGATTGACACAAAAATAAACATTCCTGCACACAAAACACAGCAAGCGCAACAACACCGAACAGTGTTGTTTAGATATTATCTCCACCACAATATTCTCCATCACAGCCTTGTCGGGGGTCGTTCCATTCATATTTCAAAGCCTGCCGTACTCTTTCCAAGTACAGGCTGGGACCACCCCCTTCTGGCGTTTCCCTTGTCCCGAGCTCCGTGTCCCCCTGGGACGCATCACCCATCGTATAGATGCCCCCAGTGGAACCCAGAGCCCTGGAGACCATGCTGCGAATGAGAGGCACAACACAACAAAACAAAACACAACAAAACAAGAGTATTACATTTATAAGAATACCCACCTTTTGAAGGATATGGATCCAGGAACCGGAATTTAACCAATTTAGCCAGGTCCACTGAGGACCCTGGTCTTCTTGAGACGCGAGGAAGTCTTTGAGTTCCTTTACTTTATTTTTAATGGCTGTCCAATTGCCAGTGTCGTTGGGAATATATGTACAGCAGTGGTCAAGGCCAACTACTGAGCACATACCACCCTGTTCAGCGTACAGGGCGTCCAACGCCACTCTATTTTGCATAGCCACAACAGCCACTGCCTTAAGTTCTGGACTCCGTTCCATTTGGTCCAAGATGTCGCCTATTACCTCAGTTAGGTCCTCCAGGATCCACCATACCTCATTTAGACGCTGCATGGAGGACGCCACACCGATCATAGGGATCAGCGTGGCGATAAATCCTTTCCCATCTCCGAACAGGGGCTTACGGCCGCCGTCATCAGAGAAAGGTACGTATGATTGACCGAGGGTACGGTTTCCCACCTGCAGGGTTGAGTTGGTAATCATGGCCGTGTGCTTAGCTAATTTTACCCATTTATTCTCTCCTGGTGTATGACCCCCCCCCGTATTGAAAGACCGTCGCTTCCTAGATCCATCTCCCTCTGTGGAAACAGACATGTTAGATACATCATAAATCACAGGTTTCAAAACAGCGTAATTTGTTCCTTCTTTGTTTTCCCATGTTTTTATCATTTTTTTTCTTCTCTCTGTACAATGGGTGATCCAGTCTAGGGTGTGTTGGTCCGACACTGCTTCTCCCATTTTCACCAACATTGTACCTGCATTGTTGCAGTAGATGACCAGATTTTCTCCAGGTGTTTTACCTACGTCTTTGTATACCTTGTAGAGGGCCAATTTCAATTCTTTGATAGGGTGTCCTCTGACCCGTCCCTCACAACTATGTGGATCATCTATTTTTATTACTGTTGGTATGATGAGCAAGCAAAGAGCAAGTGTCAGGCCCCACACCCCGTATGGACACCTTAAAAGGTCCTGGTTTTAAAACCCAGGCCTTAAGTCCATATTTGTTAGTCTTTTTTTATGTCTTTGTGACCGTCTGGGTAGGGGTTGGTGTCCCCCACCCCCTTCAGTGGGGCTGTTAGACCCACTACCATATTTGTTAGGATGTGTCAACCGTCTGGGATGCGTATGAGTCCAATGTCAGCCTGTTTTCTCAGAACAGGGCTTCAAGTGTGACCAGTGGTACCAGTTGTCACGCCCCTCTACCTTAACTGCGGTGGCAGTCCTTTGAGTCACTTCAAAAGGTCCTAAGTATCTGGGAGCGTCCAACAGGTCCTGGTGTTTTTAATGTAGACCCTCGATGGTAAGTCCGCTCAGGCAAGGTCGCTGAGTTAGACTTAGGCGGGCACCCGGGCATGGCCATTTTTATGCTCTTCCGCTGATAACAAGGTCGCAGCCGCCACGTCCACATCCACCAGTCCATGAAGGGTTATTAACTGGGGGTAAAAAGTGGAGCCGGACGCCCCGCTCTGTACATATGGAGGAGGGCCGATGGGGCCAAAGCGGGAGCTCCTCCGCTCGGGAGGGGCTCTCGAATTCCTCCCCGTATTGATTCTGTCAGGTCGTTGTCTCGGTTCATGCTCCCTCGGCGTCCGCTATATGTTCTACATCACTATGCTTTGGTCAACTTTGATTATCGTAAGGCGCTTTAGAAATAAAACTTGATTGAGTAATTTGGGTCAAAAACTCTCACAATGACGACCACTCACAAGCACCCACCGAGACAAGGAACCAACAGAGATCTGTAACAGAAACACAAAAGAACAGACGAAAATTACAAAAACAAAAATTCTCATCAGGGCCGCTCACCGTTAGAACGACCATACCAGCTAATCTTGCAAATTATGGCTGGACTCAAAAACCTATTTAACTTAATTTATCTGTTGGAATGCTAGGGTCAATTTTATCTGGAAAAATCAGAAATTCAGGTTTCATTAATCTACAGAGAAAAACTCTCTTTTAGCTTCTGTTTCCCACATTTACCACAGATTCTGTGTGCACTTCAGAATCACAGCAAACGTAAAAAACGGAGTATTATAAATTGATTTACCTATCTGAAACCGAAATCTTAGTTGACCATAACATTTGTCAATTCGTCACTTTATGTTTTCGTTTGTCTTGTCATTTAGATATATGTGTATCAGTTCCCTCTCATGCCAAAATAAACCAAATTATAATAATTTCCCCACATAAGTAACACCCCCTCTTGGACTGAGGACACTCAGTCCAAAAAAGAGTCACGTAACATGCATAAACAAGTGAGACCTCAATCCTTGTACAGGAAACACAACAAACCAACTCAAATTGCACTGGAGATTAACACCTCCGGCACCTACATAACACAAAGAAAACACTAAGAAAACAATAGCAAAATAACAAATGTCAGGTTGGTTCAGGGAGGTTGAAAGTGGGAAGATTTGGGTCGACAGGGCGAGTGAGAGGTGTGACATCACTCGTCAGGTTTGCGACCTGGACAGCACGTGAGGTCCTGGGAGTGGCCTCAAAAGGGATCAGACCAGCACTGGTTCAGTCCAATCGCGGCAGAGGACCGTCAGACAGGCGTGGGAAGGAGCTCTCAGCGGCTCCCAAAGTGAGAATAACAGACACCTCCAACCTGAGTACACAAACTAATGAGCGTAGATGGTTTCAATAGGGATCATATACAAGCGTATGATCAGTGTCCACTGGATTCCTGCGGAATCAAAGAGGAGCCTGATCACCGGCGCCAAAATGGCCTGTGTCAAGTTCATAAGAGTTTCCTCTCGATCTGCTCACAGATTGACCCCAGGAGCAGAGCAAGAGAAAGGGCCGAAGCCCAATTCATTTCAGCTTTTAGACATAATTTCAGACAATTTAGTTTTAACTTAAAGATTATCGATTCAATTTAGTAAATAAACCAGCATCAGTAGGTCCTAAAGACCATCTTTATCTGGTGCATTAAGATATTTTCAGTCAGTTCATAAACACATAATTCTCTATCATGGTGTCGTGGAATGATGTTCCAAAACGGACATAAGTCTAGCATTAATGTCTATAGAGTAGGCAGACATGGATGGAGAGTACAGGACATTTCAGAAACTTCAATTTCTTACCAATCTTTAGTTTCACTCACGCTTTGGTCATGGAACAAATTCTTTAGCCTATTGTCCAGGAGAGAGAGCAAATAAGTTATAAACACATCATATTATTGTTCTATAGGGTGTAAACAGTTCGCAGTCACACCTTGTTTGCCTAATTAATTTTGTTATTTTAAAAGGACCATTCATGTCCACTAAGGTTAGCCTTAAAAGCTTCTCTATATCATATTAAAGTACAGTGATCAATGGGTGGGTGGCTTTGGCAAAGTGAATGTTGGATCCAAGGTCAAACGTCAGTTGTACAGTCCTTCAGCTCTTCCCAGGAGATATATCTGCATTCAGCAACCACTGTCAGACAGCAAGGTGTTTGTCCAATCAGGGAAAAGTCACTGTTAGTCCATTCAGAGAGCACAAAACTGTTGCTCTCACTGTCATCAGCATAGCACATCCGAGGAGAGAAACAGGAGTCTGAGTTGGCGTGTCAGATTCAGTCCTGTGAGCTGACTAGGCACTGGCTTGGTGAAAGGTTGTGGGTGGTCTTCCTGTATCCACCCAGTAGATGGTGTCCGTTAATGATCACAGTCTCAAAGTTGACAGATGAGTGTTGTTCACCTTTATCCACCAGCACGTCAAGAGTCTGTCCGTTCACCTTCACAGGTAACATGAATTCTGCCGTCCCATGCCTCTGAACCCAGCAGCAGCCAGTGATGAGAGTAGCATTGTTCCCATCAGCGTTGTTGTAAACTCCTCGATCCTCGAACGTTGTTGGTCATCTCGTCTGAAACAATCCTTGGCCACAATTACCAACACCACACCCACAGGTCACTGCACATTCAAGTAAACTCATTATAACTCTCTTTCATTATTACTTTCATTACTCGCTCCTTTAAGCTGCACCTTTAAAAGTTGCACTCATGTCTTTCAGTTCAATTTTGCTCTCGCTTCTGTTCAAGGGCGTTCTCCATATTCTCAAAATGTATTCATTAATGTATTTTGTATTCTTAACAATAATTTGAATTTTGCATAATTGCTCCTTCATAACTTTTGGTAATGCGTCCAAAATGGCGCATAAAGATCAACTTAAACTCTAAATTAATAGTGGTTTGTACTTTCAATCAATGTATCCAAACTCACGACAGGTCTTCCCTGCTTCAGTTTTCATTACATGGCGCCACCGTGTGGAGAGAGGTTCTAATAATTTTTTCTTTAGCAACATCTCTCAGAGCCCTAAATGCTCCGTTAATCACAGGCTTAAAAAAATAGCATTTGTCTCACACTAATTTTGGATACTTGTTCTTCAAATGTATGCTGTGGAGACATAACTCTACCACCAGCAGAAATGTTTCTCTATAAAAACAAAACAAAAATAACTTTTAAAACAATATCTTCGGTCAAAAATGTTCTTTTTTCATCTATTTTTTTTCGTAATGAGGGGCGGAGCAATTTCTCCACTTACCCTCCTACACGGATGTCTGGGCACAAAGGAAAATGGCCACTTTCCCAATGCGTCCATCACTTCCCGTTTAATCAGTCCTTTGCTGCGTCTACACAAATGCAGACACAGCAAATGCACTTTTAGTTTCACTCCGGACACACTCAGTCACTCTACAATAAAAAGAACATTACACAAAGAGACAACAAGACACAATAATTTCCACAAACAAAACAACAGTTAACAAAAAACCAAACAGACTAACAAGAACAACCAAAACAATTTAGTATTCTCCCCCTCCGATCAACAAAATCAGGTAAGTGTATAAAAATAAAAACACGCGTTAAATAGTATAATGTGCCTAAAGTCCGATGCCTTTCAATGAAAACCTAGAGGCCTTACGGTTGCACTACAGCGATTGCGGCCAGAAACTCCGGTATTACAAAATAACAGCCAAATAACAGTACCACATGGAAAAAACTAAATGCTAAAGCTAATCCTTTATTCTCAGAGCTAACTTAGCAACCTCGCACACCAACAGCAAACAGATCATATTGAAAACAAACCATGCACCACACTTCAATAAAATCCTACACTACTACACAGAACAGCCTTCAGTGTCCACACACTGAGCTGGGTTTAACACATGTGTGGGTTTAGTACACGTTTATCAACAATATGCTGTATGCTAACGCACTAAGCTAACCATGCTGTATGCTAGCGCACTAAGCTAACGAAGCTAATGAAAGCTAACAAAGGCTAATATATAGAATTTAAGAAACCCCGTTTCTCAGGCCTTCAACCTGTTTAAAGTATAATTTAAGAAACCCCGTTTCTAAGGCCTTCAACCTTTTTTTAGACAGATCCCAAGTCTGTCAACGATTATTTCAACGTTGTATTTCAGACCGTGCGTCCACGGCCTTGGGCGGTTCTGCCTACGTGCATTTCAGCTTTTACAGGGGTAAAACCCCAACGCGCAGCCCGTTAATTACTCATAATTTCAGTTTATCCCACTATTTTTTTTGTGGTATCTAAGATATCAAATTATAACGTTCCTACCCTTAGTTCCACCATCAATTCACAGATTACACCACACAACAGCCAACTCCGTTAAAAAGTAATCTAAAATTTGGAAAAATATGCCAACTAGACGTACTTTGAGACTCACACAATAGTAGAGGTCAAAAGCAGTCTTACCTTAAGCTAGAATGACGTCCATGAAATTGTTGTTGTATGATGTGGAAGAAAGAACCTGGTATTTCTAACGCAGAGTGGTTTTTTTTTCTCGAAGACCGAACCTCGTCGCGTCTCCGTTTGACGGCTCTTCAGCACCCCCTGCAGTTCTCCCGGGGTCACCACATGAAGAAAACAGCCGTTTTCCTGTGTTGTCGTTGTACACCATAAAATAGTATCGCTACGACGGAGGTTACTTTTTCCCTATTTAACATTACCTTTAATTGACAACACCGCGTATTCAAACTGGAGGAGGAGTTGAGAGTCGTCAAAAACTACTCTACATAAACTAATAATTAAATACCAGGAATTGATGACACATCAAGGAGTTAAACAAGTTAAAAGGTTTATTTCCCTAACATGTCATCTTAATACAGAATTCTGTTTTTCCTATCCATTGTGAGTCTGCCTCCAATCGTTCCCATGATCAGACTGCAGCTTCCTTGGGGAAGCACAGCACTCCACATTCCATTGTCCACAAGATTTATGAGTCTAAAACCACATGTAGTTTTCCATCGTTTTCATTGGTTGCCCCAAAGCTGTCCATTCAGTTCCGCCGTAATTTGACCCCTTCTGTCCAAGTGGCCAGTGGACCGGGTGGGGGTTGCTGTGTCTTTTAATCTTTCCTTGAAACAAAGGACTGGGGAAACCACACCTTACTGCACTGAATGACAACTTTTGGTTAGTTTGCTAAATAGCCAAAGGAACAAAACATCGTATAAAAATATTATATCTCTTCATGTCCTACACATCATAACAATATGCGCCACTGTTTCTGGCATATTACACATCCCGCAGTTTCCTGAAAGTTTTCCTATTAGGTGTGATGTTTTGTTTAGTCCGGTGTGCCCTATTCTCATTCTTGTAAAAATTGCCTCTTCTCCTGGACATCTTCCCACCTGGCGCCCCTGACCAACCTCAGGATTTACATCGTGAAAACACTAGCATGTTTTTGATACTTCACACTGAACAGACACACTTGCCGCTTTCAAAGCTTGTTTAGGAAACTTGTCTGCCAACTCATTACCACCCAAACCTACATGAGCTGGAACCCAAACAAACATTTTGTATACTCTGCAACAAAGTCAGTACCTCACACACGAGATCATACCTTTCACTTGAGTTACGTGATTTAAAATGTTCCAAGGCTGACAGCGAATCCGAGCATACAACTGCTCTCAGCGGTTTCATTTGCTCGACCCACTGCAACACCATCACGATCGCTATCAGCTCTGCCGAGTACACCGATAGATGATTTGACACGCTTGCAGAGAACCTAATATCAAATTCTGGTATCACATATTATGCTATAGCCACTTTCCCTGTATCTGGTTGCTTTAAACCATCAGTAAAGGTTTGAACATACCCATAATAGTTATCCACAAACCTCATAGCCAACTGCCAACTATCGCCCTTATACCTGTTAATCTTTTCATGCAAAGTTGTATCAGCGTCTGGAACCGGTAGCGGGTGCGGTGAATAAACTACAGATGGAAGTTTTCTACAGCAGCTCGCTTTATCTTTCTGTGTATACTTGCACTAAACGACTCTCTTTTACTTCTTGCCTGCTTGATATTTGCAGTCGCCTTTACTCAAACGGCATTTCACTTACTTCCACCTGAAGAGCTGATATAGGGGAGGTTCTCATTGCTCCTGAACATATCCCGAGGGCCGGACCCTGAATAACATCAAGCTTCTTTAATTCAGACTTTGAAGTCGTATCTGCTCCCCACTCCTTATTGCACAAGCATCTAATTAATGACTTTTTGTGCATTTGTCGACCACCTTTCCAACACGATTATGCCAGGTAAGCTTAGAGTCAAAAAGCATACCTAATACAATTGACCAAAACGCTTCACAGTCATGGGCGATATAAATGTTGGGACTTTGTAAAAGGCTTAAGTAAGAGACGTATCATTCCCCCTCATTTTTGCTCATTTGTTATTACTAACATTTTTCATACACATTGGAGATGAACCCAATATTGCAGGTCTTCCACACATTATTGTTCTTTCTGGTTCTAGATAACACATATTTGTGTACAGGTATCGCTAAAGTACTGGTATCCAGCCCTACTCATTGGGGAATTTTACTGAATAATTTCACATAATACTCACCACGCTGACGGCAGCAACCCACCAAGAAACGTGACTCTTGACTCACCATCTATTCATTCATGGCCTTCCACGGCTTCCTCTTAAGTGCCACAGGGGACTGGAGTGTCCCCCTAATGCATGCTCTCACGGTGACCACTTCACCTTGTCCCAGTAGCATGCTTTCAGACGCTGGAAAAAATGCGCAAATATTTAATGAAGTTACCGGCCCATCTCCATACAGCACTGGCCTTGCCCGACCATCCAGGGACGTGAACCCGTGACCTTCAGGTTTGGTGTGTGGCTGGCCAAGCGAGAATGTCACCTTCTTCTAAATGGATGAGAGGTCAGCAGTCATGGAGGTAACATTAAATATGATGAAAGACGGTGGCACACAAGGGTTTGGACCTTGTATGAAAAAAAAAGATGTCCTCTGCATTTGACCCAGTGATCATCAAGTGCCATTAACTTCTTAACCACCACCTGAACCGAGCACATTGTCTCCAGAATCTAAATCTAAAAGCTTCTTGAGAAAAGCGTCAAAATAGCAACGAAACAGAGGATGAAAACTTAATGAAAACGCAACGAAACCTGGTATCATAACAGCCCCATCTGACGGTTCTCTTGTCGGGGCCATGCCATTGGTCCGACAACCCATCAGTCCGACGTCTCATTATTCCGAAAATGTACCATTGAGCAGAGGGTCCAGATTAGTCCAAAATCTCTAACCCAGTTGTGTTGTGGATTAGAGAGCCATATACAACCATTGGCCCTAACCTTAAGGTAAGTGGACTCTTGCCTAATTTTATTTTTCAACCCCTACTCAATGGGACATTTTCGGAAAAATGAGACGTGGAACTAATGGGTTGTCGGGGACAAACAGTTCTGCTGGCCTCTCTGTTCTTCTCTGAAGCACACAGAAAAGACATGCAGTGTTTAACTATTAAAACAAGCTACTAACCTGCTTTAACAGGCTTTAGAATATGAAACTATGTCCTCCTCGGCTTGCTATTTAAAGTGATCATCTGGAAGTCTAAATGTATTTAACCTTTTTTTCGATCACCTGGTCTTGCATTTTGATGTAAAGTAAGTAATAACATACACTACCGCTCAAAGGTTTGGGGACACCCACGCCAGTTCTATAGCTTCTCTAATCAGCATAACAGTTTTCAGCAGTGCTAGCATAATTGCACGAGGGTTTTCTAATCATCAATTACCTTCCAACATGAGAAGCTAACACAATGTACCATTAGAACACTGTAGGTATTCCATTAAAAATCATCCGTTTCCAGCTAGAATAGGCATTCACAACATGAACAATGTCTAGATTGTATTTCTGATTAATGTCATCCTCATTCAAAAAAGTGCTTTTCATTCAATAATAAAGACATTTTAAGTGACCCCAAACTTTTGAGCAGTAAAGTTCCTCCTTCCCGGATCTCCGCAACTAAGAGTCTAGTATCCTCCCCTGTTGACCAATGAGACGAGCTATTCCTGTGAACCAACCTGTCAGGTCCAATCAGTAGGGGAGGGGGAGGAGCATGGTCATTTACTTTTGAAAATTCTGTTCCGCTCTACTTATTCTGCAAACTAAGGGCACACTCACACTTGACATCCGAACGGTGCCATTCTCTAGCTCGTTTGAGGAAAGGTCTGGATCCCCCGAACGGCCCACGCTCACACTTGCACAAACGAACTGAGCCACGGCCGATTTGATCAGTACGAGGAGTTGTTTGTTTACATGTGCAGCAGCAGCGCAACATGTTTAATGCCAAGGGGAAGTAAAACAAATAAACCCAGCAGCATGAACTACTGCAAGTCTACCATTTGCCCTGTTGTCAAATTTGTTTATTCCATTTGTCTTTGCATTTTACTGCAGTTAAAACAAAAAGAGCTATGATTAATAAAATAGCTGCTTTTAATATAAAGCTAATAGAGCGTCCCCCTTGACGAGAACAGAAGATATGAGGTAAGAATGCGTAAAGACAGACTTGAGACGAGCACGAGACAAATGCAGCCTCTCTCATGACAGTCGCTTGTATCCGTGCCTGTGCATGTACACGAGCTCTGGCCCACCTCCTCCAAGCGGGCCAAAGTCCGGACCCGAGCGGGACCTGGGCACGGTGTGATTGTGCCCTCACTACACAAACGAACTGCACCGAAGGGGCTTCCAGCGCTTGGGCACAGTTCGGATGGACAGGTGTGAGTGAGAAGGGCTTTCTGGTTAAAGAGGGGAGGAATTTGATTGTTTCACATTTCACTCTATCTCTCCTCACTTTGCGAACTTACACACTATCACTTTAATGTTGATGTTTTTTATAGAAAGCACTTTGATCTGCTAAGTATTGTTGTAAAGTGCTCTAGATATTAATGTTGATTGATTGATGTTGCATGAAAGTGATACTCTGTAAGATTGCAAAGAGAGGAGAGAGTGAGAGGGAAGTTTTAAAGTAAACAATCAGGTCCCCCTGTTCCCATTCTGACTGGACCAGACACCTACTCCTAGTTTGCAAAATGAGGAACGTGGGAACTAATTTTAAAAGTAAACGATCAGGCTCCTCCCCCTTCACCCTTGATTGGACCTGACGGGCCTGCTCACAGGAAAGCTCGTTTCATTGGTCAAAGTGATAGCCCGGGGATTCCTATCAGTTGCTGAAATCCAAACTGGGAGGGACTTTGGGTCTGAAATTTGACGTAACGTAAGTAATATACATATTTTCCAGACGGTCAATTTTACACAATCTATGACATTTGTAAAACATGTAAACTTACAGACCTACACTTTAACAAAGGAGTTAAAGGAAACACACTTATGAAACTTAATCCTTGATGCTTAAAATAGGTCTATTCGGTAAACATTTGCACCCATCTGCGTTCAAAATTGGATTGCCATTGGTTTGTTAGCCTGCCATTAGCTAAAAATCACAGCTGGTTTCTCACGTGTCATTCATATTGCTGCCTGCTGAAGGCACTTCAAGCCAATTTGAAATGCAAGCCAACACCGTCTCTCATTTCTTCTGATCTTTTCCATACAGAGAGATTGTTTCAAATGATAAAAGGTCAAACATCGCCAAATCGAATGTTCATAAGCCATAATTCTGTTCACTTCAATTTATCAATTGCTCCTTCTGGATGCCCATTCTTGCATATTTTCATCAACATTTTTAATGGAAATAAAAGAAATAAGCTGACCCTTGTTATATATAAAGGAAAACCATTTCAGTGAGGCCATGAATGTCCGTAGATGGCCTTCCAGTTACGAGTCTATATAATGCTAGGTATTTGAGGTTTGGAACTCCTAACCTCTGCTTCGCCATCGACGCATTGCAAAATATATTAAGTTTGTGGCAGAACCAGATGTTTTTCTGATAAAATGTAACCTTGAGTCGGAGGGACCCAAAGCCATGAATGTTTGATGACTCGCTGACTCGGTAAGCCACAGTAAATGGATACTTTGGTCTTGAAAGGAGTATGCCATGTTGTATTATGAATCCAAAGCTATGATCTTTCATTTCCCCCCCGGATCATACCGGTGTATATATTTCCATCGACTGTACAACATTGACAACAGAATCATGTCTCGATATTTTTTTTCGAAATGTGAAAGAATTGTGTGCTCAAGTGTCTCATTGGTTATAAGCGAAATCGTAATCTCTATTGGCGCAATGAATTATGGGATCGCTCAATCGGGATAAATTTGACCCGGAAGTATGTTTTGACAGTGCAGAAGCATATACGAAGACGAGAGAGTGCAGAGAAATGTTGTTTAAATTATTTGTTATATGTTTGTATGATATTCAAAACTCACTAAACTGAGTGAGAGGCTCAGGTGGAGGATACAGAGATGAACGCGCTGTTTATAGACGATGGACAATTGCTAATTTGAAGTTATTTGTGTGGAAACGCGGCTATCGCTAAGCGCCTGGAGGACTTGTTGGTGGCAGATACAAGACGGAGAAACTCTGGCAGATCCCTTGAAAATTCCTTCAGTGAAACGGGTCGTCGTGATAGATGGAGTTTGCTGCTGGCCATCTACGATGTGCTTGTGCCGTGACATCGGTGAAAATAGCATCATATCCGAGAGAGTTTACCGTGGGTCTGGAAGTGTAGGGCCACGTAACTGCAGTCCGCAACTGGGGCTTAAGGAGATGGCTTTCTGTTGTTGTTTTTTATCACATTTTATTTTTTATCTACTTAATGCATGCCCTTTTAGGTTTTAAAGTTTTTATATATTAATTTTCTTCCGCTTGTCCGTTGCCGTGTCGTGGGGGCAGCTGTTGGAGCTGCCCAAATCACATTGCACCAGCCCCTATGGCTCCTCCTGCAGGTGGTGGGTCCACAGAAGGATGGCCCCCATGGTTCTAACCGGGCCTGTTGGTCTCTAATAAGGGGCTTCTGAACCGCTCTTCGTCTGACCCGTCACCTGGGGCCTGTTTGCCATGGGAGACCCTACCAGGGGCACAAAGCCCCCGACAACAGAGCTCCAGGATCATTCGGGCTCAAATCCCCCTTCTACATGAAAAAGCTACGGATTACTCATGCTAATAGAATGCACTCTTTATGGTTTATAAAAGGTAAGATATGTAATGTTTTTTGAAAATATAAAAAAATATAAGGTTCTCTCAAATGGCAAATATTTTAGGCGAGGCACTGCAGCCACATTTAATTGTATACTTTTACTTTATTCTGAGGGAATTTTGGATGTAAAGTTCAGTTTTTGAAGCTAGGTATCAATGAGAAAACCTAAGTACAAGCGTGGAAAGTCTGGAGGTGGTTGGTGCTACTAAAGTGGAGATGTTGTGTCAAGAGTGTTAGGAGAACCTCATTTGGAGAAAACAGACCTAAAGAAAGATCTGCCATGTGACTTTTTGCTGTCTCCCAAAAAGAAAATGACCGTACTTGGATTGAAGTGTCATCTTTCGTGCTGCACGTAGACACCAAACATGTCAATATTTGTCAACGTAAATGCGTGGGAAAGATGTGGGTCCGCTCAGCAGGTGAGTCGAGGAAAAAGTCCTTATTTTCATGCTGGGGGTACAGATAGGCACGATGCGTGCGAGTGGAATGGTATTTTAACTCCTCTGCTGCTCCTCACCAGGGTGGCATTTGGGAAAGACTTGTCCGTATGGTAAAGTAAATCTTGAGGTCAGTTCTCCTGCAGCAAACATTGGATAAAGACGGTCTCAATACAGTTAGCGAGGCAGAGGCTATTCTCAATGATCGTCCTGTCACAAAGCTAACGATCCTACCGATTTAGAAGCACTAACACCAAATCATCTCCTTCTCTTGAAAGCAAAGCCTTCTTTGCCCCCAGGGCTGTTTGTCCAAGGTGACTCTTATGTTAAAAGAAGATGGAAGCAAGTGCAATAATTGGCCGACCTTTTTTTGAAACATTGGATCCGTGAGTATTTGCCATTACTTCAAGAAAGGCAGCAATGGAATGGAAGGAAGGAGAACTTAAAGCCTGGAGATGTTGTTGTGATAATGGACCCTACGGTGACTCCGCAGTGTTCCTGGCCATCATGATGAGTGTTGGAGGTCCTCTCTGATAAGAATGGATTGGTTCGATCCATCTAACTATAGACCAAAACAAGTATAATTGAGATACCAATAACAAAGCTCAGCCTGCTGATTGAAGCTGATTAGTGCATGGCTCCCTCAAGATAATCAAGAAAATTGTTCTGCAGGGGTACGAACAATTATGGGGAGGGCGTGCAGGAGGCAGTAGTCTCAGAGTAAACGTCCGCTAGCGGTCACTGCAGGACAAGGGTGCACAGGATAGACGGGCGGGCTCAAACGTTTGTTGATCGCTTTGCGGCAGTGAGAATGAGGTAAACTGTTTTTAATGTTGAATATTAATCTAATCGCACTGCTTGGACTGATTTTAGACTTTTTGTAATAATAAAGGAATGCTTTTTAGCCTCGGAGACGTCTTTGACACTCGAAGAATGAATGAAGCCGTGAGCTAGCGTGTCAGCTAACATGTCCGTCAGCTCAGTACTGCCTGCTACAACCGTCATTACTTAATGCAGGGATCTTCAACCAGTAGCTCGGGAGCTACCAGTAAATATCCAGACTTCTTTTTGGTTGCTCGCCAAAGGCTTTCTACATTTGTACACGCACTTGAAAAGTCACATTTTCATTTTTGGGCTCTGAACATTTTGAACAAAGCCTGCACTAATTAGGCAAATAAGGTAAAGGATAGGGACAAAAATAGAGTCATTTTCTTTAATTCTGTTGAAATATCTTGGCAACAAACTCTCCAGGGTGAACCCCTTATAGTCTCATAATTACACATGTGTCTCTGAAGAAGTAGCTCTCTGATGGTTTTTGATATATAAAAGTTTCTCACAGTTCTCATTGTTTAAATATGTAACAATATGGCCTAAAAGAAGGCAGCTTTGCATCATTTTGTTTTTGGATTCGTGACATTGGTGACCTGTCGTTGTTCTGTGTAAACCTACCATTACTCTGACATTAAAAGGGACAGGCCACCGTTTTTCCATACGGAGATATGTTCTTACCTGAGCTTAGACGTGTTGACGCGTACCTGTCTGGTCTTTGTGCGTGCCCGCGGTTGTGCGTGGTTGCTTCTAACTTCACTCCTGTTTGGGGCCATGGGAATATGCTGGGAGAGGCCAAATGCTTACAACATCTTTGGTCTTTTGCGTGACTACCGAGGGCACGCACAAAGACCAGACAGGTACGCATCAACATGTCTAAGCTCAGGTAAGAACATATCTCGGTGTGGAAAAAACTGTGGCCTGTTCCTTTAAAACTAAGACGATGAGGGAGAAAAGTAGCAAAACATCTCCACATTGACCGTTGCGTGGAAAAATCGATGGATCGATTTGGACCTCCGTGACAGAGGACATAGTGAAACTTGTGCTTGTGTGCCTTAAAAAGTCGCAAAGTACCTTTCCTTATTACTTTCCATTCCCAATCACAACTTTATTAACAAGCCCTGCTTTCCCAAACCGCCCAAATATATTAGCCCACTCTCAATCCAGAAGTGCCCCTGGGTCACCTCTGACCTCGCCTTCTCTCCTTCAAACAACCGCGGGACTGTCTCAGAAATCCCAGCTCTCCCCCCCCCTAATTTTATGTGAATGAGTGTAAGCAGAATTTTAACACGTTGCGCTTCGGGGCAAAAAAAAAAAAAAAAAAAGTCTTCAAAACTGACCTGAAACTTAAGGGGGGGGGGAAGACTGGGAAATTCATAAGGGGCTCGTAAGTTGTCCATTTTGGAAACCTCGGGTGGATTTGTTGTTTGATACAACTGCCTTTTAAAAGTCGAGTGGGGGGGGGAGTATTGAAGAAAATGTGGCTTAATAATTCATGGTCAATATGCCCCACACTGGCTGCCAAAGCTCTAATCTTAAAAAGCACCAGCAAAGAAAATATTGGTTTTGAAGCTCTATTGCCAGTGGATTACCGGAGATATTTATGTGGACTCAAGTAGGGCACGGGGTTATCCACAATCTATAGGGCTAAATGAGTGCATGGCGCCGGTTTGAGGACGGAATGGTGCCATGCTACGTTCGAGTGCCACATTCAAGTTTCACCTTTCAGGATGAAAATAAGGCAGACTTATTTCCTCATTTGCAAACACGAGAGAGAGACCGGAAGTCGGGACACAAACATCAGTGTAAATGAGCCAGAAATTAGTATTTATGAGACAGTAGGGAATCGCAGTCCAAACGCATTGTAAAGTAGAATTTAAAAACCCGGTTGAAGCAGCGGGACGGAGGAAATGTTGAGCTCGAGCCTGAGGAGCACTCTCACAAAGCAGAGGAGAAAAGGGGAATGTTTGTAATGGTCACTGTGACTAAGTATCACTCAGTGGCCTGGTCACTAATTCATATCACCATTTATCATATTGGGTCATGCTGTACGGCCATTCCGTCTCTGTAGTACAGTCATAACCTTGGTTCCTTAATACAGTGTTTCCCAAACAGGGGTACAGAGACCTACAAAACTCCTCTGAATAGATCTTAGCCCTTGCATTGTTTAAAATAATAATGAAAAAAAAATCACTTTTTTATTGGGTTTTCATCACATTTTCCTAACTTTTTGTTGGTATTTTGTGGCGCTTTTTTTTTGTCGCACATTCATCAAACTTTTTCTTTGAATTTTTTTTGTCGCTCTTTTCTTGCACTTTCATCCTTGTTCTTGTCACATTTTCGTTGCTATTTTTACACTTTTTTTCAAAAAGCTTTTAGATTTGGGTAAAAGCCAAACAGGAGAAAATGTGCTCGGTTCAGGTGGGGATTAAGAGGTTAAAGGGGAAACTGACATTTGTTAGAGGTTTGTTTTGAAAGGAAAGGCTATTTAAACGCCACTTTACTGTCAATGTTTCAATTTTAGATTGTCTTATTAGTCAAGACTCATTTTATTGATCCCTTCTAAATTATCTGAAGTATCCTTCAGGGGGCAAAGTACCTCTGAAGGGTTCAAGGTGCCCGCAAGACAAAAAAGGTTGGGAACCACTGCCTTAAAGTGATAGTCTGTAAGCTTAAATGTGTTACAAATGCAATAGATGAGGTTAATTGATGTAACATAAGTTATATTAAATAATAATATATTTTTTAAATCCCTCCCTTTGCTCATTTCAGCGACTAATCAGAATCCACGGGATACCACTTTGACCAATGAGGCGAGCTTTTCCTGAGTACCAGCCAGTCAGGTCCAATCAGGAGGGAGGGGGAGGGATTGCTTTTGAAAATTCAGTTCTTGCTCTCATAATTTTGCAAACTATAGCGGCTTTCTGGTTAAAGAGTGGAGAAATTTGATTTCCGATCATGAGACGACTCGCGCTACTACTGTCGCCCGTGCACGAGCAATACCCGTGTAATACTTCCTTTCCTCTCTTACAAATTTACCACACTACTACATTACTACTTTTCGCAACATGATTTTGTCCAAGATCAGCTTCCACTCTGATGCCTTCATTTGGTCTTCAAAGATGCGAAACAAATCTTTTCTCTGGGATTTTTCCCCCAGTTTGAAATGCCTACAGAGCTTCTGAAGTGAAACTTAAGCCCAAGACTTTCCTGGGTTGCTTTTGCGCAACGTAAAATGTGTCCATGAATCTCCGGTATAAATGGTGTACAGTAACGGTCTGAGACAGCAGCCCTGAGGCACTCTACAGATCAGAACACTTTTTAGTTAGATAACTGTTGAAACATTGAAGGCATTTGAAATCCAGAACATGAAGGTTCGCTATTAGCTTCATACATTTTCCATCAACCATTAGAAGATGTTTTTATTTACAGGATTTGATTTCCATTGTTACATTTTCTATGGTTACAATTTGTACGTTAACTGAGTTTTAAGGGATTAAGGGAACACTATTATTCATACTGGCCTGCAACTTGTTTCTTAAAATACCGGTTTTATTCATGAAATAGTTCTATTGATTTGCATGTTCAACAGCCTGGGTCGAAACAGAAAAAGACTAAAGTTTTCCCAAAAATGCCCTATTGGATTCTTTTTTCCCCATTAATTCACTCATGGTGCTCCATATCTACCTCCTATCAGTACTTCGATTTTCCATTTTGTTTTGATATCACTTATTTTTCTTCATGCCCCACAAAATTCTCCAAGAGTTTGCATGTTCTATTTGTGTTTGCGTAAGTTTCGGGTACTCTGGAGGATTCACCTGTTGCACATGTTTTTAGAGGTAGGGGAAACCAGCCAGGTGATTCTGACCATCAGCCGGGTCCACCCATCTCCACATCATGGAGCACAAATTTCCCTACGGGGACAATAAAGTAAACAAACAAACAAGACCTTTGCTTTATTTCTGCACCAGTGACTACAGCACACATACTCCCACCAGTGACAGTATGTGTGAAGACAACATGTAGACAAAATATAAGTGGAGGCAGCGGGTGTCATGGCAACAGCGAGACATCGGGCAATCAGGAATCTGCTGATGTCTGTAAACTTGAGACGGCGAGTGGGGAGGGAGGCAGACGGGTGACGGGGTGGTGGGGGTTTGGTAAAATTGTGCTTTTTTGGGACTGCTATTTTATGTTCTGTGACTTAAAGCAAGACACGGCAGGTGAATATGGAAAAATAAATCGCAATCATTTAGAGATATCAAATTGAAACTTTTGGTGTAGGTTATTGATATTTCTATGAGAAATATGTACATGTATTGCAGGTTTTCTTTCATTTTGTACAAATATGAGGAATTTTATGCATAAAAATGGCCAAAGTTGCCTATTTTTTCCAGTGACAAAATTTGAGTAATGGATGAAGCCAAGCTAAAATATATAGTTCTATTTTATTGCTCTATCACAGGGCTTTAGGCGGCACGGAGGCGCAGCTGTGCATTTAATCCATCCTTCCATGCTGCTGGGGCTGGATGTAGGATTCACCTATTGTGCATGTTTTTGGTTGATGGGGGAAACCGGAGTACCTGGAGGAAACCCACCCAGACATGGGGAGAGAAACATGTAAACTCCGCTCAGTTCCTCAAATATATATTTTTTAAATGGCACACTACATAACATTTTGGATTTGCTAGTGTGGCAGATGGAGGGTTAAATAATGAGAATGTATGATGGAAACTTAGACAACGCCAACCCAGGTAGTTACACACAGGCCTGAGACCGTTTTTATTTATTTTGTTTATGAATATTCACTTGTGTTAGTTATTAACAGCACACACAACAGGACACAATGTCGCACGAGTCCATTTCAACGTCCGCACACTGAGGCACCGGCTAGTCCTCCCACTATAGCTCCAAGAAGGACTGGACACGCGACATTACTGATTGTACTGATTTTATTTGTAATCTTTTTTTGTATCACTTAGTTGTGTTGTTGTTTTTTATGATGCGTGTACTGCACTTTGGTCAACCCTGTTGTTTTGAAAGTGCATTATAAAGAACGCTGGATTGGATTGGACATGCTCGTTGATGGGTAAAGGAGAGGCTCGCTGCCCACAGAAGCCTACGTAGGGATACACAATTTAATATGCGGATGATACAATTTATTGTAGTTGTGAAGTAGCCTATTAGCATGACGCTAATATATGTGCTGCCCGCAACACCACTACCGGACGCCTGGCTTGACACCCGCTTTGCGCAGCGACTCTGGTTCGCCACAACACAGTCTTCCCTTTCTCTGCTTGGGACCTGCCATGATGGCCCGACTCCTCTGTGGGTGGTGACGTCAGGGGTGAAAGTTCAGGTACGGGGGGTCGAACAGAAAAACGAAGGGCCCTTTTATAGGCTGGATTGCGACACAAACCCCACAATACGACACTAGCAATACAAAACATGCTCCTAATGATGAGCAGAGCACAGACAATGCTATCAATCAAAGAATTGATTTGGATGAGGACCTAACTTATCAAACTTTCATATTTGGTTGCATTTAGTCAACATCTCCATGGATACGAGCTGGAGGCGTCAGGTCTGAGGAGAGAGTTTGTTTTGACATTTTTCAGCATTTTTCAACTTGAAAAATAATGTAAAAGCTTGCACTTTCTATTTATTTTTAGTGAATCAAATGTTCCGTGGTGTGGCCTTGACCTGTTACCTGCCACCTTAGGGTTAGCAATTATTTATATAACCAAATCTCAAAGCGTTACTGGAGAGCTTACGGCCTTTATGCCAGTGTGACACCTCACTTGATGGCCAAGACCTTCTAGTTTCTAAAAGTATGTGTGAGATCTGGGTGAGTGAAACACCACTTGCATCACTTTATCCTACTTACTGAATGAATGTACTGAAATACTTTTGATATATATATAAAAAAAATAAAAAAAAATCCAAGTATATACAGATTCATAATGCAGAACCGTAAATGAACTGATGTGGAGTCTCTTTGCAGTTTCAAGGGCTGTGCTTTTGAAACGGTAAAGAAAGCCAGTGCCATTAAGGTTTGCTTCATACAGCCTTGTAAATATTGTATTAACATTAGAGATTAACTTATTCATGTTGTATATGAAATATGGTGTTTCATAATCAAATTGACTGTAAAATTGACAAATCAATGAGATTTAGCTTTCACAAATATAATATATAGGCAAGGCAAATGTATTTCTAATAATAATAATAATGATAATGCATACATTTTATATAGCGCTTTTCTGGACACGCAAAGACGCTTTACAGTTGCACTATTCATTCACTCCATACTCGGTGGTGGTAAGCTACTATTGTAGCCACACCTGCCCTGGGGTAGACTGACGGAAGCAAGGCTGCCAATCTGCACCACTACCAACCACTCACTCACTCACTGCATCCGCTAGGCTTCCTGGTGTTAGCTTCCAAGGTCTGACGGGATCGGGCAGAGCAAAGGCAGTTGTAGAGCACAGGTCATACACAAGGCAATTCAAAGTGCTTCACAGTTGCATAAAATTACAAGAAAAACAAATCAAATCGATAAAAAGTAAACATAAAAATTAATCAATTACAGTAAAAGGCGAGAGTGCAGATAAAATACTTTCAGTTTTCATATGCTCGGGTAAAAAGAGCTGTTTTCAGCCTGGATTTGAACATTGTCAGAGTTGAGGCCTGTCTCACATCCTCATGAAGACTGTTCCAGATTTTAGCTGCATGAAACTGAAACGCAGCCTCACCGTGTTTATTATTGACTCTGGGAACCACCAGGAGACCCCTCCCTGAAGTTCTCAGGGCCTGAGATGGTTCATACGGCTCTAACATGTCAGAGATGTACTTTGGTGCTAAACCATGAAAAGACTTGTACACAAGCAGAGCTGTTTTAAATTCTATTCTCTGAGTGACAGGAAGCCAGTGCAGGGACCGGAGCACTGGACTAATATGGTCGTATTTCCTGGTTCTGGATGTACTGCAGCTCTAACAGTGAGCAGCCGTTACAGTGGTCTAACCTGCTGGAGACAAATGCATGGATGAGTGTCTCCAAGTCTGGTTTTGACACTATTCCTCTGATCTTAGCAATGTTTTTCAGATGGTAAAAAGCTGATGATGTTATTGCTTTAATGTGGCTGTTTAAGTTCAGGTCTGAGTCCATGATTACTCCTAGATTTCTAACCTGATTTTTTGGTTTTAGAGAGAGAGACTCGAGCTTTGCCTTTGTGTCTGTGGGCCAAAAACAATTATCTCAGTTTTGTCTGAGTTTGGTTGGAGAAAATGGTTTTGCATTTATATTTGTTCTCTGCATTTGACGAGGGCTGCCAGGAATGATTGTTTTGGTAATCGATTCATCTGCAGGTTCTTCTTTTGTTTTTCAATAGTTGATTTGTTGATTGGCTGTGAAACGTGCGTGAACATTGTGTACAGTGACGCCGCTTGAGGAAATGTTGGAGTAAACTTAGAATTCTTTAAAACTTGGTTTGCTCAAAGCTATTGGTAAACAATATTTTGTTATTATATTTTTGAACAATAATGAGAGGCTGTGTATATTATTCTCTATTAAAGATTTAAACCTCTTTCTTCATGGTAGGAAACGTTTATTTGCACACAAGTATGGGTTGCAACCACCACCGCCTGTATAAAGATACAGATGGCAGCAAAGGCCGAGACAGAGTCCGGCGTAAAATCAGGGAGGAGAAACTGAGGGGCCGAACATGGACAAAATGATGTCAGAAGACATTGCTTGGCCATGGCAGGAAACGCATAATGGTATACAGTATATTTTTCAGCTTATTAAAGGATTAGGCCACCGTTTTTAAATACTGAGATATGAGCGTAGAAGAGCTGATGCGTACCTGACCAAAGATGTGGTTAGCATTTAGCCTCTCCTCCTCTCTTCTATGGATCCACACAGGTGTGAAGTTAGAAGCGACCAAGCTCTTCAACGTTTTCCCTATTTAAATACGGTTATGTGAATAGTTACACGATCTAAGTATACATAGGTTTTATACAGCGCTTTTCTGGACACTCAAAGACGCTTAACATTGCATTATTTATTCACTCCATACTTGGTGGTGGTGAGCTACTATTGTAGCCATAGCTACCCTGGGGTAGACTGACGGAAGCGAGGCAAGCATGCGCCATCGGCCCCTCGGACCACCACCAACCACTCACACATAGTCACACAAAATTAAATGTCAATTTTCTAAGCGGATAAAAAGGGGCACTATATTGTAAGGCGTAATAACACCAGGAGCACTTCGACGTCTGCACAGTAAAGTCTAAGTGCTCCTAAGGTATTATTACGCCTTACAATATAGTTCCCCTTTTTATCCGCTTAGAAAATTGACATGTTTAATTTTGTGTAACTAGACTTAAAACGTGTAACTACTCATGTAACCGTATTTAAATAGGGAAAGTGTGGAAGAGCTTAGTCGCTTCTAACTTCACCCCCGTTTGGCGCCCCAGAGGAGAGGAGGAGAGGCTAAATGCTAACAACATCTTTGGTCTTTGTGCGTGACATAGCGCACGCACAAAGACCAGACAGGTACGCATCAACTTCTTTTTAAAGTTGTGGACGATCTCATTAAGTGATGATTTCATTTAAATGCTCAAGACTCTGTGGACTTCAGGACAAAGAGGCGGGTCTTTGACATAGTCAATTCTAGAAGAAGACTACAAGAGGAGAAAAAGATTCTGGTGGCAGAGATGGACCGTCACTGGAAGTACCCATCAGCCCGGGTTACCTTCCTAAAAGAACTTTCTGAGGATGGTTTAACAAGTAAAAGTCATTGGCTAAGACTAACAATCTTTCTGTTACCTTTCAGATACTCAGGACTCAGTGTTGGGCTTAAAAGAAGAGGCCATAAGTGGACTGCACTGCTGTATTGAAAAGAAGCAGAGGCACATCCAGTTGGAGATGGAGGATGTGCGGCTACATGACAATCTTTTCTGGAGCAGAGAAACCCTTCTTGCAGGACATGTCAGATTACTCTGAGAGTGACAGTGACTCTGACACCTCCGATGACATCCACTGAGAGAATACTAGTGATAAGACTTATGGGGCCTTCATCCACCCATCCATCCATTTTCTTCCACTTGTCCGTTGCCATGTTGTGAGGGCAGCCGTTGGAGCTCCACCATGTTAATGTTTTTTTTTTATTTGAGACAAATCTTAAGATGTTTATTTTGTTTTGGTCCATGAGGTCAGACTAAAGCTTATATTGTTGAAGACCTAATTGCTGAAATTAAAAACCTTTGACTGTAATAGGTGGCATTCATGTGATGATGTCGGATGAAGGGCATGAGGCCCGAAACGTCACATATTTCGTATATTTATGGTGTAAGAAACAATAAAAAAAATTGGGAGCTTTCACTGCTGTGCGGACTCTTACTTTAATCTCTGTAATCGTATTTTGGATCCAGCATGCAGGTTTTTCTGCCTTTTGATGTGCGTGCCTATTTCTTTTAATCTATAATGTGACGATGTCATAATGTCAGGTGGAGGGCAAGGGTTACTACAACATTTGTATGTAACTATAACAATGTGCAAACTATTTTTTGTATGCATGTGCAAAAAGCTATGCTGATTCTTGAGTTTGTTCGGGAAAATTTGGTATACAACTGAAGGAAAAGATGCTTTTTCACAATTCAAATCCAGTCTAAACCAATCACTCTAACACAAGACACTTCCAGTGAACAAGAAAATAATGAAATGTCGAAATATCAATTGAAAACCTGTGTTGTATATTATAAATATCAACAAGTTTTTCAAATTTTCTGTCATTAAATGTTTTCATTTAAAATTAAGACATTGTATGTGCAAAAATTATTCAATGGCAAGTAATTATTATGATCAATTGTTTAAGAAGTTATGCTGTTACATCACATTAATTGGCAACTGTTGTATTATTTCATGTCTGAAGTTATTTTAATTAATGAAGAAAAACACTTTACTTTTTTTTCATATTTTTAAATATATAATAATTTTATAGTTTATTGGACCCACACCACACTCTTACCTACATGCAGCATGCCACAATAATCTGAGTTTCCAGGGTAATGAAACATAACAGTAATGCTTTTCAAAAATGACATTGCTTCACTTCTATTTGTACTGCATAAGATAATTGACAAACAATATTGTCCAATACATTCAACCATAGTTCTGAAAAATAACAGTTATTAGCTCAAAAGTAGCGTTGTTCACAGTTTGGTGTTAAATATTAAAAAAGTGTATTATTGCTTTGTTTAATGAAATGTTACAAAGTGGAATAGGCAAAGTTTTTTGGCATGTACAGACCCTTTACAAAAATTAGAATATCAGGAAAAAGTTCAAAAAGTTAAACTTCCATAGATTACAGATTCAGGGACCACAACTTTAATGATTTTAAGTATTTAGTTGTTTAAGTGTACATAATTTTGGCTTCCATCTCACAAAACCCATGAAAACAGGATTTCCAAAAATTAGAATACTGTGAATACTTCTCTACTACTTTATAATAATACTACAATATAATACACTGTAATTCTACTTTGAAGAAGAAAAAAAGAAATTAGGATCACATCAAATCAATGAGAATATGGTACTTTCAAAATGATACGTCAATCTTCAATACGGTAGGGAATCCCTTTGCCTTAATCACTGTCTCGATGCTCTGTGCCATTGAGGCCCTCAGCCTGTGGCATTGCTAGGGAGTTATGGAAGCCCAGATTTGCTTGATGCTTGCTGTCAGCTCTTCTTTGTTTTTGGGTCTGGTGTCCCTCATGTTCCTCTTCATAATACCCCATAGATTCTCAATGAGGTTTAGGTCCGGCGAGTTGGCTGGCCAGTCAAGCACTGAAATCTATTTATTTTACACAGAAATTTCTGTTTAGATTAATAGAATTAGCATACCCTCTACATCTAGAGTTTTAGTCCTAGTGCACTAGTTGTTTCTTCAATATAATTTCTTAATTTTACTGCATTATTTAGGTAATAAGGCATGGCCAAATATAATTTGGTGTAGCATACTAACTGCTTTGTGTAGGCTATGAGACATGTTGTAGCTTATTGCATATATTTGTATATGAACAAAGGGCACAGAACGCTGTTCACTGTTGGTCACAGCACTTAATTTCATTAGCTACTTCAGAAAAACTACAGAAACTTCAGATCAAAAATAATTACAGAAAAAATGTGTTAGCCAATTTTTTATTGAACATAAAAAAAGTGAAAATAATTGTTCCCCTCAAATACATGCATAAGGCACAATTTACAACATGTATTGCAACACATCTGGTAAATATATGCTTTAAAATGGCCAAAACACACTGCGGAATTTAAAATGAAAATAGATAAATAATAATTATAAAATAGACTGCACACCTACCTTGGTGTAGATAAATAATAAAGAAAGGAAAAAAAAAATGTAATTATAAGCATATTATAATATATATAAAGTATGAATTCTGTACTATACTGTATGTAATCCCTGCAACCTTATCCCTTTTTTCACCTTAACCAAAAAACAAAATTGGTCATTTCAAATAAAGGAATTAAAATGTGGTAAACGAGATGAAAAGTTTGGACACGTTTTCTATGTACTCTATTTTAAAAAGAAACCACACGTTAGAGGGCTACATCCAAGGAAAAACGGGGAAGACTTAACGAATGGTAAGGGCTGTATTTCATACTTAATGTGCAGTGTGTATGTTTATATGTGATTGGAAATGTCAATAGAATAGATGAGAATGGTGTCAATATGTTTTGGTGAATGGTGGGAAAACAGCAGATTGTTCAAGGCATGAAGAGCTGTTTATTTACATCAAAGATTTAACTTTTTTACAGCGCACCTCTTTTTTTACAGAAGCAATGCTCCGTTTGGGTTGCCCACCAGAGCCTCAGACACGACGACACGGTGCGACCTCCCTCATGTAGCAGGTTCAGTTTTTGTTTTGATGCTGGCAGGAGTGGGGCGCGTTATTTCCCCTGGTGGTGTTTGAGAGAGAGGACAGGTGTAAGGCGCACAGGCCGTTAGGCGCTCCAAATCACTCTCGAGGCTCCGGCTTGGTTTGTCCTGAACCTGATCTATGTTTGGCTTTGATGAACAACGGTTTGGGCTCAGACTCACGCAAATAGACTTGACTACTCTAGTTCTGTGCGTCTGGCTTGTGTTTGGTTATGGTGGGGTCTTGCCTGTCTTGCCAGGGATTCCAGCGAGTGTGTGACTGCAGTGTTGCATGTTTTGTTAGCATGGAACAGCTCCTGGAATCATTCAAATACATTAAAACCCATTGTGTCAAGCGAAAAACCAACGGCACCTTTCGAATACATTAAACCCCACTGCGTCAAGCGAGACGCAAACGGGCACCTTTTGCGTACTATGTTACGCATAAGGCGAGTGACCATTCGTCAATTTATGACGCTTTCGGAGTGAGAATGTGTTGTTAGATCAGGGGTGCCCAAAGTGGGGCCCGCGGGCCGGAACAATTCCATTGGCCCGCTTTAGCGCCGCATCTGATTGATACCAACTCTCTCCCATTCATTCTCAATGGTAAATATGGATGCAGTACACTTTTTGGCCACCCGCGTCAAGTTGGGGGCGCTGTTTCACTCCTTTCACAAAGTTAACTTCTTTTTTTTTACAGCGTTATTACAGTATAAATTATATTGTAATAATACTGGACTGTATCATTTATATAATTTATTCACAATAATTACACTCAGATCTCAGATCTGCTCAAATAAACAACTCATGATGACGGTCCAATGCAAAGAAAATAAGCTTAGTGAACGTCCATCTGCTTCATAAACAACAGTAATGAAAGCCCAGTCTTACCTTTAGCAGACAGGCTGTTTTAGCTGAACTCTTACAGATGGATGTCTCTGAAGTTGTTACAGATGTGATTCTTACAGGCTAATGTCTGTGCTTTCCATAGTGTCTAACAAACACTTCTATGTTCTGGAGCTTGTGCTGTCATTGCAGATTGTCAGGCTCCATTCTGTCTGCAGTCCGCCTTATCTCAGAAGTTTGATTCAATCCATTTTTACCCCTTTGTTTTGTTTTTATCGCATCTACAAGGTTAAACGGGGTACATCACTCTCGTGCTCGTCGCCACTTGTGAGAACCTCAATGACCACGGCACAGATGGGGTCAGCCAACGCGTCCTCTGATTCTGACCTTGTTCTTTAACTACTCTGAAGCCACGAGAGCAGAGTCAAGTGTTCATTGTATTTGATCCGAGCAGCGATGGGTTTCACACACTCTCTCCGGGATCCACTTGTGTGTGTGGACGAGCATCACGTTAAGTTGTTTACAGCGGCTACAGCGACGCATGGCACTTTTCACTTATACAACTCAAGGATGTCTGGGTTGTGTAGTCTCTGCTCACGGTGGGACGAAATATAAGCGTGCATTGTGAAGGGCGCTCTGAAAAGCAGCGGAGCAGCTACGGGATTAAAACAGATGTGCAAATGAGCGTACGGGTACGCTAAAAGCACGTTCTTGGCGCACGGAGAGGTGGCGGTACTGAGTAGCACATTAACTCCCAGTTTTCTAACTTTTATTGCAAAGGTGTTAAAACGGATAGAATCAAATGCAAATGTATAGGCTACCAACAAATAAAATAAAGTAACTATTATTATTTCCAGTTGTATGTGCTGAACGCTTCACATCGCCATGTTTGGCCCGCGACCCAAAGGCACTTTTTAATTTTGGCCCTCGGAGACAAAAAGTTTGGGCACCCCTGGTTTAGATCCTTTCCATTCTCTCTCTCATTGCTAAACACAGTGTGTCCGATGTGACAGAGGAGAAATGCACTGAAATCGAAGCGAATGGGGACGATGGCAGACGGGGGCAAAGAGGGGGGCAGAGGGAGAGGCGCACCTCGCTGACAAAAAGTTCATCCAATTTGCCTCGTCAGATTAATATTCCAAACGTCCAATCCCGCGCCTTCATTAAAAATGATACACGCTCACATTTTTTATTTTATTTCTTCGCTCCAAAAAGAGGAGTGAAACTGAAATTGGGTCGGCTCGAGGTCAGCCGCCTTCACACCACCACCCACCACCCGCCCCGCTCCGTGGTGCGAACGAGCAGCCACTTTAGATTGGCGAGAGGTGATGCGGCTGGGTAAACACTGAGGCCGTGTCCGAATTTCCACTCTAGTCCCTAACCCCTCACTCACTACATAGGCCCGCACGATATAATACACCATGTTTTTTGATTAAACTCATGGATGATATTGTGTCTCAGGTCTCTTTGAATCACTGACATCAATCTCAGACACCTGGGATGATTAGCTGTCAGCTAAGCCCAACCAATTTAGGCCGGGAATGCATTGCCGCATTTCTACCATTAAAGCCGGGGGCGCTCTTGCGCAATTCTTCCATTGAGGCATAAACGTCAATTTTCGAGTATAAGGGTGTTTTTACACCAATTGCCTTTGAGCCAAGGAAATGCAACAGAATAGAGGTGCGGCAGCGCCAGGATCACATTTTTTAAGTGACCTCAAAAGACAAATTACAAAGGTTTAACATAAAACATATAGGCCTATATTTTAGTATAAGAGGGCTATATACTTTATTTCACTTTGCTTTTACATATTTTATTTTTGTGAAGCCACAAGTGTAAGCTCTCAAATACTTTTTTTAAATGTTGTTCCTATCTGCTACAGAGGCTGAGAAATCAGTCATTTAGTAGGTGTTGACACAATTGCTGAATACTTCAGGAACTTCAGGGTTTTCCGGAACTTTCTGGAACTTCAGGTTTTCAGGGTCTTTTCTGAAATCGCCCATAGGTTTTCACAGGCTTTTTTCCCAGGCGTTTCAGGCCTAAATGGGTTAGAGAAAAACTACTGAAGAAGGACGTTCCACATCATTAAGCAGACCACAATTTTCAAGCAATATGGGAAAGTAAAAAGATCTCCCTGTTGATGAAAAGCGTGACATATTCGAATGCCTTGGACGAGGTATGAAAACCTTATATATTTCATGAAAGATTAAGTGTAATCATTGTGCTATTAAATGATTTGGCTGATTCAGAGCACAGAAGGGTTTGTGCAGATAAAGGCACAATGAGGACAGTTTGTGCCAGACAAATACATCAGATTAATAGAACAGCTGCTACAAAGCAGCAAACAGGTATTTGAAGCTGCTGGTGCCTCTGGAGTCTCCAGAACATGAAGGTGTAGGACCCTCCAGAGGCTTGCAGCTGTGCATAAACCGTCTATCCGGCCTCCCCTAAACTGTTGATTGAATGTTCACAAGCAGAAACGGCTGCAGTGGCCCAGAAACACATGAAGACTCATTTTCAAACAGTCTTGTTCACTGATGAGTGCCGTGTAACCCTGGATGGTCAGATGGATGAAGTAGATGATGGTTGGTGAATGGCCACCACGTCCCAACAAGGCTGTGACATCAGCAAGGAGGTGTTTTGCCCTGAAATCATGGGGAGAGAGCTGGTCGGCCTCTTTAGGACACTGGAAGGTGTGAAAATGACCTCTGAAAAGTATGTGGAGTTTCTGACTGACCACTTTCTTCCATGGTACAAAAAGAAGAGCCGAGCTTTCCTTAACAAAATCATCTTCATGCATGGCAACGCACCATGTCATGCTGTAAAGAACACCTCTGCTTCATTGGCTGCTTAAAAAGAGAAACTCATGATGTGAACCCTATCCCACCCTGACCTCAACCCTATTGAGATCTTTTGGAGCCTCCAGCAAAACATCTGTGAGGGTGGGAGGCAGTTTTTATGCAAACAGGAGCTCTGGGAGGCTGACATCCGGCAAAGAAATCCAAGCAGGAACTCTCCAAAAACTCACAAGTTTAATGGATTTAAGAATTTTTAAGCTGCTTTAAAATACGGGTCCTATGTTAAAATATAACTTGACCTGTTAAGATGATTTTGATTTAAATAGCTTTTGATTTCCGTAAATATGACCTCCCAGTGCTGCAAATTCAACAAATGACCGTTTTCAGTTAATAACAACCTTTAAAATGCATTGAAACGCTGCTGTGCATAATAATGTCATATGATCCTCTAACAGTTAAAGACTTGAAAATTATGCTGACGCTACGTTTGCTAAAGTTTGCTAAACTCCGGGAATAATGTGTTTCTGCGATAAAGACCAACCAAACTCAAGAGACAGTGGAATATTTATGGATAAATATGAGTCAGATACGTTTTATTTCACATGGACTTTACATAAATGAGGAATACTGCCTGGATTTATACCTTTTTGTCCAAAAGAGGAAGCTATCGGTCATGTAAAAAGGTAAGCGGCTAACGTTAGCGCCATTGAAACAGCTGATTTCACTCATTCGTGTTGTGCTTAGTTCAAAGACCTGTCGCTGTCGGCCGTTCTCCTCCGACTCTCGCAGTGCATTGTGGTCCATATTGAGTTCTACATATATACAGAGTTCAGCACAGTATTCCAAACCAAAGAGATTCAGTCGTGGCAAAATAAGTAAATAATTAAATAAATAGCGTGGATATGAGGCTCAAAAGGAGTAGGCAGAAGCTGAAGCTTGTTTGCACCGACCCCCTTGTGTACTGAAGAATTTGATACATTCATTTACTAAGCATAATTAAAAAGATATGACACATAGTCATTTTGTATTTTTTTATTTTATCGACCTTTTTGAAATGTGTCCTTTTAATTATCTGCTATTGTCTGTATTGTTGGAAGTGACACACAGTGAGTGTTGTGATGTGTTTGTGCAAACATCTGTCGGAGGTTGCAGCAAATCAATTGCCCTTGAGGGATCAATAAAGTTTTCTGAATCTGAATATTAACATCACAATATTCTACTAATCCCAAGGCAAGAAAAGAAAACTTTTCTTCAATAATTACAAATATGCATCACTGCCAAAACAACTAGTCACCGATCTTTTAATTTGATCCTTGTTGTTATGAATTAAATGCTTTTAATGGATTTATTAATTATGTAAATGTATTTCATATTTTTAACTATTATATGATCATTATTGATTCCTTATTTTATTATACCATTATAATATTATTGAATTGTTATTAATTCATAATCAGTTGCGGCACGGTGGCACAGCGGTTAGCGCTCGTGCTTCACAGCTAGAAGGTCCCCGTGTCTGCGTAGGTTTCCTCCGGGTACTCCAGTTTCTCCTACCACTAAAAACATGTACAATAGGCCAACATGTGTTTGAGAGTGTGCATGGAGGACGACGGATGCAAATTAGCCCAAGGCTACAATCCGGTGTGGCTTGTTTACATGCATGCGTCCCGTGTATGTTCATTAACATGCACTGTCCCGACCAAATAAACCAATAAATAAATAATCAGTCATCTCCAGCAGGCTATACGATAGTGTGAGCCCTATTCTGTGAGGTGCATTAAAAAGCGGAGTGTGGGGGTAGTGGCAGAGATGCACATAAGTCCCTCACCTGCAAGTCCAAGTCCCTGACCCACAAGTCCAAGTCAAGTCCAAGTCAAGTCCAAGTCCCTGACCCACAAGTCCAAGTCAAGTCCGAGTCTGTGACCCCACAAGTCCAAGTCAAGTCCAAGTCTCTGACCGCAAGTCCAAGTCAAGTCCAAGTCCCATGGTTTCTATGTAATGGTTTATTTGTTTATTTGAGCAATACACATTGTGCTCAAAAGGAGTGGGCTGAAGCAAAAAGCTTATGAGCCCCCACCCCCAAGTGCAATAAATAAAAAAAGAACATTTCAAAACATTTCAAGCAGCTACATTCGTACAGACCAACTTACAACAAACAACAAAAATATATTAACTGTTTATATAATTAATTGGAACAACGCACAGCTACAACAACAATCTAGTTTCATATACGATGTCTAATACAAAGCAAGTCAAAAAAATGTGTTACTTAATATATTGCTTGCATATTTTTACCCGTGATTACAGAGTTACTTTTATGGTATAAAGGTACATTAATAGATGTTATAATCTGAGATCTTGATACTTTCCAGTTGTCATTACCATTCTCAGTATAATTTTAATTTGGGTTTAATTATCATCATCATTATTATATAATTTATTTAATTGATTTATATGTGAAGTATGATGAAAGCCCTGCACAGTGTGGTGCATTAAAAAGCCAGAGAGTGAGCCAGTTGAAGAGGGCAGTAACTCCCCTTCAACAAACCCCCACACAGCTGCCCTAACAGCTGATTTTGTAGAATATGTTCCTATGCTGAGTGGTGCATTAAAAGACAAGGTTTAGAGCCCGTTGGGAGGGTCCCTCTCAACAGATCCATAACCTGCCAACCCTAATTCTCCGTTTGTGAATTTGAGCAATAGAATGACAACCGTTCCAAGCAGCAACACTCTTCCTTGAATATAGAGGAACAATACACATAATCCATCCTACTGCTCCCCTTAGTGGCAACGCATTTCTTCTTGTCTGTATATTTCAAAAGTCTTTTGTTTGTATTTATATTTGAACAGGTTGATGTTTGGACATCGTTTCAATTCCATCTCCAGTTTATTCCACAATTGTACACCATTAACTGTTGGACTAAAACTTTTCAAAGTTGTGCTATGTTTCTGAATCCTAAAGTTTAATTCATCACGTAATTCATAACGACCAGTACGTTCTTGGAACCTTCTTTGTATTTGGTTTGGTAACAATTTATACCTTGCTTTGAATAACATTTGAACAGTTTGGAACTCAACAATGTCACAAAACTTCATGATCTTTGATTTTAGAAATAATGAGTTTGTGTGGTCCAAAAACCCACCTTTATGAATTACTCGGATAGCTCTTTTTTGCAACAATATTATTGGTTTAACTGTGTTTTTATAAGTACTACCCCAAACCACAGTACAATAATATAAGTAGGGCAAAATCAGAGAACAGTATAAGGTATGTAGAGCTTTGATGTTTAAAATGTGCTTTGCTTTTGCAATTACTGAAATGCTTCTAGAAATTTTCGTAGATATATATTTAATGTGAGATTTCCAAGTAATTCTGTCATCAATAATCACCCCAAGGAATTTGATTTCATGCACTCGCTCGATAACAACACCCTCTATCTGAATCGCTTCCTGAGCATTGGAATTACAGTTGCCAAATATCATCATTTTGCTTTTACTCAGGTTTAGAGATAATTTATTTTGTTTGAACCACTTGTTGACACTTTTGAGTTCCAAGTTAACAATCCGACACAGCTGTTGCAAGTCGTCTCCTGATGCAAAAATATTTGTATCGTCAGCAAACAAGATAAATTTAAGTACTTCAGATGTGTTACAAATGTCATTAATATACATATTAAACAATTTTGGGCCCAGAATAGAACCTTGAGGTAAACCACAGACAATTTGTCGACAACTCGACTGATAATCACCGATTTTCACACATTGTTTTCTATTTTTTAAGTAACTGGTAACCCACTGTAGAGCTACCCCCCTAATCCCATAAAGTTCTAGTTTATTAATTAATATATCATAGTTTATTGTATCAAACGCTTTACTCAGGTCAATAAATAATCCGATTGCATATTTCTTGTCATCTACAGCATTAGTTATTTCTTCAGTTATATCAAAGAGCGCGTGTGAGGTTGAGTGATTGTTCCTAAAACCAAACTGATTGTCCGAGAGTAAATTACACTTTTCGATAAAGCTGTCGAGTCTAGAGTTAAAAACCTTTTCTAAGATTTTAGAGAATTGCGGTAAAAGGGAAACAGGCCTATAGTTTGTAAAGAGATGTTTATCTCCTGCTTTGAACAGAGGAATCACTTTTGCTACTTTCATACTATCAGGAAAAGTTCCAGTTTGCAACGATAAGTTACAAATGTAAGTTAACGGCTTAGAGATACTTTCAATAACAGTTTTTAAAGTTTTCATGTCCATGTCATGGTAATCGGTCGAAGTTTTATTTTTACACCCTTTAACAATGTCCAGTATCTCCTTTTCCTCCACAGGTTTGAGGAACAGGGACATAGGATTTGCTTCTATCAGATCACAATTATAATTCTCAACGTTTGTAATTTTTGCAGCAAGGTTCGGTCCAACATCTACAAAGAATTTATTAAATGTTTCGACGACTTCATTCATATTATTTAACGTGTTATCCTCATCTTTGAAATATTTTGGATAATTAATCGTTCTTGGTTTATTTCTAATTATACTAATGGTAATTTAGGAAAAAAATAATATGAACTATTTCTGTGGCCAAAGGCAGGCCCTCTGTCGTTCATTCAACTAGCCCTCCCACACCACTACTTCAGTTTTGTAAAAGTAACATCAGTATAGTTATCACAGCTGTACTCTGTCACAAACATGTCTGCAGAAGCTTCAGAATGTTACTGAAGTGCCCTTTATCATACAGTAAAACTCCACTGTGGATAATAAAACTTCCAGTCTTACCTTGAAGGTTTACAGACTGTTGACATGAGTGGTCCATCTTCAGCCTGTAGCTACAGGACCTGCTATATCCACTGCCAGCTATTGGTCTTTGACAAAATATTCCCTAAATAAACGGTAGCCTCGTAATGGTAATGATTTGATCACTAATCACTTTACTGAGTGGCTTTAAGTTACAACTTATGCAGCTGCTCAAACTCCTCTTACCTCCGCCTTTGTCCTTCACTCTCGCTGTGGCGCTTATTAAGCACCAATGAAGGCTTTACATTAATAATGAGAGAAACTGTTGTATTTCGCCGTGATCGCTAGAAGTACAGTCCGAATAGCGCGCTCACGATGTCAACAAACCCACGACCGGGCAGCGTGCGCACGCAGGGAGGGGGGGCATACGGCAGGGAGGGGGGGCACATGGCAGAGGAGCCGATGAGCAGCGCGGTGAGAGAGAGAGCGCACACAGTGGAGACAGAGACAAGGGAGCGGCCGAGAAAAAAAGCAAGAATCAAGCGTCCAAACAGCGTCAATAATAAGAGCGCGAGGGACTCGTAATGTTCACGAGTCTCAGACCACGAGTCCCAGTCAAGTCTCGAGTCTTTAGGGGACGAGTCGCAAGTCTCTAAAAATAGCGACTTAAGTCCGACTCGAGTCCGAGTCCGACTCGCGAGTCCCCATCTCTGGGTAGTGGCCCCCAATCATCCCGCCCAACCCCGCTGCATAGTGTAGTATAGTTGAGGAGCAGTGATGGTGACAACAAGCAGCCACAATAGTGTTTTTAAGTTTTGTCCTTGTTGCTCTTAATTTAGTTATAACACATCAGGAAAAGTAATGGTGATAGTAAATGATCTAAGAAGATTTAACAGCGATTTGCATTTTTACTTATAGCAAAATATAGTCATATAGAGCCTTAACTTCAGAATCACATAGCTAGTACATAAGAGATATGTCAAGAAAAAAATATATATATAAATAAATAAATAGGGTAGTATACAGGTACACTATACATAATATAGTGTATATATACAATCAGTTTTTCTTTTTTTTTCTCTTCTGCATAATTACATGAGCACAGTATGGCTAAGTAAAATAAACAGTGATACTTTCTCTTTAGTTTGTCAGTTACAGTAATACATCATAACTAGATTACTCTGCAGTTATTTCTATTTCCACACTCAAGGATATTCCTCCGTCCTGTACTTGGACAATATGAGTTGTTTATACTTTGATTTGAATTGATATATGGATGAGCACTGCTTGAGTTGGGCTCCCAGTTTATTCCAGAGCCTGACACCACACACAGACACACACACACACATACTTTTCCTCGCGGAACTAATGGCTGGTACGTTAAGTTGACCGCATCCCCTCAAATTGTCATCTCTTTTTATGAATAGTTTTTGAATATTTGCTGGTAATAGGTCCTGGTTAGCTTTATACACTAATTGTACAGTATAAAAATCTATTAAATCCATGAGATTAAGCATGTTACTTTGTAGAAACAATATATTTGTGTGTTCGAGGTATCCAACTTTATGAATAGTTCTGATTGCTCGTTTTTGGAGTATTACAAGGGGATGGAGTGAACTTTTATATTATTACCCCAGACCTCAATTCCATAAGTATGACAGTATAAGACTGGAATACTATATATACAGCGCCTTATGATTTAAAATGTACTTAGCCTTGTTTATAATCACAATGTTTTTTTATATCTTTCTATGTATGTGTCCAATGTGTGATTTCCGGCTGTTGTTGTCTATTGTGATTCCCAAAATTTTTATTTCTGTTACTTTTTCTATTTTAGTACCATTTATACTTATAAATAATTCAGGACATTTGCCAAACATGATAATTTTGGTTTTGCTTAGGTTGAGTGATAATTTGTTTAAATCCAAGTTTAGCTAGTTCCTGATTTACATCCTTTATAAGTCTATTATAGTTATCGTTCGAATAAAATATGTTGGTATCATCAGCAAATAACAACATTTTTAATCATTCTGATACTTTAAATATCATTGATATAAAGATTGAATAGCAGAGGTGCCAGTATAGACCCTTGAGGCAGTCCACAAACAATGCTCGGACATTTTGATTCAATGTCCCCCATCATAACAAATTGTTGTCTTTCATCTAAATAGCTTTTAATCCAGTTCCCAGCAACTCCCGGAATACCATACGTTTCTAATTTTTGTACAAGGATAGAATGATCCATGTACCATCGGTGCTCACTACTTTTCAGAATGCATTGTGGGAAATGTTGAGAGCACTACTTTTTACTCTCTGGACATTCGGGAACAGTGTGGACATTCGGACACAGCCACACTCAAAAAGCGCCTCTGGGGTCATGGCTCCCTGATATTAACCTACAATGAGCAGTTGTAGGGACTTCTGAGTGAGACATTGTGGTTTAGTGGAGTTTTACATATGGGGGAGTGGTTCCAGAACGGGCGCTGATCGGACCTGGTCCGGCTCGCTCGCACCACTTCGGAATGCGGCAAAGGTTGTGCCAAGCGAAAGGCAAAGAGGCCAAGAGTCATACGTTCAACCACTTGCATTATTTGTCTGCTCAGGCCTCTCTTCTTTGAAATCCTCTCCCAGTCTGTTGATCTGAAACAACAGCATTCATAATACATTGTTTTAGTCACATCGCATTTACACCCATTACACCTGCCATGAAGTGTGGACAGCTGTCGGGGAATCACGAGCCAATTCAGTCCAAGCCTTTAAATTATGCATTTGGTTTGTGTGCGTGTGCGTGTGCGTGTGTGTGTGGGAGAAAGACAAAAAACAAAACTATTGTTTGGTAAGGAGGCCAGCGTTTGAAGGTCAACACGGGAATACATATAGGCTAGATCCGACAGGTGTGCGGCCGCTGAAATTTCATAGGTGACAGAGAAGGTGTGAAGGGCAATCCCGGAGGGCCTGGTCACAATCGCTCAGGCAGAAAGGCAATTAAAGCTCTCGGCTACAGTTACGCATTGGGAAGTGGCAGACCGGTGAATAATTTTAGACAAAAAACAGTCCATTGGTATGGGCGAGCCGAGGAGAGGGGGTTGCGCCGATAAAGCCCTCCCCCCCCACCACCACCACCCCCACCCACTCGGGTCTAATGCATTTGAGTCCGGCGAGTGGTATGTCACACGTGTCAGGTTGGATTGAAATCGTGGGAAAGAAGGGGTTCAGGTGGCTGCAAGGTCGGACCTCCCCCGGTGGACGAGCGCACACATGCAGGCTATGGGGAGAGATTGGGACCGTGTTGGGATAAGCAAAGACAGCAATACAAAATAGATATAAATAAAATATCTTGAACTATAATAAAAAGCTCTCAAAATGACAAATGAAAGCGCCGCACAGTGCACCATAACACATGATAAATAGAACAGTGTGTGAGCATGAAAGGCCTTGTACCGGGTTTTTGTGTGTCTGTTTACGACAATGAAAGTGAGAGCTGTTTAGCTGTGTCCGAACTCGCTCCTAATCTCCCTAATGCATTTCTAACGCCCCGATTCGGTTTGCAAGCGCAAGTCAAAAATTCCAGGCTCGCTGTCACAGAAATGCTAACAAAAAAACTAGCCCGTAAGCTCACGGTTAAGGCCGCATGCTTAGCCGTTAATCAAAATGGAGTGCAGGGGGCTGAGGTTTGTTTGTTTTTCCTGCCTCGCGCCTTTGCCGTCCGAGTGACAGACATCGCTAATCCGAATGATCGAGCCTCTGTGTCTTTGGCTGTTGGCCATTCAAAAAGGGGAATCAGATTTGTCTGTGCTGCTGTGGGACAATACACAGTGTCTGTCTCGGGACTGTCTCTCCACCGTCACAGCGGCCCACTGCACGCACAGATTTAAACTTTTCCCTCTCACGGACTCATTCACATGGAATCAACTACGATCTAACTCTGGGACTGAAAGCTTGTTTACTTTTGTACCTTAAGATGAGGTACAAGGAAGATGATCCTACAGTACAAAGGAGATGAGGTGACAAGCCCAGGACGAGAGCGAGACAAACGGAGGAGGAGAGGTCGTAGATCTACGCAATGTTTTTTTCCGGAGGCGCAGGTAACACTAGGAGCTAGGAAATGGAAATAAGCCACTATGCTGTATATTAACTGCTTACATGTGAGCCTACATTATTACATGATGGATGTGGACGTGGACTTAATGTACTTGTTGTAAATGAGGCTATGTTATTCGTACCTATTTCTATGTTATTCCTCCACTGTTAATATGATGATCATCACACGACTAGTCGACTCGACTTCAACTATTTTGGTAAATCAAGTCAACTTTTAAAAATCAGTAGTCATTAATGCCCTACTAATACAAACTCCACGTGTGTCTCTCTAAGGCTGGGTAAACTGCCAACTATAGTAACAACGAGTGCCTCGGGACCAGCGGGTAGGACTGGGTTACGGTATAACCATTTCCTCGGGTTGGTCAAAAACAGCCGATTGCCTCCGCTCATAATTGTAACATCTGTTCAGAGTTTATTTTTAACGTATTTATTTCTTAAAACAAACAGCGTTTTGCAACTTCTGATTCCCAGAATGCATTTATGTAAATGAATAGGGAGGCAAATTGAGTGAGAGCACCACATGTACTATAGAAGATCAAATTAAGGATATTTTTCTGACAACTCAAATGCCTCTCCACCTCTTGCAGATTTGTATCTTGTTGCTGATGAAGCTGATATATATGAGCCCCACTCACTAACAAAGGATTTTGACAAAAAAAAAAATGCATGAATAAAAAATAATACTGTAAAAAGGGTTCCACTACTTCCCAAAGTCAACTTTAACCCTCTCCTGTTCTTTTTCATTTCAAAGGTTGATGTTATTTTGTGCTGGGAGCTCATAATTAGCTTATTCAAAAACGAATATATATCAATAAAACAATTAGGGGTGGGCATAGATAAAAAAATTTCATCTAGATTAATCTAGATTAATTTTGAAATTAATCTAGATTAATCTATAGATTAAAATGGTTTATTTTATTTCTGCCGGAATATGTGCTACCCAAAAATAATAATAATAATCAATAAAATTGAGACCGGTTGTTTAAATGCATCACAAGCTGCTTAAGAAAGCTGTTAAACTATGATAATTGGTGATGAAAATAAATCATGTTTAATAAGACGTAGCCTACCTAAAGCGAAGGAGTGAGAGAAAAAAATATTTAAATATAGTCGGACTCGGCGCGCAAGGGACAGCGGCGCCCCATAGCGTCAACATGCTTATAACAAACGTCACTGCTGGAGTGGGAGAGTGGACAGAGGGACAGTTTGTGAATGCACGACCGCGGGACGTGAGCGCGGCCTGCGGGCAAACTGTTTCAGAGCGTGGCTCTGGGGAAACGCTCCCAGCGCCAGCGCTGTCCCGGGCTATAGGAGAGTAAAAGGCGCGCGGGGTCCGTGAGTGACGAGGCGGCTACAGGAGCCCCGTCACTCATGTCTTCCACCTGTTCGCTCCGCTCCGCTCTGGGCCGCCTCCGAACGGCAGCGACATCACCGCACACAGTCTCCTCCTCAGCCCGCCCAGGTCATCTCCGCCGCTGCTCCACGAGGAGCTCAAAGTGAGTCATCATAGCTTGCGTAGTATAGATCCCACTCCCAACTCAACTTTGAGAATAGATTAATGCCGATATTTTTTTTATCGCCCGACAAGACTATCGCGTTAACGCAGCACGTTAACGCCGATAACGGCCCACCACTAAAAACAATACATTTAAATCTGGGTGAATTCATTAGTTAGCGGCACAGTAGCACAGCGGTTAGCGCTCGTGCTTCACAGCTAGAAGGACTCTAGCTGTCCCACCTGGACGGGTTCCTTTGTGTGGAGTTTGCATGTTCTCCCTGTGTCTGTGTAGCTTTCCTTTGGGTACTCCGGTTTCCCCTACCACTTTTTTATGATATTCGGGTCGCGGGTCGGACGGGTCCTCATAAAGAGGCCCTAGTTCCGTCATCCATGGCCCAATGACACTACGATCAGCATTTACTACTTTTAAGAAATGCAGGTCAGGAAGCGGGTCGGGTACAATATTTTCTTTTCTTTTTCTGTGGTCCGGGTTGCGGTCAGTTGAAAACTGGGTTGTTTATACACCGACCCGTGCATCATTGGTGACTATGTCTGTGAAGGGCATAAAGTTCTTCTTCTAGATTCAGTTGCTGAAAATACACTGTAAAATGTAAAATTGTTTCAACTCAAAAAACTAAGTCCAAGGGCTGCCAAGAAATTGTATGTGTAACCAATAACCAATTTACAATGTAATCGATTTGAAATTTCAGAGTCACCTCTTTAGTTGAATTGTATTCTCAGGTTGACACAACTGATTTAATTTGTAACTGACGTTTTTCATTTCAGACAACTGTTTGTCTGAAATGAAAAACGTCAGTTCAAATCGATTACATTGTAAATTGGTTATTGGTTACACATAAAATTTCTTGGCAGCCCTTGGACTTAGTTTTTTGAGTTGAAACAATTTTACATTTTACAGTGTACAGGCAAATTTCTATGCGTAAAATGATTTTAATATGGTGACATAAATCCTTTCCTCATATCTGTAATGTTCAGCAAAAGTTTCATATTGATATCCCTAAGTAATTAGTTCCCCCCCCCCCCCCCCATTCACCTGAACATGCGGCAGGATTAACAGTGGAGCGAACTGAACTGCACTGATTACGTCCTGCTCTGCCTAGTCGATTTTGCATAATGCCCTCCTCTAAAGGACACCGTAAAGTATCCTCCCCTTTAATACACCCAGACTTGCTTTATTGCGTCTGCATGTTAACTAACACCCATCGAGGCGCTCCCTCTCTGCCTCCCTGCGCCTTCGGAGGACGCGACGCAGATGGTGTCCTCAGACTTTGGCAGCAGCGAGGGTCACGCGGGGCCGAACGCCCATTACTGAACGCGGGGTTGGATGGACAGCTAAATGGATAGGGGAGTAGAAGGGGCCGGTGGAGAGGCTGCCGCGGACAGCGTGATGCCGCTGTTTTGGCCACTCCGGGCGATGGATAGCCTGTCTGCCCGGATTTATCGAGCACATAAAAGATAAGGTCACTGCTTTGTAGACTTTTATATTAATGCACCGCTTAATCACCCCGCACAAAGACGAGTAAAGAAACCGCCCCCGGTCTGTTTAGCGTTGCGCGAGTATGAGGCAGTGGCAGGGCAGTCGGGAGCCGTGACCGTAGGCAAAAAGGCTGTGCAATCACGGACTCCCTGTTCAATGATGCTTTGATTATCCTTGTAGGGACTGCTCTCCTCTTCATTTTATACATCCTTCATGTCAGACGCTTTCTTCAGCAAGCTTAAGTCGGAGTACCAAACTATACGGTGTTTGCCCATTTCAGCTTGACCTGGAGGAAAACCCTGACATTGATTGAAGTGGTCAGTAAGGAAGTGTATTTACTTAAAACCTGGCACTACTTGCTTGAAATAAAATGATGTCAAAGTTTTGGAGCATCTGTACTTAAAGCAGAACTAAGTAACTCATGCCTCTAGAGGCCATAAGCGCCACTGCAAGTGTCGTAGCATGTGGCGGTTTTTTACTCATTAATTGTCCGTGAGAGTAAATACACAGAGGGATACTGTAATCCAATTACACCATGGGGATCATTTTTTTCACTCAAACCTTGCTGTAAATACTGTTTAAGTGGCGCTAGCTCGCAGTTAGCTTTGCCCGTTAGCCTGTTAGCTTCTTCTTTGTGATTCCATTAGTGTGTATTGCTGCTCCGACCCGATGCAGGCAAAGTTTCAATTGTGGTTTTCTGGCCAGAGACACCGGGGGGAGATGAAAGACCCCCCAATCATCCCATTAACACTTGTGTTACCCCCAGAGGGACTACGGAAATGATTTATTAAGGTAAACAAGTTACTTAGTTCTTCTTTAAAGCAGAACTAAGTAACTGTCCATCAGTTAACATTATTTTGCCTTACATGTGACTGCTGTGTCAGTAGGAATTTTTTTTTTTAAGAATATAGTAAGAACTGAGCGTGAAATAATTGATTCTTCCGAACAGCTAAATCAGAGGTGTCTGAACTTTTTTCCTCGAGCGCCGCATATTGAAGTTCATACGACGTCGAGGGCCACAAGGCGGTGATCAATGCAGTGAAACATCAAATTGGGTGCATTTAAGAGCGTTTTAACTGTGTCCCACACCTTTATTTAGACTTGGAAGCCTAAAGTTTATGAGGCTGTAATCATGCATTTGCAGTAAAAAGTACCATCTCTGGCGATGTGTCCTAATTGAAGAAGCCGCATTTGGCCCCCGGGCCGCACTTTTGGCAACACTGAGCTAAATAAATACATTCATTACCCCTGGTAATATGATGAAAGAAATGTGCCATTTCAACCTGGATAGACTCAAACAGAGACAAAAGCAGCGATGTATTGACATAAGAATATTTGTTGGCGATCAGACCAGTGGACAATGATTTATGAATTAAAGTTAGTCTGGATGGGCAGGTTAGAGTTAGGGATCAGCTAATCCTATTTGAGACCTACACATTTCTTCCTCTGGGGCACTGAAGAGGCACCAAGAGCCCCCACACATGCAGCACAGTGGAGGCTTCACAAGAGGAGCTACAGGGAATAGGGACAAACGAGGAGGTATCCAGGCGAGATTCACAGCTAAGCCACATATGCCTTCTATTGTTCTGGCTAATGAATGTTCACTGGAGAATGAAAGAGATTAGCTCTTCCCAGAAGATGGTGGAAGGCTGTTGTGGTTCGGAGGGAGCTGCGCAGGAGGAAGGGGAAGGAGATGGTTGAGGAGTGCAGGACACCACGCTCTGAAACAGGGACAAACCCAGGAGGGCGCCTCACCGTTTTAGAGGATCAGAGGAGGACTGAAGGCCAGGTTCCCTCCGGGTGCTACGGTTTCTTCTACCTCCAAAAACATGCAGGTCCGGTCGGCAGCGTGGGTGTGAGAGAGCAGGTGGGCAGGGAGAGAGGGAGTGAGGGAGTAACATTAAATTAATCCGAAATACAGTCCAGCGCTTCACAGAAGGTGCACGGTACCTAGAATATGAGAAGAATCAACAGTCTATTCAAACGCACTAAAAGATAAATATCTCCTGAGTTAAAGGTCTACATTTTGCGCTTTGCTTTGTCCATTAAAAAAAAAAGCCTTATGATAAACTTTTCACCAGAACGTATACTCATGCATTTCTGACGAGGCTTATTGAGATTGCTGCCGCGTCCGTGTGGAACGTGCGAGCGAGTTCTCATCGCTAATACTGCCCTTAAGTGGGATTTAAATAGCTCACGCGCGGCTAAGTTATGTCAAGTTAGTTAGCATCTGCATTACAACTCTTTCATTAACTCCATTCAGAGTGATTTATTTCAGTGACAGAGACGTGCTGCTGGATCCGATTCATAAGTGGAGCCAGAACTTGTAAAGTGAAACTTCCGGACATTTCGGGGTCATTTCGACAGGTCCTTTTTTTATTTTTATTTTTTTCTCGAATAAAACGTTTTAAAAGAGCCAATTTTGCGTGATGTGGCAGGGCCCTCCCGCTGTATGTTGCCCAAGGCCCTCGTAAAGCTAGGAATGGCTCTGGGCTTTAAAAAAAAAAAAGGGTTTTTTGAAATGTGAGTGATAAAATGCGTACGATTATTTTGCAGATGAGAAATTGGATGAGTTATACGCCGCGGGTGCCGCTGTACGCACTACCTTTCTAAGTACACTCATTAAACCTCCAAGTCGGCGATTCGTAATGGCCAAAGTAATAGCGGGACATCAATCTTCTGACATTCATTGCGTTGGGATAAAAAAAAAAAAAAAAAAAAAAACATTGAGAGTAAACTTTCCCCTGCAGGTATGGAAGCACTGCACATTTGGTTAGAGTTGAAGTTATGCTCTGTCGCATTATCCCAAAAAGAAACTGATAAAATCCCATATCACGCAGGCTAGGGTTGATACTAACATACTAATCAATAACTAATATCTAAACTGGATGAGCATTATTTGTATGTGAATACTTTAGTATTATTGCGTATTTTACCTTGCAGGGACCCAGAGGCTGTATGAGTGGACAGCATGGGGCCATCGCAGTGGCTTCAGGATCAATTGTTTGTAGAGATTCTGTTGTAGGTTGTCGCCGCTCTCACCAGAAACCCTACAAAACAATTGATCCTGGGGAGGCCACAGTGACCGTGCTAACCACCCATTCGGCCATTGAGTCACAAAAAGGTCAGTTACGCACAAATATTACATGTATTTGTTTTGTTTTGTTTCACATAATGCACCTTTAAGAGCTTATACGATCTGTTTTGGGACCATTTTGAAAAAGAAAACCAAATAATAAATGTCATCTGACACACACCCTTTCACCCTCTCCATCTCTCATGGACACACTAAGCACCAAATGTCTGAGTAATCGCGAACTACATGTTACTCTAAGAACTATCCATAGTGTAAATACACTGTCGAACTATTATGCCAACGTACTAGAGCAACGTACTAGAGCATGACATTTGCCATTGCTAGCGTTCAGCTGCTTGGGAGACAAAAAGCCTGATTGAAGGAATATACAGGCTTTAAGCTTAGTAATAATTGCCCATATTTATGTGTTATGCTGCTCCCATTTCTTTTATTTTCTGTGGCATGCACGGACGTCAAACTGTGTAAGATTGAGATAGAGGCAAGTAATTATTATGGTAGAGTTTGCTTCGATTGTGCTAATAATTGGCATTCTCTTGACTGAGCTTATGGCTGATATCTCTGCAATTACTCTGTCAACATAAAAAAAAACAAAGAAATACAAAGTCCACAATCTTTTGCAGCTGGTTTTCTTTCCATTATACGTTCTTATAAAAAGGGTCTTGAATCAATCACGCGGACTTCATTAGGCAGAGAAGTAATCCCCAAAAAATTCATATTGGGAGAACGTAGAGAGATAAGGCCCAAATGAATTCGAAACATTTGGGAAGAAATGTGGGGAACAGGGCCCAACTAATATCGGCCGGCTGATATATCGGGCCAATATTTGGGTATTTTCAATATCAGCTATCGGCTGATATCGTCCTTTGGATCGGCCAATTTTCCAAACTGAAAGTTATAGAGACTTCACGCTTTTTGCACTGGAAAGGGCTCAGTCTGGGCTTCCTAGGCCTCAGGGGTGCAGAGAAACGGTCGGAACAACATCAAAAAAGACACAAGTTTGTACACCTATTTTATGTTGTAGACTTTTACGTACAATTTTGACATCTACTGATTATTGTCTTTCAAACAAGTTCCCTCTGAAGTACCTACTAGTGATGTGTAGATGATACCTCGAAGTGTGTGTCAAATTAATAAAGGATAGGGCTTGTGACAATTACAGGGCAATGGGCATACAGTATTACGATTAAACCATCATAGACCATTATGTGACTCGAACTCACGACCCCGTTGTGCTTTAACACGTTCGCCTCGTGCCCAAAGATTTGGGCGTCCTGGGGCGGGCACTTGAGCCCAGCAGCACCCACGGGATCAGTGTCTGGTGCATAAATTCCAAATGACAAATGAGCCAAGTGTTGCTCTCCTTCACCTGGCGCCCCCTGCTGCTCACTGCTGCTCACTGCTGCACGTGGTGTACCACACACATGATACAAAAGGACACAGTGTCGATCAAGTGACTTTTCTTAAAACGATACGCCTGTGACGCAGCCCGACCGAGGTTTTGCTTTCTATGCTTGATATGTGTGTCGATACCTCGACTCATTTAGCTCATCACTAGTACCTACTAAACATGAATATACAGCTCCCCCTGCTGTCACAGTTCAACACTGACATGTTTAGAAGCATCATACACAGGATTATAGACGAGATATTTTTTTATAAATATCAGCGGTGCGTAACGGCATCGACCTAAGAAAAACTCGATTACATGTATTTCTATTATTGAAACGGTTACCCTTGGGGCGACAGTGGTGCAGAGAGTAGAGTGGAACGTCTTCTGGTCGGAGGATCGGCGGTTCGAATCCTCCAGGTGCACACTGTCGTGTCCTTGGGCAAGACACTTCAACCATCTTGCCTCCAGTGTCTGCGTACACTGGTGTATGTGTGAATGGGTGAGTGGTTCCTTCATGAGCGCTTTTTGAGCGCCTAAAGTCAGTAGAAAGGCTTATGTAAATGTGACCATTTACTCTAATAATAAATGCTTAACTCTCGGCTATTTGAGAGATTAAAAAAATATTATGTTGAATTAAATTTATTAAAATATCGGCCTGAGATACTGAGATATGTTCTTACCTGAGCTTAGACGAGTTGAAGAGCGTGGCAGATTCCAACTTCACCCCCGTTTGGAGCCATAGGAATATGCTGGGAGAGGCCAGCACTCTTCACATCGGTCGGGACCCAACCCCTTCTGTGTTGTTAAACCGAAAAGATCTTAAGACTTTATCGCTGTAATCTACTTTTTACATAATGATTGAGATTATGTAGGACTGCATGATTAACCTTTATCAAATCGAAATTGAGGTTTTAGCTACTTTCTGTAACATACCCTCAATGTGATCACTGCTTGTAACAAACAAGAGTGAAGTATCATCGCGGCCTTGGAGTGGGTTGAGGTGGTCAAAAAAGCCAATCGCCTTACTACTCACGTACAGTGTTGGGGAACGTTACTTACAAAAGTAATTGGTTAAGTTAGCTCTTTTCTCCTCTGGAAAAGTAGCTTGTTACGTTACTGCCTTCATTTATCGATCATTGTTTTCCGATGAAAAATGCTCCGTTTCACAAACCGAGTCGCCAAAGAAGCTAACTCGCGCATACAGACCGATAGCAGTAACTGTATTCAATCACAGCACAATACATACTTCTGAGCTTGACTTCATGTGACAAATGACAGCTAAAGGCAACAATAATGAGCATGTCTACTTATAAAAGCTTAGCTTCATTCGTAAACAGTTTGGCTCTGTCGGAAACTGCGCTCGTTTGTCAACAAAAAGAGCGTCTGTACTGGAGCTCTTATGCTTTACAAAGTGCATTGAACGAGTACTCAACCTCCAACACTGCTCACGTACCATTGTATCAACCCTGTGTAAGTATAACATTATACCAAACATCAGAACACAAGAGCAGGTTTTTGAGGTAAACATGAAGCCGTCTTTCATCAAACAAGCAGCGTATTGCAGCTTGTGATTCAGAGGAGAAAGTTTATTTGAGAATGGTCCAAACTAAGTATCTTTTTCTGACAAATTTGGCAACAAATGCCTCTGTGCTGCCTTTTGCAGATGATCACTGTAAACACTGATCAGAATGTGCGAGACTGAGCTCGGATGAACCTTTTAAAAACATGACAGTTCTGACTAAAGACAAAGTCACTCCTCTCACTTGCTGCTGCTGATGTATTCTCCACTGTCATCAGCAGACTCCGAATGGCCTCAGCACGAGCTCAGGCTCAAGCTGGCGATGTGCGACTGTGGAATTGATCGAGAAAAGTGTAGATATTAAATAACGTTAAGTATGCTGGCAGTGAATCCTGTTTGTGAGAAACTTTCAGTCGTTTGTAGAGGGGTGCGCCTAGCCAACCAGACCAACCCAAAAATATTAGCGTCACATGTTGGAGAGAAAACGGTACGCACCCCTCACCGCCCACGCAACCTGTAAAACACACACAACTACAAAGAAAGTGGAAATGTTTGAAGAAGGACAGGAGCACACAGCAAGGGTCGGTGGCCGGTTTGTGTGCAGTAAAGGACTCTCACGACTTCACGCGATAACAATTAGAAAGAAAGACATATGAAAAATACAATTCACTGTCAGAAGTCCGGCTAATCAATGCTGCTTTGGGGCTATAGGAATATGCTGGGAGAGGCCAAACACTAACTACATCTTTGGTCGTTTTGCGTGACTGAGCGCACGCGCAAAGACCAGACAGGTACGCATCAACTCGTCTAAGCTCAGGTAAGAACATATCTCACTATGGAAAAATGGCGGCCTGTTCCTTTAAAACGCACCACGAGATTACTGAGATCGACCTTCACTAAAATTGAAATTCGATTAGAATTGAATTAGAATTCAATTAATTGTCCAGCCCTCCCATACACTGACGAAAGCACCTATGAAGGTCTCCGGTGTGAACTTCTCACACGCTGCATCCACGAGTGTGTGGACGTCTGGACCGGGGTTTCCGTGGTGCATTACAAAGCAATAAAAGTCAGTCAGTGCCAAAATGAAAGCTGCCCTCAAATATGTGTTTTTTTCCCCTGATTTCTTTTTATCAGTAGTGAACCCTGCTCCGCCCCCTCCTCACCTGGCTTTCCCCCCCACCCACGTCCCTCACTCCCCTCCACACCATAGACCACACGCTGCTCTGATTGCATTCAATGAGATATGAAAATCTCTTTAATCTTGTGTGCAAAACACATTTATCAGCATAAATAGCAAAGTAAAGATTTTGAGACATATTTATTTGATAAATTGCAACTCACTTTTTTTGGCATTTAGAACATTATAGTTCCATTTAGAACTAAGTTTACAGTGCACAGCTTTCCCCTCCCCACAACCCTTGAACGCCTCACAGCCTCCCAGGTTGGTCAGATGTTTTTTAGGGGGTCGGCTCGTCAATCCGACACCTCTCCATTGCGACACACCGCCAATCCGACACTTTTTGACCGAAAATAGGTCCGTAAGGTTAGGGCTAAGGTAAGGTTAGGGTTAGTTTGTAAACTCCACTATCCTTAAGGTTAGGGCTAAGGTAAGGTTAGGGTTAGCTTGTAAACTCCACTATCCTTAAGGTTAGGGCTAAGGTAAGGTTAGGGTTAGCTTGTAAACACCACTATCCTTAAGGTTAGGGCTAAGGTAAGGTTAGGGTTAGCTTGTAAACTCCGCTATCCTTAAGGTTAGGGCTAAGGTAAGGTTAGGGTTAGCTTGTAAACTCCACTATCCTTAAGGTTAGGGCTAAGGTAAGGTTAGGGGTAGTTTGTAAACTCCACTATCCTTAAGGTTAAGGCTAAAGTAAGGTTAGGGTTAGCTTGTAAACACCACTATCCTTAAGGTTAGGGCTAAGGTAAGGTTAGGGTTAGCTTGTAAACTCCGCTATCCTTAAGGTTAGGGCTAAGGCAGTGGTTCTCAAATAGTGGGGTGATAGTGGATAGTGGAGCGATTCCACGGGGGTCCCCTGGAGTGATGACCGTTTGTTACTGTATCTAAAAACGTGGGCAGTGTAGACAGCATGAAGCCAAATAAATGAAGGCGTCACTTGAGGATTTTACTCCCTAGTCACCCTGATAAGCCGCTTGAGATGTAATGGGTTACATCTCAAGTACAAACAAAATAGAACCAATACAATTGGAGGAGGGGTTGCTCTCTATATAAAAAAATAACTAAAACCTAAACTAGTCGAAAGTATGACAATAGCAGTGGAAAATGTCTTTCAATGTATCACAGTGGAAATCATTATGGACAAAGGGAAAAATATGACAATATCATGTGTATATACAAAGCGCCGGGTGTTGATATGGAAGTGTTTATCGATTACATGGAACAGTTGTTTATAAATAATAACCAGAAAGATGTGTTCATTTGTGGGGACGTCAACATTGATCTTCTAAAAGTAAAATCACACAGACCAACAGAAACATTTATAGGTACATGTACATCCTTTCCTTGTTTCCGATGATCACCAGTCCCACTAGGATTACTGCACACTGTGCCACGCTAATCGATAATATATATACAGATGTCCAGAATAGCAGCATATCAAGTGGAATACTGGTGAATGATATTAGCGACCACCTGCCAATTTTCATATCATTCGAAAATAGAGTGAAGGAAGGAAGAGGAAAACGAAACAGTTATAAAAAAGATCAGATTGAGATCTGAATATGCAACAAATGCTCTGAACCAAAGCTTAGCCGAACAAAATTAGAGTGTCATATTAGGAGAAAACGATGTAAATAAAGCATATAATAGTTTGGTTGATATATTTAAACACATATATGACCAACATTGCCCAGTGAAAACATATATACAAACACCGAGAAGGAAAACTACGCCGTGGATGACGAAAGGATTATTAAATGCATGCAAAGAGGAAAATACCATATACAAAAAATATATGAGGCAAAGAACGATGCGAAATGAAACAAAATATAAAACGTACAAAAATAAATTCACTAATATAATAAAGAACCGCAAAAAACAGTACTATAGAGATCTGATAGAAAGAAACAAAAACCACATGAAAGGATTATGGGCTGTGTTAAACAACGTAATGAATAATAATTATCAAAAAGCTGCTTTCCCAGAAACCCACATGATCCAAATACAGCCATAATTAGTTTTCAAGGGTGAAACCTTTTGTCCGCGTGCCAAAATATCCTCTGTGATCCTTTACAGCTCCTCCGCGTGTCTCAGTTTCGCCATGTACTCTTTACGTTGGTGAGGTTAGCGTGAGTTTGTAGCTGATTATATTCTGAAATCTAACAGATTCTCCTGTTTGGTTGGCATGACTCAATGGGCTTGATCAGAGAGTGTCTAAATTATTTTTACATCTCTCTGCAGATGTCAAGCTGTGTTTGTGTTCAGAAGGACGACTGTTCTTGAGATGATTAAATACATTTGTTGTATTACCCATTTCAGATACTTTTGCTTTGTATCCAAGTGGGCTCTTCCTGCTGCGGACAGAAAGAGCTTGGCCAATAATCCTGTTGGTTAAAGGAACAGGCCACCGTTATTCCATACTGAGATATTATGTTCTTACCTGAGTTTAGACGAGTTGATACGTACCTGTCTGGTCTTTGCTCCCGTGGAAGAGAGTGGTAGCTTCTAACTTCACCTGGCTTTCCCCCCCAACCACGTCCCTCACTCCCCTCCACACCATAGCCCACACGCTGCTCTGATTGCATTCAATGAGATATGAAAATCTCTTTAATCTTGTGTGCAAAACACATTTATCAGCATAAATAGCAAAGTAAAGATTTTGAGACATATTTATTTGATAAATTGCAACTCACTTTTTTTGGCATTTAGAACATTATAGTTCCATTTAGAACTAAGTTTACAGTGCACAGCTTTCCCCTCCCCACAACCCTTGAACGCCTCACAGCCTCCCAGGTTGGTCAGATGTTTATCAGGGGGTCGGCCCGTCAATCCGACACCTCTCCATTGCGACACACCGCCAATCCGACACTTTTTGACACAGCTATTCCGAAAATAGGTCCTTAAGGTTAGGGCTAAGGTAAGGTTAGGGTTAGCTTGTGAACTCCACTATCCTGAAGGTTAGGGCTAAGGTAAGGTTAGGGTTAGCTTGTGAACTCCCAAATATCCAGAAATTAAAACTGAAGCCTTGGAATGCGCAAGGAATGCTTATGATAGAGTTATGATGGAGTTATGATAGAGTTATAATGGCTGCTTCACTCACTCGGACGCATTACACACGTCACGACCAAACGCTAGCAAAAATCAGATCCAATCGTTCCAAAGGAGTTCACCCCTCCCACCTGATAACGGAGCTCAATTGTGAAGATCCAGGCCCTTGTACGAAACAAAATGAGTACGTGGGTATGGTAAAAGTGATCTGTAAAAGCAAAACTGCTCAGGATTATGAAAATAAACACATATGAATTACTGTACAAATATCAATGATAATGAACGATCTCAAAATTAAGGCAGGGAGTTCAGCTTCCCGATGGCCTTGTGTATGAAACTGTGTTTAAGTCGACTCGACCTGGCCCGTAGATTCCGCAGTCTCCTCCCTGAAGGCATTACCGTGAAGAGACTGTGTGATGGGTGCGTAGGGTCCCTGGTGATTATGACGGCTTTGCGGGTGAGACGGGTGGAGTACATGTCCTTAATGGAGGGGAGAGGAGCTCCACAGATCTTCTCCGCTGCTCTCACGATGCGCTGGAGGCTCCTTTGGCAGGAGGCAGTGCTGGCGCCGTGCCACACAGTGATGGAGCTGGTCAGGATGCTCTCTATAGTCCCTCTGTAGAAGAACCACACAGTGATGGAGCTGGTCAGGATGCTCTCTATAGTCCCTCTGTAGAAGAACCACACAGTGATGGAGCTGGTCAGGATGCTCTCTATAGTCCCTCTGTAGAAGAACCACACAGTGATGGAGCTGGTCAGGATGCTCTCTATAGTCCCTCTGTAGAAGAACCACACAGTGATGGAGCTGGTCAGGATGCTCTCTATAGTCCCTCTGTAGAAGTTGCACATAACAGAGGCTGGGACTCTAGCTCTTCTTAACTTGCGGAGAAAGTAGAGACGCTGATTACTTTTCTTGACCAGAGATGTAGTGTGCATGGTTCTCAGTGATGTGCACACCCAGGAACCGTTGATTGTTAGAGGAGCATGCTGGACCCGTGCTCTTCGAAGGTCTCTTTTGTCTTCTCCACATTTAGAGAGAGATTGTTCTGTGTGCACCACATGGGCAGACTGCTCACCTCACTCCTGTAGTTTGACTCGTCTCTGTTGTTGATGAGACCCACCACTGTTGTGTCGTCTGCAAACCTGATGAAGAGGTTTGAGTCGTACTTTGGAGCACAGTCATGGGTCAGCAGAGTGAACAGGAGGGGGCTCAGCACACAGCCTTGGGGAGCACCCGTGTTCAGTGTGATGGTTCTGGAGGACTTTCCGCCGACACGTACAGCCTGTGGTCTCCCCGTCAGAAAGTCCAGCAGCCAGTTGCACAGTGATGTGTTGATCCCCAGGTGGAGCAGTTTGTGTATTAGCTGCTGTGGGATTATAGTGTTGAATGCTGAGCTAAAGTAAAAACAGCATTCTAACGTAAGAGTCCTTTGTTTCAAGGTGAGTGAGGGCTGAATGAAGTGCAGTGGAGATGGCATCTTCAGTTGAGGGATTGGGCCGGTAAGCAAACTGGTCTGGGTCCAGGGTGGGAGGGAGAACAGACTTGATATATTCCATGACGTGCCGCTCGAAGCACTTCATAAGAATTGGAGTGAGTGCTACTGGGCGGTAGTCATTAAAGCAGGAGGGCGGGGACTTCTTTGGCACCGGAATGATGGTGGTCGCTTGGAGGCACGTTGGGACCACAGCCTGCTGCAGAGATGTGTTAAAAATGTCTGTGAAGACCTCAGTCAGTTCATCAGCGCAACCTTTCAGTACACGACCTGGTATGTTGTCTGGACCCGGTGCTTTGCGAATGTTGATCCTGCTCAGAGATCTTCTCACACTCTGGAGATAGCTTCAGCACTTGGTCTTCAGGAGGGGGTGTTGACTTTTGTGCCGGGGTTCTGTTGAGGGCCTCGTAGCGAGCAAATAATTCATTTAGAGCGTTCAACAGAGAGGTGTCACTGTCACAAGTTTGTCGAGGAGGTTTATAGTCTGTGGACAGGTTTTATCCCCTCCCACAGACTCCGAGTGTCTCTGCTGTCTCTGAAGTGATCAGTTATCTTTTTGGAGTACTGCTTCTTGGCTGTTTTGATGCCGCGGGACAGGTTGGCCCTAGCTGTCTGTAGTTTCTCCTTGTCACCAGATTTGAAGGCAGCATTCCGAACCCTCATGAGCCTGAGGACTTCACTTGTAATCCAAGGTTTCTGGTTGGACCTGATAATGATGGTCTTAGAGTCTGTAACATCCTCAGTGCACTTGGTGATGTAGGCAGTGACGGTCTCTGTATACTCCTGGAGATCAGTGATATTGTTGTGAATGGCAGCCTGCTTGAACATATTCCAATCCGTTGTGTGAAAGCAGTCCTTAAGTTTCTCTAAAGAGTCTTTACGCCACACTTGAATCTGTTTCCGAACCGGTTTAGTGACTCTAACTAGTGGCCTGTATGCTGGCAGTAACATAATAGTTATGTGGTCCGAGGCACCAAGATGGGGGAGGGGGTGTGCCTTGTACGCTCCTTTTTTGGTGGTGTAAACCAGATCCAGGATGTTGTTTCCCCTTGTTGGAAAGTCAATGTGTTGATAGACTTTGGGGAAAACTCTTTGGGTCTGCGTGGTTAAAATCCCCAGCTAAGATAAATGATATTTTCACTGGCTTCGACAACAATCTGCTCACTGGTGCATTATTTATCGACCTCTCTAAGGCATTCGATATGGTTGATCACTATCTTCTGTTAGACAAACTACATTCCATTGGTCTTGACAGGTCCTCTCTTCTTTGGTTTAACTCGTATCTCCATTTTCGCCAACAATGTGTTTCTTTTAAAGGCAACTATTCTGATTTTCAAATTATAGATCGAGGTGTACCTCAGGGTTCATCACTTGGTCCTCTTCTATTCTCAATTTTTATCAATAACCTTCCCCTCACCTGTTCAGACTGCAATATTTAACTTTACGCAGATGATACTATTATCTACTGTTCGAAATCCAATATTATTGATATTCAGAATTCTCTTCAATATGATTTTGATACAGTACAACATTGGCTTCAAGCTAATAAGCTAATTCTTAATAAAACCAAATCACACTCAATGGTATTCCAGGATAAAAACAGACGTATATCGGCGGGTGCACTTGATATTGTACTTCTGGATGCAGCGCCAATTGTACCAGTTGAGACATATAAATATCTGGGTTTATGGCTTGACTCCAACCTTTCTTTTAACTTTCATATACATGCTGTTGCCAATAAAATCGCATATCGTTTGAAATTACTTTACCAATCAATTAGTTGCTTTAGTTTCTTAGTGAGAAAGAGGATTGTTACTCAATTGCTACTCCCTATTCTCGATTACTGTGATGTTGTCTATCAAAATACCACTTGCACTAGTCTTCAGCCACTTAATGTTATCTACAATAGTCTGTGTAGATTTATTCTCCGTTGTCCCTTCAGAACTCACCATTGCCTGCTCTATCAGCAACTCTCTTGGCTCACTCCATCCTCCAGACGCCAATTTCATTGGTTATTATTTATATTCAAATGCATTAATCTTAGTTATCCTGATTATTTGAGACAATATTTAATACTATTTAGCTCTTCTTATAATTTAAGACATGCAAATCAAATCTTTTTTGTCGTACCTAGAATTCACAAAGAAATAGGAAAATGTTCATTTAATTTCAAAGCACCTTTTGATTGGAATAATCAACCCGCCTCTATCCGCTCTATAACCTACTATCAAACGTATAAAAATGCCCTTTTGCAATATTTACAAACCACTTGTAATTGCTTTTAAAAATTGTAATTGATTGTTCAAAGTAGAGAGATGTGTGTGTGTGTGTGTGCGCTGTAGTGTGCAAGTGGTGTGTTGGTGTATATGGTAGAAGATGTATGTTAAGGATTTATTTGTTTGTTTGTTTTGTCTTCTATGTCTTGGTTTCATGCCTGTACTGCTGTGTGTGTGTGTGCGCTGTAGTGTGCAAGTGGTGTGTTGGTGTATATGGTAGAAGATGTATGTTAAGGATTTATTTGTTTGTTTGTTTTGTCTTCTATGTCTTGGTTTCATGCCTGTACTGCTGTATCTGTTTTTGTGCTTTGTTTTTTTCTTTTTTGGAGACTTTTGAGGACCCTCTTGAAAACGAGATGATGCATCTCAAGGGGTTATCCTCTTAAATGAAATAAATAAATAAATAAAAGATGAGAAAGGCATCTGGGTGGGCTGTCTGTTGGTCACTGACACTCTGGAACAGTTCATTCAGTGCCTCTTTCCTGTTTTTGAGGTTGGAGGTGGGCGGTATGTAGACAGCCACAAGCAGTACAACAGTAAATTCCCTGGGCAGGTAGAAAGGTTAATGATAATAAACTCCACGAGGGGTGAGCAGTGTCTGCAGACCACGGCAACGTCACGGCACCAGGCGTCACTGGTGTAGACACAGAGACCACCTCCGCGCGTCTTACCTCCCTCGGAGATCACTCTGTCCGCTCTGCAGCAGGAAAGCCCCTCAAGCTGGATTGCACTGTCCGGTATATTACCATTGAGCCATGTCAAAGTGAATATAAAAACACAACTGTCTCTCACCATCTTCCGAGAGGAGCGTAGCAGACGAATATAATCCATCTTATTGTCCAGTGAACGTACATTAGCCAAAACAATAGTAGGGATAGAAGGCCTGTGTGGTTTAGCTGTTAGTCTTGTTTCCTGTAGCACCTCTTGTGACGCCTCCACTGCGCTGCAGGTGCGGGGGGCCCTCGGTGACCTGTCAGCGCTTCAGAAGATGATATCTCTGGATTTGTAGGTCTCAAATGCTGCTCCAAAGCCTTTAGCTCGGATGCTAACTGTGTGTTTACTTTTAAAACACATCCTCTGTTCATTGCTAGCAAAGCGCTTTGGCAGTAAAGAATCCACTGAACTCCACAAAAACATGGCAAAGATGTAGAAAAACATCTTGTAAAAAAATGTGAATCACAAAAACTGCAAATGCAGTTCGCAGAAAAGGGTAGAAACGTCGCCTTGTCAAAAGAGAGAAAAGCCGCAGCGTGTTTATGCGCCGCCATGGTATGAGTCTGTATGAGTGTGTATTTGTGTGTATGAGTGTGTATGAGTGTGTATGGTGGCCAGAGGGACCATTGGCGCAGATGTGTGCAGTCGGGACAGCGCTTCTTTATTTTCTTTCTTTATTTTTATTCATTCATTTGATTTGAACGGGGACAGCGTACAATATACATTAGCCTCAGAAAGGAGAGATGTACCAGGTTATAGCACTTGTGCTAATTTCCACCTGCAGTCCCTGGGCAGTCCCTTCTGTCAGTCTCCCCCAGGGGAAACTGAAACTACTAACATAGTTTACCACCACCGAGTGTGGCGCGAATGTAAAGCGCTTTGTGACCATGTCTGTGAAAAGCGCTATATAAAGATCTTCTTCTTCTTTTTCTGCACCTGGCTGATGTTGTCGCCGCCACCTGGACCGCCTGTGCGTGCACCTGACCTGACAGACTGTATAAGATAAGATAAGCTAAGATATCTTAAATGTGGATGCTTTGCCGTTATGTTCTTCTGCAACATTGTTATTTGCATTTCCACATATTCATTTTTTTTTTCAAGAAATTAGGACATTTCTTTAATAACGGGGGCATGTAAGGGACATTTCTCTTTGGGCCTGCGCAGTGCACCTTACTGCCTCTGTAAAAGTTGTTCCCGCGTTCTCTCCTCTCTCTCTCTCTCTCTCTCTCTCTCTCTCTCTCTCTCTCTCTCTCCCCTCCTCATAATAAACAGAGTGCACCCGTTCATGTCCCCCACCTCCAAATATATGTTGCCTCCCGTCTCGACTTGCACTTGATACGCTACATTAGCAATAGTACAACCCTGATTTTCTCCACCAGTTTTTTTCAGGCAATATTTTCTCTGTTTTTCTCTGTCTCCAAAAAATTTCTCACAAATTGTAATCATAGCCTCTTGGTGCTCGGTGAAATGTTCTCACCGAATCATTTTTTCCACTCGGTGGCGGCGGGTTGGGGTTGGGGGTGGGGGCGCTAGAGACCACGCTTGGGAGCCCGCTGCGTCCCTCCCTTCTCCCCCTCACTGCCCAATGGGAGGAGAGGGAGCTGCCCGCTGCGCCAATCACAGCAGACGGATGATAGTGAAAAGAAGTTTTAGTCGTTTGAGTTTGCCACACGGCGAATGCAATATGTCACCGGGAGTTTACGTGTAGGGGAAGAGTCTGAAAAGTTGTTCCTGTGCGGTCAAACGCGCTCTGTGGAGACCTACTGGAAAAGGAAAGTATACGAGCCCCCCCCCTCTCTCTCTCTCTCTCTCTCTCGCTGTGTGTGCGCGCTGAGAAGAGGGAGAAAGCGGCGGGCTGGCAGGTGTTCATTTGAGGGAGACGCATCGATTCAGACTGCTGGTTCCGGGGAATACAGCGCCAAACAAGCTTCACAAACTCCCCGGAGTAACCGGCGGGACTGTGACCGGCGCTTGAGCCAGACTAACGTCGTCTTTCTCCCGGAGCGAGAGCAGGAGTTAACTGGCTAAAAGGCACAGGGATCCGGTGTCGCAGCAGAACCAGTGTGGAGGTAACAGTAGCTGGCAGCGGAGCCACGGTTCAGACTGAGGTCACTTTTTTTCTCGCGCTCGGCGCATTTGACCGCTCCGTGGATTAAAGAGTGCCCGTTTTGGAGCTGTGTGTGGGGTGTCTCTGTGCTTTCAGCGGACCTGTTGTGCGTTTCCCTGGTGTAATGTGACACGCAGAGCTTTAGGACAAGTGAGCCTCTCTCGTGTCAGCGTTTGGAGAGTGATATATTTCCACCGCGCCCGGACGCGCAGACTTCATTAGTTCGGGCAACTTCACCCCGCTCGGAGCTACTCTCCAGCGGCCTGGGACCAGCTGCCCGGTGAGCGCTGAGGAGGGCTGGAGTATTCAAACAATCTATTAGTGGATTGATTTTAAAGGAGAGCACGCGCTCGGGGCACATAGCGCGCTCTCGACTGGATAATGTACAGGTTTGATCGCCTCTGCTAATACGGACACGGAGAGACTGAACAGCCAAATGATCCTCGGGGCAAATCCCCGCTGAAGACCTCCAAACAGGCGGATTTGTGTCGATACAGCGGAGTAAGCCGATAAGTGCACAACACACTCACATGTATTAATTGTGGCTGATTCTAAATGAAATGGTGGCTGGATAAGGATCGGGTTGTTCTGTGGAGTTGGAGGAGAGGGAAGCACTCTCAGTCTGCGGCGGGGATCTGTGAGCCCTGACGGGGGAAACTCTACTGTGGAGAGTCCGACTGGCTCTTTTATAGAAAGTGATCTCACCACTCCACACGCGGATACGTGTCCTACTATTCGCCTTTCTGGGGAAATGAAATCTGGATTTGACTGCCCAGAGCAAGCGGGGGGAACTGCGCCACGCTGTCCGAGGATGACGCATGGGTCTTTGGTCACCAGGAGCCGGGGGACCCGGTGTGCGGAGGTGTTCGTGCTGCTGCTCCTAGGCAGCTGCTGCCACATGTTGCACGGTCAAGGTAAGGGCTGTACTCTCCGCAGCAGTTAATCTAAATGTCACACTGTGCGCCACAGGTTACGCGCTGTAAATCCACCTCTGCTCTTGGAATAAATCACTCGGGCACCGTTCTGCCTTTGATTGTGCCTGACGTTTTGTCGGACAGATTGATGTGAATGACATGTATAGGTGCACCTCGGTGACCTGTGATGCTGCTGCTGCTGTTGCATTGTGTTTACATCTGAAACCGTGTCGGAGCTACTTTGGATCGGAAAAGGCACAACTGTGCTTTTATTGTAGTTTGTTTGTAAGCTTCTGCAGTCAGACCATCAGTGACAATTGACTCATGTGTTTATTATCCTGGTTGTTATAGTTCGACTGGGCTCATACTGAGCTAAAAGATGTCATGGGTCAGGCTATATTTAGTTACCCTGATTACTGTACCTTTTGTAAGACTATTACAGGATCCTGATGCACTGGCTGTCACATCAGCGCTATACCCACATAGTGTTGGAACAGGCCTGAGTTAACCTCCGGTCCCGGGGATTCTCTTGGGGCGCTCCCAGACAGAGATGGTCCCACTTCAGGGACTGTGTCTCCTCAGCCTCAGGTCACATGGTGCAACTCTGCAACACTTCTTTGTCCCTGGGGCAATCTCACTGTGGGCTATACAGATTGTTTTATATTATGACAAGGCAACCTACATTCAATGACACCACAATCCACGGACAAGTGCTTTAAAAAAAAAAAAGACCAAAGTCAAGACCAAAACAAGACTAACATAGAAATAAAGAACTATGAATAAAATATGCTTTGTTTATTAAAACAAACACAGAATGTCCTTTCTGATAGTAGCACAGTCAGAAAATCAGAAGGACAATGTTTACAAGTTCTGTTTGTAATGCAAAACATTTCCTCCCTCCAACTTTTTATATCTACATCATTTGGCCTGAGAAATGATTGCAACAACTTTGGCTGAACGGTTTTGGGAGATTATCAAAACGAGAATTTTCAGGCAAATTAAATTGGTAATTAAGTTAAAGGTTTACACATTTAAAACTAAAATTGCAAACGTTGGTTTTCAGTTCAATTTGAGCCTGGTTTTGGTCCCAATGTCTAGTTTTGACCCGTTTTTGTGTAACTTCAATGGAATGTATTGTATTGAAATCCTGAGCGATCGTGGCCGTTGGAAACGAAATATGACTTGGGCAAAATTGTGAGTTGCTTTAAAAACACAGGTCGTGGGTCATACAATAAGATGGTTAGCACACCGGCTTGTCCGGGAAAGTTTTCAAAGTATTTTAGCCTAGTCAGTGATTTCTTTTCTTTCCTATTGCCATGAGCATTTATCCATCAAAGATCGGAAATGTGAACGACAAAGATTTTTTCAGCTGTTGTCACCCATCGACCGTGTTTAGGTGAGGTCAAACCCTAGTTAGAAATCTTTAATGAATGTACTGAGCCTTTGGTGTTTTACTTAAGATTAGAATTGGCATATAAAAGTGGCCTCTGGGCTAAATGCTAATCCATATTCCGTTAAGTTTCGGCTTATCTTAGGTTTACTACAGAACTCATATTGTGACACGTCATACCTCACCATACTTTAATATAGGGCCTGGGAAGCAGATGTACGCATCTGTTGGAGCAGTCTCCGATTAGAGCTTCACGATTTTGACAGACAGATATTGTGATTGTGATTCGAATCGATTTGCAATTAGGTATTACAGTTATTACATTTCAGCTTCATGCAGCAAATCTGCGAGAGGCAGAGAGGCATTTTATGGCGTTGTCAGAAAAAACATAGTTTTATTTTAATAATACTCCTATAAACATGGCTCTCTCACGCTCTGTCCCCTATTCAGCGTCAGGAAATACGTTCTCTGAATCACCCGATGCTTGTTTTATGACATCCACCTTAATTTTTACGTGAAACACTGTCTGTGGAGAAGTTACATTTAGACGCAGTTCATTACAATGCTACGCGCATACCGCGATGAGCGACCGGCTCGTTCTGATCACCACAACCAAATGATGGTGTCCGGGACACAGCCCGACCTGCTGATGGAGAAGCACTTGTTTGTCACGAGTGGTGAGAATAGTTTGCGTTGCGCGTGTGGAGTTTGTTTTCCGCAAGGCCGTGGGAACCCGGGGTGTTGAGGGCGCTGCAGCACCCCCTGGTGGATAGTTTGCAACGGCAGGCAATATTCGTTAATCGTAAATATGCACAGAAAAAGCATTTTGTCCCTCAGCACCCCCTAACTAGAATGTCTTCCCACGGCTCTGGCTTTCCGCGACTGCAGCGCAGACAAACAAGATTCTCCCGCAGCCTCTTCTGATTGACCAGCAGCCGAAGGAAGCGAGGCTCGATCGTTCTGATTGGAGAACATGTCTATCACTCAAACGGTGGGGGCACAAGGTAGAAAAAACCTCAGCGCCTTGGGGTTATTACCTAACTCGCAGTGGCTAAAACCTCAATTTTGATTCGATAAAGGTTAATCGTACAGCTCCAGCTCAGGCAGCTAAAGGTGATTTCTAAGACTGAAACTCACTCTGACAAACTTTGGTTGTAGCTACGATCCTCTCCTTGAAACGTCGCACAGTGGAGACAAGTACTGGATAAAGATTTTACATTCCATTTACATTTAAAAAATCTGAAAAGATATTGTGCAGTGCATGCCGAGCTTTTTAAGTCATATTGTTCTCCCAATACTGAAGAAAAAAATCTCATATTGTACATCTAATTCCGGACCAGAACATGAGTAAAAATGGAACTAAAGAAGAATCATGACTAAAACAGAACACTTGCACATTATGAAGTTTCCATCCGTTTCAATCATAGTTTGATGGAAAACCGATATACTGTACTGCGTCTTCCTTCCCAATGGACATGGCGATAACGATACGTTATTGTGCGGCCCAATAGCGACGACCTTATCTGATTGGTACGGGCCCCTCTCCTCTTTCCTCTTTGCTCTTCCGCGCACGCTTTTGCTTTCACCGCCCGCCTCCCCCGCCTGCCCGGAAAGTCATCTCTCGCGGCTTGATGTGCTTGACGACCCATTTATAGCGGTACGACCCGGGCCGGGCCGGTGGATGGGGCTGAGCGACAGTGGGAGCGCGCACTGTCTGTAAACTCTACTGACAGCTCATTTTTAACTGCGACAGTGGAGCAACTGCAACCCGAGCGTGATTTATGAGAGCTGGCCCGCTACCCCGCTATCTGGATGGAGCGGAGGAGAATGAGTGCTATAGTCTTTGAAAAGGATATTTTGTTCTTTTAAAGGGCGTTTGTTTGACAACATGGACTTTGTTCGTAGTGTTGTTCAAGCATTCAAAAACGAACCTGGAGCTGATAATACGACTAAAGCATTTAAAGGGTTACACGATATGACACTAGCCTGGCTCACGCCACTAAAATCACAAGTGATATTTAGTCTGGGGACCACCAATTCATTTTCTCGTAGGAGAGGTGTGGTTTCGATTGTCCATAGCCGTTTATTGGGCACTACCAAAGTCTATCATGCGTCTGCACGTAGCCATAGCCAATCGTATCATCGTATCAGATGACGTATGACGTACTCGCTGTAAACTTTCGAGCTAAACTATTTAGAACACGGTCTAAAGCTTGATCGAAAGATGGCGTCACGTCTGCTGCTGTCACGTTTGATCTGTAAATACACTTTTATTTTTTGTATCCATAAACAAACTACAAGCTTCCATATGTCGAATAGCACGCCAGCAGTCTGCCGTTAGCCAGGCTAATATGACACATTGTTTGGAAGCAAATACTTAATGACATTTATAAACCTTTATTTGGTGGTTGTCAACTTGGTTTCGTAATTTGAGTAAAATTACAGCTACTAATGGTCAAATACACTGCCTGACCCCCCCCCCCCCCCCCCAAAAGGTGACTACAAAAAAAGTTCCCACGCTCTGATATTTGGTTGTCGCGCCTTTAGCTTTGATCGCAGCACACATTTGCTGTGGCGTTCAAAAGCTTCTGTAATGACAAATGATCCAGTGATGCATTCATTTTTCACCAAGATGATGTCTATTATATCTTTTATTTCTATTCTGGAAAGTGCCCTGGGCACCTTCTGGCTGTTGTTAGGCGCTATACAAATAAAATTTGATTGATTTGATTGAAGATCTTGTATTGATGATGGGAGAGTGTGACAATGTGATGGGGGTTAACATCTGACCTCTATGGGGGCCAGTCCGTGAGTGAAAAACGATGTCCCGTGTCATCAGGGAAGAAGGTAGTCGGCTGATCTCACTCTTTGGGCACATAGTGTTGCTGAACCCCTGACTAACTGCAGCGACCCCAGATCAGAACAGCTAATCCAGACGGAATGAAAATAACTACACTTCCACTCTCTGCTTTAGTATTTAGTATTGTGTTTAACAAACTGATAGTTTTGACAGTGATTGTAGATTTTTCATTAGCACAGGTGTACAATGAGCATATTGTTCTCGAACTGCTATGTTGAACCATTTATTATTACTATTTTTACCACGTCCTTCAGTGCGCTTCAGAATTTCTTCTAGACAGGGCGCCCCACTGAGATTTAAATTTTTTTATATATACATAGCCAAAAACAAAAATGCACTGTAACTTTAAAACTCGGGTTTTGGTCATGATTGTCTTCCACGTTATTCTCCTCTTTAACAGGAAGTAAATGCTCAGTCAGCCATGGCGTTTGTGATATTTTCTGGTGACTGTTTTGGGATATTTGGTCTCAGGGCAAGGCACTAGGCAAGGCAGGCAGCTGCTTGGGGCCCCCAACTATAAAGGGCCCTCGCGAGCAAGCTCACCCTGCACAGCCTTAACAAATAAGTAAGTAACTAAGTGCTTTATTTGTCCATCCATCCATCTTCTTCCACTTGACCGTTGCCGGGTCGTGGGGGCAGCTGTTGGAGCTGCCCAAATCACATTGCACCAGCCCCTATGGCTCCTCCTGCAGGTGGTGGGTCCACAGAAGGACGGCCTCATGGTTCTAACCGGGCCTGTTGGTCTCTCATAAGGGGCTTCTGAACCGCTCTTTGTCTGACCCGTCACCTGGGACCTGTTTGCCATGGGAGACCCTACCAGGGGCATGAAGCCTCCGACAACAGAGCTCCAGGATCATTCGGGTGCTCAAACAGCTCCACAACGTCCAGGTGTTGGGTTATTCCTGAGCGCCATTGTGAGCCAACCTGAGCAGAATGTTTTTGGAGGTCGGAGAAACTTGAGTAACCGGAGGAAACTCAGCTGGCTTCCTTCCGTGCTCCTCTGAAACGGTGCACCGCCTCCTGGGTTTGTCCCGGTTTCGGAGCGTGGTGTCCTGCACTGGTCAGCTCCTCTACCTCCTCCTTGCCCTTCCTCCTGCGCAGCTCCCTCCCCTCCGCAACAGTCTTTCACCATCTCCTGGGAAGAGCCTAGCAGTTGATCCGTCTTATTCTCCAGTGAACAAACGTTAGTCAGAACAATAGTAGGGATAGAAGATTTGTGAGTCTTGCCCGGATACCTCCCCTGCCTTTTTTGTTTCCTGTAGCGCCTCTTGTGCTGCCTCTACTGTGCTGCTGGTGTGTGTGTGTGTGTGGGGCGGGGCTCTTGGTGGCTCTTCAGGGTCTCAGAAGAAGAAATGGTCTCAAATACTCGCTTGATATTGCCTTCCTAATGACTATGGAGATGCAGTTACACCATCACTCCACAGTCGCTCTCTGGCGCTGTTTATGTCCCTCCTGCAGATGTGCTTTAGTGAGTCATGGCTCCCTAAAGTTAACTCTAATGAGCAGTTGGGCCAGTTTCTCGGACATACTTTTTTACTCATGGCTCCACCTCATTACATTAGCCAGTTTAAGTGGAATCCGTTTACTGTAACAGCCCTCATGACCCAGAGAACCTTTAGGTAAAGTTATGCAAAGAAGGGCATCATGGGAGAAGCCAGGGAACGACCTCCCGCACCCCGTCCTCTCCCCCACTGCATGCATGGATGTGCACGTGCTGTTTTTTTGGACAGACTTGGCTTCTGGTGTTCTCTGAAAGTTTGAGTTTTGCCGTTTCATTAACCAAGTCTACAGAGGGATGCTTTGCGGAGTTTTATTATGTGTTTGTGGAACCCCCTTAACCCCCACCTTAACTGAGCACATTTTCTCCAGTTTAACTCAAATCTAAAAGCTTCTCGACCGGAGATTACAACCTGTTGGCTAGAGTAACGCCTCATTTGAAAGCTAAGAACTACAAAACTCATCTAAGCTTTTTTATCATCACGTTTTAGTTGTTTTAGTTGTGTTTTTGTCACATTTTAACTGCTTTTGGTCGCATTTTTGTCACATTGTTGTCATGTTTTTTGTCTCGTTTTCATTGCTTTTTTTGGTTAGGTAACGTTTTGTGTGTAAAACAAAAAAAAAGCAAGAAAAACGTGATAAACACGACCAAAGAGGACGAAAACGTGACAATCATAACGGGAAAGGAGCCTAATTTGTTTTTTAGGTCTCAGCTTTCAAATGAGGCGTTACACTGGCCTATGGGCTGTAATCTCCAATCGACAAGCTTTTAGATTTGGGTAATACTGGACTGAAGAAAATGCACTGGGTTAAGAGGTTAACGGAGCGTGCATTTTAAGATTGGTTAGTAATTTTACAAATGTTCCAACAAGTTATAAGCTACACGATTAAAGTAGTGAGTGCTAGCAGGCGTTAGCCAAAATGACATACAGCTCGTCCTGTGTTTTGTAGCTTGCGTCGTCTGTGTATAGCCCCCTATTGTCATTTGCTTGTTGTTCTTTGTATTCTGTCCTCCTATTTTCCAACCCTGAACCCACATAATGCTGCGTTCCCCCCCCCGAAACGTTCCCGCCCGTTGCTTTTTGTCCGCCCATATTAGTCAAAGTCAGGTTGTTCTTTTTGCAATATGGTCCGAGAGCCGCGCGCGTGTTCACATTTGCCATTCAAATTAGCTAAGTGCACGTTCCGATAAATCTGCGACCGGCCATTTCCATTTATATGAATAGCAGGGCTTCTCGTATCCGCGGCGCTGCCACTTAAACACATGTAACGCGCTCGCTCAGGCAGGAAATGAACCGCTGTTGTAACTTTAAAAGAGGACATATGCTTCGTAACTGCCGTGGAAGCTCCTTAGTACTGCGCGGGCGTGCGTTTAGAACTTGGAATAATGTTTATGCACGGGGGGGGGGGAAACGGCAGCTTTTTCTTTCAACTTTCTTTCCCGCACTCCCGGATTGAGTGTCCCCTCCCTCGCATGCATGAGGAGGCTAGACTTTGGGGAATCCCACTAAATACCACTATTACGTGTCCAGATTTTTCTTTTCTTTTTTGTCATATTGATCAACCTCGATTTTTGATTATATTTTTTTCACAATGAAAATAAATACATGTAGAGTTTATTCATGACATTAAGACATCTTTTATACAAAGCTCAGTTCAAACAATAAGAAACGTTTTTATTTAAGGCGAGACGCTGCAGGTGAACAGGGAAAAGGATTATAATGCAGAGATAACAATTTGAAACTTTTGACATGTGAGGACATTTTTAGTTTTTGAATAAACTATCATAAGTGTAATAACTTAAAGTTTGCCTTGTTTTTTGGGGGTTCAAAGCTTAATAAATCAGGCTGGGAATTAGATATTAAACAATCCCTCTGAAAAAATCTTTAAAATCTTGTCAAGTCCAAGACTGGGAGGTTTGGAGGCCGTAGGAGCGACTAAAGTTTAATACCGAGTGCTCGGCACATTTCTCCGCTCTTCTGTACCGGGCGTCTCTCAGAAGGAAAAATATTTGGGATTGAGCGTCATCGCTGACACCCTTCAGGTAGGGCTGGGCGATATATCGATATTTAAGATATATCGATATATTTTAAAAAGAGATATGGAATTAGACCATATCGTATATATCGATATAGTCCAAATTTGCGCTGTAATACTTGCTTCAGGCAACCCGCTGAATGGAGCTCTGCACTGCTCCCAGCGCCCCAGCCCCGCCCCTCGTCGAGGGGAGAGGGGGGAAGAGGGGGGGAGAGGGGGCAGCGCAGCCGGCACTCTTCAACAAACATGAAGAAAGCAACAATGTCTGTGAAGTGTACGGAGGAGAGCCGCTTGGTTGGTAAAACAAAAACCAGTGGCTCACTCATTTGGAGATGGTTTGGATAGAAGTGAATGTAGCGGCGAGATATGGTGGCGACGTGCGCTGCGCCATGTGCTTTTGTTTACGTGCGCTGCGCCATGTGCTTTTGTTTACGTGCACTGCGCCATGTGCTTTTGTTTACGTGCACTGCGCCATGTGCTTTTGTTTACTTCTCAGTCTAGTTAAGGTTTGCGGTAGATTGTGGCTGTACTGTGAAAATATCAGCGTTTGTAATGCTGCCACTGCGAAGGACTATCGCTTTTTCCCCGTTAGCATTGCGTTAGCCGCGACGCTAATCACTCCATTCCCTCGTTGATACCCGCTCTGATGATGAGCAGAGATGCTGAGCCTGTGCTGCTTGTAAAGAGTAAAGAGACGTTTGTGGCTCAGTTTAGGAGCTTATGTTTTGGAATGCTTTGGATAAAGATAAGAACTTATCTCAAAACCACTGACTAAAACACAGTTAAATCAAGAGGAAATATCAAGAAATTATTTGGGCTATTTATTAATTATATTTCATGATTATTAAGGACTAAAAAGACTTTAATAAGTCATATTTCATTGTCTCAGTTTAGGCTTTAGTTTAGTTACAACATAAAGTTCCATCCATCCATTTGGATGGAACTTTATGTACTTTACGCAACATAAAGTTATTAACAGCAAATGGGGTAGAAGAAAAATAAATAAATAAAATAAAAATTGCAATATTAAATATTAAAACACTCCTATTTGGCAGTGACTTTGACTTAACATTTCATTTCACAGCTCTCACTTTGTGGAAAAAATATCGGGATATATATCGTATATCGATATTCAACCTAAATATATCGGGATATGACTTTTGGTCCATATCGCCCAGCCCTACCTTCAGGTCACGTGGATGTAAAATCTGTTAATAATAATAAAGGCGGCTTTGTGAAGCGACGTAGTTGCTACTTCCGGGTTACCTCCGCCTCGCTGATGGACAAAGCATCATCCTAAAAACATCATACAGTTTTGTCATTTTTATACCCTGACATGAAAACTCAGATGTTAAGGGAGGAAACTAGCTGAAAATCTCCACTTTGACCACTATATGAAATTTTTGTATGATTTTCCTGCCAAAGTAGAAGCTCCTAAGGCAGAAACGGCCGATTGTAAAGTCCCACGACTAATATTGAGATTGTGATTCAAATAAAAAAATCTCCCAGCCCTAGTCTAGTGCTCTCAAATGCCTTCAAATATCAACCTCTTTATAAGAAAGGTTAAAAAAAAGGGATAATTTAACTTCTGTGACTTCACTGATAAGACCCGGAGAGAATTCTGACCTACTTTGGGATGCTTGTTTTTGGCCCCAGTCTGCACCACTAACCTGAAATGAAAGCTCTGTGGTAAAGTACGAGACCACTATCTAGTATGGCCCGACATTCATCGGCCGATATATCGGCACTAAGATAAATATCGGCTAAAATGCTGCCAATATGGCCGATATTGACCCATCGCTAACTTTTGCTCAGTGACGTGAGGAGAGGCAGGGGAGGCCAGGCCTCAACAGTCATCATGGAAAACAAACTAAAATTAAAAAATACAATAAACTTTATAAAAACAAGTCCCTTCTCTTAAGATGTTAGGGATTTCCTATGATTTTAAACAATCTCGTGGTTAAAAAATGCCCAAATGTTTTGTCAGGTGTCGATATCGTGTAAAGAGGGCGGAGCTGCGACGAGCCTCCAGCGTCCCGCACACACTTGAGCTCGGCTCATTCACTCAGCACTCTGTCCCATTCGGGGCTTTTTTCGCCCCCTAAAAGTAAAATAAGTAAAAACAATGTTTGGGCGCATTGGTTTTCTATCACCTGGATAAAGAATCAGGCATAAGAACGACTTGTTTAACCAGTTCATTTGACTTTAAACCCGAAGGCTCGCCTCCAATGCACCGCCCTGACGATACGATGCTGTATCAGCGCCACACATTTCTACAAAACATGTGGACCACAAGTGAAAACCAGCCTGTTTTATTATTCTGCACGGTTTAGGAGAGGCAATTTAAACTTAAAGGAGTAAGTAAAAGGGAAAACTGATTCGACTGACCTTTTATGGATGAAATGCTGTAGAAAATGTCGATGCTGATGTGCACCGTCCTGCGTGGCACATCAGGATTGTCAATAACTTATCATTTGGACGGGCGGGGTATGAGTCCCGGTCACGTTCACTATGTTGTTTTTAAATTTTTATTTGCAATATTGTGGAATGCTATTTCAAAGTAAGAGAATACCAGAGACAGCAAGTTGCTTTTTTTCCTGCAGTTTTGTTTACTCCATATTGAGTCAATAGCATGTTCCTCACCAGCAACAAACCTCACCGCACGTCACTGCTTTCGCTAATATCACCGGGACGAAGATCAACAGTAAATACAACTCCAAAATGATCAGTTTGCCCCGAAGTCCCAAATGCTTAGGGCCAAAAGCAACTTGGTTTAAAGCTAAAAGTGGAGCCGTCGACTTTACAAATAAATGGAAATAAAATACCAGATAACATAATGATTTGATAACAGCTTTTAATGACAACGTTTTCAACTTTTCAACACTCATATTTCTGCTTTGAAATTCAAACTATTGTGCACGTGTTGAAATCACATTGATTTCAGAACAGGATTGTAAAGAACTCTCAACCACAAAGCTAATTTATTCACAACGCGACTCCACGGTCGGAGGCAGGACGCGGCGCTGTTTGCGGAGGATATTGCGCCGGCTAAATAACTTCAGCCCTTTGCAATTTCCTAAAAGATCCAACATTACAAACAACACTGACACCCCCGTTGTAAAAAAGTCGATGTCCGTCACCTCTTCAAAGCGCCGCTGCCCCGAGCGCGACCCGTTAGCCGCCGCGTCCTTTTGAATGTAGACGTGGAGATATTAAACAGGAGCGAGATTTATCACCGCGCCGGCTCGGCTATTAGTTTAGGATGCGTGTTGAATGTGGTATTAGGGCCATTGTCCTCGGCACAAATGATTTCCATAAACTAGATTGGAGCTTGATTGTATTGCGGGGGCGTTGGCGGGGGAGGGGTGAGAGCGAGGGTCGGCGGGGTTAGCGCTCCCGTTGTAAATATGATTGTTATTGTAGCGATCATGCTTGGGTGGGTAGCGGGATTAAGGTAGTGGACATGATGGCGGAGGAGGGGAGGGAGGGAATGGTAATGTTGCTCCCAGCCACTGGTGATAATCCCACTGTTAGCCAATGACCCGCTTACTTTCCAGATCAGCGGTGTCCCCCGCCACAGCCTGTTTTGTTTTGTGTGCGGCTTGGCATCCTTGCCAGGCTCTTAGCAGGGGTGTGTTCAGGGTGCTTCGGTTCAGGGGTTGTTAATTAAACTATTAGCTGTAAATGTGTTTACATGTTTGTTTCTACTACTAGTTCCACCAAGGAATAAGGGCCGGACAATTGTTTTTGCAACTATAGTTTAAGAACATTGTTTTACTTTCTTTTTATAATTTTGTACTGTAACATCTTACTTGCCATCCCCCGATCAGGGTGCTAGGGTCAGGATCAGGGTTTAGGGTCGGGATTAGGGTTAACCAGCAAATGTGATGTAAGCTGTGTTTCACTTACACCAGGGCTGCCCAAAGTGTGGCCCCGGGACCAAATGTGGCCCTCAGACCATTGTTCGGCATCCCTCAGGCTTCTTGTTGAATTGGCACACTTCTACGGAGATGATAGTTTGGCTGGAAGTTTAATCATTCTACACAATTAAAACTTCAAAAAACATTTTATTGTGAGACAGAGCTGGCATTAAGGTTCCAAGCCTAAATAAAGCTGTGGGACATGGTTTAAACCTCTCTTAAATTCACCCGGGTGAATGTTTCACTGCACTGACCACCGATCTTTGGCCCTCCACGCCGTATACCCTTCAATATGTGGCCCTTGATGAAAATAGTTTGGACACCCCTGACTTAAACACAGTTTTAGAAACTAGGTCTCGGCTTTCAAATGAGGCGTCACACTGGCACAAAGGCTGTATTGTGAATACACTTTGAGATTCGGATAAGCCTGTTTTCTCATAAGGAGGTTTTTATTGCACTCTTGCATCAACTTCTCTACTTTAGCCGCTCCTACTCCAAACTTTCCAGTCAAGATTTTGAAGTACTTTTTTCCCCATAAATTTTTTTAAATATCTCATTCCCAGCCTTATTTATTGAGTTTTGAACCCAAACCCAAGGTGACGTTTTAATTTCTACAGATTTTTTCACTAACTAAATATATTTGCATCTAATGCGTCAACAAAAGAAAACCATTTTGTTGTTTATGCAAAAGTTTCAAATGTATCCCTAAATGCGCTATATAAAACCGATGCATTATTATTATTACTGTAGTAGCGGTAGCTGGCCAACATAATAAATAATAAATAAACAACCCAGGTAGCCCACATGCAAACGGCGCGAGGTGCGTCAGGCGGGGGCGCGCGGCCAAGTTCCCGCCAAGACTTGATATGACCGACATCGATCCGCGGCCGAGTGCGAAAAGGCGCTGCCCTGCCCCATTCGTTCCCCCAGGCGTTTAGTGGTCGATATGTGCGAGATGTCATGGAGCGGTGAGAGAGCGTGCGCTGGGACGTTTCTGCGAAAGATCGCCGCGTCGGACTGGCAGAAGAAAGCGCGTTTTACGGGGGAAAGGTCAGACAGCCGCTGACACCCAGGGAGCTTTCACCGGGTCACAGATGGCGTGCCGGGCCGAATATTTTTAAGGGTTACTCGGGATTGGAAGAGGTGGGGAAGGGGGAGGGGTGTAAAGAATGTGTGGGAGAGAGAGGAAGGGAGGGGGTGAAGCAAGTGTGCTAGCAAGTTAGCGTCTGGGTGCTACAGGGGTCGAGGGGAGGGGGGTTAAGAGGATTTGGAAAGACGGAGGCGGTAATGAAGTTAGTGAATTGATAGATTGAAAGGAGAAGAAAGGGGAACGCCATCTGTTGCTTTAAGTGTGTGGAGCAGATCAGAGCTGTCGCTAGCAACTTTCGGGACCCACAATATGACAAGCTGCGACCCAAATCAAAATATAAATTTAGGCTTATAATAAAAAAAACAAAAGTATAGCTTAGTCGGAAACATGTATGCCCATACTCTTTTTCTTTTTCTCCACCCAAGACTTAAGGTGTTTTTGTGTGTTTTTGTTTGTTTGTAAGTAAGTACTATAGGATCAGCTCCGGGATTGAAAACGCAATGGATTCATTTTAACAACAAACTTTTTCTTGTTTAAAACGGTAAGATAATTTTGTAAGCTCAGGTTGTCAATTCTGAAATTTGAAAAACATTTAAAGCAGTACTAAGTCACTCGTTTACCTTAATAAATACTTTTCGTAGTCCCTCTGGGGGTAATACAGGTGCAACTTTCCCTACCTCCGGGTAGGAGTCACCAATACACACCAATGGACTCGCGAAGAAGAAGCTAACAGGCTAACGGGCAAAGCTAAATGTGGGCTAGCGTCACTTAAACAGTATTTACAGCAAGTTTGAGTGAAAAAAAAAAGATCTCCATTGTGTAATTGGATGTACAATATCCCTCTCTCCCTTTGTCTTTTCTGTCAGCGTAGTATTTACTCTCACGGAAAATTAATGAGTAAAGTAAACGCAACATGCTACGACACCTGCAGTGGCGCTAATGGCCTCTAGGAGCATGAGGTACTTAGTTCTGTTTTAAACTATCACTTTTTACTGTATCATCATTAAAAGTTTTGATGTTTTTAGTTAAAATTGGACCTTCAAACGTTACAATCTCTTTTACAAGAGTGACCTGGCCAAAAGGAGGCAACACATGTGGATCCACAAGCAATTTACACTAACAAGGATAGCACATTGACATCTTTTATGAAACATTTACATCGCGGCTTTTGTTCGACGTTGATTTAAAAAGAATTTGGATAGACCAACTGTCGAGCAATTTTTGCATTGGTTTATTCGTCCATGAAAATATCTGAAAATGTAATCATAGTTTCAGTCCCCTTTACTACTTTCAATTTGTCTAGTTTTGTCAGCAGCAACATTTCTTTGATTGAAATTGTAACTACATATTTTAATCAACGAAAGAAACATCACTAAAAATATGTCTGCGCTGTGGGATGGAAAATACGTTTTTGTCTCTGAAATATTTGGTATAATACTTTTTCTACACCAACTTCCACTGCTTGGTTGGAGCTGTAAGTGCTTTGGAAAGTTACATGGCTGTTAAACATTTACTAACATAGTCAAATTTTAGTCTTGTTTTGGTCCTGATATAATCAAGTCTTCTTTTGTTACAATTTGCTGAAAAACTAGTTCAGCAAACATGATTTGTGTTTAATCAGAATGGAACATATCGTGTGGCGATGGTTTAGTGAAATATTGCAATAATGTCGCTATCGCAATATTGAACAGCCGCATCGCATATCGCAAGTTACATCAATATCCTTTAGCCCTAATGTCTACGATACAATGAGAAGATCCAAAAAAATATCGTACGGTAAGGTTGATGATAAACACTAACTTCTAAGATTGAAAGTGACATGTCCTGGTGCTACTTACCCAAAGCAAATGTAGCTTCCTTATTAGTGAGGGTTTCCCCCCTAGAGCGACGTAAACACTTTAAGCCAGGTCAATCCGGAAGAAGCTAGTGATGTGGAAATTTCAAACCCCAAAATGTCAAATCTACAACGAGCTATTAATGCCCAGTCCAGACACCTCATCGGGCCTATTCTGATCAAGCTTAAACTACATTTCGCCAACTTCAGCAGTGTCTATAATTTTGGCCTTTTGTTGCTGCATGTGGCCGGTTGCACTCCGAAATGTTTTCCACATTACCCAGTGGAATGATTTGTGCCAGTTTATGCGAGGACATGAACTTGTTTTAGCGGTGGCCGGCTGCTCTTGATGTTGGGCCTGTGTCTGCTAACAATGCATTAATATTAATCAATAGTACACGCCGCGCTAACGCTACATTAGGGACATTAGTTACACCAATGTTCTTTCATACAAATGCTCACCGTGAATCGGAAGTAGATGCTAACAGACTCGAAAGGAGTTTATGGAAAGAGTTGGTACTCGCTTCTATGGGTCTAAACTCTAAAGCATTGTATGGTTCTTTGCTCTGACTTTTATTGAATTGTTTTCTTCTGGGACGGTGAAGGGTTGCCGCTGTATTGTGGCATCAATAACTTTGTTTACGCTGACCTGGTTTCTGCTCCTTAGCTGCCACCTGCCTTGACTCGTGTAATAACTGGAAGTGTCATCCTATTCTTAAACCGACCATAGGGGTGAATATAATGATGGTCCTCGCTTTGCAGCTACAGCAGAAAACTGGGAAGTTTGGGGAAACTGTCCATGGTTTAGGAATTTGTTTATCTAGCTTGGTTTCTGCTCTAATTCATCCCAAAGGTGTTCTATGGGGTTGTTCGTCCACACCTAACTTTCTGATTCATGTCTAAATGTGACCCGTCACCAGAACGGAGGAAACAAGTCGGCTTACTCATAAAAATTGACTTTTTATTTTTTTACATTGGTGATTTTCGCTTTTTTGCAGAATCTGTCAGTTGAGATCACGAAGAAGCCTCTCCATGTTTAAGCTAGCAGGTATTGGTTTATTTAAAAGCGTAAACTTTTAGGTTCAACCACCAGGTGGGGTTTTCTTTTGTCATTGCCCCCGCCCTCCAGCGTGGCTACTTATAATGCGCTCTGGCCTATCTGATATCAAAATTAAATGAAGATGGACGCCACAAAGATTGTAGCAGACGAGCTGAACCGTGGACGTTACAACGAACATGTTAGGAAGTACTTCTGCGGAGTGGATTTATTATTCACGGATATTTGACGCAGCTTCCGCATGAAGAGCCTTGGTAGCAAAGCAGCGACAGCGGGACAGGGACGCTTTGCTTCCTTTTGACAGGACAATACTTTCCCTGCGGCAGCTTCCCGCAAAGCACCAAACTGTAAGTTTAGTATCTTTTTATTATGGTGGATGTTGTGTTTGAGTTGATCTCTGATGTTTCGCTCTGTCGACAAAACGTCCGCCTGTTTCCACGTTACAATACACTCGTGTCCACCGTCATGTGTCGTGTGTTTCCTTTTGTTGGAGACTACACTTCCATAATCTAAATCTCTGTCCAGCTCAAAATGCCCCAAAACCGTACTGTAAGTGACTGTAATGGGTCACAAATAGACCTCGTTTTGTACACAGATGCGCAGTCATGTTGGAACAGGGAGGGTCCATTCGAAACGGTTCCCACAAAGTTGGAAACGTGGAGTTGTCCAAAAACCTCCTAGTGCTAAATCATTCAGAGTTCCTGTAACTGAACTAAAGGTCCATTTATGCTCTACACTTATATACGGAGACGCATGGAGGTTTCTGTCAGTCTCCTGTGTGATTCTGTCCGTGCACTCCGTCGGTTTGTTTACTCAGAGTCATAGTAACGTAGCAGTACATGACCTAACCACTGAGGGCATTACTGCACTCAGCTCAACTCAAAGGGATTCAAACTATTTGCAAACAAACCATCACTGCTTTACTCCTCATTCTATTGTCTATTCTTCAGTAATTGTGGTGTAGAAAAATCATCAGGGTGGTGCCATAGTGTTTACATTTCTTCAACTTTTTCGTATTTTCTGACACTTCCAGCGCCAACTAGTGTTAAGTTTCACAAACAAACGAAAGCAAAAATACCGTGGTAGTTACGACGCTTGGAACACACAGATTGATTTATTTACGCGTGAAATTGGAGCATAAATGCGCCTTAAGGGGCCACGCCCAGCTCTAGGAAAGCTAAACCACACCAGACCTATCACTATGGGGGCTATGCAGTCAAACAAGCACCGTTGTCTTTGCCACCACAAAACCCAGAATTGTCCGTGTCCGTCAGATCGCCCGGTGGCGAAGGATCGGTCGCTCCATAAAACATGTGTCCAATGAGTCCACTGGTGCCGTTCTTCACAACATTGCACTTGCTTTTGTTGGACTTTGTGAAACTGCTTAGCCATGAAAATTCTCTTCACGCACTGTTCTTGAGCTAATCTGCAGATCATTAGTGCAGAACGAACGGTATAGGCTTGTCCTATATAAATGAAGTTCTTCTACAATGAACACCAGAAAATGTCCATGCACGTTCATAGCTGTGCTTTGGAGTCTGCCCTTTGTAACAAGACCTAACCTGGGGGAGGGTGGTGGTTTTATCACACCACGACTGTACTGTATTGCGTTATCCGGCGTAGGAACTGCCCGTCTTCAAGGCACTGACTGCTCCGTCTCCATTCACAAGTACATGATGGATGATTTAAACAGCCAGATTAATTTCCCCGTTACCATAATAGTGTGTAACTCAACTTAATGCGATTTGCTAGCTCATTACTCTCCATTGCGTTTCAGTCTTGGAATCCCCGTGTCCTCCCCGTTCGTAGCGGTCGGGGCCCTCCGCGGCCGGATCGATGCTAACGCAGTACGACATTGACGCCCGCATACAGCCGCAGTCTACGGACTATGACCCTTTGCATCTGGCATGAAGATAGTGGTATACTATCAAAGCCTGATCTGGAACTAGTTAAAGCACTTTAAGCAAACAGTCCCAGTTTCAATACTTCACCAATAGATGTTTCTCGTAGCATTTTGGCGCGTTCCCCACATTGAGATGGTCCTGGGTTAAGACCGCTTTGTGGATTAAGCGTTAGTTTTAGGTTTCTCTCGCTACTTAAAGCATGTGCAATAGGGTCACACGTATGTCTGGGAGATTTGACAGTATGAAATTAGAATCTTGATCTGACTATATCACGATTTTTGAATTTGAGAGATTGTGACAACAAGATTCTGGATCTTTTTTTTTAATGTTATGTCAGTTCTTAGAAGGAGCTAGCTTTAGTTATCTCTTAAAGGAAATATGTATATTAAATACTTGATTGGTAGGGCTAAGAAATATGATAATTGTTTAGCCAAATTGCTCAAACTTAGTCATGGATCTTCTCTGTACTGATTGATCTGAATCTTGGTGGGATTGATTTGAATCTTGGTGGGACTTTCCTCGCTCAATAAAGGTTGAAAACAAAGGAGATAATGCTGCCTTCATGTGCTCTCGTAATTATGGTAAATACTTTTTTTGGAAAATGGCCTTTTAGCTGATTGTTATGAAGTCTACACTAGGGTCGGGCAATGTCCCCTTATTTGCCCTTAATCGATAGTTGACAAGGTTTACAGTAAATCATCGTGATGGACGATGATATCGGGGGATATCTCTTTAAATCCAACTAAGCTGTGCACGTCCCACGGTCCCCCGCTCAGCTGAGCGGACAGGGCACCTGGCCCTGAGCGTTTCAGCCTTGAAAAAGACAAGCGATCTAAATGCACCCACATCAGATAAAAGCTTATGGCGAAACCAGGGTACAGTAGCAGAGAAATTATACGAGTGTGAGGCGGCCGGGGGAGAGAGAGCAAGGTGGCGCGGTATTGGTTCTATTTACAGTGCAATCCCTGCAAAGTTTTTAAGTTTACTTGGCCCACTCGGCCAAGAAGATCAGTGCATGTTGGAGGGGGCGTGGCATCACGATGGACGATGTAGACTAGAACAAGCCTAGTCCACACTATGCATTTAGCCATTTAGATTTTCAATTTTAATATAGTGTCTTTTTCCACTCAACTTCATATTTTTTACTGATCAAAGCAGATACAAGGTGAGCGGTTTGTAGCCGATTTTCTAATGTGAATTAATTTTTTTAATAGTGTATTATTGTGTTGTTTTTTTATGTTTCACTTTGCTACGACACGAATGTAAATTTCCACTTTTCCACAACTGGAAAGGGTCATCTTTATCAGAGCACACGAAGGCAGCAAAACACTTGACACCATGGCTGAACAATTCCTCGAATAGCGTGATCGATTTTCAATTCATGTTTTTCATCGGGATTCAGTTCACAGTGCGTATTGTAAACCGGTCCATGGGTATTTAACATTTGAGAGAAGACCTGAATGAAATATGAACTGCTAAGCTAATACAAGTGCATTTCAGAACGAGGCCTGAACTACTAAGGAGATAACGTCACTTAAATGTCTGCAACCACTAAAACTGTATTTTCCATTTTAGTGCATTGATTGTACATTTTTACTATTTTTACTAGGCCTTTTTTTTTGTTATAACAGTCCTTGTGCCTTCCCCCCAAAAATGTTGCCATAAATATTTAACCACGTCTTACAAGAGTGTTTTCCGACCCCTGGGGATACGCGCGCACTTAGCGGGGTGTACTTGGAATGACTTCAGATTAAAAAAGGGGGTGAAAATGAGTAGAATTTTAATATTGCTTTCAAAGGAAATGATGTCGTTCAGTAAACCGTTTTTTAAAATGTATTTATTATTATTTTTTTCCTGAACACATACTAATCCTTGATCAGATGAGTTCGAGTTTATGTGTCGTAAAATGGCCTCGCCTTTTTTGAAGCGAGACGCGGCAGGTGAAAAAACATCGATTTTTCTTGCTGTGATTAACATTGAGATTTTTTGCCAGTTTTCTTAGTTTTAATGTCAGAGTAAAAAAAACACAACATTCACAATGCTTATTTTGTGACGTTTTGTCCGCTAGCGAGCCGGAGACGTCCAGGAAACATCGGGACGCAACAGGCCATTTTCCTGCCCTTATTCATTCACACTTATTGTCATCATTTGTATCCAAGGGTAGAAATATACACGTTAATTTGAGTGCCATCACAAGAGGCACTACAGGGAACAAAAAAGGGGTCAAACGATGAGAGGATGGTGAAAGACTGTTGTGGAGCGGAGGGAGCAGCGCAGGCGGAAGAGGAAGGAGGAGGTGGAGTGGCTGAGCAGTGCGGGACGCCACGCTCTGAAACGGTGACAAACCCAAGAGGGGCGTTTCAGAGGAGCACTCCAGACTTTCTTGGACTTAACAATATTTTGAATGTTGAGGTTTTTTATTTATTTATTCCTAGCCTGATTTATTGACCTTTGACCCCCAAAACACAAGGCATTTTTCTTTCTTTTTTGTTTGTTTACAGTTTTTGTCCATTTATACCTAGCTTATTCAAAAACTAAACAAGATCCATGTTACTAAGATACAGTATCAACAAGATAAATTCAAATATGACTGTATCCATTATTATAGGCAATTTTGGCCACTTATATGCAGAAAAGGCCTTATTTTTATAGCCTGGCTATAAAAATAAGGCAGATGAAAATAAGACGATGATGCACTATTTGACATACGGAAGCGTGTAGTTTGTTTAGGGATAAAAAATAAAACAAGTTTATTTACGGATCCAACATGACAGCAGCAGATGCCACGCCATCTTTCGATCAAGCTTTGGACCGTGTTCAAATTAATTTAGCTTGAAAGTTTACAGCGGGTACGTCATACGTCATCTGATACGATGATACGTTTGGCTATGGCTACGTGCAGACGCATGATAGACATTCGTAGCGCCCAATAAACGGCTATGGACATTCGTAAACCACACCTCTCCCAAGAAAAAATTAATTGGTGGTCCCCCTTGTGATTTTAGTCTGACATTAGCCAGGCTATTATGTTTATATATCAGTAAAATCAGTAATCTACAGCAAAACCATAATATAATGTCCCCCAGTGGTCCAATAGATTTGGCGTTATAAAAGGAACACAAAACAGTCCTCCCCATTTTTAAAGCCCATAATCCATTGCCGGTCCCATTCCGAGCTCAAAATGTGTCCATCACGTCGCAAAGTCAAAGAAACATTGTCGTTCTCACCACCGGCTGCAGAGGAGGCTCCGGGCCAGTCTACAAGTCCTGACACAGACACGCATAGCCAATAAGTTGATTACTGCATTACATTTATTTTTTGGCCTCTCTGCATGTCAGTCAGCCCTCTGCAGTCCGATCAATGCTAACACAGTGTGACAACATCATAACTTGCCCTCCTTTCCAAGATTGCCCCCCCCCCCCCCCCAGCGCTCCCCCTTATGTGGATGCAAAGTCAGCACCTTCTGCCCTCTGCCTAATATCAAGGTCTCTGCTGTGCCTCCCGTAGTGACTTACTGTACTCCCCCCACACAGCCCCATCTCAAGCCAGACACGCGCCCAGCTGTCCCAGCCCCCCCGCCCCCGTCTGCTCTAGTGCCATGGATGTGCCGCCCCGAATGGAAATGAGTGAAACTGATACGGGAGGGTGCGGTGCGGGTTGTTATCGGTGGACTTGAGATGCACAAGGAGAGGATGACGTCGTGTATTTGGGGGTGGGCGATATTGACAAAAATGAATATCTCGATATCGATAATCAGACAGTGAAGCAATATTTATCCTTTCCGTAGAATGTATGTTATAAATGAACTTGTGCTGGGGCAGTTTCCAAATGTTTTTTTTTCATGGTTAATACCCTTTGGACTCGTGGGCATTTTTTGTGGTTGTGGCAGGCTAAAATGTCTGATTTTAAAACTACACTTTTCTTTGTATCTTACATCCGTTTTAACCAAAGAGGCTATGGGGAAATAAGAAAAGACTTTGTTTTTTGAACAACTGTATCATCTGTGAAACACAGCCGTGTCCGCCGCTCGGTTGTGGACGGCAAACAGGCACCTGTTGCTGTGAGCGCCTCAGAGTCCACACCGCGAGGCTCCGAGGAAAAGAACAAATCGGTTTATTTGATTCTTCAAAGTCCACGCAGCAGAGAAAGCCCCTCACATGGCTGGATTTGAATGTAAACTACCTGACTATTTTCTCAAAGCGCTACTGGCAGTATTCATGTTTACTGACCCCTTTGTTATGTGAAAGAGGAGTGAAAACTAAGCGTGAAGTGCATTGTGCATTGAAGCAAAAATAAGAGCTGATATTAGTGCGTATTTCATATTTAGTGACCCAGTGGCTGTATGTGTGGTTAGCTTGGGACCTTTGATATTTCCATCCCGATGGCCTCTAGGACGCTCCAGGACCAATTTTTATTTCTGGGTTTCTGGTAGGTTTTCTTGATGGAATGTATGCGTAACCATATACACAGATCCATCAACAGTGAAAACCCATAGCTTTCCAAAGGAGAAGTGGCGTTCAATCCCACCGCATGCGTACAGTTAGCAAGTGCCTGGGAGGCTTTTCAGAGTCCGTTAGCCTGATCAATGCATTTATACTATAGCCATCAAACATTGCGAATTATGAATGGTCCAGATGTTTTCAGCTGTTGTCAACCCACTGACCATATTTAGGTCAGTCTAGTAAATAATCATTCATGAACGTACAGATCTTTTAGATACAAATTAGCATATCAAAGTGTCCTGAGCTAAATGCTAACTCAAATTCAGTTAGCTTTCTGCTTTTAGTGCTGCTTTTAGATGATCTTGATCTGAAATGTTTTAATTGCCATGAAAAGGTCAAAACATACCTCGCCATACATTAGTATTGTGACGGTCTTCCCTATTCGTTTGTATGGGGATGGAACATCCCATTTAAATCAGATCCGGAATTAGGGGTTAGGGTTGTTTCTACAAATGCGCGCATTTGTAGAAACAGGCTCAGGTAGATGAAGGCATGTCTGTGATTTCACTGTGAACCTACCAGAAACCCTAAAAACAATGAATACTGGATCATCCGAGAGGCCATGCGCACTTTTTTGCCCATACAAAGTAGCATAGTGCACCTTTAATTAAGTGCTGAATAAGCTAATAATTGGAAACAAGGTTTGCCAACAATACTTTGGCCTTCTTGAATTCTACTATACTAGACTTGGGCCAGCAATACATCAAATTAAATCACTTAACTCCTGCATATCTGTATTTGACCTCAAAAATCCATATCGGTCTGGCACTAGTTTTTCTGCATAAAGAGAGCACTGAACTGCCTGTATCTGAAGCGTGCGATGTCCCCCGTGAGGTGGTGAAGTGCGAATGATGAGTGAAGCCCGTGTCTGCTGGTGTCGGAGGTGGGAAGGCGGCTCGGTGGGAGATGCAGCTCGGCTTGTGTTATCGATTCACTGAACAGTGCCAGGCGGCCGGGGGGGGCGAACGCCGCAGAAGATCCTAGGTCCGCGACCCGGCGCATCCCTGCCGTTTTAACGGGGCGTTTTATTTTAGGCTGGAGAAAGGATGAAATTGGTTTACAGAGTTTGAGTCGGCTGATCCCTCTCCAGACTTCCCTCTCTCCACCCCCTCTCCTCCCCACCCCCCCTCGCTCGATCGATGCCCGCACCCCGCACTCATAAATACGGAGCCTTAGATGAGCCAAGTCTGGGCTCCGGGAGCACATTTGAATAAGCCAATTGATCTTTCATTTTGGAGTTGAAGTGACGGCAGCGTTTTTACTCTCTCTCCACCTCCGTGCGTCTATCTGTCTCGTGTTCTCCGTTCCTCCACCCCTTTCTTGCTGCTCTTCTCTGATCGCTTTGTCTTTATGAACAAAAATGCGCATGGGGTGCCGAAACAAATGTGAACAACGAGGCAAGGGGAAGATGAAATGATCTCCCAAAGAAAGCTAAGCTAATCAGAATTTACATTCTCACAATAACACTAAAAGCATAAAAGGCCACAGCAAAAGTCTGGGCACCCCGCAGAGTCAATACCTCGTCGCCCCCCAAAAGAGTCTCTCAATTCTAGTTTGTGGGATTTTTGCCACACTTTCTTCCATGTCTTCCTGTCTTCCACGTCTCGTACGCACGTATCCCATTTTGGGGGTTTATCGTCAGATCTGCGATGATGTTTCAGTCAAGAGACTTTGAGGGTCTTCACTGCACATCTCACCGATGGAGTTACGTTTTCCTTTTCAGAATTTGTTGGAATTGTATTGAATCACTTCTCCGTTCTACTCTTGATATGTTCCCTTGCATCAATTCAAAGGGCGATCCGTCCACCGCCCAGGCTTAGCAGTTGTACCGATATTCTTTTCAGAAACCTCATAAAATCTTTATGTTTAGGGTTGTAAACATGACAAAATGTACGGGCGGCACGGTAGCGCAGCGGTTAGTTCTTGTGCTTCACAGCTAGAAGGTCCTGGGTTCGATTCCCACCTGGAGTGTGGAGTTTACATGTTCTCCTCGTGTCTGCGTAGGTTTCCTCCGGGTACTCAGGTTTCCCCTACCACCAAAAACATGTAGAATAGGCCGGGATGAATGATGTGAGTGAGTGGTTGGTGGTGGTCGGAGGGGCCGATGGCGCAGATTGGTTGCCTCACTTCCGTTAGTCTACCCCAGGGCAGCTGTGGCTACAATAGTAGCTTACCACCACCAAGTATGGAGTGAATGAACAGTGCAATGTAAAGCGTCTTTGAGTGTCCAGAAAAGCGCTATATAAAACCGATGCATTATTATTATTATTATTATTAAAATGTGCAAAAGTTAGCACTGTATATACAGGGACGACTGGTATCAATGGGCTAGGTGGGCTAAGCCCCTCCTGTCATTTTTTGGACAAGAAAAAGAAGAAAGAATAAGTTTTATTTTTCATTTATTATAGTTAATTTTATATCCTAACTAATCGCCTAATGCCATTACTGTGTATAATCATTGTAGTTTTATACATCTGGTCACGATTTTTACCACAAGAACAACAAAAAGGGCTAGTTCTGATTAGTCCCGACAACGCACATGAATATGACAGTGCCGCAGGTCCCGCCTCCAGCACATACACACACATACACACACATACACACACATACACTGGGACTGAGCTGGATTTAGCCCCAGACCCAATCACAGAGCACCACGCTGAAGACTCCTCGTTGGTTACTTTCACTGGCATGGCGCACGCGGTCTCTGTAAACACTGTGAAGAACTAGCTAATAATACCGGTGGATTACTCGGATATTCTTCGTTTTTTTTTTTTTTTGGACGACTCCTCGCAACGGGACTTTCCGCTGGCGACACAAGATGAAGTGGGGAAGCTGCCGTGCGTTTATGGACGTAAGGAGGACGCGATGCTCCTCAACGCGGGTGAGTCCACGTTTACGGCACGGTTCACATTAGGGCTGGGCGATATGGAGCAAAAGTCTTATCCCGATATATTTTTGGTTGAATATCGATATACGATATATATCCCGATATTTTTTCCGCAAAGTGAGAGCTGTGAAATATAATGTTAAATCAAAGCCAAATATGAGTAGTTTTATTGAAAACTGACTATAAAATGTAAACATAAACACTGTATAACAAAGCTCCATAAGGTGCACATTTAAATAAAAAAAAAACATCTTAAATAAAAATAGCCTAGAAAATAAAATAGGGCAGCATTTATATATAAATCATCTTTTTTTTTTTTAAGTTAATAGCTTATCTGAATTTGAAATATCCCGATATACACGATATGGTCTAATTCCATATCTCCTTAAAAATATATATCGATATATCTTAAATATCGATATATCGCCCAGCCCTAGTTCACATCTGTCCGGGTTCAGCGCTGTTGTTAACTTTAGCAGGACATGAACGACTCCTTTAGGGTCTCATATCATTTGGGTGAATGCATGGTTAGGTAATCTGCTCTTTCGTCTATAGTACACTTTTGCCTTGTTGTTGGTCTGATGATCCGGGACTAAGCGTTGTGTGTAATGCTTGTTCTGTGCGTATTTGCCGATATGTGGTTATGTTTCTTTTTTAGTCTGACAAGTGGTAGTAAAGTAGATCTGATAGTTTAAATAAAATTAAAAACACTAACACCTTGTGTAACAGCCCCACCTAGAGTTTACATCACCAGCCGCCACTGCATATATATATATATATATATATATATATATATATATACGAAACGACCACTATAACCATTTTTTTTTTACTATTATTATTATTACTACTATAGTCTATTCTAACCCGCAAAATGTAAGACAGTGATTAAGACTTGTCTGTGTTGTGCTTATCGCCAATCGCCAGTTAACCTCTTACTTACCGTCCCCTCTGACCAAGGGGTTGGGGTTATGGTTAGGGTTAGAAATGGCAAATGTGTTGTGAGTTGTGTTTCGCTCATACAGATCTTGGCTTTCAAATGAGTTATTACACTGGCATATAGGGTGTAAGTCAATACGCTTTGAGATGTGGATATGCACAATTGCTAAGTCTAAATCTAACCCAGGCCTAACCCTAAGATGGCAGGTAACAGGTTAAAAAGCTGTATAATTTCAACGTTGACGAGAGAGGTAACAGGAAAGCTTCAGGTTCCTATATTTTAGACAGTAGATTACCCACATGGAAACGCACAACGGTTTTGCCCAATTGTGGTTAATGATAACGCGGCATAAAAATAGCGTTGAGCGTTTGCCATTATGGCTAACCTTGCCGAGGGTAATTGCAAAAAAATGGACTTCTGGAATGGCCGCCGATCAGCCGCCTCTAGTCAGAAAGAACGGGCCCAACGTCACAACACGTAGACGAACAGCGCAAACAAATGGCCTCCTCTACAAGTGATTTCTTTCATTTCATTTTAAAAACCAAGGCCCAAATAAACACAATTTAAAGATATATAGCGTAACATTTTGCCGAATAAATAGCGTGAACTGTTCAATTACAGGTGATTTTTATTGGTGAAAACAAAAACTGGAAGGCTCGCCTCTCATCGGGCCTGACTTGTAACTTTGCTGGGAGCGGGACATTGCCTGCTTGTTTCCATGGCGATATTTTCCGTAGCCAAACATTAACTTTAAACGCATTAGGTCCCAGGCGGTCTGTATTTCACCAAAAAAATTGTTCTGTTGGTGTTTAGCTGAGCACAAGGATCACATTATGTGCAGCAACATGTCGTCCAGAATGTTCCGCTGTGTGGCTTTAAGTGTGTACCTTTTTTTCATGATTCAAATACGTGCATTCTGTGCATGGGTGAAGCAATAAACACAGTATATCACTTTAGACTCTCGTATACTCTTTACATACATAGATGCGACATTATAGTACACGGTCATAATATACCTCAAGTAATGTCTGTACACATTCAACTCAAAACAGAGTGGGATAAAGGATGCCTATAACTTATAAACTCCCACACCTGCTGTTGTTAAGCCAATATTTTATTAAGAGCAATGGACATTGCATTGTTCGAGCTGTACAAATATGAGTTGTTCAAACCACAGTACAGTAAGTATTTGACAATGCTTAATTAAAAAAAAAGGTTCATACTTTCTTTTGTCTTTGTAATCGTTTCTAACAAAATGCCTGCCCTGTGGTAGCTCCGAGGCAAGTGAAGCACTTTCAAAGGACTGTACATGTTTTTTTATTAGTAATAAAGTGAAATTCAGTTCTTCCGCTTGCAGTATGTTGCGTTAGCAGAAGAAAAAAAGGAGCTTCTGCAGCGGATCATGATCAGCCGTGGACCCAGAAGTAGCACGGATGCTAAAAATAATTAGCCCGCAGGAGGCTACGCTAACGCTGTAAACATTACCGGGTCACTCTGCTCCCTGAAAGATGTGAACCATGTTTAGACCACAGCTTTAAAACTCAATTTTTGCAGTTTGAAAATGGAAGAAAAACAAATGTGGACTTTTAAAATAAAGCTAAAGCAAATGCCGCCGGTGAAAGGCAAGAATTCAACCATCGAATAAAAAGTCAGTTATACAGAATATTGCCCCTTTAAGTGAAACAAATGGATGTTGTTCCATCATCAGTAACATGTGAACATGTAATAATTCCATGACCTGTGCTAATATTTGTGTACATGATTAGTAGAATAATTGTAATTGAACTTTGATTTGTTGCATGCCGCGTGCATCACTGGTTTTACACAGGAGAAAAGACGCCAAGGACAGAATTAAACCTATGCTACACCTATGATTTCATGCTTCCATCCAAAATGCCATTCTTCATTTGTTTCACTTGAGAGAACTTTCCACACTGCCTACACTGTTCTCATGCTGACCTGGTGGGGGAGCTCTTCCCATTTCAAACGCCGACAGCATGATGGAACCTCAAAACTTGTTTTAATATATATTTTTATATCCCCCTCTAGATAAAAAAATTTAATTTAGCACAGACGGCACCTCTTCTGTGCCGCCACATCAAATGCAAATCTCCCTTTTTTTTTTACTCCAGGCATCATTTTTATTTTAACAGTTTGGAGGAGTTCTGACACTGAATACTCAGAGTCAAACCTGAGCTTGATCAACACAAAATGCATGAAAACTATGTATTTTTTTTCTCGCATCATGTCTGGATTAGTATTGACGGGTTCATTTTAGGTTTGAAGAACAAAAATAGTTCAGAATTAGAGACGAGCTTTTGACACAATTTGTAAAAAGTAAATTAATCAATGGTTTTGTATAGGCCAGGAGTTGCCTCATAGGACTGCACCGAACATTAAGGCAATACAACAGCGCAGTAAATAGGACAATGTATAGTTCCGGCAAATCAAGTATCCAGGCAAACATAATGTCCAAATAAGCGTCAGCAGTGGGTGGCGAAGAGCGGGGCGGGTGTCCCCTGTCCTTAGACTCTCCAGCACGGCAAGGAAAAACTCAAAACCCGGGGGGAGAAACGACAAACCTTGAGGAGAACCACAGAAGAAGAGATCCACTCCCATGGACGGACAGGCTATAGAGACCCAGGGCCGAAGGAGTCCCTCAGCAGACGGGCCAAGATCACAGACCGTCCAGTCCTTGTTGTCAGTAGGCAGGGTTCCTCCGTTCAGCCGGGTTCCTCCGTTCGATCAGGCACTCCCGAGGGGGAGTGGGACAGGAGACACCATGTGAATAGTAATGAACAGACTACCCTTTATGGCTTTAAATGTGAGGAGCAGGATTTTAAATTTGATTCTAAACTCAACAGGAAGCCAATGGAGAGACTTTATGCGTTAACAATCTTGCAGCTGCATTTTGAACTAATTAGTTTAGTTTAGTTTAGTTTATTTGTTTATTTGAGCAGTACACATTGTGCTCAAAAGGAGTGGGCTGAAGCAAAAGCTTATGAGTGCCCACCCCCGAGTGCAATAAAATAAATAAAAAAAGAACATTTAAAACATTTCAAGCAGCTACATTCATACAGACCAACTTACAAACTTACCAAAAAAAAATAATAATATATGAACTGTTTATACAATTAATTGAAGCAACGCACAGCTACAACAACAATCTTGTTTCATGTACGATGTCTAGAACAAAGCAGTCAAAAAAAAAAAAAATGTGATCCTTAATATATTTCTTTCAGATTTTTACCCTTGATAACCAAGAGTTACTTTTATGTTATGAGGGTACATTAATAGATATTATAATCTGAGATCTTGATACTTTCCAGTTGTCATTACCATTCTCAGTATAATTTTAATTTGGGTGTAATTTTCATAATCATTATTATTATATATTTATTTAATTGAGTTATATGTGAAGTATGATGTAAGCCCTGCATAGTGTGGTGCATTAAAAAGCCAGAGAGTGGGCCAGATGAAGAGGGCAGTAACTCCCAATCAACAAACCCCCACACGGCTGCCCTAACAGCTTATTTTGTAGAATATGTTCCTATGCTGAGTGGTGCATTAAAAGACAAGGTTTAGAGCCCGTTGGGAGGGTCCCTCTCAACAGATCCATAACCTGCCAACCCTAATTCTCCATTTGTGAATTTGAGCAATAGAATGACAACCGTTCCAAGCAGCAACACTCTTCCTTGATTATAGAGGAAACAATACACATAATCCATCCTACTGCTCCCCCTAGTGGCAACACATTTCTTCTTGTCTGTATATTTCAAAAGTCTTTTGTTTATATTTAAATTTGAACAGGTTGACGTTTGGACATCGTTTCAAATCCATCTCCAGTTTATTCCACAATTGTACACCATTAACTGTTGGACTAAAACTTTTCAAAGTTGTGCTATGTTTCTGAATCCTAAAGTTTAATTCATCACGTAATTCATAACGACCAGTACGTTCTTGGAACCTTCTTTGTAATTGGTTTGGTAACAATTTATACCTTGCTTTGAATAACATTTGAACAGTTTGGAACTCAACAATGTCACAAAACTTCATGATCTTTGATTTTAAAAATAATGAGTTTGTGTGGTCCAAAAACCCAGCTTTATGAATTACTCGGATAGCTCTTTTTTGCAACAATATTATTGGTTTAACTGTGTTTTTATAAGTACTACCCCAAACCACAGTACAATAATATAAGTAGGGCAAAATCAGAGAACAGTATAAGGTATGTAGAGCTTTGATGTTTAAAATGTGCTTTGCTTTTGCTATTACTGAAATGCTTCTAGAAATTTTCGTAGATATATATTTAATATGAGATTTCCAAGTAATTCTGTCATCAATAATCACACCAAGGAATTTGATTTCATGCACTCGCTCGATAACAACACCTTCTATCTGAATTGCTTCCTGAGCATTGGAGTTACAGTTGCCAAATGTCATCATTTTGCTTTTACTCAGATTTAAAGATAATTTATTTTGTTTGAACCACTTGTTGACACTTTTGAGTTCCCAGTTGACAATCCGACACAGCTGTTGCAAGTCGTCTCCTGATGCAAAAATATTTGTATCGTCAGCAAACAAGATAAATTTAAGTATTTCAGACGTTTTACAAATGTCGTTAATATACATATTAAACAATTTTGGGCCCAGAATAGAACCTTGAGGTAAACCACAGACAATTTGTCGACAACTCGACTGATAATCACCGATTTTCACACATTGTTTTCTATTTTTTAAGTAACTGGTAACCCACTGTAGAGCTACCCCCCTAATTCCATAAAGTTCTAGTTTATTAATTAATATATCATAGTTTATTGTATCAAACGCTTTACTCAGGTCAATAAATAACCCTATTGCACATTTCTTGTTATCTACAGCATTAGTTATTTCTTCAGTTATATCAAAGAGCGCGTGTGAGGTTGAGTGATTGTTCCTAAAACCAAACTGATTGTCCGAGAGTAAATTACACTTTTCGATAAAGCCGTCAAGTCTAGAGTTAAAAACTTTTTCTAAGATTTTAGAGAATTGCGGTAACAGGGAAACAGGCCTATAGTTTGTAAAGAGATGTTTATCTCCTGCCTTGAACAGAGGAATCACTTTTGCTACTTTCATACCATCAGGAAATTGTCCAGTTTGCAACGATAAGTTACAGATGTAAGTTAACGGCTTAGAGATACTTTCAATAACAGTTTTTAAAGTTTTCATGTCCATGTCATGGTAATCGGTCGAGGTCTTATTTTTACACCCTTTAACAATGTCCAGTATCTCCTTTTCCTCCACAGGTTTGAGGAACAGGGACATAGGATTTGCTTCTATCAGTTCACAATTATAGTTCTCAACGTTTGCAATTTTTGCAGCAAGGTTCGGTCCAACATCTACAAAGAATTTATTAAATGTTTCGACGACTTCATTCATATTATTTAAAGTGTTATCCTCATCTTTGAAATATTTTGGATAATTAATCGTTCTTGGTTTATTTCTAATTATACTATTTAAGATGTTCCATAAACCTTTAATATTATTCTTATTAGTATCCAACAACTTATTATAATAATCCTGTTTACATTTTCTAATGATACCTGTCAGTTTATTTTTATATTTCTTATATTTATCCTCAGCTTCTTTTGTTCGGTTACTTATAAAGTTTTTGTAAAGATTATTTTTTTTCTTGCAAGCATTTAGTAAACCTTTAGACATCCATGGTGTTTCTTTACACTTTCTGTTTTTACAGTATTTCTTCATTGGGCAGTTTTTGTCGTATACCTTTTGAAATACTCGCGTAAACTCATCATATGCCATATTCGTGTCATTCTCTCTGTACACAATACTCCAGTCTTGAGCTAAAAGCTCCTTTTTAAATGCATCAATAGTTTTCTCTGTTTTTACCCTTCTAAACCAATACTTGTTTTCCTCTTCATCTTTTACATATCCATTTTTATACATAATGAAAACTGGAAGGTGATCACTAATATCATTTATCATTAACCCGCTGACTGTATCACTTTCAATTTCATTTGAGAAAATGTTATCAATCAAGGTGGCACTATGGGTTGTTATTCTACTTGGTTTAGTGATTAGAGGAAACAGACCTATACTGAATAAAGTATTTATAAATTCGTCCGTCTTTTTATGTTTATATGGGTTTAACAGATCGATGTTGAGGTCTCCCCCCACAAACATGACTTTATGATTTAATCCTGAAAAGTGCTCCTCCATCCACTTAGAAAAAACATCTACATCAGAGCCAGGTGTTCTATAGATAGAACTCACAATAATATTTTTCTTTTTTTGTCTTGTAATCTCTACAGTAAGGCATTCAAGTGTATCATCCACCACCATTGTCTTATTTTCCATTACTTTGTAACTATAGTTGGAGTCTATAAACATAGCTACGCCCCCTCCATGCTTGTTCTTTCTGTTCATACTTATAAATTCATAACCATCAATAGAAAACTCAAATTCTCTGTCATTATTAATCCATGTTTCTGTGATTAGGATGACACTGAATGGTGTGGAAAACTGTTTTAAGAAGCTTTTGATGTGGTCAAAGTTTGCATAGAGGCTTCGACTATTGAAGTGGATTACAGTGAATGCCTTAATGTTCTTAAGTTTACTATTGTACAGATCCTCTGTGTAGTATTGACAGTCATTGGTAGCTCTAGAAAAGAAGTTATTTTCCGGGTCAATGTCGATCTCAGTGTTCTGTAGGTCGTACTGAGAGAATGTAAAATCCTGGGAGTTTGCTTCAGCAATTCTCCTTATTGAAAAATCCAAGTCGGTGCTTCCTATAGAACTATATGTATTACTAGACATGTGAAATTATGTGCTTTTACATACCAAAATCCATACGCTTTTCCCGGTGTTTATACTGGATGTGGTGTACTGCTGCGTGGACGTATAATGAGTTTGTCATATCTCAAGAAGGCGATCTCCCCCCTTTCTCGTGCAGCTCTCAGCTCCGGCATCAGTTCTTTACGTTTTCTTTTTATGGATTCCGTGTAGTCCTCGTTAATGAAGATTTTTGTTCCTTTAAGTCGTTTGGCGCGCTGTAAGATTTCCTCACGATCCTTCCACCTCAGTAGTCTGGCGATGATGGGTCTCGGCCAGTCTCTCCCGCCGTCGTGTTTCCCTACGCGGTGAGCCCTCTCCACCTCCACCGCGTGATGTAGCTGTAGCTTCTCCTTCAGTATCTCCTTAACTTTTACCTCGGCGTCGGCCCAGGTCTCCCCGGGCGACTCCAACACTCCCTCAAATACCAGGTTATTTCTGCGGCTCTGCCCCTCCAGATACTCCAGTTTGTCCGTGATGATGTGTAAATTGTCACATACTTTGTAAAAGTCCGTTTGTAAAGTGTTTGTGCGCTCCGTGAGTTTCAGATTTTGTTCTTTTAAAGTGTCCACCTCACCTTGCGTGAACTGCAGGCTTGTTTTTAGTTCTTGAATGTCCTTAGTCTGTAAATCCATGCGGGTGTTTGTTGATTCCATTATGAGTTTAATAAATCCTTTGAAGTTCTCCTGCTGTTGTTGAATTAATTCCCTGAACATGACCCTCTGCTGCTCCATGAGCTCCGTGACTCGACTGAGGCTTACGTATTCCTCTTCCACCGCCGAATCTGCCTGTTGCTTCGCCTCTATTTTCGGCGGTTTTGGCATTTTGCTCCCTCTCAGCAGGCCTGAATTTTCTTAACGAATATTTTGATATTCTTGAGAATTTTTTTTTCTCGTTGGTCTAGCTTTGTCCGTCCCTGAAATCGGTCCGACCATTGAAAACTTCTTAGGGAACTTTCAGGACACGCTGCTAGCAGGCACTTACAGTAGTCCAGCCTTGAGGAAACAAATGCATGAATACGTTTTTCTGCATCACTCTTAGGTACATGGGCGTCGGAACCATTCATTGTGAGGGGGACGTTTCCCCCCCACTTTTGAAAAGTGGTTGTTTGGTCCCCTCCACTTTCACTTTCATTTACTAGTTTAGACTGGACATTTTCAATAGGCTCCCCGAGGCCAAACAATTCAATCTGACCCTGCTGGGGGGCTGCTGAGCTGATCGAGTCTCTCATGTTTTCCTGAAGTAGCGCCCGATTTAGTCGCGCTAAAGCCCTAACATTGCCCTGTTTTTGCCCTGACCTTGTCCCACTGTAGTTCTTAATTTTACTAAATTAATTTTTGAGATGTGTCCCCCCCACTTTCCAAACGCCTCCGAGGCCGCTGCTTAGGTAGGATGTTTCGTATCGTAGCAATGTTGCGCAAGTGAAAGAATATAATTTTACAAGCCTGGTTTATATGTTTTAAATGAGAGGTCTTGGTCAAACAGAACTAAATATGAAACGTTTCCTTTTATCGAACGGCGGAATAAAACAAAGTACATTACATTTCTGCAAACCAATATATGATGTAAACATTGGCTGGGGACTATTCCTTTAAGCACCTTTAAGCAGTCTAGTAGCAAACAAGATAATAATACAATCTACAATATTATGGAGTTTAATTGTATAGTGCTTTTACACAAGTCACCCAAAGCTTCACACAGAGTAGGGGATTTTCTTCATTGAACGAGTGTAAATTGTCCCTTGTAAAGCGCTTTTTGACTAGGACCCTGGAATGGATTTAGTATTTTCTTAACAAAGTTTACTCGCCCACTTATTTGTAAGGGTGGACTTATTGAGGCCTACTTCTTCCTGTAACCATCAGGAACAGTTCCGTGCTCCTATAGAATTTCCACTAAAACATTTTTGCTCCTATAGGTTATTATTGAATACAGGCTTGTCAGTTTGACCTTCACATGTTTTATCCTTGTACTATTTTTATGTATTTATATTTATTGTATTTTCTAAGCAATGGAACTGGGCCCAAAAACCCAAACAAATTGTTAGCATGCATGAGCTTCAGCGAGGCTGCGATGTGAACGCTATGGGGGAAGCCTCGCTCCTTTAGTCCATTCTTAATTTTACAGTCTATGAGGGGAACACGTGCTTTTGTTTGGATCATGCTTCCCCCCCCCCCCTAAATTACATGAGGCTGCACAATAATTCTAAAAGATGGTAAGGCTGCTCTCAGTGCTGCGACACACCACGTCTCAGTCGGACCTCTTTATTGCAAAAGCGAGTGTTGCGCACAAGATGACCGTCACATTTGAACCAACACTGTCCTTGCGCCAGGCGGGAAGATCGGGCTGACATAGTTTTACCCAGCGATCATCACGCCCCCTCCCCCCGATCAACCAAAACCTGCACAGTTGGCTAAACCCTCCAGACCAAGATCCTGGCTCAAGATCTGGAGATTAGTCCCTGCGCGCTGCACTCCTCTTCTGCCTAATGGCATTGTAAACGTAATCCATTTAACTCATGTAGATAATGCCATTCGTATCCTTTGAAAAACACTTCCTTAGCATTGGTATTTTAATTTTTCATAACAACTACAGCATCCATTGCACCAGCCTTTGAGTCACCGGGCTGCTAGATGAGCATTTCTCGCAGCCACACGATTACCATAACAGCTGTTGCTCAGACGTGTCGGACAGGCCGTATTGGATTACCAGCAGATGCGGACACAGATAGGAACTGAAGGGGCACGCCGCCTGACTCAGCATGTTAGCAACAAATGCTCCGAGAATGCCCCCGCGCCGGTGTACTATTCCCCCCCCCCACCCTCCAGCCGGCACGCGAGTGTGGGGTCTCTGTAATTATGTTACGCTAACGCAATTCCAGCTTTGATGTTTTAAAGTTTGTGGCTAAATGGATTACACGCAATCGAGTTGTCGCCTTTGCGGGTTCCCCTTGTGGACGGTGTTCATATTGGCAAAGCTATTTTTAAAGCCATCTGCCAGATTTATGTCACGGGGTTCTACATTTTATTAACCAGTTTCAAGACCATCAACAGTATGAATATGAATATAAAAAGAACAAGGACCAAAGCGAGGCCAAAATGGAACTGGACTCCCGCACACTTTTAAGTTGCCGGGCGATGTATTTGTTGGACGTGTTGTAAACAGAGAAAAGTCACAACATAATGACCACAAGAAGCTCCGCAGTCACAAAATGCTTGGGTCACAAACAGTTGGAACTTTGCATGAGTGCATCCAAACTGCCCCCTCCAGTAGATCTCAGCCTGAATTCATAAATTGTTAATGCAATTTCTTCTTCTCTCGGATAAGTATTAATTTGCCAACTTTAAAAGAGTTTTTGTCTGGGATCACTAATTATAGATGTAATACAAGTACACTGCCGGGCAAATACTGAACAGAACTTTCCACATTGTGGATTGAGTTACAAATCGATGAATAACGTTGCAGATGTGCGACCCAACAGATGTGCTCCTCAGTTGGGTGCCCTAACTTGTCTGTCTGGATCTTTCGCTATTCCCATGTGTTTGGAGGTAATACAGCAAAATGATATGGGTCTTTTGCTGTCTTTACCTAATAGAAGTTTTCCTGGTTCAACTTGACTCACTTTTACTGTTTGCGGTGCTAAAGGTGGACACAATTGTTGTTGTCTGTTGGTGTCGCTATGTGACAGATTTTGATTTGGGCTGTATCGGTCTTATTTTTTCCGCAAATTGTAACTTTTACAATATATTTTATGTAGCAAAAAAAGGAGGTCTATCCTAAAACCCTTCCCCAAAAAGGGAGATATCGTATACGCATGCGTTTCCTCATGCAAAGTTAAGGCCGCCATTTTGGGGCCCACAGTGGAAGTATGTTGCATGTCCTCTAGTCAGGATGAAAATGAAGGACAAATGTTTGACAGGAGCATTTTGTATGTGATTGTAATCATTGCTCAAGAAGCTAACTGTGAAATGACAACCCCAGAGAGCACATGTTAATGCGAACAAACCAGCATGTGGTTATGTTGATAAGGCAAAGATGTAGCAGCGCTGTCAGGCCAGCTACAGCACGCTTTACCAAAGATCTGCTTCCACCCCTCAGACTAAATAAACACATGGTCGAACTGATATCGCCAAGTAAGTAAGAGTCCAGGGCCAATGTAAAGTAGGGCTGGGCGATATGGACACAAAATAAAATCTCGATTTTCTACTCAGTTTGGACAATTACGATTTTAATCGATTTTTATGGAAATAAACTTGAGTAAAAAATAATACTTCCCGCACACTGCCAACCGTGCAAAAATAGTTTATTAGGATTAGGTCAATGTTTCGTTCCTGAGACCTTCATCAGGAAAATTGGAAATAAACTTAAAAAGATCTCCCGATTTTTCATATGAAAAAATAAACTGCCCAGAGTCCTCCACATTAATATTTAGATTTCAAATATAGCCCACAATTTGGCCCATTAAAAATGGTTAGTTCTGTTAGGGTTAGACATCCGTCTCCATGGAGACTCAAGGGGAAAGGGGCGGAGCTACATGGTGCCGCTGTTGCTGTGTCTCCGCCATGTCTCCGCTCTGAGTGGGAGAAGGGCAGAGGATAAGACCGGGGGGAAACTGTGTTTTAGCGAAGAAACTCCGTTGCGCACAACGTAAACACAACACACGGCCTTTGTAAAGCAGCAGAGATCGTCAGAAAGTCACTGGGTTCTCCACTGGCGTCATTTCTGAAAACAGTCGCTACGAAGCATCTGAAACGTTTCTAAATGTGCAGTGCGGCGCACGTGAGGGGGACATGGAGCGGTGGACACAATTTTACAATTTTGCCATTTTCCACATCGTCCGTTTTTAAAAGCATGAATTAATCGAATTAATTCGATTTATCGCCCAGCCCTAATGTAAAGTTGTTTGCCCAATGTTACATCCAGCCAATCCGCCTAACCCTATCATTGGTCCTGGCCAAACAACTTTGACATTGACCCTGGACTCTTAATTACTTGGTGATATCAGATCCACCATAAACACATACAGTAGAAGAGGAAATGGAAAACCTTTCTCTTTGAATTTGACAGTTTGTCATGTCAACAGCACTTCAGTCTGAGTCAGTGTTTAAGCTGCGCCAGACATTAGCATTCCACCACGGTTAGCATTTAGCGTCATCACAATAAATACATGCGCGGCTCATCTCTATGAACCCTCTGAGGAACACCTACAGTAACAGCTCAGCTCTGACCTCACATGTTTTATCCAAGGATGTTTGGAGTGTGGTTCAGGGCTTTCTCTTGGAGAGGTTTGTACGACCTGTAGCCCAGCAGCTGTAGCTAATGTCCACACATGTTCTCCAAGGCGGGCTTTGTTGCTTTTAAGTGCTGTCAGTAACTCTCCAGGCTGTTTATAGTTTTCCTAAAGGGTTAGTGTGCTTCAATAGTGGAGATGCATAGTTTGATATGATATACACCAGCCAGCGGTGTCCAAGATGGCAGCCATAGCAACAAAAGTCACATTACATTTATAGTATGGTCTAGCCCTTTCCTGAGACTGAGCAAGATGATCTTTTGGGCGACAAATATTAGCATGCACTTTCTATTTTAATTCTCAGCAAACTGTGTCCGAGCAAATATGAATAAATGTAACAGATTTTGCATCCTGTTGGGTTTTACCATATTATTTGATGATTGGATATCTGATTATCTACGTTTAGAAGCCTTACACGAGATGTTTAGCGTTGCCAATGAGGGAATCAGAGTAAACTTGATTTGTTGGCAGTGTAAACACTCGGTCAATAGACTCGGGTCAAAGAAGCTTGCAACTGCTAATAGCTAATGACTGTAGTAATTATTTACACCGCACACTCCACAGTCTGATTGCTTGCAAGTTTAAAGGCGGGAGGAGTAGGCCATAATATAGTTAAAGTTATTTCCTGCAAAGTTATTTTATTTTATTCAGGGACTATTTTTACAAGTTACCATTAGAGGTGGGAGATATATCGTTTTGACGATAATATCGAAATTGTTGTCTGGACGATATGCAAAAATGGATATCGAGATAATATTTCATAATTTGTACAATACGACCCCCAAACATGAAAAGAGCAGAAGGAAGTTAAAGAGAAAACAAATAACGCACACTATAACCTTCTAAACAATTATATGCAGCGTCTTCAATACTGTCGGGTTTGGTTTGACTGTATTTTATGTTTTTTTTGTACAAAATCACAATCGTTCTTCAATTGCACGCGCGTAAGCTGCTACTAATGTGCAAAACAACGACGGAGTTCTTACCTGTGTGTTATGGCGTTTCTTAGGTTGAAGCAACAATCCAAAAACATAAAGAGTAAAGCTGATGTACGATTAATAAAATAGCTGCTAAAAAAGGCCAAATCTGCTGAAGTCTAAAGTTAAACATTTTTCTTAACCGTCTGTGGCGTCCTCAAGTGGCGAGCTTCGTGATTGTATCATTAGAAAATTGGGTTGTATAATATAATGAGTCCAAAAGATGGAATACATTTCCCCAAGAGATCCACCGGAATAGCCTCCGAACAGGGCTTCTTTTAACTTCTAAACATTTGTATTTATTATTACGGGGAACTGCCCATGATGCCTCAGTGGCCCTGACGCTGACGTCATTACAGCGTGCCGTTAGTATGTTATTATCAATCACTTGTTATCTAGCTTCAAGCGCAACAACACAAAAATGAGCGAAGAAAGCGAAAATACAATAATACCGGTGGATTACTCGGATATTCTTCGTTTTTTGGACGACTCCTCGTAACGGGACTTTTTTGCTGGTGACTCAAGATGAAGTGTGGAAGCTGCCGTGCGTTTATGTACGTAAGGAGGACGCTTCTGAACGCGGGTGAGTCCATGTTCACGCCACGGTTTACATCTGTCCACGTTCAGCGCTTTTGTTAACTTTAGCAGGACATAAACGACTCCTTTATGCTCTCATATCATTTGGGTGAATGCATTGTTAGGTAATGTGCTGCTTCATAGTCTGCTGTTTAAATTATGTTTTGGAGCTGTTTGACTGCCGTCTATAGTAAACTTTTGGTCTGACGCTCTGGGAATAAGCGTTGTTTGCAATGCTTGTTCCGTGGGTATTTGCTGATACGTGGTCACATGCTTCTTTTTAGTCTGACAAGTGGTGGCAAATGCGTTTAGTAGATCTGATAGTAAAAATAAAAAAAGCACGAACACTTTGTGCAACAGCCCCACCTAGAGTTTACATCACCAGCCGCCACTGTATACAATAATAGGTCAGATGCAAAAGACCAACCGGACCTTCTTTGCCAGTTTGCACACATTTCTTTGAAGGATTGCAAAAATATCGTCTGAATATCGATATCGATATCGAGATATTGAAAAAAAATATCGAGATATTCATTTTTGTCAATATCGCCCACCCCTAGTTACCATAAATATATTCAAATTGTAAAGTTTCTAAAAACTTGGCATTTCCATGAAACCAATTTGAAACTTTAGTTGTAGGTTACTGACGTCATTGTAAGAAGAAATGCAGTGCAAGTTTTGAAATGTTTAAGATTTTCATGTGGAATAAAGACATTTCTATGGGTGAAAATGGGCAAAGGAGCTTTATTTTTCGGGGGCGAATTGGGAAATATGGACAGAGGCCAGGTTAAGAGTATGGGTTTATTTTATGAACAGTGTACTAGGGCTGCCCCCAATAAAATCCTCTCGCCCAAAAACGCGCCCTGAGCAGCGGGCAGACTGACCCAAACTGCACGCATAAGACCCAAAATCATTGAAGAACTAGTAAACCCACCTTTCGGCCTTGGACTTCGTCATTCCTGCATCTGCTGCTGTACATTTACTGTCCTCATACACTCCAAAGAAGGCGGTAGTTCTCTCTTCAGTCATTGTCCATGATCTCAAATGTCTTCCCAGGTTCAGACGACATCTCCGCGGGGCCACAGGTCCGTTTCGTACTAGCAAATGCGCTTTATTGTGAAACACGTCGGGCAGGTGCTTCAGTGTCAAGACTTCCTTTCAGTCCCTTTCACCTCTTCGACGTAAGTGCTGTACGATGTAGTGAAGGGTCGGGAGGTCCTCGTCTTAGAATAGAGCTGAGACGAACACAGCGGCTCCATGTGCTGCCACGCCTGACGCTACGTGTTCGATCTTCTGTGTGCAGTACTTAAGGCGAGACACTGCAGGCGAATAGGGAAAAAGAAATAATGTAGAGATATCGATTTGAAACTTTTGCCAAACATTGCTGATATTCATATGAGAAAAAAATTGATTGCAATTTTTCTGTCATTTTATGATGATATTTTTTGTCTCTCATAGCTGAGGTATACCTATGATGAAAATTACAGGCCTCTCTCATCTTTTTAAGTGGGAGAACTTGCACAATTGTTGGCTGACTAAATGTTTTCCCCAGTGTATGAGGCCACCAGACACGCATGGGGAAGCGGCTAACGCTCGTAGACTAATGGCCGGTGAGATTTAAGGACCGTCAGAAAATGACTCTACTTAAATGTGGTTGTGTAGTAGGCCTACGTGTCATCTATGTTGACAGTATTTTCATACTGAGTCTGCACAATGCGCCCAATCCCTGCTCGCGATGGGCCATTCAAGTGCCGTGGGCCCCGGTGCGTCGCACTGGCTGCACAGGCATGCCCTACGCCTCTGGATTAAACACCATCATATCCTCTCAAATCGTTGCCACATCCTCCAAAATAGTTCTCGGCTCCTTTATGCTGAAACACTGGAAGTTGGGGGAATGCGTTGACAAAAGTCGGGGGATCAAATTGAGCACTGTCCACGTGTCACGGACAGTTGACATGGCTGTCAGACTTTGTGGATTGAACAACTCGTAGCCTGTAGAAGTCTGGCCCACAGAAGGCCCTTCAGCTGCTGCTCATGCTCCGAAGTGGAAAGATGCTCTCCCGTCCGAGGTTCTCCTCGGTTTTCAGACAGTGGACGTTTGAAGATTTTTTTCTGTGAAATGCTTTTGTTCCAACAGTGGCATGCAAATGTTTGGGCCACCCCTTGTCAAAATGTTGGGATTTTCTTCTCATACGCCGGGGGGTACGCAAGCGTACTTGGTAAGACTGTGACAAAGATATTGTTTTGCAATATATTGCAATACTTTTTTCTGTGATACCAAGTTTCGATATTTTACCAATGTATCGATACTCGTGACGGGCGTGTGTCACACACTTTCATAATTCACACAGTGTTGGTAGGCTATATTGTATAGGCGCCATCTGGGGGTGAAAAAGCACTACACCAGTGAGCCTGAAAAAAAAACTCAACACTGACTGAGCTAATTTATTCTTGCAAGAATTGTGAACCAAATCATCATGAATGAGCTTGTTTGACCAGCTGAGCGATAGGATAATTCAGTCAGAGGAAAACTGCTCAGGATAATGAGAATATGAAACAAATGAATGAAATATGTGAGTGATACAACTTAGAGTACTCCTTATTGTGACAGTATAAGTCACATATCACATATTTGTTTTACCAGTGGGTGTCAAGTCTAAACCATCACAGACCATCTGACTCGAACTCACAACCTTCTGCTGCAGTTATACAGCACTTTTTTACACTTTTGATTGTTTTCTATTTGTACATTGAAGGTAAATTAGGTAAAAGTAGTACTCAATGTATGGCAACACGATTGGCCCTAGACATCGTGATACGTATGGGATTGTGAAAATAAGTGTATCGTCCCAGATATAGTACATGGAAATATTTCAGATCTAAAAAGGGGAAACTGAACAGTATTTTAAAAGGAGACGTATTTTCAATGATAATGAGTGTTTTTGCTGTGTTTTTAACTTGATACCAATCAGTTTAGCGGATCATTTTCTATGTAATTGGCTGCACCTTAGAGTTTAGGGGGTACGCGAGACCAAAAAGCCTTAATAGATCTAAACATCACAGGATGAAAATACAATACAGGCATGAGGCTATTTTAGGTCCACGGCAAAACAAAAACAACAGAACTCGGATTCAAAGGCGGACTGCTTAATAAGACCTTACATTTCTGTTTGAAGACAGGGCATGACAAATTCCTCCGGCGCAGGCAAGTCACCGCTTAATTAAATAGAGGTCGGCCGCGGGGCATCGGCTGCGCCCGGTCACTTCTCACGCATGTGTCAGCCGGGTCCCAATCAACCTTTTTTTACACGCGGCTACGAAAAAAGGCACATACATTCGCCGCACAATCGAACGTTTAGTTTCTTCGGTCTCATCAGTGTCGGACCGTTACCGTACATGAGAAATTCACTTCAGTGCACCGGGACAAGGAGTGGGTTAATTAGCGATAATGATTGCCACTCCCACTCGACAGTTTGACCGGGACCTTTCCGTGTCGTTGATGCACTCGGACTCATTTGTCTGTTTTGAAGGAAGGATGTATAGGATTTTCTTTTATACATGTTTCTTAACCCCCTTACCGCCTTAACCAAGTGAATTTTCTCCTGTTCAGCTTTACCCAAATCTAAAAGTCTCCAGCCTCAAGGCCAGTGTAACGCCTCATTTGAAAGCTAAGACCTACAAAACTGATCTGAATGGATCTTTTCCTTGCGTTGTTGCCGCAACCTTTTTTTTGACATTTCTTCATTTCTTTCATTGGTTTTCTGTCACTCTTTTGTTGTTCTTACGTGGCTTTTTTGTTGCATATTAGTCACATTTTTGTCACTATTTTGTTGCTTTTTGTCACTTTGTTGTCGAGTTTTTGCCACTCTTCTGTTCTCGGTGTTATTCTTTGGTTGCCTTTTTGTTGCGTTTCTGTAACTTTTATGTCGCGTTTTCCTTGTTCCCGGCTAATTTTCGTTGCCATTTTGCCGCTTTTTTCAAGAAGCTTTTAGATTCGGGTAAAGCCAAACTGGAGAAAATGTGCTGGCTTTTTTTGTGCCGCCAGAATATGAGATAAACATGCCCCTTTCTATGACTAAAATCGGGTTGCATCCGGGGTCAGTGTTGGGATTGTTTTAGCCCGTTTCCCCCTTTAAAAAAAAAAATAGACCAAATTTGCCGTGATTCCGTTGCTTTTCCGTCGCTTCCTTATTGTCACGTTTTTGTTTGCAGCCCATGGGCCGGTGCAATGCCTTGTTTGAAAGCTAAGACTTCGTAGTTTATGGAAACATGTGTAAGATCTGTGTGAGGGACAACTTGCAGCTAAAACATTCTAAACATTTCATGGATTCGTATGATAGGAAAGCACTTTGGAACATTTGGTTTGGACGCTCCTCTGCACCCATTTCGAAGAACGGAATGATCAATTTTCTGGCCGGAAAGGCTAATTGTCAGTGCGCGTCAAAGCAGAAGTGTGTTGCGCAGCGAGCTCATTGTATTTCGCCGGAGGGCCGCGGCCACAGTGCTTCTCTTCTGTCAGTACATTTGCCATATTTAATGGACGCCGCCGCTCCCAGATAGCTGAAAATAGCCAACGCAAGGTTACATAAGCCAGTTGTTACCTCCAGGCACTGTTGTCGCAAACTTTAGTCACTTAGCAAACTTTTTCTCCCTCTAAATCTACTGGCGAGATAGGACAACCTTGACGACTTCTTCCCGACTAACCCTGCCTCTAAGTCTCTCTTCCCTCCCTGCCAGCTAACCTCTGCTACTCCATCTCCTCTCCTTACTGTCAGGGGAGCCTCAGGTGCGGCGCCCTGTCAAATGGATGGTCCGGTGTGTGTGCGTGTACAGTGATAGATGTCAGGTTAGCCGGGTCTAAGAGGCTCTGGGGCCCCCTCGGTTGACTCCTGCATTTCCTCTCTGTCAGGGGGGAACAAATCAGCTCTCTTCCAGCACTGTCTGACACTGCGTGGAAAGACATTTGGGTGACAGGCCGGCGGCCGAGCTCCTGCAGCTTTTAGACCTCATTTGTGAGAAGAGGCAGATCCTTTTTCTTTCTGTTTTTTAATGCACTTTTCAGGAGACGTGCTCTGAATGAGATATGCCAGAAACAGCATGGCACCAGCGCAGGCAACACAACTGAATACTTTTCGGGATCATGATGATATCCCGTATAACAGATTTATTATTTTCCGTGAAATGAAAGCGCTTGTATTTGATTTTGTAGGGGTGTAACGGTGCCTCGTGCCACCATGCACTGAAATGTGACACGAAAGTAACGTCGCGCATTGTTTTCAATATTTTCAAGCTCCGCTGCGCTCAATTATAGTGTGTCGTTTTAATCACTGTTTTACTTAACTGAAGGCTGCAGACGGCTCGAGGGCTGCGAGGTCAGCGTGGGTTTGCTTTGGGTTCTCCTGAAGATGGCCAGGCTGTGGTGAACGATTGCTAGATCCTGAGCAGAGCGCAGTGAAGAAGGTCCTGGGTTTGAATCGGGCCTTTCTGTGAGGAGTTTGCTTGTTCTCCCCGTGTCGAGGTTTCCTCCGGCCACTCCGGTTTCCCCTACCACTAAAAACATGTACAATAGGTTAATCCTCTGGCCATCTCTTTCTGACCATTAGCCTATAGCTTCACATCTGGTGATGGGTCCCCGAGCTCACTGCTCCTACAGATTGCCCTATAGCGGCCTTGAGGATGGGCCAAATGCAGCGAACGAATTTCCCTACGGGGATTGATAAAGTATAACTTAACTTAATTGTCAAAGATGTATGCAAATTAGGGCTGCGCGACATTGAAGCTGTGTCTAAGTCACAACAGAACCTTTGTTTCCAACGCAAGCCACACATGAAATGCTCTCTATAGAAAGTGAAACCAAACCTTAAGCACATGGCCGACACGTCACAGTTTACTTTAGGAGACTTTTTTTTGTATTGAGAGCTGGGCTATATTTTATTATGAAGCGGCTTTGGAAAATTGGAAAACAAGCAATCGTAGATACTGATATGTGTCTAAACACTGATAAATATTTCGGCATCATTATATTATATTATTGCAACATAGCTTATGAAATATCAAAAACACCCCTATTGATGAGACTACCCATTTCACTAGAACTAGATTTAGCACCAACAACAAAAAGTACCTAGTTGTCCCAAGGATTTTTTTGGATGATGTTTATTATAGTACTTCTTCATTGGGTATGGGATATTTACTTCCTCATAGGACACAGTAAGAGATAAACATATGCCATCAATCGTAAGGTTTCAGAACAAGTCCTACTGTAGTTCTGAGCATGGGATATGGAATTCTCTCTTCCTATGTTATTCCTCTTTCCGTTTGTGGCAGTGAAGTTGCAATTGTTGTTTTCTGGCCAGAGACACCAGGGGGAGATGAAAGACCCCCCAATCATCCCATTAACACTTGTATTACCCCCAGAGGGACTACGGACAGGATTTATTAAGGTAAACAAGTTACTTAGTACTGCTTTAAAACCCAAGCAAACAAATGTGTGTGTTTATGGCTCACCTCTCCCCAGACCTGACTGTAGCTTAACCGGGGGCAGGACGTCTCCAGCTCGTCTCCATGGAGATGTTAACTAAATGTGAATATGAGATTGACAGAGGTTAAGCCCTCATCAAAATCCATTCTTTGATTACCCACTGCAACAATAGACTTTTCTGTGTTGAGCTGCTCATTAGGAGCAGGTTTTGTATTGGCAACAGAATCCAATATGTCACACAGTGTTCCTTTGAACGACATTGTTAGAGCAGCTTGTCCCTCCTTCATAGAGCACCAAGAAGGCAAAAAAAAGAGTCACTGAACTACCCTGCAAATCTACTCAAGCAGTTTACATCCTTCATTTCATTTTACTTTTCAAGCACCCGTCCCCGTGTTCTACAGTCAGTGTTTATGCTGCTCTGATGGAGCTGAGCGTAACATAAATTATATTGTGTCGACAACAATTTGGCTTTGGGACCCTCCCCCTTTTCAGTGGATGACGAATCTCAAATAACTGATTTAAGCGTTAAATAAGGCTGTACAGCGGAAATCATAAACAAATAGGTCATTGCAAATTAGGTTATGCTTTATTCTTTTAGACAAATATTGAAAAGAGATGTTAAAAAGGTCCAATTTCCAAGTGCCCAGGAGGTTTTTGTCAAATAATTGTCTGCGGTCAAAGTGCTCTTTGGTGTTTAGGGAGCAAAAACTTGGGAGAAAAGAAAAGCCTCATGAATTCTCTAATTATGTTTTCTCTTAGAAACAAAACAAAAAAATACTTTATTTTGAGGGGCACATCACATTAAAATCCTTAAAAACATTGCATGCTGGATCAGCTGGATGCTGGTCTTTAGTGAAAAGTGAAATTGAAAATTGAAAACCACTGCATTTAAACAAATAAAATGCAGAAATGTGATCAAGATGCCTTGACAAAGACCTAAGGGTCGTTGAATAAATGAAAAGGAATTCCGACTTGCCTCGGAAATTCTTTTCTACATTTATGTGTTTTGAAATGACACTCCGTGCACAATTATTTCAAGTGACTGTTTTGACCATATTGTTATTTTTCTTCAAATGTTTTAACTCCAAAGGCTGTTGGATTGAGATCAGAGGGACTTTGTTCAGTACCATCACTTGAAGAAGCATTCTCTAAAAGTGGCAGTAGGTTTGGGAGTTGAATTTCAATGCCACTGTCAACTTTAAATGGTCCAAATAATTAATCTTTAATCAATCTTTATGTCCATTACTGATCCAGCCATGAGTCACTCTAATCTCATGAAATCTCCATAAAACCTTCGAAAACTCAAATTCCTTACCCAGTCTCAACGTCATAGCTTACGTGTCTTGATAATGGGTTCCTGATGGCTTTATCCTTGATTTTTCTACAGTCTTTGACCGTTCCTTTGCGTCTTTTCTTGTCATCTCGCCCTATGACCCTATTGGCTACTGGCCACCAAACGTTTGATAGTTAATTTGGTCAGACACTAGGATTAGAGATGTTGAAATCTTTACCTTTACACGTTTCAGCCGCTGAAAATAATAACAAAAGACACGATGAACGTTACGAAAATTGATAGTTCTGTGGTCCCGTCCTATGATAATTTTTTTTGGGCTGCATTCCTCTGACGAGCTTTTAACAATTTGTAAACTTTCAGTCTTTATTCCTTCCCATTTGTGTGAGGAAACATGGCTGGATAATAATTGCGTGCACTTGATTTAGAGCGTGGAGCTGCTTTGGCCACACTTCCTCTCATGTCGAGCATCGCCAACACCTGGGACACTTGGGACAATCCAAGAGCCTTTCAGTTTTACACTGTTGGGAGTTTGAAAAAATTGAGAAAAGACAACAATATGGTTAAAAAAAAAAAAAAAAAACTCACGCAGTGTGCTACCGAAAACCCGTAAAAAGCGCAATACCATGGCTTTCACTGTGCGGTCATACTTTGCGTTTGTTGAAACAGATATTGTGGTAAGCTTACTCCTCTTTGCAGAACTCGTTGCAGAACCCGCACACACACGCACGCACGCACACACACACACACACACACACTTCATCCAGCAGTACAGTTTTCGCCCGCGGTCTGCACATGTTCTCTCGCGCGTTTCTGAAAACTTTCCCTTTCCAAAACATCCTTCAGAGATTTGCGAAATAAACCCGAGTGAGAAATGACTAACTCTCACCTCACCTTCTTCTTCTTTTCTTTGTATGTGGCTTTTTTAACACTCTCAGACTGTTACTCCCCCCCCCCTCTCTCTCTCTTGAGTGCGCCATCAGGGACATGAGAATCCTCGCTGTAGGGCACAACATGTGGAGCGGAGTTTATTATGTAAGATCCGAGGAGGGAGGCTGTATTGATCCGATGGAGAGGGGGGGGGGGGGGCTCAGACACAATGGCTTTTCAAAACAACTCGGCTGAGAGCGTTCCGACGAACGGGAAATATCACAAAGCATTAAACATCGCGCGGGTTGCAGACCGTCGAAGGACGCCACACTGAGGCGGACGCTTTGTTCAAAGACGGAAATGCAGATTCACAATGAAAAAGACAACAACCAAAAAACAGACCTGAGAGAATACTGATACTGAACGGCTATGAAAGAATTACTCATTTTTATTTCTCGTACTTTTCAAATAAATGGGGCTGCTGCAAGCTACATTCTGACTAAACCTCCAGTCATTCAAAGCATTTACTTTGCATTTACGATTTTCTGTCGAGTAGTTTAATGAAATTTGTTTTGTCCTCCTTTAGTGTGAAGATCTGCACACCTAGAGACTGACATTTTAGCCCATTCCTCTTTACAAAACAACTCTCTGTCAAATTAGAAGGAGAGCGTTTGTGAACAGCAGTTTTCAGGTCTTTCCACAGATTTTCAATAGGATTTAGGTCAGGACTTTGACTGGGCCATTCTAACACATGAATATGTTTGATTTTAAACCATTCCATTGTAGATTTAGCTTTGTGTTTAGGGTCATTGTCCTGCTGGAAGGTGAATCTCCGCCCCCGCCTCAATTCTCTTGCTGACTCCAGCAGGTTTTCCTCCAAAATGTCTGTGTTTGGCTCCATCCATCTTCCCAACTATTCTTACAATCGTCCCAGTCCCCGCTGAGGAAAAGCAGCAACATAGCATGATGCTCCCCCACCATATTTGACACTGGGGATGGTGCACTCAGGACGATGAGCAGTGTTAGGTTTGCTCCATACATAACGTTTTGCATTTGGGCCAAAAAGTAAAATTTTTGTCTCATCTGACCAAAGCACCTTCTTCCACATGGTAGCTGTGTCCTCCATATGACTTCTAGCAAACTTCAAACTGGATTTCTTATAGCCTCCTTTTAATAATGGCTTTCTTCTGCCACTCGTCCATGAAGGCCAGATTTGTGTAGAGTACGACTTATAGTTGTCCCATGTACAGATTCCCCCAGCTCAGCGGCAGTACGTCCCAGCTCCTCCAGAGTTATCTTGGGGCACTTGGTTAAATTTCTGACCAGTGCTCTCCTTGTTCGGTCTGTTAGTTTAGATGGACGCCTGTGTCTTGGTAAGTTCGCAGTGGCAATATACTCTTTCCAATTGATGGATTGAACAGTGCTCCGTGAGATGTTCAAATCTTGGGAAATCTTTGTATAACTTAACGCTGCTTTAAACTTCTCTACAGCTTTACCCCTGACCTCTCTGGTGTGCTCCTTGGCCTTCATGATGTTGTTTAGTGACCAATACACTCCGACCATAGCTCTGAAGCCCTCACAGAACAGCTGGAATTATACTGAGAGTAGATTACACACAGGTAGACTCTATTTAATAGTTAGTGAACATTCTGCAGTCATTAGGAATGTTATAAAGGCAATTTAATGCACTCCAAAAATACTGTATGAATACCACGCCCCACTTTTCACTTTTCTATTTTTTGAAAAATAACAGAATCATGTATCATTTTACTTTCACTTCACAGTTGTCTGTTACTTGTGTGTGAACCTTCAGTAAAAAATTCCAAAATGTGCAAAAGTTCAAAGTGTACTTTTCGAAAGGCACTGTATATGATATATTTAACATAAATTTCTTATCCAGACAACCAAAGATTTATAAAGGAAAATCATGAAACCACTCTGTTAAGAGAATTAGGATTGAGTTTAGACCACAACTAGCATTTTAATTTAGTGGCTTCCTCTTTTGTTGTGTACAATAAAAAAATAAAAATGCAAAATGCAATGAAATGTACATAGATGAGAAGAACCTGTCAGCAAAAAATAATAAAAAACTGTATCACCAAATATTATCTTTATTCAATCTTCATTCAGCCACACTCACATATCAAAAAGTGCATGAAAGAGAGGAACGTGTTGCATAAATAACCCTTTGACTTCCAGTGCACTTGTTCCGTTCTATTTACGTTTTTAACAAAGGCTGTGGTGAAATGATAATGAAATGAACAGGATTGAAAGCTGAAATGTTGTTTTCAGAAGTGCAGAAGACAAGGACGTCTCTTTAATGCACATTTGACTTATTCACCTGCGACAGCCTGTGTTACCGACAGTGACAGAGAGGCTGCATTGAGTAGGGCTAGAATCGATCTTTTTCACTCTTTAATTCAAATTTCTTTTTGTGTGGCGACAGTTCTGACTCCTCTGACCGGACTGCTGCACACCTCTATCTCCATAATCTTTGTAGCGTTACTCTACCCTCTCTTCCTCAGCTCCGAGTCGAGTCTGCTGTCACACTGCGAGTAGATGCACGGAGCGTTTTAGCATTGTGTCCACTTTTACTCCAATACAAGCGCCCTCTGCCGGTATCAATGGCATTTCTTTTCTTCATCATTTATTCTATTATTCTAATTTATAAAACCTGCAATCCCAATTTCAAGCTGCTAAGCTGTCCAAATGTTACAAAGGTTTTTCCACTTTAGCCATATTTCACATTCCTTCATTCGGGCGCCATAAAACTAATGTGATGATGACCTCTGGAGGCGGCTCCTCCCCGGGGGCTTGGGACTCGTAAAAATGAAATTTGAATTCATAATTTTCCCCTCCACCAAGAACCTCATTAAGCGTGAGTGGAGTGGCAGAACATGACTTTCAGCGCCGCTCATTTAATAAGACCTGAGGCGCTTGTTCCGCCAAATGACTACAGGGACGGCAAGGACTAATTACACCAAGCCAATGTCTGGCACTTTGGAGCATTACTGGACCGGTGTGAGGGGCTTATGTATTTGGAGCTGTTCAAATTTGTGAAATTGTTTAGGTATTCCCCCCCAAGTCTTTTGACGTTCACAACCAATTGACATTCGCCGCATTACTGTAACGTAAAGTGGCTATATTTGATGAGACCTTGAGCAGAACGCCGACATCTCTGTGGGGTCTGTGAGGTTGCGTAACCCTGGTTCTACGAAATGTACTTGTAATGTTTTTTGTACTCACCTGTCCAGGGACTGCAGATGGAAAATAGCTACCTCGCTAAATCTGGTACAAATCATCTCTTCTTTTGTAAAGACTAATGGTTTTGTACACTGTCCCTGTTTCAATAAACAATAAACTAACTAAACAAATTCTAGCCGGACTAAAGTAACACAAAGTAGAGTACCTCAGTTACAATTTTGACACAATAATATGTCATACACACCTCTTGCATTTTCATCTCTGTAGCGGTGCTACAGGTTGCAGTTTGTCAAGTTCAGGACTTAATTTAAACGTGCTAATCTTGTGTATCATCTACACCAGGGGTGTCCAAATGCGGCCCCCAGACCAATTTCTGGTGGCCCTCGGCCTTCTTGCTGAATTGGTACCCATCATCAGAGCACTAACCACCGATCTATGGCCCTTCACCCCATGAATGCTTCAATATGCGCCCCCCCCCCACCCCCACCATGAAAATGTTTGGACACCCCTGAGCTACACGAAACCGTTGTTTTGGCGATCATTTTCCAAGCGAGGTCCAAGTGTGGAAAGATCTCAAAACGCTGTTTATGTGGCGCCATGGTTACGGCGTCTAAGTAACTTTTTCTAAAACAACGACATCACAGCGCCAGTGTTGTGTCGGTCATCCATTACCTGCTGAGCCTATAATTCCCTTTACTGCACAATCCTCTGCCCCACGACGAGCCACAGGTGACGGGGAAAGAAACTCTGCAGAGTACCCCTCTAGTCTGTGTTTTTGGACCGACAGTAAAGGTCCAGTCACTGACAGTATTTCCGCTTTAGTCCCGTGACGTCGGAGGCATAAATTCACCTCCTCGTCTCTTCTGTAGATCGTAAATCCATGGAGCAGTTTACTGCGCATGCGCTATCCAGTCTCTACATTCTGTGGTACTGTCACAGCGCCACACACAGGCCCGGCAGATGTATCACAGCGTTTTATATATGAGTGAACGTTTTTCAAATGATCCTCATCCTGTCTTTGTATGGACATAGCCTAAGTTCACCAACTTTTCTTTCATCTGAGTGCTGCCCCGAGCTGACTGGGCTTTGCACGATGAAGGACTCTGGACAAATTTGGGGTTTGAGAAAATGTTACTAATACTGATTAAAGAGCGGTACAGTCAAAGTATTTCACTGCCGTCCTCTAGTGTTACCGGAGCACATTTTACGCAGTCACCATAACAACGGAGTGTACAAACGTGCCTCACTGCAACCACTTTTGATTGGGACACAAGGCTTAATGATCCTATCACTCAAGAACTGGAGATGTAAGGCCAGCCACTTTAAACAAAGTAAAGCTTATTACCTGAAAATCTCATTATTGTTTAGATACAGATGACTCGGGCCGCCCTAGTTCTTTAGCGAATTGTACTTTTTACATACATATTTTATTTTTTATGATCATCGATATAAGGCTAAATTGATTTATATTTTATTCACAGCAAGCACTTCCTCATAAAATATTTGGGTACCACCAGGCCTGGATCAAGGAGATAAAGGGTCTAAAATAGTCCTAAATTATGACTAAACGGGGTGTAAACCAGGTCTAACCTAGAAGAGTCCCTATTTATTCAGTAATAAGTTCCTTCAACTTCAGAAATGAAAGGCCTATAACAAACTTTTCAAAGAGCTACACGGTCAAAACAAGCGATTAATGTAAGTTAAACGAATAACACACCCACACACACACACACATATATATAGGCGTTTTTTTTTAACCAGTAGTTCTGAAAAGTCCTTCAAACAAAAGCGCATGAAAAGAGGCATCAATTACTGAGCGTTTTATGGGCGCTAATGGCAGCTGCAACTTTGAACTGTGCGATAGGGACGGCAGAACAGGGTATTTTGAAGAGTTGGACTAAAAACAACATGATGAAGAGAAAATGCTTTTTAGCTAAATGTGTTTACGGAACTTTCTTTTCAGAATATGCTTTTCTATTTAGTATGCTTAAAAACATGCCCTGAAGGCCGTAATGTTGCCTTGTGTCTTGTGCAAACAGCACATACCTGTACTCTCTGAAAGGGAACGTATACAGTTCATCAAACCTCTATTTGGTTCATCATGAGTGCTGCGTTCAAGGCAACAGGTTACTAGTATTTTTCCCACTTGAAAATTGCGACTTCCGACCTCAGTGTTCCAGGTTAATAAACTAGTATGTTAACAAAACGGCTAATGCTACAACAGTTAGCTAATAAGATGCTAACGTTGTACTGCATGATCGTATCTCCACTCTAGATATAATTCAAAATATGCTACATCAAGTTATACTGAAGGCTTTGACCAAAAGTAACGTTCACGTCACTGATGTGCACTTCTCCACTGGGGGCCGCCATGTTTTCATCTCGTATCCAAACTCGGAGCTCTCTGGTCATTTCTGAGTTCACTTGTTGTAATTATCACTTCAATTGGCATTCCAAGGTATTTTTCCAAGTGGGAGGTTGGTAATTTACTTGCCTGGCTTTGCCATACTATTCCCTGTCCATTCCACGCAGGGAAGTTAGTCTGGTCACAGAGCAATTGGAGCAGTTTGAACGGACGGGCCTAACACGCACAGATCGTCAGTGAAATAAACCATTTAGCAATTAGCGGACGTGACGACAGTTGTAGTCCAACTTACAAATTATGAACTGAATACAAACTCACGAGAACGACTCGACTACTTCATCCATGATTAGTTGTGGCTAATAACTTCTGCACGTGTCACTGTTGATAGAACTACAACATAGCGTCGCAGCGAGTGACGTAACCTTGTCAATACCCTGTGACGATCGTGATTGGCTCGGCCTTAGCCGCCAATCAGCCACTTGTTTACCGTGTGTGTGTCCAGACCCACCTTCTTTCGCGCTGAAAAGAAGTGGGTGTGGTTTAACAGGCTAGTAATGTACCAGTCGCCTGGGATGCACCATAAGTGCGTTCATGTGGACTGGGGAGCTCGTTTTGCCGAGATGTGACCCCAGTTTGGTTTCATGTGCTTTTTATGTCGGAGATCGCTGCTCATGGTTTCTCGGACCCACCGCAAACTCAGAGGAGACCGAGCTTTTTCTGTGGTTGGTCCCAAACTGTGGAATGAGCTGCCTCTGTGTATTAGACTGGCTGACTCCCTTCCTGTTTTTAAATCACGCCTTAAGATGCATTTGTTCTCTTTGGCATTTAACTAGTTCGGAAGTTGACTTTTACTGTTCAAATCGTCCTCTTATGCCACTGTATATGTGTATATTTGATTGTATTTTATATTTTTATTTTTGTACGGCACTTTGGTCAACTCTGTTGTTTTTATTAGTGCGTTATAAATACATTGGATTGGATTGGATTGGAGAGTGGGGATTTGGATGACATCAAAATAGAAACGGTCTTTATCACTGATTATCAATTCACTGAGCTAACCATTTAATGTTTGCGTTAGCATCTCAAAACAAAACAAAAACTGGAATTGTGTTACTCCGAGGATGACGACAGCTCATGCTAAACTCAAGGAAGCTGAAGAGTTTGACTAAAATTTCACATAAGACGATAGAAGAGCTGATTTCCGCAGTCAGGTGCGGAAGACGGGAAGGTCTTGTTGAACCCGAGTTCCACAGTAGTTTTCCCCAGTTCCAGAGGACCACATGAACGGGCCATATGTACGTGCGATGATGCTCCAAATACTGAATCATTTTCCTGTTGAAAGTTGGCCAAAACATTTCTCTTTACCAGTAGTAGGTAGTCTAATCGTTGATGCCCCTGTTGTCTCCAGGAGGGTTGCCGAGTTCTCTAATAGACATTAGTTTTGCAAGTCCCATTTGAAATGTATGCTTTCAAAACAAGATTCAGTTCGAAAACATTACCATTTGACAGTAGACAATTTGATCATTTTCAGTATCAGTATCAGACTAAAGTACACTTGGTTTTTTCTCATTTGATAAGGCACTAAATTCCACTGACTTCACTAAGCAACAGCATGAACGTCTTTCTCCAAACTCTTCTGTCAAAACCTTAAACACAATTCATATTTCACGCACGGTTCCCAAGACACAACTCCCCCCTTTCCAGAATGTTGAGCACATTTTCATCCAGTCCGTATTTGCAATCCCAGTTTGTCACTAAACAAACACATAGGTTGAACAGCGTTTAGTGTTTTTGCTGTGCAGTGTGCTAGCTACTCTGTGTGTCCAGGTTTTGACAAGTTTGACATTTGACAGCATAGAAGTTCACATTGTCGGGTATGAAAACTTCCCGAACTAACCCCGAATGAGACTCGGGTATTGCGTTTCTATTGCAACATGGTCAAAAGATTTATATATTAAAAAAAAGAAGTGGGCCCTTAAGTACCCGTGGTCATGGAGCAATTTCTGGTTGCTTCCTGTTATTGCAGGAGCGAGCGTGGTGCGTTGGATAGCCTTTGATGCTCTACAGGTGTTTAGGACCGGTTTGGCCGTGTGTTATCTTGCCATAGGCTCAGGGAGAAGCTCGCAGTTAAAGAGCGGGAGGGCTTTTGATGTGGTCCAGGCAGCGGCGGGAGCAGCGGCCCGCCGAGGTTTAGCCGCTGAGAACTTTGATCCGAAACACAGGTGGTCCGCGCGGGAAAGCAGCAGAGGAGGCTGTAAATATAGTGTCTGTGCCTGTAAGAGTTTGCATGAAAGCGGAGAGGGAGAGGTAGGAGCGCGAAAAACACAGGCGACTGGTTGTGAACAAGAGCCGAGATTCTGAAAAAGGGATCCGTTGGGAGCGTAGAACTCAAAAGAAGAAAAAGTATCCCATCATAAAGTATGTGTACCGTTGGGAAGCTTGCTACTTTGTATTGTTTTCTATAGCCTTAACAAAACGTACAGGCCTTTGGAGATTGAGATAAGAAATACTGAATCACATCAGGTGAAGTTTTCTGCATTTTGTGAGGTCGGATCATAGACTGCTCCTCCTCACTCCTCCCCGTTTACTAAAATGACCACGTTCGTGGGGGGAATCATGGCGGATTTACAGGCTCCTCCTCTCCAGCCGAAGCATGTTCCTAAAAAGGGCATAAGGGAGGGATCTTGACTGTAGACCCGGCCCTGCTTGGCCCTGCTTGGCCCTCACGGGGCGTGTAATGGGCGTGTATTTCTGTTGTAATCACGCCCATGGCCAGGCAGCGACGTAAACGGCCTGTCAATCAAAGTCAGGCTCTCATTAATTATGCAAGATTACTAAAAATTATTTCTACGATAAAAAGCCCGGTGCCCCATATTGTTTTTAACCCAGCGTAATCACAGGAGGAATATCTAGCTCTAGCCACTTCTAAACCATTAGGCACCGTGTCTAAAGTCCAATGCATTGCAATGGGGGCATAGCGGTCATATGGAGGTACTACAGCAAAGGTGGAGCAATGGCAGCCTCCAGTGTCGTAGTCAAAAAGCAGAGCAGTCAGCGGCCATTGGGTCGGATATGCATCTTGTGACCACTAAACCTCTGCTTTTAATGTGATAGCGATGGAGAAACCACAGAAATGACATACATTTCATGAAAGACATACTGGTTTCATTATTGATTTGCATGGAGAGAGAATCTGGATAGAAAGTCCAATGATGCAAATTGCCGACAAGCCTGAAGAGGCCAAAAGTACGCATTCGTAGCAACAGTTTTCTTGGTTCCTATGGTCAGATGTAGAGGTGATAATATGAGGGGTAATATGCCAAAATAAAATAAAAATATTGTAAGAAAATGTTCTTGAGATCTAGAAGACCATTTTGATTTTATGACATGGCCTGTGTGAAGTCAGGTTAAGGCGACATGGCAGGTGACGACATAGATTTTTCACGCAGTTGTCATTAATGAGATTTTTAGCTAGTTTTCTTCCGGTCATTTACTCTCTGGGAGACAGCCGCAGCTAAAGATGGGAGAAATATACATGTGCAGACGATACGAAACGTAAGCCAGTTTTCTCCAAAAGGTTTTTCTTACACTCTTGCAACAACATCTCTACTTCATAGCTCCGAAAGACTCTGAATTTTCCAGTCTTAGACTTTTTTCAAAGGAATTTTTAAATCTCTTTTTCCTAGCACGATTCATTGTGCTTGAACAGGGCCCAATTTGAGTTTTGATGTATTTTTTCACTTAAATGTTTATTTAAATACTAAAGCATGAATTCTATACATACTCGCTCTTAACCATTAGGCACAGTATGGTTGCGACAGTTATGGAATACTAACCCCTTTTTTATGTCATTTCGAGCATGGAGCAGGCAGATCAGGTAAATCTATTTCTAACGCTTGTAAAATGCTCCCCGCTGTGGACACCATAAGCCTATCCACGCGTGGAAGGTCGAAGGAGCACACTCCACCTGCGTCAGAAGCCGGCACAGCATACATTTATTTATCCCTACGCATGGAAGAAACCCCGGAGAAACACGACTTTACCGTTTGCTTAGTGGGAAAAATAAATAAAAAATGAATAGGTAAAATGTAAAAGTCTTGGAGAGTGCAAGACATCAGTGCGGACAGCCTCGCGTGGTGTAAAATGGCTCGGTGGGAGGTAGAGTTTTCAGCGAGTTGTGCTGTAAATTGGCAGACTTTCAGAGACTGGCATAAGGCAGGAGTTGCGAGTTCAGCCCACGCCGTCTCAGTGCTTCTAGTAACAAGTGCAGAGATTATTTTTGTCCACCAGCTTATATTTTGGCGAGTCTGTTGTTTATATTGATCGGTTTGGCTGTGGACGCAATTATATTTTTTTTAGGAAAGGTCTGTTGGGTCAGGGAAGAAATGGTTTGTTATCAACGTGTTTCCTGGATTCTGCCGCTCGTGAGAGAACAAGAGAAGGGAACAATGTACTTGATTTCTTCATTACGACAATAGAAAACAGAAATAGAAGACTGAAATTATGATCTCATACAGGAATCTCATACATTGCAAAACATGTTGGTAGGGTCTAAACTACACTGTTATCTGCTTTTTGCATGAGTCCTTATAGTCATAGGATATACGTTTGTTGAAGACAGCAAAGATCTGCAGCTTTTAGCGATTCAAATGCTAAGTCAATTTTGCAAAAGAGCTATTGTCCTTGCCTAGGCTGTTCTCCGGTTTCCCCCAGCTCCAAAAACATGCTGGTCAGGACTAACACAGCACCTGAACACAATTTAGTTTTTAAGAAGGTTGCCAATATGTTGCGGTCATGAAAAAAAACCTGACCAGCCAGACTACACGCTTTTCCTATTCTTTACAAAGCCATGTAGTCTGGGGCGCGATTGCTTTGAGTTCCCGATGGGCGTGATTGACAAGCATATTAACCAATCAGAGAAACGCAAGCGGCACGCTGTGTGCTTTTGTAAACAAGGAAGTTAGTGGTTTCACGATGTCATCGGCCAGCAGAGTCGAGAGAAACGATCGATGTCATTTTTGCCACAAAGCCGGGATACAAGGACTCAATAGCAACTGATTTTCCGATGTTTTTTTTTTTTATCGTAATTTCCACTGGTCAACACAAATGTGCAACAGCTGTCCTTGTACGTTTGGAACGGGAAGAAAAAACTAGTCTTATACTGTAGAAGAGTAAATATCAACATATAACATGACTTTTCTGAAGGTAATAAGTGTGTTTGTCAAAAACACAGAGGACAGCGGAGATTTGTCGTGGTTCCGAACTCTTTAAGTTGACCTCACACAGAAGCATTGCCTTTAAGAAAATGTTTTACTACAGTTAATTCTGTCTTCCTGTCATGACGGCATGGTCCGGACCCCAGGCGGTCCTGCCCTTGAACAGGAACAAACAGGCAGGAGTGGCCAAGCCAGTAATGAATACTCAAAACAGCCTCAGCAGATAATAAGACCTCCCTTTAGCCTTAGCCTGTGTGAGTGGAGCGGTTGGCTGACGTTTGATTGATTAAGGCGTGACAATAAAAGACCCTAATAGAACAGGGACATTAAGGCGGCTGTAATGAGCGGGTTCCAACAGGCGAGGACAAACGCTCTTCGTGATGCAGTCGACTTCATTTTCCTTCACTCACTCTACTTTAGTCCTATCAAGCCCTCGTGTTCAAAGCTATCTGCTCTGTCTCCGCTCTCTGGGTGGCACCAGCTTTCATCTCATCAAGAGCACGTACACACACGGCACTCGCGGACAAAGAATATCCCCCCCCCCCCACCTGCGGTAATTTTGCCCATGAGCTTCATCACCGGGTAGATGGCCAAAGAAAATGCTTAAAATGATGCAAGGAAATTGTGGTTGCGATTGAATAATAGACAGGAAAAACCCAAAAGTCGAGTATGGGTAAGAGACGGCGACGTTACCATAAGCCACATGTTTTGTTTTTTTTTTCCAGTGACGAGCTAACGGGGCTAATGCTATTCCCTGCTGCTGGATAGAGCGCTTCTGGCCCAGTTGTTGGTCATCTATGGGCAGCATGTTATTTTTTTCCAGGCTCGAGACTAACTTTAGCTCTTTTTTTTTTCATGCCAATTCAGTCGCTCAGACAGTCTCGACAATTTTTCCCGCGCCATTATATAACAGCGACGGCGTGTTGGAAGTTTCCACGAGGCATTACGTTAAGAAGCATGCGGCCGACAAAACACAGCGCCGCCCTTGGAAATACATCATCCACGGAATGACACACTCGCAAGCTGTTGCCCCGAAGCAAAAGCCCGCGGAGATCACCACCTGATTAACCCGGTCAGTATTATTTAGCCCACGGCTCCTCCTCAACGCCACTTCAGTCTGTGGGTAGCACGAGTGAGTCGCGTTATTTCTAGGTGTGTTGAGAGACTGACTGCGAGCGAGAGCGCGCCTGCACCGTGGAGAGCTCTCCACCGTTCTCCCTCGCTCGATATATGGCTTAATTTGACGAAATTCTGCTGTTTTCAATCCAACATACATCAAATTCAACATCAGAAAATATTGTCTCAAAATCATCTTTCGACTCCCACTTCAGTCACGTGACTCCCCAAGGGGTCCTGACCCCAACTTTGGGAACCACTGGTCTAGAGCAGTGGTTCCCAACTGGTGGGTCGTGGAACTGTTTTCAGCGCGTCACATCCCTTTCCCAAAAAAACCTTTCTTTCAATTGTTATTTATTTTTAGTGTATTTGTTTATTTGAGCAGTATACATTCTGCTCAAAAGGAGTGGGCTGAAGCAAAAAGCTTATGGACAGAAAAGTATAGAATCACGACTGCAGGTTTTATTCATTAATTTTCATAATTTCAACTCTTTTTGTATTTAATGCTTATTCAACAATTTTTCGAGGAAAAGACAATATATCATATTTTACACGAAGGGCGATTTTTTTTTTTTTTTCATTTGTGTCATAAGAATGAGAAACGAGGCCGAATTGGGACAAAATGTAAACTAAACTTCTTTTACCATGCCATTTTGTAGTTAGCATAAAATGTGATATATTGTTGCGCCATAGCTCCAATCAGATGCATTTAAGGCCGTTCAGTAGCACACATACATAGGTCGCCCAGTGATTTGTAAAAGTCTGTTTCATTTTCCATTTGATGCCCATCCTCTCACAACTGCAGCACATTAATCGTGGCTGAAGTGGCCCGTATGGCTGGAGCGCGTCGCCGAAGGACACAGCGGCAGTCTGCGTCTCGGCAGAAAGACAAAAAAAAAATGTTGGACAGGTGCAGGAGCAGGCAGCCGAGCGCGGCCTCATCGAGTATTCACTGATGTGCTGGAGATCGTTAGCAGAATAAATGTGGACTGTGGATATCACAACACCATATGTCCGGGAGTGGAATGAGGAGAGAGAGGGGAGCACAGACTGAAGAGAGAGAGAGAAGAGAGGGATATACTGTAGATAGAGAAAGAGGGAAAAGGAGAGAAAAGACAGAAAAGTGAAAGCACATGGAAGAGAGTGCAGGGGAGAGAACAGAGAGAGCGAGGGATAAGACTCGAGCAAGTACCACAAGCCTTAGAGCAAAAACAATTATAACGTGAACGTACTGGTTGTTATGAATTAAACTTTAGGATTCAGAAACATAGCACAACTTTGAAAAGTTTTAGTCCAACAGTTAATGGTGTACAATTGTGGAATAAACTGGAGATGGAGTTGAAACGATGTCCAAACATCAACCTGTTCAAATATAAATACAAACAAAAGACTTTTGAAATATACAGACAAGAAGAAATGTGTTGCCACTAGGGGGAGCAGTAGGATCCATTATGTGTATTTTTTCCTCTATAATCAAGGAAGAGTGTTGCTGCTTTGAACGGTTGTCATTCTATTGCTCAAATTTACAAATGGAGAGGGATAGGGTTGGCAGGTTATGGATCCGTTGAGAGGAATCCTCCCAAAGGGCTCAAAACCTTGTCTGCACCACGCAGCATAGGAACATCATCTACAAAATCAGCTGTTAGGGCAGCTGTGTGGGGGTTTGTTGATGGGGAGCTACTGCCCTCTTCAACTGGCCCGCTCTACACTCTGGCTTTTTAATGCACCACACTATGCAGGGCTACATCATACTTCACATATAACTCAATTAAATAAATATATAATAATGATGATGATGATGATGATGATGATGATGATGATGATGATGATGATGATGATGATGATGATAATTACACCCAAATTAAAATTATACTGAGAATGTAAATGACTGGGAAGTATCAAGATCTCGGAGTATAATACCTATTAATGTACCTTTATAACATAAAAGTAACTCTCTGTAATCACGGGTAAAATCTGAAAGAAATATATTAAGGATCACATTTTTTTACTGCTTTGTGCTAGACATCGTACATGAAACGAGATCGTTGTTGTAGTTGTGCTTTGTTTAAATTAATTATATAAACAGTTCATAAATTTTTTTTGTAAGTTGGTCTGTACGAATGTAGCTGCTTGAAATGTTTTGAAATGTTCTTTTTTTATTTTATTGCACTTGGGGGTGGGGGCTCATAAGCTTTTTGCTTCAGCCCAATCCTTTTGAACACAATGTATACTGCTCAAATAAACTAAACTAAAACTAAAACTAAACTAAACCAATGGGCTCACCTGTTTTAGGGCTCAGCGTCGTGGTCTGAGAGAATGGATAATGTTGAGCTAAAATGTTGAGCAAACCCAAGCTAACAGCTAGCATTTAGCACGTGTTAAATCCTTCACAAAGCATTATATTACATGATATCATTTATCATTGTAGATATCAGAGACTGATTTGTGAAATGAGAATCCCGAGAAGCGTCAAGCTTAGAAATAGGGAGCCACAATTAAAATACAAATCGACATACAATATGCAAAACACAGGATTACAGAAATTTTAATTCCTAGTACTGATTACTTGTGTTGCTTAAATATGGTCTTAACCTGTATTATTATTCTTAGTAATGGTTATTGAATGTGTCTGTTCCCCTTTATGGTTTACTTGTTATTTCCATTAATAAAGTTTTACAAATTTAGTACAAGATGAAGATATACAGTAAAAAAAAAAGGAAAAACTATTTATTTAACATTGAACAGTGTAAAACGCTTACATTCTCAGGTGCAATTATTGATAGAACATAATACCCATTTACAGTCAATTTACAATAGCACTAAATTGTTTGTTTGTTTGTTTGTTTGTTTGTCTGTATACTTTATTTATTTAAAATTGACAGAAAAGGAAGCTATTTTTACTAGGAGCTAGTGAATTCACCCGTTCAGCATTCAGAACACGTTATATCATTCATGTCAGATTGACAAAATTACGTCTTTAGTATATGTGTAACATATCAAATGCATTCGGGGCCAGACCAAAATGTGACCAATGTGAATGTGAATCATCAGCCGGAGAGGTCAGGAAAGCATTTCCTCGAGGTGATTCTTGGGAGCTGTCGCCGCGATGCCAAGCACAGCCACTGGGGAAGATCTGAAGAGTCAAAGAGTAGCCCAAGATGCGGTAAGCGGTGGAAACACAAATCTGGGTCTGTTTTTCATGGGAAAAAAACTTTGTACCCTAGTAAAAAGCTCTTTAAAAAAGAGGCAATTTTGCACCATATTAGTAAAGCGTTCTGCTTTAAATCGCTGGTTGCTCCGCTCCTGACAGACGGAGGGCGGACGAAGAGAGAGGGAGACATGGACAGCGTGAAATGAGCTGACCGTCAGGAAAGAGAAATAAAGAGTGAAAGAGTGTGAAGTGCAGCAGGTCTGAACTAACAGAACGTGGACAGAAAGGGCCCGGGCAAACAGAAGTGTCTGGATGTGGAGGCAGGTGGACGGGGGGATGGGGGGTGCAGGGGCAGAGGCCAGGAGCTAATCCGGTTCCAGTTGAACCGTGAGCGGGGCAGGGCGGGTCCTCAGCACTGCTACAGAGGCAAGTGGAGGCTCATAGCGGAAAATAGCATGTCGGTACCAAAGGCTTTTTTTTTTTTTTAACTGCTCCGGACATTTGGCACATCATTGGATCTTCTTCACCTCTTTCACCTCGCCCGCTTTAACATTTAGAATTGTGGTTTTACCCAAACCTAAAAGCTTCTCGACTGGAGATCACAGCCTATATGCCGGTGCAAAGCCTCATTTGAAAGCTAAGACCTGTCACTTTGTCACATTTTTGAAGCATTTTGTCTTGTTTTTGTTTTGTTTTGTTTTTTTGTCACTTTCTTGTTGCTGTAACATTATTTTTTTAATTTTTGTTGTTGCTTTTTCGTCACTCTTCAGTCTTCTCCATTGTGTTATTGATGCTTTTCTTGCCCGTTTGATTTTGATTTGTTTGATTTGGGTGAAGCCAAACTGGAGAAAATCTGCTCGGTTCAGCTGGGGGTTATTCAATTTTCGATTAAAACAATACGCAGGCTGGTGGTAGTTAAGCCGTCGTGAAGGTAATATGGATCACGCTGCGCAATATTTCAAATCCTGCATACGCCCGTAATCCATTTCAAACTATTTAGATATCATCTGCCGCCGCGACTTTCGGCAAGTTTCGGTTCTTTTGGGCATAACGGTGAACTCGATTGAAACTGCTAAATTCTCGTTCACGTTGGAAAGAATAATGATTTCAATAATTCCCTTCTGAACTTGAGCTCTGGCGTCATCCTCGTAAGTAGTGCCTCCATTATCGCTTCTTAAAAAACCGCGCCGTCGCCTTGGAGGGCATCTCCGCGCTCAGCTCATTCTTACAAAGTACTCAATAGGAGGGCATTTGGCACAATTTTACTCAGGAGAAAATGAAAATATTTAACCAAGTAAATAACACTGTGGATATTCGAGGGGTGCATATTAAATGGGAGCACTTATTCAGGTAACGATGACAGAACGCACTGTCTGAAATGGGTCTTTCTATGTGGGAATGTCAATCTTGCTTTCAAACCATAAACTGAGAATCTTACGGCAATTACTTGTTTCTCCCCAAAATCAAATCATTATACAAAATGAACTTTCTGAGCGTTTACTATGTCATTAGGCTATATTTGCGCACGTTTAAGCGATCTGTAATTAGTTTGTCTCGCTCTTCTGAACTCCAAAACCCAGCCGATATTTGTCACACCGCCGTAGCCGAGCATATCTTCTCCAGTTCGGCTTTACATAAATCTTGAAAGCTCCATGACCGGAGAGCTTACGGCCTACAGGCCAGTGTGACGTCTCACGACATGGCCAATATTGATTGAACATAGGGCAGTGATACTATGGGCCCGATCTTTGTTTCTAAATGCAGACGATAGTGTAACATTTTGCACTTATTACGAGCGCACTTTGAGATGTCGCAGCTCCTAAACTTGGCGCATTTAAGCGGGAAGTGCTGGGGTGGAGAAACAGCCATGGCCAATGGCGGTGTTATGTACAAGAGCCTTTTTCCTCCAACCGGGAAGGGGAGAGGGGCTGCAGTTGTACAAAGCGCAACGGCAGCGCCGCTCGGAAGATAGCCATCGCGTTAAGAGTTTGCGCTGTCCTTGATCTGGCCCAAAGTGCCTTATTTCCATATGAAAGTATTAAATAAAAGAGAATATGGAATACATTTCTTTGCCTCATATTTATCTGAAATGTATTCAATGTCTTAAAAGTTTCAAAGTGATATCTCGAAATGTATTTTCCCCTATAGCCTTTGTTCGCAGAAGGCTTCGTAGCAACGTGACGCTAGCTTCCTAACGTAAGTTTTATTTATATCAAATATCACATTTGTTTCCTACTTTTAAAGCAGTAAAAACATGACAGTAAAACATGACTAATATGTATTAAACATGGGTCAGTAATATTTAGTGAATGCTAACCACTGAACTCTGGGAATGAGTGGAGAAAACTATACAGCTAAACAACACGACTGAGACATTTCAATGAAATGATCGGATCCTGACTGAGATACAGTACCTCGACTTAGAAGTAATAAACCAATCACAGATGAGTGTATCTCACATTCTGCCGTTGGATCAATGAAAATGTTCCTCCTGGGCTTGCATCGGTGGCTATAGGAGTTAGCCTCACCGGCCACATAAGCCACGTCATCAAGCGTCACGTCTGAACTAGAATTTTATTAAAAATCTTAGCGAACAAATGTCAAAATAGCACCACTATCGGTAATAATATTCATGAAACACGCTCAGCTTGACTGCTTTTATAAATCTTATTTCATTTTCAGTGGTGTGCCGTCAGGGCCAGCAGGGCCTTCTCTGCTGGCCCTGGCCAAATGAAGGAAAAAAAGTGTAAAATGTCTTAGAAATATTTATTTTCTAATGTATTTATATAATGTACAGTTGAGTCGCTTATATTGGTTTTGTTGATGTATAACTGTAATTTCCTACTCAAAAAGTGCCTTAAACACCCCTCCGCGAGCTGCTCCTCCTCAGGGCCTTGTCTACTGATTCTGCTGGCCCTGTGTTGTCAGGCCGCACACATGATTGACAGCCAGCGTGACTGACAGAATTATCAGCCAATCAGAATTCGATATACAATGACAGTCCGCCCCCAGGGCCTTCAGTAGCTCAGCAGCGCCCCCTACGCTTTGTTCGCCTGGGAAAACCGCTAATGTAGCCGCGCATGGGCAAGACGTTCCAGCCACTCCGAAGAGAACCGGATAAACAGATGTTCCTCTTGGAAACGTCCGAACGAGGCAAAATGAAGTGGATTTACTGATCACGGATATTTTGCGGCCCTTCATTATGAAGAGCTTCGAGAGCAAAGCAGCGGGAACGACAGCGGGACGTAGACGCTCGGCTCCCCGGACAGGAGAAGGGTTTCCCCGCGTCAGCTGCTCTGGGACTCGGGCAGGCAACAGGTACGAGACTACGAGCCCTAAAAACGCATCTCAAATAGCACCAAACTGTATAATATATTTTTATAACTGTTAATTTTGCGTTTGAGTTGATCTCTGGATGCCTCGCTCTGTCAACAAAACATCTCCTAAAATGATCCGCCTGTCTCCACGTTATCACGCACTTGTCTCCGCCTGTCATGTGCCGTGTGTTTCCGTATGCTAGCACGAGTGTTCCGGAAGGTTTTTGCTTTTGTTTGGACTCGGAGGCCCTGCTGCTTTGGTTTGCGTTGTGGATACATCTTTTAGCGCAATGTTTTTCAACCTTTTTTGAGCCAAGGCACATTTTATTTCATTGAAAAAATCACGAGGAAACACCATGCACCAGAAAATGACTCTGTAGCCTATATTCACAATATAAAGTGCATCCATGCATCACTAATTCTCTTGTCTCAAAGAATTTAGCGACCTGCGTCCACTTTCTGATATGGAAGAGTTTTACATGGTTACTCCGCCGATCACTAGACGGCACAGAGACTTGACAATGGCACACTATTTGCAGATAATTATTGATTATTTTTTGGGAAATTGGATAATTTTCCAAGGCACACCAGAAGAACCAAAAACACTGCTTTATCGAACAAGTGCCACGCAAAAAGGCAGTTTTATCCATACGCCTGTTGTCGATCAGTTTATATGCGTTTGACTGCGTGAACCCAGGTTTCTATTGAAGGCCCTAACTGAAACCCCACGGCCCGCCACTGTTCATTTTTCATTTACGTCAAAATGTGGACAGGAAGTCAACTCCTTACCCTGCTTTGCTGCTGTGCCTCTACTCCGCCGGTCGCACCCTCAGGTCCTCGGGCCAGACCCTCCACACTGTCCCAAAGACCTGCTTTAAAACCATAGGTGACTTTGAAGCTGTTGCTCCCAAACTGTGGAATGACCTTCCCCTGTCGTTACATATGGCCGACACTGTTGATTCTTTAATAAAAACAGCTGAAGACATGGCTGTTTTTTGTGTCCCAGTGAAGCACTTTGTGTTTTTATCTGTGAAAGGCGCTATATGAATAAAGTTTCTTCTTCTTCACTGACCAACAGGAAGTTAGCCAAAAACTATTCACCTGCAGTGTTTTGCCTTTAGTTATGCTACAAAACAATACCATAAAGAATTTAAGTTACAAGTTTTAAAAACGTACTATTCTGTTTGCACATGCTTTTTACATATTAGCATACAGATTAAACTCTGCTTGGTTATCCCAAGCGCTGCTCTGGCCTTGCCTCGATATTCATGCGTTCTTTTTTTCCCCACCACAAGGACATCACATCCAGCCAGACACAAGCGCTTTCTCCCACACAACCAGAGGCTGCAGGATTAGACGGCACAGACGCTGATTCGACACACCTGAGCTCTGGAGGGGGAGGCGGAGGTAGATAAACTACTGGAAGAATGCAGGCATTTTACTCACTTATTAGCAACACAGTGTTTTCAGGTACTGGCTCGTAACATCGAAGTGCGTAGGACGGAGTTCTTAATGATTACTCAGTTTGATGGTTTTACACCAGTGAAGTGGACATTTTATAACGAGAAGTAAAAAAAAAAAAAATTACGTTTGTACACTACGTGTTATTACGCAATGTTTTTGGTCTTGAAATATCCAAACATTTGGGGACGGGACACAGAACTAGCAAACATGTTCTTGCCAATAGCCAACAGGGATCGAATAAGTGAGTTGACAGAAAAAGAGGCAAAGTAACTCGAAGAACTTAGAAAAATCAATTATAAATCTATCAGGAATCTATATTTACTAGTGCTGCCATTTTGTGTCACCGACTTGAAGTGTCCAGAAGTACAAGGTGTTCAGGGACATCAGAGAAAAGTGCAAACCTGACTATTGATTAAGAGACACAAGCTCAAATGTTTAGAGTGGGTCAGGAATGATCTAAAGTTTTCAAAGGTTTTTTTTAGACTGGTGAGATTAGAATGTCAAACGACGGTATTGTACATGCATTCTTAGTGTTTTTACCAATGTTGTTCTGTATTCTGTATATACTGTATTAGGCTGTATTTCGACTTGATGCACTCTCGCATCTTTGAGCAAAATCTGAATCTTCCCCAGTGGCTATTTTTGCATCGAGACGGAAGCTCCTCCTGAATGAACAGGAAGTGGAACGTGACGGAAACGTGACGAAAACATGACAGAAACGTGACGAAAACCTGACAGAAACATGACAAAAACGTGACAGAAACATGACAAAAACGTGACGAAAACCTGACAGAAACATGACAAAAACGTGACAAAAACGTGACGAAAACGTGAGTAAACACGGTTAAAATGCGACGAAAACATGAGGGAAATATGTCGAAGACGCAACAAAAACACAACAAAAATGTGACAAACGCGACAACAAAGCCAAGGAAAGTGCTTAGGTCTTAGCTTTCAAATGGGGCGTTACATTGGCCGATAGGCTGTAAACTCTCGGGTCAAGAAGCTTTGAGATTTGTGTAAAGCCGAAACTGGAGAAAATGTACTCATATTCTTACCTCATGAAAAATATACCTGGGTTGTGTTTGGTCTCATTCTTGCCCAAACACACCAGTGTTTGCGTTACCTGATGTCGTGAAATGGCCCAGGAAGTGCCCCCTCCTGACCCTTTCAGCAATGGCCTTCAAAAGCCCTTAAACAAATGTCCACTTTAGGCTTTTCCAGCTTCTCTCCATGCGCTCTCGACTGGCCACAGTGGTATTTCCCCCATACGATCGCATTATTTCGTATAGTCAGTTTTAGCACATCCGATATATTTGCGAAGGAATCCAAAGTTATTTCAAAAGACTTGAATAATGAATATTGCCGGACCTTTTACTTGGATTGGAAGCTAAAGGTGCTAAAATGTGCCATCCCAGAGTCGGGCGCTAATGCGAGAGAGGCTCCCCCTTTTTTAGCGAATGTGTTTTTGCACTCGTGTCTGTGGCCGAAGCTGTGCTCAAGTATTCTCAGCCGGCCTCACGCACCCTTTTTGCACTCTGCCCCAAAGCGCTATTGTATTTCCCGTGGATCCGCCTTATGTTTAGGCGTCCCGAAAGCCTCCCGTTGGACGGGCTTGACGCTTTATTTAGTCCTGAGTGGAGCTATCGACGTGCCCGAAATGTTTCCCACAAACAATCCCCCTTCCCGCCCGCGCTCCCTCTGAAAACATCCAAACAGCCCGCGGCCCATGATGAGTTATCTTTGACTATTTCTGTTGCACGCTAGCGATGACACAGCGGGAGTTGCCTTTGTCGCTTTTACCGGAAAACGTTGTCCTTAAAAGTGGGTACACAGATGAAGTTTTATACAGGCTTTTCCAAGTCACTTTTGTTGTGCTGCAACTCGGGATGTCAAGCTTAACCGGTTTTACGATTACCACGATTATAAACGGACGCGGTAGGTTATCCGTAAAGCCTAGCCTAGCTTGTGGCTTAATAATATATAGTAAAATAATGATGGTCATTATAAAGTAGTAAAGTTGACATTGTTTTGTATTATTCAATGCAGGCCTATTTTAAGAATTTTTTTTATTTTTAGAAGTTCAAGTATTAAAAAGCTTTTTAAAGACAAAAACTACAAATTTCAGTTCTTTCCTTTCATCCGGTCGATAATCGTGAATAAATCGTAAAATCGCAATATTTTCTCTCACAATAATCGTGACTAAAAAATTTAAATCGTGACACCCCTAACTGCAACTTAAAATATACACATATACACAGGAATATAAAAAATAAATAAACCTAAAACAATATGTTGGTTGTGTTCAAGTTCTAGAATGTCATAATCTCAGATGGAGGGCAGGGACCCGTAGAACTGGATGGGAGGGACACTGTTTTATGAAGACATTTCCAAACAGAGAATCTACACATGTGTAACCTGGTCATTATTTAGTGGTTGTTGGATTCCCAAACCTGCCATATCAATCCTTTGGATGAAAGTCCTTTCAATGATGCACACATTTTCACTACTTCACTTTTATGAGAAAATGATTAATTTTGAGATTGTTTTTGTTTCATGTGGATAGGCTCAGGAATTAGAGATATTAACCATAAACCATTGGAAAAATCTGAATTTTAAAGGTTACAACACAATTTTCAATTCCAAGCTGTTTAGAATGTTGTGAATGCAACCGATAATAGCTACTTGCTAACGTGTTAATCGACATGGGAAAGGCTTTTGACCAACCTAATTTTTTGGACAGATATTGTGATTTTATTTGTGATTTTAACATTTTTATACGTATATAGTATCCATCCATCCATCCATCCATCTTCTTCCACTTGTCCGTTGCCGGGTCGTGGGGGCAGCCGTTGGAGCTGCCATAAACACATTGCACCAGCCCCTATGGCTCCTCCTGCAGGTGGTGGGTCCACAGAAGGACGGCCTCATGGTTCTAACCGGGCCTGTTGGTCTCTCATAAGGGGCTTCTGAACCGCTCTTTGTCTGACCCGTCACCTAGGACCTGTTTGCCATGGGAGACCCTACCAGGGGCACGAAGCCCCCGACAACAGGATCATTCGAGTGCTCAAACCCCTCCACCACGTTAAGGTGGTGGTTCCAGGAGGGAACGTATTTAGTAATACATTATTTTTCATGCAGTTGAGCTGCATACATACAGTACTTCTAAAACTGCTGTTAAACATCATGGTACTCTGCAGAAACAACATGCACATCTGCGAGAGGCAAAGAGGCATTATATGCAGAAAAACATGCTTAGTTTTAATCATTCAGCTGCATAAAAGCGTTCTCTGAATCACAAGCTGCAATCTGCCTCATATTTCCATCAAAAACCTGCTGTGATTATGTTACAATTACATGCGCCGAGGCGGCTGTCTTCGGAATTATAATCACGTGACCCAATCCAACCCACAGGTCGCGAGACACATGTTTGTTACGAGCGGTGAGAATAGTTGGAGTTTGTTTCCAGCGACTGTTGAGCACACAAACGTGATTCTTCTGCAGCCTCTTTCGATTGCCCAGGAGCCAGAGGAAGCAAGGCGCGCTTCATTCTGATCGGCGAACATGTCGATCAGTCAAACAGCGGAAGCACTAAGCAGGAAAAACAAAACAAAAACCTCAACCCCCTTAGAGGTTATGTTACTGCAGTAGCTAAAACCTCAATTTTGATTCAATAAAAGCTAATCGTGCTGCCTTAGAAGCAGATCAAGTTTGGTGATGGTGTCTGGACCTCAAAACCCAGGGATGACACAGTGTGATGAATATCAGAGTGTGGGCTGGCGTTTTGAGAGCAGAAGGAGACTGACGCTTAGTGAAACTTGCGCAATTGAAACAAAACAACCCTTTTTTTTTTATGAGGATATGTTTAAAAGCTGCAAAACGTCATTCTTTTATGGCATGCCCCTTAATAATAAACACTTTAAAAGAAGATAATGTGACCTAAATAGTTAGCTCAGTGTCTGTGATCATCTTATTTTTTCTTATTATTAATCGTTACAGGTTTGTTACAAATGAGACTCGATGTCATACTTCTAGTAAAACCATACTTCTGAAGAAAACCACAGTCCTTTACATTTCCGAAATATCGGGTGAACTCAAAACGTGGGGGTGGGATATAGACAAAGTTATTGAGTTCCACACTTTTGTAAACAAAGTCGGAAGGATAAAGTAGGTTTGGAGCGCCTGAAGAACTTGTTTACAGGTTCACTTTGTGCTTTTTAGCGCCGCTCCCTCGGAAACCCATCGCCTTCCTTTGCGGAATTTACTGACCTGGAAAGAACCGAAACGGCTTCATGTAATATTCCTTTTCCACCAAAAACATTTAGATTTTTTGTCTTTCTTCTTTTCTACTTGAGAGGCCTCTCCCCTCGCGAGCTCCACGGAGGAAAGAGATGTTCCTTGGAGAGGTCGAGAAGAACTGTTCCCGATATCTCTATGCCTGGAAACACTTGAAGTACTTTACGCACTCATTGGCCGCGTGTTCACAAATAACTATAATATATTTACAGTTACTCGCTTATTTATTTGTGAAGCGACACACCCAGATCGGATCGACTTTCTGGGCCACTGTTGTCGGCAAAAGGCGGCATGTGGACAGGATCAAAAATGTTTGAATAAGGCTCGAATGCTTCTTTTTCCCTGGGCACCAGAGAGGAGAAACCACTATTCAACTTTCGCTAGTCACCTTTATCTTATCTGGGATCACCGACCGCACCCCCTCATCTCTTTGACCACTGTTTCCTAGAAAGGAAATGACCATATTTGGACTACAGGGTGATCTCAGTCGCCATTAAAACAAAGATGTGACAGCGTCAAATAACCACCGAAAATGGTCAAACCGTGCGGCCGAGTAGCTGACATCTCCACGGCGCTGAGAGCTCATGACACACGCACCTGATGCTTTGTGGATGAAATGCAGAAAACCTACACTTCCGCTTCCTCCTTCGCTGGGCAAGATCGGGGGAATCCTCTGATCAGATCGCCGCTGCTGTCAAGTGGGCAATTTTTTGATGTAGCGTCTTGAATTCAATAGTTGGGACGCAGGTAGATACACTGTTGCACTAGCCAGCGGTGTTCAAAATGGCGGATAGAACTACAGAAGTCACGTGACTGAAACGCATGTATATGAGTGCCAAATATATTTGTTTACACTAAAATGTTACACTGAAAATTACACTAGAATTACGTGGGAACAGCAGATAATACAGTTAATAAGCAGAAAAAAGTTGGTTTGCTCTTTGGTTGTTCTTTAAAGAAGAGATGACTATAAAAGGCGGAAATTACAAAACGGAAGGGCCCATTTTCTCAAATGTTGTTTTTATTCCACCTTTGCGAGAAAATATCCACTTTAGGAGCTCCTATAGACTCCAAACGTTCCAGTATTAGACTAATGTTTTTTCTAGCTAGATATATTGACCTTTGAACCCAAAAATCAAGGCAACATTTACATTTTCAACAGTTTTATTCACTTATCAATAGCTAGTTCAAAAACAAAACAATACTCAAAATCTACTCCTTTTTATATAAAATGGCAGTAAACTTGCAATAGTTCCCCCTCTCATGTTTATATCCGTAATGTACAATATATAGTTAAAGCACAAATTGGTACAGCACAAATTTAGCCCAAAGTGAGTGTAAGCATTTGAAGCAAGTTAAAATAGATGGCTATTGCCACCCATTTACCCTTTTCAATTTTGAGACACAAAAGAAGCTACAATTTTTATTTTGAAAACACACAAACTGTAAACACACGGATCGCTTCACTGGCCCTTAAGGACAATCACTTAAGCGTCTTTTGAAGCGACGGCGTCTGTTTTGATTTGCCAATGACAGGTCAGCTCCTCCACCTCTTTTTCCGTTTCCAATCTGCTCTCGAGAACCCGCCTGCCGGGATGAGCGCTGATTTACGCCTTGAAAAGGAAGAATAAAAAGCCCGAGCTACGGGTGAAACCGAGTGTGAGATTAAAAAAGGCCTCCCCTTGGATCCCCCCCCCCCCCCACACACACACACAGCCCCCTCCCCTCGCTAAATGATCGGAGAGCTCTAATTAAAAAGTGCACTTTGCTTTTCCAACTGCGGGCCAAAGATCACACACTAAATTACAAGTAGTTGAAGCTCGACTAATCATCTGAGTGTTTTCCGTAATATGAAAGTAACATTATAAATTAAAAGTGCAATTTTTCTCTCTATTGATTGGGTTCACGTCGGGCGCTTGGAAGCACAGGCCGCTTATTACATCATTATTGTGCCGCGTCGAGGCAAAGGTGGAGTTCATTGTTCCTGTGGGGGCTTTTGATTGTGTTTTGTCAAAGAGAGTTCATAATGTTTAACTGCGGGGGAAATCGCTCATCTCGCGCCATAATGAAGATGTTAAAGTGGATCCATCATGCAGGACTCTGGTGTGTATATATATATACATGCCTATGGGTCACGTGACACAGCAGTTGTGGACATTAGCTACAGCTGCTGAGCTTACAGGTCCCGCAAACCTCTCCAAGTGAAATCCCTGGGCCACTCTCGAACCGTCTAGCCTTTGATACAACACGTGACAGAGGTCAGAGCTGAGCTGTTGCTGTAGGTTTTCCCCAGAGGGTTCATCGATGTGCGCCGCACGCGTGTTTATTGTGTTGATGCTAAATGCTAACCGCGGTAGTATGCTAACGTCTTGAGCAGCTTAAACACTGACTCCGCTGCTGTAGATGCACTGACGGCGCTGCTACGTCTTTGCCTTGTAAACATACCCACATGCTGGTTTTGTTTACAAGGGGACGTCTTTTCAGAGTTATCTTTTTGAGCAATGATTACGATCACATACAAAATGCTCCTGTAATCAGTTGTCCTTCATTTACATTCTGAGTAGAGATATCGCTACATGTTGTGGTACAGAAGAATTCCACCTCAGTCTTCAATATGGCAGCCTTAACTTTGCGTGACGTCATTGGAAACTCATGCACCTGCTATAGGCCTCTTTTGCATTGGTATTACATTTAAAGTTGAAATAATTTCCACATATGGAAAAGAAGACTTTATCACTAAGGGCTGATTGGAGTGCCCTCTAGTGGCAGTGGGGGGTAGGCCTGCCATGATAATTTTTTTTTAATCGTCTCAGAAAATATCGCGATAAACGATAATATTGAGTATAAAGCAATTACTGTAGGCAATAAAAAGAAAACTGTAAGCAGCTATTTTAATTGAAATGACATTCAATATTAACACCTTATACCAAACAAAGTGCAAACTAGAAGGGTCGACATATTCTAGGACACTGTTTCCATCTGTGCTTCTCAAGCTTTTAACATAACGTACACTCTCACCAGGTTCTGTGTTTGAACTAGGCCTGTCACAAAAAAATGTTAATATTTTTTCAAATAGTCAATATACAGTATCATCTTTAAAAATATCCCAGTAACAATAATATTGATATTTCATCTGCATTATTCTGGTTAAATATTCGAATAAAATGTATATTAAATGTATAGATTCAGATAATACTGTATTACTGCAAAAGTAGAGTAGTCATATGTTTTGTTCTTTTTCCTTTTCTTTTAAAATATAACCCCCTGTACACACGGCGTCGGAGTGAAGCAGCTTTTTTGGGAAACTTGTTGACTGTTTGTCAAACCGCTGCAGCATTTCTCTGTAACATGTAGACCTAAGCCCTGAGTAATGTTCTCAGGACCATCACGCTTGTATTTTGCCTGGCCTGCCAGACACTCCTCTTTTCTGTTCCAAAGAAGAACCGTCTCGGCGGCTGCTCACTTCATGATTTTACCCACATCGGTCCAATCACGCACCAAGAGACGGAAGCCGTCACCTGTCACCACCACGCACTCTTCCAAAACATTAAAGATGGCGGCCGATACGCTGTTTTCTTCTGCTCTTTCGTCTGTTTTAAATCATTTGGAAAATATGAAATCCCTAAAACCGGAGCAAGAAACGGCGCTCGAAAAGGACGTTTTTGGAAAGGCTTTCTGCCGCTTGTTACTGCAACGTATCTAGCATTGCTCTAATTGGTTGTTGCCGTCTGTCAATCACGCCCACCGGGAAATTGTTGAGATCATGCTCCCAGACTATATGTCTTTGAAATATCTATGAAAAGGCATGTCGTTTGGCAGGCCAGGCAAGCTTGTATTTGGACAGTGGCTAAAGCGCTCGGGTTCCTCTTGCTAACAGTAGCGCTGATTAGCTTTGATGCACTGACTGGGCGCTGGTTTTGTTTCGTTCTCATGTTGAACAAACCTGCAGTCACATTAATGTTGTTATTCTCTTCGTGATGAGTTCTTTTGGCTGGAATTCCAAATGTTTTCACACGAGTCCCTCTTTGCTCCTCGATAAAGTTCACAGAAAGTGTCGGAATCAGCAGCTCCGTAGTAGCATGGCACTTTGTTTACAGCCCGCCTCTCTCCAAAAGCAGCTGATCTATAAATGATCTGGACACATGCGGGACACGGCTGATGTGCTCAATGCTGTCTTTACGCACAGGGAGACGGATTGGATGGACGCTCCGCTCACTCAGCGCTGTGATAGCGTTCATGTTTCTGTAGTTTTTTTAAGCACACGCAGCACGTGCATTTATCGAGAGTACAAATGTTATCGTCCTTCATTTTACTTATCGAGCGATTAATCGATATTGTAATTATCGTGGCAGGCCTAGTGGGGGGGATTGCATGTTAAAAACAACATACGAGCCTACATTTAGAGCTAACGGTATGCGGACCTGCAAGCTGGATGATTATCCGGGCCAGTCCTGTGGCGGTGTTTCAATGAGCGGGCGGGTTCTGTGCTTGGTCTCAGGAACATTTTACAAAACGCAAAAGATTATAAACATCTGTCGTTTGGCAATTGGTTTGGTGACTTTGTTGTGATTGACAAACACGAGGCCAATCAGAAGTATCTGCTGAAAGGACTTCTTCTTCACAAAGGATTTCGACAAGTGCCATTCCAGATTGTAATGAATGTGTTATGAATGCGCTAATTATAGTGCCATTTTTCGACTTACCAATTCCCAAAGTTTTGATGTTGCTCACTAACCCAAAGATCAGGATTGCTTGATGGTTGCATTCCCGCTGCCAGCCTTGCTCCGTGTGTGTGATGTGTAAATGTGACATGCAATGTGTTAATAATGCAAGGGAAAGGCTGTGATTTCAGATTGACAGCCATGTTTCTGTCAATGCACCCCAGGGTGGCTGAGCCTACAGACTTATCAGAACTGTAAAGGAGCTCCACATTCCACATGCCCACCTTTATACCCCCTCCGGTTCCGCTAAGACTTTTCAAGTATTTGGGGCTTTAAAGTGATAGTCTGTAAGTTTAAAAGTTGTACAAGTGTAATAGGCTGCATATAACTGACCGCCTGTGCCTGCAATTTGATGTGGCATAAGTGATATTTAATGATCTCAGCAACTAATTAGAATCCCCAGTGCCATAGCTCTGACCAATGAGACGAGCTTTTCCTGTGAATCGGCCTGTCGGAAGGGAGGGGGAGGGGCCTGGACTGTTTACTTTGAAATTGTGTTCTCTGTTTCCTCATTTTGCAAACTAGTGCTGGTATCTAATAATTTAAATCAATAGCGAGGCCAGGCGCAATACTGAAAGATGGTGAGGTATGTTTTGTCCTTTTGTATACAATTCCTGTGGTGTCTTTATCATTCACATATTATAAGGTAATGCTTAGTGGCCATTGGCTGTGATTCTGACCGCATAAAAAGCAGAAACGTATCTGAATTTGAGTTAGTATCAATACTTTATCAAGTATCTATACTTTCACTGCTCATGTTTGGAGGCATTTTTTTTTATCATCACTCCTTTAATTTCCAGTAATAGTTACCCAGCTCTTTGTTACATGTTGTGTTAATGCACTTTTAAATCCTAACACTTCAAATGGCATTTGGATTATAGACTTTGGACACATGACTGTTGTCTTTGTACACATTTTAAGGTAAACATATCACTTATAAGTATCGTGATACATATCGGATCGTGACAAAAGTAGATTGTCCCAGCCCTACTGATATGTATCTAAAGTAAAATCTCCAAAGGTCTGTACATTCATTTCTAGCTAGGCTTAATGTGGTCGATGGGTTGACAACAGCTGAAAACAACTGGAAAGTTTCTAATTTGCGATGTTTGATGGTTAATGCTAACGACTATTCATTGAGTAAGCCAAGAAAAGTCTCCCGGACTAGCCTACTTGCTAACTGTCCGCATACGTTACAATCGAACGCCTTTTCTACCATTTATTTCTATGAGTTATCTAGCAAGATGCTGACGTTATTGGAACATTTCTGCAACCCCAGATATACTGATATCACAAGCTTCCCCGTCAGTCCAGAAACTGTGTACCAGCAGCCATTACACAACTGTCCGATGAGCTTTGTCCGGAGAGGCGTGTCCCTATCCCACACTGGTTTTGTCTGATTACTACCCCAGGGTTGTGACCAGTGTGTGCCTCTATGCCTCCATGCTGCGACTATCACTGTGGCCTCCCCCCTGTGTCAGCCTAACCTGTGATTACAGCCTCTCCCACCTCCGTACCCCTCCCCGATCCTGCTGCGTGTCCATCTGCCTGTGACCGCTCAACTTCCAGACCGAGTAATTAAAGAGTGGAGTGTGTGAAGACCTCCGGAGACTCATTGTGGTCTGATAAATGTGTTTTCCTCGACGCCAATTAAACGCTGATTACACAAAACGAACTGCTGCGGGCCCGCTGTAATCGCGGCGAGCCGGCGGCGATGCGTGAAACAAAGGCGGACACTTGAGCTCTAAAGTTTAAGCCAACCACGCCCTGTAGCTAGAGTCTCTCGCTCACACAGCTCTGGCATATAGAGTTACCGTCAGGTGCACACGAAACCGTCTGTGACCCAACGCGGTGATAAGGTGTACTTTCCCAACCTTTTGTGTTTTGTCTCTGAGGACAACTACGCGTAACTTTGATGCGCAATAGTGCCAACCTGTTTTCAAGATGTATTATTGTACTGTATTTTGGAAGGCGGTCTGTTTTTGAACGATAGTGTTCACATTGAATTTGATCAAAACAAACTAAAGTCTTTCAAGATGTGGCAGGTGAAAACGTAATTTTTTCATGCAGTGGTCAGTGTTGCGATTATTAGCAAATGTTCGCCCTTCACATCTTAGTTTTAATGTCAGTGTGTAAAAATAGACCAAAACGCACCCTTTACTATGCTTATTTCATGACGTTTTGTCCAAAACCACTACTACAGTGCTGCAATAAATCGTTTTCCCCATGCTTTTTCATTGGATTGGCAAATACTGACATGTTTGGTATCCACGTGTAGCACACAAGTCGACCGAGATGATGCTGTAAACCAAATGTGATCATTTCGTGTCTCGGAGACCGCTGTGGCAAAAAAAGAAAAGAAAAAGGAAAACAAATCAGACATACAGCGGGAAGAAAAAAGTAAGTACACCGTTTGGAATTTCTCACATTTCTGCCTAAATTGGTCCTAAAATGTGGTCTGATCTTCATCAAAATCATAAGAATGAGTAAAGAGTGTCTGCTTAAACTAACACCACCCAAACATTTACATTTTATCATATTTTTATTGGCCATAACATGTAAACATTCACAGGACAGGGAGGAATAAGTACATCACCTGAATCTCACCATACACATACATGAGCAGACGTAGCAAATCTTTAGAGAAGAAATCCATTGATGGAACGACTAGGTCATTCAGGATGTTCAGCTGATCTCATTCTTTGGGCACATAGTGTCGCTGAACCTAGACCCGACCAACTGCAGCGACCCCAGATCAAAGCAGTTAGTTAAATACAAATGGACGCTTTCACGATTTCCTCAAGTGTGAATCCAGTCTTACCAAGGCCGTCTACAACCCACATCACCTGTATGTCTCATCATGTAATGGCAATAGTAGGCGTCGTTTTGTTAATGCGGTTTCGTGCGGCGGCCACAGTGGCACTTGTGTGTGAAATGTCTAGCGTGGGTGTGCCCGCTCCCACTGTGGCTGCGTCTATCGTATGACAATGAGATGTGAGTGTAACATCGCCTTGAGACAGTTAAGAGGAAACTGGAGGATGAGATCGTGAACGTAGAACACAATGGCTGTCTCCCTCCCCCTCTCACGCTCCGCCGTATGAGCCGGACATTATGAATAGATGTTTATTTAATTTTTTTTCATTGTCGATATAAAAAATAAAAAAAATTACACTTCTGTAGCCTCTTGTAAAGAAACCAGTTTAGTCCCTACAGCGCTGCGAGAATGCAATCGTGCTGGCAATGTAAATCACTTGGTATTCTGCAATTTCAACTCGGACCGTCTTAAAATGGACACATAATTTGTCATCTCTGAATTGCTCTGTCGCCCTCTTTAAGGCCGGCATTAGCCATACTCATAAAAGTATCCACTTAAGTTACCTCTTTACGATGCTTTGTCATGAAAGTACGGCATTTGGGTGCTCCTACGTTCCCAATAATGGATATCTCAATGCAGCTTTTATTTTCCGATCGTGTTTTCCCGGCGCTGAAAGCTCCATCTCACAAGCAGAGCCACAGAAGCAGTAAATGCACACGCAATAATCCGTCAAAATGTAGCTTAGAACGTCACGAGACGGGCAATAGTTGGTTAAACAAACTGGTCTTCAACAAACGTGGTGCGTAGCTCCTATGAAAAACATATGGGTGACTGTAAGGCTGCACGATTTTGATTATAATTTTTTTTTAACTAATCCCAATTTTTCTGATGGAAATGGCAATTCCATTTGTTTCTCACGCAATTGAGCTGCAAATACTTCGAAAACTGCTGTTCTCATTCATTTTTATCTCAGCTTCATGCAGCAACAAGATACACATCTGCAAGAGGCAACAACGGGGTATTTTATGGAGCGGCAAAAAACAAACACATTTAATCATCCACAAATAAATGGGCCTGACATTCTCCCTCTCTCTCTCTCTCCGTCCCTTTTCAACTACATAAAACCGGTCTCTGAATCAGACGTGGCAAAAGCTGCTTGTTTTATGAAAATCCGCCTCATATTTACGTCAAAAACCTGCAGAAGAGATGTTACAATAGGACGCGGCTTAATACAATGATACACGCGCACGGCGACGAGCGGAGGCGCCCCCCCCCCCCCCCCCCCCCCCCGACCCGCTCTGTGGTGAAACGATAACTCAGCCAGACCAGCGAGTTGCGAGGCACATGCTGTTTGTAACTAGCAGTGGCGAGACACGCGTGGCGTTTGTTTATAGCGACTGGAGAGAATACAGACATGATTCCCCGGCGGCCACTTTTGATTAGCCAGCAGACCAAAGGAAGCGAGGTGCGATAATTCTGATTGGCGAACATCGCTGTCACTCAAACGGCTGAAGCAGAAATGTTTGACCTCCAGAGGATAATACAAAAATGAAGAAAAACAAGGCTAGTTGGTTAGATAAAATGTAATTATTATTTACTTGTCTTAAAGGAACAGGCCACCGTTTTTCCATACTGAGATATGTTCCTACCTGAGCTTAGACGAGTTGATGCGTACCTGTCTGGTCTTTGTGCGTGCCCTTAGTAACGCAAAACGACCAAAGATGTTGTTAGCATTTAGCCTCTGCCGGCATATTCCAATGGAGCCAAACAGGGGTGAAGTTAGAAGCGACCAAGCTCTTCCACATTTTCCCTATTTAAATCCGGTTTCATGAGTAGTTACACAAAATTAAACAATATATTACTGCGCAGACGTCGAAGTGCTCTTAAGGTGTTTTTACGCCTTACAATATAGTACCCCTTTTTATCCGCTTAGAAAATAGACATGTTTAATTTTGTGTAACTACTCTCGTAAATGGGAAAATGTGGAAGAGTTTGGTCGCTTCTAACTTCTCCCCCGTTTGGGTCCATAGGAATAATGGGAGAGGCTATTTGCTAACAACATCTTTGGTCTTTTTGCATGACTGAGCGCTAAGGTGCACCAAACCCCCATGATTTTCAAAATGTTATTGTATCAACTGGGTGGTGAGGTTCATTGAAAACAACACTTCTGTGAAATTTTGGGCTGATTACACACATTTTAGGTCTCCCACATGACATCTGCATATTGCGAGAATACAAAGTTGCTTGAAAATTGTGAAAGATATAATATTTTAAGTCCTCAAATCAGTGCAAATGTTTTTTTAGAGCATCCATCCATCTTCTTCCGCTTTTCCGTTGCCAAGTCCAAGCTGCCCATATCACACTGCACCAGTCCCTTATGGCTCCCCCTGCAGGTGGTGGGTCCACAGGAGGACGGCCCCACGACGCTCCTTTATCTCTGGGTGATGTAACAGTCCTTGATGGTCTCCCATCATAAGGAGCTTCTGAACCGCTCTTGGTCTGACCGTCACCTAGGACTTATTTGCCATGGGAGACCCTACCAGGAGCATAATGCCCCAGAAAACAGATATTTCAGGGACACCTAAGAGTTTTATGCCTCCGATTCCTGAGAGAAGGACAAGCAACGTCTCTATTTTGCTCACCCCATCCAACGTGTTCATCAGTTTACCATCACAGTGCACATTGGCAATTTCTGGTGGTTTTCCTTTATTTGTTCATCGATCCGTAGCTTTGACAGTTTCAATTCTGTAGCGTTCTACACTGCTGTAACTGAGACTACATGTCTACATGGTTCCTCATTGACAGCCTCTATGATGAGGACATGGCAGACAAAGAAATGTAGCTCCTCACCATAGACTGAACAACCTTTGGAGCCTTTAAAATATCATGAGGAATTAATACGTTCACACCTATTTTGACGATTCGTTTATGAGATTTCTTGTTTTCACGTGACAATCTTGGCTCCATATCCTCTACATCTGATCCACTAGAATCACTCTCTGTTTCACCAACCTCGACAGGAATTGTCTCAGATGACACAGACACCTGCATCTTTTCTTTCTGTGCTTTCTCAATTCTTTTAAACTCCAATACTTTTCTTTCTATGACTTTCGCCTTGGTTTTTGCAGGCTTTGCATCAACACCAGCCATGGACGCCTTTATATCACTCATCATTGACTCTAGGAACTTCTTGTCCTCATCATTTGGAATACGCTGCATCACATCTCTAGGCAGTTCAGAGTTTGAACGTGTTGCCTCTTGAAGTCATCCACTCGTATCTTTCGACTTCCCAGGACCGTCCCAACGTGCTGCTGGTATCCTTAGAATGCCATTCATAGCGGCATGCAATTTTTCAATTTCCTCTACCATTTTGTGACCTTGCAAAGAAGGTATACCAGCTTTGGCATATATCACTTTGACGGTATCTATCGTTGCCTTAGCTGCTTCATGTTTTGTCATGGATTTGAAATGTGCTGGAAAACAAAGGAGGGCGGATTACTAGTTGGGAGCCTGCTTGTATTGATAACTGCATCCGTAGGTGTTGTGCCCAGCAACTGATACCGTTGGCTTTTGCTTGGGACACTGGAGGCAATCTGAAGTCTTAAGTTTTAAGTAAAGGACCAAAAAAGACAGAAATGGAACTGGACTAAAGGTCAAGGAAGTAGTAAAGGTGCAGGACAACTACAAGGGAGGTTATAAAAGTTTTGTATAAATATGCCTAAAAGAAAATACAATACAATTATCTCTCATTACACGAGAGATTCTCCAGTTTTAAGCTTATTTTTGCACTAAAATGTCAATAAGTTTTACCATTTTTGAGCAAATTAAACTAAATTTTGCATACAATATCTTGAAAGCATACAGTAACAAAATATATAACTCGCGAGATGTTTTGTTTGATAGGGGGGTCGCGACACTCTGGACTTTGGGAATGCCTGCTCTAGGGGAACAAAACAATGTCCCTTCTATCTGGGAAACACATGTCGGCTGCTATTGGTGACCATAAAGTAAAGTGATTTTTTATTTTTGCAGCCTGACTTTACAATATACCGTAATACGCGGCATATACTCCCCTACTTCTTACTTTACTACAGCCTTGCCACTCCAGCGCACATTTTTAAACCAGTCGTAAAAAAAAAAAAAAACGCGAGCCTCTTTGCCAACTGCCTCTAATTAATCCAAACAAGTTTATGACACTCACCAGACCAGAATGAGTATCGGCTGTTTGGCCCATAAAGTGCGCGGATGCTGCCAGTGCAGTGAATATTCCCGTTCAGCACATTGTGGCTCATAGAAGGAGAGAAGTCATCATCATTTGTAAAGAAATTAACATTATTTTGGAAAGAACCAAAAAGGCACACTTTTTCAGTTCACTGTGTGGAGGAAAAGACAGTAGGGGCTAAGAGACAGATAGGGAAGTTAGGGATTTCAAATTGGCCTGGAGCGCCCTCTGTAGGCAGTAGTGGGAATGAAAATGACAGGTTATTGAAAGTGAATTAAAAACAAGCTTTCCCTTTCAGCATGCAAACAGTTGCCAAAAAAACAACAACAACAAAAAACGCTCTGGTGACGCAGTATGGGCTTTAACCCTTAACCCCCACCATAACCGAGCACATTAAAGCTACTTGATATAACAGCAGTATTTTCCTCCCCCTACATGTTCCAGTAATGTCCTAATGTGTAGAATGAGCCCAGACCTGTTCTCCACAACTGCCTCTAAAATCAGAAAGGTGTTAATTCGGGTCCGAATTACTGTCATGCACGAGCTTAATATAGAGGCTGCAGTTAGGCCTAAGACCTGAGGTGGCAGTAGTGAGCATAAAATGACCAACTTGCATCTAGTATACAGAAGTAAATTAGCAGTTTTGCTATAATCTGGCACATTTACAATTTGTGTACAACTTGTATATGATTGTTCATTAAAGTGTGTTGTCCCGATCAAATAAATAAATAGTCTCTTTAAAGCCTATAGGCCAGTGTGACTCCTCATTTGAAAGCTAAGGCCCACCAAACTCCTCTAAGCTTCTTCCTTGCTTTTGTTGTCACATTTCACTTAGTTTTTGTCATATTTTTGTAGCATTTTTCAGCATGTTGGTTTTTAGTACGATGTAACTGCGATGAAGCCAAAAAAAATCAAAATGACCAAATTGTAATGCTGCGTTTACACATAAGCACGATGCGTTACGAATGCCACAAATGCACATTCGTGGCCCAGGATCACGAATGTGAGTGGAATTTGATGATTCGGGGTCGAGGTTTCACGCGCCGCCACTAACTGTTGCGACCTGTTACTACGCGTTACGATTAATGGCACGAATTATTACGCACGGTCACGAATATGCGTCCCGCGCTGCTGCGTGGGGTTGCGCGCTGCCACGGGCTGTTACGGGTCACTAGGAATATTCGCGTTCTGTCCGAAATCTGTCAAGAATTGGGCGAATGTGGAGTGATCTTCTGCCGCCGGGTTGGAGGCGGAGCAGAGGCCGTGCTTTCCCCTGAGTCATTGGGCTCGTCTCGCTCCAACTCCCGAACATCAGGTACGACCCAGGAGGAAGAAAGGTCGGAGGAACACTTTCAGCACCCCGCGGAGCGGCAGCGGCAGGTGCTGTCTGTGGATTGGAGCGCGGATTGGCCGACTTTGTGACACTTTTCCTTGGCGTAGCTACTGCAGGTACCAACATTTACTTTGGGCGTAGCGTGTGTTTCTGTCAATGTTGAGCGTGAAAACAGTGATTCTGCTCCACGAATGCTCTACGAATGCTCTAGGAATGTTCTCACGCTGAATTACGAAGCGCCACTACTCCTCACGAAAGGACGCGCTCCGTTGCGAACTCCACGAACAGAGGGTGATTCGTGACATTCGTGGAAGATTTTTTGACAGACAAAAACTTTCTCCACGAACGTCACGAATGTCACGAACTGATGCGTTCTGTTAAGAATCCCATTGAGATGCGTTAAGTCACGTCACGAACGACGGAAAAATGACATTCGTAACGCATCGTGCTTATGTGTAAACGCAGCATTACAAAATTGGGACGAAAACCATCAGAATGATGCAAAAACGCAAACGTGGCGAAAGCGCAACAAAAACACGACAAACGGAATGAAGACTTGTCCGAAACGTGACCAAAATGTGACCTAAACACAACAAAAACAACCTATATTTTCAGGGACTAAATCCAGATTTAAATGGTATGTTTTTTTTTTGTGACATATTAGCTACAAAAAAAATTTTCAGAAGGGATTTTGGATTGTCAGTTCTTGAATAAGCTGAAGTGAAAGAATCTGTAAAAACTCGAACAAAACGTAGGGGGCGCTGCTGAGCTGCTGAAGGCCCTGGGGGTCGGACTGTCAATGTACATCGAATTCTGATTGGCTGATAATTCTGTCAGTCACGCTGGCTGTCAATCACGTGAGCGGCCTGACAACACAGGGCCAGCAGAATCTGTTCTGAAGGCCCTGAGGAGGAGAGGTGTTTAAGGCACTTTTTGAGGAAATTACAGTTACACGTCAACAAAATCAATATAAGCGAAAAATAAATTACAAATGAAATATACTATTAAGACATTTTACACTGAAAAGGCCCTGCTGACCCTGACGGCACACCACTGCGTAGATGTAAAATATGTTAATATTTGAATCAATGTCATAAAATAAGCATCGGTATGGGGCAAGTTTTGTGATTTTTAAACTCTGACATGTGAACTAAGATGTTAAAGGAGGAAACTAGCTACTGCGTAAAAAAAAAATCAATCCTTTCTTTCACCTGCCTTAATAAGAAATCTGCATTTGAATACATTAACCCGACATGGAGATACAGATGGATCAGTGCAGCTAAAAATATTCACATTTGCGAAAAACTTTTTGATACTGCTGACACCGCTGCATCCACACAGTTAGCTTTCCTCCGATGCAGTAGATCCGTCTGTCGGCCGATATGATTTATGTGTTTCCCATTTGCATTCATAAACCCATCTAAATATCGGGCCACAACGTTCCCATATGCTCGCGAAACGTGTGGAGGAGGGAGGGCAACTCAGCCGCAAATCAGCCAGATTTGTAATCCCGCCGTCGGGGGGGGGGGTTCATCCGCAACGAAACCGGACGAGCCCCCCGACACATTACTAAAGAGCCCCAGCTGCGCCATTACCCCGCGCTAATACACGCGCGCAATACAAGCTAATCATGTTTATGCTAGTATGTAATTTAGCTGGCTGAGTTCGTGTGCTTTCTTTTTCTTTTCTTTTTTTTAGGCAGTCAATAGTCCCTTAATTAGCCGCGCGCGTAAATTTGTGTTTATATCGTGTATCCAGAAGAGCCAAGGAAATTAATCAAGACGAATTCACCACGCGCTACCAAAACAAGCAAGCTTCTTTTTCTTTTTTTTTCCCTCCATCCTGATTAAAAAACCTAATTGCTTGCTTTTGTACGCGGCCTCTCGCTCTAGCTTTGGATTTATGGCGCATATTGCCGAAGCGTCAAAGTCTGTTGTAATATTTGAGATGTATTACGGGGGGTGATTCAGCGGAATTGTAATTTCGGGGGCCTATTTCGCCAAAATGCTTTTTCTTCTTTTTTTTTTTACTCCCTCACATTTCGGCGACAGGGCTTTTCAGCCGAGTACTTAATATGAAGGATTTCTCACAAGTTTATTTTCCAAATCCGTTTCACCTTGTAAGAAGACGAGGCCATTTTACTTGTATTCTTTGTCAGTGAGTATGAGTTTACACAAAGATGTGAAAAGGAAATCTTTGCACATGTCAAAGCAAGCCCAGAAATATATATGTCCTGTACGTTCATTCTTATTGATGAGGTCTGACCTATTTAAATCTCATATGTGGCTGCCTCTAGTCAACATCTTCATGGAGATGAGCTGGAGATGGTTTGCGGTAATATAAATGATAGAAAACTTGAAATACATGTTTACTTTTCTCCTAATCTACAGCTGTTTCAGTGTGATTTCACGCATTATTAGATAAAGCCAGAATAAGCCACTATTCCAACACGTCTTGATTTGAAACTTGATAGTGAGACAGTGACATGTTAAGGAGCTATACCCAATATTTTTTTTTACATTTTTTGTTTACTTACAATGAAAGAGTGTGCTAGCACGCATATTTTAAACTCTAAGTTGTCGTCCACACTCTTTATTTTGGACCCGAAGTCACAGACGCCGTAGGACGTCCTGCTGCCCCCGCCCTGGCCTGCAGTAAACATCGCGGACCGAGGTAGAGGAAGACAGTGATGGGGTTTGCACCTGTCTTGAGTTAGTGTGCAGATAGCAGAACACTGTTTTTGGACACAAGTTATTGATGATATGACACAACATTAATTAGGGCTCTGACAATATCGATTTTTCGATATATCACGATATTTGTGGTGCAATACTATACCGATACTTTTTATTCCATTATTGATACTTCACAGGTAGTAGGTCCCGGGTTCGATTCCCCCCTGGGATTGGGTCTTTCTGTGTGGAGTTTGCATGTTCTCCCCATCTGCGTAGGTTTACTCCGGGTACTTGGGTTTCCCCTACCACTAAAAAAGTGTACAATAGGAATGAATGAGAGTGTAATTGAGAGTGCACATGGGGGACGGCGGATCGAAATTAGCACAAGGCTACAATCTGGTGTGGCTTGTTCATTGACATGCACTGTACCTACCAAATACACCAATAAACTAAGCTCATGCATATTAATGATCGACATCATGCATATTAATGAGGTAGCAGTGCTCCACTGCTGTCAGTACATAGAGGCCAATAATGATCAAGAATTCTGTCAGGACAGTAGAGGACAGCACGTGGACCAAACACTGTCACACAAGTATATTACTTTTAATTGTAGTTTTTACAATTATAAATAAGATACAGTACATGTGTGGTTGATCTATTCCTTCTGAAATAGGATTATGGTTTCTTGTTTATTTAAATGTAATTAAAGCAGTACTAAGTAACTCATGCCCCTAGAGGCCATAAGCGCCACTGCAGGTGTCGTAGCATGTTGCGTTTTTTTACTCATTAATTGTCCGTGAGAGTAAATACTACACTGACAGAAAAGACAACGGGAGAGAGGGATGTTGTACATCCAATTTCACAATGGAGATCATTTATTTCACTCAAACTTGGCTGTAAATACTGTTTAAGTGGGGCTAGCCCACTAGTGTGTATTGCGCCTCCGACCCGGTGGCAGGAAAGTTTCAATTGTGGTTGATGAAAGACCCCCCAATCATCCCATTAACACTTGTATTACCCCCAGAGGGAATATGAAAAGGTAAACAAGTTACTTAGTACTGCTTTAACAGATCTATAAACCCGTTTTCAGTCAGGGATCCTTTACTTTCATGTGCATGAAAACAAATGTAAATGATGAATAATATGTAGTATTTTTTTTAAATTAAAAATCACATATTTAATGTAATATCATAAGTTATTTCTGTGAAACATATATGTATCATGTACTGCAGGGGTGTCCAAAATGCGTCCCTCAGACCAATTTTTGGTGGTCCTGAGAGTAGATTACGCACAGGTGGCCTCTATTTAATGGTAAGGGCAAGGTGTGAACATTCTGCAGTCATTAGGAATGTTATAAAGGCAATTTAATGCACTCAGAAAATGCTGTATGAATAATTATGCACGCCCCACTTTTCACTTTTCTATTTTTTGTAAAATAACAGAATCATGTGTCATTTTGCTTTTACTTCACAGTTGTCTGATACTTGTTTGTGAACTTTCAGTAAAAAATTAAAAATAAAATATTTATGTTTAGGGTTGTAAACATGACAAAATGTGCAAAAGTTCAAGGTGTATTAGTACTTTCGAGAGGCACTGTAAATAAAGGTGTGGAGCCAGTGCTTAATTTGTAAATTAGTAGTTTTAGGAACACTTTTGGTTTGATGTGATGGCTTTGGGGAACAGGCCAAAACATTTGCCGGAGCACTCTCATTAAACACCATTATATTAGATCTAATCTTTGCCGGATCCTCTTAAATATTTCCCGGATCCTTTACCCTGAAAAACAGAAAATTGGGGGAATGCGTTCCCCCAAACAGGGGATCAAATTAAGCACTGTGTGGAGCTCAATTTAAACCTCTACTAATCAAAGGTTTCGCGGCACTAACCACCAATCTATGGCCCGTGTATGCTTCAATATGCGGCCCCCCCCCCCATGAAAAAAGTTTGGAATCGTGAGGTACCCAGAGGTCCCTAGCCCTAAAATGTATTTATTATGACCATAAAAATCTATACATTTGCTGCATCATTGTATGAGCTGCAAGATTCAAAGCGTGTGGGAAAAAGAAGCGGCTTGCAGTGTGGAAAGTACGATAGATGTCTTTTCCCACAAATGTCCATATACTGAAATGTGTATTTTACAAAAAGAAAAAGCGCTGTAAGGCATTCAACATGCGTTCAATCACAACTACCGTAATGCCTGTGGTTTAGTTCCAGTCTCATCAGCGACTGTATCAGCGAAGGCCGAAACGGCGGATTGAGCGGCTAGCGCGTTGAGCGTGTCGAGAGCAGGTGGTTGAACAATCTCCTTCACAAACACACGAGCGCCGCAATTATCCGTACACCTGCGGCACACAAACATCGAGACGCGAAACCCGCCTACACACCACACGCATACGCCAACGGCTGAGATAACCCGCTGTGGCAGGAATTTGACCAAGACGTGTCCCGACTACGGTGCATTGTTTTGACGGGACTGAATCGGATGCTTTGCCACAGTTATTTAAGGCGAGACACCGCAGGTGAATAGGGAAAATCAATTAATTTAGAGATGTGAATTTGAAACATTTGCTGTAGATTACTAGCATAAATATTAGGAAAACATTTACTGCAAGTTTTTCTGCAAGGCGCTTTATGTAGTTATGTGTGAGTAGTTACACGATCCAAGTATAGTCACGCAAAATTAAACATGTCGATTTTCTAAGCGGATAAAAAGGGGTACTATATTGTAAGGCGTAATAACACCTTAGGAGCACTTCGACATCAGCGCAGTAAAGTGAAGATGTTACTGCGCGGATCGTGTAACTACTCATGTAACCGTATTTAAATAGGGAAAACGTGGAGGAGCTAATCTAACTTCACCCCCGTTTGGCTCCGTAGAGGAGAGGAGAGGCTAAATGCGAACAACATCTCTGGTCTTTTTGCGTGATTGAGCGCACGCACAAAGACCAGGTATGCATCAACTCATCTAAGCTCAGGTAAGAAGGAGGAATTAGATAATTAAAAATAAATACATAAATAAATAAATCCCTCTAAAAATGTCTTAGTACAGTACAAGTACAGTATAAGACTGGAACATTTTATGTGTGTATCCTATGATTTGGTTGCAAGTGTAACAAATAGCCAAAAGTTCTACATCTCTGCAAATGTTGGCAGCTGCAGCATTCTAGCTATGATGTAACAAAATCCAGGAAATAGCCTCCAGAACGGAGCGCTTCAGCCGGAGAACAACCACAGTAAACAAGTTAACTCTAATCTGAGCGAATGATGTAAAATATTATACTCTAGGTGTGTTTTTGTTGATGCGGGAACAATGTTATGATTTTGCATGAAAGAAAGGTCTCCTTTAAAGGGGGCTGTACCCGTTTTTATACTCCCAGTAGAGTAAAATCCATTTTGCCCACTTGTGTTTCCAGTATTTTGCGTTTCTCGACCATTTTGACAGAAAAGTGACTACTGCAGCAAATAATGTGCGATCAAAAACCCCGAAGTAGCACGGAAGCTAAAAACAATTAGCCTGCTGGAGGATTTCTTTTGAATTGGAAAAAAGCGGTTACGTTGCCTTTAAACATGCCGTTTCCTTGAAAAATAAAAGAATACAAATGAAACGGCTTTTAAAATCTTTATCCCTTGATCCCAAAGGTCCGTCTCGCACAAAAGAGCCGTAAAACTGCGTTGCTAGCGCGCTCCGAGCTCAAACACTTTCTTGTAAAAAGTCAATACGAGATTTGTTTGCCAGCCACGAGGAGCTGTTGGAAATGATGGCGCAGTAATCTACATAATGCTAGCTCAGAGCGGTGGATTGACATTTAGAAGAGTGGATTATGGTAGAGCAGGCAGGCACACCGAGTCTGTCAGAGTGCTCCGGTGTGTTGAAACACACACAAATAACTATTAGAGATGGCTGGTGACAATAGCAGTGTGTGAGATTTTACTCTCAACGTAAAATGGATTGGTATTTACCGTATTTTCTTTTAGCTTTTAACCATTTTATAATGTCCAAAATTATGCTACAATAGTATTCCACACTTCGTTCACACAGTTTTGGGGAATCTTGTTTTACGACGGTCGTTTCTTCTTCTACTGCCGAAGCGCTCCCATCTTTCCAATCTTTTCCTCGATTTCGTTGCGTAGGAGGGAACCCAAGAAACTGTCCTCCACATTTCCTTTCCAGTCCTGCGCTCCAAGATGCGTAGATATCGGTTTGCTAGCATGCCGTCAAGTAGTGAAAGCTCGTTCTAACACGCGTCAGTCCCACCGCTGCCTCCATAGGGTGTGCCAAGCCAAGTTGAAATCCGGGCCAGTCCAGTCTCTCTCTCTCTCTCCCCTTTGATTCTTTTTTCCTTTTTTTCATTTAAAATTTCAAAAGTAAAACGTCCAATGCTGAGGTTCCAGAAGAAGGTTTTTAATCTCTTCAATTACACAAGAGAAGTCCACTTTAAGGTAGTGCAGAGTTAAAGGAACTGTGATCCTATTAACCTCCTAACGCCTTAACCGAGTGCATTTTCTCCAGTTCAGCTTAACCCAAATCTACAAGAGTACAGCCTACAGGCCAGTGTAGCGCCTCATTTGAAAGACCTAGAAAACTCATCTGGAGCATTTTCCTCATGTTGTTGCCGCAATGTCGTCACTTTTTTGACATATTTTTCCATTGCTTATTTGTTGCTTATTTGTAAAAAATGTTTGCCACACTTTCATCGCTTTTTGGAATAAGGACTAAGGAATATAAAAACATATTACTTATGTGCACTGCTCGTCATTCTGGATTCTACTGTTGCCAAACCAAAACCTGCTCCTAATTAACAGCTCATCACAGATTTTTTTTTTATGCAATCAAAGAATGGACTTGGATGAGGACCTAACTTTTTTAAAACTCACATTTGGCTGCCTTTACTCAACATCGCCATGGAGACGAGCTAGAGACGTCCCACACACTTTTCAACAATTCAAATGTCTGCAATAATCCAAAATGCTTGTATTTTATTGCTTTTTATTGGGTGAAATGTTACGCAGTGTGGCTTTAGACAAAATATGGGACTATATTACACAAGAGAATGGGGAAAGTGGACAAGGAAATCTTTGACTGCACTTTTGCTCGGTGGCATCATTACTATTTTCAGTTTATATTTTGGCTTCATTGGCGATCGATTGGAGCTAGCTGCTAAGAAGCTAGTTAGCTCCGGGTGCTAAACAACCGGCTTCGGGAGCTTGTACATGAAACGTGAGCAATAAACTTCAAAATCAACAATCAGTGTGTGATTGTTGTTAAACGGATGCTTCGTGCATATTTCTCGTGTTCACATGATCGACCAGAGCTTTAGCTTGTAGCATTAGCCTTGGGATTGCGCTGTGCATCATCAAGGCGCAAACAGATTCCCAGCGCAGATTCAGCCCCTGAAATACATTTTCTTGTCGCCGCCTTTAATCCTGGGTGTTTAGGTAAAAGAAACGCTGATGTGTGTGTGTCTTTGTAAAAGTCCCAAAGCTGCTGTAGCTCCGGTTCACAACACGATGGAGCTAATCCTCCATGACTCTGACTGTTTACATCTGCGGCATGGGATTTGCGCCGGTGGCCCGGCTCCGACGTCACTGCTGGGGGAAGCTCCTGATTGGCGTCGACCAAAAAGTTCAACAATCCCAACTCTAGGGTCGGCCGCTTTGGAATCTTCCCACGTCCCCCATGTATTTTGAATGTAAACCTGATGCTTTTGACGCTTTCGATGCTTTTGGTGTGAAACCGGCAGAATTATTAATGGTCGAGGGGCGGGTCGTAAAACTAGAAGCGGTGTTGCGGGACGGTGCAGTTTAGCCTTATCAGCCGCTCCCTCTGCCCCACTCTTCCTTTCTCTGGAGCATAATGGTTTCCCTATAGCCATGCTACGTGCTGACAGCATGACAGAGCTAACCTCGTTGACCCATGTTATTTTGCCCAAAACGACCCAGGAATGACTGATTTATGGCTTGTTAAAGTCTTCAAATAATCCCTTATAATCAGTGTCTAGCAGCGAGAAAGGAGAAGCGGAAAACACTGAAACGCATTAGCAACGTTTTGTGAATTTGGACATAACTGGTGGAGTACATAAGGGGGAACAAATAATTGCTACTCGTGAAAATCACTCTCGAGAAACAGACCATTATGTGTAGAAGCCCGACAACTACAATCACATTTCCGCGCGGTCCTTTTCATTGTCACGGCGGACAGGACGGTAAATTGCCGTGTGATGTACGGTTTCTCTCCCCGTCCATCCCGTCTCCCTTTCACTGTGTGCTTCATCGCTCTTTGCGGCCTGGTCTCCAGCTGTGGGGGCTTATACACGGCAGCGGTAATTGGCGGCATAGATGCGGCGGCGAGAACGTGCGAGTGTTTTAAATCCGCGGGATTGGTGCGCGATGGCTCTCTCATCCCCATTAGCTTTGTGCTCAGCGAGAGGGAGGCGCCGTTATGGGCGATGGGGGATTTAGCCCTGGTGTCATGCCGAGTGTCCCCCTGTCTCCTTCAGCTAATGTGTAAAGCGATCCCTTCCAGCTAATTGGGTTGGTTTTGCTTTGTCATGGTATTCAGAAGTGTGGTCGGTAACGCGTTGCCCAAGGACATGTTGACACTCTGTCACTTTGCTTCAGAGGCAGCACCTTCACGAGTGCCCACATCTGGACATGTATCAACAACGATAGAGACTGTTTCAGGGAGAGGTCGCACAAACAAACTTAAGACCAGATGTGGTGGCTCAAATCACAGAGAGGAGGCCAATATGCAACTCTAGTGGAGCAAGTCTAAAGGATAGAGAGCGAGATATGAGCTTGTACAGACAGATGTAGAGGGATCGCAGGCCAGTTCCTGTGTAGAGTGTACAGCACGCTTGGGATTGAAGGGAGGCATAAACTAAAAGGCAGTAAGAGTGGCTGAAGTTACATCGAGGTGGATCATGCAACCACATACTGAAAACAACCACCTTGTGGGTAGTGACCCCCTCATTACCCACAAGGTGCCACCTGAACACGCTGAGCGAGGGTAACTGATTGTTGAAAGAATCAGGTACAATCGCTGATGATGTTTCACAGTGGGTAGGCGATTGAACTCCTATATTCTACTTACATGAAAAGGATGTGACTCGTCAACTTGGTCTCAGTGCAGAGCCCTGCTCCAAGGAGACGGGATATTGAATTTTTTGCAAAAATTAGTGCACTTGATAAATAATTGCACAATTTACAGCTGGCTGATTGCAACCATTCAAATTGTGATGTATTTTGCAGCCTTATTACTGTATGCGCTTTGTGAGAATTTTGAACTATGGGCCAATTTCTGTCAAATGGTATGTTTTGAAATGATTGTAAACTTAGCTTATATGAATACAGTGCAGTGATTCTCATGTGAAAAGTATCCTTCTGTAAAGAAATATCAATGATTTTTTTAAGTATCCACTATTGACATCACACATTCAAACATACAAAGCCTCTCATTTAGCAGGCCAACTATAGATAATCTATACACATTCTGTGCCCCAACAACCTTTCCCCACCTTTTACTCTTCTCATCATTCTTCATACAGCGTCCCCATTTTGAATTTCACACTTTATGTCGCTTTACAGCGTTCCTCTGAAATATTATAGAACAGAGCAATAGGTTTTTCTCCCGAGGCCTGATACGAAGCATTTATTTCACTTTATCTTTGACAAGGCATTTCTCTGCCCTGACTCACACGCTACTGAGGTTTACAGTTCCAGGGTTAGAGAGGAACTGAACTGGGGACCATCCGACATGAGATATGGAAAAAAAAAAAACTCTACTTTATGAACGAAACCAATAAAATGATTCTCAAAATCAAATGAAAAGAGGGAGTGTTGGCACCCACCCATGATATTGTCGTAGAGAAAAATACTCTTCTAATGCACTCTGATTTTTACCTTCTTCATGAAAAATGAGTGAAATAGAGCCAAAAGTTGTGAAAATGCTTAAATAATGATATAGAGGGGGAAAATGTCATCTTGGACATAGTTTTATGGCTCTAGCCGTTGTTTTAGACATAAATCAGGGACTGGCAAATATCCCTCATGAAGTCTATTCTTGTGTCACAATCTTAGTGTGTGTGTGTGTGTGTGTGTGTGTATTTGGTGAGCTTTTAAGGCAAGACAAGGGAGTTAAAAACACTGTGGTCAGTGTACAGATCTTTGCTAATTTAAAGTCTTAGTTTTGAGAGCAGGCGTATTCATTGCCAAATATTGACACATTTGGTATACATGTGTACTGCAAAAGATGCTCGAGATGACGCTGTAATCCAAATATGGTCATTTCCTTTCTGGGAGACCGCTTAAAAAAAATGATTTCCACTCTTGCAAACACTATTTCCACTTTAGCAGCTCCTACAGACTCCAAATCCAGTCTTGTACTTAACAATATTTTGTTGTACAACGATTTTCATGACTAATTCTTGCCTTATCTTTTTTAATAAGCTTTGAATCGCAAAACATTTTTCACAGAATTTGTTTTCACCTGTAAGTAGCTCATTGAAAATACCCTGTGAAAATGGATAGCTCTAACTTATTAATATTATTCCCCCATTCACTTCTGTTTTCAATACAAAAAGGGACATTCCATTTGTTTTTGTGTTTTGTCTTTTGCAAATTAAAGTCTCATGCATGTATTAAAAGGTCTATAATACCTTCAACAAACGCGTCACATTGACATTAGCTATGCTGCTAATTACTCTTTTAAGAACTGCCACACTTTCCATGATTGTCAGCAGGCAGACGTCCACTCACAAGGGACATTAAATAACAGATTTATTTGTCCTTCATGTAACCAGGTATGATAGTTCAGAAACCCTTTTGTACATGTTTTTAGTGGTAGGGAAAACAGGGGCCCCTGGAGTGGGGGAGGCTGTCGTGCTTCTCTCTAGCTTATTTTGGTGCTTAAAATGCCTTTCTCTTCAACTTTTTGTAGATTTTGTCTGAAATATCGCGGACATTTGTGATAAAATAATAAGAGACAAAAGACATGATATATTTGGTTAAAGCCAACATGTCTGTTTGTATCTTTGAACATTGTATGGGGGCGTTGTGACAGGTCAATATAGACAGTACGATCCAGTCGGGCCAAAGAGTCCGGTCCAGTTAGAGTCAGTTTGACGGTTAGTATTGACAGCTCCATTCCTTTCTGCTTCCTTCACACTCATAGATATGTGCTATTATGTGGTCTCATTTATAGCCTAGCTCTGTAGAATCCACTGCAGCACTGTGTACATCTCTGCCCCGCAGTGCTGGTGCCGGAAACTGTAGGCAATGAAAAGAGACTTCATCAACAATTTCAGATATTTATTGAAACAAAATATTTCAATCAGGTCAAAACCGAGGTATGTTGATTTATACCTACGTAGACCAGTGGTGTCCCAACTTCTTTCTTTTTTTTAAACTGATGGTCTCATATTGAAGCGTACGCCAAATGTTTGTATGTTTTGAACCACCACAGCCTAAGGCTTTTATCCATAATGTAAGCTCTGTGTCACAACAAATTGGAGGAAAGTCAGGATAGAGTAGCATGGAATGTATTAATTTGCAGTAAAAATAACCACTTCTGGCATCGCCGTCCAATACTTCCAACAATAATTGGTCTCCGGGCTGGATTTGGCCCCTGAGCCGTAGACAATGTAGACAAAACTTAATTTCTTAATGGTGGTCAATCTTACAGGACTCATTCCAATAATTTTATAGGCTACTCAGCCCTCAATAAAAATCTAGCGCATAAGCCAGTGTTTCTAATGTGTTTGACATTAGCTGTCCAGTTAGGGTTGCCACCTATTTCTGAGAAAAAACCTGGACATTTCGGCAACCCAATCAGCCTTTTTGCTTCTAACCCAAATACCCTTCTACAGCTAAATTTAACATAACCTTGTGATGGAGCTGTATTAGTTTTGCTTTAAGTAGTCAGTTACTTAGTGGTTAAAGTCCAGTGGTGGAAAGAAAATGTGAACTTAAGTAAAAGTACACTTACATGGCTGAAATTTTACTCAATTACAATTACAAGAGTAACCACAACCACTATCCCTCGGTTAAGAATAATAAAAGTCAAAAAAGTATTAGCAGAGGCCCTTTCCCAAACTGTCTCAAGTGTTCTGGAAGTGGTAGTACTATGTTCAATGTTACTCACGTAGGGAGAGCTAGCTCCTGTAAACTCCTCCCTTCTCTATATAGCGATACTCTGCACACAATGTCTGTTATGTGCCTGATTACTGACGCTGTTTGTGTCCTAGTGTTCATAAGACCGTCTCCTCGCGTTGTCTATAGTTCAGTCTCTGTGTCCCCGCGGTAAAAACAAAGAGCCACGCTGAGCCAAACACACGTGGGCAGAGTCAAAGAGCAGGCAGAGGAGGCGGGACATGCGCCCGAGGAGCCAATGTCAGCCTCGCGCTCTTTAGCTCTGGCCAATCAGAGCAGGGAGTGAGCTGCAGCTGCTGCTGTTGTGTGTGTGGAGCGATCAGCGGAGGAGAGAGAGCGGCTGGAGGACAAGAGCAGAAACTCTCAACGATGAAAAAAAAGAAAAAGTGTGGGACTCGCGCTGTAGTAGTGTCCCGGGAGAATATTTTTTTTCCCTGGGACAGACCATTAAAAAGAAGGACAATCAGGTAAAACCGGGACAGGTGGCAACACTATGTCCAGTAGAGTGTGCTGCATCGCTCTGAATGCACTCGCGTGTGATTTGAGCACAGCGAGCAAGTACCACAAATGATTGATAAAAAATAAAACTTCAATTATTATGGCTAATAATTCACTGTAAACAGACAGACAGACTTGGACAAACACCTGACGTGGCCTCTTGCTGAGAAAGCCCTGGTGAGTGTACGTACAACATGTTCACGGTTAGCTTGCGGCGAATGTTGTGATATGAGCCCAACAATATACATAAACTTGAAGCCGTTTATATTTCATGAAACTTGACTATTGACTTTGTCTTCATGTTTTACTTGTGTGTTTTTGCATCATAGAAACTTGCACAATTTGACTAGAAAATGCTAAGTGTGCCAGCGCTAGCCACTCATTTTCCAAGGCCAGCATTAGCAGAACATGAGAAAAGCAGATGCAGCAAGCATTGCAAATGATCCACATTTGATGGACATGCTGACAATTTCTGGTATTTTATTTGTATTTATGTATGTATCTATTTGTTTATTTGGTCTCGACCAATGGCCGCTGACTGCTCTGCTTTGTGACTACGACACTGGAGGCCGCCATTGCTCCACCTTTGCTGTAGTACCTCCATATGACCGTTATTCCCCCATTGGAATGAATTGGACTTTGGACACGTTAAAAACAACGTTAATGCCCGGGGCCTAATGTTTTAGAAGTGGCTAGTGCTAGATATTCCTCCTGTGATTACGCTGGGTTAAAAACAATATGGGGCACCGGGCTGGTTATCGTAGTATACATTTTAGAAATCTTGCATAATTAATGAGGGCCTGACTTTGATTGACAGGCCGTTTACGTCGCTGCCCGGCCCATCGGCTAGAATGGGCGTGATTACAACAGAACAGGGAGTCTTTCATCTCCCCCTAGTGTCTCTGGCCAGAAAACCACATTTGCAACTTGGCTGCCACGGGTCAGAGTCGCCAATACACACTCATAGAATCACAAAGAAGAAACTAACAGGCTAATGGGCAAATCTAACTGCTGGCTAGCATCAATTAAACAGTATTTACAGTCAAGTTTGAGTGAAAAAAATGATCTCCATTGTGTAATTGGATGTACAATATCCCTCTCTCCCTTTGTCTTTTCTGTCAGCGTAGTATTTACTCTCACGGACAATTAATGAACATACCTACGAAAAATATATTGCGGTCGGGAGAGTGAATGCTAATAAACACACATTGAACTCACTGCAATTTCCACCCGTTGTCCCCCACCCGCACTCGCAAACACACTCTCCTTCATCCTGGCCTATTGCACATGTTTTTTAGTGGTAGGGGAAATTCGTAGGTACTTAGAGGAAACCTTTCGCAGACACAGGGAGAACGTGCAAACTCCCGGGACTTTCTAGCTGTGAAGCATGAGCGTTAACCAAGCCAAACCAAGTTTTGTCAAATGAAGGTATCGGCCCAAATCTAAAAGCTTTAAAAAAAAAAAAGCATCAAAATAGCGACAAAAAAACAACAAAAATGTGAGAAAAACGCGGTGATGATGTGAGAAAAACGTTAATAATAATAATAGATTTTATTTATATTGCACTTTACATTTCAAAGAAACCTCAAAGTGCTACAACAGGTGAATAAAATAAGATAAAAACAAAATGAACATTGACATAGTAAAACAAGGCTACGTAGAAACTTTAACAGACTAAAAAGGCCTTTTTAAATAAATGTGTTTAAAGGCCTCAACACTCTGGGGAGCCCTCAGGGACTCTGGCAGGGCGTTCCAGAGTCTAGGGGCAACTGCCTTAAAGGCTCTATCGCCCATTGTGGAGAGCTTCGTCACGGGCTAATGAAGTGGGTGGAAGTGGACCGAAAGCGCCTTGTGGTGGTGTGTGGGGTAACTAGCTCAGTGAGGTATGACGGGGCTGTTCCATGGACACACTGGTACGTGAGGAGGCAGATTTTGTAGTGGATTCTGTAATGGATGGGCAGCCAATGAAGGGACCGGAGGACAGGGGTGATGTGGTCATATTTGCGCCTCCTCGTCAGGATCCTGGCTGCACAGTTCTGGATGTGCTGGAGCTTCAGCAGGCTCTTACCAGGGATCCCGACGAGGAGGGCATTGCAGTAATCCAGCCTGGAGGAGACAAAGGCATGTACCAATTACTCATTACAGCATCTGTCTGTGAGAGGGAGGGGCGGAGTTTGGCAATGTTTTGTAGGTGATGGAAGGACACTTTGCAGAGGTGGCGGATATGCTTCTCAAATGAAAGATGAGGATCAAATCTGACCCCTAGGTTTGTAACGGAGGAGGAAAGGGGAGTGTTGTGGCCCGAGACATGAATATTGGATATGGTGGATGACTGGATTTGGTGCCGGGTGCCAATCAAGATGGCTTCAGGTTTGCTGCTATTTAACTGGAGGAAGTTGCTAGTCATCCATGCCTTTATCTCCTCCAGGCAGGCATGGAGTGTGGCCGGTGGGACTGAGGAGGATGTGGAGTAAATTTTCATGTACAGCTACGTATCATCAGCGTAACAGTGAAAAGAGACTTGGTGGTTTCGGATTACCTGGCCTAGCGGGAGCATGTAGATTGTAAAAAGGACCAATCCTTGAGGGACCCCACAGGTAACTGTGTGGGGCAATGATTTAGCCTCCCCCAGGGCGACATACTCCTCTCTTCCTGTGAGGTATGAACGGAACCAATCCAGGCTAGTATTGGTGAAGCCAACGACCGGCTGGAGCTGATGGAGTAGGATGTGATGGTCCACGGTATCAAAAGCGGCCGACAGATCCAGGAGGACCAGGAGAGATGGTGAGCCCTACAAAAGTTACCATCACTTTTGTAGGTCTTCGCTTTCAAATGAGGCGTTATACTGTTGTCCTCCAGTCCTCCAGTCGAGAAGCTTTTAGATTTGGGTAAAGCCGAACTGGAGAAAATGCCCTCGGCTCAGGTGGGGGTTATGAGGTTAAAGCAAACAAACACAAACTTGGACTAGGAATATTCATTGGAGGCAGGTCTCTTCTAGGCTACACATTTTAATGGTCTTGGTATTTCACTCGGCGCGATAGTGAATCTTCCGCATGGGCCACCCGAGGGCACCTTAAGCAGCTCTAGTGTGGTTGGAGCAAGGCTTTCTCTCTCTATCTAACAGTGAGCGTTGGAAAGAGCCACTCCAAAGGGACACTATCTGATGGCTGAGATGAATGAGCTGTCTGTATCTCCGCCGCACAGCTGACACTATCAAACTCCGCTCATTAGGTGTTTACAAGGCGGGCACCACAATGACTGGCATTTTATCTGCAGCCTTTCCAAAGACGCAGAAATGAAAATGCAAAAGGTGAGGGTTTCCCTGAACAGCAAACAGAGCGGACACAGTGATAACAAAAATAACAAAAATAAATAAAAAAATTCTGAGGATTCTGTGTGTTAGAAACTTTTTGTCCAATGAAATAAAAAAGGCTGATCAAAATAAGAAATCTGAAAAGCTAGGTATTTATTTATTTATTCTTTGTCTGTTTCCAGTTGTACCAGGAGTGCGGCGACCCAGGCAGGACGGTGAGGCCAACCAGAGGACGCTGTCGGCACAGGAGACAGGTACATTGTTCAAAAATCTTCCTTTTAGTTATTTAGCTTTTTGCTTTTTGCGATGCCGGATGCAGTGTTGACACTCAAAAGGGGTTGGGAGAAGTATGAGAACATATTTTGCTGATGCTAGGAAGCATTTCTATCAGTCCCTCTGTGGACATGTTTTGTGAATGTTGTGGGCCCAAATGCCTGATTTTGCAAGCCCTTTTTCCCAAAGTTGTGATTTTCTTTCTTCTTAAAACAATATATTTTACATTAAAATCGGACTTCTCTTTAGATTGTGTACATCCATTTAAACCAAAGAGACTGGCGAATAAGAAAATACTTAAAGTAGGTGTTGTTTTAAATAGTTTCATAGCATCATCTAAAAATCTGAACCATGTGCGTTCTGTGTACTGGACATCAGTGAATTGAAAACAAGAAGGTTAAGGTGCTTTATGTGTTTGTCATTATACAACAACTGTACAACAACAAAATTTGTCTTCGGCATTTGACCCATCCTTCGACGCCAATGGACCCGTAAGGAGCACTGGGCGACCAAAGTGCAGCGCCCGGGGACCCATAGATCTAGATGTGGAGCCAGGCTAATGATCATAATCTCCTGGCTGGAGGATTCACCTATTGCACATGTATTTAGTGGTAGGGGAAACCGGGGTACCTGGAGGAAACCTACGCAGACACAGGGAGAACATGCAAACTCCAGGTGGGCATCGAACCCAGGACCTTTTAGCTTTGAAGCAAGAGCGCTAACCGCTGCAGCACGCTCGCTGAGCATGGTGGTGGAAGTCTGAATGACTTCCTATGTGCAACTATAACAGGTAACATGGATTCAACGGATTAGAAACTCATTTTAGTTGCTCAAAAGTTGCAGAGTGAAGAAATAGTTGTTGGAAAGTTTTGGAAAAGTTGCAATAGCGCACTGATTTCGCAGAGTTTACTTGATTTTGCGTTGGTAGAAATCCTGGAAGGACTGTTATTGCAATATTAAAAGTCCCATCAGATCACCATTACAAGATATTGATTTGAATACCTTGCATTGTTTTTTGTAGCCTAGCCACATCGTGCAACAGGCCAATTCGCCAAAGTTTGCTAATCTTTCTTCCATTCGTGGCATTGAAATGAGAGTATTTGGACTTTAAAATGTCATGTAAAACCATTCAATTTACTCGCTGCTTTCTGAGTAATGTCGCAATATCGTACCGCTGGAGTTGTACAACATTTCCACGTTTCCAGCCGCACCATTTTTCCTATTACACTTTCCGACGCGTTGACATAAACATTACATTTCCTGCTTGTATCTTTTTCTGCCTTCTTTTCAATCCGTTGCCGTTGACAGGTCATTTCTGAGAACAGGAGAACGCCACACTCCCGTGCACCTGACACCAGCGAAGGCGCACACATATTTGTTTCATAACACACACACACACACACACACACACACACACACACACACACACACACTCACTCACACAAACGCTCACGCACAAATCAATAACCCCCTCGGTAATGGATGGGAGAGGTCACGAAGATCACCGACCATATCTGACCCCGGTTGACACCAATAAGACGGATGGGCCGGATCGTGTCACGGAGGTGGAATAGAATTATTGCTAGAGCGGTCGCCATCTTGGGAAAATGGTATAATTTGCGCTGAAGACTGTAATGGGAGAAGTAGTGTGATTTCTTAGTAAAACCACAGCTTTAGAAGGAGCACATTTACTGAAAGCATCTCTACCGATTTTCTTTTGTTTTAGTAGTGAAATTAAATCCGTTTTACCATCCTTTAGTAGAATGAATATGCAGTCTTTTATGAAAAAAAAAAAGACAACGCATTTTTTATCGGTTTGCGTGCTCACTGGCTAGTTTTTGTTAGCATTACGACGACAGTGACTCTGAAAAGTGACCCCAAAAGCGGTGAAACGTATAACCTCATCCCTGTGAAGAAGTGGGACGTTAGAAAGGCGTTAGGAACGTTGGGAACGAGTTTGAGCTTTTTTTGCAATTTAACTATATGTCATAACGTTGTTCCCTCGTCAAGGACATACCTGGAGCGGTGTTCACCTCACTTAATCCTCGAGTAATCTGGTGTCATCTGACGGTTTCTTCGTCGACAGTTGCAGGGCTTTGATCTGTACTTCCTCAGTGCTATTGTGTCCTTGTGAAAACACCAAACAGTTCTCCATAGGGTGACCAGATGAGTTGACCTGAAATTCGGGACGGGGTCCACGAGGGGGGGACAACAACATAGTAATATATACTGTAACGCTGGACAGTAGGGTATCATTTATATCCTTCAGATCTGCTCAAATAAACAACTCATGATGACAGTCCAATACAAAGATAAACTTTTTGAACGTCCATCTTCAATATGGGGGTGGGCGCTTATAAGCCTTTTGCTTCGGCCCGCCCCTTTTGAGCAGAGTAACTGCTCAAATAAACAAATAAACTAAACTAAACTAATATAGTGAAAGGCCAGTCTTACCTTTAGAGGACAGGCTGTTTTAGCTGAACTCTTACAGATGGATGTCTCTGAAGCTCTGTTACAGAGGTGATTCTTACAGGCTTGTCTGTGCTTTGCTTTCCAGAGTGTCTAGAAAACACTTCCATGTTCTGGAGCTTGTGCTGTCTTTGCAGCTTGTCAGGCTCCATTCTGTCTGCAGTCCGCCTCATCTCAGGGCTCAGAAGTTTGTTTCAATCCATATTTACCCCTTTGTTTTTAGCGCATCTACAAGGCCAAATGGGGTACAAGCCTAAGCTGAATTACTGAATTACGCAAAAAATAACCAATGGCCGTGCGAGTAAACAGCAACTGAAGAGTGTGACGCTGACAGGCAGGAAGAGCAGCCAATCAGTGTTTACGCAAATACAGCGTGGTGTGTTTACAGCGGACAGAGAGAGGAGAGAGCGACACAGATGAGCGCCGGTCGAGAGCCTGGACATATGTCCCGAATTTTTCGGAACGTATGGTCACCCTAGTTTACATTTTGAAGCTTTTCATTCAACATTGTAGTGATGTGACGTTCACGACCGAGCGGCTCTTTTGAACGGCTCCCCCCGAACGAACACAAGAATCAGCCCAACAATGGACCAAGCCACACAAGTGAAAGCTTAATCCAATAATAACTGGACTTTAGCATTAGCATTAACGTTAGCATTAGTTTGCTCCCACTAGCTTTAGCATACTGTTATGCGACATTTAGCGCAGCGATCAAAAACACATTTCCAAAGCTTAAAATCAACTCAGTGGTTGAATTCTCCTGGTTCTAAGCTTCAAAATTACATACAGTATGCCTGTATTTGCTTAGATTTAGTTGGTGAAAGTTGTGTTTTTAAAGCTGTGAGAGCCAAAACGGTATTGGTTCAATATTGGATATTTGTAGCCGATAACCAATAATGGTGCATCCCTACTTTGATTTTTAATCCAGTTCTTAAATGTTATCTAGTGGAATGTACAGAAGGCTCTGAATACAGTTAAGTAAAACGTTCTCTCCAAAAACGTATTTATGAAAAAGTACCTCAAATGTGTCATTTTGTACTTGTACTTTTAATAACATTACGTAGGGTCTCATGGCAAACACGTTTTCGACAAAGCAAAGGGCTGTTCAGAAGCTCCTTCAGATGAAAGACCACGCGGGGGGGAGCAACTTAAACCAGAGCCCCCAACAGCCCGGCGATGGAAAGAGCGGATTGATGGATATAACATGACATTTGAATGACAGACTCCATAAAAGTGCTCGTGGCTGGTCGGTGCGTGAGCGATGATTCACTGTGAGGAAGGCAAAAGAGACCTGTTTTAGAAAAAAAGATAGAAAGGGGTCGTCTCGCCCGGCTAGTCGGTAGTGCGGCAAGTATGACACAAAAAAACTGTGATGTGATAAAGATATGACTGTGATATTTGACCTAAAACATGTCTATGTTCCGGTACAATGCACAACAATATAAACACATATGTAAAAAAATACCTGAAAATGTAACTTAAGACGATTTTTCACGCAGTGGTCAAAGTGGAGATGTTTTGCTAGTCTGCCTTAACCTCTTAACCCCCACCTGAACCGAGGACATTTTCTCCAGTTCGGCATTACGGAAATCTAAAAGCGTCTGGGAAAAAAAACATAAAAATAACCAAGATGAAAACTCAAGAAAAAATTTGACCAAAAAAAAGCAAACATGAAGCAATGAAAGAGCGACAAAAATGTGCCGGAAAAAATTAATAAACAACAAAAAACTACCAAAAAAAAATGATGAAAAAGCCACACAGAAAAAAGCCACATCAAAGAAAGTGACAAAAGAGTGACCAAAGTGTGCCAGAAAATGGTAAATGGTCTCAACTGCGACAGCACTGCAACAATAACACAATAAAAAAGTGACAAAAGCAACAAAAACATGACGACAAAGCGACAAAAAGGTTAGGATCAGTTTTGTAGGTCTTAGCTTTCAAATGAGACATTGCACTGTTGCTCTCCAGTCGAGAAGCTTTCAGATTTGGGTAAAGCCGAACTGGAGAAAATGTGCTTGGTTAAGAGGTTAACATCTTCTTTTTTTTTGTTCTTTTTTCGTTTTCATGTCAATGTACCCGCCCGGTACAGAAGAGCGGGGAAATGTGCTCAGTAAAACACTTTGGGGCTGGTTTTCTCCAAATGAGGTTTTTGCTCCACTCATGCCACGAAACAGCCGCTGTAGTCGCTCCTACGGACTCCAAACCTTCCGGTCTTGTGCTTAACAAGAATTTCATTTCAGTTCAATTCAGATTTTTTAATTGTCTAATTCCCAGCCGGAATTATTCAGCTTCAAACTCCAAAAAGTTTCCAAAAGATCCAAAAACCCCTCAGAAATGTTTTTTATGCACAAAAATAAGGCATTATTTTATATGAAAACATAAAATGACAGAAAACATTTAATAATTGTTTCCCCTCATATTTATATCAGTAATGTTCAGCAAAAGTTTCAAATTTATATCTCTAAACTTATTTATTTTCCCTATTCACTTGCAGCGTCTCGCCTTAAGGAAAAAGGAAATCATGAGTAAAACTAAAATTGACGTTTAGGTTAACTTTTTTTTTGCGATATACAGGTGCTTGTCATATAATTGGAATATCATGCAAAAGTTCATTTATTTCTGTAATTCAACTTAAACTGTGCCACTAATATATGATATAGACTCATTACATGCAAAGATTATGGTCTTACAGTCTATTTTCAAAATATTCAAATTTTATGAGGTTTTTAATTTGGGGTTTTTACAAGCTGAGCCATAATAATCCAAATTATAACAAATAAAGGCTATATATGTATCTCACTTTGCATGTAATGAGTCTATCATATTAGTTTCACAGTTTAAGTTGAATAACGGAAGTGAATGCACTTTTTCATGATATTCTAATTACATGACGAGCACCTGTATTGCGAAGTGGTTATTGCGTCCCCTAACATTGCGATCACTCGATGGGATATTGCGCAGCCCGGTCCTCTCTCCAATCCTCTCCCGTCTCCCTCTGAGCCGGGCTAAAGTCTCACAGAGCAGCCGAGTTCGGATCGTGAGTGGAGGAGGAGATTGAACGCTCGGGTCAAACGCTTTGCACCCGACAGAACACAGGTGACATAGCTCCATTAGCGCGGGGTTAACCGGAGGGGCAGGACACGGGGGCGGGTCGCAGTGTGACCCCCGCCAAACACCAGGGCAATGGGGCTGTGTCACCTCGCGTCAGAGCGGGGGCGACAGTGGAGATGAGCGCGGTGTGGCTCGCTAGGCAGCATGATGGGCTAAAAGCATGGAAAAAGGGTATTGTAAGAAGATTAATTGTGTGACATTTGGATGCTAAGATCTTAATTTTTTTGTTCAACTTGCCCGCATTTGGTCACAACCACAAAAAAAACAAACTCTGTGACAGGATTATGAAATTTAGCACAACTTTAGAATGTCTAAACACTCCCGTTGGAGGAATTTATTAGACGAAGAGAGAGTAGTCTTAGAACCAGATCAGCCACAAGGGGGGGACTGTGAGGCACCGTTCAGATGTACCACTGCTGGACAAATGAGCGTTGTGGTCAAAATGTACACAAGCTGGAATCAATCAATAGTTTATAGTTCATAGTTTATTTCTATAGCACTTTACAACAACACATGGCAGAACAAAGTGCTTTACATAAAAACACACAGAGAAAAATAGTCTTTCAACCAGCGCCGTGGAAAGATATTTTGGTTAGGGGGTGCTGAGGAACAAGATTGCCCCCAAAAATGCCTTTTCTGTGCTTAGCTCCTATTTATTACTATGACATGCAATGCGGAAACCATCCATCAGGGGGTGCTGCAGCACCTTCAGCACCCTGGGTTCCCACGGCCTTGCTTTCAACTACTGTTTAAGAGTGTCACAGTATTTAAGGCAAGACACTGCAGGTGAATGGGGGGTAATAGAGATATCAATTTGAAACATTACTGACATGAATATGAGGGGGAAAAAAGGTTTGTAAGTTTTCTGTCATTTTATGATTTCATATAAAAATAAGGCATTTTGAGTGTAATAATTGCCAAAATGTCAGATATTTTCAGCAACTGAATCTAAATAACGGACAGTATAGATTTTGGAGGGATAGTTTTTGAATCATCAAGTGAAAAAAATACTAAAATTATTCGTCGGTCAATCACGACAAAAACGTCATCAAATAAGCATCGCACGGGGAAAGTTTTGTCACGTTTGTACTCTGACATGAAAACTAAGACGTTCAGGGAGGAAACCAGCTCAAAATCTCCACTTCGACCTCGGCCAGCCGTTCATCGAGGAGTAAAAGCACTCGCCAAAGCTTCACGACAGCAACACGAGTCTGTCGGCCTGTTCTTTTTTTTTTTTGTCTTTCTCTTTATTGAAACAGCCGCGCAACAAAGGGAGCAAGATGGTGGGAGGTTGAAACGACAGGTTGCACTTTAAAGTTTTATTTATTTTTTTTACATGTGAGACTTAACTTAACGACAGATCTTTTTTTTATTTATTTTTTACTGCTTTTTGAAGAGCGGCCCCGTGTCGTCGGATTCCCGCTGCTATATGTCCTCATTGAAATTCTTCCCCCTTTATCCTCCGCCGCCGCGGGCTTAACACGCGTGCGTTAACATGGTAGCTCGCTGAGGTTTTATGTTGCTTCACATGCGCGCCATTATGCTTGCATATCATTATACACGCCTTATTTATATTATGGTCTTTTGTTGTGCCGTGCGCCGTGTGTTGTGTGATCATAAAAAAAAATGTTCTTGCCCATAGGCGCGTGGCCCGAGTGGGAAATCTCCGCCTTCAGTTGAGTCATTAAGAGATGAGATGTGGAAACGGAGATTGGCGTGACATATCGAATCAAATAAGGATTACTACCGCCCGCGCACCGTCGGAACTAGCCAGACAAGGCCATAGTGAGGCGTTCATTCTTTTTGAATAGCTTGTATTATGTAAATTCATAAAACGCCGTTGTCTTTCAAAATAAAACATGCCGGGAGGTAGGGTTGCACCAAATCAGTGGAGGTATAACGGAATACCACAGTAAACCATGTACATGTAATAGAAACAAAAATCAGTTACGCCATTTTCCATTCTTTCCTAATTGTGGAACAACATTTGTCTTGCCCTTCAAGTATTTGTATCAGCTTCATGAACCTGCGGGCTGGTTTTTTCTAGCATCTCTGTGAGAGTGACACTGAAAAGTGGCCCTGCCTATATCCCTGTTAGGAATCGGGATGTCGGAAAATTGTGAATGAGTTTAGACCACAACTGACCATTCCGGACGCGTTTCTCTACACACAGAACATAATTGTCGCAAGCTTCAGAAATATTTGCGCTAAACACGGGCTAAATGACGGATGGTAACTTAAAAATGTGCAAAAGTTTAGTTTTAGTCCATTTTGTTTGAGTGCCGGGATACAAATTCGCATCTATGATTGGAGCTATACAAACCGCATCGAACACACGGCGTATTGTTCACACTTTTTCGCCGCATTTCCTGTCGCCTGTTTTTTGGCAACTTTTTTATGCTGCTTTTCCTTAGCTTTTTTTTGTTCTGTTTTCTTCCTCGTTCATGTCTTGTTTTTGTCGTTATTTTGGCGTTTTTTTTCAAGAGGCTTTTAGATTTGGGCAAAGCCAAACTGGAGAAAATGTGCTCCGTTCAGGTGGGGGTTAAGAGGTTAAGTTACTTTGTGCGCCATATTTCTTGTTAAATCGTATGTGTTCGCACATCGTAACCCACCACGTTGGACGGGCCGTGCCCTTTTCTGATTGGCTCACCCCTTGTCAGTCACGCCCCTCGGAACTCATGGAGATAAGGATCGCCAAGGATTGGAATAGCGTGTAGCCCGGCCGGCTCGCTTCATTCACGCTGTTGGGAGTAATCGCTGAAGTGTATACTGAATTATGTCGCGCCACGGGCCCGTTCTGTGCTCAAAGTGCGTTCATCACGGCGACGTTGATTTGTTAGCATGCCATTTGCCGAAAATGAAAGCTTGTACACAATGTCGTTCCCAAAATCCGGATCCAGCCTCTCGCTCCTCGCTTTCTTTCCTCACGCGCTCATTATTTCGATATTCAAAAAACTCCCTTCCTTGCGTCGCGCTTAAGTGATACTTTTTTTGTTTCGGTTTAACCAAAAGCGCAGCACTCACCCGACCCTTTTATTAAAAGAAAAACACACAAAAAAACACTATCTGAGCTCGGCAGGCCTCGCTCAGGACTGCTCAGTGTGTCTGAGCGCGAATGAATGGCCGCGGCTTTCAGCATCCATCTCACACTGCAGACGCTTTGTCTTCATGCAGATGAGAGCTCTCGCTTCAGTCAGCTCACCTCATCAAACACGGCGCCGTCAACATTTAAGACCCGATCTTACCGAGAGCGGTCTGGACGTAAGCGGCGTCCGAACGGTGGGAATAAACGGGGGTAGTCCAGAAGATGGTCTTGTGTGATTTACGAGCGGTATTCTTCGGGGCTCTTTATCAACTCTGCATGATCCCTAATGTGCAGCTACAGCAAGCCCCCCACTGCTATTACACGTCTGCTCATGACGGACTTACGAAGCGTGGAAAACCGCTGCTGTTTAATCCCTTAACCCCCACCTGAACCGAGCGCCTTTCTTTTTTTCTTTTTTTTTTACAGTCAACGAGGATGAAAACGCAACAAAAATGTAACAAAAAAGCCACAGAAGAGCGACGAAAACGTGCCGGAAAAGCAACAATCGTACAACAAAAACTCTACTATTGAGCACAGCCCTAATTCAAAGATTACTCAAAGATGCACGAGTGGGTCGAAACACAGCGCCCTGGTATGATTTTGATGATGGAACACGACATGCAAGTACTAAAAAGCCCATTTTTCCTTTAAAAACTGAGGGAAGGAGGCTCTACAGCTACAAAATTGCAAAGAAAAAGTGCTTTGTAATCTTTGCGGCGCTTTAATTGAGCCTTTAGAGTGGAGACGGGACTCCGGCGCAATCGAATCCAACAGCTGTGATCGAGAGCGCTCACTTACTTACGCCTGAGCGCGATAATTAGCCATGTGGTGTTTTTCGTCTTTTACCGTCACTAAAAATAATAAGAACTGGGAAGGCTATTATAGAGCATGAAAACACATGCCTTTGTCGCGGGGAGAGTAATAAACATGTTTAATGTAAAATATCGGATCGGGAAATGGCTTCTTCCGTTCCCAGTTTGCGGTCGGCCTTCCCCCGAGCGTGTGATGAAGTGTTCGCCGCAGTAGATCGCTTACCATAAGGAGTCGGCGTACCGGCGCTGGCGAGGGACATTCCAGGCTCCGGGGTGACACATCCGCCATGACATGCCGACAGCAGGACAGTCAAGGAGACATAAATCCCGCGGTTTCTTCAGACTCCGCACTCCCGTTGTCAGGGGCGATCAGAGCGCTCGTCCGCAGACAGGCAGTGACAGATGTCTGCGGGAGAGAGGGCCACACATGCCCCCTGTCAACTCCTTTTTTCCCTTACAGAGAACGTGCCAGAGGGAAGGACTGCGGCGGAGTTCAGTCGCGCGCTAACGCGGATACCCTGGTATAGATATTGATACTCACTTGTTACTGGGATAAACGACAGCAAATTATCAATACGTGTAACATAAAGGGTATGATGCAGAGGTATTCTTTACAGCAGGACATGGTGCGTTGTCATGCATGGAGAGGGTCTTCTTTTTGTACTATGGCAGTCCACTCCGCACCTGCGCGTGATTGACGGTTTGCCTCCAGTCAATCACGCGCAGGTGCAGCCTCCGCCAACACTCCCCCTCCTATCGTTTCCACGCCCCCCTCACAAACCATCCCTGTCATCACTAGCAGAGAGCGGACACAACACAACCCTCCATGCAATTATCCCGTTAATATGGACAGGAATTATCCTGTCCATATTAACGTTTTAAAACCCCTCCCCAAAGCCCCCCCACAGTCCACAGCTAATCCATCTCAAACCACAATAAACATGGCTCTTTTAAATGTCCGCTCTCTGCAGAAGAAGTCTTTTATTGTGAATGACCTGATTTTAGATAATAATCTTGATTGTTTGTTTTTAACTGAAACCTGGCTGGGTACAGATGCGACCGCGGTTCTTGCTGAGGCCTCCCCACCTAATTTTAGCAGCACCTTTTCAATAAGGAATGGGAAAAGGGGAGGTGGCACTGCTTCCATATGTACAAACACTATTGCCACCAAACCTATTTTATTTGATCCATTCCCCACTTTTGAGCACCATGCAGTTGTTTTTAGCAATCCCCCCATTTTATGTGTCACTATTTACAGACCCCCCAAAAAATGCCCTCTTTTTGTTAAGGAATTTTCTGAGTTTTTATCACTTTTACATAGCTCTTTTAATATGATTCTTTTAACTGGTGATTTTAATCTACACATAGATAATCTTTTAGACCCTGTTGCTAGGGATTTTTTAAATGTTCTTAATTATATGGATTTTACCCAACACGTCACACAGCCAACTCACGACAGAGGACACAGTCTGGACCTGGTCATCACGTATGGCCTGTCCACAGCTGTGTCTTCTGTCATTGACTTGGCTGTTTCTGACCATTACTGTGTGTTTTTTAATATCACCAGTTTTACCCAGCGGGAGACCTCGGTAAGAGCTGTGAGGAAACGTCATCTCACCCCTGAAGTGGCTGCAAATTTTATTGATGTTTTAGAGAAATATTCTCCTATTGTTCTACCTGCCCCCTGTGATTTTATTTTTGAAAATTTTAATAGCAAACTCAAGTCAGCGCTTGATTCTATCGCTCCTTTAAAATCCAAGAAACTCCCTACAAAACCAATTACTCCATGGAGGAATGAGGAAATTAAACAACTCAAAAGACAATGCAGGGTGGCAGAGAGAAAATGGAGAAAAAACAAAATTACCATAAACTACCAAATCTTCCGTGAACAACAATCAACCTACAATAACACAGTAAGAAACACAAGAAACAACTACTTCTCAAAAATTATCAACAATAATAAAAACAATCCCAAGGTACTCTTCTCTACAATAGAACATCTAATCAATCCTGATTTTAACAAGACCAATTTTACTCCAAGTGACTCCCTTTGCGAGGCGTTTGCAGACCACTTCAGGGGAAAGATAGACACTATCAGATGTAATATTTTATCTACTCAAAGTAACACGGTTTTAAATACATCTGGTTGTCTACTTGTTCCAGAGGAAACACTGCACAGTTTTGTCCAGGTTAATGCTGAGATGCTTGATAAAGTTTTCTCCTCAGTGAGGCCCACCACATGTCCTTTAGACCCGGTCCCAACCCCGTTTTTTAAAACTTTCTATGGATCTCTTAGAGACGAGCTTTTACACATGATGAATTGCTCCCTTCAGACGGGGGTCTTCCCTGCTGCCTTTAAGGGGGCGGTGGTGAGGCCTCTGCTGAAGAAGAGCAATTTGGACCGTAATGATTTTAACAACTTTAGACCGGTATCCAACTTACCATTTTTAAGCAAAATCTTAGAAAAACTTGTTTTTACCCAACTTAGCGACTTTATAAATGCACATGACGTCCTTGAGAAATTTCAGTCTGGCTTTAGGGTAAACCACAGCACCGAGACAGCCCTTTTAAAGATTTTAAACGATTTTAGATTAAATTATGATTCCAAAAGGTTGACAGTGTTGGTTCTACTGGATCTGAGCGCTGCCTTTGATACAGTCGACCATACTATTCTTTTAACTCGTTTAAAACACATCGGCCTCTCTGGTGCTGTCCACAAATGGTTTACATCCTACCTCACAGACAGGACATTCATGGTGAGTGTGGATACCTGCTCCTCCAAGGTCCATAATATTACATGTGGTGTGCCTCAAGGTTCGATTTTAGGCCCAGTGCTTTTTAACCTGTATATGCTCCCTCTTGGTGATGTCATCAGGAGACATGGAGTCAACTTTCATAGTTACGCTGACGATACACAGTTGTACATCTCCATGTCTCCTGAGGACACCAGGCCAATGGATGCACTTTTTAACTGCATTTTAGATATCAAATCCTGGATGGCAGAAAACTTTCTCCAGCTTAACCAGGACAAAACTGAAGTTTTAGTCATCGGTCCTCAGGCCCAGAGAGAGAAACTTTTACCCAAACTACAGTCATTGTCTTTTAATCCTTCCTCACAGGTGAAGAACCTGGGTGTGATTTTTGACTCTGAGCTGACTTTAATTCCACACATTAAGAATATCACAAAGATAGGTTTTTACCATCTAAAGAACATAGCCAGAGTCCGCCCCATTCTCTCTCGGGCCAACACGGAGACGCTAATGCATGCTTTTATCACCAGTCGTATCGACTACTGTAATGCCCTGCTTTCTGGTCTTCCCAAAAAGAGTATCTCAGGTTTACAACTTTTACAAAATTCAGCAGCTCGTGTCCTGACGAAGACCAGGAGGCGGGACCACATTACACCGGTTTTAGAGTCACTGCATTGGCTCCCCGTGTGTTTCAGGATCCATTTTAAAGTTCTTTTAATGGTTTTTAAATGTCTTAATGGTCTTGGTCCTTCTTATCTTTCAGAATTGATTTTACCATATGAGCCTTCGCGGTCCCTTCGCTCCTCTGGCAGGGGTCTCCTAGTTATTCCTAAAGTCAACAGAAAGACTCACGGCGAGGCGTCTTTCCAATACTATGGCCCTCGCCTCTGGAACGACCTGCCAGAGGAGCTCAGGACCGCAGAGAACGTTCATGTTTTTAAGAGCAGGCTCAAGACCCACCTTTTTAGTTTAGCTTTTAATTAATATTTACTTATATTAACCTTATTTACCGGTTTTAGTTCTATTATTTCTTTATTTTCCCTCTTTTATCCTGTGCTATTTCACGCACAGTTTTAGCTGTTTTTAATGTATCTCTTATTAAATATTTATTTATTTATTTTTTATTTATTTTATTCATTTATTTTTTATGTTCTCCTAGTGGTTCCTCTGAGGGAGCCCTCTGCCCCGGGAGTGCTGGTTGGCTGTGGCCGTGCGGGCGCTCTCCTGGGGGTGCCTGGATGGAGGTAGGACGTCTCTCCTACACCTACTCCGGGCCCCCTGGGTTGGCGCTCTGTGGCTGTGGGCGATGGGCTGCTCCTGGTGCAGACGGCTCCTTGGATGATGTTTCCTCTTTCGGTCCATCTGTACCCAGCCTTATACTCAACTCTATGTCCATTTTTATTTAAGACTTTTAACTGCTGGGCTGTCTGTACGTCTGTGTGTCTGTGTGTGCGGGTGGTGGGTGGTGGGGTTGTAGTTATTTATGTATATTTACTGGTGGGGACGATTTTTATTATTTTTAATGATTTTTAAGCACTGTAAAGCACTTTGTGTTACATTTTGTATGAAAAGCGCTCTATAAATAAAGTTTGATTTGATTTGATTTGATGGAAGAAAGTGGTCAGTCAGAAACCACACATTTTTCAGAGGTCACTTTCACATTTTCAGGGAGCCTAAAGGGGCCGACCAGCTCTCTCCCCATGATTCCATGACTTCGCCCCCTCCTTGCTGACGTCCTTGTTGGGACATGGTGGCCATTTACCAAATATCCACTACTCCATCCACGGCACTCCTCAGTGAACAAGACTGTTTGAAGATGAGTCTTCATGTACAGTATTTCCGAGCCACTGCAGCCGTTTCTGCTCGGGAAAATTCAATGAACAGTTTAGGGGAGGCCAGAGAGACGGTTTTTGCAACTGCAAGCCTCTGGAGGGTCCTACACCTTGATGTTCGGGAGACTCCAGAGGCACCAGCAGCTTCAAATACCTGCTTGTTTGCTTTGTAGCAGCTGTTCTATTAATCTGATGTATTTGTCTGGCAGAAACCGTCCTCATTGTGCCTTTATCTGCACAAACCCGTGTATGCTCTGAATAAGCCACAAATCTCTTAACAGTACGATGATTACGCTTCATCTTTCGTGGAATATAGAAGGTTTTCATACCTAGTCCAAGGCATTCAACTATTTCACGCTTTTCATCAGCAGAGAGATCTTTTTTCTTCCTCATATTGCTTAAGAATGGTGGTCTGCTTAATGATGTGGAACGTCTTTTTCAGTAGTTTTTCCCTTAATTGGGCTTACCTGACTAATTATCACAGGCGTCTGAGATTGATGTGAATCAAAGAGCCCTGAGACACAATAACATTCATGAGTTTAATTGAAAAACATATATTATTTTTTTGGACTTTTTGACACTGAAATAGAATTTGCATAATAATTTGGAACACAGTTTTACGGTGCATTTGGGACTCCTGTCTATACAGTTGCCAAAAAAATTAAAATAATGTGCTGTGTAGAAACTTGAGAAATTTGAACAATTAATGTGCTTGACAATGCATATATGTGGTTAGGTGTGGACGGCGTATTTTTTTAAATCCAGGCTGTGTGAACTCAAGTTTTTTTTCTAGAGGGAGGGCGGATTTGTAAATGCCCTGCTATGTGTGGACAAGGCCCGAGTCGACTAGTTCATTTTTCACCAAGTTATTTCTACAGCACATCCCAAAGATTCTCAGTGGGGTTAAGATCTGGACTCTGGTCATTCAGGAGGGTCCGGTCGGTCATAGCGTTGCTGAACCGAGACCTGACCAAAGTGCTGCTACCCAAGATCATAACAGTATGTTAATCAAAGTGGTCAGGAAGTATATTTATAGTACAGTAAAGCCTAGTTTGATCCAATGTTCTGATCCATTTCTTTCACCAACCCTTTCCCATTTCCCCCTCTTCATTTTTTCTACCCGATCATTTTTCTCCTCCTCACAGCACCCCGAGCTCAACCCGACACCCTCCACTGTCTTCCACTCTGGAGCACTTTTAATACTCCTCCGCCCAGGTATAGTGGGAGCCGAGAGCGGCGTGATAGATAGTCCTTTAGCGCGCGGTAATAGCTCCCCACGGGTTTGAATGTGTTTAAGTTGTTAAATAGCCGGAGTCAGCAGAATCCTCCCCCGTCCGCACTGCATTACAGCCCGTGGCGAGCTTGTCAGGCAGCGGGCCGCTCTAACCGGCGTTTGCTCTGTTGGAAAATATTAGGATTGGTGTCACAGAATTCACCTGCGCGTCATCGGCCCGTAAACAGAAACACTTAGTCAGCCGCTTTGCCGTATCGTATCCAGTGGGGCGGAGGACGTTTGAAAAAGGTTTGAATTAACATGGCAATATGTTCCTGCTCTATCAGTCATATTGAGTATAACACCTGCTAACCCTGTAGTTTAGACTTCTACAAACACATAGGCTTCTTTGCATTGGTTTAAGCAGTTCATATTTCAGTGTCCTTTCAAACTTTATGCTCCTGGATGTGTTTTTAAAAAGCACCGCAGATCTTCATAACAAGAAATATATCTAAAGTCTATGGCTGCAGTTATTGATTAATCTAGTAATTGATGCAGCTCCTTCCGCTCCACAACAGTCTATCTTCTGTGAAGAGCGTAGCAACGAATATAATGCATCTTATTCTCCAGTGAACGTAGATTAGTCAGAACAATAGTCGGGATAGAAGGCTTGTGTGGCTTGGCTGTGAATCTTGCCCGGATACCTCCTTTTTTTGTTTCCCGTAGCGCCTCTTGTGAAGGGGGGCTCTTGGTGCCTCTTTAGTGTTTCAGAAAAAGTAATGTGTAGGTCTCAAATGTCTTTAGCTCTTCAGCTAACGTTAGCTGTTTGTTTACTTTTAGAAAAGCTGGGTCCTTCATGGCTAGTATGGACTCTCTGCAGTAAAAAAAAATCCTCCGAACCTCACAAAGTCACAGCAAAGATGTAATAAAGTATCCAGTGAAACAATGTGGAACACTGAAACTACAAATGCAGTTCGCAGGAAAAGGAAAACAAAACGCCGCTGCAGAGAGAGGGAGGACGCCGCTTGCTTACGCGTGTCTTTCTTTTGATACTTTTTCCTGTGTTTCAGTAAAGTATACTTAAGGTCCGGACTGCAGACAGAATGTTGAAATATTCTTCTGGATCCTAAGGGATTGCATATCTTTCCAAGAAGCTTGCTGAAAGAAGAAAGGACATATGGTTGTTGTATTAATCACATGATTGAGAGCAAAGAAATGGATTTAAATTTAAATGGATACCTGTACATGGATACATGGGATTCTCGGTTTGTCCTGGAACCCTTAAGTCGTTAATTTTTAGTACCCCCTACCTCGAGAATTCTCCCAAATGTTCACAACGTGGTCAACAAAACTCAAATTTAAAGATTTCCCTGAAAAACAATATTAAAATTAACTTTCTCTTTAACTAAATTTTGAAATGTCCTTCTGGCCATTCAAATCGATGGAAGTTCCGCCAGATCAGTCTCTTTCAGTGCCGCGCCGTTGCAGAGAAAGTCAACCTTGAATATTTTTGGTTGGAAGATCTCATTATATCTCATGAAAGACTCGTATGGGGCGCAGCTGTCCGCGAGCACAATGGCGGCTCTATAGGGAACCATGGTCATTCCAGGAGGCAGGTCGGCGGGCAGATGGAGAGGGAGAGCAGGGAGGATGATGTGAGCGAGAGAGGGCAGGGGGCAGGTGAGGTGGAACTTGGGGAGTAGTGAAGTGGTTGGATGGAGTGAGCGAACGAACCGAGTGGAAAGGGGCTGCTCATGAAGATTGAAAAGGGAGCACAGGGCAGTGGGGGCACAGGGCATGGGACAGGCATTCTCACTCAGGACATGGTGAACAAGACTGTATAACTAGAGCTGGGAAATATATTGTCAACAACATAATATCTTCAGTGCTGTTTGGAAGATATGCAAATGTACAATATCGAGTTTATCTCCAATGTTAAGAAATATGGGGGAAAATGTGGCGAGTATGAGTCAAAATGGGGGGGGGGGGGGGGAAATTGGGAGAAAATGAACAATCATCTTTTTGAGCGACAAAGCAATGCAAATGTAGATGGTTTGCAACAATATCAGATCTTGTGGCCCCAACACAGGCCCCAACCATAACTGTTGAAGGGAGGACATTGGCAAACTAAAGTCGGCGGTCGTCATATTCCAACATGTTGAAATTCAGTTGTTGTACAGAACTAGGGCTGCGCCACAGGAGAACAAATAAACTGCAACTCTTAAATGTCTTCAATTTTGCACATCACTTGTCTTTTCTCCGTTGTCTGTCTACGCCGACGTTTGAATGAGGATGTCTGTTAGTGCGAGTGTGGGGTCAAATATGCAGATTGCTGATACCCTTTGTGGCGTGTCTGCATGCATGTGTCTCATGAGTTCATCAACATGCGCTGCCACAGAGAAATGTACAACATGTACAAGTTCAGGTTAAATCAGCAAAGTTGAAACGCCACCAATACAACGAATCTCTGTATCGCCTGTCAATTCACCTTATGCAGGAACTGGCAGAGGACAGCGCCATCTTGTGTTCATGGCCAGACTGCAAGTCTAACTTAGAATATTATAGGATTGAATGCCTCATTTGTCGTTACGCACAAGCATAATGAAACTTGTTTGGCTCTCGAAGTCTCAATAATAAAAAATTGTAATACCTTAAGCTGACATTGCCTTTAATTTATGATATTGATTTAGCATTTGACATCTCTGACAAACCACTGTGCAAATATATTGTTCGGCTTGGGTTCTTTACAGACCCTCACAGCCAAACCATTAACGCAGAGTCACAACACAGAACACGCAAAAGATATTGCTACAAATAATCTGAGGATTAGAGACTCTGCACCGCTGCTGAGCTCGCTCCCCAAAAATGTATCTAGCACAAAGTCTGACAAAGGGCGAGTGACACCCGAAACGGTACCGTGTGGTGCTAAATAAATTCCTTGGACGCTCAACAGCGGTGCAGAGTCTCAGAAATGTATTTGGAACGTGCGTGTCTGTCCAGCCCTGTAGCTATTTGTAGCTACAGAAAAAGGTCACTTTTGCAATGCAAACGTAAGTCCTTGTTTGCAGGTTTTACGTTTAGTCCCATTTAACCCTTATTGTTTTATTAAACACTGATATACTGCCACCTGCTGGCTCATTCTGCACCCCGTGTCATCATAACATTGCTCGTCCTTTGACTTTGATACTTAATGCCTGGCTGCGTGCCACTTTTCTTGGAAACTCATTGTTGAAGAGCTCCTGATGCACAATGCCAATATCCATGATTTTTATATGTGTACAAAATCACATCCGCACATAAGCCACAAGCGCCGTGTCTAATGACACATTACTGAAATAAAGTTTGCTTTCAAAACTTGGAAAGGAGAGTAATGTGCTGCCGTTCTGCATGAATTGCCGGAGATATTGTAATGCGGAACGAGGAGAGATCCTTCATAAAACTAAATGTATTTTCCACTGCTCGTATGGCTTCTTCCACCGAGGCACAGCTCATGAAAAATCGCGCGGGCCATCAATCACGCAAAACGCCATTCCTGTCCCACCCTCGCACACAAACAGAAGGCATATTACGGAAGCGGGGAGCTGCGAGGACGTTTTGGGTGAAATAATACGGACGCAATTTCACAATCGAATCAAAAAAAACATTCAAAGGGTTGCAATTTGTAATATAATATCTGTCTTATAGTCCAATTGTCTAAATAATCTACCTGCATGTTTTAGAATCCCTGTTTTTTTAATACAAGACTCTTACACATACAGGATGATTTGTTATTTGCAAATTACATGTTGCCGAAATAGCTGCAGACTTTGCACCTTGCTAATTGCGACCGTTTAAATTGGAATATCCCTTCCATTGCCATTCATTTTTCACTCTTTCTCCTCCCGTAAGCTGTTTACCGAGATGACTAGCAGCCACTGGGCTCCAACACGGCTTCCTTCTCTAATGAGGCGGAAAGTAAGAAAACTCCGTGTGTCCCTCTCACGGTAAACACACATTTTAACTTTTGGCTCTCCAAACGAACAGGATAAACAAGTCTCCAGCAGCTAAAGAAATGCGGTGGGTCTATGTTTGCGGCGTGGTGACAGGGGAAGCGTCATTAAGATATGGGCAATGGGGCTTTTACTCGCAAAGTTAACAAGGCATAGCCAACGCAGGCACAAGCCGCTACCTCCCAAAATTACAACGGAGTGATTCCAAAAACCCTTTATCACAGACCTGCCATAATATAGTACCTGACACATAACACTGCACACTATTTTCTGTTTTGAAGGTTTGGACTGTAGACTTGTGGATAAATGTGTTCAAACTTCAATCAGTTGGTCGGCTTGGTGCAGTGAATGAGCTTTTCTTTTTTTTTCTTCTTATTTATTAATTTTTTTCTATGTCTAGGTGTATATAAGATACAGTTGTGCCAATACGTTTACACACCCTGGTGGATTTTTTGGGCCATTTCTCAAAGAATATTAATGAAAACATAAACACTTCACTGTTGTTGTGAAGCCAACGGAGGGTGTATAAAAAGCGTCAGATGCCTCTGGTAGATGAGTAGTGTTATCAGTAGAATTTGCAGTTTCTATTGTGGGCCGGTGTGGCGCAGTACGGGCCTATTCAAAAAGTACGTCGGCCCACCGGGAAAAAACTCCCGGTGCTCCCAATGGCCAGTCCAGCCCTGTTTTATGGTTGTGGCCAAAAACGTACATTTTGGTCTCGTCACTGCAAATGATTTTGTTCCAGAAATGTTGAGGCTTGTCTCTGTGCTGTTCGGCATATTGTAAGCGAGATGCTTTGTGGCAATTGCGTACACTTTCTTCCGGCAACTCGGCCCTGCATCACATTTTTTTGTATCCTAAGTGCATCCTTATTGTGCTTCTGGAAACGGCTTATTAACAGCTTATTGTTTCTTGTGTTCACTGAGAACAATTTTCCTGGCAGTCGTTGCAGAAATGTTTGCTGGTCTACCTGACTGTGGTTTGGTTTCAACAGAACCCCACAATAATCACTGACCATGAGTGAACAAAAAAGTTGTTTGTGTTTTCAGTGATAATTCTTTGAGAAATGGCCAAAAAAAATATCAAGAAATCCACCAGGGTGTGTAAATGTAGGGGCACAACTGTACCTCTACTTACTATTACTTAATTGCACATTTCCTGTCTATTTTGCACCCCCTGAGTGTTTCTGGAGGGAAAGTGAATTTCTCCATTGTGGGATCAATATAGTTCGAACTTATCTTACAGGTATTGGCTCGTCGCATGATGTGGCGAAGCTATTTCTGTTAATTGACTTTGTGAGCGCCAGTACATCCCGTTTTCACACTTCACGGTTTCATGTACAGTTTAATACGGCACACGGAACCATTTCGGAACTGACTTTTAAGTGCTGGGAAACCAAACTGAGACTCCCAGCTTTAATAACGTCGTTGCTTCACAGATGCTGTAAAGAATGGTGGAAGGAAATGGATAGAGAGCTCCGAGCGTGGCGCGCGCGTTTTGGCAGAGCTCCAGGCCGGTGCACAGGTCTCAGATGGCGTGTCCAGATGCCGCGTCCTCGCTGCACTGTTGCACTGTCCGCTGGGAGTCCGGCCGCCGCAAATGGGGCCAAGTCGGAGCAGCTCTTTAGAAGTCTGCACAGCCGGACTCGTTAGATGAAAACCGGAATCGGAAAAAATAAGTCCGTGTTGAGAAGTGTGTATTTCAAGCAGTTAAAGGTCCCGTATTTGTGGTTGTCAAACGCAATCTCACCGTAAGCCCCTCCCATCCCCCCTTCTCTCGCTCCGTTTCAATAGGAGTGGGGTAATATTTCTTTCTATATCACTTGTTATTGTCGACAAAATCACTTCACAGACACACTCTTGGAAGCTTATTTGAGAACTGCTTTCTGTTATCTCCTGACACGCCTGTACCAGTGACTCTCATTTCTCTTATATGTCCTCGTCTTTTTGAACATGGCCTTCCTACATTAATATATGGCTAACATTTCCACAGACCCTCTGGAGTAAAACCGACCGAAATTGCTCCCGAAATATATGGCGGCACCAAGTCTAATTCTGTCTCCTCTCCCTCTCTGTTCCCGTTGCCGCCCCGGTTATTGCTCTGCGACGCTTTTTGGACACATCTGCTTCCCGTAGGTGAGCTGACATTTTTCCCATTACAGCCGAGAGGCCCAGTGCCTATACAGAAGTATATTAAACCTGCGCAAAACAAGACAAAATAGGGTCCTCTCTAACGTTGACACAGCGTTACGGTAGAAAACGAACCGGATTATCCAGTAAAAGTGGAAAAAGTGGCCCAGAGGCGGTATCTGTTCTGTGGGCGATTTAATACTGTCTCCTCGCTGAAGATCACATGACTCTGCGGCTGGAAATTTGAAGTCCATACTCTTTTTCTCTCTGGTCATTCGGGCAACTCTACAAAATGTTCCAACCTCTATTCAATGCACTATAGGGTATAGCGTGGACACTCTGCCTTAGCAAAGTATCGATCAAGCTGCGTTAGCATGTAGCATGAGGCTAACCTTAGCATTCTCTGTGATTTATTTACAATTGACTTCAATAACTTCAAATCCTAACAACGCCGCCCCAGGAGTGACTTCCTGTTTCGATCCAGCACACACAAATAAAAGCACCATCTTATTCATCAGTTCTGTAGTTCATTAGTTCAGCTTTCTTTTTGCCAAACTATTAACAGACAAAACACTTGTGACAAAATGTGTGTATTTAATTACATCCGTGTAATGTTGCAAGTACCTGCTGAACTAATCAATGAGACCAGCTGTGTGCTTTTATTTTGGTGTGCTGGATCGAAACAGGAAGTCGCTTCTTGGGAAGTTATGCACAGAGTCAATTTTGGTCCTTTGGGTCCCTTTAGGCCGTCTCTGTATTTACTCAGTAAGGTTGTGACAATATATACATTTTGTGATATATCGAGATGTTTGGCAGTACGATACAATACCTTTTTGCTGATATCGATACTTTTGATGATGTCGTGCATATCTAATCAGGACAGTCACAGGGTAGCACTAGGACGTAGGATGTATTACTTTTGATAAAGTGTTTATATTTATAAATAAGATTCACTTATTGGTTAATTAAAAGGTCTTTGGTTTCTTGTTTATTATGTAAATGAAGTGATGCCACAGACTCAAGGCGATCAAACAGCCCATTTTTAGTGAGTGGTAAGGGATCGTTTACCTATTTATGCAATGAAATGTAAATAATTCAAAATATGGAGCATGTAGTTGTTTATATCTGTTAACAAAGGTTTCAAATGGCATAAAAAGTGATTGCATATATTATTATCTGCATTACCGTATATCGATTATCGATATATCGTATGGCCATCATTATCGCAAGCCTTGTGTCGCATACCGTCTCGAAACAGGAAGTACCCAGAGGTCCCCACCCCCGCGATTCAATAGAATATATTTGAATGTGGATATGAATGTGACTGTTTGCGGACGTTCCCCCATGTGCCGTCTGTATCTCAGTAGTAAAATGACTGCTCTCGCCTTGAGTTGACCCCGCAGGCGCTGGCTCAGAGGTCTGGTGAGGTGCTGACATTTCGGCGTGGCATATACTCGTCCTGATTTCAGAGACAGTGTGACATGCCCCATTTTACTGTACTGGGACACAGTGACACATGACACGGCTCTTTCTGTGCCTTCCCCCTCTGCGAGAACATGGACGTTTTGACAGCTTTGTTATCACTCGGCCTGCTACAGTAATGACTTATTCAGTAAGCGATGTGGCCAGAGATTTTAGGGACCCCTGGTTAGCCGAATATAGCCGAATATATAAAATGAGTAACAATTGGAAGACAAGAGTTGAACCCACAACCTCTTTGCAGCATAGACACATTGTACAGTTGCTGGTTTCTGATTGGTCGATTAGGGCGGGAGTGGGTGGGGCCGCTCTAACTCTTCCACCAATTACCAATCCCACTGTCACCTCTATCACTATTGTTACCTCTAATTCCTCCCTCCCTCCCTCCGTTTCCGCGGCTACAGAAATTGCTAGTCTCCTCGCAAGGGCGCATCATCAATCCCATGATTCATAGCGCCGCGCCGGCGTCGTGGCAGCGCCTCTGATTGAACACGCTGCCCGGATCTCCGCCCGGTTTGGTGTGCGTGAGGAAATAAGAAGCCATATTGCATTTTGAAAGCAAAAAAAAAAAGAAAAGCAAACCCCGTGTTTGACCCCGGCCTCCGGCGGGCCCTCGTACACCCACGCTCAGAGCTGTTTGTCTGACCTATGCTAGCTTGTTTTTGCAGTTTATTACTCCATTAGCGCTAAATGCCCGGCTAGTCGTTTTGTGCGCTTTTTTTATGGAGGCTGGTAATGGCTTGGACAATCAGCGAGATGGAAATGCCTGGTTTCCCAAATGTAAAATGAACACAAATGTCTATGCTTCTGCTTATTCTGGTGCGTTCTCAACTCATTTTCACATAAACCTAGAATAAAAAAATCTTTAGTTCCTATTATAACTAAGCGTGCCCTCCAGTAACGCTAGTTTCTTTTACAAAATGTCGTCGCTGAGGAGTGAGGCAGCTTGAAGTGGACATATCTTGCATAGTTGTGTGAGCCTTGATTTTCTGACATTATAGTACTTAACGGAATGTGCATGCGTATGCAAAGGTCACTTCGTGAGACAGGACTGCTCTTTTAAAGCGTCTCCGGTGTTGACATCTGGCAGCAGCAGGGGAAATTAACCGTAGTAAACAAGAGCTATCCGGGGTCAATGCCAAAATGAACGCCTCAAGTTTCATTAAAAATCATTACATTGGATTTCAAATGGCGTTGAAATGGCTCAACTGCTTCCACTGCGAAGGTTTGTTGAAAAGACCAAAATCCATCCACGCTTTCGGCTGGAATTGTAAAATTATTGTCCCAAACTGTTGTATGCAATGTGCTTCTGAATATTGGTACGTCCTCCCTATTGTGACGCTTCCCTTATGTTCATAAACAGATCTGTGTTTTTTCCAAGCGTATAGAAACACAGCAGCAGCTTACAGTTTTTCGTTCAGTCATGTTGTGTCTAGTTCAAAGACATGTCACTGTGGGTTGGTCTCTCGCAGTGCATTCATACTGATCTGCCCATTTGGAGTCCACTGCTTTTTATTTTCTCTCTGATCATCCCCGGAAAACAAGATGATGTGACTGTATAAAGCACTATAGGCCCTGGAGAGAATAGTGTGGACATCCAGAAATAGCCAAGTTTTGAGCGAGCATAAAGCGAACTTTATCATTCTCTGTGAGTCCGTTGGGACACTTTCTACCCCTCTCTGGGTCAGGTTGAATGTACTAATGTATAGTCTTTGCCAAACTCTCCCATCATCAATACAATTTCTTGGGTTCACTGCGTCATTTAACCAAAGCTAAAGATGGTCCTATCAAATATTAAAGGGTGTGCCCTTTTTGGGGGGGGCCAGGCAGTGTATTGACATCACAGGGGAACGGTATTGCTCTCTGAAAGTTTTGAAATGTGCTTATGAACCCATCCCTGTGAACAATTTGGATGTTAGAAATGCGCTATAGGAAAGCTAGGAATGAGTTTGGACCACAACTAATGCTTTTTATGTAGGCTGGTAATGGCTTGAACCATCAGTGAGATGGAAATGCCTGGTTTCCCAAACCAAATGAACACGAATGCTGTGCTTCCGCTTATTCTGGTGCGTTCTCAACTCATTTTCGCATAACGTGCCCGAATAATGAAGTCAGCTGACGACCTGAACATCCTGACCAGGTTAATCCATCCATGGATTTCTTCTTCCCTGATGACACAGACATATTCCGCGATGACAATGCCGGGATTCATCGGGCTCACCTCGTCAAAGAGTGGTCGGGGTGGCTCACGAGACATTATTTTCACAAGGATTGGACAGCCCTTTAACCACATTGAGAATCTTTAGGATGTGCTGGAGAAGGCTTTGCGCGGTCGGTGGTCACACTCTCCCATCGTCAATACAAGATCTTGGTGGAAAAATGAATGTAACACTTTTGGCCAGGCAGTGTATTTACATCACGGTGACGGTATTGCCCTCTGAAAATTGCGAAACGTGCTTACGAACCCATCCCCGTGAAGAATTTTGACTTCAGAAAATACGCTATAGGAAAGCTAGGAATGAGTTTGACTTGCCTTCTTTTCTTGGTGGTTGAAAGAAAATCGTCCATCCATCCATCCATTTTCTCCCACTTGTCCGTTGCCGGGTCGTGGGGGCAGCTGTTGGAGCTGCCCAAATCACATAGCACCTGTCCCCTATGGCTCCTCCTGCAAGTGGTGGGTCCACGGAAGGACGGCCTCATAGTTCCAAACGGGCCTGTTGGTCTCTCATAGGGGGCCCAGAAAATCGTAATCCATAAAATGACTGTCCTAACAAACTTTGGTTTTGGAAAATCTACCGAATGTTCATAGCGATATATATCAAAACAAAGTACGAGGCTACGTCAGAATATAGAGCCACCGTGTCATGTTTTGTCCCGCTAAACATGTCCTCGTAGCTGAAGTTAAGACACACGCACAGCGACAGCCCAAGAACGGACACAGATGACATTTATCAAGTATTCACGTGTTGGTTTAGTAATTTAAAGCTGTCCGCCCGACTGCTCGTCCAAACTAAAGCTGGTAGATTTGTCTCGATAAAGCGCTCGGCTGCCGTGACAAGTGCGGCTGATCTACGACTGCGTGGAGGTGTGACGAATGGACTGCAGCAAGGCCACCTTTTATTCCCCGCATAAAAACCCTTTGCTGTCGTCGCTCGCCTTACCACGGCCGTCGCTTTTTGCCAATGTGCTGCTAATCTTCAAACGCAGTTCACTCGTCTTTTAAAAACATGGCAGGCGCGCAGTGGAGCTGTTGTTAAATGGGTCTTCTTCAAGTGCGCTGTTTGTTTATCATACATTTAAAAGAATTTACATTTTACAATGGGTCACTTCTGAAATCGAGTTGTGCACGTGCAAACATGGGAGCGAGACGGGGAGTTTAGACTATAACATCAGTGCCAGAACTGTTGAAATATTTGCAGAACAAGGGAATCACAGTCGAAAAGCATTGTCATGAAGAACTGACAAAACCTAGTCGAAGCAGTGGGAAAGAGAAACCTTGAGCTTAAGGGACACTCCCACAAAGCAGAGACCTGATTTTGTTGCTCAGCAGGTGACTGACTGTCTGACTGTATCGCTCAGTCACCTGGCCACTCATTTAAATCACTATGTATGTATCACATTGGCTAATGCCATCCCATCTCTGTACTACAGTCATAGCCTTGGTTCCACTATAGATGAATAAATAGGCCAACACGGAGACGCTAATGCATGCTTTTATCACCAGTCGTATCGACTACTGTAATGCCCTGATTTCTGGTCTTCCCAAAAAGAGTATCTCAGGTTTACAACTTTTACAAAATTTATCAGCTCGTGTCCTGACGAAGACCAGGAGGCGGGACCACATTACACCGGTTTTAGAGTCGCTGCATTGGCTCCCCGTGTGTTTCAGGATCGATTTTAAAGTTATTTTAATGGTTTTTAAATGTCTTAATGGTCTGAGTCCTTCTTATCTTTCAGAACTGCTTTTACCTTATGAACCGTCACGGTCCCTTCGCTCCTCCGGCAGAGGTCTCCTAGTTATTCCTAAAGTCAACAGAAAGACTCACGGCGAGGCGTCTTTCCAATATTATGCCCCTCGCCTCTGGAACGACCTGAGGAGGAGCTCAGAACCACAGAGAACGTTCATGTATTTAAGAGCAGGCTCAAGACCCACCTTTTTAGCTTAGCCTTTAACTGACATCTTATTTATATAGTCCTAAGGATATATTGTATATTATGAGTTTGTATGTGTATATATGTGTATGTGCATGTATATATGTATTTTTGTGTGTGTGTGTACGTATATGTATGTATATGTATATGTGTGTGTGTATATATATATATATATATATATATATATATATATACATACTCTCTGCGGAGGCTCTGTGCCACTAAAACATCATTATTGTAAGGACTCAGTTACCTTTGCAGTGGTTCCATGTAGCCTTAAGAGGAGTCAGAGTCCTGGTAGAATCAGCCCGGCAGCTGTAATGAGGAGCTAGCGTACGCCCTTTTGTGTGCACGCATTAAGTAGCCATGTGTGAGTCAGGCCTTCTAAGCAGAGGTGTGTAGAGTAACCAAAATATTTACTCAAATAAGACTTATGTTACTTGAAATTAAATAAATGTACTCAAGTAGAAGTAAAAAATTAAAGACCCAAATAATAATTGTAGAAAATGTTACTTGAGTACTGTGACAAACGTTTTCAAACAAAAAAAGTCTGATTTATTTTTTCAATGTCGCCACAAATTGTGTGAAACAAAAACACACAAACACCATTTTGTGTGGAAATGGTGATATTTACAAAGAAAAATAAAAAAATAAATGGCAGAAAATACAGAAAAACTAAATCTATTTTATAGATCAAAATGAAGTATTTGCAGCTTAGATATAACGTACTCACAGTGGAAAAGTAACAATGGTTTTCACTCAAGTAAGAGTACAGATACTTCATTATAATTTTACTCAAGTAGAAGTAAAAAGTACCGTATGATAAAACTACTCTAAGATGAAGAATTTCTTCAAAAAGTTAATGTAACTGAGTAAAACATAAGCTCTGTTTCTGTCTGTTTTTAGGCGTGTTGTATTTGCTCGAGTGTGCATTCTCCCTCGTTCACAGCCAGAACCAGCTGTTCAGATGTCACGTTTGACTCCTTTGTCTCAGAGCCATACACGTGTATCGTAATCATTTAGAATCACGCCGAAGTTTAGCCCATCGCTCCTCAAGACTGCTCTCCTCGCAAAGGTTGTTCCGTGAGCTCAGCACTTTCTGCCGAGTTGGTGGAGCACGCTTTGGCTTGACTTGGCTAATTTGATCAGCGCGACAGTGGAATAATGTGATTCAGGCGGCTCTCTCTGTGAGGAGAAGGGAAAGAGACAGGCTCTGGGGTTATGTAATAAACGCTCCCGCTTACATCACTCGGAGCTGTGAAAGGGAGACCTATTCTGGTATTCACGCCTTATTTTTGGAAAAGTTGAAAGTGCCCCGTTTGTTAAAAATATCATAAACAAGTTTGCAAGGTCACAGTGGGGTAGCCGATCGAATGGTTTCACAAAGCTTTGAAATCCGTGGTTAGTTTATTGTCATTGTTTGTGGTTGTATCATGAAGTGTATTGTCCAGTTTTAGATTAGGGGAAAAGCTCTCTCTTTGGTTACTGACAGTGTGTAAAAGCACCAAAGCCCAAAATGCTCCTGTCAAGAGATAAGAGATAAGATAATCCTTTATTGATCTCACAATGGAGGTCTCAAGGAACACTCTTCTTATATACAATGGATACACATAATAAAACATAAAGAATAAAGTTAGAGCAGACAATAAAAAATGTCAGCAGTGCAAATTCTTTCAGTCTTAGTGCAGGTAAAGTGACATTGATACAGAGATTAAAATGACTTTTACAGAGATTATTGCACATAATGTTTGCATAGTAGTTATTGCACATGAGTTACTCAGTCTTCCACTGAAAGAACTGCTCAGCTCCTCTACAGTCCTGTGCTAATGGCTAATACCCTCCTGTCCCTCACCTCCTCCACAGAGTCCAGGGGGCAGCCCAGGACGGAGCTGGCCCTCCTGACCAGCTTGTTCAGTCTGTTCTTGTCCCGCTCTGTGCTGCCCGGGGCCCAGCACACGGCAGCGTAGTGGACAGCAGAGGCTACCACAGAGTCATAAAACGTCCTGAGCAGAGGCCTGCTCACTCCGAAGGACCTCAGTCTCCTCAGAAGGTGGAGACTTTGGCCCTTCTTGTACAGCGCGTTGGTGTTGTGGGACCAGTCCAGTTTATTGTTGAGGTGAACACCCAGGTACTTAAAACTGTCCACCTCCTCGATGTCCTCACCCTGGATGTTCAGCGGTGTGTGCGGTAGTGTCTTCCTCCTGAAGTCGATCACCATCTCCTTCGTCTTACTGGTGTTCAAGCACAGGTGGTTGCGCTCACACCAGTCCACAAAGTCCAGGATCACCGACCGGTACCCCTCAGACACACAGCCCACGATGGCGGAGTGATCGGAGAACTTCGTCAACAGCTGTCCGTGTTGTGTATGAAGTCTGATGTGTAGAAGGTGAAGAGAAACGGCGAGAGGACAGTGCCCTGAGGGGAACCAGTGCTGCAGACAACCACCTCAGACTCACAGATGCGCAGTTGTCCTTCATTTTAGTCCTGAGTAGAGACACCGTTACTGTTGTACAGACGAATTCCACTTCGGTCTTCAAAATGACAGCCTTAACAAAACTAAATAACAGCCTTCATCCTGTTATCGACTTCAAAACACTTACACAATTCACAATGTATCCCGAACAAAGCCACTCCTCTTTCTCATACCTGCAGAAAACAAGATTTTATATACAGTATATATTTACACTTCCCTTCGAATCGTCTTTGCACACATCTGTACCACACAGTATGTTTCACAACGTTTTGAGAGTGAAATGAAGCTTTACAGTCACAATACCGTAAAGGACCACTAGACTGTTGGTACATAGGGATGTAACGATTCACTCAAGCCCCGATTCGATTCAATTTCCGATTAGAAGTTCCCGATTTCGATTTTTTTTCCCGATTTTTTTAAACCTTTTTTTTTTTTTTTTTAAAGAATGACTCCTTCATACCAATGCTTCTTTTGTTTTAACATCTGCATTTTTGTCCTTGTAACAAACTGCAACTGTCTCAGTAAGAGAACTTTTAGCAAGACAAACAATTTTTTTGTTTTCATTTTTTTGCCGTTTGAACATAATACTACAATTTAGAACAGATTTTACAGTGCAGTTTTTTTCACACTCGAACGCCTCACTGCCTTCAGTCCAGCCTTTGTAAACATAAGGAGGAAAAAGACATGACAGCTCCTGTAGGTATTGGATTATTTGACAAACGGACATTTGATGAGGATTTCAGCAGAATCAGAGCAGGTTGGTCAGATGTTTGTCAGTTTACGATCTTTGGTAAACTTCTGTCAAAATGCTAAACTCTGCGTTAGCCGCTAACGCTAATCTCGTAGCCGCTAACTTTAGCTGCGTCTGTTGCTTCGATGCCGACACGTGTTTGTGGTTTACATGGTGTGTAGGGGGTGAGGCGGGGAAGGTGTGGAGCTTGTCTTGAGAAAAAGTTAGAAACAACGAGCTATGTTCTAGTCTGTTTCGGTCGCGCAAAATGGAGTAGCTGAGGGTGGCTTTAAAATCGATTATTTTATTTTTTTACATCGATTCACATTTTACGCATATTAAATCGATTTTAAAACGATTTTCGATGAATCGTTACATCCCTATTGGTACACAATCAATATAAGTGAAATACACTAACCACAAAGGTATTTTTTTCCACAAATGTCTGTCTTTTTCAACACATTTTTATTCCATTACGCCCTCATACTCCATCCCCTCTCAAGAGCTTAAAACTCTCGCCTTCCAGCGGCTGATGCCATGAGGGGTCTAGCTGATGTTTATGCTCAGAAAAACAGGGAATAATGCACAATCACTTTTAGAGGGACACTTTTACCTCCATCGCACATTGGCACTTTGTATTCCAACCACCTCTTTGCGGAATGGAAACAAAAGTGCTGCAGTCAGGAGCACAACTTTGGCCATTTTCAGCGGACTGCTAATACCCTCTGCTGTGGGCGGATGAATTATGGCTCTGGCATTTTGTAAATTCTCGCTCCCCAAACCAAATAGCTGGTGGTGCAGGCCGAGCTTCGCCCGCTGCTGTGGAAATTGGAAGTGTTGAAGCTGTCATTGGCGCGGTGCCGTTGGCTGTGAGCGATGGGAGAGCTCCTTCAGCATCTGGAGCGATCTCTGGAGAGTGCCGGTACAGGACGAGCGAGCGGGGCGGGAGGGGCTGAATCATGGGGCTGCTACGGGAAGAGTTTCAGGCGACTACGGATCGTATAGGGATATGACATGTTATCTGCCATCTTTGGGCTAGGTTTAGAGCTGTTTTCTTCTCACATTCTGCACATCCAAATCCCGACGCGTACTGACTGGAGCGCTTACAGCCTTTATGCCAGTGTGATGCGCCATTTAAAAGCCAAGACCTTCTAGTTTCTAAAAATATGTGTGAGATCTGAGGTCCCATTTGCAGTTCCTAACCCTAATCAAAACCATAACCCCTGATCAGTTTAGTCTGACATAAATAGTAAATAGAGGCAAGTTTATGGCAAGTTTATTTGTAGAGCACAATTTATAACCAAGGCAATTCAAAGTGCTTCACAGTTGCATAAAATTACATGAAAACAGATCAAATCAATCATTAAAACATCAACATAAAATTCATCAATTACAGTAAAAGGCAAGAGTGCAGATAAAATACTTTGTTTTCATATGCTCGGGTAAAAAGAGCCTGGATTTGAACATTGTCAGAGTTGAGGCCTGTCTCACATCCTCATGAAGACTGTTCCAGATTTTAGCTGCATGAAACTGAAACACAGCCTCACCGTGTTTAGTCCTGACTCTGGGAACCACCAGGAGACCCCTCCCTGAAGTTCTCAGGGCCCGAGATGGTTCATACGGCTCTAACAAGTATTTATTTCACAGGTGATTTTGATTTGTTGTCTTGTTAAGTTTTTAAAGGTGCATTATGCAACTTCATATGCAAAAAAAAAAAGTTGATATTTGTGCGTATTTGACCTTGTAGTGACCCAGCGGAGTGGTCAGCATGGCGTCTTTACTTTCCATCACTGTGGTTTCTACAATGCTCCAGGACCAACTGTTTAGTAGGCTTTCATTGCTGACGGACCCTCTCACCAGAAAGGTGAAGTGAAGGCACCATGCTGACCACTCATGAATAGAGACGGCATTGCATCATACAAGTGGGCGTGGCCTCGCCGAGGGGGAAGGAAGGAACACAATTTTTCACTCTTTTTAGCCGTTTTCTGGCGGAATATAAGCTTATTTATCACACACAAATGAAGTCAAGTCTAAATCGAGTCCATATGGATGTTTTTTCACAGCAGAAGTAGCAGTCATAGCTAACGTTAGCCAGCATGATTCTAACAGGTTAGCATTCTCAGTTATTTCTGTAATTATGGGTTACTTTGCTCCTCCCCATGTCTTTGTATCTTTATTGGTTTGAAAACTATATTCACAATTCAGCATGTAGGTTTTGGGATAATTATAGAAAGTTCAGATTTTTCTCCTCTTGTTTTCCCCCTCAACTGCTTCAAACATGATCATATATGGGCGATTACAGAGATGCCGTCTGTATGAATGGCCGAGGGTAGCAGAGGTCCGTAACTACGACACAGAGGGCCGCCATTAGCAGACATTGCTGCAATACCTCCGTCTAGCAGCGGCAGAACAAGCTAGTTTTCCATTAGAAAGCATTGAAACTGTAAAGCCTGGTGCCTAATTATGTCAAACTTTCTACAGCTAGATAGTCCTCCTGTGATGACGCTGGGTTAGGTACAATCAAAGAAACCAGGTGGGTTTTCAGTAGGTGCATTTCTTGTATATTAATAAGGGCCTGACTTTGACTGACAGGCCGTTTGCATCAGAGCTAACGGCGTGGGTGTGGTTACAACCGAACTACACGGCCCTTCAAGTTTTTTTTTTTTAAGGTCAAATACCCACAAATACCAACTTTTTTGCCGCATAAAATGTTGCATAAGCGTGTGAGCGAAAGACTAAAGGCTCCAATAAATGTAGCACAAAACTTTCTTTAATCGAAACAAAAATATCAAATGACGTTTGAATTTCCAAAGCCCTTCTTTGTCCGTATTTAAAAGTTAATATTCCATGTAGCCGTCACACTGCGAGGCACGTCAGATGATCATCAAACATTGATGGCAGAATTCTATATTTTGTGCATGAGACATCTCACAATGAGCTTTTTACATAATACATCACAGCTCCTGTCTGCATCACCCCCGACGCCAGAACCACCACATTACCTCGAGAGCCTTTAAACTATTCATGTCCTGCGCTCGCTTTCAGATGTCCCACTCTTAAAAACACAATGGTTTAAGGAATGCTCAATTCTGTAACGGATATCGTGCATTATTTGTATGTACAGTTTTTTTTGCTGAATAATTGACAAAGATAGAAGTTATTCTGGCTCAAAGACGACTTCTTTTAATGGTTGCAATTGGCTTAGTCTACTAAAGAGCCGCTCCTCTCCAGTGCGCACACACGACCAGGCTCCTCAATCTGGAGCTTTTAAACCCAGCGGTCTGTCCCGTAACGCCGCTGTTCGGCTCAGCGCGTGTTTATTTATTTACCTGGCAGCACATGTGTGAAGAAGCGAGTGTCTCATTTGTTTAATTTAAATCCTGGGCCGTGTTCGCAAATGCGCTGTTTATCCGTGACTTGTCCAACTTTGGTGAATTAGTTGGTCAAGTAATAACATGTGGTAACAGCTGTTTCCGGTTAGCCACAGTATGTTATCGCTTTAGTAAGACTCTTATTGTGAAAGGGTCAGACAGCAACGGACGTCATGAGAGAGACGTCTCAGAAAAGATGCCAAACAGCAACAGACACGAACAACAAGCCTTTACCAAACTTAGTGTTACTATTTAAATTTTATTGTCTGGAGTTTTATTGTGTTTTTTAATGTATAGAGATAGTTTGCTGTAGTTCTAAGTCTAGTCTAGTTCTAAGTCAATTTTTGCTGTGTTGATTATCTCAAAGTTGAATAAATTAGTATATTAATTTAATCTTTTTCTTCTTCAGTGTGTAATTAAGTTATTTTAGTTACTATTAAAAAATATCGTGATAAAATCGAGATTGGGAGTTTATAATTTAAAAATCATGATATTCTATAAAAGCCAGTGTTATCATTAACAATGTCAAATTGAAACGTTTTCTTCCTAACAAAAATACAACCAGATAGTTTGGAGTCTGTAGGAAGTGGAGTCTGTTGTTATAAAAGTGCAAAGCAAACCTTGTTTTAAGAAAACGGGCTTAACGTTTGGTATATTTCTCCCTTCTTTACATGAAGCTAAATCCACTGCTGTCTCCCAGAAAGGTAACTACCATTATTTAGATTACAATAGCCATACAAAACATGTCCATACTGTAGAGTTGAGGTCGGAGTGGTCCCAACGTCCTTGTGAGCAGACGAGAGCAGTCTTAACAAACCACACACAGCCGGAATATCTGAGAAGATTATCTTACAATAGTCGGAGGGTCCTTAAGATTGTTGGAAGGGGAGAGTCGGGGCTAAAATCGGCCTCATTATCCGGCCGTGTGAACCAGGCTTTAGATGTGTTTCTGGTTAAGATACTGTATGCAGGGGCGGATCTAGAAAACAAATCACAGGGTGACAAGCAGGGTCAGGGATAAATTCTGGGGTGGGAAGACACTTTACAATGTCAAATGTTTATAGCTTCTAGAGCACATGTGAGACATCTAGATCCGCCCCGTGTTTGGACCTTATTAGTCCAATTCATGCCCTTCTCAGGTTTAGTCCTGATTGAATCTTTATGCACTTGGAAACTCAAATGTCATCAGCTCCCAGCTCTCTGCATAAATGGCCGACTTTTCAACCTTTGCCCGCATATATTCCCCTTGTACAAAAAAAAAAGAAGCATTTTCAGTACAAATTGTGACGGAGCGGGGGCAAGGCCATTGCAAAATACGGTTTCCAAAAAAAAGAAGAAAAAAAAGTCAGAGCACTTGAGAGGCTCCATTGAAGTAAAGGCAAGACTGATCTCCGACGCTGCACTCAAACACACGATCAGAGTGACACGCTGCTCGGTACATTGCGTTCCGAATTACAATATAGGAGTCGGGGAGATGGGACTTTCTTCTCAGCAGGCTTCAGACGGTCTTTGAAGTGTGTTAGAAGGTAGCACTTGTCCCTTGCCTGGGAGCTTCGGGGTTTGGTAAAGTTTTTTTTCTTTTTTGTAGCCCAAAGATCCACTCCCGCCACACTTCAGTTGATTCTTGTCATCTTTGTGGAGGGATCAATGCCAGTGTGTGTGTTTTATACATCCAGGGCTTTGAAGTAAAATGCTCGGGTTGAACATGTTATCAATTACTTTGACAATTTAGACCAACAAAAAAAGCTTCTGGGACAATTTTCAAAGAGCAAAAGATACAGCAGGGACCGTCAAGATACCGAACCATGCAGTTAGATCTAAAAAAAAGAAAGAAGCAGCATGGTTCCAAATAGCATAGTTTTCTGTTTGTCACCAAAAAGTCTTTGGACGTCCAGTCTTGGTTGTACCCGGCTACAGACATGAAGCTGTGTCCATGGTTACAGAATATTCCACTCAGAAAGCCTACAAAACATGATCCTGGTTTGTCATAGAGGCATGGATGGAAAGCAACACAGCCGCTGGGTTACTGAAAGGTCAAATATGCAGTCATATCAACTTTTTTTTCATTGCCATAAAAAGTTGCTGCGGTCGCTGTATCGGATTGTTGTGGTGAGGAGGGAGCTGAGTCAGGGGGCAAAGCTCTGGATTTACCGATTTTCCCACCCTCACCTATGGTCATGAGATTTGGGTAGTGACCGAAAGGACAAGATTGCGAATACAAGCGGCCGAAATGAGCTTCCTTCGCAGGGTGGCTGGGCGCACCCTCCGAGATCGGGTGAGGAGCTCAGTTACCCGGGAGGAGCTCGGAGTAGAGTCGCTGCTCCTTCACGTTGAAAGGAGCCAGCTGAGGTGGCTAGGGCATCTGTTCCGGATGCCTCCTGGCTGCCTCTCTCGGGAGGTGCTCCAGGCATGTCCTATTGGGAGGAGGCCTCGTGGAAGGCCCAGGACACGCTGGTGGGACTATGTCTCCGAGCTGGCCTGGTGTCGCCTCGGGGTCCCCCCAGAACAGCTGGAGGAGGTGTGCGTGGATCGAGAAGTCTGGGCATCTCTGCTGAGACTGCTGCCCCCGCGACCCGGCCTCGGATAAAGCAGAAGAAAATGAATGGATGGATGGATAAAAAGTTGCATAATGCACCTTTAAGCCATTATTAAACACAGGCCTATCATTCTTTATTACCTCAACATGTTTGTCTTAACCACTTAGCTGCCACCCTAGGGTTAGGGTTACGGATTAGGGTTAGGGTTAAGGATTAGGGTTAAGGTTAACAATTATTTACATCCAAGTTTCAAAGCATATTGACTGGAGAGCTTACAGTCTATATGCCAGTGTGATACCTAATTTGAAAGCCAAGACCTTCTAGTTTCTAAAAATATGTGTGAGATTTGTGTGAGTGAAACAAAACTTATGTTACATTTGCCGTTCTTAACCCTAATTATATCCTGATTAGGGTTAACTAACCCTAACCCTAGCGCCCTGATCAGGGGAGACGGCAGTTAAGGGGTTAACCTGCTCTACCTCATCCAACTTTTTTCCTTTCAGTATTTTTTTATTTTTCACCTTATTCTAAATATAAGAGCTGGCTCCGAAAACCCAGCCAGACTAGCTAGTATGAATGAGCTTCAGTTGGCCCGAGCTGAGTGCTTTTGGGGAAGCCACGCCTCCCGCTGTCCATCAAAATACGGTCTATGGCTGTGTTGTAACAGCGCACTCTAAATGAACGGAACTGCCAGAGGAACTATATTTATATGATAATCTCGCTCTAATGTGAGTAGTCTAGAGCAGCTTTAGGTTAAAGGTAGGCATGGGGTTGCTGTAGTGCTAGTGTTTAGACCTTTTCTTACTCAACCATCCCTATACATCAAGTTCTTTCATTTCGACCTTTGGAGACTTTCCAGTCATTCATCTATGACTCTCTTAAAGCCACTCTGAATGAACAAAATCTCCATCCAGTGGTTGATTAGCATGCGTCACCCCTTCGCACTATCCCCCTGGCTAGATACCTCGGGACGCTCTCCCTGCTCCCCTCTCCTACGTGGTCCTTTTTTTATCCAAATCCTCAATAATGAATGAAAGGATATGTTTTCTCATTCACATGAGAATCCCCGGGCTCGCGGTGTCCAAGGTCGAGCAGTGGCAGCTGTCAGAGGAGACGGCTGGAAACAGACGGGATCCGGACAAGGGCAGAGAACCAAAACTGTGGAGAGAATTTGACCTATGCAGATGAGGGGCCTTTGACTTTTGATTTTTGATTTTACGGAGCATGCTTGGTTTGGAAAATTCTAAATTTCTTATCAGAAGGTGAGCCTCACAAGTTGGAGACTTTGCAAATTGGAGTGATCAATTTAGTTCTTTACAAGCTACTCAACGGAATTTGTTTTTAGCGAGGGGCGATACTATCCTGTTCAGAGTTCGTAGCAAAATTTGACAAGATACTAATACAAGCAATGTATTGTATAAAATGTATAAAAGACTGAATTTTTTAGCCGACTGCATGCTAAACCATGGATGTCGCTGTGAGAAAAGCAGTTTGAGTGCCGAATGGGTCATAACGGTGATGGGTCATGGGCTTTGAAAAAGCAGAAACAACCTATCATAAACAGGATTACTCAAAATGGCAAGAGGGAAAGACTACAACAGGTATGCTTTTAATGAGCAAAGAACACATGGTTAACTTAAAAGCTTTAAAAAAGTTGATTTTTACGTATAGATGTCTTTTGATTGAAAAAAAGGGTTTTCCTAACCCTTGGGTGCCTATAATTTGAAGAATTAAACAATAACAATGATATGGACGCGGAAGAGCTGGTGAAAATCTCCACCTAAAACAAAATGCCACTAGTTTTCATTTTCAACATTTTCTTGGTTCATCTGAGATTCAATTGTGGGACAACATCAAACCCGTGAGCTTCTATTCCCTTGAAAACGAGATGGGGCTTCTCCTCTTAATAGAAATGTCAATAATATTAGCGACATGTGGAGGACCATTTTGTGTAGGGTTAAAGATTTAAGAGGCTCAGAATTATTTTTTAAGTAACTTCAGGAGATATTTTAAAACACGTGGACCACGGGAGTTCCTCAGGGTCTCTCCCTCGCAGTGCCATATCATGTGACGTGTGGTGACCATGGAATACCAATCGTCTCTCTTCTTTGCAAATCTCAACATCTTAATGCTGTCCATTCCAGTCCAGGCAGTGATATTGTGTAGGAAAGTTGTTCTCTGCCGCCCTCTGTCTCTGTCTTGTTGTTTCTACTTCTCTGTAGCCACTTCTTTGTAATACTGTGTAATTGGTTGTGTGGATTGTCCAGTGGATTCTCCTCATGCGGCGTAGGAACCACATCTCTTTGCTTTCTGTCGGTTTTCCTTTTGTTTTGAGATTCACTCAAGGATCCGGAGTCTTGTCTTCATTTAAAATGTTGAAGTTGCTCATCCTTGTGAAAGTTTCATTTGCTATTGAAACTCCCCCATATTAATTTGTCACATTTTCCATCTGAAGTTATGCGGCTTCCCAAGTAGCTGAAACTCGGCACTTGCTTTAGTTTGTCCCCATTAACATCTATATTGCAGTCCGGATTATTCCTCTTTTTTTCACTTTCTGTCACCACTTTCTTGACTAATTGCTGTAGATCATATTCACAAGTGGCAATATTGACTGTGTCATCTGCATGCCATAAGTTGTTTATGTTTGTACCTCCTACCATCACCCCTGGGCAATCCTCCAGATCCACTCAGTATGTAGGTTGAAAAGGTCTGGCGAGAAAACACATCCTTGTCGTACACCTTTGTTAACCTCGTACCCCCGACTTAACTGCACACATTTTCTCCAGCTCAGCTTTACCCAAGTCTAAAACCTTCTGGACTGGAGCTAACAGCCTAAAGGCCAGAGTAACGCCTCATTTGAAAGCTAAGACCTAGAACACTGATCGTAACTTTGATGTTGCCGCATTTGGCACATTTTTGAAGCGTTTTTGGTGCGTTTTCGTCTCTCTTTTTTGCCATTTATATCACTTTTGTCGCTCTATTGTCATTTTTGTTGTTGCTTTTTTATCGTGTTATTGCGTTTTCATCCACGTTTTCGCCGCTATTTTTATGCTTTGTTCAAGAAGCTTTTAGATTTGGGTAAAGCCAAACTGGACAAAATGGGCTTGGTTCAGGTAGGGGTTAAGAGGTGAATTTCAACAAAGTCACCCATTTTATTGCAGATTTTTAATGCAAGAGAATAAGTCAGCTGGGAAGAAAGATCACACAAACAGGATCTTTGGCTCACAACACAACTCTAAAGTATGTTTCAGATGATGCAGCACTATGCTAACAAGATCTACTACATTCATGTTGCTTTAACTACCCTTTAAGAAAGAGACTTTGAAACCAACCAACGTCACTCCTGCTTGTCCTCAGTCGTCCATGAGGTGTCCCCCAGTTTTGAGACAGAGAGACATAAGAGACGCCCACACGTTATTCTCACTAAAATGTCATGCATACTTTGAACGGTGAAAGTCTAATTCATTTCCCCTCATTATTGTGAGACCATATGTTTTGGAATCATCCAGAATTCACATATGCCGACTTGCAAAACTCTCCTCTTTTTTTTTTTTGCGCAACTGTTGGAAATAAATGCTTCTCTGACAGACTCAAATGGGGAAACTCGCGGTCCCTGTGGTCCTTGTCCGCCCACGTTTTGGTGAAATTTGTATTCTCCGCACAGTTTTTCAGCGGCGTTGGTCTGATATGACTGATTGGATTCCTTATGTTAGCCCGCTGGAACATATGTTTGTCTTCTGCTCCCAATGTTTTAATGAGACGGCGTAATGAGGAACGAGCAAGAGGAGGAGAAAGCCGGGGGATAAAAAGTAAATCGAGAATAATCGTCGCAGACTGAGTTTTCGCTCAAAAGTATTGGAGTTTATTTGTGGCACAGCAGGAGGCGTTTGTTTCTTGGGGTATATGAAAATTGTAGTTATCTCTGGACACGGCTTGTCATGTAAAATCACCTTTTTATGCTCTTTCGTTCTCACAGTCTTGAGTCATCCGGTTTACGTGGGTTGTTGCGTCTGAAGGTATCCTTGTATCCTGTGTCACTCCATGGATTTCTTAGCATGCCGTTGGGTAATAATGGAGGCTCGTATACTTTTTTTTTTAGCATGTTTGTGGAATTTGTGACGCAAAAGAACAAAGCTCTGGGTTCTTTTTCAAAAGTTAAACGTACCGTTCCACTGCTAATGTGCCTCAAATCAGCTCAATTATGCATGATGTTTCCACATTAAAGGACCTTTATTATGCTAGTTCAACTATGTTCTTAGCCTTTAGACAGGTTATCATGTTGCTTCCTCATGACAGACCAGGGAGTGTTGTATTTTCATTATTACATCCTGCATATTCAGTCCATCCTCTCCAAAACCCAAATCACTCTGCTCTACCGGCTCATAGAGTTCGAGATCACTGCTCCTTTCGGGCTGCTCCTGTTTCATCAAAGGATGGATCAAATGCAAAGGACACCATTTCCCTACAGGAACAATGAACTGAACCTTACTTTAAAAGGTTAAAGGGGTTACAATGTCGTTCTCTCATCAACAACAGACGTGGAGTTGTACTTCAAGCCACGCGCACACCTTTGAGTAATCTTTAAACGCAGCTCCTGAAAAGCTCCATCTGAGGTCCTAAATGTCACCAAGTCACTCAGCGTAGCAGCCACGCAGGCTTTTCATGTTTTTCGTTGTGGACCAAGCTGTTGATGGGTGTCCAGGCGCTGCACTTTGGTCACATACTCCTCCTGACAGATTGATTCTGCTAAATTGAAAGATGGATGGCTCAAATGCGACTGACAAATCGGTTCCTTATAGTGGATTTCGGTTTATATAAAATGACACAGCTACATTGTAACATTTTCACCAAGCAATAGTAGAGCTTCCGCGGGGCATTAAAAGTCATTAAATGAATTGTGTCAAAATCAAGGCCTTGAATATAATTGAAAAACAAAATTGGACTTGGAGTTGAATTTATTGGAAAATTATTACATCGCTCTACGATTTTTATTGTTTAAGGTCATTGAAAGTAGCAAAGTGAGGGTCTAAAAAGTATTCAGTTGCTGTTTTGGCTGAAATTGACACATATTTTTGCTAAAAAGTCACCCGTTTTGTTCAATTCTCTTTCCTCTGTTTGATGAAATGTTTGTTCATCTTGAGAAACAAAACATGCGCTGATTTCTTTTTGCGTTTGTGACATTAAAAAAGCATTGCATTTGACTTGCTTCTGCCTGTATAAACCCTGAAATGGAATAAAATAGTAGCTCTTATCACTGGTATTTTTAAAGGGGAAAATTACTATAAAAGTGCAACTTTACTGTTTGCTCCTCAGACCCAACTTGTCTCCATGGTGATGTTGGTGCTTTATTTTAAGTACATTAGATTCTCTTTTAAGGCTTTATATGCAAATATAGCATTGTTGTGTCTAGCAACCTAACGTCATGATATAACCTGGCCTGTGGTCTGACTTTAAGACGGGTTTTGTCAGTAGGTATGGAGCACTGTGGCGTTGGCTCTTACCGTGATAACCTCGCTGGGTGACTGATGCTGTCCGTAAACATGCTCCGCTGCGGCCCTGTCATCTCCTCTCCAGCAGATGCGAGCCGACAGTTGTTGTGTGTGTTTCAGCGCATCTGTCCAGAATGTTTTGCCCTGCGGTGTGGCCTGTCTCTGAAATGTCACCGATCATGGCTGAGTTCAACTGCCGTGGTTCGGATTGGAACTGGTTAAGTGCCAGTTTTGATCTGGTTTCACCCTTGTTTAGATCTGGCGTGGAACTGTTCACGTTAAGTGTGTTTGTTTTTTAAGGTAAGACACGGCAGGTGAAAACAGCATTTTTTCACACAGTGGGCAATGTAGAGATTATAACTAGTTTTCTCCCTTAACATGCTAGTTGTAATGACAAAATTCACCATGCTTATTTTATGAACGTGTCCACTAGCGAGCCGGAAATAACTCAAACATTGCGGCACGACAGCCCTTTTCCCACTAATGAGTAATATTGGCATATTTTCCTTTCTGGGAGCAGCTAAAGCTTGTAAAAATGTAGAGCCTGTTTTCTCAAAATTAGGTTTTCATTCCACGCTTGCGACAATATCTCCACTTTAGACTCTCCTACAGACTCTAAACTTTCCGGACTTGGACCTAACAATATGTTGTTGTCTAATTCCTGATTTATTGATAACAATCAAGGTGAATTGTGATTTATTTTTTTCACTTTTCAAATTGCTTATTAAACAACTAAACAACATCCAAAATCCCCTCTGAAAAAAAGAAAGACATCTTTGTAACTAATATGTCCACAAAATAAAACCATAGATTTGTTGCCGTTACCGGCATCTTAGGGGTGCCAGAGATTTGGATATGCTAACATTTAGCATATCCAAATCTCAAAGCATATTGACTTTATTGACCTTACAGCCCATTATGCCAGTGTGATATACCTCATTTGAAAGCAAAGACTTGCATCACATTTGCCGTTCCAAACCATAACCCTTACCTCTGACCCTAGCCACCTGATCAGTGGGGACGGCAAGTAGGTTAAACATGGCTCTATCAGTTATTTAGATTTTGTAGCTGAAACTATCAACACTTGTGGCCGTTTTTATGCATAAAATGTAAAATAACAGAGAAGCTTTTTTTTTATATCAGTAATGTACAGCAAAGGTTTCAACCCAACCCTACCCAAGCCTTATCCTAACGCTAACCCTATCTCGCCTTAAACATGACTTCACTTCTGCAATGGACATGATGGCCGACCATACTGAACCACTGGGCCATGAGCAAGTCTTAACTATCCTTGGATTATGTAACTCTCTCACTTGTCTTTTCTTTTTGGGACCATCATCAACATTTCTGGTGAAGTCCTAGCTTAAGCTCTCGGGTTACTCTTGGGTAGCGCTGCTTTAACCCTCGTCCAGCCTCAGTGTCGTCGTCTTGGGTGCACTTTAGCGCGACGCTCCAGTCAGATTTGACCTACAGTCTGGGCCTCTACCACTGAAATGTCACTGATTCACACTCTCTTCCGCCCGATTACCCATCAGCCCCTGCTGCCCCCGTTTCGGATCACACCACCGCCGGTACTACCACCGCCGGTACTTGTGAGGCCGCTTTTGTAACACCCTGGCATGTGGATGCTATTTTCAGAATGAGCATAAAAACATTGGGGCCCCCTAGTGGATGTGGGGCCCCCCGAACATTTGCCCCAGTCGGCGTATTGCAAGAAACGGCACTGGTATAATTCAGATTGGCATTATCAAAAGAGCAATCACCTCTCATTTTCGTCCCGCGCCTTTCCTCTGCAGCTAAAGAAGGCTCTGATCCGTAATTGCAAAGAGAATTACAGCCGCTGCTAATTGCACCCAGGTTAATAAGGCTTTTAATTAAAGATTATTGTAATTAAGCCATTATGCCATTCAGCTCCACTCGTGTTCGCTGAAGCCGGGCGCGAGGAGCTGTCAGAGCCTATACTCACATCTTTATCCTGAGTGTGTGGACTTCACAGGATACACTCAGTTCAGACCTCAAACAATACAGATAGTAGATAGAAAATGTATGTAAGTTAATATATATGTGTAAGTAAATATATATGAATGTACTAACCTCTTTACTTACTTCTGGCGGCCTGCTCTCTGATTGGCCCAAGAACCAAAAGAAAATGTCAACATAAATGACTTTTTAAACATGCTTATGAAACTGGGAATAAGTAAACATTTCAATCTTTACCGGTGCAACCAATATCTGATTCACACATGTTTACCACAATCAGGGCTGGGTACTGTTATACCGTACCAGTATGGGGTATCGACAAAACTGTTTAGGTACTACACACATATCAGGTTGTAAAATGGTATCAAAAGCAGGTGCCGAAAAAAACATTAGATACCAAGTTTTGATGCCTGTTGGGTCCAAGGATATCACCAAAGAAGGTTACTTGGTTGTTTTAGCTCAAATAAATAATTCACATTTAAAAGTATGGTATACATTTATTTATTGGTTTATTTGGTCGGGATGTTAATGAACATACATGCATGTAAACAAGCCACACGGGATTGTAGCCATGGGCTAATTTCCATCCGTCGTCCCCCATGCGCATACACTCTCTCATTCATCCTTGTATGTGTTTTTAGTGGTAGGGGAAACCGGAGTACCCGGAGGAAACCTATGCAGACACGGGAGAACATGCAGAGAAAGGCCCCGTCCAGGTGGGAATCGAACCCCGGACCTTCTGTGAAGCACGAGCGCTAACCGCTGTACTGCCCAAATGAATATTGTTCTGCTTGATGACAAATATTTTAGAACTGCTTTGAAGAAAAAGTATCAATCAGCTATCAATTGTAGTTCACGGTTTAGCCAAGAGGGGCAGTACACACACGGTTTTGCCCTAAAGTGGCAAACAAAATCACCTGGAAACAGTAGACAATACTCTTATGGCACGTGGTTTTTGAATGCAGATGCATGCCGAGGTCCTGACCCCCATTGTCCGCAAAGCTTTTGTGCTTACATAACCTGTCCACCATAGTAGTAATTGAACTGAAGTAGTCCCTCTGGCTCTATAGCGGCCACCTGTCCTGCCTCCTCTCCTGCTGAGCGCGCCTGCTGAGTCTTGTCAGCTTGTGACAAGTGATTATCAGCGTTTGTCAGCGTCACCGCGTTCGCCGACAGCTGTCACTCAACACCCGTCTGCCGCGCAATTGGACGGGGACCGAACGAGCCTGGGGGAGAGCGCGGTGCCGCCGAAGACCCTTCCAATATTTATCTCTCCTTGTAGTCCATTTGTGGCTTGAAAAAAGGTCATAAAGGGTGACTATTTTTTTTTTTTTAGCTGTTATGTATTAATGGTAATGTTGTTCCCTTGAGGTCTTTGCTTCATTCATTCCGTGTTCGGAGCCCTTCTGCTCTCACACTGCGTTTACCATACCACCATTGATTTGTTAGCATGCCATTAGCTCACCAATCATTTTTTCCCCCCCATGCACACACATTGACATATGACATACATATGATGTCCCTTGAAGAATCAACGCAGTGGTGCCCAAATGCAAGTTTATAAACAATAATTACACATGGCATGCACACTTCAATAGGACGTTTGAGCAAAAAAAAAATATTAAAACAAGTGTCTCCACTATCAGATATGTAAGGGTATTTTTCATACATGCTGGAGCACTTTTTGGTCTGATATTTACTTCAGTGCCAGGACTGTCCACGTCCGGCCAGCCGAACAATCTGGCTTGGCCCACTGGCAATTTCCCATAATAAATCAATAATAATAGGCTATTTGCTAATTGCGACGCACCTAACGTGGCCACTGCTAACGTCCGTAGCAGCTTTCCCTCTGGACGCCAATCGGCTGAAACGTTATCTTTTTCTTCATTGATTAACACATTTGTCCTGACTATTTGAGAGTTCTTCAGAGCAGTTACGTGCGTTTCTCCATAGTGAGATCCATAAAGTCTTATCTTTTCTCATCTTATTAAATTCAATTAAATAGCATGTCATGTCACTGAGTTACAATAGTTATTCTGTGGTTTTGAAAATAGCTTAAAAATGCTCGAGTATGATTTAAAATGTTGGTTGTAAGTGCTATTTGAGTAGTGATGTTTGTTTTTTAATTAAGGCTATTTCAACCTTGGGAAGGTTTTATTGAACAAGAATCCTAATTTGGGCTCAGACCCTGGCTGAATAAACAATATAAAATGGGTGGCAATGATGAATGAATGACAGAGTCTTCCCCCGGAGTCTGGACACTGGTGGTGGTGAAGGATGGGACCCGAGGCGGCCAGTTGACAACGACAGAGCAGAGGACAGGCCAGGTGGAGGAGGGTCGCAGCACAGCTGGGAAACGGCCGAGCGATGGACGAGGAAGCCTAATAAGGGAATCCTGGGCGATGAATGACTGAATCTAATCTGGCATATTTACATTTGTGAAAATGTTAATTCATATGTATTGTCCCTCCTTTTCAAATAAATAAATAAGCAGGTGCAGTGATTGGCTGACACGAAGGTGCGGCTTGAGATGGGACTGTGATTGGATGATTGGTAAAGATCTGCCGGTGATGAGGCGATGAATGAATGAATGGTCTTCCAGGATTAATTTGTGCTGTGCTCAATTTAATTTGTATTTTTATTTATTGATTTGACAGGGACACTGTACATTAATTAACATTTCTGTAAATGTACCGGAATTGCCAAAAGGCTATTTATTCCCTGGACAGATATAAATAGTCTCCCTAAGACATTAAAAACAATAAAATGCAAACAATAAAAATGTCATATGATACATATACCTGCAGGGGTTAATGGCTGCATGACTGTTGTGTAAGATGTTTTTTTTAACAGTATGTATGTGGAGAGCTCTCTGATGTCTGCTGGGATGGAGTTCCAGTCTTTGTTATAGAAAAGGCATTCTGGCCAGTGGTTTTGCTAGGGATAAATTCTCTCCTTCGTTTTGGGTTATACAAAATCCGTCATGGGCTATTTTCATCCTTCATTAATTAATCTCGCATCATAAGCAATTTTTAAAGACCTATTTACATAGCCCATATAGGCTGCATATTGTGTATGTTAGGAATAATGTGAGATCGCTGGATAAATGGAGTTAAACTAAACATCTGAACAATCATGGAACACAAATATTTGGTTAATGTAACCTCTGGTTCTGGCTAAATGCACTTTTCCTTAATGGGACTATGCAGTCTCATCGAGCTGCCCCTCTGGTCACCCGCTGTGAAGATGTGGGGTTTCTGATGCTGACAAACTAATAGTGGAGAAGATTGGTTGTGGATTATTTTATGCATGAGGCAGAGGTTTGAATACCTAATGAGTTTTTCCTCAACTTAAAAGTTTGTCCTTTTGAAGGATGTTGCAGTGATGATACCTGATTGTTTTTTTTTTTGTCCAGAATTGTTCTATGGGTTTTAGTGTTGTTTTGTTTGCTTGAGACCAAGTTGTTAAACAGGTTAGGTAGGACCATGGAATGCATGAACATTTTTGCTGCTTGCAGAGAGAGTTGTGACCTGAAGTTGGAGATATTGAATTTGACTTTATTGCAGACTTTGTTAACTTGGGTTTTGAACGTTAGGTTTGAGTCTATTGTAATTCCAAGGTATTTGTATTCTGACACCACTTGCAACTTTGTACCTGCCATATAGATATCTGCTGTTGTATTTTTTATGTTGGGCCTTGTGAAGAACATTGAGACAGTTTTATTGACATTGAGTTTTAAACCGGACTGATGTAACCATTCTGTAACATGGGCTGGGAGAGTTTACTTGCCACTTGAGTTGGATTTTTGCCATGTGTGTAAATAACTGTGCCATCGGCATACATTTGAATAGAGACATTGGAACAAACTGAGGGAAGATGATTTATGTAGAGAGAGGAGAGCAGTGGTCCCAGGTTGGAACTCCGGTCTTTAAAGGGAGGGGAGGAGAGCTGAAATCACTGATTTTGAATGCAAGCGATTTGTTAGATATGACTCGAACCGTTTTGTAGCTTCTGGTGAGAAATTGAATGAATTGAGTTGAGGAGTATTTTATGATTTATTGTGTCAAAGGCTTACTTTAAATCCCAAAAGACCGCACCACCTTTGTCCAATTGTTGCTTGTGAATGGAGTAGTATTCAAATGTGTAATTATTCAAGTTTCTCTTGAATAATGCTGGTGTAGGCTCTCAGTTCTCCAGAAACCGTGCATATACTACCGTGCCCGGTATACTAAGCAGCTTTTTCGCAGAATGACAACTGCCATCAAGCCAGTTTCCCGTCCCGACAAATGTTCCAAACGTCCAGTCAAAAGAGAAGTATGAAACCAAAACTCGGTCGTCCTAAGATACAAGGTTTGTTTGGAGCGGGAACCACGGTCCATTTTGCATCCTACTTAGCCCCAACTTTTCTCCCTTCCGCGCTATCAAAGCCCCCGCACCTGTGCCCCCTCCGCTTGGGCCCGCTGCCTTTGTGCCTCGGAGCCAAAGCGCCTCCGCCAACGCTAACCACTATCGGATCGGGCAGCAGCTGCGGCTTCAAAAAGGCTCTCGCCGCACCTGTCCCGCGGGTTATGTCGGTTAAGGTCCTACCGGCCACTCGTGCTGCCCCGATCAAACGGAGCACTCTGTTGTTCGGCGCTTGTTGATTGGAACGCCGTCTGCCAAAAAACTCTCACGCGCTTTCATTTGTGAACATTAATCAAAGAGAAGAAGATGAAGAAAAAAAAAAGAAAGAAGCGACACAACGCAGCCCGCGGCTCGCGCCAGATGGCTCGTCTGGACAGATGTCTCGCGCTCGCGCAGAGCATCAATCACCTCCCGCAAACGCTCGGACGCGGGGAAACATTTGCGATGGGTTTTTAAATGTGTGCATTTTGAGAGCGAGTCCTTGGGCCGGGCCGGAGCTCGATTTGAGTGGAAGGCGCTTGTTAAAAGGTCTGGCGATTTCTCTTCCAGCCAACTGGCGCAGCTGTGGCCACTAGTGATAGGCAGTGCCACCTTATTGAGAACCAATATGATACAGATAGCTTTTTGTTACATTAGTCATTAGCTCATACCGGTCACTTTTAACGTTTGGGTGTATTTTACTACACCCAAACGACGGTGGCGCAGATGGTAGAGCGGGTCGTCTCATGATCGGAAGGTCAGGGGTTCGAATCCCGCCTTCTGAAGGTGCACATTGTCGTTGTGTCCTTGGGCAAGACACTTCACCCTCCTTGCCTCCAGTGTCTGCGTACACTGGTGTATGAATGAGAGTGTGAATGGGTGAAGCCCCTTATGAGAGACCAACAGGCCCGGTTAGAACCATGAGGCCGTCCTTCTGTGGACCCACCACCTGTAGGAGGAGCCATAGAGGCTGGTGCAATGTGATTTGGGCAACTCCAACAGCTGCCCCCACGACCCGGCAACGGACAAGTGGAAGTTTTAGTTGTGGTTCAAACTCATTCTGAACTTTCTTAATGCATTTCTAACACGCCATGTATACATGTGTCATGGTCAAGCAAAAGACAACTACGCTGCGTGCTCACGATCAATAAAAAGCACAAAGGTCTTTTCCCTCAAATGTCTGCAGAAAGACAAATTGCATTTCATACCACCACCAGAAAAAAGATCGTAACTTTTTACCAGGCCTTTTACTTTATATGTTTGTATCAATAATGCACTGACTACAGTATCGATTCGCGCACTATCAATATGTCCACACTCGCCCACTAACTCCTCATTTACCGCACAATTTAGCTGACAATATAGTTTTAACACTCATTCTGTCGGCGATTCCCACATGCAGCTCACTAGTTTCTAATCACCGTAGGGTTTTTTTTGGGGTTGTCACGTAACCTACGTCGTGAGGAAACTAGTCGCCAACGAAATGACATGCATGACATCTACGATTAGTTCGCCGAAACTTCGGTAATAACGGATTTCTGTGAAAAACACCGACCAAAGTCAAGTTACAGTTTGATATTCATGGTTAAATGTCAGTCAGATCATTCTGGTTTAACATGGATTTGACAGGAATGAAGGAAACGGCTTGGATTATTGCCTTTGGAGCTATTGATCAATTAACAGCTCAAGCTAACTGTTTTCACACATTCACGTTGTGTTTAGTTCAAAGACCTGTCGCTGTCGGCTGTTCTCTGACGACTCTCGCTATGCATTGTGGTCTATATTTAATGATCGTCACTACTTTTCTGAATGTGTTGTTGGACGTTGTGAGGGCACTACTTGTTTTTTTTTCTAGACATTTGGACACCCCTATGTAACCACTGATCAGTGCGTTCGGACTCAGCCGTTGAAGTGTGAAAACTGCAATTGAATGCATTTTCCGTTGTGTGTGTTTTTAAAAGAAATTAGTGATTAGCACGCTTGCTAAAATGTTCTTGGTTTGATTCCCAGACTGTGTTGGATTTTCTGTGTCAGTTATGTGTCAGTTATGTGTCAGTCTGTGTCCATTGTTCTACTGGGGGACTTCAACGCCCACGTGGGTAACGACAGTGAGACCTGGGTGGGGGTGATGGGGAAGAACGGTCTCCCCGATCAGAACCCGAGTGGTGTTCTGTTATTGGACTTCTGTGCTAGTTACGGTTTGTCCATAACGAACACCATGTTCGAGCACAAGGATGTCCATAAGTGCACGTGGCACCAGGACATCCTAGGCAGGAGGTCGATGATCGACTTTGTAGTTGTGTCATCTGATCTCCGGCCGCGTGTCTCGGACACTCGGGTGAAGAGAGGGGCTGAACTGTCAACCGATCACCACCTGGTGGTGAGCTGGATCCGCTGGCAGGGGAAGAAGCCGGTCAGACCTGGCAGGCCCAAACGTGTTGTGAGGGTCTGTTGGGAACGTCTGGTGGATCCCTCTGTCAGTAGGGTCTTTAACTCCCACCTCCGGAAGAGCTTCATCCAGATTCCGAGGGAGGTAGGGGACATGGAGTCCGAGTGGACCATGTTCTCCTCCTCCATTGTCGATGCGGCTGCTCGTAGTTGTGGCCGTAAGGTCTCTGGTGCCTGTCGCGGCGGCAACCCCCGAACCCGGTGGTGGCGCCCGGAAGTAAGGGATGCCGTCAAGCTGAAGAAGGAGTCCTATCTGGCCTTGTTGGCTTGTGGGACTCCGGAGGCAGCTGAGAGGTACCGGCAGGCCAAGCGTGCTGCAGCTCGTGTGGTCAAAGAGGCAAAAACTCAGGTCTGGGAGGAGTTCGGAGAAGCCATGGAGGAGGACTATCGGTCGGCCTCGAAGAGATTCTGGCAAACCATCCGGCGCCTCAGGAGGGGGAAGCAGTGCTTCACCAACACTGTTTACAGTGCGGGTGGGGAGCTGCTGACCTCGACTGGGGATGTGGTCGGGCGGTGGAAGGAGTACTTCGAGGATCTCCTCAATCCCACTGTCACGTCTTCCGATGAGGAGGCAGAGGCTGGGGACTCGGCGGGGGGCTCATCCATCACCCAGGCTGAAGTCACCGAGGTGGTTAGAAAGCTCCTCGGTGGCAAGGCCCCGGGGGTGGATGAGATTCGTCCCGAGTACCTTAAGTCTCTGGATGTTGTAGGGCTGTCTTGGCTGACACGTCTCTGCAACATTGCGTGGCGGTTGGGGACAGTGCCTCTGGATTGGCAGACCGGGGTGGTGGTCCCCCTCTTCAAGAAGGGGGATCGGAGAGTGTGCTCCAATTACAGAGGGATCACACTTCTCAGCCTCCCTGGTAAGGTCTATTCCAGGGTGCTGGAGAGGAGGATCCGGCCAATAGTCGAACCTCGGATTCAGGAGGAACAATGCGGTTTTCGTCCTGGTCGTGGAACACTGGACCAGCTCTATACCCTTCATCGGGTGCTCGAGGGTTTGTGGGAGTTCGCCCAACCAGTCCACATGTGCTTTGTGGACCTGGAGAAAGCGTTCGACCGTGTCCCTCGTGGTGCCCTGTGGGGGGTGCTCCGGGAGTATGGGGTCCGGGGCCCTCTACTAAGGGCTGTCCGTTCCCTGTATGACCGTAGCAGGAGCTTGGTTCGCATTGCCGGCAGTAAGTCAGACCTGTTCCCGGTGCGTGTTGGGCTCCGCCAGGGCTGCCCTTTGTCACCGGTTCTGTTCATTACTTTTATGGACAGAATTTCTAGGCGCAGCCAGGGGCCGGAGGGTGTCCAGTTTGGGAACCTCAGAATCTCATCTCTGCTGTTTGCAGGTGATGTTGTTCTGTTGGCTTCATCATATCAGGACCTTCAGCACGCACTGGGGCGGTTTGCAGCCGAGTGTGAAGCGGCCGGGATGAGGATCAGCACCTCCAAATCTGAGGCCATGGTTCTCGACCGGAAAAAGGTGGCTTCCCCGCTTCAGGTCGGTGGGGTGTCCTTGCCTCAAGTGGAGGAGTTCAAGTATCTCGGGGTCCTGTTCACGAGTGAGGGACGGATGGAGCGTGAGATCGGTAGACGGATCGGTGCGGCGTCAGCAGTGATGCGGTCGCTGTATCGGACTGTTGTGGTGAAGAGGGAGCTGAGCCAAGCGGCAAAGCTCTCGATTTACCGATCGATCTACGTTCCCACCCTCACCTATGGTCATGAGATCTGGGTAATGACCGAAAGGACAAGATCGCGAATACAAGCGGCCGAAATGAGTTTCCTTCGCAGGGTGGCTGGGCGCACCCTCCGAGATCGGGTGAGGAGCTCAGTTACCCGGGAGGAGCTCGGACTCGAGCCGCTACTCCTCCACGTCGAAAGGAGCCAGCTGAGGTGGCTAGGGCATCTGTTCCGGATGCCTCCTGGTCGCCTCCCTCGGGAGGTGTTCCAGGCATGTCCTATTGGGAGGAGGCCTCGTGGAAGGCCCAGGACACGCTGGTGGGACTATGTCTCCGAGCTGGCCTGGTGTCGCCTCGGGGTCCCCCCAGAACAGCTGGAGGAGGTGTGCGTGGATCGGGAAGTCTGGGCATCTCTGCTGAGACTGCTGCCCCCGCGACCCGGCCCCGGATAAAGCGGAAGAAAATGGATGGATGGATGGAGTTATATTAATTTATAACCATCTTTTATCCTTATATGCACATTTGTAAGCAGCTCCCGGGAAAAGAATGTCGTGTTAAACTCTCTTCAAATGTGGACAGTGTTAGTAACCCCCCACTGCCATGTGGTGTTGTCTGTTTACAGAAGTGGCCCCATACCTGCGCGGCTCCCTCCGTGGCCAGCAGGTGGTGTTGGAGGGGAACAGGCTGGTGCTGAGCTGTCTGGCCGGAGGAAGCTGGCCCCTGGAGTACCGCTGGAGCCTCAACAGCAGCAACATCACAGACTGGTCCCCCAACTACAGGTCAGACTGGTTGTGGGAGAGGAAGGGGGTTACCCTGGGGCTGCACCACAGGCTTTTACCGCATCCATGCTGAAGAGAGATTAGGGCTTTCATGTTATGTTAAATGGACTTTTGATATTTTAACCAAGGTAATATGTCTATCAGTAGTGTCTTGTTTTGTCCGTGCATGCTCAAGTTTGTGTTCCTTTCCTTTTAGACAGGTCACTATTTTTTTATCCTATCCTGTGATGACTTATATAGCAGTATATCATCTACAATATATAATCTGAATTGCTGTTTGGAAGACATGCTGATTTACAACATCGAGAATATTTCCAATGCCAAGAAACCAACAAAAATGTTGCAAAAAAGTGTTTTTGGCACGTTTGTAGTTTGTTCAAGACAAATGTCTAAATTTAGATGTTTTCTAGCACATTTTTGCTAATTTCTGATGACTTGCAAAAATATGGCTTCGTCATCGTTATTGAGAAAATTCCCCAAAATATTGAGACATTAATTTTTGCCCAGCATAATATAGCCTATTAAAATATAATATAATGTAATAAAAAATGTATTTAATGTACCTTTTTTTTTCTCATACGGATTGATCTCGATTTTTGATCTTGATTTAAATTTTTCATGATAAATAATAAATACAATAAATAAAAGTAGCTGATATATGAACTTAGATGTATCCATCCATCCATCCAACCATCCATTTTCTTCCACTTGTCCGTTGCCGTTAAGGTGGCGGTTCCAGGGGGGACAATTATGAAGTCCCATAATGATTATTGAGATTGACCAAAGTAGGGATTGTGATTTTCCATTACATTTCTATTAATTGCCCAGCCCTAGATTATTTGTGTCTTCAGATTGTGAATGGAAAAACATGTGGTGGTGTTGTAAATTAAACATTTCTATGATGATTATTCAATACTTTTCAATCTAAATTCGTAAAAGTTGTAGTAAACATTTGTAGTAAAATAGAATTTAACTGGAAAAATTATTCAATATGTATATACTTTCAAGCCTTCAAATTCAACAGTGTGAATCTTGTATGAGTTTCATGAATGAGTTTTATGTCAAACCTCTGGCTGATTACAGGGAACAGTTCTGGGCTCCAATTGAAATGATCATGTGGTCAAAGCCTGAACCTGACCCCTTCCTCATCTGTTAATTGAGCCAGTAGTAGTTTGTTACTGAAGAAGCATCCACCTGTTAGGATTATCCTTTGTCTCCTGTCTCAACACACAGTTAGTAAGAGCTAAACAAACACTATTACCACATTTTTCATGGCAATCTCTGACAAATGCACTTTGGAGCAGAGATAGGCCTCGCCAGCAGATTGTTGCAGATTGGGTTGTGTCCAGGAGGAGGTTGGCATTGGAAAGATCTCCGTGTTTAGTGAAGTTCCCAAAGGCAACACTGTTAGCAGCTGCTAGAGAGCCAGTTAGGTATATAGACAAAACTAAGTGCCCAGTAATGAGAAGTACGTGCTATATAAAGGATTGTGAACTCCACTGGAATTGGAAAAGTGTGTTGTTTTAGAGATGGTATGTGGCATGCACATATTCAGACCACAAAGACAACTTGGTGGACATGCTATATTGCTTTTGAAAACACAACATCCAGATTTCAATCAATATAACTAATATTCGTTTTGCTTTTCTGCCCTATTGGGCATCTGAAATAATACATCGAAGAGTGTGGAGTGACATGAAGAAATTAAGATGGATTGCTGAAACATTGGTGAATGAAACAAAACTCTTAATATGATTTCATACATTAAAACATTAAGCAAAACTAATGTATATAGCATTATAAAAGCCTTCAAAGTGTTTAATTCATTATAATTTTCTGATAATGCGCCACTTTGTCCCTTTCATTATATGCATTACCTTGATGGATTTAAATTGCTTTGCTGTCAAGGTTGTCCCTCGTCACAGCATTTGTTCGCCGAAGTTTTACGATTCCTAATAATCATCATTATCTTAAAAGTTGATTAAAACGTCATTATACGGTGAGTTTGACCGTCCCTTTACACCTTTTGGAAAGACACTCCCATGGAAATATTGCCTTGAAGCCGCACTTGGACAGTTTTTATCCGTAGTTAAAATGGATAGTTAGGCACACAAAGATGAGCCGCCCGATTTCCATCCAATTTCGGGATGGACAGATGGGATCTTTTATGCGAGTCAATGTGTTTCTGTTGTGTGTACACTGGCAGCATGTACCAACAGCCGGGGAGTTAAACCCTCAACCCTTCCGGACTTCATAATGAGCCCCGCTGTGTAGTCCAGTCTGGCCTCCCTTTTGAGTTCGGCCCGTGCCAAAAGTTCCATTAGAGACGCGCAGTTCGTTAAAATGTTGCTAACACATTGTTCTTGGCTCGCAGGAGCCCTCGCATGGCGGGCTTCTCGTCCTTTCCGGCTGTTACCGTGGTGCCTGGACAAACGCAAGGTTATGGAGTTTGATAGGAGGGGGCGCATATGGGCACGCGGTGAAAGTAATGTTGGCTTTTTCAATCCATAATCAGGACATGCCAAGGATGAAAGCACCCGTGTTATGCGCTCTTGCTTCCTTGGCCATGTAAGCGTGTTGTATATTGCATGTTGTCATTTCCTCATCAAACAACTAGAAAAGAGTAGACACAATTGCTTTAATGTCATTTTAATCTAATACATGTGAAAGTAGTTAGGAAAATAAATTGTTCAAGTAAGGTTAGAAAAGTATTAGGTGACAAAAAACAAGAAGGCCTTGTTTAGCATTGATTGACTGCATGAGCGAATGAGAATTCTTTTTTTTACACTTCAATAAAGAAAAAAGATTATTTGCTCTCAATATTAGATACAAAATCTTAATTTACATGATATATATATATTTTTTGTAGATGAAGAGCTCTTTTTCAAAACGCAATAAACACCATAAAAAAAAAAGAGTTTGTCATGTCATTTTGCTGTGTACTGAACCTATTCACCATCGCGTCCTGGAATCACGTCCAGCTGCTCTCCGTGTACAGGTAAGTCCCACGCCGCAAAATAACTTCCCCGATCGGTGCGAGCGTCTGTCTCAGGGTCTATCTCATGATCGATCACAAACACAAACGCTCCGTCTAAACTCGCCTTTTACAGCAGATGACAACAAATAATCCAACTCCGCGGTAACAACAAAACTACATAAATCTGCACTGACGTTGATGTCATGTTCCGCTAATGGCAGCGAAACGCCGTCAATGTTCCAGCTGCTGGGAGAGCGTTTGCAATGATAATTAATAATGGGCTGTATGCACGGTTCACTTCCACGTTTTATTTTTACTATTTAGTTTATTTGGCTTTTATTTATTTCATTTGCATGCATTTAGTTTATTCATTTATAGTATTAAGAGTCCCTGATTATATGTCGCATGTTCTCTTGTTTGTTATTTAAAAAAGACAAACCATCAATTTAGGGAAAAAATTGATGGATTTATAGCGTTTCGGGAAAAAATTATGGATTTATAGCGTTTTGGAAAACAATAAAATTAACTTTGAATTTATAATCAACAAAATTGTTGTTGGATTTAATAATCATTGTTCATTTACATTTTAACAGGATAAATTGAATATTCACAAAATGTATGGGTGGAGGTAAAAAATGTACTTATCCTGAAAACTACTGAAATGGATTTATATTATATTATATATATATATACATATATATATATATATATATATATATATATATATATATATATATATATATATATATATTGGAAAAGAGCTCTTCCTTTTTTTAAAGTGTTAAAAAAAACTTGCTACATTGACAGACGTGTTTGTTAATTACTCAAAGAATGCTGCTTTGTTCCCTAAAAGATGTGAAATCTTTTTAGAAACTCCTCACAAAGACCCGGGACGTCACAGATGTGTTAGAAAAATCTGAAATTTGTTTGGGCCACAATTAACAATTAAAACTTGAAAACAAGTAAACTTAGCGCCTTTAACTAACCACTTTACACGGTTGTTTTATGTAATGATTTGCCATTGTGGTGTGCCCTGATTAAAACAAATATAACCAGGAACGTTGCTAAAACCTCTACTGCACAGGGATTAGTAGGCAAGGCAATGCAAGGCAAGGCAAGTTTATTTGTAGAGCACAATTCATACACAAGGCAATTCAAAGTGCTTTCACAGTTGCATAAAGTTACAAGAAAACAGATCAAATCAATCATTAAAACATCAACATAAAAATTAATCAATTACAGTAAAGCAAGAGTGTAGATAAAATACTTTCAGTTTTCATCTGCTCGGGTAAAAAGACCTGTTTTCAGCCTGGATTTGAACATTGTCAGAGTTGAGGCCTGTCTCACATCCTCATAAAGACTGTTCCAGATTTTAGCTGCATGAAACTGAAACGCAGCTTCACCGTGTTTATTATTGACTCTGGGAACCACCAGGAGACCCCTCCCTGAAGTAGCACTGCATTTTTTCCACATTATGTAATTTTGTAATGTTTAAGATTGATGTAACGGACAAAACTGGACAAGGACAATAGAAAAATCAATTATGGCCATCTTTTGGACTGTTTATTAAGTTATGTAAAGCGCCTGTAAAATGAAAACATCCTACCAGTGTTGTTTTTGGCAGCCCTTTTAGTCTTACTTATAGTTTTAGTCACGTTTTAGTCAGACGAAAATGTAAAAGGTTTTAGTCAAGTTTTTGTCAGTTTCATTATAAAAAGTTATAAATAATTTTGATAAGGAAATTGGGATAAATAATAGTTATCTATTGGCTTTATAGCTTTTGACAAACCGATTACACCAGAATAGGCACTAGTAGAAGTGTCATTGTGAACAGGACTTTCCCCAAAAGCGCCCGCTCTCCTCGTTCTCTGATCACTGCTTCGAGATTTTTTTTTAATCAACAGCGCTGTCTGCACATACGTAGCCTACCTCAACATGCTTTCTGCGTTCATACGCTACAGTATTTAAAACTGTCCTGAGTTCAATGTCCCTGTGACACCGATGGCAGACGCGCTCCGTGGAGGATGTACTCTAGCTGTTAGGGCAGCTGTGTGGGGGTTTGTTGATGGGGAGCTACTGCCCTCTTCAACTGGCCCGCCCTACACTCTGGCTTTTTAATGCACCACACTATGCAGGGCTACATCATACTTCACATATAACTCAATTAAATACATATATAATAATAATGATAATGATGATAATTAAACCCAAATTAAAATTATACTGAGAATGGTAATGACAACTGGGAAGTATCAAGATCTCGGAGTATAATATCTATTAATGTACTTTTATAACATAAAAGTAACTCTCGGTAATCACGGGTAAAATCTGAAAGGAATATATTAAGGATCACATTTTTTTACTTGCTTTGTACTAGACATCGTACATGAAACGAGATCGTTGTTGTAGTTGTGCTTCGTTTCAATTAATTATATAAACAGTTCATATATTTTTTTGTAAGTTTGTAAGTTGGTCTGTACGAATGTAGCTGCTTGAAATGTTTCAAATTCTCTTTGGATGAGGTCTCTTTGATGTTTTGTTCCTTCGGTACCATTGTGTGAAATGTACTTTTTTTTATTTATTGCACTTGGGGGTGGGCGCTCATAAGCTTTTTGCTTCAGCCCACTCCTTTTGAGCAGAATGTATACTGCTCAAATAAACAAATAAACTAAACTAGCAGTGTGCTGCGAGAGAGAGAGCGAGAGAGAGAGGATCACCTCCTGTTTTGGATGAATGTGTTTAACTCACGTTTGCGTGTGTGTGACCTGCAGGTTGTCCATGGCTCAGATGCAGCGCTCGGATGCGGGAGTGTACCAGTGCTGGGTTAGGAACAGGATGGGAGCCGTCCTACATCGGAAGACCCAGGTGCATGTGGCCTGTGAGTACCACGCGTTGGCCTCATTGCCCCAAAGCAAAACTGTATCAAAACTGCATGACGAGGAAAGATGAGAATGGAAATGATTCTTTTTCCCGGCAGTTTTGGGGAACTACTCGGGAGAGGACCAGAGGAAGACAGTGACCCAGGGTAGAGCCACGGTGCTCAGCCCCCCTCCGCTGGCATCGTACCCCCAACCTGTGGTCACGTGGTACAAGGACGGGCAGAAGATCATCCCCAGCAACAGACTGTAAGCATCCCGCTTTTCTAAACTAATGTAATCGTCTGTGGAGTTACCGAGGGCGGCGTCATAAATGAAATCACAGAGACTGTCCCGGGATGCAGATAACAGACGCCCACAGACTGCCACACTCAAACCCTCCTCGGGGAACAACAATCAAGTCATTTGAGAAGAGCCGCTTTTTTTTTGGGTGAAATTCAAATTCACCACCGCTCCACAACTATCTTGGCAAATGTTGAATTCTAGAAACATATTCGGCTAGTAATGTCGAACAAGAGTGGGATTTCCATAAGATTAAATTCCCCCGCACTTGACCATGTCCTTCTAGTTTGGCATGTTGCCGATTTATTCTACTGGCCATAGACAGATGAGGCAGGTTTTGCAGATTTTATATCTATCTATGGATATGTTTAAAAAATAGGTAAATCATTTAGCCCCAAATCTCTGGGTGTTAGCGGAGTGCCGTTCGGATAAAACCAATAGCCGTGAGCCATTAGTAAAGTATGTCATGTAGGGGAGGCGGTTCGAGAGCTGAAATGATCAGATGAAGGACTAGGACTTCAAAAACACAAAAGAGCCCTTCCTGGAGTGACATAAGGCGGTGGAACAGAGCGTTTGACCTCTGGAGAAGTGGGTGGACGGAGTATGCTCGCATGAATAAAACAAAACTCTAAGAAAACGGTACCTTTAAAAGTTTTCTCAGGGTGAACTTTGGAACTCTCCGGTTTCCTGTGTGAACACTCTCGCAGACGGCGGCTCAGGTGGAATCAAGTGCACTCGTTCCAAAGTCTGATTTTTTTTGCCGTTTGAAAAATATTGTTAGACATTTTTCAAACTCAGGAGGTGACCCAAACCTTCACCAGAGTGCAAGCCAAAGCAGAGAAGACTGTCTAGTACTGTATATATATAATTACATCTGTTTTTTTGTCATTGTAGAGTATATTTCTTTAGCAACTGTATTCTTTAATTATGACGTTTGGAAAAATGGTGTACACACACCCTAAACATGCATATCATCAATCAATGTGAATAATTGAGCTGCAGTCTGCAGAGCCTGCACTGGTTTAGCCGGAGCCCCAGTCGACACTGACCCCGTCTGCTCGAGCCACTGGTAATGATCTCTAACCAGCAGCACAGACACAGAGGTCGAGGGGGTGAGGAGGAAGCGAAGGCTCAGTGAGCGAGGAGAAGCTCCTGGCTGATGAGATCGAGCCATGTAAGTCCCCCAAAACATGATCAATTCTCGCCACAAAGATACTGTTCGAAACTCCTATCTTAGGGCAGGTTTTGAAGCGCGAGAAATGCCAGGTGTGTCACATGCCCAGTGCATAATAATTGAGTACCCTCATTAATGTTGCATTAGGCAAGGCAAGTTTATTTGTATGGCACATTTCATGTACATGTACAACTCAATATGCCTCACAGCAACACCAGACACAAACACAATAAAATGCAATAAAAAGCATTAAAAACAGAGATAAAATTACATGGAAAAATATGTATATCTACTTGTTAAAATACAATGAATTGCCAAAGGCAGCAATAAAAAGGTGTCCTTTCAGCCTGGACTTAAACATTGCCAGAGTTGAGGCCTGTCTCACATCCTCATGGAGGCTGTTCCAGACTTTTGCTGCTTGGAACTGAAACGCAGCCTCAACGTGTTTGGTGGTGACTCTAGGAACCACTAGGAGACCCCTCCCTGAGGATCTCAGGGCCCGAGATGGTTCATACGGCTCTAACATGTCCGAGATGTACTTTGGTGCCTGACCATGAAGAGACTTGTATACAAGCAAAGCTATTTTGAAATCTATTCTCTTAGTGACAGGAAGCCAGTGCAGAGACCGGAGCACTGGACTAATATGATCATATTTCCTGGTTTTGGTCAGGACTCGAGCCGCAGCATTTTGAATATACTGCAGTTGTCTAACAGCTCGTTTGGAAAGGCCAGTGAACAGGCCGTTACAGTAGTCTAGCTGACTGGAGACAAATGCATGAATTAATCTCTCCAAGTCTTGTTTAGACACTATGTTTTTTATTTTAGCGATGTTTTTTAGGTGATAATAGGCCGCTGATGTAATGGACTTAATATGACTGTTAAAATTGAGGTCTGAGTCCATGATTACTCCGAGATTTCTAACTTGACTTTTCGGTCCCAATGAAAGCGTTTCAAGATGACCAATGACGACCTCTCTGTGTTTTTGTGGGCCAAAGACAATTATCTCAGTTTTATCTGTATTTAACTGGAGGAAGTTGTTCTGCATCCACACACTAATCTGTTTAATACAATGACACAGTGTATCTACAGGCCCATGTTCACCAGCTGTCAGTGAAACATAGATCTGAGTATCGTCTGCGTAGTTATGATAGGACACATTGTTACTGAATATCAATTGACCCAATGGAAGCATGTACAAATTGAACAAGAGGGGCCCCAGAATTGACCCCTGGGGAACCCCACAGGTCAATGCCATCCGGTCTGAGACACAGTTTCCCATCGCAACATAGTATGTTCGGTCCTCAAGGTAGGATCTAAACCACTCGAGAGCCTTTCCAGAGATTCCCTCCCAGGTTTTTAACCTCTCTAGTAAGATCTCGTGGTCCACTGTGTCAAACGCAGCACTAAGGTCCAGCAGAACTAAAACTGTGACCTTGCCTGCATCTGTATTTAGCCTGATGTCATTTGTCACCTTGATCAAGGCCGTCTCAGTACTGTGACCGGGTCTAAAGCCTGACTGGAATACGTCAAACACATTGTTTACAAGAAGAAAGTCTGTAAGCTGGCTGTAGACCACTTTCTCCAAGACTTTTCCTTTAAAGGGCAGATTTGATATAGGCCGGTAATTGTTCATTTCTGTGGCATCAAGACCACTCTTCTTCAGCAGTGGCTTAATGACTGCTGTTTTTAGGGCCTTTGGAAAAGCTCCAGTCTGGAGGGAGGTGTTAACTAAACGCGTGAGTTGTTCTGTTAAACTGCTCAGCACAGACTTTAAAAATCTAGTAGGTAGTTCATCCAGGCAACATGTACTTGAGCTCAGACCAGAGATAACGTCTTCCACTATGTCATTAATGACCGGTGTAAAAAACGTCAGCTCTAGGTCTGCTACTGGCTGAAATGTTACCATTTGTATTGTAGAGCTAATAGCATTTTTAATGGCTTGGACCTTGTTTCTAAAAAAATTAGCAAACTCATTGCACTTGGATGTAGAAATTAATTCTAGGGGCAGTGAAACTGGAGGATGTGTAAGTCTGCTAACCGTGGCGAACAGAACGCGCGAGTTACCGTGGCAATTTGCAATTATTTCCGAGAAATATTTTTCTCTTGCTCTACGCAAAATCTGGTTGAACATGTGTAACTTTTCTTTGTAAATTTCATAATACACATGGAGTTTTGACTTGCGCCATTTTCGTTCAGCTCTCCGGCACTCCCTTTTATGTGCCCTGACAGAATCTTCATTTCTCCATGGGGCCTTTTGCTTATTATTAACCATTTTATCCTTAACAGGGGCTATGGTGTCCAAGACATTTAAAACACCTGACGTATAAGAGCTCAGCAAAAAATCAACATCAACATCGGAACAGGGAGAGTCCTCAAATCTAATCATCTCCATAAACTGTGACCTTATTTTATCATTTATGAGTCTTTTCTGAACCACTGCAGACCCAACTGCTGAATCGGGCAACAGAAAGTTCAAAGAAAACACAAAAATGATCAGACAATGCAACATCAACAACATTCACATTAGAAATGTTAACACCTTTTGTGTTACTATCAATGTTGTTTATAGTTGTACATATATCGATAGTGTTGATTGATGGTTATTTAAAAAAAAAAAAAAAAAAACAGAAGTTTCTCCATATTAGATGACACATGTCTTTTTAACAACTTTCTTCATTGCACTAATGAGCCGTCCAGCCCCACTTGTCTTAAGTGAAAATGCAGTGATACGGGTTGTACTGCACTAGCTCCTCTTACTGATTCATGCTGGAACATTCTTTGAACACAGTCCCGGTTTCTCATAGAAATGCCTCATTATCACCTTTCCCACTTAGATCTCCTCCTCTTTCCTCCTGTCGTCCCTATCCTTTCAATTTGAGCTCTCACTTTGAAACGATTCCCTGCATGTCTTTGTTCTCCTGGCTAGCTCGCCAACTTTCATGTGCCGTATAATCACCATTGTGCCAGTCTCACGAAGCAACCGCACTTGTGTTGCTGATACGCCCCACAGCGGACATAAGGAAAGAGTATGTCTCTCCAGAATTGCTTTGTACCTGCTTTAAATGATCCGCAGCATTGAAGCGCCAAACAGCAACTGCCGTAAATAGTCAATCAACAGTCAGGACCTATGATGAGAAGGGGGGAGAGCTAACCAAATATTTGACAGTCAGCAACAATGACTAGGGTCTACTAGGCCTGCCGCGGTAATTACTATGTCGAGTTATCGCTCGATAAGTAAAATGAAGGACGATAACATTTTTAGTCTCGATAAATGCACGTGCTGCGTGTGCTTAAAATAAATACAGAAACATGAACGCTATCACAGCACTGAGTGAGCGGAGCGTCCATCCAACCCGTCTCCCTGTGCGTAAAGACAGCATTGAGCACATCAGCCGTATCCCGCATGTATCCAGATCATTTATAGATCAGCTGCTTTTGGAGAGAGGCGGGCTGTAAACAAAGTGCCATGCTTCTACCGAGCTGCTGAACCCGACACTTTCTGTGAACTTTATCGCGGAGCAAGAGGGACTCGTGTGAAACATTTGGAATTCCAGCCAAAAGAACTCATCACGAAGAGAATAACAACATTAATGCGACTGCAGGTATGTCCATGAGAACGAAACGAAACCACCGCCCAGTCAGTGCATCAAAGCTAATCAGCGCTACTGTTAGCGAGAGGAACCTGAGCGCTTTAGCCACTGTCCAAATACAAGCGCATAGTCCTGAGAACATTACTCAGAGCTTAGGTCTACATGTTACAGAGAAATGCTGCAGCGGTTTGACAAACAGTCAACAAGTTTCCCAAAAAAGCTGCTTCACTCCGACGCCGTGTGTACAGGGGGTTATATTTGAAAAGAAAAGGAAAAATAACACAACATAGGGCTACTCTACTTTAGCAGTAATACAGTATGATCTGAATCCATACATTTAATATAGAAGAAGTCACAGAACTGGAAATATTTAACCAGAATAATGCAGATGAAATATCAATATTATTGTCATTGGGATATTTTTAAAGATGATTCTGTATATTGACTATTTGTTGTAAATGTTGTGACAGGCCTAGTTCAAACACAGAACCTGGTGAGAGTGTAAGTTATGTTAAAAGCTTGAGAAGCACAGATGGAAACAGTGTCCTAGAATATGTCGACCCTTCTAGTTTGCACTTTGCTTGGTATAAGGTTTTAATATTGAATGTCAGAAGTTCAATACATTTCAATTTAATAGTTGCTTACAGTTTTCTTTTTATTGCCTACAGTATTTGCATTATACTCAATATTATCGTTTATCGCGATATTTTTTTAGGACGATATATCGTCCTAAAAAAAAAAAAAACGTATCGTGGCAGGCCTAGGATCTACGGACTATATACACATCCATGGTTCCGCGATAATATGTGACCCGCCGTGGAATCCAAAGACACAAGTCGGCAGCTTGCGTTTGGAGAAAAACGTAAACAAAGTTTTTATTTTGAAAATTGGTGATTTTCACTTTTTTCCAGAATCGTTTAGTTGAAGTCACGAAGAAGCCTCTCCATGTTTAAGCTACCAGTATTGGTATATTTAAAAGCGTAAACTTTTAGGTTCAAACCTGCTTGTTTTTGGGAGATTTGGGAGCCGCTGTAGGGGCGTGCCTTTGTCTGTGTGTATTTACATACTGAGGAGGAGGAGGGGACACAGCCACACAGCTGCTTGGTTTGCGTAGTCCACACAGGCTTTAGCAAACAAATGCCACGCAAAAAAGTCAGTTTTATACATACGCCTATTGTCGATCAGTTTTCAGGTTGAAAAAGTCTGGTTTTGTCAGAGAAATAGCGCACGCCGTGGGGGCGTGTGCGGCTTCATGGCTGTAAGCTTCCCCCGTGTGGCTCTCAGAAGCTGCCACTACTACACTGGAAAATGGATTTACCACGAGTTTGCTGAGCAGAAGGCAAAGGTTCAGACGGGTGAGTGAAAGTTTGTTTGTTTTTATCGCTTGCGGGTGCTGTGCCAGTTTTGACGAGTCTATTGTGCTGTTATTAGCTAACGGCTAACGTCTAAGCTAACGTGCAGCTGAACCTGCTATTTACACTAAAACCAAGACCTCTCCCAACTTAAACTACTCCATAAATGTAGTCAGTGCATCCCTAGCTTTCAGCCACTTCTTATTTGAGAGAGATCCGCTTCATATTTTCGGTTTTATGACCAAATAAAGTTACTCTGGATTACTGCAGTGAAATGTAAACAATGGGGAACGCGCGCGGCGATAAAACGCAAATTCGGCCTTTTCCTCTCGTGTATGTGCATTACAAGTAGTACAGGAGGCTTCTAAAGTTATAAATGTAGTATAAACGCATCCATAGCTCGCTCTCAGTGTGAGGCGGAGCAGACACAGACAGAGAAACACGCAGGATTGTGTCTGTAAATTAAAGAGCAGCTACACTATGTCCATTATCTACATCACTATGGCCTAGTAAACATCAAAGTTTGTCGTCTTGTTTTCATTCTAAAAACACGTACGTTATCTCATGTTTAGTCCATGTTTAGACTTTCTCATACCTATTGTTATTAGCTAGCTCGGACACTCGTGCGTTATAAGGTAAAAGTATTCATCAATGTACAGGATTTTTCCTTTGACTCAAACCAGGGCCAACCACTAACTGAGGTCTAAACCAAGACTAAACCAGGAAGTACAGATACAGACTCTGAGATCTTTTTTTTTCTTCAGGCCGGGTCTAACAGCTCCAGCCCGACCAGATGCAGGAAGAAAATCTTTATGCCAAGTTTCCGCCAGAGACCAGAGGTATGTGTCTATTCTTTTATTCTTATTTTTCTGTTATGTCCCCTCTCTTCCTGTCTCCATCCCTCTCCTCCTCCTCATGCCTCCATCCCTGTTTTATTTATATTTTATGTACATTAATGTTTTGATTTTGCTCAGCAGGTGATCTTTAACACACATTCACTTTACTTTATTAATGTCCCTTAAAGGGTGATTTATTCATGAGAATAAGCAGCCTGATAGTAGCGTGAAATAATGCAGAATAGCATCAATATAGTAATGTTTACCTTTGTTAGACAGTTATGAAAAGACACACATTTCATTTAATCTAATCCAAGTTCCCTCTCTCCTACAGTTACACTTTCCCGCAAACCCTCTCCAGCCAGGACCAATGTACTTCCTGAAACAGAGGTGGATCTTCATTGTGACAACTGCAGTGGGCCGAACAAGAACAACTTCATGCCTGGCGTGTTGGACACAAGCTTCACGATAAAATTGAAATCAACTTCCTTATTGCTGCCACACTGTTTTCCCCTGACTGTGGCTTTGGACTGATCAAGCCTACATGAAGACAGGAGTCAACACTTTGGCAGAGATCGCTGAGGTACTTTCACTTTACCGACTTCAGTGTAGTTTTCTGATTTGCTTCAATGAAACATTTAACTGAAGATCTTTTTTTCTTCTTCTGCCCCGTATGGATGGTCTTCCTGTCCTGGCCCCACCTGGACTAAACATCAGGCCATTCTAAAAGTGGTCAGGACTTTGTGGAGGAGGAGAGTTCACCCACTGCACGGGACTGCAGAGGAGCAGCTCTGCAATGTCACTTTATCAACCAACCACCTGAATTTAGTTTTAGAGACTTTGTGTTACATTCACCCACCACTACCCACACAGAAGAAGCAACGCCGATTCATCTCAGAACATCCTACTAGACCTTTATCAGGAAGAAAAACTGTTGTGCATTATTTTTGGATTTATTTATGTTTTGATTTTTGAGTAAATGCCAAAATATTTATGCTTTAAGAAGTGGACAATGACCACTCACAATGCTTGCCAAAACAGAAAACTTTTATTTCTTTTTTCATAAAGTGCAAATGACTGTGCATACTATGTGGTGCAGATTAAGAGGAAAACATTGTTTAAGAACAGATGGTGTTGAGTGTAAAAAAACAGTAAGGTTAAAGCATTGAATAATAAAAACTTGAAGGAATAAAAATCAACCTCCATGTGATGTGGTAAATATTAGGTATTGATCCGTTATTACTGAAATATGGATTCATATTCACTCAATTGGCAATTTTCTATGGCTTAAAGTAAAGTTGTAACTCACTTAAAGTATTTATATTATGAATTTTTTGGGGGGATGATGTGTAGAAACTGTGTGAGGTTTCATGAATCAGAGCATTGCAATAACATTAAAATACCCAAACACCAGATCTCTTCTGTTGTTTTTTTAAATATATTGTAAACTTATCTTTCATCATTCTTGTATGAAAAGCGCTCTCTAAGCAATGTTTGAGTGATTTGCTTTATTAATTGATATATACTTTTATTTTCAATAGTATATTGCTTATTATTTATCATTAGCAAAAAACAACAATGGCAATAAAAACGATTCATACTCATACTGTATATAATATATCACTGTTTTTGATTTGAACATTAACATTATTTTTAACATAAAAGTTACATGTGTTACACAACACGTTCTCAAGCCAGTGACAGTTTATCAATTGATATAAAAAAATGTAAGAGAACAATAACAACCTTCTGCTGTGAGGTGAGATCAATCAATGAAACCAAAAATAAAACAGATACACATAATGAAACTGGTAAACAATGGTTTGTTGTGGAAGCAATAACCTTTGTGCTCCCTCTCTGTGCTTTACTGCTTTGAGGGGGAGTTTGACAGGGGGTATGGCTTATCCAAATGAGATGTAAATGAGCCCTATTGTCCCTCCCAACAGCAGAGAGGTGAGAATGGCCCAAAACTTCAGAGGCCGTTTAATCCCCTTTGGTTTTTTGGGAATTGCCAACTTCAAATCACCGCTGCACCTCCAAATATTATCAGATTTCCATGTGTTACACATCATTGGAAAGCTTGGAGACTACACTTTAACAATCTGTTCTTATCTCATAATGCCCCAAAACGACTTGTGTCTTTGGTTCCTGTGACTGGTCACATATATTAGTTAATAAAGTCTCATTTTGTCTGATGAACAGTCGATGTGCACATCATGTTGTAAAGACCCCAGACTTCTATCCTAGCCATGTTTGCTCGTCTTTCTTTAAAATGTTTTGTCTGACAACAAGTTTCGAGTCCATTTCTCACATGCGATGGTGTGCACGTGCGGATTTCAGCGGTACATCCAATCTGGCACAGGCTGGGCATGACAGGTCGGTGATAGCCGGGTGGCCTTTACTCAATTTGCAAGTTTTCATGTTGGCTTCTGTCCCCACTGCAGCCTGTTAATAAGATAGAAAATGATCTTCCCCTAATTCACTCATGATTGTTTAATGATATTTACAACACACTTTTTTCATACCTACTAAGTTTTTATCTGGCAAGTTCAAATCATGTAAAGATCAACCCTATAATCTTACATAGAAATATAAATGTTTTGTTTCCAAAATATAATGGGTGCTTCAACCCAGTGGCTTAACCTTATATATGTTTGTCTAAGCCTACCACGTCCATCGTAGCAAAAATCTCACCTCTGTTGCACACTGGTTACCCGCAGGTGACTCAACCCACGGTGTGCTTGGGGTTTAGAACAGCCTGGAGTATGCACAAGTGTCCGTTATGTTTGTGTGTGGGCGGTCACGCTCCATGATCCAGGGTCCGGAGGGAGAACAGGGGCCAGATGGCGCTGACGGTCGGCTGTCGCTGCCGAGACGAGGCTGATGATGTCGTTTATGAAGGTTATCGATCCATAATACATCACTGGGTCTGTCACACCACGGGCCAAACATGTTTCAATTTATGTCTGAACGTCAGGTGATTTATGGGCAAAAGCCATTCCTTCAGTGACAGTACATAATCACACATTTCTGCATCGCCACGCACAGTGACATCCCCCAGCCCCGAGATTATTGTTCAGGAGAGACCTCACTAAACCCCTCTCCAACCTCCACTCTCACACCCTTTCAACCTGGAAGATTTATGTCTTTTTTTAGGTTGTGTAGCTTTGGCGTGCTGTAATTCTGAAATGTGTTGATCATATAGACTTGAGTAAGAAGAAGAAGAAAGAACAAAATCATCAGGTGAGACTTAAAGATCATGTATGCTGTGCTTACACAACGGCTTCTTCTAAAAGCTTCTGAATAGCGACAAAAAAAAACAGGCGTACACAAGGATGAAAACGCAACAAAAAAAGCAACAACAATAAGACAAAAAAACCAACAAAAACGCATTCGAACAATTAAAACAAATCTACAAAATAGCAATAAAAAAAGCTGCAAAAATGCTACAAAAATACAACAAAAAACAACACGGTAACCTCCACACTGAAGATAACGTGTACCCCAGACCAAGCCCGATAGCTGCATGCAGTGGAAGTCTCGGTGACATGATCAGCAATAAAAAGAAATCAATTCACACGCCAAGGAAACAGTTTTCTGCCCAACCAGTGCGTATCACACATGGCAAAATGACCGTGAGGGAACACAATCGAGTGAGTACAATAACTTAAAAACACAGTAAAAAAGCTCTCCTTCAGATATCCAGCTGATTCGCTGGTCAGCCGGTAACACTAGGCCCATCCCAGCGTTCCTACTGCAGTGACAGGGACTGAGACTTTTGTGACCCAAGGATCCATGGGTCATGTATGTCTAATTTACATTCACAAAGTCTTATTGTCTCTGTAAAGTTGAGATTTGGGAAGACCACTGTAACTGCGGTTAGTTTTTAGTAAATGTAAACAAGAATGAAGAAGAAGAAGAAGATCTTTATTTATTCAAGATTGTTTTATTTGTCAAACCATGTGACTGATTTGAAATTATATTTCTCTCATCCTTGATTGTGGAGAGGGGGGTGGGGGAAGAGGGGTGGAAGGGAGGGCAGGGAGTTCAGCTTCCCGATGGCCCTGTGTACGAAACTGTTCTTAAGGCGACTCAACCTGGCCTGTAGATTCCGCAGTCTCCTCCCTGAAGGCGTTACTCTGAAGAGACTGTGTGATGGATGCGTAGGGTCCCTGGTGATTCTGAGGGCTTTGCGGGTGAGACGGGTGGAGTACATGTCCTTAATGGAGGGGAGAGGAGCTCCACAGATCTTCTCCACTGCTCTCACGATGCGCTGGAGGCTCCTTCGGCAGGAGGCAGTGCTGGCGTCGTGCCACACAGTGATGGAGCTGGTCAGGATGCTCTCTATAGTCCCTCTGTAGAAGAACCACACAGTGATGGAGCTGGTCAGGATGCTCTCTATAGTCCCTCTGTAGAAGAACCACACAGTGATGGAGCTGGTCAGGATGCTCTCTATAGTCCCTCTGTAGAAGAACCACACAGTGATGGAGCTGGTCAGGACGCTCTCTATAGTCCCTCTGTAGAAGTTGCACATAACGGAGGCTGGGACATTTATAATATTATATATATTTATTTCATTTATTTAATGAGTTACAGCTATGGCTGTCCTGACCTTTCCCCATCACGAGGAGTTTAAACTTTAGTTGCTACCTTGTCAGATCAGATGTGATGAAGCCTTGGAGACGAGAGGCGAAACATCCTTAACTTACACAACCCAGCCCAGTTGACGACTTTCAAACCCTTACTACGATGAACTACTCTACGACCGAGGGTTTACACAAACACTATATCCTAATAGTTAAGACCGCTGTCTGCAACACATATGTCGGAAGAGACAATTCGGCACAACGATGTGCCTTAAAAACAATATGCTGCAACGCTTCTCCCTCATGTTTCACGCTGAACGGCCTGTCAAAAACACAAAACAACACAGAAAAAGCTCTTCATCATTTATTCCCGTCATGTAATCACACATTTCTGCATGACCACACACACACACACACACGCACAGCGCTATGCTCCAGCCAAGAGACGGCAGTCCAGTAGAGACCTCGCAAGCTGTCACTTCCTGCGCGCTCCGATCATCCCCCCCCCCCACCCCCCCCCCCCCACCCCACCCCTCACGGCACTCCTGTGCCATCTCTCACTTTTGTTTCCCCCTCACAACGCATTGCAGAAAATCCTTCTTCCTTCCTGCCCATCAGCCTCACATTCTGCGCATGACGGATTGTGAATAATTTTCAAAAGGTCCATCACAAAAACACCCCCCCCCCCACCCACCCACCCAGCCACCATTCCTCAAGGTTGTTTGTGCCATTTTTGCAAAAGAACGGGTAGATTGATTGGAGGTGAAAGATGGAATCCGCGTGCTTCACATAGCCACCGGAGAACTTTCACAACGGCGTTTCGAGTTAGAGAAATTGTTTTTTTACATTTGAAAGAGAATAGGAGTACAAGCTGGTGAGTGGCACACCCTGAAACATGCAAAATATGCGTGAAAAGCGAGATGTCTTTAAAGATGTCGATTTGAAACTATTTTGAAACCACATATTTGTGTTACTGACACAAATATGTGGGGGGGGGGGGGGGAATTCTACTGCGAGTGGTCTTTCATTTAGTATTTTCTTATGGATAACCCACTGTGGGTAGGAAGGAAGAAAGGACTTTATTTTGGGTAAACCTCTAAGTGGCAAAAGCTTCATGTGTATATATGAAAATATAATTTAAACTGTGACACTAATATATGATATAGACTCATTACATGCAAAGTGAGATATGTATAGCCTTTGTTTGTTATCATTTTGATTATTATGGCTCAGCCCAAATTAAAAAAACCCAAATTAGAAATCTCATAAAATTAGAATATTTTGAACATGGACTGTAAGCCATAATCATCCAAATTATAACAAATAAAGGCTTGAAATAATGTCACTTTGCATGTAATGAGTCTATATCATATATTAGTTATATAATGGCTGCCCTCTTACAACGGTTTAAATCTAAAACCTTAACCGAGTAGCGCCTCATTGAAAAGCTAAGACCTCCAAAAGTGATTGTCACTTTTGCGTTTGGAGCTTTTGATAAGACGCTGACTATAGGAATGTACATGTCTGCTGTATTCAGATTTTGTGACTTTATACCTCTTCCCTTCCATCATGAAGCATACATTTAGCATAAATTCGATTAGATTTATATGTAATAACATTTGAGGGGATTCAGAGCACGCATTCTGCTGAGAGTAGCAGGCAGAACAGCCCTCTTGACTCCTCTCTCTGTTTTAAAACCTCCACTGTGGAGAGGGCCGCATATGTTTACAGCGGCATTAGCATATGCATCCTTTATACTCCCGCAGATCGAGCTAGAGCCGGGGAGGGTTCATGGGAAGGGAAAGCATAGACATGTAGGCAACGAACGAACATTGCTCCTGCATAATGAACTCTAATACGAACTAAAGCAGTGGTTCTTAAACTTTTCACACCCAAGTGCTGCGTAAAAAATAATTGAATTCCACCAAGCCGAGATTAATATTAAATCAGGAATAAACAAAATGATGTTAAAATTAATGTAGAAAAATGTCTAGACCAGAAAAAAGCCCAATTTAAAGTACTAAAGCAGGAATTTAATTATCAAATTGTCCAAATACCACAGGGGTACATATCACATAATGAGAAACGCTGATAATATGATAACAGTGGGCACCAAGGAGCTGATGAATGTATGCAACATGCAAACTGATGAATGTATTATACCATGGTCAGTGATGTAATGTGATGTCATATCGTGGGATTTGCAGCAATAATAGACTAAAGGAGATTTCCACAGGTAAAATACTGGAGTTATTGTTCATATTAAAACCAGTAGTGACTCAGCAGCTAACGGAGTTGTTCTATGGCTTTTTCTCCACATTTTATACTGTTTTTAAACGTTAGTTTATGGAAAATGTTTGCTAGTGCCCACAAACATGGTGGATCTCCATGTTAACTGTGAACATCTAACCAGAGATAGGGATGCACGATAATATTGGCCACCGATAATTATCGGCAATTATTGGCATTTTGGACACCATCCCCGATAATTTATATCAAATGTTATGTTTTCTACTTTAACACAGTTTTTCTGTACTTTTTAACACTACATGACCAATATTTATAATATGGGACATACAATGAATCAGACGATCTTTGCATTGGAAAGAGCAAAACGAGTCCTCCTACAACTCCCCAGGCCTCAGGGGAAGGGAGAAAAATCGCAATGAAAATTGGTTAGCTTCAAGTTTGTTAAACAAAAGTTTGTGTCATTTTGAAGTGCAGAATCTGGAGAATCCAATCGTTGCGTTAGTTTTAACCTCCACTTTTGTATTTCTGATCGCCTTCGCAAAATGCCGCTGCTAGTAACAATATGCTAATGCTAACGACAACTAATCAAAGCTGAGATAGAAACTATGATTGGATCACCTAAAGTAATAAAAGAAAATCGGCCAGCACTGGAGCGGCAAAGTATTTGTTTTTACAGAATTATAGAGCAGACATTTGGAAAAATCTGCCAAAAATATCTGTCAAAAATATCGGCCTAGCATATTGACATCGGCTAATTATCCCAAAATATCGGCATTGGCATCGGCCTTAGAAAAACCCATATCGGTCGGCCTCTAGTTGGATCAATGAAAATGTTGCTCCTGGTTTTGCCTTGGTTGCTATAGGGGTTAGCCTCATCAGCCAGTCACAAGATGGCTGCCACGTTTGCCCTGTCAACAAGCCTCATGTCCGATCTAGAGTTTTTTCAGATCAGAATTGTACATACAACATTCCATCCCAAACTCTATTTTCGTATTCCTGTATATATAGTAACAAAAAGGAGAAGCAGCGTTCAACCATAGTGTATACGGCCAGTTAGCAAATCGGCTAACGGCTCCCTATGGTTTAGCACATTTTAATTTAGTAAATGAAATAAACATTTGCTGTCAAATGTAAAAGTGTGTGGGACCGTGGTGTAAACAAATTAAAGCAGTACTAAGTAATTTGTTTACCTTAATAAATCCTTTCCGTAGTCCCTCTGGGGGTAATACAAGTGTTAATGGGATGATTGGGGGGTATTTCACCTCCCCCTGGTGTCTCTAGCCAGAAAACCACAATTGCAATTTGCTGCCACCGGGTAGGAGTCACCAATACACACTAATGGAATCACGAAGAATAAGCTAACAGGCTAATGGGCAACGCTAACTGCGGGTTAGCGCCACTTAAACAGTATTTACAGCCACGTTTGAGTGAAAAAAATTATCTCCATTGTATAATTGGATGTACAATATCCCTCTCTCCCTTTGTCGTTTCTGCCAGCGTAGTATTTACTCCTACAGATAATGAATTAGTAAAAAAACGCAACATGCTACGACACCTGCAGTGGCGCTTATGACCTCTAGGGGCATAAATTACTTAGTACTGCTTTAAACCTAACAAATTACTTAAAGCAGAGTTTCAGTTTCCCACTGAAGTAGTTTTTTAGTAGTTATTGTGACCTGAACATTTGAAGTTGATCACCCCTTTGGATAAAAACAGAAAAATCGGATAGCATTGTGGCTACCCGAGTCTGTAGTTGTCACGCTATTTACTCTCTGTTGCTAACATCCCCACGGGCTAATAAAATTACTCTCTAATGGACTTGTACAAATATGTATAACGTCGTCAAAACTAGCACACTGTCAGGGTGAACAATTAAAAAAGATAATAATTAGGTCCACAATTTGTGTGACTTTCATCACCTTCGTAGCTTCAATTATTTGTATTCATCTCACTATCAGTACACTTTCCGACTTGACATACGGAACACAGCAATTCGGTTAAAACAGCTCTCCCAGCGGAGTCACGTAACGCAGCATTTGTCAGTCCAAAATTAGTTGCAAAGAGGATTAATTATAATGCATGGCCTAAGGAAACTTTGCAAATAATGTATAAAGGACCAGACTTGTTCGTGACGATGTCGAATTTGTACATTTTGATGCTCTTCGGCTGAAAAGGGGAGGAATTCAATTAGAAGCTCAAATCTTGTTTCCATTTTTACCTTCTGTTCATTTCTGTTTAGGTTTTGTTTGGCTGTCACAATCTGTTATAATAGCAGGCTCATTATTCCGGCTCACACCAAGACTCGTCAAGCAAGATGCCCAGAATTGCAAGTAAAATATGTTCATTTGTGCTGCTTTTCTCATCTAAAGCTATGTTTCCCTGGTTTAACCTAGGTTTTGCTGCTGGTATTGACGCTTTGTTCATTTTTATTGGATGTAACATAATTTAAAATATATAGCACCTGTTTCGTATGTGTCCTCACTTTTGAGCTCACGTGTGCTACTTTCCAGTGTCATAGAACTGGTCTCCCTCGGTACAGCAAGAGAAGGCTCATAGATTGGGAGCATTGACCTTAAGAGAGATGTGTTTGCCTACCCCATATTCAAGATACTTTAATGCGTTTCAGGATTATTTGTAAGAGAATACAAACATAGTAGAAATCTAAGATGTACATTATTGAAGCGCATGTGTCCAGCTACATTATAATACCTGTGTTACGCAGGCACAGACACAGCCGGGGCGTGTGGGTGCCTGTTTAAATAAAAATAATTAGCAAATAACAAGTTTATATGCATCATCTATTTTTTATCTATTTTTTATATATATATGGGTATACCCACACTACTCTGTGGGTGTACGCATCAATGATTTACAGTTATGTTGTTGCAGATTTCAACAGTACAATTGTTTATTGGCAGCATTGATAATTCGAAGCTTTTACATGTCACAGGTTGAAAATCTGATGAGACTTACAAGACAACCTACAAGTGTGAAAAACGTAGAGTGAAAATAGAAAAGTTTGTGATTACTGATAGTGTATTTATTTATTTTATAGTTTTCTCTTATTTTGATCATTACTTATATGAAAAAAACAGTCACCATTCTATTGATTTACGTATTGTTTAAGTATTACATTTGTCATAGTGTTTTAGATATACATATTATATATATATATATATACATACAGATATATGTATACATACACATACATCACTAGCGCACATTTATTATACATATTATTATAATCACCATAATAACAATGACAATAATAGCATTCGCAAAACTATAATTCTCAAAAATATCATTTTCAAAATTGTCATGTTTCTCATTACTATCAAACCCGCTTCCACTATTAATCACGATTAACTGCGATTCAAATTATGTAGATTTGTGATGAATTTGTTAATTGTTTTTAATCAATTCCTGGACCTAATTTTCATGTTTAAGTTCAACATATTAAAACTTTCCGTACATATCAAGTTGTTTAAAGTTGCTTGAAGACTATGGTCAGTGCATTACTGGACATATACGTAATTAAAGATGCTAATCACTCATTAGCATTTAAGCCATAGTAGACTTAATACTGTTTTTCCTTTGGAGTTTGACACTTGTTGACATGATCAGTGCTGATGTAGCTTCCCGGATGAGAGGTACCAAGTACCAATGTCGGCTTTTGAACCTTCCTTTCGACAAAGCGTTTGTACATGTAACTCCTGCACGCGACTGCTGCCGCTAATGCGCTAAATTACACCACTGTACAGTACATTATACCTGTCCAACAGCGTATCGTTCCATAAAAGTATGAGTCTTGGCAGTCTGTCATTAGGATAATAGCCATTTGTCTGTGATTACGCACCGCTAATGGACTTCAGCAGCTAGCAGCCCGCGCGGGGGGTACGAGCTACTGCCCTCTGCTTCGGAAGCGCCACATAGGATTAATGGACTCTGTGAACACTTCATGAACACCCCACAAAGAGCGGGTTCAAATCCTGCTGCAGCAAGGGTACTGCAGTTGTTGGATCCAATAGGCAAGACACTTCTCCCACACATTGCCCAATGTTAGGCATAGTGATGTCATATCACAAAGCATTATGGGATTTGGAGCGGGCTTTTTTTTTTTATAACAACGTAGGGGATTTTAAAATGTAAAATACTGGCGTTATCGTACATGTAAAAGTTAATATGACTTTTGTGTTTGACGCTTTAGTTTGACGTTTTGCTGGTCAGCATATGCTCAGGTGAGAGCACAGAGAGAAATCAAACTAAATCTATATCCCGTCCTGTATATCACATTATCCTGTTTACGTGCCACTTCAATTATCGGAGAACTCCCGAAATCAGGTCATCGCGGTCAGCTTGTTTCTATCTGCTCGTAAACATGGCCACCTTGATGAAAAGATCAGATAGAGGTTGCGTACGGGCAAAAGAGATCAGAATTGGGTCACTTTGGCTGGCAGTCAGTTGTTTTTCTATCTGCTTCCATTATGTCCCCTTCGTTTTGGACTGACTCCAGCAGACCTATTATACAAACTGTCCTCTGTTCCGTGTTAGTGTTACAGGATAATCGCTGAATGCTTTTTATACAGCTGCTTTTGCCACTTTTCAAAAATCAGGAACATTTTGTAAAATCAGTGTTGGTTTAGTCACTTATGCAAGTCGAAATAACAGAGCACGCCACACTACAAATCTACTTTTTGTTTGTTTTGTCTTGTTTTTGTTTTTTTTGAGGAAAAGTCTTTATTTTGGAGAAAATAAACACTTTTTGTGAGGCAGCAATAGTGACTCAGAGATACAGTATAATGAAGAGATTGATTGTTATCACTGTAGTTCAATTATATCTTTTACTGGGCCATATTTTTTTAGAGGCCCTTGGCCACTGGACCGGTCATTTGGCGAGCCACCAAACATATTAATTTTTGTTAAATAAATAAAGGAAAAATGCATCACCATCATGACTCAAATAGAATGAAATATAAAAAGTTTAAGTATATTCCACCATTTTGAACCCATTTTAAAAACCGCAGCAGCAGACACAGTGTTATAATTGTGACAGTGTTATTTCTGCCCTGTTTGCGTCTCTACTGTGTCATTTTGAAGGCCTGACGCTAAGCACAAACCAGAAGCACATGGCTACTTAATATGCGCAAACATATGGAATCACTTCAGCGCTCCCGTCACAGCTGCTGGACTTGATTCCAACAGAGTTCCGATTCGCCGTAATCATTTTATTTATCAGGTGCAGAAAGTATAAGCTGCTGTGGACGATAGTGTAAATTATTTATTTGTTATGGGAAATGGCCAGTGAGCCAGACCAGACTGTTTGGCAGGCCGTATCTGGCCCCCTGGGCCGCCAATTGCATAGGCATGGTGTAGGTTCTCATCCGTCCAGTAATTTTCCATCTCAGTAGACATTTAGATATCGCAAACTGGACTTGATTGATTTTCAAAATGAAGAAATACACAAGCAAGAGGTCTATTTGAACTTTGGCTAAGGTAAGTATGATTTGTGGCTGTAAGATGGAGATACACAGCTGACCCCTGCTGCTCTCTTTGTTGGTTCTGGTACATCCTCTATCAAAGATTCAAAAGATTCAAAGATTTTATTTGTCAATTCCTTTCACAATGAATCGAAATAGTTCATTCTCTCATTCTTGTTGTGGAGCCGGGGGTGGGAAGTGAAGGTTGGGAGCACAGGGAGGGCGGGGAAGGGAGGGACTTCAGCTTCATGATAGCCTGGTGTATGAAACTGTTTTTCAGTCATAATTATCAAAATAATGACAAATAAAGGCTTGGTATCTCACTTTGTATGATGATTATGGCTTGTGAAAACCCCAAATTCAAAATCTCAGAAGATTAGAATATTGTGAAAAGGGACTATATTGTTGGCTCAAAGCGTCACCTTTCAACTATCAACTAATGAATCCAAAACACCTACAAAGGGTCCCGGAGACTTTAAAGGGTCTCTCAGTCTGGTAGAGTAGTTCATTATCATGGGGAAGACTGCTGACCTGACAGTTGTGCAGAAAACCATCATTGAAGCCCATGCATCATGTATGTATGTGTGTGTATGTGTATGGATATGTCAATCAGCGAAACAGGCGATGTATTCATGTAGGCAGGGAGTTATACAGCACGTGACATACAGTACATACAGTATTGCGAGGCATCTTGAATACCTCCTCTCTCAGGCCTGTAAGCCGTCTAAAGCCTGCTGTCTGAACGCACTGCATGGGGCGAGTGTCCCCCCTGGCACCACTCTGCCTCTGGCCCCGTGACCTGGACTGCTCATTAAGACAGAATCCCTGCTAAGACTGGGATTCGGCGCATGGATTCCTCTTTAAGGGCAGAACACTGCAGGCAAATGTAAATCTATAGGATACATGTATTTTTTGACCTCCACTGGGGCATTCGCGACTTTATAAGAAACGTTTTAGGCCATTTTTGACCTTCTCTTTCGTCATGCTGCTGTTATGTTTACCAGGTTATTTCACTTTATTACATCCAACACCATTTATGGAAGTCTCCTATCACTTCACCCAGAACTGTCTTGTCTAGTAAACCTTGTCGGTAGAAAAAAGCATAACAAAATGCAGATCAAATGCAATCCGCTCGCTAATTTGAACACCAATTAGATTCGCCCGCTTTTATCTTTCATGTGTGTTGCATTTGTGCTGTCATAAGAAAAATCACATAATCTTCTGTCTTTGCGTAAACTCCCAAAGCCTGCTCATTGCGCTCTGCATTCCTCAGTCCATTATAAAATCCTGCTGTAAAAGGTGCTATCGGGCTGCTTCCTGACAGTAGGTTAAGGAGTTCGTCTGCCAGCAGAGAGGCAGGTCACCGAGCCACTTTATTGTAACTATTTTTCAGTGTGCAGACAAGCAGAGGTTAAAGAGGGCTTTCCGTGACTATAACCAGTAGCTGAGTAGAATCACAAGGACAGTTTTTTTCAGATGGATTTTTTTAATAAGACCCCCCACAAAACAAGGCAAAATGAGGAACACCACAGGGGGCGGTACGCTCACCCATCTTATTTACGCTGTACGCTAAAGATTACAGGAGCATGTATCTAAACATCTACGTTCTTAATTCTGCGATGACACCATTGTAGTTTACTCACAGAAAATACAGATATTACCTTCACATATCACAAATCCAATATATGAAGGACTGGTGCCAGTTGTATTGCATCCGTAGGAGATCACAGTGAGGTCTCAGTCGGAGGTCAAGGGGTTGAGCAGGTTTCAGTTTACAAGTAATTCCTTTTGATTCACCCTGGATCATTTCTGTGTCAAGTTAAACCAGTGTTTACATTTCTTGAGAAGGTTAAGGCTGTATGGTGTTCAGCCAAAAGTCATGGCATTTCACAGACCACGCATTGAATCAATTATTCGATACGGTGTTACAACCTGGTTTGGTGTCCTAACAGTAAAGTTGAAATCACACATTTTTCACTTAAGCCACACGGCAGCATTGTTTGGACGATATTAGCCTCGATTCTTCCCCTTCTGACAATCTTAAGGCTGCTCCGATTATGGTAATGGCTCTAAAGATAATCTGATCAGATATTCCTGCCTTGTGTGGTGTGTCGCCTGCTCGGAACGTGCCGTGTTGTCGTCACTGTCTTGACATTTGTTTTCATTGTGCGTGTGTTGCCGTCACGTCACACTGTTTTGTCACATTTTCATCACTTTTTGACACTTTTCTATTGCTCGTGTGGCAAGAAGAGCGGTGATGGTCTATTGAATTAGCATACTGCAAATAAAATAAACAAAAAGGACACCACCATTAGAAAGAAGGCTCCGCATCTCTACACGGCACGTAGGTTCGTTAATTGAAAGAGGACAGAAGATGTTCCAAAAGTAATTTATATGACAATTATTTGATCATATTTGCTTCATTTAAAATCGTTTGTTCACATTTCATTGCTTTGAGTTCATAGTGCTTTTACAGTTATTTCTAGTAACATACAGTAAAAGTCCATAGGCTACTCCAGGCCAAATTGGAGCGCTAAAAACAAGGCAGCGGGAGAAACAAAAGCAGACGTGACCAAACCCCTTGGCCTATACATTAAAGAAAAGTTAGCCTATAACATGAAAGAAGGAAAATGACCGTAACGCTAGTTGGTTCAGAATCAGAATCAGAATCGTTTTTATTGCCATGGTTTGAGAACAAACTAGGAATTTTTCTTGGTGCTGACGTGCAACATAAAACTAGATCAAAATAAGCTATACAACTTTAAACTATACGGCTATAGGGGGCATGCATAAGAGTATTAATTAATAATAAAAGGTAAAATATGGTATAGAACAACAGCGGGCTTGTATTTACAGATGTGTAAAGTGATAAAGTGACAGCAGCTGATCTAAGTTTGGACACACCCCACCGTGCAACGGAGCAGATTACATCCATGAGACTGTGCCTAAGTCATGGGTCTTGTTTTTTGTTCATGAGTCTGATGGCAGTGGGGAAAAAAACCTTTCAAGTGGCGGTATCTTTGATTCTTGATAGACCGTAGCCTCCTGCCTGAGGGGAGAGGGGTGAATAGTCCGTGTCCAGCGTGAGTAGGGTCAGCTGTGATCCGACCCACACGCCTCCGGGTCCTGGAGGTGAACAGGTCCCGGAGAGATGGGAGCTCACAGCCAATCACCTTCTCAGCAGCACGCACCGGGGATTACCACACGGTGATGGAGGAGGTGAGGATGGACTCGATGATAAGATAAAATAAGATAATCCTTTATTGATCTCACAATGGAGAAATTCACTTGTTACATTCGGCATTCAATAAGATCACTCAGGGTGTGCAAAATAGACAGGAAATGTGCAAACAGTTAAATAGTAAAAAAAGAAGTATCTTATGTACAATAAGTAAAAGTAGAAATCTTAAGGGGCAGAATTATAACAATAAGGGAATAAGAATAAATAAAAATACAATACAAATTATAGCAGACTATAAAAGTATAATATCGAGGTGCAAGTGGCGCTGATATAGAGATTATTGCACATAGTTTTGCAAAGGGGGTTATTGCACATGTTACTTTAGAGTCTTGTTGTACAGTCTGGCGGCACGGTGGCACAGCGGTTAGCGCTCGTGCTTCACAGCTAGAAGGTCCGGGTTCGATTCCCACCTGGACGGGGCCTTTCTGTGTGGAGTTTGCATGTTCTCCCCGTGTCTGCGTAGGTTTCCTCCGGGTACTCCGGTTTCCCCTACCACTAAAAACATGTACAATAGGCCCAGGGACTACAGGTGGAAATTAGCACAAGTGCTATAACCTGGTACAATGCATCTCTCCTTTCTGAGGCTAATGTATATTGTACACTGTCCCTGTTCAAAAATAAATAAATAAATAAAAAAATAAAAAAAATGAAGGCCCTGCGGTAGTGCTCCTTCTTGCACTGAGGGTGTCTGTCTTCCACTGAAGGAGCTGCTCAGCTCCTCTACAGTCCCGTGCAGTGGGTGGGAGGTGTTGTCCATGATGGAGGTGACAGGTGAGCTTGGCTAATACCCTCGCCCTACACACGCCTACCGGAAGACAGAAGTACAGAGAAAGACCGAAGGATAATGAATGAAAGAGACGGGCTTTCAAATATATACGATCTGTACTAGGGCTTGGCGCCACCTGCTGTTCCGTTGCGTGTGTCTGTTTCATTGTCTGTTCTGTGTTTATGTTTGTACCCGCCCCGGTTGGCCAAGACACATTTTCCCGTGAGGAGACAATATTCTATTCTAATGCTAATTCTAATTTTTTTACACACAAAATACCAGTGTGAAAATAATAAAATGAAACTTGCAATATTTTGACATTTTTCCCCATTCGCCTGCAGTGTCTCGCCGTGAAAACATAATAAAATCTGAAAGTGCAGCGGCAAAAGAGCAGAAAGGTCGATTGGGGGGGGGACAGCGAGGGAGCGATAGAAAAGTTGCGCAGAGAGAGTGAGAGGGAGAGAGAGAGAGAAAATTGGAAGCGACTGAAATGCTCTGATGCTAATCTGAGTGGGAAATGGGATTTAAGGGGAAAAGACTGAGGCTGTTTGATTACTCTGCGGATGCGGCGGAGGTAGGGGTAAGCCTCGCGGATGGAGATCATTTCTGTATTTTTAATTTCCCACTTTTTTTTCCTTTGCCTGGAGAGGAATACCACGCAAACACTAGCGCACTTTGTCTCAAATTAAAAACCAGGCCCTTAAAACGTAATTGAATTTGCCAATATGAAATGCGAGGGGATAACGTGTCAGTCAAGCGCTCCTATTATGCTTCTCAGCTTTTGCACATGTGTGTTCGAATGTTTTACCCTCGAGAAGTAAAAACAGACCTGGAGCTGTTTTTTTTTTTTCCCCTTTTTCTGTATTCATTCAAGTTTGAGTAATCGGCCTCCTCGAGAGCTTTACGCACTTTGTTGCACCTGCTGATGTCACGAGGTGATGCCTAGGGGGTGTTAAGATAGAAACTACTTGGAGGTGAGTGCTTCAGTCGGCTCTTGAGTGTTCACATTGTAAAAACACAGGTCCTCTCAAGGAACAGGCAGATGGGTGTAGTAGAGCAGAAACAGTGTCGCTGAAACCACGCCATAAAAGTGGAGGCAGGACAGCAAGTCGTCCGAGGTACACTGTTTACAAAGGTAGACTAAAGGTCCCTTATTAACACGGACAAACGTCTTCATCCGGGCAGGGAGATAGGGCCGTGGGGTATTATGGGGTTTGCGGGTAAGGCAGGCAAGTTTATTTGTAGAGCACAATTCATACACAAGGCAATTCAAAGTGCTTTCACAGTTGCATAAAATCACAAGAAAACAGATCAAATCAATCATTAAAACATCAACATAAAAATTAATCAATTACAGTAAAAGGCAAGAGTGCAGATAAAATACTTTCAGTTTTCATCTGCTCGGGTAAAAAGAGCTGTTTTCAGCCTGGATTTGAACATTGTCAGAGTTGAGGCCTGTCTCACATCCTCATGAAGACTGTTCCAGATTTTAGCTGCATGAAACTGAAACGCAGCCTCACCGTGTTTAGTCCTGACTCTGGGAACCACCAGGAGACCCCTCCCTGAAGTTCTCAGGGCCCGAGATGGTTCATACGGATCTAACATGTCAGAGATGGACTTTGGTGCTAAACCATGAAAAGACTTGTAGACAAGCAGAGCTGTTTTAAATTCCATTCTCTGAGTGACAGGAAGCCAGTGCAGAGACCGGAGCACTGGACTAATACAGTCGTATTTCCTGGTTCTTGTCGGGACTCGAGCAGCAGCATTCTGGATGTACTGCAGCTCTAACAGCTCGTTTAGAAAGGCCAGTGAGCAGCCGTTACAGTAGTCTAACCTGCTGGAGACAAATGCATGGATTAGTATTTGGTAAAAATACCTGCAAATCATCTGTTATATTTTGTTCACACGGCTGCCTGTAGAGGGCACTCCAGGTTCATAGCAATCCTGACCAACCCAGTCTCTCCCTCCTCACTGTCTATTACATAGTCATTATTTTAAATTGAACATGTTAAATATCAACGCGGTAGTACCTAAAGCAATGGTTTTATGCATAATATGTATTCATCACGGGCCAAGTTGTGAATTGTTTCTGCATAAAACAATATATATATTTTTACATCATAAACGTTTTAAAGCAGTTTTAACCAGAGAGACTCTGGGGCATAAGAAATGACTTATAAATAGGGGTTGTTTTAAAGTGTTGTATCATCTGAAGCACTCGATTGATCCCAAGATCGATCACAAGGGGTCAAGGTAAAGCGAAAAGGACAGGATTTTGCGTTCTTATACTAACACAAAATCAAACTCGGCAAAATCAGTGTGCCCTTTTTGTGACTGTTTGCGCCCAGTCGTCTGCTCCCTCGGCAGGAACCCACAGTCTAATTTCTCAGCTACTGGACCTTCACCAGTCCGAGCGTCATCTCCTCCATAGCTTGTTCTGGGCAGTGTTTTATCAGACTTGTGCGGACTGACTGCCCCGCCCACTTTTCACAGGTGAGCGGAGGACAGATGTGTTTTACAGATGATACAACCATTTAAAAACAAAACTCCTATTTGAGTCCTTTTCATAGTCGCCAAACCCTCTATTGCTGTAAAACGAAAAGAAAAGAGTGAGTTTAATGTATCTGGTTTTCTTTTCTGGTTGGTTCATATTAAGAACAGTTATGGCTATTGCCCGACATGCAGATTAGTGTGTGTGTGTATTTGTGCTATACAGCAAACTCTGCAAACTGCCAACTGTGACTTTGTCTGCGCGTGTTTGAGAGAGGAAGGGTTTGTGTCGGGATGTCTACACGTAGTGCTTGTGTGACAATAAGAAAACCTGTAAGTTACTGCAGGATGTAAACGATGTGTGCGGATTTGCACTTTTGACACTGAACTGGCATCTCGGGAGGTTGGCTACTTGACGAGCACGTCTCGGGTCAAAAAAGGTCGGGCGCCCGACAGTATAAAACCGAGCCCCTCGACGAGGCTTCGAGGAGGACGAACCAGGAGGACGAATATCTGCCTGTTTATGACCCTCATTAATATTGCGCTTCGGCTCGGACAGAGGGCGGAAGGAGCACAGGAATTGTTGTGAAGAAAATGGCGGAGTATTGCAGGGTTTGCTTGATTTTGTAGTTGCGATCGGGATACTTCTGGGGGAAACAAGAAACCTTATTTTGTAGATTAGTCTTAAAGAAAAGAACACTTCCACTAAATGAAGCCTAGGCGTTAATTCAGCCTGGTAGACAAACTTCAGCATCATTAACCTCCAGCCAGTGATCGCTCCTGAAGGGTCCACACCTCCACATCAGCGTCAGAGCCGTTCCTCCATAGCAGCCGATCATCGCCAACAGTCCCGCTTTTAAGCACCAGCAATCATGAGCCGTTCGCTTCCCAGCTGTGCTGCGACCCGCCTCCACCCCATCTCCGCCTCTTTCATCCTCGGCTCTACCCGCGCATTCTCCACAGATCTCCTACACCACCACCAGTGTCCAGGCTCCGGGGGGAAGACATCCCTAACTCCAAGCTGTTTACCTACACTGACTTGTACATCGATGTCTGCCGCCGGGGTCTGAGCGCCAAAACTAATACACATGTTAATAAATCTCCCTAATCACTGCTTTCGTCTGTGTGAGTCTATCCAGGTTGAACTTCCGTTAACTGTGCGCAGTGTAAGGGTCAATAGCGGCTTTCTCTCACACACATTGGATTGGTGAACCCTTTTATAACACGCGAGGGAGGAGAACGCCCAATTGCCAACAGAACCATAATTAATAGAGTTGCTTCCCCTCAAAGTTAAGCTTTTCAATTATAGACAAAGAGAAAAGTGATAGCGGTGCCGTCAGTATTTGCGTCTTGCCTGAGGAGGAAGAGTCGGTCCGTATCACCGCTGCACGCAAACATCTGTGCGCCCCAATTTAGTTTGTCTTTAATTAAAACAGACTCCATTAAATTTAAACTGCATCCGAGTCACTGCTGAAGCATATTAGATTATTGCTTCCTCAACGCGCACGCCATTGGCCTGTGCGACTGTGAGAATTCAAGGCCCATGTGCTGCTAAATGTGTTCTTGGAGCTCTTTGCAATACGTCGCAGTGAACGGAAAACGGAATAATAGACTCATTCCATGTTTGCTTGTTTCCATCTCGCGTGTATTCATCATGGTAATACAGCGGTGTAAATTAAAAGGCTTTCATTGAGGTCTGTTCGGCTCAGTGCAGCTCTGTGTCAGACACTTGTGCAGTGTTGTTCACCGTTAATGCTTCACCAATCGTTTATTCAACACAAACTGCAAAAATATCCAGTTTTTTAATGCATTTTGACAGTTGTGAATTTTTGAAAAGCCTCCAAATCTCCGAGCTAAAGTTCCCATTGAAAATGATTTTTATTTAATAACAATATAAAAGCAACGGACTAAAAGCTGAAGCTGTTGTAGTGACATTATAAAGCAATCAGCGAAAAAGCTACACAGGCAAGTCATGATCACAGTTTAGCAGCTCAGTTTTAAAACGTTAACCGTCTTCTCTGTGAATTATCTGAAGCAACAGGTCACTTCCATGGCTTCCTTTTCACGTTCTATAAATGAATAAAAACAAAGAAAAAGTTTTTTCATATGTAAAATAAAAGGTCTCAGACGATCTTTCCTCATTCATTCCAATGTACGGAGCTTCTGTTTGCCCCCGAAAAGGGACGTTACCCTTTTGACACCACTGACGTGACGCAGACGATTGGAATTCATATTGTATCACAACAAAAGGGTATTTTCCCAGCCCTTTTAGTTATTAGTAAAAAAAAAAAAAAATTCGCCATGGAAAATGTATTATTTTAACTGGACCTCTAGTTTTAGATGGCCTCCTTTACACCACTCTCAAACCACCTCTCTTCCCTATCCAGTATATGGACCTCCTGTGCTGATTCTGCAGATGTAAAAACACTGCCGAGTCCTGCCCAGAGGAGCTAGCTATGGTGTCGATGTTGATACATGTGCTTGTGCAGAGGCTGTTTGGTCTCACCTATGTACAAGTCTCTACACTCCTCACTGCACTGGACTATACACAACATTACTGCGGAGGCGTTTCGGAACGCTGAATCAAAGAAGTCCAGTTTAAATGATGCATTTTTCTAAAGCATTTACGTTGCCCGGATGAAAAAATAAATTAATAAAATTGCTTTGTTTTATGCTGAACCACATAAAACAAAGCCATTTTATTTATTTATTTTTAACACTCGCGTCTCCAACTAGTCTCCAGGCCGGTGTCTGACTGACGCGTCTCCGCAACTCTCTCCGAAGAGATAGACCCTTAAGCCCGTATTTGCCCGCACACATGGATAGTACGAACATAAATGGAGGCAGCATTGATATAGTTTGGCTAAATATACAGTACAGCTTATAAACTGGGCCAGCCCTGTTACCGTTACTGTATTTAAGTTTCATTTTCAAATGTTTCCCTTTTCCCCCCAGCAGCAGCTGCAGTTTCTATACCTCCTAACTCCATTTTATAACCAACTCATTCCTAGGGGGTTTTCCTTGCACATACAGTAAGTTACACAACCAAAAATACCAAGGCCAAGTTTTTGCAATCTATCTGAGCGAACCTGCCTAATGACCAGTATAGAACGTTTAACTGCAGGGGCCAAGGAACTGCCCCTGAGTTTTTACTGGAAATCCACTAAAGTTCTGCTGATGGCTCCTACTTTTAGCTTGTTTCTCTATTAGTCTTTATGTACAATGACACGAGATAAATAAAGCAAAAAGCCCGGAGATTGCTCTGGCGGTAACTTATGTCACTTTGCCGTTATCCACCTTTTATCCACACGGGTATTTTTAGTTCCAATCTTCTCCTGCACTCTATCTAAGAGCCGCTCAGGTTTGTACAGCGCCCACATCTGAGCACCGCCACGTTCAGACGACATCTTTTAATAATGGATGTATTAAGAAACTGTTTATTTTGGACCAAAGGATGATGCAGAAGTTTGCGGCCGAGAAGCCTCCTCCGTTCACATCGCTTTGGTAAAAATGAGTTGTGGTGGAGTTGTCATTTCTTCTTCTTCTTCTTCTTCTCCTGTTTCCCCGCCGATAGAGCAATCACCTTGGACAATCAGCTGGTCGTCTTGGCGACCTCGGTGTCGGACGCGGGCCGCTACCAGGCCGACGCGGTGAACGAACTCTCGGGAGAATCGGTGACCAGCCCCGCCGTCTACGTCAGCATCTCAGGTAGGAGAGGATGGCACATTGATGACGACATTCCCGATTAAGGCGAGACGCTGCCTGTGAAAGGGGGGGGGGGGGACATGTAGAGATATCCGTTTGAAACTTACGCTGCAGATTATGGACATGAATAGGAGTAAAAAATGTATTGCAAGTTTTCTGTCATTTGATGTTTTCGTGTAAACATACCCAAAACAATACACTTTTGTTGCAATCCAATACATATCACGATACTAAGAGCCCGATACGATACATAAAGTATATTCCAACGCAAGGAGTATTAACCAGTTACCTGTTACAGATCTTTCACATATTTATTTTGTTGACATATTAGTTACAAAGATTTGTTCAGAGGGGATTTTGGATCAAAACTGTAAAAAAAAAAAAAGTATCAATGTTTTCTCCTGCCGTTTCTCGCCTTAAGTTTTATTTGCTTCTATACCCAAGCCATTTTAACCCGACTACATTCCTTTTTTGTGGTGTAATGCTTCTATCCGGTGGCTTTTTCCCTGTGTGCTGGTGGTGGTTCAGTACCTATACGTCCGCTCCTACGTATTTGTGTCCCAGCTCTAGGGAAACCAGGGGCCAGACTGAAGTTACTATATTTACATATCGACTTAAAACGTTAGGAGGGAGAGGCTGCTACGCGGCGCTTGTCCCTTGAGGCTATGTAGACGTTAAAAGACTCACTTTGCACGGCTGTAGATGTGAATATAAAAGAGTCGTAGCGTGGTGTATGTACGGTATCAGCGCAGAGTGGTGCCTGCTGAGCTTTAAAGGCCTTATGCATCATATATTGTGCATTTCTCAAGCTTTTTGAAATACTTAAGGACACCTTAGAATAGTTTCTGCTTCTGGCTAAACAGAGTCCGGTCGATTTGTTCAATAAGGCGGCACTGGAGGTGAACAGCTAAAACGGATGAATTTGGAGATGTCCCTGGGGAATACTGAAATAATGTATGAAAAACAATATGCGGCAGGATTATTTTCATTTAATGCTATATTTTCAGATGGAAATAAGAAATAAACCAAAAAAGCCTTTGTTTGTGGTCGAACATGGATGTTAGGGCACGCATAAAAGTCAACTTGTCAAAGTAGAATCTCCTATTAGTTTGACGGGCGCATGGGGACGGGCGCATTGATACGCCTATAACAATGCTAGTTTAAATATCATAATAGCTTCAAATGGAAAAAAATTACGCGCATATGCTGCTCTACTGCGCTTACTGCCTCTGGTGTAAATTTGGTGTTACACTGCACATTTTGTGTTCATGCACACAATTCATGAATCTAATGTATTTGTCTGGCACAAACTGTCCTCATTGTGCATTTATCTGCACAAACCCGTGTGTGCTCTGAATCAGCCATAATCTCTTAACAGTACGATGATTACTCTCTTTCATGAAATATGGAAGTGTCACGTTTGCGGGGAGAAATGATGACCCAAATGCAGAGCAGCTCCAAGCCAAACTTAAATTTAATAGAACAGGTCCAAGCAAAACAACACAGGAACAAACTTACAGACACGAGCAGAACTCCGTGGAACAAAACAGACTGAGAATGACAACGAACGACAATGATCAAACAAAGACAAGGGAAAACACAGGGGTATAAATACACAGGGAAACAGGGCACAGGTGAAACACATCAGGGCGGGGCAGGTAATCAACAGGAGGAAGGGAAAGCAGGATGACACAGACACAGACCAAGCTCCGGGTCAGGCGACCCAGGCGGATCCGGAGACAGGTCAGGCGGCTCAGGCGGATCCGGGTCAGGCGGATCCGGAGACGGGTCAGGCGGCTCAGGCGGATCCGGCCGAGGCGGGTCAGGCGGCTCCGGCCGAGGCGGCTCCGGCCGAGGCGGGTCGGGGGCCTCCAGCCGAGGCGGGTCGGGGGCCTCCGGCCGAGGCAGAGGCGGGTCGGGGGCCTCCGGCCGAGGCAGAGGCGGGTCGGGGGCCTCCGGCCGAGGCGGATCAGGGGTCTCCGAAGGAGGCGGGTCCGGATCCTCCGCAGCGGGCCAAGGCGGAGGAGGCAGGTCCGCAGAGGAGGCAGGTCTGCGAAGTCCGGCGGCGGTGGGAACAGGGCCGGGTCCGCGAAGTCCGGCGGCGGCGGGTATGAACCCCCCTCCGCCGGCCCCGGAGGTGGAGGCAGGTCCGGAATCTCCGCGGGCCCTGGCGGCGGCCGGGTGGAGCACCGGCGAGGAGCGGAGACAGGCAGCGGCCGGGTGGAGCACCGGCGCGGAGCGGGGACACAAACCGGTGAAGCCCACTCCGGACGGGGGTCTCGGTCTGATGGTGGCCCCAAGACAGGAGGAGCCCACCCTGGACGGAGCATGTTGTCCAGCGGTGGCTCCGTGAAAGAAGGGGCCCACCTCAAACCCAGGTCAGTGTCCGGCAGTGGCTCCAGAACTGGTGCAGGAGAAGACCATGATCGGATGGGGGTGTTAGGCGGAGGCCCTGGGGTAGGGGCCGGTTCAGGATCTGCAGGCGATGGAGATGGAGGGTGACCAGCGGGGGGACAAACACTGGCTCTTGGCCGCCTTCCACGAGCCCCACGTCTCCTCCCCTGCACCCCTCTCTTAGCCGCAACCTGTTCATAGGTGGTTTGTCCCCATGGGGGACAAACCACCTTGCCACAGTTTAACAAAAAATTAACAGTGGGCTGTCCGCTGGGTCAGATTGAGGATGGATCATTCTGTCACGTTTGCGGGAAATGATGACCCAAATGCAGAGCAGCTCCAAGCCAAACTTAAATTTAATAGAACAGGTCCAAGCAAAACAACACAGGAACAAACTTACAGACACGAGCAGAACTCTGTGGAACAAAACAGACTGAGAATGCCAACGACAACGAACGACAATGATCCAACAAAGACAAGGGAAAACACAGGGGTATAAATACACAGGGAAACAGGGCACAGGTGAAACACATCAGGGCGGGGCAGGTAATCAACAAGAGGAAGGGAAAGCAGGACGACACAGACACAGACCAAGACTATCAAAATAAACACAAGAAAGAGACAGACTACGACGGGGGAGAAACAAACCAAAACCCCGGACAGAAACCAACAACAAAAACCCACATCCTAACAGGAAGGTTTTCATACCTAGTCCAAGGCATTCAACTATTTCACGCTTTTCATCAGCAGAGAGATCCTTTTTATTTCCCATATTGCTTGAACATGGTGGTCTGCTTAATAATGGTGAACCTCCTTTTTCAGTCGTTTTTCCCGTGACTGGGCTCACCTGACAACTAATCATCCCAGGCGGCTGAGATTGTTGTCCGTGATTCAAAGAGCCACAATGAGACACAATACCATCCTTGAGTTTCATTGAAAAACTTAAACCACCTAAATGTATTTATTTTTGTAAATTAGGATGTGCGGAAATGTCTGTGAGCGCTAGAAACCAGTTTGTGCGCAACAGCTACGAGGTTTTGCTCAATTACCTCCAACTTTGACTGTTTAAAAATGGACAGAGTCTGGTAGTGCAGCTTTGAAATAAAAGCTCCCATTCCTAAGTGTGATTTTTTTTTTCCCAGCAAAACAACAAACGCATCCATACGATTAGTTTTACACAGCGTTAAAGTTATTAATCCATGAAGCGGATTAAGTGGCTGAAAACGAGCTATAGTCAGCAAAAAGGGCAGGAACGTTCAAGCACGCGTGACTGAAAGGTCCAAGAATGTTTGTCCTCTAATTTTCTGAACCATCCTTATAACTGTAAAAAGCTCTAAAAAAAACTGATTTGCGTGATATACATGTATATGTATGTATGTATGTATGGGCTCCAGTGTCAACTCTTCAATCCTCTCCGAAGGTCGGCACAACTGTCTCATCCAAACACTTCTGGGCCGGTACATTATTTATATCCATACTCGCGGTGGGGGGGTAAAAATAGTGTGTGCGTGAAAACCTTGTGTTTTTAAGCTGAAAACCCTGGTCTATTTTAACACGACACAGTTCAGACAGTGACAGCGGTACACACGGATATCAAAGAGCGCCATAAGTGAACTGGACGTGTGCTGGATCAGCGTCGAAAAAGAGGACATACGTCTGTCTCGATCTAGCTTAGAGTGGGACAAGTCTGACTGATCCACACGGAAAAGTGTGGAGTGACGGTACACTTAAAGCTATCTGACAAAACAAGAAAACCCTGAAACGACAAAATGTAGGATATAAAGCAAGACTGGTACAAAATATCAATATTACATTTTCCCCAGTTTAAATGGATTCTGACTCAAAACACGTTGATTGATACTGTGATACTAGCTTGCTGTCGGAGCAAAACTAAAATCCCTCGAGTCTAGGGGTTTTAGTTTTGTCTAGGGCCTAGACGTTTGGTTGTTGTTGATGTCAGTAAAAAGTTGCCTGCATTGCCATCATTTTTATTTTATGTTTAGAACTCGTTCAGCTATGGTTTATTCCGAGTCTGACTTTTATCCGGGTTAACCCTGTGCTAATGACCTTTTTTACTAGAACCTGCTTAACTTTGCTCGACTGGTTGTGGTGCGTTTACACTCGAACCCAGCACTTTTTTTAGTACGTCCTTAGCAACCCAGGGGCGTGCTCGCGCTGGGACCTCATTTTTTTGTTCGCGAGTTTTATCATTTAAATTCTCGCACGTGCGCACTGCACACGTTTCAAAACTTCAGGGGTTTTTGCTCCACTCACGCGACGATCTCACCAGTTTAGTCGCTCCTACTGACTACAGACTTTCCAGATTTCTTCCCACTTATGATTATCTTAAACTTTAACTTTATCTTTAACTAATATGCAAACAAAATAACACAATCCATTTAAATCTGGCTCTATCCATTCAGATTTCTTTGCCGAAAATGTTTTTCCATGAAAACATAAAATGACAGAACACTTGAAACACATTTTTCATCCTATTTATATCAGTAATCTACAGCAGGAGGTTCAAATTCATATCCCTATTTTTTTCCCCTAGTCACCTGTAATGTCTTGCCTTAATTAAAAATGATGTCGGCCCAAAAGCATCGAGGCCCACCGGGAAACGTCCTGACTTTCTCGATTACCCAGCACACCATTGCTCTTTCCCACCTTGGGCCAAAGCGAACCAAGCCAATACTAGAGAACATAAATTCAAATGTGGAACACAACAGGAGTTTGCCTGAGGTATCTGAGTTTTAAACAGTTTCATATTGGCAAAAAAAAAAAAAAATGTGACTGAGAAGAAGGACTGGGGGGTTTCGGGGACTGTCCCTGTGAACCCTCTCACGCTGGACCAACTGGACGCCTGCGGGCCAACGAAAACACACACACAATAAGAGTCATAGGGTGGCGTTTGGTTCCAGGGCCATAGTTTGGAGAACCCAGGAGTAGAACCAAGTATGTGCTAGTTAAAAAAGCCTCTTAGAAAACCAATTTATTCTTCTCAGGCTGTGAAACGTTTGGAAACTGACTGCTTGAATGCGCGAGCTGGAAATCCTCATGCAACGTGACCACCTGCTTGTTTGCCATTTATTTTTCTCATTTCTTGTGCAATTTTTCATTACATCAAAACATTGATTCCAGTCTCATTGCCTCGAAATAATCAAGGCCTCAAAATACCAAACCAAGATTCCGAATTCAAATATGCTGTTATCAAGAAGAAGTAGAACTAGTTTTGATATCTGGAGACTTTCAGAAGTAGACTGAATAACACTAGGCTCCACATCTGTTTCCCGAAAGAAATTGTCGTGCTATGAGTGAGTGTAAAAAATGTGTGCGTATGTGTTTGTGTGTGTGTGAGCTACAGAAAAAGAGAAGAAGATTGACAGGATAAATTGGGACGAAAACGGTTTGGAAGGGTGAACCTGGGTTTAAAGCAGCAGACGGGCTGACAGGAGCTAAATGCGTAGAGTCAAATGGAACTGAGGTTTTCTGAAAGACAGACGGTTAACAGGCGAGAGGGTTTGGCTTGATTCGTGCTCTCGGGCAACATACAAGAGTTAAAATTAGAAAGAAATGAGTTGCCAATTCATGAGAATAATGGAAAGGAGATGGCTCTCGTGATTGTTCATTGAGTGGCAGGAGCTCCATGGTAATGCGGTCAGGACTTAAGACTTCACGAAGTCTCCTGTTTTGCGGCATTCAATCCCAACGCATTACATTGTTCAGTTAGCAAGACGGTTCGCTAGCCTGCTCAATGTGTTTCCCCTTTAACCGTTAGCATTTAGCCATCAAACATCAAATGATGAAGGATCCAGATGTTTTCAGCAGTTATCAACCCATTGGTCACTAGGGCTGTCACGATAATTATATTATATATATATACTATATTAACTCATCGTTCAGTAAATCGATAATCAATATCTATTGCTCAATATTTATCATCTGCACATTTATTCGCATTTTCGCCCCATTTTTTCTTTGTAAAACTTTGATTTTTAACTGAATCAAATTGGGTTACATCATATTTCGTGTTCATTGCAGCTTGTGCTGTATTTTAGGATATTATTTAACACTTTTAGAACAATGGTTTACTGTCCTTTATATGCTTTAGAGTTCACAGTATAGAGTAACTTTATAGTCAATAATATCGTTTATCGCGATATTTTCCTATATATCGAACTTCAAATTTGTTATCGTGACAGGCCTATCGATCACATTTAGATGAGGTCAAAGCCATGTACAGACCTTTTTTACATTTTTCTTTAGTTAATAATTAGCATAGAAAAGTGACGTCAAATGCTAAATAATATTCCATTAAGTTTCTGCTTTGTGCGGGGTCAGATACACATCCAATGGCCACCAAACATCTTCTTATGATATACTGATGATGGAAAAACCACAGAAGTTGTATAAATGCCATGAAACCGTTGGCTAACAAAATGATTGTGTGCTGGCCTGTGTATGACCAGAATCGGTCAGACTGGCCGTTCGCTGCGACAAACCATGTGTCAAATGGAGTGATAGGACTCCGCGATCCACTTGGTTTGCGTGGCTGTTCTAATGTTAGCGCGCGATCGACATAATGACTCGTGGCATGTGTGAATTTGTGTATGTAAATCCTTCTGGAAAAGCAATGTTCCACATAATAATGTGTTCTCTAATGGTCTGCCATTGACCCGTGTCCTGTTTAGTAATAGCACAGGGCTTTTAAAACTTGGCTCGCGGCACGTTTCCTCCATTAGAATTGGACTTCAGTTCCACTTTCCTGTTTTACTTTTACAATTGCATTTTTCCCAATGACAGCCGATGTTTGTCTTCTTTTTTAAAGTTGAGCAAAAGTAACGACAATGGGCTTTTCCACCACCCACATTTGTCAAATACCGGCACTGCAGGCCTACGTATGTGTACTTTCAAGAGATAGTGCCTGTAGCTCCCCCTTCAGGCGGCCGTGAAAATGACTTGGTGGTTATCCAATGACGCAATAACCAGAAAGTACAGATTGGAGCAGAAAAAAAAAAAGGATGAAATAACCATAAACTGGATTACTCATAATTGCATGAATAAAGTGAAATTCTGCTCCGAATCTTTTATTGACGAAAGAACAATGTCAGAACATGGTTTGAATCTAATAAAAAATAGAGGTGATTTTGCATGATTTGTCTCCTTTAACCTGGATAAAAAACATAGAGTTTTATGCAATCATTTATGCAATCTTCTTTATATTCCTAAAGTCCGGACCATTGGATTTCCCCTGGAGCTGGCTCTACCGTCGGCATGACAACCGGAGCGCGCATCATGAAAGCGAAGGAAACATGTGGAGCGGGTTTACTGATTTTCAGAGCAAAAATCGACGTACATTAACTGAACAGATGCATGTGCATTAGAGACATTGGTGTTGTCAATGAAACAGCGGCTTGTTTAGGGCTCGTTTTAAATTGCTAATGACCCCGAGGACAGCCTGCTCTGCTTTACTCTCCTCTGGGCAGAATCACAATCTAACTCTAGCATTCATTGTGGTTACATGAACCAGGGAAATTTGGACTCTCCCACTTTGTCTGACTAGAACAGGATTGCCAAAATCCGTGACCTGCCTGGGGTCAAATATAGTCAGACTGAAGCAGCATGTAACAGCCGAATCTAAGCGCATTGATTTGGTTCCGAGTTACTGCGCGTTCTGTCCCTGCCCCGCAAACCAAATGTCAGGATGCCGGAAGGAACCTCAACTCAACATTTCGCTAGCTACTTCGGAGATGCCATTATGCAAAGCGGTGCACTACTAATCCAGACGAGGATGACAGGTGAGCTAGCTTTTAGTAGCTGGATCCGCGCCGAAAATGTGGTTGGAGCCATTAAGGTGGATTCACACCAACCCAACGCCCTGTTGCTGTTTTTAGGGGGTAGGACGAGTATTCGTCTGCTCAGGTTTCCTCCAACAGCCACACAGTGCTCATGTGCATGCTCACGGTCTAGCTGTGAGTTGCAAACGAAATAGCTCAGTCCCCGTTCAAACGCTGTGTTGTGGTAGTCTCTGGCATTTTCATTTTTTTCTCACAGAGTCCCGTCCCCTTTCGGGTCGTCTAAGGATTGGAAGTTCGAATCCCAACTCAAGACCATTTACCAAAGACGTTTGTACATTTATTCGGCTAGTTGATCAAATCGTACGCATTATTCTTGACAGAATTAGCGTGAGGGAGCCAAATTTAGGATGTTTATTGACTCAAAAACACAGTAGAAAAGCGCTCCATCTAATATCGGTAACACAAGGCCAATCACAGCGCTCCTTGTGCGGCGACAGGGACGCAATTACTCAAAACTAGCTCCACTGACTTCCACAGACCGCCCCCTATGACCGACTGTGCAGTCCACACCAAACTTCACGTCGGCCAAAACCTGCTCGACCACTCCCGACTGGAGATTATCGCATTGGTGTGAAAGGGCCTTTTGACAGACAGATTTCCATCTGAGCTACAGCTAACTCAGGACAATCAAATGAAAGCAAGATATAAACACAAATAAGGTCAATACAACCATCAGCTGCACACAGAACAAAGCAGCCTTTAAAATGTCTGCACACCAAGTTGAATTTAGAGTTCATGGAACACTGTCGACAAAGAGCTGACAGGAGCCTATCGTAGCCTTTAGCGGCTAGCACTAGCAAGCACATGGTGGTTGTAGGTGGATTTGAGCGTAAACACTGGGGGGACTCCAGCGTCGACCATGGGTATTTTGTTACAGATCCGTAGGACACCGCAGTTCGGGGCTAACTGTTACAACAAACATGAGGGCAACCAGGCTAGTCTGCTAGTTTTTCTACTCGCCTGCTGCTTCCAAAAGAACTATAGATCGGTAGTGTTTACACGAAAACAAAATGATGAGCCCTGTAAGAAGGGACCAAAAACAACTGAACTCAGAGTGACACAGTTTGAAAGAGCCTCATACCATTTAATTCCACTGCCCAAGGACCAGATCTGTAGCAGAACTAAAATGTAAAAAAATGTTGCGCATGCAGAGTTGAATTTTTAGCGATACACAAAACTGACTTTGTAAAGTTGTGGACAAGTTTGGATCGCGTCCATTAGCCGTATTCTGGCGGTTGCACATTTTCTCGTTTCTCTCATGACAAATGGTCCATGGAGCCCGGTTGGCCGTAGTAAATGTATTGTGTGCCGTTTGATGCATGGCTCTGAATATGTCTCTCCTGCCATCCATCCTCTGTTTGTTTTCCACCATTCGTTTCTATTCCGAAGAGGTTGCGTTCATGTGCTGGAATATGATGACATTGACGCCAATATTTGCTAGGTGCGCAGGTTTCATGTCGTTCTGATTATGGTTTTATTTGATAGGATAAAGCCTGTGGTAAGTATTTGTAACCATAGTTTTAAACAGGTTAATTTCCCATATTATGAAGACATGTGAAAAAAAAAAATCACAACTGGTTAGTCGTGGAATTGCTTTCAGTAGGTCACAAAAAGTTCTTTCTTTAATTAATCTACTGAAAAAGAATGAAAACACTACCTGAACCTGTTGCTATGCTGTTCTGATTATGATTTCAGCTTTTTTTTTTAACACTTGAGAAAATTCAACTTTTCACCCTGTTTTACAAATTCAATTCTGTTTTGGACCACGGCTTATCGTCTTAGCATAACGATGATTCCCGACGCCACACTTGTTGATAAAACCAATTCTAAAATGTAAGTGAGGTAGGAAAAGAAGAGGGGACTTCCACATTTCAAGGAGAGAACTGTACGTCAATCATAGCCTTAATCAGAAGTTTAACAAATGAAACAATCATCAGTGTTGCTAGTTTCAGTTTTAGTTTGATCAGAAGTACACAAACATCATTTAATTGGTCAGTGATCAAACTGAAAATAGACACGAGGAAACAGTGAAACACTATCCAAGCAAAAGTAAAAATCATCCTAGCTCGACATAACTGTTTTCTCAAAGAGCAAAACGAGTCACGTGAACGCAACCTTTTCGCTGTGCCATTATTTTGTCCCGCTTTCGTTTGACTTTTTTTTTTTTTTCTCACATCACATTCTGTTTTTGTTTTTCCTTCGGCTGACGGGCAGTTGGCAAGAAGAATCGCAGGTGGAAAGGTACATGTCCCACCAGTGTTTTGTTTGCATTGTTCATTTCATTTCTCTTTGAAGTACACAGTGTTTGACGGTGAAGGATGGAGAAACTGAATTGGAAGCAATTGCTGAAATGTGCGCACGGTTTAAAGCGTATGGCATTATACTGCATGTCTGTTTTAAAATGGTTTATGTGGGAAAATAAGTGTACCTAAAAAGAAGATACACCTAAAACCCGCGGCTGGAATTTCACATGTTTTTTACTTGTTTACAAAACCACCGTGCTCCTCCAATGATGCGGAACTGCCCCTTTCTCCCCTCACGCACAGAGAAAGCCTTGGGATTTGAGATTTTGTCATTCAAAATAGCAATTTTTATCAACAAGTAAGCCATGCATGACCAAAAACAGACCGTTTTTTTTTTTTTTTTTATCCACGGAAAGAATTAAAAAAACAGCCTGATTCCTAGCAACCCTGAGGGACACATCCTTTAAGGATGTTGCCCCCTGACTCTGGAATGTCCTACCCCTGTCCATTTGACTGGCTGACTCCAGCTCCCGATACCGTTGTTTGAGAAAGCTGTTTCATTCATGCTACTGTTGTTGTAGAAAACACTATATAGATAGTGCTTATTTACTATAGGGCTGGGTACCATATAGTGGCATCGAAAAAAAAGTAGGTTCCACTGATGCCAAAAGAATCGGAAGTAGGTTGGTCCAGGAACAGCATTAAAGTTAGTGACTTGGTTGTTTCAGCTCAAATATGATCTGATCCATTTTTCCTCCACACATGACGAGTGTTCCTCCCAAACTGTTCAACTTTGGGTCCAACAGTCCACTGAATATTTTTCCAGGAGCTCTTTCGCACACCTAAGTTGAACAGTTTGGGAGGAACACACAACGTCATGTGTGAAGGACAAATGGAACAGCACATCAACATCAAACCCCTCTCCTCACTGTGAAGCATGGTGCAGGAGAATCATGGTGTGGGGCTGTTTTGTTGCCTCAGGGCCTGGACAATGTGCTATCATCAATGGAAAAATGTATTCACAAGTTTATCACGATATTTTGCAGAAAACAACTGAGACATTCACAACATGCATGGAATAAGTAAGTGAACCCTTGTATTAAATATCCGGCTGACTCTTCTTTTGCAGCAATAACTGCTTTTCTGTAGTTGCAGATTAGATGCTCACAACGATCAGGATGAATTTTGGAACATTTCTCTTTGCAAAATGGCTGCAGTTCAGTGAGATTCAGGGGGTGTACTTACTTATTCCACACTGTCCTGTGAATGTTTACATGTTATGGCCAATAAAACTATATTCAAATGTAAATGTTTGGGTGGCATTAGTTCAGGCAGACACCGTTTATTCTTATGATTTTGATGAAGATCTGATCACATTTAGTGACCAATTTAGGCAGAAATGTGAAAAATTCCAGATAAAAACAGTATAGCACATGCAAAGTACACCGATTCGAGATGACATTTTTTTTAGTATAGGTATGGAAAAAAGTATCCTTCAGGTATCGGTATCGCAAACCAAGTATAGAAAAAACCCAGTCCTATTATTTACTAACTCAACAAGCAACTTAGAATATCCCACTTTAAAATGTATAAAGGATTTCATTTCAGTGGCAAAACTTTCAAAATCAGGTTTATGAATGTTTTTTTTTTTGGCATTTCACCCAAATATCTTAATTTCAATCAAAACAAACAACTGTTGGCAGCAGAGACTGAATGAACCTCTGTCGCTGCAGTGCAGAGTGAAGCAGGAGGTTAAATGCGTTGTTTTTTTTTTTGCAGTTCATTGTCTTTCCAAGCCAGTCTCGGCAACCTTTAGCCCTGAAAGGCATTTCTAAAAAAGCGATTTCGATCGTTCCTCCACTGGTATCTTTTCAGAAAGGGCGAGAGTGACCAGCGGAAAGCAAAGTGCAGCTGGGATATTTCCAAAGATAAACTGAGAGAGCGAGAGCGTCCTAAGCCTTTTGTGGGCTGTAACTTGACTTTTTTTTCTCTCTCTCTCATTTTCGTTTACTACATTTTTTGTCAAGGCTCGCCACAGTTAAGCAGTCAGATTCTTTCTTTTTTTTTTTTTTTAACCCTCAGAATGGGTTGTATTCACAGCAGCAACTTTCTTTTCATCTTTATTGCATTCTTGTTGGGATTTGGCGGAGACTTAAGGAATAAAGGAACATTATAAGATTACAGAGCGGAACCAGCTGGTGGGTAATGACAACGTGTAAGGGAAAGTTTATGCAGGATGTAAATGTACTTACCTGGAGACTATTTCTGTGTTCAGGTAGGTCAGCGTGCATCTCCAAGCTAATGGCCAACGATAATTAAACATATGGTCGGCCTTTTCATCTCAGTGCGGTATAAAAAGTGAACAGATGAAATAACACATTTCTTTAATTGAGTCAGGCTGTTGTAAGTACATGAGGGAACAACACTATAACTTAACTTTTATCTTTCTTCCCTTTTATCTTCCGGTATGAATGACACGTTTTGCAAATCGCCTCTGTCCCTTTAAGACACTCCTCCTGAGAGGGGAAATAAAGAGGGAGGATAGAACTACTCTTTTACCAATTACTCCAAAGCTACTTTAACTTAAACAAATGCTGAATTATAAATATATTTTATATTAAATAAAGATACAGAGATATGCAGTGGAGCAAAGGTGTTTAGGAGCGCATAAATACATAAATAATGGAGAATGCTAACCGTAAATCTAATGTTAGCAGCTTCAAGTGCCGGTTTTTCGCATCTAGTGGACAACCTGTTGTCTTAAAACATTCAATAGGACCCGATTTTGACGTGACTTTATGTGTATGTCCTGAATATGCTCATAGTCCAAAAGAAAATGCCTAAAGTGAGTGGAAAATAAGGATTCCCATGGCACACTTCCTTCCACCTCACCAGGCCACGGCCCCTAGTATGAAGCATATCCGTCTGTATCTATAGAGCTCAACTGACCCGTCTTTCTCCTGGTGCCAGAAGTAAAATATACATAGACTTTTAAGGGGAAACAAAACAATATCAAGTGTTTAAAGGCGTGACGTTGGGGGGGAAAAAAGACCAAATACTTGAAAAGACAGCAAAAACACTTTCTATCTGATTTGTACATTTTCAGATAAATCTGGGTTTTATGGTCAGTAGTCAACACATAGCTGGTTAGCCGCCATCATGTCTCTGAAGTTTCAGGTTCCAACGGCAAAAATATATGGAACGTTTTTTTTCCTGTATCCGGAAGGACGGCAGGACTGTTGAGCGCCACTTCAATAAACCTTCAATTAGGCTCTGTGCACGGAATGTAGCATGGCAACATGATGCTAACTTCCAAGATAAACGACTGTTCGTTCCTGTCTATGTTTTATTCCTACGGGGAGTTAGCCATGTTTTGTTGAAATAAATAAATATTTAAATTATTATTATTTTGGATTATTATTACTCTAGATGTTAATACTAGACCTGAGAACACTGTGTTCATAACTGCAAGTGTTTTCGCCTTGAAGCTAAAGGCAAACGTTAGCTTCACGCCTACAAATATTAAAATAGCACTATTATCTGAACGCATTTTGATTAAACACACTCGACTTGACGTTTCATTTAAATTTACTGCTGTTTTTTAAACACGATTTTAGTTTTTAATGTATATTAAAATGTGGATAGGAAATAGTTACTTTACACTGGCTAACAGGAAGTTAGCCAAAAACATTCCACGCACGGAGCATATTGCTGAGTTTCAGGTGACATCACAGCATTCTTAAGGCCTATAATATTATATAGAGGTAATTGAGGAAATTTTTTTTGGTCTTGTACAGAGAGATCATGGACCCAGTGACTGATATTAATGATCATTTTTGTAATTCGTAAATTTTCTTTTTCGCTATGACTTGTGAAAGTGTAATGCGGTTAATAGGAAAAATTGACTCCTGCCCCCACTGGGTCCTCTGACATCATCACATTCTGAAAACAACCAGTAGGTGCAAGGTTACTCAAACATGCGTAATTGACTCAAAAAGACAATATTGTTGCTATTTTAATGAGCAACAATATTATAACATGGCACCTCTAATAAGTCTATTTTTCATAATAACCTGACGCATTTGCCATCTCCAGGCTCTGCGCTCCTCCTTCCTCCTTCTCTCTCCTCCAGTTCAGCGCAGTCAGGTCGTGGGCGCGCTGGGATCATGTCCAGAAGGAGCTCATTATGTGCCGACCTGCTAGCATAGACCCAGCAGTGTGAGCGGGAGTCAGCTGACCTCGGCCAAGCGTTCTCGGTCAAAGTGAACAATAATGGACTGTCCCCAACACTGGGTCCCTCCCACTCGCTTTGGTCTCCGTGTCTCCAGGAAATGCAGCTCGGAACAACAGTTGTTAGCGATGCGGAACAAACGCTTTCGCTGTTGGAGCACTGAAATTAGCATGAAGTCCAGAGGAGCACTACCTCAGGACATCAACAGGTGGAGGACTCAAACCTCGAGAAATACAATGAGGGGAAACAGTTATGTAGTTGGCATTTCCAATGGGCTTCTTATGCTCTTAAAAGCCGTCTAATTTTCCCTTTTCATAAAGCTAGCACAGCCCATAACGTCGACTTTATAGTCAGCAAGTGCCCATTGCTACAGTCTCCCCTTCACTCGTGCTTGCATTTGCTTTGCCTGATTAGAAATAGAATATGTAGGACCAAAGCACATAGCGCCTTTATCCCTCGGTCCTCAAAGCCCTCCACAGCCTAATGGAGATCTACACGCACAGGAACAATAGTATGTCTAATGTCCGTGCCAGGAATAAGAATATAGCAAAGATCTATGGTACCTACCCTGGGACATGCTGAATACTCAATTTGTGTGGTATAATTTTCTCAATTGGCATGATACATCGGTTTTTATATTCATACTGCTGCCAGCAGAGGTGGTCAGGAACGAAGTAAATGCAGTACTGTAAATATGTAGTGTTTTATATACATATGTACGTTATATATGAGGATTTGTACTTGAGAACTTATTACAAATGTTACTTGAAAGATGAATGTAATACTTTCTAAAAAGGCTCCAAAGTACAAAATAAATGTGTCCATGTGTTTTGTTCATGTTAAAGGTGCATTATACAACTTTTTATTTGGGAAACAAAGTTGACATTTTTGCACATTTGACCTTGTAGTGACCCAGCGGCTGTATGAGTGGTCAGCATGGCGCTTTCACTTTAAATTGTAGTGGTTTCTAGGTCGCTCCAGGATCAATTGTTCAGAAGGTTTTCACTGCTGACGGAGCCTCTTACCAGAAAACCTACAAAACAATTGATCCTGGAGCGTTGTAGAGACCACCGTGATCCAAAGTAAAGGTCCCATGATAACAACTCATAAAACCGCTGGGTCAGAACAAGGTCATATAGGCTACACAAAAGTATCAACTCTTTTTTTCGCCATAAAAGGTTGCATAATGCAACTTTTAAAAGCCTTAAAATGTACACTCCAGAACAGTAGGTGGCATTGTGCAGATGTACTGTCAAAGGCTAAATGCAAATAATATTTAATAAAACTCTCGATCGGACATGGCACTCGGTGATGTGGCAACTGTGGCGGCCATCTTGTGACTGGCTGGCGAGGCTAACCCCTATAGCAACCAATGCAAAAGCCAGGAGACACATTTTCATATATTCACCGGCAGAATGTGAGATAAACCAATTACAAACAATGAATGTATTACTTCTTAGTCTCCTTATCGCATTTCCTGGAAATGTCTCGTTTTTTTAGTCATGTTATTTAAGATAAGATTATCCTTTATTGAGCTCACAGTGGAGAAATTCACTTGTTAAATAAGCTCTCAAGAAACACTCAGGGGTGCAAAATGGACAGGAAATGTGCAATCAATTAAATAGTAAATAAGGTTATATACAATGACTGCAAATAATGAAAAATAAAGAATAAAGTTAGAGCAGACTAAAAAAAGCCATAATAGCTTTGTTTTCTCCATTCATTCCCAGGGTTCAGTAATAGCATTCACTGTATCACTGACCCATGTTCAATCAATATTGGTCATGACATGTAAGCAAGTTTTAAAGTAGGAAACAAATGTTAGATTTGATATAAATTATATGAAGACAGAGGAAAATCAATGAACACATGGAGCTAAAGTCTCTGCAACTAAAAATGACATTTGAAAAACTGCAAAAATGTTATTTTCTTGCCAGATCTGACAGAAGGTCAGTCTCAATTATCAAAGAGTCATTAAATAACTAAAAATAGATTTAAAAAAAAAGATATTAAGGAAATAAATGGAGTTTCCCAGTTGATTACATTGCACTGGGTGAGAAGGGCCAGTCACAAGATGGCCGCCAGAATTGCCATTCGTTCAAACGTATTACTATGGCCATGTCCTATCTTGGATTTTATTAAATATCTTTGGCTAAATGACTCACTACAAGGAAGAAGATTTGACCCCGTCGTGTTGCCGTACAGAGTAGGAATTCGGGTGTAGTTTTTAAAGCAGCAAATGATTCAGCCTAACACTTATTTGAACTGATTTATATTACTTTGAATACTTAAGTACTTTCTACTTTGAATAGTTCAGTACTTTCACTTTTAAGTGACAGAGCAACTTGACCTTTCACTGGAGTACTATTTGATTGGTAGTAACTTGTGTTGGAACAAACATCAGCGATTTTCTCCTTTTCTAACATGCGCCCGCTTTGTCTCCTCGGCAGACCCGGACACGGAGCAGGTGGCCCCGGTGATCGTGGTGGCTCCCAAAGACACTACGGTGGTGGCGGGGAAGACGGCGACTCTGGAGTGCCTCGCCAATGCCAGGTGAGAATGATGCATCACAAGCGAACGCGCCCGACAAACAATTACTCTCAGCACCTGCGCGCATCTGCTCCGGCAATTAGCGGAGTCTGCACTCAGCACTTCTGTCTGTTACTGCACCGAACAGGCACGCCGGCCCGGAGTCTTTGAAACGAGGCGCTCGGGGGGAGACTAAATGAGGGATGAGAGCGGCCCAACCTAACGCTAATGTAAGGGCAGCTCGCTATAGGCGTCTCCAACCTGTAGCCGGGGAGTTGGCGGTAGTTCTTTCCAAAACAGTTCCCCCGAAAGGCTTTTGTTTCCGCATACTAAGCGTGACGAAATGCAAATTAATTTCCCCCAGTCTAATTAATAGGAGCTTTTCTCTTTGTGTACCAAAACGATTACTCAACTCATCAGTGATTATTAATCCGAGCTTTCTCCGTGAAAATGGAAACCCAGGTCCCGTCAGAGGAAGTCTTTCTCATAATCTATTTGCAGTTTTTTTTTTTCTTCCTGAGAATGATTGCAATTGTAATTAGATTAGCGATTTAATTAGGTTTGTGTTAATCGGTCAAAAAATGGTGACATCGTATTCGGCCCTGGAGCGCACCAGGACTGCAAACAGAAGAGTCTGCAGTCAGAAAGTGGTGAGCGCTTGTTTGCATGAAAGGCGGCTGTAGCAATTCGGACCAAAAAATACACTGAGACCTACGTTTCCATAGGTTTCTGAGATGATGGACGGGTTTCATATGACAAACAGCCGAAATGGCGACCTCCAGTGGAGTCGTCGGCCATGTGTCTTCATTTAACCGATTGTCCACCTTCTGTGGACCCACCACCTGCAGGAGGAGCCAAAGGGGCTGGTGCAATGTGATTTGGGCAGCTCCAACAGCTGCCCCCACGACCCGGCAACGGACAAGTGGAAGAAAATGGATGGATGGATGGATAAAATGCACCACGCGGTTCTTGTGATCGACCTTTATTAAAATCACGATTATTAAATTTTTATTAATTGCCCAGCCCTAAGTCTCTGTGTGGAAACACTGTCAAATGAAAGAACAGCCGCATAAACCCTCAATCACACCTTTAAAAAACTTTGCACACTGGTCTAAACAGCCAGCCCAAACAGGCGGACTAAACAAACTTTAAAGTAAATCCAGTTTTAACTGGGGTGGTCTCGGGTCGACCCTTATGACGCTCCAACACGTGTGAAAACAACCTCAAACTCCGGGGTCAGCATCCCTCTTATTTACGCTATAAATCTTGAAACATCAAAGATGCAAGACTATTCTCATATCCACAACGAATTAAGAATTTCCTCTTTAAATATATTATAAGCTAGGCCAAACCAGACTTCAGATCCAAGTGCTGTCTCTTGAGCTTATATGCAGCTTTCAAGTGTGCCACTTCCACTTCACTCCTCTCTCTTCACCTGCCACTCTGACCATCTCCGCCGCAACATCCTCCTTTTCAAAAGGCACAATAACCGTATTCTACACAGGGCTTTGGCAATGACCGCCCGCATAAAAGCTAATCCACATGAAAGCGCCGGGAACCTATAAGCCTCTTCAAACTCGAGGCGTCTTATCACTCCCTTCACACTCGCCCGGGCCCAGCACTTGACCTGTCCCATGCTCTTAAAGATCATATATTAAGCATCACGCTGGCTTTTAGAAGTACTCTCGGGCTTCTTCGCTCTGGCATTTGCACATTTTACACAAAAACCTACCTGTCTGTGTTCCTACATATGAGGTATCCATTTTCAAATCTTTGAAATTAAACGTAAAGCGATAGTTCAATACAAGCACCTGCCTCCAAACAACTACGGTTATCAGTGCTGGTGTAGTGTAGGCCTCCGTTAGCCAATTAGCTTCTTCAGTTCCAAGCATTGGTAACTGTCTCCCGCAAGATGTCACCCCTCCCTTCATACTCAGTCCATTATGTCTCCGGTCATATGACACATTCGACACAGTGCACGCTACACGTCTACAATGTGTCATGTAATAATGTAGGCTTTTGATAAGGCTGACCTTTGTAGTACCTGCTTATTTAGCTTCATGTGTGTCTGCAGGCCGGTGGAGAACCTGCTGCTGTCGTGGAAGAGAGACGGCCGGAGGATAGGCAGCGGTCCCCGTCTGCTGCTGCCCACACCGGACTCCTCCGACTCGGGCATGTACATCTGTGAAGCCGCCCTGAGCAACAGCACCACCAGACCTGTGGAGGCCCGGGCACACCTCACGGTCATAGGTGAGGCCGCACTGGAGGATACAGGAGCCCTACCATTCACGTTACACATAGAGGGGGAGAAACTCAAGTGACCTTTTAGAGCTAAAACAGAGAAATCATGACGACGTCACGCGACTATTTAAAGCGAGTATGTTGTGAATTTTGTGTTACTTTTATCCCTTAACCTTTTAGATTTTGGTAAAACTGAACTTTAATTAAAAGTTTCTCGACTGGAGATATTTCTTTTACAGCCTATCCACCTTATTCCTACGCCCCATAAGCCTTCGCGTGAAAGATGTGGGCGATTTCCGGTAAGACCGGGGACTGAAAATTGCTCCGTTTAAGAGTTTCCTGACCCGTGGACGTGTTGGCCAAGTCGTCTCCACTTAACCTCTGTGGATATCTTCTAATTCTGCGATCTTTCACAAAGACTTTGCTCAGATGTGGTACTTTAGGCTCAGAGAATGGATTGTCAGCCCCAGTTCAGCTTGTGTGGCCTCACGGGGCTCGGGTCATATCACTCGTACAGTGTGAGCCGGTCAGTCAGTGTTTATTTACCTCTGTGGGCTAAGGCTTTCTTCATACACGTATGTGCGTCAGTAGCATTTAGCATGTTCAAAATCGCCTCAAACATGTCAGTTTAAGGCCAGTTTTAGCACGTCCCAAACACGGCTTGTTCCAGAGCCACAAGTGTCACTTTCTCTGTTTTTTAAATGAAACCACGAACAGCGTAACGTGTTCCAGAGCTGCGCGAGGACGTCTTTTCAAATGTTACGGAGGCTGATCGTTTGGAAAATCATCTTAAAATGTGAAAATAAACCTCTATGTGAAACAAAAACTCACCCTGGAAACCAACGTAAACCAAAGGCTCAGAGCGACTTCCGGCATCTCACCGGAAATTCCCCCCATCCTCGTTTCTACATGAGCCGCCCCAGGAATAAGGTGGATAGCCCTCATTTGAAAGTTAAGACCTGCAACACTGATATTTTTCCTGGCCATATTTTCGTCACTTTCTTGTGGCATTTTTTTGCCGCGTTTTCATCGCTATTTTGATGCTTTTTTAGCTTTTAGATCAGGTTAAAGCCACACTGGAGAAAATGTGCTCAGTTCAGGTGGGAGTTGAGAGGTTAAAAAAGATATGAAATCTGCACGATGCTTATTTTATGACATTTTGTCCACTTACGAACCGGAGATTTCCCGGGAAAAACAACAACAACATTGTGGCGTGCCGGTCAGTTTCCCACGCATAGTCATTCACAAATATTGACATGTTTAGTTCCCGTGTGTAACATGACAACGTGACATGGCAACCGAGATGATGCTGTAATCCAACTATGGTAATTTCCTTTCTGGGAAACAGCAGCAGGTGAAGAGGGGGGAAATATACACACGCATCCACCCACGTTACAAAACATTTCTCCAAAGGAGGTTTTCATTCCACTCTTGCAAAAACATCTCCACTTTAGTGGCTCCTACAGACTCCAAACTTCTCAGTCTTGGACTTAATACTTTTTCCATATGTAATGCACATTATGAGCTTTGAACTGCAAAAACACTAGGCGGAATTTTAATTTTTGCTGATTTTTTTCCCCCACTTATAAATAGATTTTTCAAACTAAAACAAGAATCTTCTTGTCTTTGGTGTATTGTCATAGAACAATTGGATTCCACACATTGTTTTTTTTTCCTTCTCATAAACTGTCAATTTTCTGCCTCTACAGCGCCCCCTACCCTGGCCATGCAGCCCAAGAGCAGGATCATTGGAGACTTGGAGAGGAACGTGGAGATCCCTTGTGTGGCTACAGGTACTGCACACTTTATCATAATCATATTATTTCATAATTGTTCTTATTGCCCGCGTAAACTTGGATGGGGGCAGGGGGGTTAGTAATACATATAATAAAATTAGTATTAAAAGTATACTGTAAAAAAGACTTCGGGAGAAATTGGCGACCATCAATTAGACCGCCGTCTAATTGTAATGCGTGTTTATGCATCATGTCCCCACAAGTTAGCATGCGAGGCGTTGTTAGCATTAATGTGATGTACAGCCAATGGCCGCTGACTGCTCTGCTTTTTGACTACGACACTGGAGGCCGCCATTGCTCCACCTTTGCTGTAGTACCACCATATGACCGCTATCCCCACATTGCAATGCATTGGACTTTAGACACGTTAAAAACAATTTTAATGCCCGGTGCCTAATGGTTTAGAAGTGGCTAGAGCTAGATATTCCTCCTGTGATTACGCTGGGTTAAAAACAATATGGGGCACCGGGCTTTTTATCGTAGAAATACATTTTCGAAATCTTGTATAATTAATGAGAGCCTGACTTTGATTGACAGGCCGTTTACGTTGCTGCCTGGCCATGGGCGTGATTACAACAGAAATACACGCCCATTACATGCCCCGCGAGGGCCAAGCAGGGCCGGGTCTACAGTCAAGATCCCGCCCTTATGCCCTTTTTAGGAACATGCTTCGTCAGAGCTGGAGAGGAGGAGCCTGTAAATCCGCCATGATTTCCCCCACGAACGTGGTCATTTTAGTAAACGGGGAGGAGTGAGGAGGAGCTGTCTATTTTTTATACAGTTTATGTGTACAGCTCTCATGATGGTAAACATCCCTGTGAAGGTTAGGACAGGGCAGGAATGAGGTGGGACCATAGCTAACAGCTTGAACCGCGTTTAACACTGTGGATTCTTTTGTGATAGTTGTGGATGGGCCTCTTTATTTCCTCGGATGGTTAAACTGGCCATTCTTTTTTGGCAAAAAGTCTTCAGTTCCTTAAATTCCTGGGCTGTCCTACATGAAGAGCGCGTTTGAGATTTCCCCAGAGTGATTTTGAGGTCAGGAGACTGAGATGGACACTCCAGAACCTTCACTTTATTCTGCCGGAGCCAATGAGAGGTCGACATGGCCTTGTGCTTTGATTCATTGTCATGTTGGAACGTCCAAGTGCTACCCATGTGCAGCTTCCAGGCGGATGAGTGACACTTTTCCTCCTGTACACACATTCCAGTAACAGCTGGAGCAAGAGATAACTTCGGCTGAAATACAGGAGTCTCTCTCTCAAAAAAAAGACAACAAAAAAAAGTTGTGTGGCTGCTTCAAGGTGGACAACAAGTGACCAGAACAAAGCCATTACTTTGCACATGCCACAAAGTATCCGCTTACAATATGCCAAACAGCACAGAGACAAGGCTCAACATTTCTGAAACAATAACATTTGGAATGATTATTGATGAAACCAAAATGGAACTTTTTGGCCACAACCACAAACGTTACATTTGGAGGAGTTAACAAGGTGCACCATTCCCACAGTGAAACACGGAGGTGGATCACTCATGTTTTGGGGATGTGTGAGCCACAGGGAACTTGATCAAAACTGATTTCAGGATGAAAAGTGTCACTCATCAGCCAGGAAGCTCTGAATAATGGCAAAATAATCAAAAAATAGCACAACTGTAAATAAAGTAAATGGCGACGTGAAAACAGGAGGCAACCTCCCTCTCTCCTTGTGCAGTTGTTTTGCCTCTCTCTGCAAACTGCATTTGTGGTTTCTGTGTTCCACATTGATTTTCTAGATAATTTTGTACGTCTTTGCCGTGTTTTTGTGGAGGTTTGGTGGATTTGTTTACTTTGAGAGTCTAAAATGGTCCTGAAGAAAGCAGCTTTTTAAAAGGTAAACAAAATGCTCGCTTATCAGCTAAACCCATTTGAGACCTACAAATGTCTTCTTCTGAGACACTGAAGAGGCACCAAGAGCCCCCACAGCTGCAGCACAGTGGAGGCGTCACAAGAGGAGCTACAGGAAACAAAAAAGGACAAACGAGAGATGGTGAAAGACTGTTGTGAAGCGGAGGGAGGAAGAGGAAGGAGGAGGTGGAGCTGAACAGTGCAGGACACCACGCTCTGAAACATGGACAAACCCAGGAGGCGCGGCACCCTTTCAGAGGATCAGAGGAGACAGAGGGCAGCCAGGTTTCTTCAGAGTGCTACAGTTTCCCCGACCTCCAAGGTCATGTGGGTCAGGTTGACACACAGTGGCAGCGCGGCTCAGCCGCAGCAGCTCAGGACTAACACCTGAACACTATTTCATTGTACGCTTGTACAATGACAATAAAGCACTTACTTACTAACTTAATAGTCTGACACTTTTCTTCTTTATGGTGCACAAAGAAAAAGGTGTTATTTTAATTACTTGTGAAAATAAATCTCGAAAAACAGGCTGTATGCACATTGGATTACAAGCCCCCTTATTATAAAAGAAAACAAACCTCGCTCGACAAACTTACGCAAGCTCAGCGCGATAGAAGTAAACTTTGTGAAATTGATGTTTAGAAGAGTAGGAAGAGACGGGCATATTAGCACATGTTTTATTCAGAATGTTTTTGGACCCTTCTGGCACCCTTACCCACCTACACCTCCAATCAATATATTATTAATACTCATTACGGCCACATGCATATTTATAGGACATGCTTAATGGAGAAGAATGCCCGTTTCAAAGTGTGTGTGTGTGTGTGTGTGTGTGTGTGTGTGTGTGTGGCACCTTTTGTGGTGTGCTGCTAAAAAACATCTGCATAGGTTACAAAGGCTGGGTTTAGAATATCAATCATGATCAAGTTTCCTTTTGTTGCCTATGGACAAGGTAAGTGTTGAATTCATTGACTTGTAAGAGTTTTGTTTTTCTTATTTCAAGCTATTTTATTTGCAAATGGATTAAAGGTTCCAACCCTTACTTTATTCTGAATTTACAACTATTTTTGGTCACCTTTTCATTGGTATTTTTGAGGTGGTGCATCTGTCAAAAATCGTTGCGTATTCCTGCCGAAGATGCCACACTGATTAATGTAAGACAAATTCTATTGTCATGGCAGACGTGCGTAAAACTGGACATTCAATATGGTATATATCAAGTTTGGGTGGGTCGTGATTCAATCAAGGCAATGTGTCACGTTTGTTGTTGTTGTATTTTTCAACTAAAAAGGAGAGTGTGACTAAATGAGAGGTGCTTGTGAATTATTTCAGAGAGGCTTTTCGTGGGTACGCTGCACCAAATTTTAAATTGCCAGTAGTATGATATGTGGGCGCCAAATTTGATATGTTAAAGGAACAGGCCACCGTTTTTCCATACTGAGATATGTTCATACCTGAACTTAGATGAGTTGGTGCGTAACTGTCTGGTCTTTGTGCGTGCGCTCAGTCACGCAAATGTTGTTAGCGTTTAGCCGCTCCCAGCAAAGGTATAGCTCCAAACTGGGGTGACGATAGAACTCTAACAACATTTGCGTGACTGAGCGCACGCACAAAGACAAGACGGGTATGTATCAACTCATCTAAGCTACGGTAAGAACATATCTCAGTAAAAACAGTTGCCTCTTCCTTCAAAGAGAGAATGCCGCATGAGTTCAAAACGGCTTTACTGCCGACCCACTTCTGCACGTGCTACTCGATTTGCACACGTGCAATTGCTTTGTAAATTACCCCAAAGACGTTTTTTTAGTAAGTGCTTCAGACACTTTCTATGGAACCGCTCCAGCCTACAAACTTTTATCAAAACTAAATGGATTTGCGGTTTGTTGTTTGGAGAGTCGGCTGTGGTTGACTAAGGCGCATTGAGTTGCCTTGTGTACAAATAAATATAAATAAAGTTGCCTTGCCTTGGCTAACTCCCGGCCCACACTGAATCCTGAATGGTTGCAGTGCATGGAATCCAAAGTCATTCAAGTCAGTGTTGATGGTTCTCATTAGCCCCTGCAGAATTGTGTTTCTGTGCCCCACATTGCTTTACTGGATGCTTTTGTACGTCTCTGCCGTGTCCATGGTCCTGAAGAAAGCAGTTTTTGTTTAAAGTAAACAAACAGCTAACTAGGATAAGCTAAAGACATTTCTTCTTCTGAGACACTGAAGAGACACCAGGAGCCCCCACACCTGCAGCACAGTGGAGGCGTCATAAGAGGAGCTACAGGAAACAAGGAAGGGACAAAGGAGAAGGAGATAGTGAAAGACTGTTGTGAAGCGGAGGTAGAGGAAGGAGGTGGTGGAGCTGACCAGTGCAGGACACCACGCTCTGAAACGGGGACAAACCCAGGAGGCGGTGCACTGTTTCAGAGGATCAGAGGAGACTGAAGGCAGCCAGTCAGGACTCCTATGGGTGCTACGGTTTCCTCCTACCTCCAAAAAACATGCTGGTCAGGTCGGCCCGCAGTGGCTCATTCGCATCGGCGCAGGACTAACACCTGAACACAGTTTCGTTGTGTTCAGGGAAAAATGTACAAATCCTAAACGCTCCCAGCTCCTGGACGCTGTTGCTCCAAGCTACGGTATAGTTGAAATTTATTTTCCATGTGCCCGTAGGTATACCCCAGCCCAGGATGGAGTGGTTTAAAGACACGATACCCCTGTCCAAACTGGCCAACCCGCGGTACAAGGTGACCATGGCGACGGGGCTCACGGTGAGGAGGGTGCAGCCCGGAGACGGAGGGGTGTTCCAGTGCGTCGCTCGTAACGCTGCCGGGGAGACGCAGGCCTACACACAGCTGCTGGTGTCCAGTGAGTGCGACTGTTGCACCCAATTATGCATTTGTATGTACAGAATATGCTTTCTATTCAACCACTCACACTTGTTCTGGTTCTTCAAAGCTCCTATATTACACTTGACACATTTTGTATTAACCATTTTGGACACCTCAGCCTTTTATTATTTGCTTCATAACTTGTAAGACTTCATTGCAAAACTACCTGGATGTTTTGTTGTTTTGTTTACTGTAACAGAACACGAGAGTTTTTAAGGATTTGTACTTCACTTGAGTAGTGTTGTTGTTTCTTTTGATTCACTACTCTCGAACGAAAAATACGATACGCCACAACATTTCTGTAAAAGCTCCACAATAAAAACAAAAAAGCATTTGTTTATTTTAAACTCCAGAACAGTAGGTGGCAGTGTGTCGATGTACTGTCAATGGTAATAACTCGCGACAAGGAGGAAGAATTGTCCCCGTCATGTTGCCGTTCAGAGTATGAATTTAGAATGTTAATTATTCATTATCGTACGTCATTTATTTAAACAGATTTGTAGTTTCTACTTTGGATACTTTTCTGGCAAATAGATAACTTAAGTAACAATTTGACTTACCAACTTTTACCTTTGTTGCAGTCATTACTTCAGTAAAAGCACAGATGCTACTGGTCAAGTATTACTCCAATGCAAGTTGCTCGGTCAAATTTCCGCCCAAGTGAAAGTAATGAAGTATTTGCTGGAGAAGGCACTTAAGTATTCAAAGTAGAAAGTATATATCAGTTAAATAAGTGTTAGACCGCGTAACTTTGCAGCTCTAAAAACGCAAACAATACAGAAAAATCACCCTCTGTGACACAACGGGGACAAACCTTCTTCCTTGTTGTGAGTCAGTGGCATTTGACAGTAAACCTGCACTGCGCCACCTACTGTTCCGGAGTGTGCATTACAGATGTATGTGTTATATTTGACTCCGCACAAATACTAGTGAAGTACAGATCCTCAAAAACTCAGTACTTCATTACTGACTATATATATATATATATATATAGCGGGTCCTTCAACACTGTGTGTGCACAGCTACTTGAAAATGATATTTGATCTACTTCTGCCTTCTCCCTGCTCACTGAAGCCCTGTGATGCGTTGCAGGTGTGGCTCCTCAGTTCTCTCTTCCTCCCGAGGACCAGACGGTGACAGAGGGAAACGCCGCCGTCTTCCAGTGTCAGACCAGCGGGGCCCCCAGACCTGCCATCACATGGAGGAGAGGTATCGCTGCCGCCGGACACTGTGTCATAGAATAGAATAAAGCTGCCTGCCCAATTCTCTTTGCTGTAGGGACGGGCGATACTAGTGATTTTTGTTTTGATATGGTTAGCGCCCAGACCTGTTCACCACGACTGCCTCTAAAGTCCTGCACTGTCACTCAAAAAGGTGTTTGAATTGCCGTCATGCACGAGCTTAATATAGAGACTGCAGTTACGCATTAGACCTGAGGTGGCAGTAGTGAGTATAAACGTGCATCTAGCAGCGAGAAAAGGATCAGAGAATTTGGATGTACCACCATTGAGTAAAAGGAGTTTCTTTCACCCAGACTCAAATCTGAAAGTTTCTTGGAATAAAAACAAAGGTGTCAAAATAGCGACAAAAACGAGGATGAAAACGCAACAAATGAGTCACAGAGAAGTGTCTAAAATGCATCAAAAAAGCAATCAAAAGAGTGACGACAACGCGGTTAACAACGCAAGGAAAAAGATCAGTTTAAATGAGTTTCGTAGGTCTGAGCTTTCAAATGAGGCGGTACACTTTAGGCTTTTAGACTTGAGTATAAAGCTGAACTAGAGAAAATGGACTTGGTTAAGGCAGGGGTTAAGAGGTCAATATTTAAACATGAGAACTGCCTGTCCCTCCTTTGACCCTACTGCACCGCTATCTGCAGACTGATCGATTAAACGCTCGGTTGTGGAAAAATTGCATTTTTTCCAAACTCTTTCTCCCACATGAAGCTAAAGCGACGCCGCTTCAGGACGTGCTGATGGGAGGAACTTAAAGTGAACGTTTGTAGGAGTGCTTTAAAAGTCCCTGCAGCTGAACCTGGTTTGCTCAAAGCTCCACATAAACACAGGCACACGTTTCTGTGAACAGGCCATTCTTCATTTGAAAGCTGAGGAAGTCGGAAAGAGAGGCCTTTTGTGTTTATTTCCAAACGTATTCTAGCCGCAGGAACATGGCAACAATAAGAGGGGCCCCTCATTCTGCTTTCTGAGGATTATCCCGAGACACAGACAGATCATGTTTATGAAATTTACCAGTGCAATACAAAAACACCCTCTACAAACCCTTACTTTAAAAATACTACATGTTCACGTCATTTTTGCTCGTTTTGAGTCCGTGTAAACCATGAAAACGATTCATGGATTACTAAAACAGTTGTCAAACGAATCAATGAGTTGTTCGATTGGCACACCAGGGGGCTAATTTACCGTTGGGAATTGCCTGCATTACAGTGTTAGGGCCCAAACCTGATGTGTAAATGAGAGAATGCAGCTTTCATCATACACCGTAAATTAAAGCATTACCTTCTTAATCTCGCCCCTCCATGTTCCACCAAATTGAACAGCTGAACACTTTTTCTATTACAAGCTCCAGTATCCGCCTCATCTCTAATTTGTAGGGACCATGTTTTAGCAAAGCATATTCATTATATATTCAAATTACATCCGCATGACAATGTCCAAACTGTAAATGATCAGAAATGTCCGTCACATGTACACTCCTGTGCAGTGTGACATTAGTGTGCGCCTCTGTCAGCTGTCAGCGAGCGGGATTTCCCACTCAGACACACTCAGTGGATGCACTGCCCACTGAAAGCAGGCTTTTTTTGTTGTTTCTGTCTCGGTGAAATAGCGGAGGAGGGGACACAAAGGCGCTCTGGTCATGGAGTGGTGTATGGGGGTGTTGATGTGGCAGGGCCAGACTGAGGCAGCAGCAGCGGGACACTGTGTCGAGACAGTTTTAGGCTTTATACCGGCATCAAATAGCATCGCATTCACGATGAGGTGAAAATGACACTTAGTCGTTCCAATATTAATCTGTAAATAATGTATAATAGCAGTAAGCAGTTTTTCATTGCCCTTGGAATAGATTTTGGGTATAAAGCCACCCGACCTGATTTGTTTTTCTTCAATAAATTAAAAGCTAGTTTTAAGATTTTTGTAAAAGTGACCCTGAAAATGGTAAAATGTGCCTTCAAACTCGTTTCTGTGAAGAATTGGGACGCTACAAATATGTTAAGAAAGTTAGAAATGAATTTGGACCACAACTGTTATTTTGATTTAGTGGTTTCCTCTTTCATGGTTTGTTATATATATATATATATATATATATAAAAACAAAAAAAATCAGGTATAAGCCTTTGAATGACTAAAAGTATTCATAACAAAGACATGCTGATTACTTTTTGCGCTATTTTATTGTCATTTAGTGTTGGCCATTAGCTTCAAGCTATAGGCTCTATGCAAATGACACGTGACATCCTAAGTCGGTGCTTCCGTATCCTGGCTCCGTTATTTCCCTATGAGGTCTTGTCTAAAACAATGTATAGTTCAAGGAAACATCACTGACAGTGAGATACTGATCCGAAGTGACGTGTTAAAAACATTACGTTGGATGTAAATTCTTGACTGCAGGAAACGTCTGTGTTTTTTGAGGTTGGACTTTTTATCTCAGCGCTAACGGCTAGTATCAAAAAACACCACCACAAAAATTAAACGTTTAAAAAGTATTTATACTAAAGACAGGCAGATTATTTTTTGAGCAGGCTCGTTTAAAATCGTGTAGCTATTTTCATTTTTAATTCGTGTTAGCCGTTAGCTTCAAGACAAAAACACTTACTGTGATGAGCGCGGAAGTTTCCTCTAGTGAATGTTTTGCCGCTGACGCGATGTTTTTAACATGATGCTACTGACTGTCCACCAGTAACTCACTGTCTATCATGTGATCTTCAGCTATTTATTTTTTAGACAAGACCTCATAGGGAAATAACGGAGACGGGATACGCAAACGACTATGGGCGCGGAACATTGCTGTAATACCACCCCCTTGTGGCCGGGGCAACTCCAAGAGACACTTGGGAGCATTGATTCTAATGAGACTTCCGACCTTCTAAAAAATGCTATGACCCATGTGACAACGCTGGGGTAGGTGAAATATTTTTAACCACGCTGGTTTTTGCATAGGCTGCGTAGGAGGAGTCTGAGCGGCCACGTAAGTTTCACACAGGACTCGGGACCTTTTCTATGAATGGGGCTGAATAGGTATTAATCTATCTCTAATTATTATATTTATGGCTTTAAGACAAAAACACCTCCCGTGATGAGAACAGACGTTTCCTCCAGTAAATTCTTTGCTCCTAACGCGATGTTTTTAACATGATGCTGTGACTGTCCGTCAGTAACTCACTGCCTGTAGTGTTTGGTATGTTACTTGGAAATACGTACTGACCCGTATAGTGACATGAATGAATGAATCACATTATAACCTCTGTTCGTTCTTCTCTTCGTCTCTTGTCCCCCGTGTCGGTGTAGGAACCCAGGTGTTGGCCAGTGGCTCCGTGCGGATCCCGCGCTTCAGCCTCCTCCAATCGGGCTCGCTGCAGATCCGGCCGATCTTCTCGCAGGATTCCGGCGAGTACGCGTGCTTCGCCTCCAACTCAGGGGGAACCATCAACTCCACGGCCGCCCTCACCGTCCTCAGTAAGACCACATGGCCGCGTTTTACACTTCTATGCTCTTTAGGATAGGCCTTAGAAGCTAGCACGCTCCAATCAAACCGGTCTGATAAGTGATTAGCTAACAGTGATTAGTATTTATGGTCATATCCCCCCTGTAGGCACCGCTTACATTTGTCCACCTTGTTCACCTCTAAAGCCGGCTCTCACTTTGTCATTCATTACTATTCATAATGTAGCCACCTCTCCGCCACCGTGCTCAAACTTTATCTGAGGCGTGATTAATATCCTACTCTCACTTTATTACCCTATCAATATCTTAATGGGATATCACAGAAGCCTAATTGAAACATGGCGCGGCCTTGTATTATTGCCTCAGTCAGCACAGCGCGTACAAGAGCCTCTTCCACAAGAGCGCCGTTTTGTTCGCTTTCCGCTCGGTTCTTAATCTCTGAGAATAGCCGGCGCTTTAGTGGAACAAAGCGGCGATAATGCTCGGCGCTAAGTAAAAGGCGAGCACTTATAGGCCATTACGCGTATGTTTGTGAAATGTGAAGAGGCTCGGGCAGCGCGCACGTTTGTTTAGTACCATTTGGAAGTGCACTGAAAGAAGGCAAGGGTGAAGCTCGAGCTCTCTGATAAAAAGTGGCCAAGAAATAAGTCATATTTTCCCCAAGTAATCTGTTCATGGGGCAAGTTTTTTTTTTTTTACAAAAACAATCGTATTTTAAAGGAAAATCAAGACTTTTCAAACACATTTTGATTGCAATGAGATGTGAGATTTTTGTGTGTAAAAAAAACATTATTCAAGAAAATGTCACTTATTTCTTTTTTTCTATTCACAGAGCTCATAGCAACTTTTTTTTAGGGCAGTGTATCTACAGCCATTATCGGTATTATTTTGCACATTGTGTTTATTGAAACAGGAAGTTAAGATAATGTTAGGGACTTTCTGTATTAAGCATAAAAAGATGAGGTCCAGGCACTCATCATTTGCAAAAATAGAAAAAAATTCTTTATTTCAGGGCCAGAAACAAACAAAAAAACACACCAACTTATGTCAGCTTGCGCTTAAAAAAAAAAAAAAAACAGTTTCTGGCACTGAAATAAAGACTTTTTCTATTTTTTTTGCAAATGATGAGTGCCTGGACCTTATCTTTTTATGCTTATTCAACTGCCTACTTCCATGAGCACCGTCTGTTTGCTGGATACCAGTAGCGCTCTGTTATAATTGCTGTTTACTTTCTGTATTGAGTTGGAATGGAGTTTGTTAGACAGGCCACAATGAGGCAAATAAAGCATCCAGAAAGCATAGAAAATACATTCAGTAACTTGTAGTACCACTTTTTGGAGTTTCTTGCCCAGACAGTCTCGTTTGACTCTGGCAGGATGTTGTTTGCCAGATAATCAAGCCTTAAAGGGCAGTCACAATAATTACTATATCCACTTATAGCTGGGCTCTGTATTTATCTTCTGCACATTTATCAGCATTTTCCCCCATTTTTTCTTTGTAAAACTATATTTTAGTGGTCGAGTTAGGTTCGTTAGGTCAACCATCCAGTTATAAGACAACCAGCCCTAGCATTTAAGTCACTGCTGCCTCATCATATCATCCGACTTGACTTTTCTCTTTTGTCTGTCTCCGCAGATCGTACGGTTCTTTCCGGGCCTCCGTCCGACCTCAGAGTGATCAAAGGCACGACCGCTGTCCTCAAGTGCAACGCCACCCACGACTCTAGGGTCAACGTCAGGTACTACAACTACGGCGACATCCGAGGAAATCAAATGTCTCTCTGAAACCACTATTGTTGTATTAAAACTACTCATTAAAGTGATTTTGTAATTATGACTTAGTTTGGATAATATCTGTGGTAAGTTTTGATTCTTAATGAAGAAAGGTTTTGGGGAAATGGATAATTTTATTAACTTTTTAATATTCACGACAAAGCTGGAGGGATAGCTCCATAGAATTCTGACTCGCTCACTTCTCATTGGTATAACCATGGAAATAAAAAGGAGAAGCGGCATATGCAAACAGTTAGCAAGTCGAAATGTTTTAGCGTCCGTTAGCCTGCTCAATACATTTTTCCTATAGCCGTTAGCCTTTAGCCAACAAACATCCTAAATTATGAAAACCCATCGACCACATTTAGTTGATATCAGAGCCTATCAAGAAATCAGTGATGAATTTACTGATGTTTTGAGGTTTTACTTGGGATAAGATTCAGCGTAATCATATCCAGTTAATGTTCTGCTTTCTGTGGGGTCTGAAATACATCCAGTGGCCACTAAACATCCTTTTATTATATGTTATTGATAGAGAAATTGTATAAATGTCATGAAACGGAACTTTCACACCTCGCCATACTTTAACATAGGGCCTGGCTTCTCTATTCATTTGTATGGGGATAGAACGCTCCATTCAAACGGGTCCGGGAAGCCGTTGGCCAACAGAGGTATGCATTTGTAGGAACAGGCTCAGATTGCCAACGGGGTTTCTATGATTTCTATGTGTCACTTCCTGCCAATAAGGAAGTAAACATGTGAATCCAGTCCTAGTTTGCAAAATGGTAAAACAGTTAAACTTACAGACTCATCATATTCTCTGCATGTTTGTTCTTCCACATGGACGAAGCGCAGACCTGTACCTTCGGGAGTGCATTTAAATGATACGAGGCTGAAATTTCACGGTCACTGAAATTCACATGTTTTTTGGTGTTGTTTTGTTTTTTTCATTTTTATTTAGTTTCTATCAGTCATAACGTACAGTACATCACATTGGTGTTGTCTAAAAGCATCTCACTGACAAGAGAGTAACATGGTTTACCGGAGAGGGGGCAGTGTTTCCACATTTACAAGGGGAAGGACTGAAGAGAGAGGGTACAGAGAAACGTATCTATCAATGTACTTTTCTTGGATTAAGTACGAGCCGCTCAAGTGTGTTGAGAAGCCAGTAAAAAGATATTGTTACTGCAAGAAAGAGCAAATACGCATGTCCAGGGACATACATTTCTGAAATATGAAATGTTCTCAGAGCATAAACTATAGTGTCAGCCGTTTTAATACATGCTATTCTGTTGTTTGGAAATGGTACCGTATCATTTTATTGGCTTTTGTTTATATCTCCCCTTATCTCTCCTTTATCCTGTCTCTTTAATTTTTTTAAGTTAAACTTTTCCAAAGAGCTTTTGCGTTGCTCGGTCTGTCGTGACCAAAGGACAAAGAAAAAGCACTCTCTGGTCCTCATGTCGGGGTGTTGACATTGCTGCGATACCACCCCCTAGTGGCCAGGGGCGACTCCAGAAGGCGCGCTGTAATGTGGAACCCAATGGGGACTTTACACGTGTACAAAGTAACTTAAAAGCCCTTTTTACCCATGCTGGTTTGTGCTCCATAGATTTTTTAAGTGTCTGTTTTAGAGCTTTTATTTCAGGCCCTGGAGAACTGTCGAGGCTTGTTGCTACTCTGCTCACCCTGCAAAGTTGGAGTGTTGTTTTCTCTCTCGGATGGCGTTATTAATATAAATGGGGAGGAGTGAGGAATGACGGTTTACTAATAATACGTTTGTGGTCGTGACCTGGGATTGTTCTCGTGGGTCACGTAATATTGTAGTTTGGCACCATCAAAGCTTTGGTGGTGCCATGTTTTTATTGTAGCTTTAATATGGATTTAAATGGACATTTGGAATGGATGTTGTCTTCATTACCCGAGCTAAAAACTTTTAAATATAGCGACTTGACGATTTGCACGGGACTAGAACAACGGGAGAATTTTTCCTTCCAAACTTTGAAGATGTCAGTAATTTTTCCCATTTACCTTTGGTCACAAATCAATATATCAAAGTGATGCTTCCTGTGTTGTCGTGTTTCAGTTTCCGGTGGGAGCGCGGCGGCACAACCGTCGTCTCCACCAGCGGGGGGCGTGTCTCCGTGCGCCAGGGCTCGCTCACCATCGGCCAAACCTGGTCGGGCGACATCGGCGACTACACCTGCGCCGTCGTGTCCGAGGCCGGGAACGACTCCAAAACGGCGCGCCTGGAAGTCATGTGAGTGCCGGGGCCCGCGGGGACCTCCGAACTGTCCCCGCCGTGTCCCGTTTGTCACTCGCTTGTCGTCCCGTCTGTGTGCAGAGAGCTGCCGCACTCGCCGCGCTCGCTGACGGCGCGGCTCAACGACTCGGACTCGCGCTCCGTGCTGCTCTCCTGGCTCCGGCCCTTTGACGGGAACTCGCCCCTGCTCTACTACCTGCTGGAGCTGTCCGAGAACAGTGCGTCCAAACCTTTCTGTCTTATTTCATTATTGTAATTACAGAGATGTGAACGTGCATGTGACAGGCAGTGGCGCCACCAGGAGGTGGCCCGGGGTGGCCGTGGCCGACTCCTGGCCACCCCACTGGCCAGTGTTAATTGTAGTACTGTAGTATAAGTTATGAATATTTTCAGCCCAAATTCACAGCCAGCCAGGCAAGCCGCTCTAGACCTTTGATCGTACGCTGTAGCCAGCTCATTAGTAACATTAAATATAAAAAATAAAAATAAAGTATAGCAGTAGACGTTTCCTTAAGTCTTTCTGATACTTTTCTACAGGCCAGTTTACTACAACAGTAAATACAATTGTGAAATTATGGCTGATAGTTTTGGTTTGCCACCCCAAGATTTTAAGTGGCCCCATCTGGCCACCCCTATGAACAGTTTCTGGAGGCGCCACTGGTGACAGGCTTTCATGTTTTTCTTGGTTTGATGAGATGATGCATGTGGTGAGTATTGGTCGTAGCAACAGTGGTTCTCAACTGGACCCAAAAGTAGGACCATTGCCAATCATCATTTTTGATTGACAGATTTATGATCAATACCTAAATTGACTGAACTCTGCATCGAAATGCTGCATTCTGCGATTAGATACGCGAACTAACCTCTTAACCCCCGCCAGAACCAAGCACATTTTATTCTGTGGCGGTCCCGGGTTCGATTCCCACCTGGGCGGGGCCTTTCTGTGGACTTTGCGCTGCTGTGCACTGCTTTGCACTATCGTCTCAGCGGCGTCAAAGGATGGTTCAAATCCAGAGGACCGATTTCATTGTACTGGGTTGTATAATGACAAAATAAAGCGTCTCATCCGTAAACTTAAAGGAACAGGCCACCGTTTTTCCATCCTGAGATATGTTCTTATCTGAGCTTTGACGAGTTGATGCGTACCTGTCTGGTCTTTGTGCGTGCGCTCAGTCACGCAAATGTCGTTAGCGTTTAGCCTCTCCCAGCATATTCATAGCCCCAAACTGGGAGGAAGTTGGAAGCGACCAAGCTGCTCCACGTTCTCCCCATTTAAATACAGTTACGTGAAGAGTTACACGATCCAAGTCTAGTTACACAAAATTAAAACATGTATTATTGCAACTGGTCATGATATGTTGAAGGTAAGTCCCGAAGCCAGCTGAAAACCACTGTTTTTGAATAGGGCAGCAAGAAATTGGAAAAAAAAACTGTAGAATAAAGCTAGTCGAGCTCCACAACCTGCACAGTCCTTTCTAGTTCCGGTCCAGCAGGCACTTGAGACTACTTAAGATGAAGAAAATTAAATATGTAAATTCTAAGTCAGTGCAATGCTAATTAGACCTTGCTTTAGTGACTTTGAACAATAGTAAATTAGGACCAAACAAAAGCCTAGAAAAATCATGACTCAAACTTTTGCACTTTTTTTGAAGCTACTAAGTGTTGTTGTGTTAAGCTGTGCAAATGTCTTCTCTCCCATGTTAAACGCCCTCTCCCTCTGTCCCAGACTCTCCTTGGAAAGTCTACCTGTCGGAGGTGGACCCCACCGTGGCCAACATCAGCGTGGGCGGGCTCACTCCGGCCAGGACCTATCAGTTCAGGCTGTGCGCTGTCAATCAAGTGGGCCGGGGCCAGTACAGCGGCGAGACTCAGAGGTGAGATCACGTGTTCAGGTGCCGTTTTGCTCGTGTCGCTGGTGTTCTAATTAAAGGGAGATAATACAGGCAAAACTACCTTACCTTATAAACTTGCCTCATTTTCACATTAAGGTGTTTTATTTCTGAACTGAGTCACCATTTCTCCTATTGAGCTTTAACCTCTAAACCAGGGCTAGGCAAGTTTGCTGCCATGTTTATTTATTATTATGATTTTTTTCGTTTATGGTTTATTTGTTTGTTAAAAGACAAGCGCCAGGCTTCTTCCACGTTGAGTCAACATGCACGAGCTCAGGCTCAAACTGAGTGTCCACACTTTACTATCGGATTTTAGTGGAGTCTTCATCATTAGCTGCTGTTAATAGTCCGGGCACGCGTTTATTCACCGAGATAATGGAGCTGTCGCTGCGGAGGCAAACACGAAAGTAAAGTCTACACTAGGATCCGCCATTGAAACGACCGCTCACTCTGCATCCAGAGATCGAGCCCCAAAGCACACATAGCGCACGCTGACTTTAAAAAAAACTGCAGCTTAAACTTTACATGTGAAATAGCATGTTAATCTTATTACATTCATTTTCTTCATGTTCTTATTACCTTACCATTACCATCTCAAACTAACATCGATGCTCCTACTTTATCATCATTATATAACATGTGTGACTGTGGAAGATGAATAGATCGAGTCCATTTCTTAATATAGTTAGTATAAGGTATATACAGTGTTGGGCACGTTACTACAGTTATAAAACTGTTAAATGTTTGTATTACATATTACTTTTTCAAAAATTAGAGTTACACTACTTATTTTGACAAAATAGAAACTGAAAAAAATAGTAATAATGCCACCGACTGCAGAAATTTTACACCAGTGTTCAACTTGATTTGGAGCTGCATTTTATTAATCGATACTGACACCTGAATGATACCCATACCAGAATATTTGTAATCTAGAACCAGAAAACAGAACAATAATGTGTGGAAGATCTGCAAATGAACAATATTGGGTTCATCTCCAATGTCAAGAAATGTTTGAAAATGGGGAATATTGTTGGGGAAAATGGGGGAAAAACAAAAAAATTGTGGAAAAATTGTGGAAAACAGGGTAAATATTAGTAATAACAAATAAGCAACAAATGAAGGGTAAATTTTAGAAAACGAGAAAAAGATTTGTAAAAAAATAAGTAGGGAAAATTGGTGCAAAACTTGAAGGAAAAAATTAAAAAAGAAGGAAAACATTATTAATTTTAGCTGAAACAACCTTAACTTCCTTTAATGCTGGCCCTGGACCAACAGCATCAAAACTTGCATCTAATGCTGCGTTTACACATAAGCACGATGCGTTACGAATGTCATTTTTCCGTCATTCGTGACGTTCGTGACGTGACTTAACGCGTCTCAATGGGATTCTTAACAGAACGCATCAGCTCGTGACATTCGTGACGTTCGTGGAGAAAGTTTTTGTCTGTCAAAAAATCTTCCACGAATGTCACGAATCACCCTCTGTTTGTGGAGTTCGCAACGGAGCGTGTCCTTTCGTGAGGAGTAGTGGTGCTTCGTAATTCAGCGTGAGAACATTCCTAGAGCATTCGTAGAGCATTCGTGGAGCAGAATCACTGTTTTCACGCTCAAAATTGACAAAAACACACGCTACGCCCAAAGTAAATGTTGGTACCTGCAGTAGCTATGCCAAGGAAGAGTTTCAATCCGCGCTCCAAGCCACGGACAGCACCTGAAGAAACACTTTCAGCACCCCGAGCCACTGCCGCTCCTCGGGGTGCTGAAAGTGTTTCTTCCTCGTGCGGTCGTACCTGATGTTCGGGAGTTGGAGCCAGACGAGCCCAATGACTCAGGGGAAAGCACGGCCTCTGCTCCGCCTCCAACCCGGTGGAAGAAGATCACTCCACTTTCGCCCAATTCTTGACAGATTTCGGACAGAACGCGAATATTCCTAGTGACCCGTAACAGCCCGTGGCACAGCGCAACCCCACGCAGCAGCGCGGGACACCACGCAGCAGCGCGGGACGCATATTCGTGGACGTGCGTAATAATTCTTGCCATTAATCGTAACGCGTAGTAACAGGTCGCAACAGTTAGTGGCGGCGCGTGAAACCTCGACCCCGAATCATCAAATTCGTGATCCTTGGCCACGAATGTGCATTTGTGGCATTCGTAACGCATCGTGCTTATGTGTAAACGCAGCATAAGGATTTTTTTCTGTACCTGTTTTTTAATTTTTTCAATACCAGTAGAACCTGAACTTTTTTTCCCCAATGCCACACTGGTATCGTTCAACGGTACCCGGCCGTAGAAAAGACAAACTGGAGCCCGAATGAAACAAAACACGACTCCACGTCTGGCTTTCGTGAGTGAACGACTTCATAACAGAAGGCTGATTTGCATAAGTTTGGACCTTTAAATATTTAATCCCTAACATGTTTTGTAGATCAGTTGTTGTTTGATCTCCTGTCAATTTCAATTTCCATTCGCTCCACGTGGCACAAACACACTTTTTGGATTTCAATAAGCCCCCCCGTGCTATTTCACAGATGTTTTCCAAAATGGCGCGGCTCCATGTAAATGTGGAACATGCTGTGATTTGTGTGAAATGGAGTTTTTCTCCATTTCATTTGGCTCTAATAGACTCGGTCGCCCCTCCACGGCAGAAAGGCCTGTGAATAAAGCACACGCCGCATGCGGACGTGCTTGTAATGGGGCTGCGCCGGGCGAGGGAAGAAGCGTTCGGTCACTTTGGTTTAGAAGCAATTTCCAGCTAGATGGACAATTTATTTTAATCACATTCATGCTACAGTTGATTGTGTACACATGCTGGCTGCCTCTGAGCGAGCGGCGAAAGTGAATAAAGTGCGTGGGAGAGGGCAATTTAAAGGTCCTATATGCTATAAACACTTTGACCATAGTATAATGTTTGTTTACCTTGTTTCTGGGGTGGAGGGCACTGTTTTCTAAGGAAATGTTCTGCTTATAAGACTCTAATGTTATAATGTATCATTACATCATGTCGAGCTAACTTACACCGCTCCAATGCAAATACACACATACATTGATGAGGACAGTCCATATTAAAGCTGCCCGTAGCCATGTCTTTTGGATTTTTTTTTTGCCCCCCCCCCCTCCCCTCACCCACGCCCCTCACTCTGATGATAGATTCAGTGAGAAACGGACATCTCATTAATCATATTGAGATGTATATTAATCATCTTATGTGCAACACACATAGAATACATTAGATATGTAGCAAAGTAAACATTTTGAGACTTGTATTTGTCTGCTAAACTGCAACATTCATGCAGGTCTGTGTTTTTAGGCGTTTAGAACATAATACTTTTGACAAAACGCTTACATTTTCAGAAACTTTCTTTGTAAGAACGAAGCCAGCTCAGTAAATGTGTGCGTCCACATGGGTCGACTCAGGTCTGTGAAAACGGCGTGATTCGTCTGCCAGGCCTGTGTGTGGCGCTGTGACGCTAACACAGATAATAGAACAAGATATATATGTGGAATGTAAACAGTGAAAATGAAACAGTTTAAAGGATTTACAGAAGAGACGAGGAGGCGAGTTTATTCTTCAGACAAAATGGGACTATTTGACATACAGACATCAGAGCAGGTCGGTCAGATGTTTCTTTTGTAAAACACCTACGATAATGGTAAACTCTGACTGCGTTAGCCGCTAACTCTCGCCGCGTCTGCTGCCTCAAACCTTTGCGACCCCTGTGTGTGTTTGTGTTAACATGGTGCGGGGGCAGGTGAGGGGTGTGTCGTGGGGCGAGGCGGGGGAGGTGTAGAGCTTGTCTCTCCTTCTGCAGCACGACGTTGGCTCGCTGTTTTGAAGGTGGCCCATCTACCAACAATGCAACAATCCCTGCGGGCAGCTTTAACCTAAGACTGCCACCGTTAAATATGCCAGATTTGGCCAAAAAGTGAGTTTCCGTCCTTAATTCTAGGCCAATTAAGGGTGGGACAATATACTTTTGAAATGTATTCATTTAAGAGGAATAACCCCCGGAGATGAACCATCCCATTTTCTCATACAATATTATTTGTAACCATGAAAAGGTGGCTCGGTTAATTGATTGTTGGAGAGGGATGCACATTCTGCTCAATGTCATTAATCCATTTATTTATTTCTTCATCAATTATCGATTAGCTGTTAACCATCGGCTTAGTGTCATTGTTCTGGACATTTTTGTGTTATCATTTTCTGCCCAATAGTAATCATGAAACATTGTCTTTTACCAAAATACAAATAGCTTTGTGAACTTGAACAGTCGCCACATTGTATGACAAAATATCACGGCTCCAGAGCACATGGCTACATAGAAAAAATGCACACGTGCTACGACAGCATGACTCTACCAAAGTCCTCCATGTTCTTCATGCTTCCAGACTTAATGATGGCATCTGTGAGGCAATACAAATACTTTCTCCGTGGTTGGTGGAGTTTGTACTGTCTGCAGCGCCTTCACAGTCGGTGCTTTAGCTCAGGGTGACCAGATTTTCTAACAAAAAAACTGGGACAACACTCGGGAATAGGCCGCAGGGGTTCCAAATCTAAACTGTCTTTACCCATGATGAACGTTAAAACTGTTTACAACTTATGACCGCATCCTGAATGGAAGATTTTCAATTGGTTTACACTTGGTAATCGATACTGCCACGGGCCGAAGACATTCATTTTCAAGTGCAAGGCTATGCTATTTCGGGAACTACAATTGGCCAAAACCAGGACAACTGGGACAGATTACGAGTAAAACGGGGACAAATCAATAGTTTTGGAGACATCTATTGGGACGTCGGACAAAGGACTAAAAACTGGGACTGTCCCGGGTAAACTGGGACATCTGGTCACCCTACTTTAGCTGCTCGGGCTGTTAGCAGTAGCTTGTAGCGCAGTGCTAAATGCTGCAGCTCGCATCTATGGGCCTGTTCATTTAGAAATATACGGTGACGTTAGCTTAGCTCATACCTCTGTGAGCATTTTGTCCAAAACTAGCTGCACAGAAGGCATCCTGGAAAGGGAACATGCCGCTCCTCTCAACAAAGCAGTTGGACTCGAAAGAACCCCCGGCAAAGTATATATTTGTCTCAGCTGGCTTCTGCGGCTTTACTCCTCGCTCCTCCCAGGTGACTGACCTCCTGTCTTTGTTCTCCAACCCGCAGAGGGAACTCTTTTCGACCAGTTCTATCCGCGATCTTTCCCATTTACTGTTCTTTTAACAATAACATTGTGGCAGTACAGCAGGTCTTTCGCGCTGGTGTAGAATTGACCTTATCGAACTTGAAAGTCTGTGTATATTTGTGGTAATGCATGTATGGCCCTGTCTATTCCACTTGTTTTCAATCGCTTGATAAAGTGTCTGGTACCCTCTGCTGTTAACAGTGGGGAGTGAAATGACAAGTTAGTGTCATGGCACTCCAGGCTGTGTGACAGATATAAAGCTGGGACACGGAATTGTTTGTGTCGGTCTTAGATTATTTTCGGGGGGGAAGTGGAATGACAAAACCGCAGCCAGGACTGAGTGGTGTCATGTGGGGAGGATAATGAGCCTGATCCATTAGACATTTTCCACTGAAACAAGCGACGTTTGTTTACGAGACTGGCGGGGACGCTCGGTGAGAACACGCTCGCTCCGTGCGGGGTCGGCTCGCGAAACTTTTCAAAATATGATCAGAGCCCGGTCCCCCGCCGCCGCTCCGGGTAACAGAACTGAAAGGGCCGAATCGTGACGTCTGCTGTCGCACTTAAGTCCAAACTTTCAGAATACGGGTTTTGTATTTTGTCATAAAAAAGTCCATTCTTCACATTTACGTGAAAATGGCCTACATGTTTGCCCTTAAATGATTCATTTGGAACTTTTTTTATGTAGTTCATTCCTCATTAACATTGTCAAATACCATTTATATTAATATTGTTTAAATGTAGATATTAGTAAACAGACAAGGATTTAAAATCAAATTTAACCAAGATGGTTTTTCCGAATTCGGCCCTGACGCGTATGTGAATTGTTCTTAGTAAGGCACAAAGAGAACCCCTAAACACCCTTTTGCGCCCTGCTATCTCCCGCAGTAAGCCTTTACAACACCGGGATGCGAGTGTCCGTTTGAAGAGCCCGGGACAATCTGCTTCAGCGCTTAATCTGCCGGTGATGCTTCCTAAAGCCGGAGATTACGCTCCATTTGCACACTGCGGTATTTACTCAACAGCATATGTCTGACAGCGGGGTGTGTGTGACGAGGGGATAGAATATATTTACACATGATACGGGGCTAAGAAGGGACAAATGGCTGCCCCACTGACACGCCAACACTCTGGGAAATCTAGGAATCAAGAGTGTTAAAGGGGAGTGTTTGCTGTTTTACTGTGTTGTAATGTTGATCCCACTGCATTCACACACTTTAATACCGTTCACTTTGCCAAAGAGAAAGCTTGTTTTCACTTTTTTTTTTTTTACCCAGAAAGACAACAGAGATGACAGTGTAATCCAAATATGGTCATTTCCTTTCTCGGAGACAGCAGCGAGAATAAAGGCTGTGTTTTCTCAAAATCTGGATTTTAGGTTAGGGAATATCTCATTTCTCACCTATTTATTGTATTTTGAAACCCAACTTTTCTCACTAATTAGCATATTCAAAAACTAATTAAGATCCACAAATCATTTTTTGCAATTTTCTTCATATAAAATGCCTTTTATATATGAAAACCTAAACCGAAAGACAATTTGAAAACACATTTTTCTGTGTTTCTTTTTTTTCCCAGTAATCTTTGGCAAAACTTGCTAAAATAATAATTTTCCCCTATTCACCTGCAGTGTCTCACCACGCTGTTATATCATCTCAAATCCTTGCTGGCCTCAACAAAACAGTACCTTCCTTGTTGCCTGGAGAATTGTTGATCGAAGTAATATGTTAAACGTCTTTGTCCATTACCGCAGAGCTCGATACAGAACATTCGCAAAAAAAAACGCCGATGGAAAACAAATCTATTGAATGAATAGTTTCCAGGAGAAGGCGGAGAAAGGGAGAGATGCGCACAGACTTTAATCAGAATATAAGAAGATTGGATTCTACAGGCACTGTTTACTCCAATGTGTCCCCTGCATCTAAATGTTTATATGAGCCTGAAGCAGCTCGAAACTTTCTTATGATCGGAATATTTATTTGAAAAGTTTTTTTATTAAAGGAGACGCAAGGATTGACTTTCAAGAGCTTGTGCTGTTTTGTCATTGTTTTATATGTCAAATTAGCAATCTGCTTGCGACATATTGGTGAAGCAGAGTGTTGATGACTATGCACACCATTTCTGGTTGACCGTTAGCTTATATGTGTTGTTAGCAAAACATTAGCCGTGATTAGCTTGAGGTGCGTTCAGACCAAACTGCTGTTTTGGGGTTAACTGCGATGTACAGGTCTTTATTATACACTCATGGTTTGCACCAGCCTTCTGTGGACCCACTGCCTGCAGGAGGAGCCATGGGGCTGGTGCAATGTGACTTGGGCAGCTCCAACGGCTGCCCCCACGACCCGGCAACGGACAAGTGGAAGAAAATGGATGGATGGATGGTTTACGCCAGGCTCTCCCACGTGCAGTGTTTACGCTCAAATTCACCTAAAACTCACAAACAGAGGCAGATAAGCACTCGTGGCTAGCGGCTAAAGGCTAACGTTATATGTACGATAATATGCTACGACAGGCTACGGGTCTTTGTTGATGAGTGTAATAAGCTATAAATTCAACAAGCACAACTTTAAACTCTGCTTTATATGAAGCTGATGGTTTTAGTGACTTTATTGGTGCTTTTTTCTTTTCATGTGATGAATCGGAGCGAGCTATAGCTCTGATGAATTTTCAATCTGTCTCATGACCCAACACATATTCTCGGCCGCTGATCCACCCACTAACGTTAGCTCTCCGGTCATCCACTTGGGACAAATAGTTTGCTGCTTTGCTGCAGTAGTCCATTGGAAGCAGCCATTTTTTGACAATGTGTTGGTGTTCCATTCAGTTTCTTGGGCAGGGACAGCATGTGCAGTTACTTTGGGCCAATCCAATGCGCTTTGATTTGACTAGACTGTTACATGCTGCTCTGATCAGACTGCAGTCAGCCCAGGTAGGTCACAACACTCTTCATCCTTGTCCAAAAAGGTTAATTTGGTCTTCTAGGGTTAATATTTACTCCTTTTCCTGCAATCTTCCACAGAGTCAGTTGGTTATACAAGCAATTACACAAGCAGTTATACCAGTTAAGAAGTTATACAAGCAAATGTTACTGACTAGTAATGATCACAGTGCATTTCAGCTGCTCAGTTTAGAATGTTACATTTTGAATGAATTATCTGAAGCAAGAGATCCGTTCCATGGCATCCTTTTTCCCATTCGATAAATGAATAAAACAAATAAAAAGTGTTTTCATATGTAAATTAGAAGTTCTCAGACTATCTCTGCCCGTTCATTTCAATGGACAAGAGCTGTTGTTTTCACCCAAGGGGGGCGGTAACTAGATGTTGCTCCCATCTACACACAGTTTTCCCACCAGTAGAGGTTGGACAACCGCGCCATCTGTAGTAGTACTTCGTTAGTACAGCGTGTGGGAAAGCAAAAAAAGCCCCCTCGTCCCGGTTTACTGTCATGTCGTCCATATTGCCTGTCATCAGCGTGTGACATGAGTAAGGAGATACAGCAGCACTTTGAGGAACTTGTAAAGTGCAATACAAATATAAACAGGGTTTGAAAAGCTCTAGCCAACTTGCCAAATGGCTATCTTGTTTGCCTTTTAGTTGTGTCTGGCCAGTACCAAGATGGGATGGATGATTTTGTCATATTACAAACAAATACCGGACGCTGAATGATGAATATAGACAAGGCAGAACTTTTATCTCTGCACAAATGCTTTCCACTGCAGTATCATCTAACAAAAAAGGTCTTCCATTGTCTCATCCAAAGTCCAAAACTAGGTGCTGTTACTGCCACAGAATTGGAGGTGTTGTTGTTAGATATCTCCTTACATAAAATCGAAGCCAGAATAATCAACTAGAAACACAAACTGGCCGGGAATGTTTGAAAATACAGTGACGTGGATCGATGAATACAAACATTTATTTTCTTATTTATTCAACGTATTCTATAAAGATCTGTGCTTCTCTCTCCTGCAGACTGATGCTCAGAGAGGAAGCGCCCAGTGCTCCTCCCAAGAACATTGTGGCCAGTGGGAGGACCAACCAGTCCATCATGGTACAGTGGCAGCCCCCACCAGAGCCCCAGCTCAACGGGGTCCTCCGCGGATACATGCTCAGGTGTGCACACACTCGTATACTTACAGCGCAGGAAGACGTCCAAGACCCTCTGGTCGTTGGACGTCTTCCTGGTTTTGACAAGATATTTTAGTCACAGCCTTCGGACACAAACTTGATCCTTTGACAGACCTTAACAGGCAGTCAGCGTGTTAAAGAACCAACATGTAATTACAGTCTCTTTAAAGGGAAGATCTGGGTCTTCTTCTCTTCTGATAATATTATTTTATGTGTTGAAAGTTGTGCAGATTTAGGGCATGATTTCCTGAGTGTTTGCACATTTGCTAAATGGTGCGTGTTGGGCGCTGTTTACACTGCTATAGTCTCCAGGGAAACGCAGCTGTCACGTCCTCTCTCGATCTGCTTTTATATGAAAACGATCATGAGGTGTCAACAAAACCACTGAAACTGCAGTCCACACCTTTGTCCAGCAAACGGCACTGTGTTCCTAACACAGGCTTTTATATACGCCACGTGTACACAGAGGAAGACAGTTTATATGTTTATACTCCCTGGGATGAGCATGGCTTTTTAAGGCGACTCTGGAGCTTTCTGAAGTAAAATTACGTCATTGCTAATTATTTACAGGCCGTGTTTTGACGAAATATAAATGTGAGAAGCTCCACAACACAATATAATGAGATCGGGCCGAAACGTCTTTCTGTTGACTTTAGAAATAACTAGGAGACCCCTGCCGGGGGAGCGAAGGGGCCATGAAGGTTTATAAGGTAAAAGCAGTTCTGAAAGATAAGAAGGACCATGACCATTAAGACATTTTAAAAAAACATGAAAATAACTTAATGGTGTTCTGAAACACACGGGAAGCCAATGCAGCGACTCTAAAACCGGTGTAATGTGGTCCCGCCTCCTGGTCTTCGTCAGGAGCCAAGCTGCTGAATTTTTTAAAAGTTGTAAAGCTGAGATACTCTTTTTGGGAAGACCAGAAAGCAGGGCAGCGCCCAGGTTCTTCACCTATGAGGAAGGATTAAAAGACAATGACTGGGTAAAAGTTTCTCTCTCTGGGCCTCAGGACCGATACCTAAAACTTCAGTTTTGTCCTGGTTAAGATGGAGAAAGTTTTCTCCCATCCAGGATTTAATATCTAAAATGCAGTTAAAAAGTGCATCAATTGGCCTGGTGTCATCAGGAGACATGGAGATGTACAACTGTGTATCATCAGCATAACTATGAAAGTTGACTCCATGTCTCCTGATGACATCACCAAGAGGGAGCATATACAGGTTAAAAAGCACTGGGCCTAAAATCGAACCCTGGGGCACACCACATGTAATTTTATGGTCCTTAGAGGAGCAGGTATCCACACTTACCATGTCCTGTCTGTGAGGTAGAATGTAAACCATTTGTGGACAGCACCATAGAGGCCAATGTGTTTTAAACGAGTTAAAAGAATAGTGTGGTCTACTGTATCGAAAACAGCAGCACTCAGATCTAGTGGAACCGACACTGTCAACTTTTTAGAATCATAATTTAATCTAAAATCGTTTAAAATCTTTAAAAGGGCCGTCTCGGTGCTGTGGTTTATCCTAAAGCCAGACTGGAATTTCTCGACCTCACTGAGGAGAAAACTTTATCAAGCATCTCAGGATTAACCATGACAAAACTGTGCAGTGTTTCCTCTGGAACAAGTAGACAGCCAGATGTATTTAAAGCCGTGTTACTTTGGGTAGATCTGATAGTGTCTATCTTTCCCCTGAAGTGGTCTGCGGGATGAGGTGCAACACACTCATTAAACAGCATGTGCTTATTTTAAGTTGTACTTGCAATGTAGCACCTGGCTTAGTAAATCAAGCCTCAAGTGTTCAGCTTTTATAATTACTTTTATTGGGTTTTATTAGGTTCTTAACTGGTGTGCTGAGACCCATAAGTAGGACCACTACCGGCTTTAAATAATTCATAGAAATAAAAAAGAGAAACCTCGCGTTTGCGGACCGTTGGTAAGCCGTCTTCTCCGGGCAACTTTTCAGGGTTCTGTAGCCTGTTCTGTATATGTTTTCTGTAGTCGCTAGCATTTCGTCATCAAACATTGCAAATGATAAATGATCCAGATGTTTTCGGCCGTTGTCAACCCATTGACCACTATTAAGAAATGTTAAAACCTTGTTAGGAATCATTAACAAAATCTACAGACCTTTTGAGAGTTTTCCTTTAGATATGAGTTAGCGATAGCGTGTACTTTGTCAGGTTGGGGTTAAGGTGGATCCCGACACTGCCCCAGTTGAGAAACACTAGTCTATTGTATGCTTCAGAATAGTGCACCAACATTTTAAACACAAAAAAGGATTTCTCTCTTCTTATATCCTTGTTGTGCTACTATAACACCATCTCTTCAATGGCCTGATTGTAACGGCAGGTACCGTCTGGCGGGCCTTCCAGGAGACTACCAGGAGAAGAACATCACCAGCCCAGAGACCAACTACTGCCTGCTCAAGGACCTCATCATCTGGACGCAGTATCAGATCCAGGTGGCGGCGTACACCGGGGCGGGCCTGGGCGTCTACAGTAGCTCCGTCACGGAGTACACCCTCCAGGGAGGTGAGGAGGAGAGCCATCCCCCCATTTAGGGTTTACCTAACGGTTGTTCTGATGTCTCCTTCCCAGGGAACCGTGATTGGGCTTAGCTTGATCTGCTTTTGCTTCACTTTCTCACCATGCCAGACCATCTCTCTTGGTCTCCGCTCCTATTAAAGCACATTAGAAAAAAAAAAACGAATGAGCTGACTGCTTCCTGAGTCTATAAAGCTGTCGTCCACTCTTGTAATAATGACTGGGATCTTTATGTTCATGCGAGAGTGTGCGGGGACTGGCCTATCTTTAATAACCGTAATAAAAGTCTAAATAAAAACCGGCTTGAGGGATGTTCACAGTTAAATAAGATTTAGCTCCACGACTTCTCCCTCTCCTCAGTGTCCGTGATTGTTGCCCTTGTCCATTTATGCAGCACAAGTGGGACCCGAATGCTAGACTCTTTTTTTAATAGCTTCCAGGCCAGTTTGCTTACTTATAATGCGAAAAAAGAAGTGATGAAAATAAATGCTGCTATGTAAAGAAGCGTGGGTGGAAGAGCTAGAGCGCGGTCTTTCGATAGCTTTGCAACAAACCCGGGTAGCCTCAGAGTCTGGGATCAGGGGTGGTTTCGTACAGTTCCCGATGGGCGCGATTGACAAGCAAATGAACAGAGAAAAGCTGGATATGGGTTAGTTTACCGTGCGTCGGTCAGTAGAGTGGAGACAAATGTGAGCGATCTACTGTATGTCGTTTTTTGCCACAAAAACTTAAAGGGACTAGATGCAAGTTGGTCGTTTGTATACTCACTACTGCCATCTCAGGTCTTACGCGTAACTGCAGTCTCTATATTAACACCTTTTTGAGTAACAGTGCAGGATTTTAGAGGCAGTTGAGGTGAATAGGTCTGGGCTCATTCTACACATTAGGACATGGCTGGAATATGTAGGGCATTAAGAAGATGAGGCATTAACATATACAGGTACATTATTGTTAAGTACACTGAAGAAAATATTTCACTAGTGGGTTCCTGTCGTGACAACGTGGTCTGTAATAATTACAGACCACGTTATTGTATTCGAAATAAAACTTTGAGATGTAATTGGCTGTTGGCAAAGCTCCAGACGGTCCTGCTTTTGAACAGAAACAGAAAGCAGGAGTGGATGTCTGTCCAGGAGAGGCTGCTCTTATATGTAATGTGGCTAAAAGCTCACTAAAGTTGATTTTGCCTATCGCCTGCCTTTAAAATTAGCATTCCTCTGCTCTCACCACAAGCTACTAAACTGTATTCAATATATTGAACTGCCTTGCCTGCTCTTGCTGTTAGCTTCATCTAATTGCTGCAAAAAAGGCAGTGAAGGAAATGAAAAAGTCTATGTACAAAGTAATCTTTTTTTCTTGGTACTATTGGATATATTTTGCATGGGTTTTTCATCTTTAATAACCTGAAAGGATAAAAAGACGTCACTTGCACTCAGCATACATATACACACATACATGCTATAGTCAGAGGGATGGGGTTTGGAAACATACAGCGCTGTCTGACTTTTATATCCCTAATAAGGCATAACTTATGAAAAAAATGACTTTAATTACCGGTCATTGAACTCGTCTCCAGATTAACATGCAAAGCACGCAGGGAAAATACAATACGGCATTTTCATTCTAATGAGAAATTGGCTCGTTTTGCGGGCCAGGAACAGCCTGCGGTCTTGGCATTTAGTTTTTTGCCACGCAAGCAGAAATCCATGCATTAAAATGGTCTGACTATCATCTGTTTTATATATTATGACCAAGTTATGTATAACCTTTTAACCTTACAGGGATTGGTTATGTACAGTATGTATAGGCCGGCTCTGTTCTGTCTTCTTTAGAGGCGTAATACGTTGTTGTTTGTCTGTGTTCAGTCCCCACAGCGCCCCCACAGGAAGTACAAGTGGTAGCGGTCAACTCGACCACCATTCGCTTCACGTGGAGCCCCCCACCTCAGCAGTTCATCAATGGAATCAACCAGGGATACAAGGTACTGTGTTGTCATGCAATCTCATGCAATTTGAATTCTATTCCGATTGGCATGAAATTTGGGATGCGCAGATTGGCGGCCACATTTTCCGAGATTTTCTGAGGTTCAGCCTCTGTGGTTATAAAATAGACGGTTTGCTGTGTTACTAACATCCACCACGGGCTAATGACAACAAGAGCAAACTGTGATCTCTCACTGAATTGTAACATTGTTTATAAATCATAATTATGACCAATATCAGTTTTTCTAAAATAACTTCATACAGGACAGATATTGTCAGATTTTCCAGCTCCATAGCTTAAATTTCTCTTACTAAAAAAAAAAATAAAAAATTCTCTTACTTCCATAATGCTTATATTATCTACCCTGTGCATCTATGACCTCAACAACTGACGACTCAAGAGATGTTTGGCTTTGGCCCGACCTCAACAAAGAAGTTGTAGTCCTTTTGTCTAGACAGCTTCCCCCTGGCTTGATGCTATGGTACCGTTAGCTCTTGTCGCTCATGCTAATCGGTCTTGAAGTCCTGGCGATTAAACAAACCTTTTACATCGTTTTCATTGGACTCTTTTAGAATTGAGAGCTCGCAGACTATATAGTGTTTTCCCCTCCGTTTTGTGGAAAAATGGCCCCAAATCCTTTTACCGAGCTACTAGTGCGCCGCCATATTTGATTCTGTCGCCCTCCCTTCATCACGCCCTTCGATTGGCTAAGAGTCATACATCTGCTCCCGGCTTCGAGTCCAGACGACTCTCGAATTTAGAATAAAGAGTGGAGCGTGGTCTGGGGTGTGTGTTTCAATTGTTGCATGGCCTTTGCTGACCTCCCGTCTGCTTCACAGCTGATGGTGTGGCCCGAGCAGTTCCCAGAAGACGTGACCGTGGTGACCATCACTCCGGACTACCCTGCCAGCCGGCACACAGGCCTGGTGATCGGGCTTAATAAGTTCACCTGGTACTACAGCTCAGTGCTCTGCTTCACCACCCCGGGGGACGGGCCCCGGAGCCCCCCGGCCCTGCTGCAGACACACCAGGACGGTCAGTACACCCAACTGCTAGATGAAGGCTGAAGGATGGATAAAGGATAGAACATGTTTCATATCTTTGAGTTCAGCTCAGGAAATATGGGAGAAAAACTATAAAAGAAAATAATTATTTATTTAAAATGTAACATTTGATAATATTTAAGTATCTATATTTAACACAAGTTAATCATGAACTAATAATGAATCAGTGTTTTATAAATATGCCTGTACAAATGTTTAGTGTATATGTATAGTATATATTGTTAACTGCTAATTTCGTTGACTAAAATATTTCCTCATAATTTTAATCAAAGTAATATTTTGCTGACTAACATGAGAGTAAAATGTTGTTTATCGGACTAAAACTACGTCTAAAATACATTTTTTGTCATATATATATATACGAATATTTTCATCGACTAAAATAATCCTCCATAAAAATAAAAAGAAGAGAATAAGGATCATTGAAACGTCCACAGTTTGAAAGAGCATTTTAACCTCTTAACCCCCGCCTTAACCGAGCGCATGTTCTCCAGTTCGGCTTTACCCAAATCTAAAAGCTTCTCGACTGACGCTCACAGCCTCGAGGCCAGCGTAACGCCTCATTTGAAAGCTAAGACCTGCAAAACTAACCGTAGCTTCTTCCTCGTTATGTTTGTCACGTTTTCGTCCTTTGTGGTTTGTTTTGGTCACATTTTTGTGGCTTGATCACAGTTTTGTTAAATAAAATAAAAAATAAAAAAAAACGCTACAATAAAAACCGTGACAAAAAAAAATGACAAAAATGCAACAACAAAAAAGCAGTGAAAATGTGGCACAAAAAAAGCGAGGCGGGTTAATGGGTTACATTTACTGCTAAAGTAACAGCTCTGTGCTTTATTAATGTGGAAGAAACTCCACAATGCAAAGGACCTTGATCGAATATGATATTAATAAATATTATGAATGCAAAACTAAATTAGTCTTAGATTTAGTCGACTAAATGTACATGCAATTTTTGATATTATGCAAAGATATTGTTCATAATCAGTTCATCATTAGTCTAATATTATCTCATGATTAACTTATGTTTGTAACTGCTCTATGGTGTTACCTCAGTAAATAAATATGGCGATTGTAGGAAATGCCAACTCCTCTAGATGTTTCTATTGACAGATTGACTGGCACAGGCAGCAGCACTCGCAGTGGCCCGAGGGCACACAGACCGGCTGTGCTTATGCAGTGAGGACGGGACATTAGCCGAGCCAGTAGCCTGGTGTATTGATTGAATATGGGGGCGTGTGGCAGGGTAATGAAGGGTGTAATTCTGACTTGATGATAGCTTTGTGCTAGTGAGTAAATGATGCAGTTGAATAGCTTCAGAGCCCTTGAGGGAAATTGGGCTCAGAGGGAACAGGAAATGTCAAGTGGCGGCTTAATATTGTGTCCAAATTGCAATTTCCTTCAAAGAGCGTTTTGAAAAGAAAATATTCCTGAATGGATTGAGACTTGGTCAAACAGAGAAAAGCATGTGGAACAGTGTATGAAATCACACTTTGAATGGTCGTCATCTACCATCCAAATGCTTGAGTGGTACATTTGTTCCTCCAGTCCCTGGGCCTGTCCGGCAGTTGACCTTCTCCGAAATCTTGGACACGTCTCTCAAAGTGAGCTGGGCCGAGCCTGAGGACAAGAACGGCATCATCACGGGTAAGCTCGTCACAAGTTTGATTCCTATACGGAGGTGTCCTGTCTGTGTGTTTGCCGTTTTGACCTACTGTAGCCAAAAAAACAACAACCTGATACCATTTTATTTTGTATGGTATAAGGTGGCATATTCTGCAGTGTATGCTATATGCCTCCCATAGACAAGTGTTAAAAATTAGCAGTTTTGCTATAACACTAAAAACAATGTAACTGGTTTGTCCAATGCAGTTGTTATGTCGGTATCAAATAATCAAATAATAATAATATTCCAATAAATAGTCAGTAAAAGTTTAAAATCTATATTTATAAATCAAAAATGTAAGAATATTTGTATCCTTTTTTTTAATATGATATAGAAGACAGTATCTTCTGATGTACAGAACCTGATTTGGAATTTCAGGGTTTGCAGCTAATGCATTCGTTTGTGGTGCCTCGCTATACTCTATTTTTATCCGCCACAGTCTCGATCTCCCCTCTCTTTCTCTGTCCTCACCAACACCTGCAGCAGAGGCGCAGGTTTAACAGGACAAATAAGGAGCAGTGAACAATGTCTCACTGTTCAAGTATTATTATTAAAAAAAATGAAGGCAGCTTTTTGGCTTATAAACGAAAAGATCACATGGCCAATTTGCATAGTAGCCTAAACCTCTTTACTGCGCCGCTAATGCAGCTGTTGCTAATATTTACTAAACCAGAGGTCACGAAATGGTGGACCTCAGTCTGGTTCCGGACCCACTCGCCAACCCGTCCGAGCCCGAAACTTGGATCTAAACTTTGGACCCGACCGTGACTCCCCTCCGTCCTGCAGCTGCGTCTGTGCTTTCTCTCTCCCCCCCTCACCCGAGGCACTAACCCAGCTGAGCAGAACGAGAAACTGCAGCCTCGGAGCTCCGTAACACATTTGAAACTTTTTGAATCGGCTGCAGAATGATTGAAATACGGCTCGCTAAAGATTTAAAGACACTAATTATGTAATTAAAATTCATTAATTAATATTCTCCCTGTATCAGGATTTCCTTAGTTGTAGAATAACACACCTTTGCACCATCATTTAAAGGCCCTAAGATTTTTGTCTAGCAGTGGAGCGGGAAAAAATCAATCTTTGTCCTCTTTAAGTATATTGTTTACTCAGACATTTGTGGAAATAATACATTGTATCTTATTCGGGGATTCTATGGGGCATTAAAAACATGAAGTCTTGACATACATTTTGCCGAAAATCAAGGACTTAAATGTTATTAACCTCCTAACCCCCGCTTTAACCAAGTACATTTTCTCCAGTTCAGCTTTACCCAAATCTAAAAACTTCTCGACTGGAGCTTACAGCCGTACAGCTTACGCCTCATTCGAAAAGCTAAGACCTAAAAAACTGATTGTGACCTTTTTGTTGCATTGTCTCTTTGTCTCGCGTTTTTTGTTACTTTTTAACACATTGAGTGCCAAAAATGAAAAATTATTAAGAATGAATAAGAAACTCTGATACACCTTATGTGTGATTTTGGGAGCTCTGTGTGAAACGGAACTGAAATAAATGGCGATCAACAACTTGTGAAGTGTCCCGATCTGGACATTTCATCTGGGCATTTAATCACAACGTGGCAGAAATGACCACGTAAGTGTGTTTTTCATGCCCCGCCCACCGGTCCCGCGCTTAGAGAGAGAGGAGGAAGTGAGAGCAGAGGGCATCTCCTGCACACAACAACGATCTCCACACCTTGTGCTTCAGGTCTGGATTGTTGGCACTCCACAGCGAAATCCCCAAAACAGCGCGGCACTCAATGTGTTTGTCGTGTTTTTGTCACTCGTTTATTGTGTTTTCGTTGCTGTTTTTATGCTTTGTTTAAGATGCTTTTAGATTTGGGTAAAGCTGAACTGGAGAAAATGTGCTCGGTTCAGGTGGGGGTTAAAAACGCATTACATCGGATTCAAACTGGCATTAAATCTAAATGTATTAGAAAATCAGAAAGTTTCCCGTTGTGTCCAATTCTCTTTCCTCTGTTTGATGGAATGTTTGTTTGTTTGTCATTACAAAACGTAACTGCTTTTCTCCAAATTAGGTTTTGTTCCACTCACGCAACGAGATAGCCATGATAGTAGCTCCTACGGACTCCAAACTATCCAGGCTTGGACTTAACAAGATTTTAAAGATTTTCTCAGAGGAATTTTTTAATATCTAATTCCAGCAAGATTTATTCAACTTTTTTTAACGATTTTTTTCTCGTATGATTAGCTTATTCAAAAACTGAACAAGATCCAAAATCCCCTCTGAAAATTTTTTTTTATTAAAGACATACATTTAAACCTGGGTTTATCTATTATTTAGATTTTCTCGCTGAAAATATCTGCAATTTTGGCCAGTTTTATGCACAAAATGCCTTAATTTTACATGAAAATGTAAGATGACAGAAAACTTGCTATACACATTTATATCAGTGATGTTCAGCAAAAGTTTCAAATTGACATCTCTAAATTACATATTTTTTCCCTATTGACCTGCAGTGTTTTAACCTTAAGCACAAACCTAAGTCTTTGCTGAAGATAAACCTACACATTTCTATTCTGTACAAAGACTTGGTGTCCGGGACCAGGCGTGATTTCTTCGAGTTCCCGATGGGCATTATATACAGTATTAACCGATCATGAGACACGATTTGTTTATGTAATAAGGTCTTATGGCATCGGTCGGTAGAAAAGAGTCAAAGTAAACCATACAAGGAATCATTAGCAACTTTTCAGAATTCTAATCACAGTCGAGGTGACAAACCGTCAAAAATACAGAGGACAATTAAGATTTCACCCCTCACCCTCTTCCGAACCACACAGAGACCATCATTTGACTGCTGACACTTTTTTTTTTAAACTTTATTCTTTCATAGTCGCTCATAGTTAAAGTTACAAAGGCGCTGATTAAGAAATCTTTTGTCCCTGTGCTGTGGGACACTCTGAGCGCAGCAGGGGCCTTAAACAACAACACAAATGAACTGCATTTGTTTTGTATTGATTTTCTTTTTTCCCCTTGTACTAAGCGTGTTTGTATTGTTGTATTGTATTGTATTGTTGTTTTGTGTTTTTATGTGTCGGTAAGCCAACCCAACATCACAATAGACTTATTGTCTAACTAATATTAATTTATTTTTATTTATTTTTTACTTGTGGGCATATTGTATTAAGATAAATAAAGAAACCACTGCTGTGTCTGACTCATCTTGTAAACTGTTTTCATAGATTTTTTTTTATTATTATAAACCCCATATTGGGAAAATCCAACAAGCCTGATGTAGGCAAGATATTCCCCTAAAAAGTTGTACAATGTGCTTATATACCCCTCCCCTGTGAAAAGGGATGATCAGAGAATGTGTTAATTCATTAATTAAGGAACTAAAAACCTTTATAAACGAGGACTACACAGGTTCCATCAAAAGGAAGCGAAAAGAACTGATGCCGGAGCTGAGAGCTGCAAGGGAAAGGGGCGAGTTTGCCTTCTTGCGCTACGATGAAGTTATGAATGAGTTTTGGAGTTCTTGGACTAACCATCGCGCCCTTTCCTCGCCCCGCAGGTTACGTTTTGCGGTGGGAGGTGCATGGGTCGGAGTCCAGCGCCCAGGAGAAGGCCATGTCCAACTCCACCTTGCAGTACCACCTGAGCGGGCTCACCTCCACTACCACCTACAGCCTGCAGGTGGCAGCACTCACCGCAGCGGGGAGAGGAGCGGTCACCTCCTCCACCATCTCCACAGGGGTCCCGCCAGGTACAAGAGCCAAGACCAAACATGCAAATTTTAATCTGAACTGAAAAATACATTTTACAGTTTAGCTTACTAAGTACTTGTATTTTCACTGTGTATTTGCAGGAAGCAGTAGTATAGTGGGTAATTGTCTCAGAATCTAAGGTTTCCAGTTCAAATCCTGCTTGTGCACATCATTTTATGTAGTTATTTTCATGGTTAAGGCACTACAATTGCTCACTCCAGTCACAAAAATTGCAAGGAAACTCACAAAATAGCACAAAACAAGAAGGATACATTCAGTTACACTTAAAGGTGCATTATGCAACTTTTGTACATTACGCGTATTTGTCCTTTCAGTGACCTAGCATGCTGCCTTTACTTTCCATCCTGGTGGTCTATTGGATGCTCCAGAACTAATTGTTTTTTGGGGGGTTCTGGTAGGTTTTCGCTGTTGATGGATCTGTGTCCATGGTTACATTCCATCTAGAAAACCTACCAGAAACCCTAAAAACCTTAAATAAAATTGGTTCTGGAGCGTCTTCCTAGAGGCCACCAGTATGGAAAGTAAAGGCACCAAGCTAACCACCCAAACAGCCGCTGGGTCACTGACAGGTAAAACATGCACTAATATCAGCTCACTATTTTTGTATAAAACGTTGCATAATACTCATTAATTGTCCGTGAGAGTAAATATTATCATATTATGATGCTGAGAAAAGACAAAGGGAGAGGGGGATATTGTACATTGTGCCACAACCCAATTATAAAATGGGGATATAATATTTTCCGCTCAAACTTGGCTGTAAATGCTGTTAAAGTAGCGCTAGCCCACAGTTAGCTTTTCCCGTTAGCCTGTTAGCTTCTTCTGATTGTAATAAACCAAATAACGTTTTGTCAAATGTTCATCAACAAACCGAAAGCTGTAGACAGAATACAGTCAGGACTTACCTGTCTGCCATGTCGGAAACCTCAGAAATGCGAGTCAAAAGTAATTTTGTCGACAACTGAGAGCCACGAGGGAGATGTTTCCCATTAGTGTGTACTGGGGCTGCCGGGTCGGTGGCAGAGAAAGTTGCAAGTGTGGTTTTCTGGCCAGAGCCTCCAGGGGGAGATGAAAGACCGCCCAGTTATTCCATTAACACTTGTATTACCCTCAGGGGACTACGAAAAGAATTTATTAAGGTAAAAAAAAAGTTACTTAGTTCTGCTTTAAGCAACACTCGAGATGAAAACCCCTCTACATCGTCCTCTCTTCGATAATTATAAATTATTCAGGGTGCACAATTAGGGTGGATAAACCATGGGTTATATTGCAGCCAGAGGGTTCAATTAAATTCCAACACATTTTTTACTCTAACCTTAACCCACTGCAGACCCTGGGTGCACAGAAAACGCAGTCCAAGGTCAAAATCGGCCAAATGAAAACAATGACGTAACATTCGGATAAAATAAGCGATCCGCTGAAACTAACACACAAGAATAAGAATACCATTTTTAAGTCCAACTCTCCTCCATCTATAATTACTAATATTGTTCTTATCTGCACGTATGGAATCATTATTGCTGCTGATTGCTATTCAGAAGGCAGCCCGGATAAGCACTGTGCGAGAAGCTGATAGATTCTAATAAGGCGCGGCGCAGAAAGACGATTAACAGGCATGAACTGCGAACTGATCAGAAGCAAGAGAAGGAACACAGTCCGAACATTTGTGTGATGACTAATTTATGAATGCATAAAGTCAAAGCATGGCGGCCACGGACGGTTCTCCGATATGGAGTACGTTCATTAGAGGGTCTTAAGGGGAGAAGATTAGAAGGAGAGGGGAAGGAAAGACATCATTCGGGCCTTTTTCAGAAATTCATCTATTCACGGACAGAAGAGAATTTGGCTTTCGTTTGAACTGGACCGCTCATATCAATACTGACTTAAGAGGGTCTGTCTGGTGCCTGCGCAACTAATCGCGGTCAAATCCAAAAGCACAATTTTGATGCTCGCAATTGAAGATTGCAATTTTGTCGTTTTTTAGTTGTCACCGCTATGGATACTTATTTGCTTCTGGTTTTGAAAGAGATTAGCATTTCTGTCTGCGTTTTTCCCTAAATTAAACAACTTTTTTTTTGCAATGCCACTGACAAACAATTTAGTATGGGTATCAGTTTTTTTTTTTTTTTTTCAGAGCTCCCCGGAGCGCCATCTAACCTGGTGATCTCCAACATCAGCCCCCGCACCGTCACCCTGCGCTTCCGACCGGGCTCCGACGGGAAAACCGCCATCTCCACATGGATCATCGAGGGGAAGGTAGGACCTAAAGGAGGAAGAGACCAATTTTGTTCCACTCATTAATACAAAAGAGAAGAAACAGGTTTAATGTTTGGTCAAACATTGTTGATGTATTCTGCAACTTATAAGTACCTTGGTTTTGTTTCCCATGAGAATATGATTTTTTCTGATGGTAGAAGAGTACTAGCAGATTCCGCTGGGAGGGCTCTGGGTGCAGATTACATTATGTCCTGATCTGAGCTTCACTACTTACACTCAGCTGTGTGACTCAATGGTAGCTCCTGTTTTGCTCTATGCTGCAGGAGTATGGGGTTTTCAGGACGCTGCAGAGAGCAACTCTGTCCAAAGCAGAGCTATGAGATATTTCCTTGGCGTCCATAAGTTCACCCCTAAGGCAGCTATAGAGGGAGACATGGGCTGGGAACCCTGTGTGGTGAAACAGTGGGCTGAAATGTTAAGACTCTGGAACCGTCTTGTTCAATTACCAGAGGATAGACTTACTAGGAAAGTCTTTAATTGGGACAAAACTCATAAATGTCCTTGGTCTCAGGAAGTCCTTCAAATATTTACAAAAATATTGGAATAAATTACAGTGTAAAATAACAAACCACAGGCAGATACTATTTGATCATTACAAAGAGCAGTGGAAAATTGAATTGCTAACCAAACCACAATTAAGAAGAAGAAGAAGAAGAATATCTTTATTTATATAGCGCCTTTCATAGACATGGTCACAAAGCGCTTTACATGAGATTGTACTGGGGATGGTAATGACAACTGGGAAGTAGCAAGATCACAAAGTATAATATATACTGCTGCACAGTAACGTGCCTTCATAATATTAAAATAGTGACGGTAATGTTACACTAGTGATTCTAGTAATGTACCAATGTTTGGCATTGGTAACACTTTGTAAGAAATATATTAATGATCATCATTTGTTACTTGCTCTGTACTAGACATTGTACAAGAAATGAAACAGCTGTTGTTGTGTTTTGTTTGCTTTGATTGTTAAATGGAAATGTTAATTTTATTTTGGGGGTGGGCGCTTATAAGCCTTTTGCTTCGGCCCACTCCTTTTGAGCAGACTAACGGCTCAAATAAACAAATAAACTAAACTATTGCAGCAAAACACGGCCAACTCCTCAGAAGGAGAAGTTAGCCTAGGAAGTTAGCATCATGTTGCTATGTATTATTATGAGTAGGCTATTATTCATATATATATGTATATATATTAGTGGAGGCGTTTCAGTCAGAATGTCCATGAACATTTTGAACTTTTAGAGGAGACAGACCGATCATGAAGAATATTCATTGCTCGACTTGTAACTGGCTGCTTGTTTTCTATTCCCCAGATCGTACAGGAGGACGGGAGGGAGGAGCCATGGAAGGTCCTGTACCAGGAGGAGAACCAGCCCGACACAGACTCCATCCAGATCCCCAACCTCAGCCCCTTCACTCAGTACAGGTAAAAGGATTCAATCCATCCTTTCTGTTCAAAAGGAGGAGGGTCTTGAGAACGATCCCACAGCAAACAATTGACTCTGACAAGTTTTGTGTCCATCCATTTACAGACTCTCAGGGAGACTCTTTCATAGCAAACGTTATAACTTCCCACACCTGTAATTAACAGACTTTGGTGCTTCGCCTGTTGATTTGGCACAAAATGAAGCCCTTTTCTAGTCTCCTGTGTGATTTTTCTACTACTAAGCTGCCATGTTTGTTTTGGGTTAATAGGACAGACATTGCATAAAGCGTCAGTAGCCAAAATATTTACTCAAGTAGGATAAACGCTACATTCAAGAAATTTCACTCAAGGAGAAGTAAAAAAAAAAAGGTCTTGGTGAAAATACTTTTTATACTCGAGCAAATACCTCAAGCATAAATGTGACGCGTCGTGGATTCCAGGGACACAAGTCGCTTTTTTGCAGAATCGTTCAGTTGAAGTCACGAAGAAGCCTTTCCATAGCAGTGATGGTATATTTAAAAGTGTAAACTCTTAGGTTGAAACGGGCTTGATTTGGAAGACTTCGGGGCGCGCAGTAGGGGCGTGACTTTGTGTATTTACATACTGGGTAAACGGGTTGTGTTGGATGGACGCCGCAAAGATTGTAGCACACGAGCTGAACCGTGGACGTTACAACGGAGAATAGTACTTCATTTATTAATCACGGATTATGTGGCGCCGCTTCCTCATGAAGAGCCTTAGCAAAGCAGCGACAGCGGGACAGAGACACTGCTTCGCTCCCCAGACAGGACACTACTTTGGCCACGCAGCGTTAAAAAAAAGCTTCCCGCAAAAACATCAAACCGTAAGTAGTATCTTTTTATAACGCTGGATTTTGTGTTTGAGTTGATCTCTGATGTCCCGCCTCTCTCTCAGCCCCGGGCCGGACTGCGTATAGCATCAGCCTGTTCTGTGCTCCTTCAGCCCTCTGTGTCATTTTTCGGCTTGCTTCTTTTCTCTTGTGATGTGGTGCGCGTTCGTAAAGTGCTTTCTTTTCCCCGCGGACTTTAATCCCGTCCAAAAATGAACGGGACTGGCGTGTCCAGAGCATGAGAGGGGAAGAGAGCAGACGTAAAGCAAACTGACACAGAGACACAAGTACGTGGAAATAGGAGACATTGGATCACGAGCTGCAAAACGCTGCTTGTTTTGTGAAAATCCGACACATATTTATGTCAAAAACCTGCTGTGAAGATAATAAGTCGTGGTTGTGTACAATGAATGCGTGTACGATGACCACGTGTGAACCCACACATCACTAGTGTGTATGTGTGTGTGTGTGTGTGTGTTTGTGATATACAGCAAATTCTGCAATCTGGCAAATGTGAGCGGAGTTTGTCTGCGTGTGTTTGAGAGGGGAATATCCACTATCCAACCAACTTCATTTGTGCAAGACAAGAGACATGCAAGACATTTATTTACGGAGATATGGCTTATTTAAATGAGATGTAAATGAGCCCTATTGTCCCCCCAGCTGCAGAGAGGTGAGAACTGCTCATTCTTTGAAAGCCTCATTTCAACCTTCGTTGAAGGCCTAAATTCAAGTGTCTACAAAATAGTCCAAATATTATCAGATTTCTATGTGTTACACATTGTTGGAAAGCTTGGAGACACTTTCACAATCTGTGAAAATCTCAAAATGCCCCAGAACCGACTTGCGGCCCTGGTTCTGGAGACTGGTCACAAATACTCCTATGCTTGCCATATTTAACCAGGAGCTGTGAGAATGGCAACTTAATGGCGCCCACCCCCCGGTAGCACAGCGGTTAGCACAGCTAGAAGGTCCGGGTTCGATTCCCACCTGGACGGGGTCTTTCTGTGTGGAGTTTGCATGTTCTCCCCGTGTCTGCGTAGGTTTCTTCCGGGTACTCTGGTTTCCCGTACCACTAAAAACATGTACAATAGGCCCAGGGACTGCAGGTGGAAATTAGCACAAGTGCTATAACCTGGTACAATGCATCTCTCCTTTCTGAGGCTAATGTATATTGTACACTGTCCCTGTTCAAAATAAATAAATAAATGTTGAGCTAAATGTTTAGCAAAAGCTAGCTCATTAGCGTTAGCTCTTTCCAGTCTGGGAGTCCTATGAGACGATGCTTCTCCTGCTTAGAAACATTTGGAAAGCCGTTAACACAAGTAAAATCCATTATACTGCCTTAGGAGTAGTTAAAATGTAGTATAGAGATGAAACTAATATCTTGGCAAAAAGAAGGAAGTAGTTCTCGCTCTGCATTAACCGGCATGAACATAGCCCCACAGCGCCTCCTGTCGGTCAGTTCCAGGCACTTGAAATGCAAACTTGTGGCTTCCCCTCTCTCAACAAACTGATCACAAGTGGTCTGTCCCGTTCCGCTCCCAGATAAAAGACGACTGAGTCGTCGAAAAGAAGGAAAAGAGTAGTCTGCCTGACCAGGCGAGTTGGTGGCGGTTGGAGAGCAGTCGCTAACCACCATCATTTTGAGGAAATATTGTCGGAACAGCACAGACACATAATTATTATTGGAAAAACAGAAGTAGTTGAGAATTGTTTGAATGAGTTTGTTCGTTGGTTTGTCTTCACGTTACTCTGTAATATTAATGATCAGTATTGCTGGAAACACTAGGGCCCCACCACTGTGCACTTCACCTCCAGATTCAGACTATTCTCTTTCTTCCCCTCATGTCTATAGTCAGCCTGGTGTGCTTTTGTTTCCTTCACCTGTTGGAAGTCTCACAGTGCCTGTGAGTCTATTCCCAGGGATTACTCTGTCAGCCACAGCACCTCGGGGGTTAGACGAAGAGCCTTTAGTTTCGCACCGCGGGAACTAGAGCCGTTTCCTGCATTACGTATGCGGCGCGGGAAATCCGCGATCCTAACTCATCAGGCTGATTTGTCAGTGCAGCCTTGAGTCCACTCCACCGTCGAAGCTTAGTGAAAAATTACTTTTAATAGTACGCCAGGCCTGACTGAATGTTGAAATGGTCAGCACCGTTTGAAATGTGCAAATTACCAAACGCTGCAGGTATTTATGAAGTCCTCGCCAGAGAACAGAATTCAATTGAGTCTTTTTATTCTTTTCAGAACATGTAAAGATGTAGTTTAGCTGTTCATTTTTTAGTCTTCTCTCAATTGTTAATGCGCCGGGCATATTTAAAAAGCACACTTTCAACTGAAGAATGAAAATTACTTTATTCATTGGGGAATTCTTCTTTTTCTTTCTTTTTTACACAATTGTAGGGCCTACAGATGTTTTTAAGGGACATTGTAGGAGGTCAAAACACTTGCAGGGGCCATGGTGACAGTTCCTGCACTGTTTGAAGCACTGTTTACTCAAGTTAAAGTCTGGGTTTTTACATATTCTCATGTCATTCTCATCTCATGAAAACACATCGAGAATGAGTGGGGGAAATGTGCTGGTGTTTTGATCATGTTTCTGCGGCGTGTAGAGCCCCGCGCGGTGCTCCTCAACACCAGAGCCAGGGGTGAGTTTCCTTTGTCTTGGGACGAACATGATGATGTTTCGGATGCTGGATGTTGATGTGTTATATGTCTTACAGGTGATACCAAAGACAAAAATTTCCACCTTGGTGGACTATAAAGTTTTCGTAAAAAAAAAAAAAGATTATTTTCTCCACATTGATCGATCTCGATTTCCAATTCAATTCTTGGTTTTAATGATAAAAACAATAAATGTGGCCTTTCCTGGAGTAGCAAGTAAACAGGCCACGGCCGGACTGAAAACTACGGCTAACTCAGTCGGGCAGCAGCAAAAAACAAGCTCCACACTTATAGCCTCGCGGTACAACATCTGTCCACGCAACATCTGCAAAGGAGCCGCGAAAAAGTGGAATGTTTGAAGAACGTCAGAAGCAGACAGCGTGCACACGCGCAAGATGTCACGCTCTTCTGTGCTGACGCTATTGTTGCGCCAGGCGGAAGATCGGGCCCATAGGCTGTGTTCTGTGCTTTGTGGATATATCCTTCTATCTCTAATTTATTTATTTACACACATTAATGAACACTTTCTCCATCACCCTCCGTAAAACAAAAATAATCATAATTTCAAGTCTTTTCATTGCTCTCCCTCTTCCAGCACTGGAAGTCAGTCAGTCTTCAGTTTTCATCTTTGGTGGTGTATGATTGACCAGAGACCATGGCTGCTCACTGTCTTTTAAAGCTGCATTGTGGGATATCTTGAGTGCTCTGCTTTCTTCTCTCTGAACATTTGGACACCGCCCCGGAATGACGTGACACCTTCGACGTGGACCGTACGGGGAGTAATGCGTGCTAAATGTGTGGTGTCTGTACCCTCCCGTCACCAGGTTCCGGATGAGGCAGCTGAACATTGTGGGTACGAGTCCCCTGAGCGGCCCGTCCCGGATCATTCAGACCCTGCAGGACGCCCCAGACAGTTCCCCATCCCAACTGGGCCTGCTGTCAGCCACTCAGACCAGCCTTAAATTCAAATGGAAGGTACAGATGAAAAGATAGATTGTATAACACTTCCTAAAATCTAAGTACCAACTTGAGTAAATGTTTTAGTTTTTTTGGACTCTTTCCATTAGACCTTCAGCTACCAACTTGTATTGGCATAGATAATTAACCTCTTAACCCCCACCTGAACTGAGCACATTTTCTCCAGTTTGGCTTTACCCAAAGTCTTGGTTTCATACTATGTACACTGTAGATTCTCACTGAAGGCATTCGTGTATGTATGAACACATATGGAATTATGTTTGAAACCAAAAAGTAGATTCTTCAAAATAGCCACCTATTGCTTTCGATTACAGCTTTGTAATTGATTTTCTCAATGAGCTTCACGACGTCCCGAAATGGTTTAACAGTCTGTGAAGTCAAATCCATTTCAGGCGACGACCTTATGAAGCTCATTGAGAAAATGTCAAAAACAAAGGGAGGCAATTTAGAAAAACACATTTTGAGTTATTTCACCCTCTTTTTTTTCCTACATAATCCCCATGTATCCCAATTGAATGAGAATCACACAATATAAATAATGTTAAAAATTAAGAAAAGCCGCTACTGTACTTTATACAGCATTTTTCCCCATTTGATTCCCTTTTTTAAATTGATTTTAATCAGTATTTTTTATTTTTTTCTTACATTATTTCCATTACCTTCCAATGTTATGTTTACGAGCACAAAGCAGACAAATCTTGTGAAAGTTTCCTCTGTTTGGATACAAAACATTTGCATTTATCAGGATGTGCTGAATAGCAAGTGGACGCTGGAAATTAGCATGTTGGTTTTCTTGGCATGTTGCACCGAATGTAATATTTGAAATTTGCATGTATGACAGTTTGAGGGTAACATATATGATCCACTTTTGCATGTACATTGGTCCCTCGTTTACCACGGGGGATTTACGTTCCAGAAATAACCCGCAATAAACGAAATTCGCGAAGTGGGGATGGTAACATGTGTAAATGTGAAGTTAGTGGCCTTAAAGGTATAAAGTTGTTGGGGTTATGCTTTCCTTGGGTGAACTGCTCAAATCCAACGTGTTTCAAATGATTGCATGTTTTCCCGCTCCTCCTCAGCCTCTGGAAGACTCGCAGTACAACGGCAGCCCCGAGTCCATGGGCTACCGGCTGCGCGTGTGGAGGACCGACGGGCTGGGGGACGAGCGCACCGTGGAGATCGAGGGAGTGGGCGCGGAGGAGTGCTCCGTGGAGGGTCTGACTCCCTGGACGCACTACCAGGCCCAGATACAGGCCTACAACTCCATCGGGCCCGGGCCCTGGGGCAACACTCTGCCCGCCATGACGACTGAGTCCGGTGAGAACGATGGATTTCCTTCTCACTGACAACGTAGGGGTAAAAATGACTCTGACTCTCATATAAACGGACTTTGTTCGTGTATTTCAGTCCCCTCAGGGCCTCCTCAGAATGTGACGGCTGAAGCGGTGAGCTCCACCAAGATCCTGCTCACATGGACTCCGGTGCTGAAGGCGCAGAAGAACGGACTCATCCTGGGATATAAGGTGATGCTTGAATACTCGCTTACAAATATCTTTATTCTAAAAGCCGAAGCAGAGATGTAGCAAGACACTGCAGGGGCCCCAAGCAGGAGGAAACGCTCAGACCCGTCCCTGTGGAGCGATGTGATTGAGGAAAGTTAGGAAGGAGTTTGGACCTCAACTAGAATTTTAAAATTCTATTGTATTGTTTGTAAACACGCCCCTCCTGGAACCGCCACCTTAACGTGGTGGAGGGGTTTGAGCACCTGAATGATCCTGGGGGCTCTGCTGTCGGGGGTCTCCCATGGCAAACAGGTCCTAGGTGACGGGTCAGACAAAGAGAGGTTCAGAAGCCCCTTATGAGAGACCAACAGGCCCGGTTAGAATTGTGAGGCCGTCCTTCTGTGGACCCACCACCTGCAGGAGGAGCCATAGGGGCTGGTGCAGCTCCAACAGCTGCCCCCATGACCCGGCGAATCAGGAGAAAAACCTTGCACATTAATTGCTTAAGGCAGGTGCGTACAAACATAAAAATCATTATTCCCACACACTGCCGACCTTGCAAAAATAGCTTATTTGGATCAAATCAACCTTACGGTCCAGATTATTATTGTTTGTAGACACACACAAATAAAGTTGTAGATCCTTTAAAGCCAACTGCGTAACGTTTCAGCCGATAAATAATATTGAAATACAAACATTTATTTTACGACAGATATTTCCATCATTGAAAAATACCTCATAAATGTACAAACAAACATGAGCCTTTGCTGTGAGCGGCTCAGCTCTCCTAAGAGATGACTGTAACTTTAGCGGGAGTGGATTTCTTTGATTACCCAATGCAGAAATACAATTTTCTGTGTCGAGCTGGTCATTAAGAGCATGTTTTGTGCCCGGTCCAAAATGTAAAGCGGTGTCCTTTAAGTCTCCCAGCGCCAAAGCACATCTCTGAACTGTCTCGGGCTCTGAGAACTTCAGGGAGGGGTCTGATGCTTGTCCCAGACTCAGCACTAAACACGCTCAGGCTACGTTTCAGTTTTATGGAACTGTCTTTCTGATGATGCAAGACAGGCCTTTGACAATGTTCAAATCCAGGCTACAAACAGTTCTCTTTAGCGATGCATGTGTCACTGAAAGCGTTTTATCTGCACTGTTCACTTTGGATTTTGATCTTTTTTTTAATTTTATTTCCAAGTGTAATGTTATGTACTTTAACACACCCGTCTCTGTAAAGCAATCACTCTGTGTGTCAATGGAGCTCAACAGTACAGGTATAAATCCCATTCAACATCTCAATAGACTTAAAGGGGGGGTATTATGTAAAATCGACTTTTTCAAGCTTTATATCATGTTATTATGTCATTCCCTCATTAAACACATGCCTGCAGTGTTACCTTGGCTCATTCACATATTTTTGAGTAATCAGCAGAGCCCCTCCCTGCACAGTGTTGTTGTTTCAATGCCACAGTAGTGTGCTGAAGGGGGCGTGTCGGAAAGCTTCTTAAAGAGACAGAGGCCTATTTCAAGACGTTCAGTACAGCCATTTTGAGAGAGCAATTTTATTCAAGGCAGTTATTTTAATTTACTGCATATACAGACCAACAGAAGGTTACGTCATCATTGTAGTGCTATAGACTGGTGCTATGTGATTGAAAAAAGCATAATACCCCCTCTTTAAAAATAGGAGTGTAAAAAATGATAGCGGCTAATCTGCCTGTGGTAGGGCATAAAAAACACCATTTTGAATTGTGACCCATCACGTGAACGGGGGACACGACTCGGTTTTGGGGCATTTTGAGTGGGACATAGAAAGTGTGGTTTCCAACAATGTGTAAAACGTGGAAATCTGATCCTATTGGGAAAAAAAAAAACTACCTCTACGGCAACTAGCAACACAATGACTAGCAACATTATCCCAACACACACACATTCGACCAGACGGAAAGAAGAACGCACACACGATCATTAGCGCCATGGACAATGACTACGTTAAATATTATGCGTTACCTGCACACACACAGCTTACGACCAAAAACAAAACGCAAACAAACTGAACACACCACGTTAGCTTCCAGCGCAACAATGGCCTAACAGACAGGATAGCACTGCGGCCACAAGCGAAAAAAAAACTAAAACTTTCACTCACCTGTCTGAAGTAACCTTTGCGTGCCTTCTGCTCAGCAAACTCGTTCACTATTGTGGTCAAATCCAGTTCCCTCGCTCAGTTATTTTCAATGTAGAGTTATTCTATATTCTTCTTTCTCGATCTGTGGGAAACCGAGTCAGCCGAGTTGTGTCCATGGATTCCACGACGGGGCACATTTAACCAAGAAAGTATGAAGTGAAAAGTTATAAAAGCGTTTTGCCGTATTTGGTATTTTCTTTCATGTACAACATTTGCGCAACGGTCAGTAGCTGGAGCGTTGCTGCTTAGCCTCCATCGTGCTTTTTTTTTACTCATCTAAACGTTTATGGGGATATCAGGAAAATGCCCCCCTGCTGTACCCGTCTTCCTCTAAGTAACTTCCTAAATGCTTTCCTGTTCCGTACCCGTGCGTGTCTGTGCTCACAGGTGTTTTACAACGAGCGTGACCTGGTCTCCCCTCGCCGGGAGCAGCTGGTGTCGGGAGAGGGCCGCGTGTCCCTGATGTTGACCCCTCTGCAGAAGTACACCGTGTACGAGCTGAGGGTGCTGGCCTTCACCCGCTCTGGAGACGGGCCCCTGAGTGCCCCGGTGCTGCTCAGGACCAAGGAGGATGGTGGGTTGGAGATCTTCAGCTTTGGGATTTGTTTTTGGATATGTTTGATGTTGATATCCCTCAGCAGAAGTGGCCTTTAAAAGCATTTAATAATAATGAGTCCTCCAGAACAGTAGGTGGCAGTATGCGTATGTACGGTCAAAGCCACAGACTCGCAACAAGGAAGAATGATTGTCCCCGTCGAGATGTGGTGAATTCAGGCGCAATCATGTTTTTAAAGCCACAAAGTTATAATTCACACTTATATTGATTTGTACTTTGAATATTACAGCAAATACTTCAGTACTTTCATTTAAGTAAAACAGAAAACTCCTGAGCTTTAGTGGAGTCATATTTGACTTTTGACTCAATGAAATCCGTTATTTTGAGCACCACTCCTGACATACTGATCAGTTCAGTCGCTCCTGTGAGTTCCGCAGTGTGGCTTTAGATTGACCTCATCTTTTCCTTCTTTATGATGCGAGATTTACAGTAGTCTCTTCATATGTTGCTGCTGCTTCCTTTTCTAACCCGTGACTTTCTCCTGTGTCCTCTGCAGTCCCGGACCCTCCCGTCAGAGTGGTCTTCCCCGAGGTCAGACTGACGTCGGTCAGAGTGGTGTGGCAGCCCCCAACCAGCCCCAACGGCATCATACTCGGTAACTCGGACACGGAGCTTCTAAAACCCTTCTGTTCTCTTGTCCAAGAGTACTTTTTTAGTTAACAGTGATGATGTCTGCGTAGGCTCTCAGTCGTACAGGTGTTGTTAATATTCCAAGTTGGGACACAATGTTGTACATTTTATGCAACATTATTATTTTTTTTTTATGCCTCAAATGCAACAAATCTATGTATTTATAATTTCTTAAAATGTGTAAACATTATTAGGCAGAGGAATGAAGTCGAATTTGGATATTTGACAAATTGAGCAAAATAATGGTGTAAAAATACTAATGAATGTACTGGTGAAACTCCAAAAATTGGTAAGAAGTGCACTTGTTTCTGTAGTTTGGCTTGAACTGTGAAACTAATATATGATAGACTCATTACATGCAAAGGGAGATATGTATAGCCTTGATTTGTTATAACATTGATTATTATGGCTCGGCTTATAAAAAAAAAACTATTAAAAATCTCAGAAAATGTTAATATTTTGAAAATGAACTGTAAGCCATAATCATCAAAATTATAACAAAATAAAGGCTTGACATATGTAATGTCAAGTACTGAGTCATATATTGGTATCACATTTTAAGTTAAATTGCAGAAATAGATGCACTTTTGAACGATATTCTAATTTTCCGAGTTTCACCTGTATGGCATAAAAGATCAGGAAACAATAGCAATGCTTTTCATTGACATTTAAGGCTTTCATTTTGGCACAACTCCTTTCATGACTCAGAAAACTCAGAAAACACTGTGCAGCAGGAGTTGGTGTCCCTGAAAGATGGGAGAGAGGCAGCTGCCCCTGATGTGCCCCTGATTACAGGCCTGCCCACACTGACAACCAGGGGGACGTCACAACATGAAATCTAAGAAATGTACAGTAAATAGCCTAATAGCCGTTAGCTTTAATGCTAATATTTTCGTGCCAATCGCTACCTCAAAAAAAAAACACACACAAAAAGAGCTCGACACATCTAGACTCAGACTGAGGCTCTGATATTACTCACATGTAGTCATGTGATTGTCAGACAATCACATGACATGTTTTTATAGCTGCGATGTTTGCTGGCTACTCCATTTACAATGCATTTGGGCTAATGTTAGCTACACGATTAGCCTTTGGAATACAGACGTTCTGTTTTCAAACATCAAAAGGATCAACCGTATTTTCTGGACTATAAGTCGCACTTTTTTTCATAGTTTGGCTGGGGGTGCGACTTATACTCAGGTGCGACTTGTATATCAAAATATATAATTTTGCATGTTTGTTATTTTCATACTGACAGCCGCTAGAGGGCGCTCTAGGCGTGTGCACCAGTATCTGCTACTCCTGTACCACCAACAATTTGGAGTGGGCGAGAAACTTGTGAGGGACTGGTAAAAAGCGGAAAACTCTTACTGCAATGAAGAAAACAAAAAAAATTGCTAATTGCGGGGAAAAAAGCTAGATGGCCACAGCTAGAGGGAAGAGTTTGCAAATGGGCGTTTGAACAAAGTGCTGCCGGGAGAGGCTTGTCAACGGCGCAGTTACGCCTCCATGCCCAGGTAGTGGCCAAGGCTGGTGCGACTTATACTCCGGAGTGATTTATAGTTTAAAAAAATACAGTTATTCTTTTTTCCACACTACAGGAAATATCAAGGCTACAGTGTTTGAAATGGTTTTAAAACCCAGAATATGTATATGCAAATGTATGAATTTAAATACAACCCCAAATCTCACAGTACATTATCGTAGCATTAATCACACAATAGGATGCAGTTCTTTGTTTGTGCATCCATTTCACGGGAGGAGACTTTTGTCCTCTCGGTCGGGGTCAGTGTGGAACAGGACAGCTTTGATTGATGTGACTGCATGTTCCAAGGGAGGGGGGGGACACATTTAGCGTGACACCACCCTGTGACAGAAGTCATGAGTGGGAGGGTAATGCTACCGTATCTGTCGCTACTGCTGGGTACAAGCTGCCACGGTTTTGTCAATTAGAGCCATTCCCTGCTTGATAAAAGAGCGGGCATGCTACCATTTATCCTGGATGGATTGTATGAGAACGAGCTATGCCCCGTTTCAAATACATCTTCTTTATGATTTTGGAGTAGATGTTCATTAATCATTTATAATTGAAAGTTGAATGATTTGAATGTGAATCACTATTTGTCACAGGCTCAAAGCGTTTAAGTAGGTTGTCTTGGTGATCTAAACTACAGATAAGATGTGTGATTATAGATCTACACAGCCAGACCAAAAAAAAGGATTTAACCGGCGGCACGGTAGCACAGCGGTTAGCGCTCGTGCTTCACAGCTAGAAGGTCCGGGTTCGATTCCCACCTGGACGGGGCCTTTCTTTGTGGAGTTTGCATGTTCTCCCCGTGTCTGCGTAGGTTTCCTCCGGGTACTCTGGTTTCCCCTACCACTAAAAAAACATGTACAATAGGGGACTGCAGGTGGAAATTAGCACAAGTGCTATAACCTGGTACAATGCATCTCTCCTTTCTGAGGCTAATGTATATTGTACACTGTCCCTGTTCAAATAAATAAATAAATAAAACCAACTGTTCTGATCTGGGGTTGCTGCAGTTGATCCGGTCTAGGTTCAGCAATGTGCCCAAAGAATGAGATCAGCTGACGACCTGAACATCCTGAAAGACCAGGTTACTCCATCAATCGATTGTTTTCCTTCCCTGACTTCACAGGCCTATTCCATTCTAAGATGGACAATGCCAGGATTCATGGGGCTCACATTGTGAAAGAGTGATTCAGGGAGCATGAGATGGATTGGCCACCACAGAGTCCAGATCTTAACCCCATTGAGAATCTTTGGCATGTGCTGGAGAAGGCTTTGCACAATGGCCGCACTCTCCCATCATCGGTACAAGATCTTTGTGGATAATGAATCTCTTACTGAAATAATGCCACAATGAATGCTGCTGTAATCAGAGTTAAAGGGGGTCCAACCAAATAATAGAGCTTTTTAGGCCCGAGCGCCATTTATGGCGTAGGGACTATTGATTCTGCAACGCAGAATGGACCTCAGCGGCACTCCGTCGGCAAATCACGCGCACAACAGATACGACAGCAATCAATGACCCCGACAAACGTATAGGTCTCGGTCAGCGCTTTCTCAACATGTATAATGTGTGGTGGGCGGAACAAGAAAACGGCTATATTGTTTCTCTAAGAAATATTATTATTATTATTATATCACTTTCCTCCCTCGGAAACAGGCTTTTGACCCCCTGAACATGCACGAAAACTCAAAGAAAAATCACCGAAAAATCCGGTCCGGTGAAAAATTTATGAAAATATGGGCTTCAAATTTGGCTGATGCAAAATGACCCAACAGCGCCCCCTGCAAAATTTCAAAAAATCATTTGATGCGTCTGAGCCTCAACAAACTTTGCCGTACAGGCACGCCGTTCGGCACAGCCATTGTTCAGGTGATGGCCGGCAAAAAACTTGATGGTGGCCCCACCCCCTGACCAACAGGAAGTCCCCTATTTGGAGTGGAAAAATGAGGGCGCGTTTACGCTCATGTCGCATTTGAACGAACTCCTCCTAGGGCGTTTGTCCGAATGAGCTACTGATCACTTCCAACTCATCTACACATGGTGGGGAGCAAAAGTTATTGAAAGAATTGTGCTGCGTTTTGCGGTTTGCGTCCAGTGGAGCCCCAAACTTGACCTTTATTTGGGCTAATTTTCAGACATCAAAAATGCCTCCTATTTGCACAAACTAAATCCGATTTCAACCAAAATTGAAACACTTACTGACCCTTCACATCTGAATGGATTAATAGAAGAACTTCGGTCGTGCACACTATAGCGCCCCCTCCAGAGTGAAAAGATATTTTTGCATTGAGTCCAAAAAATTAGTTTCTCCAAATTGTGTGCGCTTTGGCAGAGACATAGCTTATGGGATTCTGATTCAAAAAGCCAATGACACCTATGCCCTATTTTGTACAGTGTTGTCATGGCGATGCCCACATGGCCAATGTTATTCCCATTGGAGAGGCACACGAGCCTCCTATTCTTCACGAATTCAATACCGACACGGAAACCTGTGCATTTGACACATTCTTTACGTCTTGCCTATCCAAAAAGTCCATAGGAGCGACACAAAATTCCAAGAACAGCGCCACCTAGCAATACGTTGAAGAATGCAGTTTCATTTTTCTTTTGGGAAAACGTTATAAGCACATTCGTATGACTTCACCGAGTAGAAAATTGCATTATGGACATATCCTATTTTGAAAGATGTGGGCGCGGCAGGGGTTAATGTGTGTCCCACGCCATTGGCGCCATTATAATCTACATATGAATTTAATCCCTTACTCTTACTCACTGGATACACCGAAGTGACCAACGAACATGACAGTCACATGCGCCTTGGTCAGAGCTTTCCGAAAATGTATATTTCGTGGCCGTAGGGGCAAGCGTTACCCTTATTAGGCCCGAGCGCCATTTATGGCGTAGGGACTATTGATTCTGCAACGCAGAATGGACCTCAGCGGCACTCCGTCGGCAAATCACGCGCACAACAGATACGACAGCAATCAATGACCCCGACAAACGTATAGGTCTCGGTCAGCGCTTTCTCAACATGTATAATGTGTGGTGGGCGGAACAAGAAAACGGCTATATTGTTTCTCTAAGAAATATTATTATTATTATTATATCACTTTCCTCCCTCGGAAACAGGCTTTTGACCCCCTGAACATGCACGAAAACTCAAAGAAAAATCACCGAAAAATCCGGTCCGGTGAAAAATTTATGAAAATATGGGCTTCAAATTTGGCTGATGCAAAATGACCCAACAGCGCCCCCTGCAAAATTTCAAAAAATCATTTGATGCGTCTGAGCCTCAACAAACTTTGCCGTACAGGCACGCCGTTCGGCACAGCCATTGTTCAGGTGATGGCCGGCAAAAAACTTGATGGTGGCCCCACCCCCTGACCAACAGGAAGTCCCCTATTTGGAGTGGAAAAATGAGGGCGCGTTTACGCTCATGTCGCATTTGAACGAACTCCTCCTAGGGCGTTTGTCCGAATGAGCTACTGATCACTTCCAACTCATCTACACATGGTGGGGAGCAAAAGTTGACAGCTTACTCGGCAGTGACTAATGACCCTGACAGTCACGTGCGCCTTAGTCAGAGCTTTCCGACAATGTATAACATGTGGGGGTAACAGTAACCAGTCCACTTCTACAGCCTGATTAAAGTGGCAGTATAGCGCCACCTTCAGGCCTAAGATGGCTTGTAAGTGGCCCGCCAAATGTGGCCCGCCCATCCTCCGTGACTATAGCCAGAGTTCTTCTTCTGAGATCCTGTTGGCCTCTGTCAGAGTTGCCACTGTCAGAGTTTCTCATGAAAATCGTCAATTTTCCCAAATACCCCATTTATTCACAAAAGCCACAGTTTTAGACTCGTACGTAGATATACTACCCCTCTGTGACAGAAAGAAGCTTTAATTTGGACGTGTTTGCCTCCAAATTCAGGTTTTTTGGACTTTACAGTCACAGGAAGTCCACTTAGGCTGTTTCCTGTTCGTCTCTGCGTGTTCGTGTATGTAAAATTCGCTGTGTTTTGTGTAAGCCTGTGTAGCTCCATTGGTAGAGTGCAGGGTTGTCAACATTATATTGCCGGTTCAATCCCCACCATGACTTTTTTTTTTTCTTTCTTTTTTACCCAGTACCTACTGGGAAGAACCTTAACCGGCGATTATGCTCCTACCCTCATTAAAAACAGGAAAATTACCCACACATTGTCCGAGCCTACAGTACATGAGCGCAAGGTGTTTCATATAATATTTGTCAGTTTGGCTGCAACATGTGCAGTGCTTGTGTAGCTCCATTGGTTGAGTGCAGGGTTCGCAGTGTCATATTGCCGGTTCAATCCCCACCATGGCTTTTTTTCTGTTTCCTTTTTTTTTACACAGTGCCTTTTTTGGGAATCTGCAACTACTGGGAACAACATGAATCGGCGCCTATGGTCCCACCCTCATTAAAAAATGCGAAAATCATCCCTCTCAACAAAATATTGTTTCACCTATCAAGTATGCTACATGTGGCAAATATTTGTCCCCCAGGCAAGTTTGCTCTAATTATAAAATGATTCAAATCATCTTGGCTCTCCGTTTTCTACAAATACATGAGCTTTGTGATCTTTATAATAGTAATCCAAGGTGTTTCACTTTATAGCTGCCTTAGCTCTACGGGTAGAGCGCTGGACTCACAATCACATGTTTGCTGGATCAATTCTGACCTTCCCTTTTTTTTTTTTGTGGACTGCCCACATACTGGGAAGAACATGAATCGCCGACTATTGTCCCGCCCTAATTTTAAAACTAAGAAAGAACCGTTTAGAAATATGCACAACTAAACAGAAAGACATTGGGGGAGAGTAGGGAAAAAAAATCTCTCGAGTTTTTAGCCTGGCAGCAAGCCTGTCTCACTCAGAGTTTCCCCTGAAAATCGTCAATTTCCCCCTTTATTCACAAAACCCACAGTTTTAGACTTGTGCATATTTATACTACCCCGCTGTCACAGAAAGAAACTTTCATTTTGACGTTTTTGCCTCCGAATTTAGCTTGTTTGGAATGTACAGTCACAGGAAGTTCAGATAGGCTTTTTCCTGTCCGTCTCTCTGTGTGTTCCTCGTACTATATGGGTCTCACTAAAATATTCCTTGATCTATCGAGAGTTCTGCGGGGCTGGAGCACCTTTTCAGATCTTTGGCCGCCCGGGGAATTAGCCCTAATTACAAAATGTTCCAATAAATATTGCCTGAACTAAAAAATCGTTTTCTGTCAACTAATGAGTGCAGGTGTTTCATAAAATTACTCTCAGATTCATGATGGTGCTACCTAAGCCTGTGTAGCTCAATTGGTAGAGTCTAGGCTTCCCATCCATTTGATGCCGGTTCAATCCCAACCATAAACTTTTTTTTTACTTTTTTTTTTTTTGACCCGGTACCTACTGGGAAAAACTAAAATCGGCGCCTATGCTCCCACCCTCCATAAAAAGGGAAATTACCCACACATTGTCCGAGCCTACAGTACATGTGCGCAAGGCGTTTCATATGATATTTGTCAGTTCGGCTGTAACACGTGCAGTGCTTGTGTAGCTCCAATGGTTGAGTGCAGGGTTCGCAGTGTCATATTGCCGGTTCAATCCCCACCATGACTTTTTTTTGTTTCCTTTTTTTTTACGCAGTGCCTTTTTTTTTTTATCGGCAACTACTGGGAAGAACATGAATCGGTGCCTAAGGTCCCACCCTCATTAAAAACAAAGAACAGTTGTAACACAACTATACAGAAAGACATGGGGAGACAGTAGGGAAACGATAGAGACAACACTAAATGTCTAAAACAATCAAGACAAGAGTGGGGCAAAAATCACCTGAAATGACCTTGCTGGGACCTATTTTCAACATCGGGGATTTAGAGAAAGGTAAGGTAGCCCACCTCAGGTGTACTGCAGTATAGTGTTAGAGCTCAATTATAGTTTCCAGGTTTCCAGTACATGTAGTTCAAATATAACGTTGACACTTTTCTAACTCTTTTTTTTCTCCATTTTTTTATAGATTTACCTGACAGTTACGCTTGAGTTACTTGGTTCATATCTGGAACAGCAGCAACTGCTCCTGCTGAGGAGAGAGGGGGACAAATGACCTCTCTCCTCCAATGCCATGCTGGACCTATTATTAGGGGAATTAGCCCTAATTACAAAAGGTTTCAATCAATATTTCCAGAACTATAATTCCGTTTTCTGTCAACTGATGAGTGCAAGTGTTTCATAAGATTAATCTGAGATTCACTCTATTGTTGTTTAAGCATCTGTAGCTCCATTGCTAGAGTGCAGGGTTCCCATATGTTAAATTGCTGGTTCAATTCCAACCATGACCTCTTCTTATTTCTTTTTTTTTTTACTCGGTACCTACTGGGAAGAACCTGAATTGGCGCCTATGGTCCCACCCTCATTAAAAAGGGGGAAATTACCCACACATTGTCCACGCCTAGACTACATGAGCACAAGGCGTTTTATACGTGTAAGGTGTAAGGCCGAGGCCAGAGCAGGTTTGGGCGAGAGCAAGCGTTCGCAAGGGGGGGCGTTCGCAATGGGGGGCGTTCGCAAGGGGGGGCGGTCGCAAGGGGGGGCGGTGCCAGGGGCGAGGGCCTTCATCGCCGCTTGCGGCTTTAATTTTTTTTCTTTTTCTGTTCAGTAGTACGTTTTCAACTGGCAACCCACAGGCGAGATAACGAGGATGCCCTTAGGGTTATTTTAGAATGAGCCAGAACTACACTCACTACAGATCGTTGGCTAGATCGGCACTGACTGAATGAATGCAAAAAAGATCAGCATCGTGGCTTTTATCAACACAACGCTAGCAGATAAATGCTTTCAGAAGTGTGAGTATATTGTTAAACTGTGATCTTAAGCTTGGATCATCTGGCCCCGATGCTAAAACCAGTGAAGTTTGAGATTTGAGGGGATTTTTTTTGGTCTGTTATTTAATCATCTCTAAACCATCTATCATCCAGTTCACCTGACGAGATTAGCATCACGAGAGCAGATTAGCACTCCCCCCGCTGTCACCTCCTTGGTTTACGCTTGTTTTTTGTTGTCTCCACGGTGGAGGTAAGCAGGGGGATTGTGGGAAAGGGATCAGTGGCTCAGTGTTAGTATTACATGGTCTACTGCGCATGCAACAAAGGAGGAACATTTATACCCTCATAAATTAGTTTACTCATTATTTAGTCCAGGGTTAGGTCTATTATAGACTCGTTTGAGACCTGGTTTGGCTATTATTGATGTTAATTGGCGAGATCAATATTAAGTAAAATGATTTTTGCTATCTTACTTTGCTGGTAGTGGGACATCACAAGTGCTTATCCCGGTGGAGATGCCGCTGCTTTGCTTTGACTTACAGGCAGCCAAATATGAGGTCTTCTTCCAAATGCTTTACTTTGATAACCCACTGTAAAAATAACATTGTCTTTGGAGGCTTGAGTTTCTTTTGTTTAGTTTTTCTTTTTAATTTTGAATTAAATGTCTAGGGTTGTGTTACAAATTACCTTTCAGATATGCGGTACCTTTCAGGGCCGGCCCAGGCCTTTATGGGGCCCTGAGCATAATTTGACTTGGGGGCGGGGAGCCCTCACAACACTTATGGCCGTCGGTATCAGCTATTGATGGTTTTGCTCTGGGCCAATGGTGTTGTGCTATACTCAATTTTTTATTCACTTATAATTCAAACAACTTTGATGAAATAGTGTAAACAAAGCACATTGTTGCACACAGACACACAGCTCAAAAAGAAATGTATGTAACATATTTAGCTATAGGATTTAATAAACAGAACTTTCATTATTTGACTTACAATAATGCTGTACTAAAGTATACATTATTTGAATGTTATTGCTATTAATAATAATAAAATAAGTAAGTGCTTTTGGGGGCCCCTTAGTGGCCTTGGGGCTCTTAGCAGCTGCCTAGTCTGCTCAAAGGCTGGACCGGCCCTGTAAAAATGCAACAACTTATTTATTTATTTTTTAAATGGTTGTTCTGTATTGTCTATATCGGGATTTTTTTTTATCAACAAGTGATCGGGAAAGAAAATTACACAGTTTGGTCCAAATTGCAATTTGTATCCTTTTTAGATATCCAACTTAAAGTATGACAAAAACATAGTTAGCACAATTATATATAAGATTTTACCCAGCTTTTTTTAGTTTGATATGTTTATGACATGTTTATAGTTGCTATATCTATGTCATTATCTTAAAAATTCAAATTAAAATAACTTTTCTTCCTAACATTTCTTTATTCATTTGCTGCTTCACTTAAATAAAATGTTATCAAAATAAGTCATACATTTAAAAAAAAACAGTTTAAATAAACACAGAGTAGAGTAGTGTGTGTAGAGTAGAGTGTGTCGATCCCGTACACGGTGGATGTTCGTAATAGTCCCTGTTACCGTGACGATCAGCCGTACAAACGCTTGACACACTCCCCGAAGCACAATCCCAAATTAATTTCCATTTACAGCCGTGGAATCATAATCTCTACAGAGACGGGATTAGCGCTCAAATGACACAGTGCAGCGTAATCTGGTGGTGCGGGAGCTGTCACAGGTGGCGTAGTACATTTGATTAGATTACAGGTCTGTGGGTTACTGTGCCGACTCGCTCTCACTGACGGCTTTGAATCTAGTGACTAAAGCGGGTGTAAGACGCAGTACATCAGTGTCAAACGTCCCGTATTATAGATACTAATCCAGCGATGCAATGTGGGAACGCAACAATTACGGACCAGCAAATATACAGTGGGATGAAAATGTATGTGAACACTCGCATTTCTGCCTAAATTGGTCCTAAAATGTGGTCTGATCTTCATCAAAATCATAAGAATGAATAAACAGTGTCTGCTTAAACTAATACCACCCAATAAAAAATATGATACAATGTAAATGTTTGGGCGGTATTAGTTTAAGCAGACACTGTTTATTCATTCTTATGATCAGACCACATTTTATGACCAATTTAGGCAGAAATGCGAGAAATTCCAAAGTGTTCACATATATTTTCCTCCCACTGTAGCTAAGGGCGGCTTTAAATAATGTATGTATGCGGACATCAAGTTATTCAGCCCCGATTTCTTGCACTGTACCACTCATTGAATTGGATCATTCATGTAAAACGATTCCAAATGGACTTTTAAAGGAGCCATACATTTCATTGAGATACACGTAGCCATTGTAGCATGTTTAATTTAATGTTAGCATGAAGTTTAGTTACATTTTTGATTTTGGAGGACTTTTATGAAAACGTTTGTGTTAGATATAAAGGTTTATCAGCGTCTTAAATGGCGCTTTTGAATGGCTCTTTAAAATCAATAATCTAAAGTTTTTTTGTTTGTTTTTTAACCATCATTTAAGGTGAAATTGATTTTTCACACAGTGGTCAATTTTGAGATTTTAAGCTAGTTTTCTCCCTCATCACATCTTGGTTTAATGTCGGAATAAACAAAGACAAAACTCACCGGCCGGTTTCCCACGCTTATTCATTCACAAATGTTGACATGTTTGGTATCCATGTGTACTGTGACCGAGATGACGCTGTGATCCAAATATGGTCATTTCCTTTCTGGGACACGGCCGTGGCTAAAGACGGGAGAAATATACAGGTTTAAATTCCACTCTTGCCACAGAAGTCTCCACTTAAGTAGCACCTACCGACTTCAAACTTTCCGGTCTTGAACATAACAATATTTTGAAGGAGGGAAATGATGAGATTTATATTGAGCTTTGAGCCAGAAAAAAAAGGAAAGCAATTTTTGCAATTGTTCGCTTATTAATAGGGCTGGGTATTGAATTCAATTTGTTTGATTTTCAATTCAGTTAAAGGTAACATTGTTTGTTTGAGGTATTTTTCAATGATGAAAATATCTGTCATGAAATAAATGCTTGTACTTCAATTGTATTTATTGGGTACGCGGTGCGGCTTTAAGGATATCACGCAGTACCAATTTTACTTGGATATGGAAGACTTTCTCAGGAGAACTAATGCTGCCAATAGTAGAAATTAACTCTAACCTGGTGCATTAGCAAAAATATGAATATTTACATTAAAGTTGGGGTACCTGATTTTTCCCACACAAACTTTGACATTTTTTTATTTGGTCTAAACTCGTTTCTAGCACTCACAATCCCTCCTGCATGTCCCAATTGTTCAAGCAAATATATCATATGCACATTTCACGCCTCTGTACAGCTTTGAGCAGTGGAAAAGTGGAAAAGGGGGGACCCCCCCCAAAAAAAAATACCACTCATTTAGAGTGGTATTTCGTTCTTCTTGCACCATAAATAATTAGGTGAAGATAATTTAACATGATCAATTTATCAAGTTTTTTTTTTGCTGTGTTTACAACTTACTCTGAGGTGGCAAAAACAAATGTACTTTTTGGCAACAAAAAGTCAGCTTTAACAATTGAAACCCCAGACAGTTACTTTTTACTTAACATGACCTAGCTCCAAACAAGATTAAAAAAATTAAAATGAAACAATAAATGTACACCTGGGTCAATCCATTATTAAAAATGTACACAATGCCTTATTTTTTTGACAGTAAACTTACAATCTTTTTTTTTCTCACCTTTTATAACAGTACAGCAAATGTTTCAAATTAATATTTTTTCCCTATTCACCTGCAGTGTCTCGCCTAAACCAGGAAGGTCTCTATTGTACATGTTGTCAGAGGTAGGGAAAGCCGGAGCTCCAGCAGGAAGAATACACATGTAAAGTCCACCTGTCCCGGGAATCGAACCCGGGGCCTTCCTGTGAGGTGCTAACCATAGTTTCTGCGTCCCTCCCCAGGCTACCAGATCTCGTACCGCCTGGAGGGCCGGGCTCTGCTGCGGTGGACCACGGTGGAGGTGGGCTCCACAGGGAGGCAGTTCACCGTCACAGGGCTGGCCCCGGAGCAGACGTACGCCTTCAGACTGACCGCCCGCACTGCCGTGGGCTGGGGCCAGGAGCACCAGGCGCTGGTGGTCACCACAGAGCGGAGAGGTATGGGATGGGCTTTGGTCAACTGCTTTTATAAGGTTGTATTTAAAATCACACTATAAGCTGGTAACGTGCTTTGGCCATTACATTAGGAACAATTACATTACTGTGTGGCAGCAACATCAATCGCAGCCAAATGAAAATAGCATTTATTTATTTTTCACAGAGGCTGCTATTAGTGGAGCACTCTCCGAACTAAAGATACAGTCTGCATTGCAGTCTTATTATGTATAAATCCTGCTACCTAATCACAATTAGAAGGGACAGACTACAAGCTGTAGCTGTAATGACATTATAAACCAACCAGCGCAAAAGTGGCACAAGCAAATGTTACTTTCATATATGCCTTTACAGATGTGAATTCGAAGTTCTCAGACGATCTCTGCCCATTCATTTCAATGGACCCGAGCTTCTGTTCTCACCCACAGGGGGCGCATCTCAGCTACATAGACGTCGCTCTGATCTATGGCCCTTCTGTATCGAAACAAATAGAGTTACTTCAGTTTGCTGTGATTGGATTGTTCCCAAACAAACAAAAAACATACCTGTTACTTTCTGCAAAACAGGCTTTGATTTCTGTTTGAGCGAATTGGTTAGCACTTAAGCAGCTTCATGACATCGGCTCGCGGATCGGCCTGTTTAGTTTGAGTAAAGAAGACGACGGCCAATTTACTGTGAGTCTTTGGCCATCTTTGTTTGGGAAAGTGGAGCTTTTAGCACCAAGTTACTGCAAAAGTCCAAAGACTAAACCGTTGGGGGCGTTCTGGAAGTGTCACTTGCGCGTTTGACCGTGCGCCCCCGACATGTACCCCACAGGCTCCACTCGTACATTGCTGTCACTCGGAAATGGCTAAAGTTAGCTCATGTTCTCTCCCAAATGTACTTTCGAACACCGCTGACACAAATGGAGTGGACTTTCTAAAGCTCGGCGGGGGTCACCGGCGGCAGAGGTGACACTTGCGAGAGGTGTGTAACAAGGTGATAATAAGGCTCAGATTTGCACTCGCGGCTGAGTGGAAATGACAGGTGTGATTTTTGCAGACTGTAATCGCTGCGCTGTAGAAACGCTCCATTAAACTCCGGAGCTGCGGCTCAGACACACTCATTACAACAGAATAACAAAAACGCTTTGGACTGACAATAAGGCGGCAGAAAGTAAAGCTGCATTCGTCAAATTGCCCGCAGTACAAAATGTCTAAGACGCGACCAGTCAATTGCACCTACCGCCTTCATCCACACCTCATTTTTACTGTTTTCCATCCGAATTATATTCATATAATATATTAATATAATTTTGTCGCTGACGAAGCCTTTTGGATGAGAGGCGAAACGTTCGAAGACCTCAACTACTGAGTACAGAAGATGACTCAAGTACCTTCATTGAAGATAACTACTTACTGTATCTCAATACGTATAGTATCGGCCCCTCAGTATCGTGATATGTATCAGATCGTGACAAAAGTGTACCGTCCCAGCCCTAACGTATCGTATCACGAACTCTGTATCGGGATACGTAACGCAACGAACCGTAAAGCTGTTGGCAATACCCAGCTCTATCAGGCTGTGTAAAAAAAATATATCCTGAAATGATGTTTACTTCATATTTTAACTTGCCTCAGTATGTATTTTTCCACAATGTTAGGCCCTGTCCACACGAAGTCAAGCTGAGGACCAAATGCAAAGACATTTGATCAATCCAGTGTATCGTCCATACGAGTCCAGCGTTTTGGGGGTCTGTAAACGAACATTTTCCAAACTAGGTCCCAGAGTGGAAAGATCTCAAAACGCCGTTTACGTCGTTGTTACAACGTCTCCAAAACTTTTACTAAAACAATGACATCACAGCACCAGAGTGGAGTCTGTTATCCATGATCTACTGACCTTAGAATGAGTTTTACTCCTGGATCTATGATGGTTTTACTCCGCTCCTCTTTGCTCCACTGCAGTCCGTGAGCCACAGGTCCAGTCCGGTCACTGACAGGTTTTTCTGCTTTAGTCCCGTTACGTCTGAAGAATAAACTCGCCTCCTCGTCTCTTCTGTAAATCATAATCCTTGAATCCGTTTCATTTTCACTGTTTACATTCCACTAAAGTTTACTGCGCATGCGCCCTCTACATCTTGTTCTATTATCTGTGTTAGCGTCACAGCGCCACACACAGGCCTGGCAGATGAATCACACCGTTTTCACAGACCTGAGTCGACCCATGTGGACGCACACATTTACTGAGCTGGCTTCGTGCTTACAAAGAAGGTTTCTGAAAATATAAGCGTTTTGTCTTCGTGTGGATATAGCCTAAGTGTTGCACTAATATTTCAACCTGAATAGACTCACACAGACTAAGCTGTGATTAGGGAGATAATTGACAAGTATTAGTTTTGGCGATCAGACCCCGGCGTTAGACATCGATGTACAAGACGTGTAGTTAAACAGCTTGTAGTTAGGATGTCTTCCCCCGGAGCCTGGACACTGGTGGTGGTGTAGAGATCATCGGAAATGCTCAGTTAGCGCCGAGATGAAAGAGCGGAGATGGGGTGGAGGCGGGTCGCAGCGCAGCTGGGAAGCAAACAGGTACTGATTCCTGACGCTTAAAAGCGAGACCGACGGCGGTGATTGGCTGCTACGGAGGTGCGGCTCTGACGCTGATGTGGAGGTGTGGACCTTTCGGGAGCGATCATTGGCTGAAGTTTGATGATGCTGTGTTCGTCTACCAGGCTGAATTACCGCCTAGGCTTCATATTAACTCAACACTGGGGGTAATTAGTCACACTCATGATAGGGAGACAGAAATTGGGTTGAATAAGGTACAAAAGTATTATATGTAAAGAAGGAAGACACGCACATCCCAAAAAAACTTAAAAAAGAAAATACAAAGAAACAAGAAAGATCCGCAAAGCTTGGTTAGCTCCCAAGTAGAACAAATGTATTGATGCTTACACCTAGATGACGTTTCGGGCGTCTTGGCCCTTCATCAGACAAAACTATTATTAAAAAAAAAAAACTGTAACGAAGTCTGCAGTAAAAAAAAAAAGTAACCATTTCAAGATATTCCATTCAAATCTGTGCCCTTTGCCCTCCTGTCGTGTTTCCAGAGCGCCCGCAGCCGCCCAGGAAGCTGTCCGTCCCGCAGGAGGGGGTGGAGGCCAGGCGGGTGCAGCTCCACTGGGTCGCGGGGGGCTCCGGGTCCTCCCCCCTGCGCTACTTCACTGTCCAGATCAAAGAGCTGCCCGACGGGGAGTGGAACGCCCACACCACGGACGTCCCGCACAACGTCACCAACTGGACCGTCGAGGGGTAACATATCACTCCAGTCCACGTTCAAGAGGCACTGTACTGGAGCCAGAGATGCATTTATTTACCGTAGGTCTCAGTAACTGTAGTGGTCCAGACCTGTGGGCTTCTGGGTAGATAGTTTGGAAATCAGAAAGGGAAACTGCTGGATGTTTCGGATCAATATTGCATTTTTATTTGACCAGAGAAGAGTTTATGTTGAATGCTTGACATTTTGTGCTGCTTTTGGCATACGTGTGTGACCGTGTGGCTTTTGTGCGTCGTCAGGATGAAGCCCTTCACGTCGTACAAGCTGCGGATGCTGGCCACCAACGACGTGGGAGACAGCGTCCTCAGCAAAGAGACGGACGCGGTGACTACCCTTCAAGACGGTAAGACCTCACTCGCCCCGGAGACTGCAGCAGCGAGCTCCCTCAATCTGAACATCGATAACTTCCGTGCTTTTTTATGTTCTGCCATCCACCACCCATATGTTGTTTCAGAAAGTACAAGGGCTTAGCTTTCAAATGAGGCATTAGACTGGCCTATGGGCTGTAAACAAAGATGTGACAAAAAATAATAATAAATAGCGACAACCTGACAAGGAAAAAGCGACCAAAACACATTAAAAAAAAAGCATCAAAAAAAGTGATAAATACTCGAAATCATGACACCAAAGCGTCAAAAACGATGCCAGAAAAGCAGCAAAAAATGACTAAAAAGCAACAAAAATGCAACAAAAAACGACATGAACACAAAAGGTTCAAATCAGTTTTGTCGGTCTTAGCTTTCAAATGAGGTGTTGCGCTGACCTATAGGCTGTGAGCTCCAGTCAAGAAGACTTTTAAATTTGGGTAAAGCTGACTTGCAGAAAATATTCGTGACATATTGTGCCACACACACCAGTGTTCTTTCCACCAACAATGACAATGACAACATTATTTAGTTGACTCCCATTTTTTTTCTCGATAATAACATGACGGTGACGAGCTAAGAAGGGCCTGTTCCCTGAATCCTTCATGTCAGTCCAAATTAACCACTGACTTTTTGGTGACCAGAGCCGTCATCTGTAAATCACAAGGACCCTCTCTCCCCGCGTTCGAGTCTAAGCGAGCGACTGCGGTATAGCCATGTCACGGGGACTCGATCTTTTCTACGAACAAAAGTGTTTTTTTTTCTTCAATTAAATAAGTCTTAACATGTCTGTATGTGTTTTGCAGTTCCTGATAAGGCCCCGGTGATCACCTCTGTGAAGCCCACCACCACCACCTCAGTCCTGGTGCAGTGGAAGGTACGGCCGCCTGTCTAACTGTAAATGTAAAGCGCTTTGTGACCATGTCTTTGAAAGGCGCTATATAAATAAAGATCTTCTTCTTCTTCTAACTCACGTCATCTCATCAGCCAAAGTGATACGAGTTTCCAATCATTTATTAGGAATAGGTTGCTCTCGGTTTAGAGACTGACATCGCCTAAACAATGTCAGCCTTTAAGATTTCGATATTGCGGCCATTCAAGTCGTGATTTCAGTTTGACTGGTGGTCAGTAACAAAGTAAATTAACTACAGCGTTTGAGGATCTGTATGTAACATGACTAGTACTTTTGTGGAGACTTCCTACTTTTACTCCATTACATTAGAATGATACATTTAATATGTTCAACTACATTTCTTTAAAGGCTCCAAAGTAAAAAAAAAAAAAAAACAATCATTTAAAAGCCTAATAATGCACACTCCAGAACAGTAGGTGGTGCTGTGCAGATGTTCTGTCAAATGCTACTGACTCACAACAAGGAAGAAGTGTTGTCCCCGTGGAAGCGTCGCAGTTATTTTAAAACAAATTTGTACTTTCCACTTTGAATACATTCACTTATTAAGTGAAAATGTCACGCACTTGTATTGGAGTAATATTTGACCTACAGTGTCTGTACTTTTACTCAAGTGGTGGCACGGTAGCACAGCAGTTAGCGCTCGTGCTTCACAGCTAGAAGGTCCGGGTTCGATTCCCACCTGGACGGGGCCTTTCTGTGTGGAGTTTGCATGTTCTCCCCGTGTCTGCATAGGTTTCCTCCAGGTACTCCGGTTTCCCCTACCACTAAAAACATGTACAATAGGCCCAGGGACTGCAGGTGGAAATTAGCACAAGTGCTATAACCTGGTACAATGCACCTCTCCTTTCTGAGGCTAATGTAGATTGTACACTGTCCCTGTTCAAAAATAATAAATAAAATAAATAAGTTAGTGAAATCAAGTACCACCGGTAATCAACATAGTGCTAAAATAGAATAGTTTTAGATACTTTGCTTGTTGCTGACATGTTGCTGACGTGTTTGTGACGTGTCACTTGTGTACGCAGGCCCCCAGTGAAGCCAGCGTAAACGGAGTTCTGACAGGGTTCCGGCTCTACTACCGAGAGCTGGCTGCTAACAGCTCCTCCATCGCTGAAGCGAGCGCCCAGACCAATACTTCAAGTGCACTTATCACCAGTAAGTCCATTACCTGTACGTTTTGCTAGCGCTAACACGGCTCCAAGTAAAGGCTGTAAAGGTGGTGTCAATGGACACTTGCAAGGTTGAATACTTGAATGGTTCTCATGTGTTGGTTCATATTCTCTGTGTTTTTCAGCCAAAAGCACCTTTAAGACCGTCAGCAGTCCCTCGCTAACGGAGTTCGAGCTCACGCGTAGGTCTTTCTATTACTGACTGACTATTTGTGTTTATAAATCAACTCACACATTAATCTATTTACTACTGCATAAGCATTATTAAGCTAATTGTCTTATTCCGTTAATTTGCATGATGTCACTTGGTTTCAGAGCTGAAGAAGTACCAGCACTACCAGATCTTCATGACGAGCTATAACATCATCGGAGAGAGCCCCCCATCTGCGCCGGTGGACGTGTCCGTGGGAGAGGCAGGTGGGTGAATCATCACTGCACTGTCTTAAATAAAGGAGGCTTTTATAGTAATGCTCTCTTAGCGGTTTCAAGTACAAGTTTGTGAACATACCTACCCAGCCTTAACTACTGGAGGCTGCACTAGCATGAATTATTAGTTGTGAGAGACAGTAGCCTGGCCAGCCAGACAGGAGAGTAGTCTGGAAATGAAGCCGGGTGAAGCAGTTGTCATTAGTAAAATCAGTAATTAATCCGAACATCTCATATCGAGTACCAGGATGTTTAGGGCAGATTGTAAAAGATACAAAAAATCCAACATGCCCAATCTAACAGCAGTCTGCTCTCCCCACAGCGCCCTCTGTGGCCCCTCACTCCATCAGAGTGTCAGCCCTGTCCCCGTCCTCTCTGGAGGTGACGTGGGATGCACCCCCGCTGGAGACGCATAATGGACTCATCCAAGGATACAAGGTGAGGACTACCAACAGAAGACCTTTACAGAGTGTTCTCGCACAGGGAGGGGCCGTGAAGCTGCGCGTATTTAACATACATGTTTTTGCGGGATTTTCAATATGTAATTCCTACATCGATCAGGAAAAATCCCGCACACGTCCAAAACTTGCAAAAATGTTATGCCCGATTTTGAAACAATTCTCAGTCGCGCCGAGTCTTCCCGAGTCGTGGCTGGTCGGAGGCAGTTGCAAAGAGTCGGGTCGCGTAGTGTGGGGGGGGTCACGACTGGACTCGCGTTCGAATCGTGTAGTCTGGGCAGCAGTCAGACGCAACTGGACTAGAAATCAAACATGTTTGATTTTTAAGCTCGATTTTGGACGCACAGGAGAAACTGGACGGATGATTTTTGTCTTTCAAACGAGCTTCATCTTAAGTACCTACCAAACATGAATATACAGCACCCCCTGCTGTCACAGTTCAACATGTTAAGAAGCATCATACACGGGACTATAGATGAGGCATTTTCAAAAAATATCAGCGGCGCATATCAGTATCATCGGAGAGAGCCCCCCATCTGCGCACAGCGGTTATCTAACAATATATTTGTTAGATATATTTCTATGATTGAAACCTTTATTTTATAAATAAATATTTAGCTATAGGCTAGTTGAGAGATTAAAAAAACACAACAAATTTAATTACTTAAAATATCAGCCTATTGCTGGGTTGCAGGTGACATCACAGCATTGTAAAGGCCAATACTGTTATATGGAGGAAACATTATTTTGTCTTTTAGGAAATGTTTGGTCTTGTACAGAGAGATTATGGACCCAGTGACTGATATTAATTATATTTTTTGTAATTTATACATTTTCTTTTTAGCTACGACTTGTGAAAGTGTAATGTTGTTATTAGGAAAAACTGGCTCCTGCCCCCCGCTGGGTCCGGTGACATCATCACATTCTAAAACCTGCAACCCAGCAATATATATCAGACCCCTAAAATCCATATCGGTCGGGCCCTAACATTTCCATTTCATTGTGTTGTAAAAACACACATCGACGCAGAACCACTTTTCCATTGCGTTTTCTTTGCTGTTGGCATTGGCGCGATGCTAAGGACACCTAATATAATAACTACAGCTCGGAGCCGGCACATTGTGGGAGTTCAGCCAAGACTCACAGCCAGAGCACTTTGTTGGCAAAGTTTGGCTGTTTTATATCACTTTGGTCCATGTACCCTTTAAATATTTTAATTTCAACGAATTAACCCACATCATAAATATTTTATATTTATTTTTACTGATGCCTGAAGCTTGGCGTGAACTCATTGCATTTGGTAATACATCCAATGACATTATTAAGCAGTTTATAATGCCTTGGTAAAAATTTAATTCACTATTAATAAAACATAGATGCCATTCTAACGTTGTGCCCCCGAAACTGTGGTAAAGCACAAGACAGAAAGGGTTTAGGTGAACAAAAGGGTTTGGGTGAATGTCTTAAAAGGTTTAGACATATTAATGGACTAAGTAATCAAGGTAATTACTTTTTAGGTACTTATTAACTTGGGAAATGTTTGTAAATGTTTTAGAAATTATGAAATAAGTAAATTTACTAATGTGCAATAGTGTGCAGTTATTTTAAAGGAGACATACACAAAATCAACCTTAATGAACTTTTGTCCCCTCCTGGAACCGCCACCTTAACGTGGTGGAGGGGTTTGAGCACCCGAATGATGCTTCGTGCCCCTGGTAGGGTCTCCCATGGCAAACAGGTCCTAGGTGACGGGTCAGACAAACTAAACTGAGACGTAAACAAAAGCACGCAGCGGAGCGGACTTTGCTGCCATTTCTTGCAGCTCCATTCACTTACAAAATCGCGTTGTGTAATATTGCGACAAAATTGCAAATGCAATTAATCGTTCAGCCCTAGAAGAAAATGTATGGATGTATGGATGAACTTTTGTAACAATTTCCCGTTGTCAAAAACAGAACCGTACATCCAAAATCCAGCAAGTGTGGTGAAGTTGCTAGTTACGCTTTTGGATCAAAGTGAGAGTTTCTTCTTACCAAGCCATTCCCACTGCTACCTGCGAGGGGAGCTCCAGGAAAACTCCTCTGCATTTCAGAGCCACTGACTACGTTTACATGTAGTCTATAACCCTTTCATAACCAGAATACTAGCAATAACCCGGTTGCGCACAGCCATTGTAAACACAGGTCATACAGTACACGAATAGGAATAGCCTCATTAAAAGGAACATTCATTTGTGTTCTGCATATGTTCTGTCCACAAGGAATCTTAGTCTTTTGAATACAGGAAGTATTCAAAAGACTACTTTTGAATACTGTAGAAATAGACAGTCTACAGTCTATTTCCTGTAGACTGTCTGGCGCACAGTCTACAGGAAATACACAAGAAGCAGAACTAAACACGGCAAAAGACGCAGCACAGCACCACACTATTGGACTGAGGAGGAAACCCATTACTTTATTAGTGTGGTGAAAGAGTCTTTGGATACAGGACGAAGCAGCGGAAATGACACGTATTTGTGTCATGATGTTCTCCGTGCGAAGAGATATAGATATAATATACAAGACATAACCGGTAATCCATTCAGCCCATTCAATGTAATGAGCCTCCACAGAGCTCCAGAGCCTGTCAATCATAGCTTTAGGCTTCCACTTTTTAGTGCTGAAAAAACAGCGTGGTTAAACAACAGTCATAGCAATCTTTTAAAACAATACAACTCTTTGGAGCCAGACTTTTAAGCCATGCTAGGGAGGTCACCATTAGAATCCTGTTTCCAAAGGGTCTTTTGGAGTCGCCCGTGGCCACCAGGGGGTGATATTACAGCAATGTCAGCTCCCCGCAATGAGGACCAAAGAGAAGGGCTTTCCTCGCCCTTTGGTCGAGACATTGTCCGTGTGTCCATTTTGTATTGAGATATTCCAATTGATAACAGTTACCGTGTATACTGTACTGTTTGCATTGTGTTATGATTTGTTGATGTTGTTGAGGTCAACCCAAATAGTCAATATGTGACAAGGGGTTTACCTTTTTTGTCAAATTTTGACTCAACATTTTTTTAAATATAGGTACTATAGTGCCTTTAACCGGAATATTGATGGCATGTAAAAGTAGTCACTGTCTAATCCAAAACAGAGACATTAAAAAGGTTGCTAGTTACACAATGAAGTGAAAGTTGTATTACATTTTGAACTGGCTCCACTTTACTGCACAAATACCTATGATACACATGCACACTCACATAAAAGTGGGATAGGAAAGGTTCAGTCTAGAGGTATTTGGTGTGAAAATGTTCAAAGTGTTGGTGGGTGCTGTGTTGCAGATTCACTACTGGGAGCGCGAGCAGCAGAACCGCACGGAGAAGGTGCAGGTGGTGTTTGTCCCCGACACGCAGGTGCAGCTGACCAACCTGAGCAGCTACACGGCCTACATGCTGACGCTGACCGCCTTCAACACGGCCGGAGACGGGCCCCCCAGCGACCCCCGCGGGGCCCGCACCCAGCAGTCGGGTACGCTTTTTTTTTGGTTTTGAACTTCACACTCTGAACTCACACAGATCTGCGCGCCGCGGATTAGCTGAATTTACGGCTGAGATAAAGTAAGCGTACAAAAAAAGACAGTGGTGGTCAGAGTACTTTTCATTACTGGAAATCAATGTCGCGAATCATAACTTTGCAGCTTCAGAAACGCGAAAACTGTGCCCCACCTGTACGGCAACACAATGGGGACAAACGGCGCCACTTGCTGTTGTGTTCATCATGAGGCTTTTTTAAAACTTTTTTTTTAAAACTCCTGACTTTGGAGACTTTATTGAAATGTAGTGGAGTAAAATTAATATGTTCTTAACACAAATACTACTCAAGTAAAGTGAAGATCCTTAAGTAAATTAACTGGTCAGGCAATCCCAGCTTACTTTTTTTAATGGCACTTTAAAAATAAACATAATACCAAGTAATTCTGGGACGAGTATTGCAAGCGGATAAACGTTTTACACTTTGAAACACTTTTGTCTTGTCTGGGAGATGGGCCAGAGAAAGTATCCCAAAAAATATCAAAAGAAAATGTTGTTTTGATTCATCTTCAAAATGGAAAAAAGAAGACATGCCCAGGGGTTATAATCAAACTGTAATGTGTGAAGGTCACACTGGCTGATCTGGCTTGTCGGCTTCAGTAATCCATGTAAGACTCTTGCTTTTCACATTGTGACCCTGACTGTCAACTCGCATGTCCCGCTTTAGCTCCCAGTGAGCCCAGCTCCCTGACCTTCTCCGAGGTGACCGGCACCAGTGTGAACGTGTCCTGGAGCGCCCCCCTCAGCCCCAACGGACAGATCGAAGGCTACAGGGTCAGCTACCAGCCCACCGCCGCCGTCCAAGGTCTGTGCTTACCCGTTTTATATCATTTCATTTCAGGTTTTGGTTCTTTCCTTTGAGCAAATCACAACACTGCCCTGGGGTAGACAGACGGACTGGGGTTCTTCAAGTACCACCGCATAAAATATCATCATATAGACCCAGATCAGAACTTAAACGGGTCTAAAAATCAATCAAAGCTGGAATAAATCATGTACAAACTGGATTCAAACCATGTCTAAATCCACAAAATACCAAACTTATGGGAAACGCAATATCAACTTTTATGAGATGTACAGTGCCTAGTACTAATACACCTGGAACCTTTGCATATTTTGTCATGTTTACAACCCTAAACATACTTTTTTTTTAAATGAAAGTTCACACACACGTAACAGACAACTGTGGAGTGAAAACAAAATGATACATGATTCTGTAAAAAAAAATAGAAAACCGAAAAGTCGGGCATGCACAAGTATTCATACAGGATTAATACTTTGTGGAACCCCCTTTTTCTGCAATAACAGCAGCAAGTCTTCTGGGGTATGACTACAAGGTTTGCACATCTAGAGACTGACATTTTAGCCCATTCCTCTTTACAAAACAACTCAAGCTCTGTCAAATTAGAAGGAGAGCATTTGTGAACAGCAGTTTTCAGGTCTTTCCACAGATTTTCAATAGGATTTAGGTCAGGACTTTGACTGGGCCATTCTAACACATTAATATGTTTGTTTTTAAACCATTCCATTGTAGATGTAGCTTTGTGTTTAGGGTCATTGTCCTGCTGGAAGGTGAATCTTCGCCCCAGCCTCAATTCTCTTGCTGACTCCAGCAGGTTTTCCTCCAAATGTCCCTGTATTTGGCTCCATCCATCTTCCCAACTATTCTTACAATCTTCCCAGTCCCCGCTGAGGAAAAGCAGCCCCATAGCATGATGCTCCCCCCACCATATTTGACACTGGGGATGGTGCACTCAGGACGATGAGCAGTGTTAGGTTTGCTCCATACATAACGTTTGGCATTTGGGCCAAAAAGTTCAGTTTTTGTCTCATCTGACCAAAGCACCTTCTTCCACATGGTAGCTGTGTCCTCCATATGACTTCTAGCAAACTTCAAACTGGATTTCTTATGGCCTCCTTTCAATAATGGCTTTCTTCTTGCCACTCGTCCATGAAGGCCAGATTTGTGTAGAGTACGACTTATAGTTGTCCCATGTACAGATTCCCCCAGCTCAGCGGCAGTACGTCGCAGCTCCTCCAGAGTCATCTTGGGGCACTTGGTTACATTTCTGACCAGTGCTCTCCTTGTTCGGTCTGTTAGTTTAGGTGGACGCCCGTCCATTTCCGAATGATGGATTCAAGGCCGGATTTATGCAGGGGCTTACAGGGGCTAAGCCCAGGGGCCCAGCAAGCTTTCTCTCCCTCTCTCTTTGCAGATTCCCTCACTTGTAAGGCTTAATCAGATGACTTTGTACCCGAGACTAAACCAGTTCTAAACAAGGTCTGAGCCATTTTCACTGAGTTGACGCTGAGAAAAAAATATGTACCTATTGGTCTGTTAAAATGCATGAGAATGCACCAATTTTCACCATTAAAATTAAAAAAATCTCTGTGGGATGACCCCCAGACTCCCCTTTTAAATGTGTCCCCCCACCAGTCTGGCAAGAGCAAAGGTTCTTCCGCGAGGGCCACGGAGCTCACATTGGGGTCGTTATGTTAAACTGTTTTGTCACAAATAGTACTAGTTTAAAAAAAAAGAAAAAAAAAACATTTTTTTTTTAAATCCATGTGTCCTTTCATTGTAGAGAGGGAGAAATCAGACAGACATACAGTATATAAACTTTAGCCCCGGGGCCCATTTTACTTAAATCCGGCCCTGGATGGATTGAACAGTGCTCTGTGAGATGTTCAAATCTTGGGAAATCCTTGTATAACTTAACGCTGCTTTAAACTTCTCCACAGCTTTATCCCTGACCTCTCTGGTGTGCTCCTTGGCCTTCATGATGTTGCTTAGTGACCAATACACTCTGACCATAGCTCTGAGGCCCTCACAGAACAGATGGGATTATACTGAGAGTAGGTTATGCATAGGTGGCCTCTATTTAATGGTTAGGGCAAGGTGTGAACATTCTGCAGTCATTAGGAATGTTATAAAGGCAATTTAATGCACTCAGAAAAATGCTGTATGAATATTTATGCACGCCCCACTTTTCACTTTTTTGAAAAATAACAGACTCATGTATCATTTTTGCTTTCACTTCACAGTTGTCTGTTACTTGTGTGTGAACTTTCAGTAAAAAATTCAAAATAAAATCTTTACGTGTAGGGTCGTCAACATGACAAAATGTGCAAAAGTTCAAGGTGTATTAGTACTTTCGAGAGGCACTGTATATAACGTTCCCTTGTCACCCCAGTCTGTATTCAAGGGTTGAGTAAAACGTATTCCCACTGCAGCCTTCACTTTTATTTTGTAGCATTGTTGCTTTCCCGGCAGGTTTAGATTTGGGTAAAGCCAGACTTTGATAATTTTTCTGGTATATTGTTGAGATTTACAACCCCCCCCCCCCTCTGTCCCTGAGCAGGGCTCACCAAAGCGGTGACGGTGGACGTGAACGGCAGCTGGCAGCGCTGGCTCAAGGTCCGGGACTTGGTGCGAGGAGCCAACTACATGTTCAGCGTGCGCGCCCTGACCGTGAGCTACGGACCGGCGGCCCAGGCCAACCTGACCGCCCGGCCCCTGCCAGGTGAGGGGGGCGAGGAAGAGCGGCGTGTGGATGTTTGGAAAGACATCCTGAAGGTTCTCAACTGTACCTTTTTTTTTTTTCCCTTCAGGTTCGCCGGGAGCTCCTGCGGACATGAGCGTCTCCAAGACGTCCTCGGGCCTCTCGCTGCACTGGGCGGAGGGAGACATCGGCTCCGCCCCCATCTCCGGATATGTCGTCGAGTCCCGCCCCTCCGGTCAGTGTTGTGTTAATCTCCTTAAATCCTACACTGTTGGTCTAAAAGTGGCTATACCGCCACAGGGGCAAAACAAATAAAGGATTGTCTGCATGGAAGTCCTACCAACATTACACCGAAGCAAAAGGATGACAGTCCAGGAGGCTCCGGAACTCTTTATTGATCATGACAGTGAAGTAGAGGAGGATGTGTCTGAGGTCAATTCTGATTCTAATCATTCTGATCTTGAACCAGATGAGAGAATTCATATTCCTATTCCTCCAAGCAAATATTCATGTCAAAAATGGTGCAATACAGTGGTCCTCATCCCCAAATGCGTCAGGCATAACTGTCTGCAGAAAAACGTAATAAAGGCAGTGCCAGGGCCCCCCAGGATGCAGGCCCGGATCTACAGGGGTGCAAAAGGGTGCATTGCAACCTCACTTTGAAATGTTTGCACCCTCAGTTTTAGTGGCATCACAATATATTTTATTGGCATAAATCTGTAGTTGCACCTTTTTGGAACTCTAACACACCCTCAGTCAGTTTGTTCTGGAGCCGGCGCTGCTAGGATGGCAGTGAGTCATGTGACTGACATCAAGTCAGCTTTTGAGCTGGTCATGGTAGATTTAATAATAATTGATCAAATAATCAGTAATGATTTTAAGAAATATTCACACTGCTTGTTATGATTTTGTGGGTTTTAGACATGTTTTGTCTAAAACCATTAAACAATGGTCAGGAACACCATTGATGTTCCTGACAAATGAACATAACAGGAGGGTTTTACAGGCTTGTAAAGAGCAATACAAGTGTAAGCAATTATTATTATTATTATGATTATTATTGTTATTAAATGTGCTTAGAGTGCACTTAAAAGAACAGGGAACAGGATACAAAACAAACAGTAACAAATAGGGCTAATGGATTGATTTTTCATTCGTTGTCTCACTCGACATGTTTTGGTGATCGAGGAAACCTACGCTGACACGAGGAGAACCTGCAAACGCTACTTCACTGCAAGGCTGTTGACTTCGCCACGGTGCTAATTTGTCATTTAAGAATAGTTCCATCTTTGAAAAAAAGCATAAAAGACCAACACAGAGGTGTCTGAAAGAAGTCCTCCTCATTAACTCAAGTGAAAGGAACGGGCTCGTTCATTCGAACCTGCCGTGCAGATGGAGCCCGCAGCGGTTTGCTAATGCAGATTACCCCGAGTGTGTCTCTCTGAGTGGGCACACAGCGGGGGCAGGTCATGCACACTCCCTTTTCTAATCACGGCCAGACCAACCTTCAATTATGAGGAGCGGCACAGTTCAGCAGCCCGCGCTGCTCGCAGGAGACGCTTTCTTTTTGCTTAAAAGTCAAGATGTTGAGCCTGTAATTTTTAAGGATTAATGTGGGAGAGAAACTCCAACACTGAACAAGAGCCATATGTATTTCAGAACACGTCTGTAGGAGTGTAAGCATACACTTAGAATGATTAGATCGCATGTAGTCGTTTTTACTGCCTATATATTTGCAGTGCTATTAACTTGCAAAAATAAATCAAGGCCCCCCTCCTCCTGATTGGACCAGTTCACAGTTCATTGGTCAAAGTGATGGCACCAGGGATTCTGTTATCTATATGAATATATATTTAATAGGTTTTGGCTAATTATGCGCAAATCATTACATTTGTGAAACATTGAAACTTGCAGACTGTCACTTTAAGCACACGACGGCAGCCTGTATCCACATAAGGGTTCAAGTCGGACGGCGAGATTATAATTATAACTGAATGGAAAAGAAAATGTGAATCACAAAATCTGCCATTATCCATTTGAAGCATGTTTGTACTCATGCCTTTCTAAATCAAATGTGTTTGTGTGGCAGACGAAGGCGTGTGGGACTCGTTCATCCGCCTGGTGCCGCCCAGCAGTCGCTCCATCTCTGTCCCCGTGGAGCGCCTCCGGTCGGGCGTCAGCTACGAGTTCCGTGTCATCGCGGTCAATCGCTATGGTTACGGCCAGCCCAGCGCTCCCTCCGCCGCTCTTGCCGGTAAAGCGCATAAACTTTTCTTCACTGTAGGCAGGTCAGAAGTTTAGGACGGTCTTACATTCACCTGCTAAAGAGGGGAGATGTAAAAGTCATATTTTTGGGCAACTTAATTGTTATCTCTCGACTTTTGAAAACAATACAGTTCTGGATGGAGTGTTATGAGTTCACTTTTGCCATGGTTCTTGTGCAAGGCAAAATGGTCTGTAGACTGGCATTAAAACAGTGATCTGCAGAGGGACTCCCATCAGCCCCGAGTCTCTCTAGCCTGTCTGTCCATTGGCATGGTTGTCTCATGTCCCACTTGGTTTTGGGGTTTTCCCTTGCCTTCTAGGAGAGTCTAAGAACGGGGGCATTTCCATCTGCCACTGACTGCTTGAATAGATGCATGGTGCACGATTTGATTGTGTATTGCCCAAATGTACTATAGCCCAAGGCAATAGAACATTTTTAGGCTTTAGGTTCAGTTTGCTTTAGGGAATAACCCCACCATCGCTTGGTGTATTTTAGTCACTGGCCTCCTGAGTCCACCTCCCATACTGCCTCAGCCACTTTCATTAGTGAAGCCTTGTAACACTTCAAGGCGTTCCTGGCAAAAAAGTGTCATAAGCTCTGAACACTGACCTCTTGTGGACAAACGTTATTATCGCGACTTCTCATAAACATGACTGAAGCACCAACACGTGTGGAGGAGAAGTTTCAAACAGACGTGTGGCTATTTTATTATTTGCAGCCTGATATTGATGTTTGAATGATCAAATCAATCATAGGTTTTTTTTTTGGTAACGTGGGTCTGTGCTTCAAGGAGCTCCAGTGGGAGGGGCTCCAGTGGGACGGGCCTACTCAGTCACCTTTGGCTCTGCCAATTCAGTCAGAGCTAATTTAGCTACTCTTTGCTGTAGATGGAGCTCCTTACAATTCATTTTTGAGAGAGTGCTTTTGTTCTTTCTGCATTACCGCCTTTGCTCTGCCTGATCCCGTCAGACCGTGGAAGCTAAGCAGGGAAGGGCCTGGTCGGTACTTGGATGGGAGACCGTTTGGTAACACCAGGAAGCCTAGCGGATGTAGTGAGTCAGTGAGTGGTTGGAGGGGCCGATGGCACAGACTAGTAGCCTCGCTTCCGTCAGTCCACCCCAGGGCAGCTGTGGCTACAACAGTAGCTTACTATCACCGAGTCTTTTTTTTTTTTTTAACATTTTGTTATTTGCGATTTGACAACAGGCGATGGGAGTCACACTTCTTAACATCTTCATTCTAGATCAGCCAGTACAACCAGCTTTCGACCCAGTTACAGTTCACCTTATGATGAGAAGCATTCCCTCACATTCTTCGTCACAGAAAGGTCCTGCTCGTAGGAGCACTGATCCACATGGGGATTTTGAGCCACCCTAATGTGAACGGTAACTCCGTTACATTTAAAAGTCTCCAATGGTTTTCTTACTGGAGTTATGGTTCACTCCAGTGTGTTAGAAGTATTAACTGCACTGAGTTGAGTTGGCAGCTGACTGAGTGGCTCTGTTCTCCATATTTTAAACTTTTTAGCTAATGTTATAGACAATCTTGCCTTGCGCCAGAAACATTGCAGATTCCCATGGGAACAGTGATTTATAACATTCCGTCGCGTAGTCCAGGATATTGCTGCGTCCTATAGGCCTGTAATAGATCAACTGGGAGAATCTGTTCTTAATCAGTGTTTAATTACTCAAGTTCTGGACTAACGCAGGAAGGAGAGTCTCTTTATGTTCAGTAAAGATGATTCATGATCACGTCACCTGTCTGCAGCCCAGTCCATGCGTCCGTTCTACGAGGAGTGGTGGTTCCTCCTGGTGATGGCGCTGGTGGGTCTCATCCTGGTGCTGGTGCTGGTGTTCGCTCTGCTGCTGCACGGACACAGCAACAAGTACAAGAGCTGCTCCTCAGGTCGGCCTCTGCACGCACACATCAACACAAATCACACAAGTTCACACTAACTTAGCCTGACTTTTTATTTTAACAATACTTGGTTTTCGATACTGATACTGATTCTCAAATATTTGTCATCTAGCGCCATAAAACAGAATAATGTTAATTAATTCCATAAAAAGCTATTTCTTTTAGATTTGTATCATTTATTTGAGCTAAAACAACCAAGCACCTGATTTAAAGTTGTTTCTTTTTCGATACCTGTAGTACCTAAACGTTATTTTCCCGATACCATACTGGCATTGTTTACTTTCTGCAGTGTGTGGGATTAAACTTAAATGAAGAACCTTTTGATTGATAAATAGTAGAAGTGTGTTCCTCTCTACAGGAAAGCACCTGTCCCCAGCTGACGAGTCCGTCACCCTGGATAACGGAGGATTCACTGCTCTGGAGCTCAACAGCCGAACCCTGAACTCTAAGAACTCTTTCCTCAAGAAGAACGGCACCAGGTCCTGACCGTGCGTTTGTGCCTCTTTACTGGGACTGCCGTTCCTAATCCTGGTTTGTGTGCACAGGTCTCCTCCCAGGCCCAGTCCAGGCGTCCTGCACTACTCCGATGAGGACATTTGTAACAACTATAACGGGACGGTCCTGACGGAGAGCACCACGCTCACAGAGAAACCCACAGAGATCTCAGAGTCTGAGGTACAACCAGGGCAAACATGTGGAAATCCCAAAGCAGACTTTTGAAACTGAGATTTCGCGCTTTTCTGTGAAGCAGTAAATGCAGCATGTGTTCGATACTGTAATGGGAACTAGGTTTCCTTAAGCTGTGCAGGTGCAGACGACTGTGCAGGTGCTGGGCCTTTCAAACAGCAATTCGATTCCCACCTGGAAGGGGTCTTTCTGTGTGGAGTTTGCATGTGCTCCCCGTGTCTGCGTAGATTTCCCCTACCACTAAAAACATGTATAATAGGTGAATCCTCCAGCCAGCTGATTCTGACCATCATCCTGCCTCCACATCTGGAGATGGGTCGCCCACTGCCTCTTGGATGGGTCAAATGCCTAGGACAAATTTTCCTAAGGGTGCCAATAAAGTTCACCGTAGCCTTAATCCGGCAAAGAGAATGGCATGGTGGAAAATGGCGCTTTGGGAATGAATAATTGTCTTAATTGCAAAAAGTCATGTTAATAAAATGTATCGTTCTCAGTCGATTCAGTCGTGTAACTCGATTTGAACTTGGAGCATTGAGTTGCCTTGTGTACAAAATGTGTGGTGTAAATAAACATGCCTTGCCTTGTTTTGTTTTTTAAACAATTGGCTCTGAAATGGCCAGTACGTCCAAACCAGGTCAGCTTTAACTAGAGAGTCAAAGAGCTGAGAGCAGGGCAAAAGAGGGAAAAAAAATGTGGCTCTGCTTATGCCTGATCTGATCTGATGTTGGGGCAAGGTCATGTGGCCAATAAATTAAAGCCAATTGATTCAGTTTAAAATGTTCCATTAAAAATGAATAAAGTGGGTTTTACCAATTTGAAATAGACCCCATCTTATTCCAATTAAAGACTTTATTCCTGACTGTTTTGTTTAAGAGGGAGCACATAAGGTTAAGGTTAAGGTACTTTATTTGTCATTCCAACATGCCACAAAAACCATGACAGAACGAAATTGGGTCCTCGTGTGCCCAAGTAAAACATCTAAGAGTATAAATATATATCATAAATACTGTCTTAAAAAACAAACAAGCAACAATGCAATATAGAGGTAACCCAGCATGAGAGGCGTTAAGAGGCATTTAGTGTGGCTTAATCTCACTGCCTCAGGAAAGAAGCTGGACCATGAGCGAGAAGTGCTGGTAAGATAAAAGTCCTTTAATAAGCAGGGAATTACATACACTTATAAACTCATGATGTTAGGAAAAGTAGTAATGTTTCACAACAGCCAGACTGCGAGTTCATCTATAAAAAAGACTCCATTCAAATGTGATCCTCCTCTCTGTCCCCAGCTCACCGACAGCGACTACGAAGAGGAGCAGCCCAAGCACTCGTTCGTCAACCACTACATGAGCGACCCCACCTACTACAACTCCTGGAAACGGCAGCCCAAGAGCCTCAAGAACACTAGCGCCTTCCCGTACGAGGAGTGCGCCACGGTGGAGAAGGAGCCGTACTACCAGACTGTAGTGACGCAGCACAGCACGGGCGGGGCCTACACCCCGAGCGGACAGCCCGCCCACCACACGCTCCCCAGCAACAACAACAACCCGCCCGGATCACGCACCCCCGTCACAGGCTTCTCCTCTTTTGTCTGACTATTTCAGAAGCTAAAAAACACTGGATGCCCTCCCAAAGACTTGAGCCTATAGTACACTTGCCACTTGCCTTTCCCCTGGTTTACAAAAATTCACTGCGAAATTAGAGTGTCCGGTTGAGGAGACTTGAATTCTGAATCTGGATTTCGGATTGTGGGGTTTAGGTGACTGCGGATTGTTGAGAAGAATATATTTTATTTTGTGCTTCCCGAATCTAGGGCATATGTGGCTCAATATGAAAACAATTGCTATATTACATTTTGATAAACCATTTCAACACACTACACTGGAGAAGTGTCCAATTTGACCCCATTTCGAGTAACTAATATCAAGAAATCTGTCCATGTTTTTTTTTCACACTTAGTATGCAAAATCCTTCTTCTTTTTTTTTTAAGCTTTAAACCGTGTTATGTTGTCAAAGACATTTTATTACATTCACAAACTTTTGAGTAATCCATTCCTCGGGCAAAGCTGTTGGATTGACAGTGTCAACGCTTCGTTCTGCACTTCCTGGATACGTTTTTAAAGCCCACAATCCAACTTTGAACAAAGCCCCTCAGAACTTTAACAAAGTGTTTACCACACCGTGCTGAAGCTGTAAAACACGCTGTGTAGTTTTTTGTTTTTTTAAATAAGTTATTCCTACAGCTGCCAGAAGGAGGCTCTAGTGCCTCTATTTCATTGTCACCATTTAATTCAACAAAATTAGACCAAATTATAAAAACGGTAAATATACAGCTGAGGCAACACAAATAATGTTTAAAAGTCTATTTCTAAGCCGTATATGAAGGATATGTCTACTTTAAATGAAGAAAAACATCAACAACAATCAATATTGTATCACTATTGCTCCATGGACAGATTTCCTGAAATCAGGGACTATTTCTAGGTTGTTGTTTTAATTCAATGCATGTTGCATTGAATTAAAACAAACATACAAGAAACAAACAAAATCAGGGCCAAAACAGAACTAAATAACGAAATTAGGTCAAATCATGATTAAAACTGCAGTTCATCATTTAGCCATGAGGGGCAGATGCACGGATTGAAATGGTTTTGAACACAATAGTGCAAATTACAGAAGCTTAAACTAAAATGGCAAAAATTGGATAAAGCAGTAGACAATACTCAACCCCAAACCTTGTTTCTGCTGGTAAGCTGTTTAATTTCCTCTTTAATGTTGGTTTGTGCCTGATCCCATTTCTCTTTATGTCTATTCAAACAGGTCAAAAATGAAAACATCAAAGCTCCTCAAAGAAACGATTCAGTCTTCAAGTCGTCTCAACTGTGGATACTGTTTTTTTTGGCGGTGTACTCACTGTGTCGGCGAGTGTGTTTTTATGATGTACCTAAACTAAACCAAGACTCTGAAACTGGAGCGAAATGTATTAATGAAATGAAGAGGCTTGGACCACAAAATGGTGGACTTCTGCACAAACGCTTCTTCTCGTATCTCTCTCTCTCTCTCTCTCTCTCCACATCTAAGTGCACAACTACACATGCCCATCTCCCGAGCGGGAAAGCCACGGGCAAAAGTCATCTCGATATAAGTCACATAGACTGGTATGACGGAATGTTGATGTTGATCTGACTTGTTCTGATGAGTTTACATTGAGTTGTTACAATATATGACCTGTTCCAGGGTGTGTCTGACTGGTTTCAATAGATTGGATTGCACCAAAATTACAGTTAGTGGAGTAAAACAATATTACTGAAATATAAAACTATAAAACTCGTACTTATGTGATAAAACTTCAAACTAAGGGAATTGATCAATTTAAGGTGAGACACTGCAGGTAAATACATTTAGAGCTGTGAGACTTTGGATTACTGATATAAATTAGTTTTCTATTTTATTTAATTTCATATGGAAATAAGAAAAGGTAATCGTGAAAATGACCAAAATTGCCTGTTTACCAAAGGATAATAAAGTGAGGAGGGATATCTTATTGTCTTGGAATATATATAGGCTAATATATTTTATATACTAGATCCAGACCTGGTCTTTTTTTATAAATATGAAAGAAGTATTGGATTTAGCTTTGACTTTTTAAATTAGAAGGCAACGTTGGGTAATATAAAGGCTAAAATAGGCATTTTACAAAAAAAAGTTTTATAATTGCAGCATTTTAAGACTCTTTACAAAACAAGAAGCAGCTGTTAGCGGCAGGTTAGCGATAGCAGCCTAGCTTAGCGATAGCATTATGGCCTTGAAACTGGAGTCCTGAATCTGCAAAAAGTTGATTCATTTAAATAAGAGAGTAGACAGCACAATTTTGTTTGTTCCCAGGTGAACGCTCACTTTTTAGAGGCAAAATTGGTAAAAATAAAAAATAAAATTAAGTAAAAACTTCAACATTAAAAAATTATTACATTTGCCTGCAGGGTCTCAACTTATTTCCTTGAGCAAGTTACCACTACATTCCTCACACACACACACACACACACACACACACAAACAAAACAGTTCGTAACAAATATTTTGAAACAACTCATCAAATCTTAGCCTGACAACTCTACGGATTATCATTCTGAATTCAAGTCACTCATGTCTATGTTTATTTCTGCCGTGTAGAATACGAGACGGAACAGCGGGTTTTTGTTTTTTTACCCAAACGCGGCGCGGTCGGGCTTTCGGACCGCTTTGGACAGACCAACAATCAGTGCTACGTGTTAAAAGCATTTGAACAAAGATGGCGGAGGAAACCGAGCGCTTCAATCTCAGTGAGAGTGTGTTGTAAAAAAGATGACTAAATGTGAAGAATGGCATTTTCTACTGTTTACTGCCTGTGGTCGGCCATATTGCTTGCACTGAGCCCACAAAATATTTTTTCTGTTGTTGTTGTTTTTTTTTTTTTTGCCGTTGAGAGTATCGTTTGTAATTGTTTATGCTGGTGCGTTCATGAAGGCAATGTTTAAAGGAAGGAAAAAAATCCAGATATATCAAGAATAATTTTTTTTTACTCTATTTAAAAATGCTGACACATGTTGGTTAATTTGTTTAATCCATTTTGTGTCTTTGCAGTGTTATTATGAGCTATGTTAAAACCGGAAGTGGCAGCAACGCTAAAAACAACTCTGATATTCCAAACATTACATGGGGTAATGTTTGGAATTTCCTTGAAATGTGGGAAATTCGCTTTATACGGCTAACAGCTAATATGAACTAGCTACATTTTTGTACCTATTGAAAGTGAGGAAAATTGGGCCTTTAAAGTCTTTAAACCTTCACTGGAATCATTCTGATCTTATCAGGGCTAATCTTGCGTTCACTACACATTTAGCTAGTTGCTATTGTTTTAGCCTTTGTATAATAGCTTCACGCTATCCCTGTTCGGTTTCGGTAACATTAGACTTACTACATTACTCTGCTCTACACAATCTGAAATGTTTGGTTACTCGATTTTTAATTCTATGTTTTCTTCTAGCTGGAGAATAAAATTTGCTCTACCGCGTCAGGAATTAGCAATGTGCCAACACTACGACAATAACTGAAAAGTATCCCTTTCTCAGTAATGGTTTAAAAACGGCTAACATTGGTTACAAGATCTTTAAAAGGCCCTATAATAACGTCCCAGTTTTCCACAGAGAGTTATGCACATTTCACAGCTTTCAGGGAGCAATACCAACACGGTTATGTATACACAACAACAACAACAACAACAACAGGGTCAAATCGACAACAAGCTGCTTGTTCACGATCGATAAAAAGGCTTTATAATCAGATTCACAGCACATTTCTTTTCTCACATATGTATACTTTTATAATAGATAAATGTATATTATGAAAAAGAATCTGTCATAGGGCCTTTCATCAATGCCCAAAAGCTCGAAGAAGGCATAAAATGTCCCCTATTTTTACATTTTACTTATACTTGTACTTTATTTTGACTGGTCAAATATTCTTCCAGAGAGCTACTTAACAAGCAAAGTTGTAAAGTAGCTCTCTGATGTATTTGCTGTGGAAAATACTTAAAGCAGAACTAAGTAACGTTTGCCCTAGAGACCACAAGCACCACTGCAGCTGTTGTAGCATGTTGCATTCTTTTACTCATTAATTGTCCGTGAGAGTAAATACTACGCTGAGATAAGACAATCGGAGAGAGGGATATTGTACATTGTGCCACAACCCAATTACACAATGGAGATATTTTTTTTCACCGTCAAACTTGGCTGTAAATACTGCTAAAGTGGCGCCAGCCCACAGTTAGCTTTCCCCGTTAGCCTGTTAGCTTCTTCTGATTGTAATAAACCAAATAACGTTTTGTAAAATGTTCATCAACAAACCGAAAGCTGTAGACAGAATACAGTCTTACCTGTACCATGTCATAAACCTCAGAAATGCAAATCAAAAGTGATTTTGTCAACAACTGAGAGTGAGATGTTTCCCATTAGTGTGTATTGGGGCTGCCGGGTCGGAGGAAGGGAAAGTTGCAAGTGCAGTTTTCTGGCCAGAGACACCAGGAGGAGATAACTCACCCGAATCATCCCATTAACACTTGTACTACCCTCAGAGGGACTACAGAAAGGATTTATTAAGGTAACAAAGTTACATAGTTCTGCTTTAAGTGTTCAAAGAAGAAAGTATAAATCAGTTTAAATAAGTGTTATGAATAATAACTTTGCGGCTTCAAAGGCATAACAAAGAATGCGCTTGAATTCCACACCTTTACGGCAACACCACGGGGACAAACATTCTTGCTTGCTCCTCGTCAGTGGCATTTGACATAACATCTGCACAGCGCCACCTACTGTTCTGGAGTGTGCATTAGGAGCCTTTTAAAAAGACTAAAAACACCCAAATCTACTTTTTACATACAGAGCTTTTTTTAGAAATGAAAAAAAAAATAACTCAAGTAAAGTACTGATCCTCAAAAATGCTACGTACGTAAATCGACTTAGTTACTGATTACATACACTGTCCAATTATGCCACGAGCTCACTGTCAAAGTCTTATTATTAAAACCCCAATGAGCATTTTAAAAAATATACACTCCATAACGTTCAGTTGTCTAGTAGCTGGTGGATATTTTTAATTCTGGGCAACTTTTTTCCCTATTGACCTAGCAATACGGAACGCTGCTCACGCCCAGGGTCTCTCTTAAAATAGCGACTTTCGACTTCTTTCCTTTTTTTATTTTTGTAATATCTGGATTCCCTCACCCGTCACGCGCTTCAGAGAGGGTGCCATTGGTGTCATATTTTAAACGTATTTTTGTACTTTACCGTAGGTTTGAGCGATTTAGACATTGTTGCAATGTTTTGTTTTGAGCGTCTTTTCAGATCCGGTTCACAGCGCCGATTTTTCAAAAGCTTGCGCAACACTCGAGGCTACACCATCGAGATGTGGTTCTCCGCACAGGACTTTATATTAGCTAAAAATGGCAGCCTTTGCGAGTCGCTAATTCCTCTCATTCACTTCTGGATTTGATTTTAAGTTTAAAAAGGCGACCAGGTGGATTTCTATCGTTTTTTTTTTCAAAATAATTCCACAAGACCGCCGCATCAACCGGGACCACGTTTTTCTTGTTTGTTTTTTTTCTTTTCTTTTTTTTTCTTTTTACTGCAAAACCAAATACACGTTAGTTTGATGTTTTCTCATTTTAGTTCAGCTAATGTTGAAATGACGCGCTCCCACAGCCAAATGCTCCCTTCGCCTCCACTCTTTATTTTAAGTTGATTCAATGTGTGAATAAATCTATTGGTAAAAACCCTGTGAGTCGCTGTGGTCATATTTTAACTTTCGATCCTCCAAGACTATTCTGTTACTGAAACAGCAGCTTATAATGTGGTGTTGTGTTATGTATTGGTCCAGTCATGCGTGTTTGTAACTTTGTCAAACCCATCTGCAAAAGCCTCAAGTGAAAAAGGTTTGGTCTCAAAATCACTGGCGGTTTGGTCCCATCATGTGGCAGTATTGCTGTGAGCGGGGGAGTTTTACATTTGCCTACAAGAAGCACTTTTATTGATGCTAATTAACCACATAAAGCATGCTGCGACGTCTCCAGGTTGGTGGAGAGTCATGGTTCAAGAGGAGGAGGTCAAGTATCTGTTCGCGAGGGAAGGATGGAGCGTGTATCGGACTGTTGTGGTGAAGAGGGAGCTGAGTCTGTGGTCAAAGCTCTGGATTTACCGATCGATCTACGTTCCCACCCTCACCTATGGTCATGAGATTTGGGTAGTGACCGAAAGATCGCGAATACAAGCGGCCGAAATGAGTTTCCTTCGCAGGGTGGCTGGGCGCACCCTTCGAGATCGGGTGAGGAGCTCAGTTACCCGGGAGGAGCTCGGAGTAGAGTCGCTGATCCTTCACGTCAAAAGGAGTTTACATTGAAGATGAGCCTCCTTTACCAACTAAAGTAACGGAACTAGTCAAACATCACAATTGCTATGCAGCATATGAGAACACTCGACGCACACAGACCAGTTCTGCCGACACTGAAGAACCACCTATCAGGACACGCTCAGTAACACCTTGCCTGGCCTGCCAGACACTCGTCCTGGCATGTCATTGATATCTCCTTGTGTGTGATCTGTCAGCGGACCAAGAAGCTGGCTTCAAACCGACAAAGGGATGAACAAGCTTTGATCAGGTTTGCATATTTGAGGTTTCTTTGAATCTCCCATGGCAACTATTCCAAATGCCAAGGGACCCTCCTTCCTTATTTTTATACATTTTTCCCAAGCTCTTATTTCAGCTTTTATTTGCTGCTACAGAAACTTGAAAACCAATTCAATAAATGCTTTTGAAAACACAAATAGAAACATAATGGTCAGGAATAGGTTTAATGACAGCAGAGGGGTATACTACAAAGCTGGATTAGAGGTCTAGCGCGGTAAATTTAGCGGTAACCCTGGTTTTGCCATGCTACAAAGATGGATCATTTTCTATCAGGGTAGATCTCCATGGAAACATGCCCTTAGCGCAAAACCTGCTCTGGGCCAGATTTAGTTCCCAGATTAAAGAAGACTGCTCTTTGACCAACCAGAGGAGAGGGAGTGAGGAGAGAGAGGAAGAGGAAGCACCTTGAGCAGCGGTGAGAGAACTGCTTTATAGTATCAAAGCATGCATGGATTTCATAAAGTAGCGCCACCGTGTTGTAACTTTTACTACTTTACTATGTGGCTGACTCAGATTTTAGTCGACTTTACAGATTTTACATGAAAAAGGCTTTCTTGATGGGACTTAGCAGCTTTGGCCCTTAAAGAAGAGAATGTGATGATTCTCAAAACATCGGCAAATATGTATAATAAACAAACAAAAAAGTTCATTTGAAGTGATTAAGCCTTCTGTGTTGCATCTACCTGGATGATTAAGGTCAATCTTTGATTGTATAATTTGTCATGAAATTAGTGATAGATTTTGATATTCAGATTAATTGTGGCTGTGTCTCTTCTGTGATTGGTCGCTTGGCACTGACCCCTCCTGTTTCACATGAATGCTTTAATATATATATATATATATATATATATATATATATATATATTCATGGGTTCAGAAGCCCCTTATGAGAGACCAACAGGCCCGGTTAGAACCATGAGGCCGTCCTTCTGCAGGAGGAGCCATAGGGGCTGGTGCAATGTGATTCGGGCAGCTCTAACAGCTGCCCCCACGACCCGGCAACGAACAAGTGGCAGAAGATGGATGGATGGATATTCACGCATTGCCCAGCATAACATCAGAACAGCCAGAGACACACACAAAAAAACACTTTGACAGCCTTTTTTTCCCTTTGAATAAAATAAAACAAAAACAACAAAAAGAAAAAGAAGAAAAGAGAGAAAAAAGCAGACAGAGAAGAGAGAGGAAAACATTCAAAGGAGTCCAAATTCCAAAATTAAGGTGGAGGGCATCTGAAAGTTCCATGGCAGCAACCACGGCATTGTCAGACCCCCAGTCCCAGTCTACTGCCCAACTCTCCGCACTTCCCGGAGCCTAGCCACTCAAAAAACAAAGACTGTCACAAAGCTCAAAGCCCTCTCCTCATGCACTCATGAACCACGGTCCAACCTTCTCATCTCAAAGGCATCCAAAAGTGGAGAAAAACACTTTTTCTCCACTTTAAAAAGAAACCCAGAGTTAACTAAACCGACTGATAATGCACTTATCTAGAGGCTCCATGTCTGGGTTTGTCAACCCGGGATACAGGAGCTGATCAAGGACAAGTTCAACCAGCTTCGTAGCGCAGCCCTCAGTGTTGGACTTTGACACACCGGGAGTGATGACTTCTGTCCGGCGAGGGGCACAAACCTTCACCGGAGCTATGCAACTACGTAATAATAAGCTGATACTAGTGCCAAGGTTCGACCAAACACTACAATCCTTCCATCAGCATTTTCTAGCCAACAGTATGCCAGATAGTGAAAGACGCGTTTGCAATGATCACCACAGAAAACTTCATTTAACCTTGTTTTGGGGTACTTTATGTTTGCTTTACTCGGATGAATGTGGGACGAAGCATCATGGACACAAAAGTCGTCGATTACATAAAATCGCCCACATCCAAGCACAACATGCCAGATTACAGTGCGTCTGTTTCGCTGTTACATCCTCGAGCGAAAAGTGAGTCAACGACGCCAGTAATAAGAATCAGAACGATTTCCGCCTACTGGAGTCTGGAGCTTTTACCGTGATGTCACTTGGCGAGGTCTGCATTACTCTCTCTGAGTCTAGCGGGGTCAAGCAGTCCGGTCTCATTAGACTCACTTTGAAGGTTAGTATTGACGACTCTATTGTTTGCCGCCGCCTTCGCAGTGCTCTCATTTACTGTGAGGTTTGAGAGGAAAATGGCCACGGCTTTCCTCGCTTTGTGCCTTGGGGAATAGAAGTTGTAACTTTGGGGAACATTTATAGCTTTGTCCATTTGGGGTTTTTGAAGGAACTGGACCTTATTTTACTTTTGTCAGCTTTTAAAGTGTGACAAAGGGAGTGCTAGTTCAATTTACTCAAATCAATCCTGTGCCTAAGTGCTCGAGATCTACAGCTAAAGTGTACAGTGTAACATTTAAACATGTTTTGTCATTTTATGTTGACATTTTATGCCTAAAAATTGCCAAAATTACCGCTATTGAACCAGGTTTGATTTGTTGATTAGTTACAAAGATTTTTTTCAGAGGGGATTTTGGATCTTGTTTAGTTTTTGAATAAGCCATAAGTTTCAAAGCTAAATAAATCAGGCGAGGATTTGGATATTGACAAATCCCTGTGACCTTCAAACTATTGTTCAGTCCAAGCCTGGAAAGTTTGGAGTCTGTAGGAGCAACAAAGTGGAGATGTTGTTTCTTAATTGGAGAGAACAGGCTCTAAAGTTTCGTAACATCTGCGCATGTGCGAGTACATTTCTCTGCAGCTGTCTCCCAGAAAGAAACTGACTACATTTGAATTACAGCGTCATCTCGGTCGTGTTACACTCGGGTACTAAACGTGTGTCAATATTCATCGATGAACATGCGTCTTACGAGCATTGGATTAACCTTCTCCCTAGTTTACATTTCCAGCAACCTCTGTCTCCAAGTGCCACCAGAAAATGTTTCATTGAAAAGGAATCTAAAGAAGCATCTCTGCTGTACGCTCATAGTGCGCTGTGCGTCTTTAATGTAATTAAAGAGAACGATGAGACAGAAGAGTTATAGAAAGGTGTGTCAATGCGAATTATGATACAACTCGAGAGTGGGATGTCTGTTCTGCGTGAGGAGACTTCAGGCACTCCCCATTCATACAACAGACAAAACGTCCATCCATCAAACACTTCTGCGTAGGGCACCAAAATGGCTCGCAGTGGCCCTGCCTGGCCACAAAATGGACGTTTAGGCACATTTTGGTATGTACTTTTATACCTCTTACTTGAGCCATTTGACTTCTTTTTGAGGAAAATTATTTGAAAGTAAAGTTACTCTAAAGCAATACTAAGTAACTCATGCCCCTAGAGGCTCATTAATTAAAGAGAGTATATACTACGCTGACAGAAAAGACAAAGGGAGAGAGGGATACTTTACATCCAATGACACAATGGAGATCATTTTTTTCACTCAAACTTGGCTGTAAACACTGTTTAATTAATGTGTAACTGTTAATAATTAATGTGTTTTTTACTTTTTTGCAGAATCGTTTAGTTTAAGTAACGAAGAAGCCTCTCCATGTTTAAGCTACCAGTATTGGTTTATTTAAAAGCGTAAACTTTTAGGTTCAAACCGACTAGTTTGGGGTTGATTTCAGAGCGTGCAGTAGGGGCGTGACTTTGTCCGTCTGTATTTACATACTGGGTAAAGGAGGACGAGAGGCACAGCTGCTTTGGTTTGCGGCAAAAGCTTCCCCTGTGTGGCTCTCAGAGGCCGCCGCTACTTACGCTGGAAAATTGATTTACCACGAGTTTGCTGAGCAGAAGGCACGCAAAGGTTACTTCAGACGGGTGAGTGAAAGTTTGTTTTCTTATCGCTGGTGGCCGCTGTGCCATCCATTGCTTTTTGATGAGACTATTGCTGTGCTGTTGTAGGCTAACGTGTAAGCTAACGTGTAAGCTAACGTGTTAGCTAATGTGTAAGCTAATGTGTAAGCTAACGTGCAACTGGAGTAATGAACCTGCTATTTACAGAAAATCAAGATCTCTACAAACTTAAACTGCTCCATAAATGTGGTCAGCGCATCCATAGCTTTCAGCCACTTCTTATTTGAGAGAGATCCGCTTCATATTTTCGGTTTTATGGCTAAGACCACGCGCGGCGATTCATCGCAGTGTCGGCCTTTTCCTCTCGTGTATGAGAATGTATGTGCCTATCTAAAACAGTACAGGAGTCTTTTCTAAAGTTATAACTAAGTTATGTCCGGAGTCTGTAACTCTCTCAGCGTGAGTCTGGAGCTGACACAGGAATGGTCTGGAGAGAAACACGCAGGATTTTGACGGTAAATGCAATTTCATTTTTAGATGATCTATTTCTTAAGAATTGTCTGTACAGTTGATTACACTATGTCCATTATCTACCTCACTATTGCCCAACATACACTTAACATGACATGACAGTGGGGAGCTTTACGGGGGTATGGCTTATCTAAATGAGATGTAAATGAGCCAGGACGGGACCTTTCTGTGTGGAGTTTGCATGTTCTCCCCATGGGAGGTTTCCTCCGGGTACTACAGTTTCCTCTACCACTAAAATCATGTACAATGGGTGAATCCTTCAGCCAGGTGATTCTGACCACATCTGTAGATGCATCCCCAGGTGCGGCACTGCCGTCGCCCACTGCTCCTTATGGGTTGCCCCGGTGGAATTGAAGGATGGGTCAAATGCAGAGGACAAATTTCCTTACGAGGATAATAAAGTATACAAACAAACAAATAAACAATACTCATACCCACCTCCTCAGGATCTAGATAAGAGCGTAATATTAGAATCAAAACCCCAAAGCCAGGGGTACAGTGCGGAATATAAAACAATCTTATCGCAAGACCCCAACTTACAGTACAGCCAGAACTGAAGCATCCAGGCACAAAAAGTGTTTCCATTGCAGGAAACCAGCCTCTTCCACCTACGCTGCACAAGCTACACAAGTGCCTTTAAGTACATTCCATTCTTTTGTTGTATAAAAGTAGCTCACAGGGTCAATGAAAAGGGACTCGCTCCTCTAGAGTGCCCCTGGCTTTCATGATCTCCATTTGAACGCAGAGGTGAGCCGCAGCTGACACTCACAACGACTCATGGGAGTGCAGTATGACCCGGTGACAAACAGCTCATTTCCACAGTCTTTCGAATGAGCTGGAACAAGTCATTCATTCCACGCACTGCACTGTGCCACACTGACATAGTCTCACTACTGCCAGTCACCGGTTGAGGCAAACCCATAGAAAATCACTTTGACTTTCTCACTGGAAAAAAAAGACCTCATTATGTTTTTATGAAAGACTCTAAGCGACACATATGGGGGCAGTGAGCGCAGCTGTCCGGGAGCACAATGGCTGCTCTTCAGGGAAACGTGGTCATTCCAAGCAGCAGGTCGACGATCTGGACGCCAGGAAGAGGCAGATGGAGCGGGACGAAGGAAGGTGGGGGGAAAGTTGGATGAGGCCAGAAGAACAGGTGATGAAGACCAGAGAGGCTAAAGAGAAGATAGTTGGCCTGGCCTGGGCCATGACATTAAGGCATGATGTTACGCTTTACCTGAGGAGTTCTTGGAGTTCTTGGATCTAAAAGAAATTACAATGACTTCATTTACCATTTGTTGAAAGCCTCGTGTCGAACCACACCAGTCATCCATCGCTCAATGCTTGGTAGACTGAGACCGAGGTGCGCTAGATGTGGGTGTGCAACCGTGGATTTGGCTTCCCGTTGCTTTTCTACATGTGAACCGTTGAACCGATGTGATGGATCCGCAAACTACCTGAACCGAAATGTTAAGTAACCGCTACCGCGAACCAACTGTATGAAAGTGTCCTTAAGACGAGGCACGGCAGGGGAAAACATCGATTTTCCACCCAGTGATTTGCATTGTACTAAAGTTTTAGTTTATATTTCTTAATATTTACGTTCTGTGGCACGAGCCATAAGAAACAAAGCGCATGTGTCATCATCACTTATCGTTAAACTGAAGGCTGCAGACACTCAAGACCTGCAAAAAACACTTGAAGTCTTTGTTTTTGGAATGGTTTCTCCTGCTGATGACCAGGCTGCGTTGAGGATAGATCCTTTGCGCCGCGCATGGTCAGAGGCGCAGACAAATGAAGCTTCAGCGCAAATTCAACCTTGGAGATCCACCTGCAGCCTTCATTATCCAATCACGGCCCCATCTCGAGCCACACCTTCGAGTCCGCCAATCACCGTAGCTGCTCATCCTGCTTCAGCCATTCATCGCTCACGATCCCCTTCTTAAGCTCTCTGGTCAATCACGCTGCCGTTTCCCTGCTGTGCTGGGACCCTCCTCCGCCCGGCCTCTCCCCGGTCTGCTCGTCATGTAGACCGGCCGCCCCGGGTCTCTTCCTTCCACCACTAGTGTTGGGGCTCCGGGGGAAGATTCTGGCTGATGATGATGATGATGGATGATCGTCCATGTATTCCATATCGTCAATGCAATCTTCCGCAGGACTCTGAACCCCAATTATGATCCATGTTCAATAAAACGTCCTCACACATTCTGTCTCTGTGAGTCTTTTTTTATGAGCTAAGGGGGACATTTTATTATAAACCAGCATTGAAAATCTAGAAAGCATTATTGAGATTATAAATACTGCCTAATGATGAACATTCAGGCTTATTCTTTGCTCTCACTTCGTGACCATGTCTGTGAAAGGCGCTATATAAATAAAGTTCTTCTTTTAGTGCCCGTGTGTAACTGGTGTGTAAAGGCAATCGAGATGACGCTGTAATCGAAATATGGTTGTTTAATATCTTGGAGACCGGAGCGGCTAAAGACGGGAGAAATTTGCGTGCACAGAAGTAACAGCAGCTATCTCCATCTCCACTCTCCTACAGTCTCCAAACGTTCCAGCTAGAGCCCTGCATTTGAGCCCGAGGCCCGAGGGGCCCGACGGCCCGAAGGCCCGCGGGCCGGGCTTCGGGCCCATTACCGCATCATTGCGTCGGACACGGGCCGGGCTCGGGCTTGGTTTTTTCCCCCCTGCCAATGCGTTGTGCTGCTAATTTTTAACCAACTTAAATGGCGACATTAAATGCAGCACCCGCTCTCCTCTCTCCCTGCCCACCTGCTCTCTTGACCCGCCAACTCAACACAAACATGTACCTGCCTTCCCCGTGGACCGTGGGAGTTTTCCTCGCCGTGCGTACAGCTCTGAGCGGTCGTATTGAGAGAGAGGACCGGGCGGTCCGCGTGCCGATGTGCTTCTATCGATGTCCTCTCGCATCGTCGTTAATTATAATACATCCATGGTCTTGACCCGCCACCTCTTGCCACAAACATGTGGGCTGTGGCGTGGGGGGTTTCCCCGCGTGGGCAAACCTCTGCAAAGCGGTATGGAGAGAGAGGACGGAGCGGTTCGCGTGCGGAGTGCTTCTATCGACGGTATGTGTTCGCAGTGTTTCCAGGAAACAAATGCATGCGTGTTCCTCCCGACAATAAAAAATAAACACTGTGCTTTATGTTACGTTTAGATAGAAGTGTTTATTCATTCATACAATACAGGTCAACTGTTGCAGCGCTGTTTAATCACGCATTTGGAAAATATTGGAAAGGGAGCAAGAGAGAGAGAGAGAGCGTGAGAGGGAAGAGCCGGGCCGCGGGCCGGGCTCGGGCCTGATAATTCTGAAAGTCTGTCGGGCCGGGCCGGGCTCGGGCCCGAACCTCACGGGCCCGGGCCGAGCTCGGGCCCAGAAATCAGGCCCGTGCAGGGCTCTAGTTCCAGCCTTGTACTTAATATTTAGAACTGTACTATAGACAGAACATCGGCCGGATCAAGGGAGGTGTCAGATGTGTCAGAGAGGACACGAGGCAGTCGGACATGGAGAGCCCTTTTTCCACAAAATTGATTTATTTGGCTATAGTTTAGCACAAGCATCACAGCCATCTTATGTTTCTATGCATGGCCTTATCCCTGAATTATTCAAGTTAAGAGCAGATAAATCACTGTGAAGACGTTCCCTTCTGGAAGTCCATGGTAAATCATTCATCCCAAAAAGCAAACCTGTCACAGTGTGCAAAAATGTCTATTTCCATCCACCCCTGCTTTTTGTTTCTTTATCTCTCTCTTTGTGCAAACTTTTGGAATTCCCCGTGACAGGTGTGAAGATGCTCTCTGAAGAGGCCTTTTCTTTCTTTTTTTTTTTACTTTGACTGAGAGGCACTTAGCTCAATGCTCGGCAGAAACTGAAAACAAAAAGAGGGATAGATGCGGCGCGAAAACCGGCAGCCCCGCTTGAGACGAGACTCTTCGGTTAATGTTGAAAGAGAGTCCGTTTTTTTCAAAGTGGGAGAGCAGAGAATAGTGGAACCACCGGAGTAGCCACATTTGTGACACCCTTCAGTCTGAATACAGCTCTGAGGACTGACATGATGATCCAGCCGTCTCTATCGGGCGTCGGAATAGTCCACGTGGGTTATTGGCACACTTTGCAATTGGGTTGTTGCTAAATTTAGACATATCAATTTGAAACGTCGGCTGTAGATTACTGACGTAAATATGAAAAATTGGTACATTAACATGTACGTCTGTCAACATTAAAAGCTGACCATGTTATGCTGTATTGTATATCTGAATAACGTATCCTTTTAAACAAGTGTTTTTGTGTGTTTTTATATTGTAATCAGGTACTGTGTGCCTTTAGCTATTATACAGTGTCATTTATATTGTTGTTATTGATGTGTCAAAGAATTGTAATGTATTATCATGCTTGTATTTTAATGCCTTTTTACATCTTGGCCAGGGGACTACAGATGAAAAATAGCCTTCTGGCTAATTCTGGCTTTTTTAACCATGTTTGTTCATGTGTTACATGAAATTGCACTGTCCCCTTTCAAATAAACCAATCTAATCTAATGAGAATAGCATGTATTGCAAGTTTTCTGTCATTTTATGTTTTCAAATAAAAATAAGGCCTGTTGTGCCTAAAAATGCCCAAAATTTTCCATAATGGATCGAGCCAGGTCTAAATGTATGGTTTTGTTTTGCTGACACATTAGTTACAAATACTTTTTCACAGGGGATTTTGAAAATTATGTATCAAAAGTACGCTGGACAAATCTGTACACATTTTAAGTTTGCTTTGTTTTTTTTAGATTAAAAAGGCTAGGAATTCATCATTCAATCATTTGATTTATGTCCAACAAAATTCCCAACGAAAATATTGTCCCAAGTTTTGGATGGGTGCTCGAGATGTTGCCTATGCCAAGAAGTAGCACGGACTTGGGATTAAATTGGGCATTTGTATTTTGGTTCAGTAGCATCCTCTTGTGGCAGCCATGTTAATGCCCAAATACTACATGTTGATGCCACAAACGCATAAAAAAAGAATCTGCACATATCACGTATCTTAAAGAGATGCAAGTTGGTCACGTTATGCTCCCTACTGGCACCTCAGGTCTTACGTGTAACTGCAGCCTTTTTGTGATGAACAGGTCTGGGCTCATTCTTCACATTAGGACATGGCTGGAACATGTAGGGGGAGGAAAATACATCATTTTAACATTTACAAACATTTCATCAAACAGAGGAGAGAGAATTGGATACAATGGGCATAATTTTGCTATGGTTGATTCACTTAAAAAGTAATAAAAAATAAAATTCAGTCTTCATAACTGCAGATATATTCGCTCATCAATGACACATCAACTAGGATGTTTCTGCATGCTATAGTTTTCTTCGTACACCGAATATTGTTTTACAAACTGGTCTCTTACAAATGAAACCACTTTTAGACAAATGGAATCATTATATAAAAAAAGCTTTAAAATGTTTTTGCTAGAAAACCTGTTTCATACCACCACTGTCGCATTCTTGAGATGTACAACCTTCTTAACTTTGAAAACTTTAAATACCTTAAATTTGCTTAAATACTTTGGACTGGCACCACCGCCATTTAGGACTGGTGCTATGTGATTTGGGCAGCTCCAACTCGACCCGGCAACGGACAAGTGGAAGAAGATGGATGGATGGACCACCGCCATTAATCGAATTGATCAAACTGAGCCACTCGGTCTATGGTTAGAGGAGACTGTGAGGTGCCACCTTTGGTCAGACTGTTCCTTCAGTCAGGAGCTGTAACATCTGGAACAGCAGTCCTCTCACTATTAGACAATGCCCCCCATCACATTTAGGACTCAATAAAAAAACGGGTTAAAATCAAATCAACGATGTGCTCTTTAGACCCTATACATCCTGGTGCAGGACTGAGCCGAGTGTCAGGATCCTCTGCACAGGCGTTGTTTTGTAATGTCTCTGTTTGAACTGTATGACCTGCCCTTGCACTAAAATCTCTATTCTGTTGTGCAAGTCACAGAACGAACATTCAGATGTTATTAATGTATAAATAGTATAAACAAATGCCATGTTATGCGAGATGTAGCCTCGACTTTTAAAATGTTCTATGTGTTTTAATATTGTTATTGGCATTACACAACTGGCCCAGAGACAACAGTTGAAAACTAGCTTTGCCGCACTGACAAATGTACCAAAATGTTCATTAATGTGTATTGTCCCTGTCAAATCAACTAATAAATAAATAAATTATGCAGTAAAAGTTGTTGAGTAATGCCATAAAGACATTTAGATTTAATACCAGATTTAATCCAATTTAATGCTTTTTAATGACATTCAAGGCTTTGATTTTGGCACGATTCATTTAATGACTTCTAATGCTTTTTAAACCCTGCGTGTCCTATTGAAAAGTTATAGCATATATACATTCCTCCAAAAGGAAGAGTTGCTGTGACATTTCTGCCTAGTTTTACATGTTGTTTATGCCCTGTGGCATTTTACAGTCACTACTTTAACAATCGTCGAGATGGACGTGTAAGAAAACCTTGTGGGAATGTTGCTGCTTATTTTGATTCCCCTATTTACCAGTTTGTTTGTTTTTTGTACAATTGAAGCGCTGGCTTTATAGTGCGGCTGCCACTATAAAGCACTATATTTAACGTAACGTTTAACCACTTACCCCCTCAAATGTCCATAGTAAGGACTCTTTGAACCTTGAGAAGTTTCTCTGAGACAATGTTTAGAAAGTTAGGAATTGGTTTTGACCAAAGTTACCTTGATCTAGAAAAAAAAGTGTTCTTGCATTCATTTCTAGTAGACTGGTAAAAGTGCTTGTTTACAAAATGAATGCAATATGCTGCAGGCAGGGTCGTCACAAGAAAAGAGAAAACGCCATACTCAAACAACAGATTTTCTAATGGTTTTTTAAGTGTTCTAACGGGCTAGACCTAATCCAGCATGAACCCGTACTCCCTTAAACAACAAAACATTTCCCCAGATCATAGGTTAAGGGTTAGCATCAGGCTTGGGGTCGGACCCATCGGGCGGGTTAGGGTTGGGGTGCGACGCTCTGCAGAGTCTGGAAGTACCGCTGTTCCCCAACACCTGTGGGAGGTAACGGCCATACACCTGGGGACATGGGAACGCAGCTCGCACTTCACTACCGACTACGAAAATGTGAAGGACTTTTCAATCGAGCTTACGTCACTCTCCAAACTCGTCTCAGATGAAAAAGCAACAGATGATGCACGAAAGGTGGTCACTGATAGACTTGAGGCGCAGCCAATATTGAAACTACTTCCCAGCCAGAAGTCTACAGCCTTCTTTTATTTGTTTATACACAGAGCACAGATTGCAATATTCACATGTATAAATCCAAGGGCTCACATGTGTAAAAAAATAATAAAAAATGAAGCTAAAATTGGCAGAAAATGCATGACTGCGTGGGCTAGTGCAGGGCATCCGTTCTGCTCTCTCCTCTTTTATATGTATATATGACATTTTCAATAGAGCCCGACTCGATGTGCACTTAAAACCACACTGCTGAGCACTGTTAGGAAAGAAGGGGGAGCACGCCCTGCACATAAAGAAATGTGTTCTTGGAGTATTTTTCACACTGGAGTAATTTCATTTCTGCTTTTAATATGGCATCATCCATCGGTTAGCATGTGGTTAGCTGAAATATCTTTAGACGACATTTTGCAAGATGTGGGGCTTGTGAAATTGCGAGCCTGCACTCGTCTCCACTAGGTGAGAGTTCAAAGAAAATTAGCCACAGCCAAAGTCTATTGTGACTTTAAAGCTCCAAGACTTTAAAGTGTTTCGCCGAGGCAAGTGCCGCATGCTATTGGTGTTTATTTCCAATGGGTCCGTTTTTTTTCTGACTAAAGAGATGTCGGACTAATGGGACCCCTACTCAACGGGACATTTTTGCAATAATCAGACGTCAGACTAACGACAACCTAATAGTCCGACTCGTGCGGCGCTCGCTCATGTTGTATTTTGTTGATGAGACACCTGACAGAGATCCTGTTTTATAGCAAGAGGATGGTTCACTGGAGTTCCAAAATATCAGACACTGCCTGACAGGGCTGCACGATATTGAAGAAACTTGCAATATGCGATAACGATCGTGATAACGATGATAATATTGGGATATTTCACTAAACCATTTCAACACAATATGTTCCACTGAAGATCCTATGAAGGTTCTTGAGTCGTCTTCTGTACTCAGGGTTGAAGTGTTGAATGTTTCGCCTCTCATCCAAAAAGCTTTGTCAGCAACACTAAAGCTCAGTTGATCCCACAGTCCACATAAAGACCATGGGGAGAAGTTCCATTCAAATTTAACACAAATTGTAAGTAACTACTTTCTCAGCAAATTGTGTCAATAGAAGACATAAAACACACTACATTGCAACCAAAACAAGACTAAAATGTAACTAAATTAGGACAAGTTTAACTAAAACTAGAACTTCCACACATTTGTAAGTTCTGTTCATTGTTTGTTTGTGGCTCAGTTTGCAAAAAATGTGTTTCGACCTCAGTCAAATTGAAGACTTTAGTGATGTTGTGATATATTGTGGCTTCTTGCGATACGGATATTGCGTCACCTAATATCGTGATACGACATTTTTCGCGATATATCATGTGCAGCCCTACTGGCTGACGTCTGTCGCAGCTCGTCTTTGGTAACACAACTGTTCTATTTGAAATATTTGTCCCTCTCACTGTACGGCCTAAGATTAAATCACAGTATACACCCAGCTTAAGGCTGCAGGTGAACTGGGGGGAAAATGTATTTAGATTTATCAATATGAAACTTTTGCGGCAGATTACTGATATAAATATCCATCCATCCATTTTCTTCTACTTGTCCGTTGCCAGGTTGTGGGGGCAGCTGTTGGAGCTGCCCAAATCACATTGCACCAGCCCCTATGGCTCCTCCTGCAGGTGGTGGGTCCACAGAAGGACTGATATAAATATGAGGAGGAAAACATTGTTAGGTTTGTGTATGTTGTCATATAGAAAATGTTATGCATAAAAATGCCTATATTTTCAGCAACAAAATCTAAATAATGGATAGGGCCAGGTTTAAATGCATGCTTTTATGTTTGTTGATCTTGTTTGTTTTTTGAATAAGCTATTCATAAGTGAGAAGAAACGAACAAAATCGGTGCAAAATTTAATTTTAAAATATTGTTTAGTCCAAGACGGTAGTTTGGAGATGTGTAGGAGCTACTAAAATGGAGATGTTGTTGCAAGAGTGGAGCAAAAAACAAATTTTGAGAAAAGTGGCCCCAATGTTTTGTCTGCACATGCAAGAATATGTCTCCCGATTTTTGTGGCAGCTGTCATATTTTGTATCCACATGTACTTGCAGAAGGCGACTAATATGTCAATATTTGTGAATGAAAATGCGAGGGACGCCGGCTTTTGTGTTGTTATTTCCTGGAAATCTCCAGCTCGCTAGCGACAAAATATAAATAAAATAAGCATTGTAAAGGGTAATTTAGGCATTTTTATATTTTGCTATGAAAACTAAGATGTTAAATTATACAAAAAAATAGCTAAAAATCTCTACATTGACCACTGCAGAGGGAGCTCCAACCCAACAACGGCATAAAAACCTTGGTGTCCTTGGTGTCTTTACATCCTTCAATTTCTTAAACATAAAATAATATCAGTGTTTGGGTGCTCAAAAGCAGGTTTATAAGCCACAATTATGCATGTATCCAATTTCTTTTCCTTCATTATGTCCATGCACTCTCCCATTCCCTTTGTCCCGTTTCAGTTTCCCTCTGGGACCGGCCCCGTCTCGGCTCTGTTGGATTGAACCAGCGTCTCTGTAATAGATGCCGCCCCTGTGTGTGAGAGTGCAGCCTGTGAGAGGGGGGCTGGGGACGACGCACAGATCGGTCTGAATATGGAGGAGATGGAATCAGAGGGAGCTGTGGATTCTCATTTCTCCCAGAGCAGACTTTCTCTTTTCAGTTTGGAGCAAAGCGAGATCAAAACCAGTGGAGGAGTGCATATTTCTGTCTATACATGCGTTTCCAATGACGTCATGCATAGTTCCGGCGGCCATTTTGAATACCGAAGTAGCATTATGCAGCGCTACAACATGTAACAATATCTCTACTCAGGATGAAAATGAAAGACAAATGATTGACAGTGGCATTTTTATGTACTTACTGTAAAGTGCTTTGGACTCCTCAGACTAAATGAACCCATCAAAGAGTAAACAGAAAACCCTTCTCTGTGATTTTTTACAGTTTGTCACGTCAACAGAGTCTCAGTCTGAGTCAGTGTTTAAGCTGCTCAAGATGTTAGCATGCTACCGGTTAGCAACTGTCATCAACTGCCAATGGCTTCAACACGATAAAAACATGTGCGGCTCACATCTATGAACACCGAGGAAGCTAAATGCTAACCGGTAGCATGCTAACATCGTAAACACTGACTCACCGGTTTCTTCAAATACACGTCTGCTCTCTGGGGCCGTGTTTTTACTTGTACCTTCTTGAGCAATGATTACAAGTACATAAAAGTGCTACTGTCAAGCAGTTGTTTTTGTTTTATATCCTGAGTAGAGATCTTGTTACATGTTGTAGTACTGCATAATTCTACTTCGGTGTTCAAAATGGCCGCCATAACAACAAAAGTCACATGAATGTAAGGCAACAATTCAATTCATATTTACACACATTTTAATAGTAGGAGAACCATCTCTTCTTGTTGACCCAAATTTCTCAGTGTATAATAACTCACATCATGAAAATACCCCGTTGTTGCAATCATCATTTCACCTTGAGGACAACAGCTCAATTATTTAAACAATTTATTTATTTTTTCATTATTAAAGCCGAATATTAAGAAAATCAATACAAGGGAGCAGTTGTCCTCAGACAGTTTATGAAAACGTCCCTATCTCAGGCGCGATTAATTTCTCTGTGTTGTTAGCTCATCAAAACATAACTGGTGTTGTTTTTCTTGTATAATTATAGCGTGCCGTAACAGTTTAGCGAGCTCCTCAAAGCTCACGGACCATGGGAAATGAGCCTGTTTGTTTTTGGAGGTGGATGAGGGAAACTGCTGGGGGCGAACCATTATCTTTACAAAGTCCTCACCCACAAAGCCTGGTAATTAGCCCGTTGAAAGTGTTTGAGAAGAGGACTGACTTGTAGCAGAGCAGTTGTGGCTGATTGACTGAAATGTAATAAGCTTGATCCGATTGCAGAAAGGCCGAATGAAAATGCAGATAAAAACCACAAGCTACAATCGTCAAGAGAAATGCTAACCAGCTTGTGTTTTTCAAAATGTGTAGCAGTAGACCTTACATTTGTTTGGATAAAAAAACTGGATAAAAACTGATTACAGGGTTTCTGCAGGGCATTAAATGAATGATGCAAAAATTAAAAGCATGAAATCACATTCACACTGGCATTAAATCTAAATTTCTTAGAATAAATACGTTTTCTTTATAGACAGAACAAAATGTTTTACTGCTTACACTCGTCAAAAACAAAACACAAAAACAAATTCAGCTGCAGTTTTGAATATCAAACTTCCCCCTCAACCCCCAAAGTTGTGATCCGAGTAACAGAACAGACAAAAAAAAAAGGTTGGTGTACGAACTCATGAATTTTAGAACGTTGTTATAGGGCCCTAGCCTGGGAATACCCAGGCTAATAGGGTCCCTGGATAGATTATAGTGTACTCTAGACTTTATGTTGATGAACTCGTTCAAAATTCAACTCGATGTCCCTCCGCCCTCCTGAGGCCTCGGAAGTTTAAAGCTTCATTTTTGGTGTCGATTTTATGTCGCCGGCGACATGGCCGACCACGCCCTCTAAGGTCGGCTCTGGCCTCACTGGCCCGCAAGGGAACAGCATTAATAAAACATTACATTTGACTTGCTGCAATATTGTAGAAACCCTGGATACAAATGGTGAAAAGTCTTAAAAGTCAGTCAGGGTTTCCCACTAATATATTAGTTCATGGCAGCCCGCCATTGTCTATTTTTAGGCATCCATAGTCTTAATCTTCCCTCTCTTTTTCTGTCTCTCACCAACACCAACATCTGCAGCAGAGGTGCAAGTTAAAACAGGACAAATATGGAGCAGTGAACAACTTCTCACTGTTTAAATATTGTTGTAGCAACAAGGCAGCTTCACGTAGTTTTGTTTTCGCCAACATTTTAGACTGTTAGAGGATAACATCGCTATTTATCATACTGGGTCAAGCTGTACAGCCTTGGCTAATTTGCATAGCAAAACCCTGACAGTCTTTACTGCACCGCTAATGCACCTGTCGCTGGATCCAGGCCGACGTGCCAACCCGTCCGGACCCAAAACCAAAAACCCGACCATGAATCCCTCAGTCCTGCAGCTGCATGTGTTCTCTATTTCTCTCTACGCGCTAATGCAGCTGAACAGGAAGAGATACAGCTGCCTCCGAGTACCTTGACACTTTTTATACTTTTTAAAAATGGCCACGTAATGATTAAAATACGACTCGCTAAAACCGAGATTACATGAATTATCTGCATGTGTGACGTTAATGCACAAATAGCGTGGCTGTTTCTCGATCTTTTAAAAAAGAGCAGCGAGCAGGACCAAACCTGGACTAAACCAGGACTGAACCTGGACTAAAGAAGGATTAGACAGGGTTCAGAGTTGAACTGAGCAAAGAGAAGAAACACAGCACTGCATTGGTACATTGTCTGTTATTTAGGAACCAAAATGTATTTTGAGAATAAATAAAAAAAAATCTATCATGATTTGTTGCATTGTTTTCAAAGCACAGTAATTACTGTTGGATTTAACAAAGGCTTAAAAATCCCCATATTACCGTGAATTATGTTCCAGACCTTTGCTTTTTTTTTTTTTTTTTTGGACCTCAGCAAAATTCAATTCAGGACCCCTGGACTAAACTTCTCTCCCCTCTCCCGCTCTTGCCCCACACAAGGCGAGAGCTGCTCATGGTCACTGTTCTCTCTCTGCACAGGGCATCAGGCTGAGGTTCAGAGACTGAATCTGAGAGTTTTGCTTTACAAACTCGTCCCTGTGAAGAATCGGGATTCTACAGATATATTGGGAAAGGTAGGAATGAGTGGACCACAACTGGCATTGTAATTTGATTTTGTGGCTTTGTTATTAAAACAAAAAAGATCAGGTATAGGGCCTTTGAACATGGTCTGTGCAAGGATAACACCCAGAAAGAAGAGAAAGCCCCTCTTGTCCTCTCGCTGGGTGCTAGCCACTAGCCAACTTTTCATTATTATTATCGTCACACCCATTCTTTTGAGTTTAGATGAAAGCTGATGCAATCCAGCAGACCTAAATGTGCTATGCGTTCTTATCCTGAGCCTCAGTTTTCCAATCACAGACCCCGGCCTTCAGGAAGATGCGGGTCATTCTTCCTAATCTGCTCCTGGTCCATATGCTTCATCCTGATGGAGAACGATGACTTGATTTTATGCAAACTCCTCTGTGCCAGCTGTGACTGTGAGCTCAGCACTTTCCCCGAGTCCTGAGCTGTCTGTAGGAATTCAGAATAATGTCTGGCTCCATGGCACTAATTCAAACAGAAGACGAGCCCTAGAAAGTTAGGAGCAGAGATGGGCCTTTGTGTCAAAAAGGCGCTAACTTGCATCATGCTCCTCTCTGAGTCGTTGAAATATGACACTTTCAAGCATTATTTAAAAAACAGTTTACCATTTCTCCACCGCTCTCGTCTCTCCGTTGTCCTGGCTTTACGCTCAGACGTCTCACATGCTCTCCTCCCTCTGTTGGAAGCTTCCGTTCATTTCCGTGCTCTGAAATACGACTGCATGTCTCGGTTTTAGTAAGTAAGTTAACATTAAAATGGCCGCCAGCTAGGCTTTCAAAAGTTTAGATTTCTTCTTCTGCTCTCCACACTTGGATGGGCTTAACCATTTCTCTGATGGGCGGTCCATGCTGCTATTCAACAGAATTATTTTTTGGCCAAAACATTTGGTCCAATTTGGTCAGCACTGGCACACCCTGGCACACCCGTGGCTACGTCAGTGGTCCAAAGAGGCAGCGCCTACAGGACCTTGAGGATGTCGTCTACAAGAAACAGTGAAAACGACATAAAGAAGAAAGGTGTCTAAGTCAGAACTATGAAGTATGTCAGAATGTATATGCTGATGTGCCAGTGCAGAACACATTGTTAGAGTGTAAACTGCTGTGTGTTATTATGGAACGTTGTGAATACTGGTGATGTTCAGAAGTAGGTAAGTAAGTAAGTACTTTATTGCCATTGTACAACGAAATAGTGTTCAGGTGTTAGTCCTGAGCTGTGTCAACCTGACCCGCATGACCTTGGAGGTAGGGGAAACTGTAGCACTCGGAAGAAACCTGGCTGGCTGACTCTGTCTCCTCTGAAATGGTGTTTCAGAGCGTGGTGTCCTGCACTGGTCAGCTCCACCTCCTCCTTCCTCTTCCTCCCTCCGCTTCACAACAGTCTTTCACCATCTCTCGTTTGTCCTTTTTTGTTTCCTGTAGCTCCTCTTGTGACGCCTCCTCTGTGCTGCAGCAGTGGGGGCTCTTGGTGTCTCTTCAGTGTCTCAGAAGAAGACATTTGTAGGTCTCAAATGGGTTTAGCTGCTTTCTTCAGGACCATTTTAGACTCTCAAAGTAAACAAATCCACCAAACCTCCACAAAAACACGGCAAAGTATCTAAAAGTATCCAGAAAAACAATGTGGAACACAGACACCACAAATGCAGTCCGCAGAAAAAGGCAAAAAACAAAAAAAAGCTGCACAAGGAGAGAGGGAGGTCGCTTCCTGGGCCTTTCATCTGGCTACGGCCTTCAGGCCAGAGCCAGAATGAACACAAGATGAACTGAGGATGGACTTTGTGTGATGGACTTTGAACTAAGATATTTAAATAATGTTCTGATGAAATTTGCCTGTAATAGTTTTTTTTTCGTTTTCTTTTTTTTAAAGGGAAGATTAGCTGGCCCATTGGTACAGCTAATGGGGATCCTAATAAATAAACAAACAAACACAATGGTGTTTATGGTGTAACTTACCATAAAAGAATGGAACATGGTGCCAGTAACTTTAGTTAATACAAAACACGGATCGGTGTTCAAGAAACAAGTAAAACTGCTCCTGGGAGAGCGGGTCAGCGAGCAGACTTGTTCAGAAATAATGTAAATAGGTTTGAAATGTCCCTATTGGTTCTCCTGATATGCAGCTAAGCTAATTAAACCTGGCTGTATCCATGATTCCACATTTACACACACAAAAAACATGTGCTTCTGATCATTTTGTCTCCTTGTGAAAGCATTAAATGACCATTTTTAAATACTAGTCCACAAAAGGTTCCCCCGCGTTTTATTTTATTTACCCGCAGTGTCTCGCCTTAACAGAACAGACGCTAGAGTAGAGCAGAAACTGGAGCCTGTCTGTACAGGTCCGCTTTAAAACAACAACCGCTGTGATCTGCTTAAGCCCCGAGGCCAGAACATCAGCGTAATGTTAAACAAATCGAGTACAAAGCCTTCGCTTTAAAGACTGTACACAACTCTGCAGCTCACACACAGGGGAGTTCTGTTCAATGAGGGCAGGCGGACGGAGGAGAAAGAGAACCACAGAGAGGCAGACATGAAGGAGCAGGAAGTAAAGTGAATGAGTCATCACCAAGATGTTGAACGTTTGGTACCTGTTTCTTAAACATTACACATCCCTGTCACATGAGGTAAACATGTTCAAATACATCGGTTAGATTACTTTCTCCCCCCCGCAGTCTCGTGACAAAGATCTGATCTGATTTCTGGAGTTCTCAGATTATCAGCATAATCTGATGTGTTTGTGAAGGCTCTCATTCATCCAGGGAGTATCCATAGTAGAAAAGGTTAAATCATCCACTGGACTGGGTTATGGTAAAGCTGAGGACGTTTCGCTTCTAGTCACAGAAGCTTCTTCTTAGCTCTTAGGTTACAAAAGACACTATTACCCAAACTGGAGTGGACTAAATAAGACCCATAGCTTCTCTGACTAGGAGTGAAACGTCCTCAACTTTACCAAAGCCCAGTCCAGTTGATGATCTAACCTTTTCTACCATAATCTGATATACAGTACATTCTCTGACATAGACAATCTCATTTCTTTCTGATCTCCATGTGAAAGAAAAGTCAATTACTTTGCGTATTTCCGCTTTACGATGTCGCGCTTCGCATCATATGCTTCGTTAGAGCTTGTCTTTTTTCATTTCCTAATTTTAATCTTTTTCTTTGAATATGAGGCCAAATTTCATCAAATCAAAGAGTGATCAGAAAGAAGCACAGAAGCTCCCCAGAGCCCAGATCTGCCTGACTGTTGTTGAACCTGCGTCTGGCTTTGAGTGAGGCACCTTTAACCTCGAAAAGAAGAGCGATGCGGACTCTCATCCATGCATGTAGCGATGGGAATCAGGTCTGTAGGACTACGCTTGGATTTTTGGTCAAGATTCTTAAAGTGACAGTTCATGGGAAATATGTACCAGTTCTATATGCAAAGAGCCGCATTATATTAAAGAGGGGGTATTATGCTTTTTTCAATCACATAGCACCAGTCTATAGCATACTACAATGATGACGTAACCTTCTGTTGGTCTGTATATGCAGTAAATTAAAATAACTGCCTTGAATAAAATTGCTCTCTCAAAATGGCTGAACTGAACGTCTTGAAATAGGCCTCTGTCTCTTTAAGAAGCTTTCCGACACGCCCCCTTCAGCACACTACTGTGGCATTGAAACAACAACACTGTGCGGGGAGGGGGCTCTGCTGAGCTGAGGGGCAGTGGTTGGTGGCTTGGCTGGTGACGAAAGGTCCAGAGGCGTCTCCAGGAGGTGGGGGCGTTCCTAGGAGGACTGAGGCATAGCTACACCTAAGATGGCCGCCGTCTAAGTTTTTACTGATTACTCAAAAATATGTGAATGAGCCAAGGCAACACTCCAGGCATGTGTTTAATGAGGGAATGACATAATAACATGATGTAAAGCTTGAAAAAGTCGATTTTACATAATACCCCCCCTTTAAAGAGCCGCACGTGGCCCACTAGCCCTGCGTTTGCCACCCATGGCACAGTAAGAGAGCACTGTTGACATTGATCATTAAATGAAATATTTTTGTTTTGCTGCTTGAATAATTATCTATCCCTTATATGCGTCTTATCAATTAGGATTAGGATGTATTAGTTCCACTCTCTGCATTGAAAAGAAAACAAACTCGAGTTAATGAAGCACCAAAAATTCGACAGCACGACAGATGATTACCATTACAGCAAATCTATTACTGTGATTTGACATGCAGCCGCTCGTGAGGGGATTCAGGGCCGGGTCCAAAGTTCGGATCCAAGGTTCGGGTCCAGATGGGCTGGCGCATTGGGTCCGGATCCGGACCTCTGCCGTACAGCCTTAGCCCCATGACCTACGACAATTACTGAAAGCGACGCAGTTTGTACTGGAAGTACTTCAAACATAAACCATAATCCGCTACATCCGCTTTGATGACCAAACTGGTTGCAACCCATGTCTAGACCAAGTGAGGCCCTAAATACTGAAGTAATGAACTGGGCTTTGTGTGCCCATTAGACAAAAAGCACTAGATGATTTGAGACTCTTACCACCAGAAACAACCCCATCGATCAAATCAATAGACAAAACAGCTTCACGTCCCATGAGCTGCATTTCCTTCAACAATTTGTGGGTGAGCGACAAACGCTTCCCCACCGGGGCCACTGTTGCCTTAGCGTTTAGCAAATAAACCCCTTCTCCGAATTCACAGGCTGACAGCTGTGAGCAGATAAACTATGACTCGGCATTTGTGAACTCTGTGCCACAAAAACCAAATAGCGTGGGCTGACTACCGAGTTAGTCTGCCGCTGAGGAAATTGAAAGTGTTGAGGCCGTCGTCGGTGCGGTGCCTTTAGCGTCTGCTCTGAGATCCCAGCAGAGATCCAGAAGAGAGGAAGAGAGCGAGAGAGGTGTGGGAAGTGAGCAAAGAGCACCGAGGCATGGGGCCGGCTTTGTGAAGAATGACATCTGTGCTCTGCATTCGATCAGTCCTGCAACCTCTGGGTAACCTGTCTGGAGCAGACGCTTAAGATATCGTTAAAAACCTGCATGAAATCTTTGAAAAGCTTTGAAAGTGGGAAAACAGCAGTGCGGAGTAAATCGCAATCATCAACGATCATTTTGTGCTTCTACGAATAAACTATGTAAAACTGTTCCAACTTGACACGATTATGTATAAATGGTTAACGACTTGTGCCAGGAAACAATGGGTTTAATTATAGCCAGAGCAAATTGGATAACGACAAGAAACATCTCCAGATTCTGATCCTGGATTATTGTTCAGGGAGTGGATGAAGTCACTTCCAAAATATGCAGGGAGGCCTGAGGGGGGGGGGATATAAACATAACATTTGCCAGAACTGTAGAGATGTTTGTGGAACAGCGGAATCACAGTTTTAAAGCTGTAAAGTAGAATTGAAACACCTGGTCAAAGCAGCTGAAAAGAGAAACAACCAAGCTCCAAGAAGAAGGGTAAAATACAGTAGTTTCCCGGCCAAGACGGGACACTTGACCGCGAATTTTACCTCGCGGCAACTTCCATCAGGCCACTGCAGGCAGCATTCCTTATGGGTTTAGTGGCAGAGTTCAGTTTGGAGAGGATCTATTATTATTATTATTATTTTGTTATAATATAGGAGATTTACGGGATAATGAGACTACGGGAAAGAGGGGCAAAATACGGTAATTTACCGGGACATGTGACAGCAATGGTAACCGCATTTCCCGTGTGGCGCTTTTAACGGGTCAGTTGCTATTAGATTGTGATAAACCGCTGGTATAGGACTTTTTCACGTGAAAAGGACTTGTTCAACTGGCCGACACAAACAATTCAGCCAGGAGAGACGTAAACATCCTTAACATCTTAGTTTTAATGTCTAAACTTAAAGGGACTATACATAAGTTTAACCACAAATAAATGTATACACATTTAAAATGTCTTCCTCATACATGCTCCAGCAATGCCCTGGTGAGTAGAATGCGTGATTGCCTCTATATGCCTGTAAAGTCACTTGAATAGTCTCTGCTCGGGTCGAACAAGCAAACAGCGTAATACGTAATGACGTCATGCGCGTTCACGCTCAGCTGTAGCATTAGCTGTAGCGTTAGCTGTATCTCCTCTATACTGACGCTGCCGAGCGAGTGGTAACTTTGGAAGGATGGATTTAGCGGAGAATAAAAGGAGACCGGCTTCAAGCACCATCGAAACTCCAGCCCAGACCCCAAATAACAAAGAAACGAAGAGTTTATACGAGTGTGACAAAAAAGGCGAAAGTCGAGTCTGATCGGGGTAGGCAAAGAACCAGAGTAAACATCGGAAAATGTGGAGAGAATCTCTCAAAAGACCTGCTGCTTATTTTTGCTTGAAAGGTAAGAAATTATGACTAAATACGTGTTGGAAAAGTGTTGTTGATGCTTCAAAGCATCGGTGTCCGACTGTCCGTGCATGTTGTACAAACTTCACTGAAACGAGCCATAAAATAATCATATTTGGAACCAAAATAGTTGATCTAATAGTTTATACCTACAGAGAAGTTGTGCAGTATTAGTAGCAGACTAGTAGTGTCAGTAATAACAGTATTTGTGCTGAACCTACAAAACATTTGAGTAGTAACGGTGGTAATGCTGCTGTATTTACAATGGCAAAAATAATGCTGCTAATGTTAGCTTTTCTTGGCCGCAAAATAAGCATGACTACAAAAAGTGGACATGTGCCGTTTACAATATAGTTTACGAGTTAGCTACGATAACTTTCTGCCCAGGGAATTGAAGAGACGATTTAGGCTTTTCCTAGTAGCATTTCTACCAGTGGAATTATTTTATTATTACAGTTAGACCTGCGTTTATGCATACAAAGTATACGAGTATTTTTATTTTTTTTCAACAAAGTACGTCCTGTCCTCGAGATAGGACTTGAACCAGTTTAGAGCGGGAATCTCTGCTACTGCGGGATGTACTAATCGCGGGTGGTAGGGGGCTCAAAGCTGAGCCTGCTTGGGTAAACTGGGACGTCTGGTCACCCAATGATGTTGGAAAAGTGTTGAATCGTCAGCTTCACTTTAACCCTCAAAATAGTTGGCGGCTGTTTTCTCTCCATTCCTCGGATGTTACGAAGAATGGTGAGCAATTAGTTTCTAAATGCTGCAACATCTGCTTGTCTTTTACTTCCAGAGTTTTAATGAGAAGCTGAGAGGAGCTCAGATGGAACAGGGACAGCGTGAAAAGTGGGGGGAAAAAACATTGCAAAGTTATAAATCACGTTTTAAACTTAAGTATTGGGTTTGTTCAGTGAGAATGAGCGGGAGCTGCTATTGTCATTTCTATATACTATAATACGCTTAATTCCGGCTTTGATATGAACTTACAAATTCTAAATTGACTTCTAAGGACTCTTTACCGTGTTATAATTATGTCCCCTCATCAAAAACACGTCTGGAGTTGTGTTAGCAGTTATTTGCACATGAATAATCTTTGAATCTTCCATAGTGCTTATTCTTGGTGCCGCGATGGCAGCTGACAGAATGACCCTCCTGTTTACCCAAGATCCTCCCACCACACTAACCAAAACGCGCTTTTTTTACCGTTCAATCTCTTGGAAAAGTCATCCCTCCACCGCAGAGCACTGTGAGGCAAAAACATCCGCCGAAGCTTCACTACTACAACACGTGGCTCATGTCCCAACAGAGGTTTGCTGTGAAGGGGAGGCAGGAGGGGGCTTAGAGACAGCACAGCACGCTTGTTGAAACAGAAAGAACTTTTATTTTGTATAACTTAACTCCTTATGTTTGATCGCATTATAAAGATGAAAACATTGTATCGATGCCACCTGGAATCAAACTGACACAGGTGCCTTTATAGCTCAATCCGCCACCTCAAAAGGTGGTGAGTCTTAGATTATCATCCACGTCACCTGACCCAAGTGGGGTCAGTCCCCGGAAATATGAAATACGAAACTGGTTAGAGAGTCTCTTCCCTCAGATAACCATGGTTACAGACTGTAACTGTAACAAGTTTTCACACAGAGGTCAAAGTTGAGATTTTTAGCCAGTTTTCTCCACTTTAACCTCTTAACCCCCACCTTAACCAAGCGCATTTTCTCCAGTTTGGCTTTAACCTTATCTAAAAGCTTCTTAGAAGTTAAGACCTTTGAAACTGATAAAACTTTTGATTGTGTTGTCACCGCATTTATGTCATGTTTTTGTAGTGTTATTGTCGCTTTTTTTTTTATTGTGTTAAGCTTTTAGATTTGGGTAATGCCAGACTGGAGAAAATGTACTCGTTCCTGCGGGAGTTAAGAGATTAAAAGATAAAGACAAAAATCACCGTGTACGATGCTTATTTTATAGTTTTATGTCTGCTATCCATAAAATAACTATAAATTAAGTTATACTTTATTCATCGCTCTAGGGAAATTTGCTCTCTGCATTTGACCCATCCTCAATGCCACTGGGACGACCTGTAGGAGCAGAGGGGCAGCCAGCATAGGCCGGTGCTCGGGGACCCATCTCCAGTTGTGGAGCCAGGCTGATGGTCAGAAACACCTGGCTGGAGGACGAACCTATTGTACATGTTATTAGTGGCAGGGGGGTATCTGGAGGAAACCAATAACATGAGGAAAACATGCAAACTCCACACAGAAAGGCCCCGTTAATCATTCACAAATATGGACCTGTTTGGTATCCACGTATAGCACGAAAGGCAAGTGAGATGACGCCTTAATCCAAATATGGTCATTTCCTTTTCTGGGAGATTTTACAGACATTTTCACTTATAAATAGCTTATTCAAAAAATAAACAAGATACTAAAAATCTACTCAATGCAAAAAGAAGAGAAGCCGACCTCTTTCTTTTCTTGTATGTGTGACTCTTGAAGAATGCTAACCAGCGGTGGACTCCACACACAAAAAAAACCTGCAGACGCTAAAGGCCAACAGAGCCGTGCGTTTTGTTTGTTTGTTTTCTACCACGCTCATTTGAATTTGTCACACAAACACTTTAACAGAGTGACGTTCATTATCGCCGCGCTCTCCATCCGTCAGCCGCTCAGTGAGCTCTGAACAGAAGGAAGCGCCTCGCAGATGTTGAGCGTGTTCCGGCTGCTGAGCGCGTGAGGAAGCGGATTTGCGTTAGAAGTGCAGATTTCGAACCACATGTTGGAATCAAAGAGTTTTTAGACACTTTTTGAAGGGCCCGGGCGTCAATTATGACAGCATGATTACGGATAAATCAATGGAAATAGCGATTTGATACGGCTGCAATTAGCAATTAAAACTGCCTTGGCGAAAACAGCCAAATGTCCTGTGTCCACGTCGTCTTTTAAGTTTGAAACTCGCTAACGCCGTAGTTTAGGCGTCTCACTTCACCTTAAAGGGATATTTCAGGATTTTTGACATAGGGCCTCATTTCCTCGTTATCCAGAGTGTTGTTGATTTCTGGAGATATGTATATTTTTTTATTCATGCATTTCTTATATTCGAAGAGTTTAGTGGCACTAGGCTAGTGCTAAGCTAGCGCATGTCTATGGTAACTAGTACCCTGCGTTAAAAACAGTCTGACCCACGCCACAGTGCACCTGAGGCAAGTCACTTATAACACCAGACTACCACTATATATGTATATATGTCCTGACCTTTGACCTGGACCAGCATGCTTTGCGCTCGTTGAAATGCCGAATCCGCTTATTCAATATTAATTTATTAAGAAAGAAGTCTTATTTTCTTTCAAGCCGTAGGTTGAGAGGCTCCCTTCCTCAGAAACTTTGGCCATTGCATTTCCATTTCATTCAACAGGCGGATTAAGGAGAAACTGTGCAGTTTGTAAATAAAAAAAAAGGTCGTCACGGGACGCTTTCCCGAGCTTCACGTCTTTTTCCCTCTCACACTGAGCATAAGGAGTTGATATCAGCTGCAGCCGCTGCACAGTGCACACAACCACGTGAAGCAAACCAATGGGGAAAAATACTACTTATTTTTGATAAGGAATTAGCATTGTAACAAGGTTAAAAGCTCGGCTTCATCTGCAGACACGCCGGCCCCTCCTCTCTCCTTCCTCTGTGTCTTCTGTTTCTGTTTGTGTAGGTCACTAGAGCTGGATTTACTTCTTATCACACAAACTCATTACGGATGCAGTTTACCTTCTGCCCGCCTCATTAGCCTCCTTCTGCTCCAAGACTGCCCTCGTCTTCGGAGCAGCCTGTTTGAAAATCCCATTCTGTGCTTTTTTTGGGGGGGCATTTATTGATACAAAATCTATGTATTTATCTGTTATCTGTTTGATAGCTTTTAGCCATGTAAGTATAGGCTGGGTACAGATACATTTTATTTAATACCAGTACTTTAACGATACTTGGCTTTCGATACGGATACCGATACTTTATTCCGATACACTATGTGTCATCTAAAATCAGAAAACAGAACGACCCCTATTCTCCACCTGGGCTCTCTCGGCGCTGCTCGAACGTCTGGTCACCCTGGGTCTTCTACCACCACCAGTGTCCAGGCTCCGGGGGAAGATCCTGGCTATCATTCTACGCCGTGCGGATTTATCGTTCATCCAATTTTCCGCCGGGGTCTGAGCCCCAAATTATGTTCTGCATTCATTCAATAAAACTTCTAAAACGCTTTTCTGTCTGTGTGAGTCTTCCATCCATCCATCCATCCATCCATTTTCTCCCACTTGTCCGTTGCCGGGTCGTGGGGGCAGCCGCCAGAGCTGCCCAAGTCACATAGCAGTCTTATCAGGTTGAATTGCTCCTGAAGCAGAGTTTTAGACTTTTCTGCAACAACCAGCCTTGGGTAAAGGATATAGAGGCTTCTAAACTTCTGTTTTCCTTTCAGCAAAAGTTGAGCGGAGGCCTCGTAGAAGGCCCAGGACACGCTGGTGGGACTATGTCTCCGAGCTGGCCTGGTGTCGCCTCGGGGTCCCCCCAGAACAGCTGGAGGAGGTGTGCGTGGATCAGGAAGTCTGGGCATCTCTGCTGAGACTGTTGCCCCCGCGACCTGGCCCCGGATAAAGCGGAAGAAAATGGATGGATGGATGATGAGCAGAGGCCAAAAAACAAATAAAAGTTGATCAAATGTAAGATTCAGACTTTTAAAACATTTCATTTACATCGCAAATTGTGAGTATAACTTCATTTAATCCATAATATCGATATAATCGGTTATTAACTTTTAAAAACGGCGTTGCATCGATGTGTGACCACTGTCGACGTGAACTCGCCGAGCGCCAATCGACGTAGCTGGATCGCAGGGGTGACGCATCGATACATCGATAAAATAGATGAATCGTTACACCCCTAGAATCTAGTTATTATGAGACTGTGTCCTTATCATATAATGCCAAATAAACACAGTGGATTTGGACATGGAGTTCGGGTCAAATCTTAACTCGCAGAAAGAGCGGCGCTCGGGCCTTTTAAATAAAGCAAAGTTTGAAGGTCAGCGCTTTAATAAAAGTCAAGCTCTTCTTGAGCCGTGGCAGTCTTGAAAAGGCCACCTCTGCTTTTATAGCTGTTGCACTTTATGTTCACAAGTCCCTGCTCTCTCTCTACAGCTCGTACAAACAGATTCTATTTCCATTTCAGGTCCGGTACTTCACCCGCCACCACACAGGTCTACATTCTCCTAAACTGGCTTCTTTTTCCCCCCATTCGATTTGTTCCATGTTATAAGCTCCTGTGCGGTTTTACATGCCGGTTAGCTTCACCAGACACATTGTTTCAGCGATACAATGGATGTCTTGCTAATAGCGCACGGGTGTCGCTTGGAGATAAGACAGAGGATGAGCCCGTGTCTTTTGTGCGCTCGAAAATTAGGGCTTTACCTGATTATCGTCGACGTGACATTGCAAACGGCGTTCGCTTTGTTGTGAATGCATTTTAGTTGGCGGATTGACTCCAGTCAAGCTACTTAACTTACAGGGCTGAAACATGTTCATGATGAGAAGATCTTCGTGGAAAAGGAACACTTACAAAATTGTGATGGATGAAAACACGGTTAGATTGAACCCGGTCTAAAAAATATGTATGTAAATTGGTTTAAACCATAGATATGTTTGTGATGCTTGTGAAGAACGGTGCAACATTCCCAACAGTGAAACACGGAGATGGATCACTCATGTTTTGGGGATGTGTGAGCTACAGGGAACTTGATCAAAACTGATTTCAGGATGAATGCATCCATCCATCCATCCATCCATCTTCTTCCATTTGTCCGTTGCCGGGTCATGGGGGCACCCATTGGAGCTGCCCAAAACACATTGCACCAGCCCCTATGGCTCCTCCTGCAGGTGGTGGGTCCACAGAAGGACGGCCTCATGGTTCTAACCGGGCCTGTTGGTCTCTCATAAGGGGTTTCTGAACCACTCTTTGTCTGACCCGTCACCTAAGACCTGTTTGCCATGGGAGACCCTACCAGGGGCACCAAGCCCCCGACAACAGAGCTCCAGGATCATTCGGGTACTCAAACCCCTTCACCACGTTAAGGTGGCGGTTCCAGGAGGGGAGGATGAATGCAGTATGTTATTAAAGAATACTGGAGGAAAAGTGTCACTCGTCAGCCTGGAAGCTGCACGTTCCAACATGACAACGGTCCAAAGCAAAAGGCCATGTCGTCCTCTCATTGGCTCCAGCAGAATAAAGTGAAGGTTCTGGAGTGTCCATCTCAGTCTCCTGACCTCAATATCATTGAGCCACTCTGGGGAGAGCTCAAACGTGCAGTGCATGCAAGACAGCCCAGGAATTTACAGGAACTGCAGGCTTTTTGCCAAAAAAGAATGACCAGTTTTACCATCCGAGGAAATAAAGAGGCCCATCCACAACCACCACAAAAGAATCCACGCGGTCATTGATGTTAAAGGGGTTATTTTGGTCATTCTTTTTTTATTATGATTTAAAAAGAGTTAACTCAGTTGTTTGACCAGAAATGGCTTTTCACAACCACTAACAATGACTGAAAAAATATTATGTAAACTCTCACTGCTACGAACACATGCTATTTGAGTGCTATTGGCGTCTAAAGGCCTTCCCAGTTCTCGTGTATTACTTTAAAGGCCTGAGTTGCTCCCGAACCACATGGCTGCTTAATATAGGTAAACAAAATGATGTACTTAAGCTCCCGATTACTACTGTTGAGCTAAATTCCACCAGAGTTCTGACTCTACTCCAAAAACAACATGGAAACACAGCCAAGGCAATTCTTTCCTTGCAATAATGATGTTTTTAGCAGGTGCAGACCCTCCTCAATGAGAGTATGTGTATGCTGCTGTGGACGCGTTAGCTATTAGGCTATTTATTTATAATGAAACAAAGGGTACAGAGATGGTTTGTGTACAGGTTTTTAAATTCTGCTTTAGGATGCTTTTAGACTGTAATTCCCGTTCTACAAATATCTGTACAGTTCTGGCTCATGTACACTGATGTTTGACACATGTTTATCCCAACCTTGGACTCTTGTATTTGCGCTAACCTCAGCAATATTACATATTTCGGGAGTGAGGATTTGTCAATGTCAAACATGTTTGTTACTTTATGCTTCACACTTGGAGTTTAACGGAATAGTGTGAGGTATTCAAACAGAGCCATTTGTGGCCAGGTGAGGACTGTAAAGTCAATCATTCTATTCACTTTTTTGCTTTGTATCCTCAAGCAGCCGCGAGCAACGAATTTTTTTTTGTTCTTCTCTCCGGTGTTGCGCTCTTCTCCTCATTCAGTGCATTAGAATTCCAAAACGCTGCAGAGCCCAGAGTGTCCATGTCTGTGCATAAATCAGAGCAGTGTTAGACGACTGTTCTCTTCAGAGGAGCCGGACTGTGATTCTCCACAGCCTCCTCCAGCCTTCACTCTCGTCTGCCCCTGGGCTCACAGCTCATTAGCAGCAGAGCATTCACCTGGGCTCCCGTTGGACTCTCGTTTTTTTGTTTTGTTTTTTGTTCCTTTACCAGTTACGTGACAAAAACACTACTCGTACCCGCCTTTACGTTTGTCGCCAAGTCAAGCTATCGATTCAAACAAACGTCAAACTCAAAACTAAAAGCACTCATAATCTGCTCAACTCTTGCAACAGGAATGATTACAGGTCATACTGCACAGAACGGCAACGTTTGGAAACTAGCTAAAGTTACGTCTGTGTGAGCTCTCAGTCGTACAGGAGTTGTCCATCTTGAATGAAGGTTCTTGAGTCATAACTGTACTCTGTAGTTTTCCTCCCCTCTATTCAAGTTCAACCTGTGGGTAAACAACCTTTGTCGTTCTCAGTCTCAACGGCCCAATTTCAGTCTGAACGGCCCCACCTGAGTTTCAGTCTGAATGGCCCTACCTGAGTTTCAGTCTGAATGGCCCCACCTGAGTTTCAGTCTGAATGGCCCTACCTGAGTTTCAGTCTGAACGGCCCTACCTGAGATTCAGTATGAACATCCCTACCTGAGTTTCAGTCTGAACATCCCTACCCGAGTTTCAGTCTGAACGGCCCCACCTGAGTTTCAGTCTGAATGGCCCTACCTGACTTTCAGTCTGAATGGCCCTACCTGAGGTTCAGTCTGAATGACCCTACCTGAGATTCAGTATGAACATCCCTACCTGAGTTTCAGTCTGACTGGCCCTACCTGAGTTTCAGTCTGAACATCCCTACCCGAGTTTCAGTCTGAACGGCCCTACCTGAGTTTCAGTCTGAACGGCCCCACCTGAGTTTCAGTCTAAATGGCCCTACCTGGCTTTCAGTCTGAATGGCCCTACCTGGCTTTCAGTCTGAATGGCCCTACCTGGCTTTCAGTCTAAATGGCCCTACCTGGCTTTCAGTCTGAATGGCCCTACCTGGCTTTCAGTCTGAATGGCCCTACCTGAGTTTCAGTCTGAACGGCCCTACCTGAGTTTCAGTATGAATGACCCTACCTGAGTTTCAGTATGAATTACCCTACCTGAGATTCAGTATGAACATCCCTACCTGAGATTCAGTCTCAGCGTCCCTACTCTCAGCTGCTCGTTACCTGCCTCTTGATCTGTCCTGAGTTTCAGCCTAATTAGCATTAGCACATTTCAAACCAACGTTTTTCTTTAGCTTAAATTTTAACTTCACTCCTGGTTTGAAAGAGGACTCAAAGAAGCATTTTTGTCAAGAAACAAAACCATACCATGAACAGAAAATGAGGACTGCGGCCCAGGCCTGGAGGGCTCTGTCATGCTAATGAGGCTGAAACTCAGCCCAGGACAGATCAATAGGCAAGTGAGCAGTGATCTGAGAGTAGGGCCGTTGTGACTGAGAACAATAAGGTTGTTCAACAGCAACATGTTGGACGGAAGTAAATCCAACTGAGTCTTTCAATGAGACAGTGATGTAGAAGTGTTATCACAATTATCACAACATACATAGAGGGAAAAAAGCATGATAGCCCCACTTTCCTGTTCTGTCTTAAGGGTAGATAGAGATATTTTGAAGCAGAACTGGCACAGCAGCGTGAAAAGGGGTTGAGTGGGGGAGAGTGACAGCTTGGGCGTTGGATGTTAAGTAGAGACTACTTAACATCGCTTTGGGGGCAAGGAGATCGAGCAACATGGACACAGTAGCATTTGGTTTATTACCGTGTAGATCAGCCAACCCTCTACAAATGAATCACACTATTATCATAATTAGGGCAGGGTCAAGGCCTAGAATGCCTGGTGTCAAAGAGAAATATAAAGACAACTACTTTATTCCTTTTTTTTTTTTTTTTAATACAACTGGAATCTTGTTCTATCCCCATGTGGAAGATACACAATATTATGGCTACAAGAACAGCTTTGTCAAAACTTATCGTACGCCTGCCTAAAACACAACAGTGATATAGAGATGTTCACATGTTGCTTCAGCCATCTAATTGTCATCTCAAATAATTCTCAAATAATTGAAAAGCACTGACCTAACCAAAGGTAACAAAGTTACAGTGGAAAAAAAATGATAATCAACTGCTAACCAAACTAACAGGTGTCTCAAAAATAACAAATGTCACAAAAAGACCCAAACGGGAGATACAACTTGCATAACGGAAAACAAGTGTTTCTGAACACAAAAGTTAAGCGAACGTCACAGAGACCCAGGCTGGAGCCGCCATTTGTTGCTGTGGAAGATAAATCTGCAACAGCTTTTTATCGCCGTCTGATGTGTGGCTTCATATCGTTAATGTGGTTCACGTTTGAGTCTATAAATCCAGTGACTGTGTTTTCCGCCCTGGGTAAGGACAGTCAGATTGGGCAAATGCAGCTGACGCTCTAGTTCCTAACTGCATAAGGATCTAACAGTGTTAGGAGCTAGGATCAGGACATAGGAGCTACGGCTGGAGCCGAAAGCAGTAAATTGGTGAGAGGTCTAACGCCAAACAAGATGTGCGTCAGCCATGATAAGAAGCCTCCGAATTGGACTGTCCGTGAGGATGGAGTTAGGGAAAGGAGCCTGTATGCTAACTATCATATCTACTTTAGCTTTGGGACCTCTGGGCATAGGGCTGGCCAGCAGGGGGCAGGTGTGACAGGGATCTCTAATAGAGGATTCATTTAGAAACGTGAGCATATTTAATATAAACCAAAGATATTTAGATTATTAAATAAACATGTTCTAAAGGCAACAAATACTAGTTAGAATAATCATGATTTTAATTATTTTAAATAAGTTAAGTCAATTTTTACCAAAAACTGATATGTAAATCAGTGTCGGCATTGTCTTAGCTCTGCTCTTGGTGTATTCGGATGTAGCATGCATGCTAATTTATCTCACATTAGCACTATTAAAAATGTGTACCGGCTTCCAAGAACATTGCCATGATCACAATTTCTTATTTAATTTGTTTGCACACAAGATTTCTTGTTCGGGACAGCACACTGTAAAATGAGATTGGTCTTTCTCCAACAACCCAAAACATGCTCACTGTCCCCAAGCATGTGTGCACATCATGCACTGAATGACTTAAGTTTATCTAGTCAAATGATTAACACGCAACTCTCTACAAATTACTCAAACTGCACCACAACAAAGTTCAACATCTTAGCAATCATTGGTGTGCAGTGTTGGGGGTAACGCGCTACTTCTTTTTCAAATCAGTAACGCCTTAGTTTGGGTCCTGATCTCTCCTCGTGCAGTGTCCGCCAACACTTTCATCAACTTAGCAACAGGGCAGAGTGTTCACCGAGCGCGTTCTCATTGTGGATGTACTTACATTATTTTGAACTTACTCGAGAAAAGGACAATACCGCGCTGTCGGTGAAGATAAAGAGAAAAACCACGGTGAAGCTCGCCCTCGCCTCCCAAACAACAGCTAGCTTTTGGCAGCATCGGCCCTTCCGATGTAAACAACAAACTCGCAGCCAGTTATGCGTTTGAGGAAAGCTGTACAAGCTAAAGCACGTGGAGTGAGTGTTTGTGTGTTTATTACCAATTCCATGCACTTTGTAAAGCATAAGAGCTCCAGTACAGACGCTCTTTTTGTTGACAAACGGGCGCAGTTTCCGACAGAGCCAAACTGTTTACGAATGAAGCTAAGCTTTTATACGTAGACATGCTTATTATTGTTGCCTTTAGCTGTCATTTGTCACATGAAGTCAAGCTCAGAAGTGAATGTATTGTGCTGTGATTGAATACAGTTACTGCTATCGGTCTGTATGCGCGAGTTAGCTTCTTTGGCGACTCAGTTTGTGAAACGGAGCATTCCTCATCGGAAAACAATGATCGATAAATGAAGAATATATATAGATGTTTATTATTGGTAACGCATGAGTACTCTAACGCGTTACCGTCATAATAAAGTAGCGCAGTAAAGTAACAAGCTACTTTTCCAGAGGAGAAAGGAGCTAACTTAACACGTTACTTTTGAAAGTAACGTTCCCCAGCACTGCTGGTACCATCCAAACACTCAGGCGCCGATGCTTGTCACTCGAAGGGACTTTAATGATGAAGTTCATATGACTCTCAGTTACAATAAGGGAAAACATTTGTGTAATTTCAGTTTGGAGATTTACATCAAAAACTGCCCTTGTCCCGTAGTGTTGTATTGTTCCTTGCCCGCCATCTGAGAATTAGATTTCAGATAATTATGAAAGTCAATCTTGTAGTGCAGCCGCGTGAGGAGGGATCGAGTGGGGGAGTGACAGCTTGCGTGGTCTCTGCTGAACATCGCTTTGGGGCAAAGGAGCGGGAACAACAGTTGGACAGTAGCATTTGGTTTCTCACCCCGTAGATCCGCCAAGAGTCAGTCACATAAACCGAGGTCCGTGCAGCGAGACCGACCGTAAAAAGAGATGTGGGAGCGATGCATAACAGATCAATAAACTTCATAAACCCATCATCGGCCCTGTCACCACGACAACGGACAACCGCCAGCACCATCTGGCCCCTGTCCTCCCGCCGGATCCCTCGGATCAGCCAGAGCTGCGCACAAACAAGAATGGAGCATACCGTTCTGCGCTGCAGATGGATTTCGGAGAGATATTAAGAGTTGTGACGGGTCTTGTAGCAACGGCAGAGTCTGGTTAATTTAAGTATAATAATATTCATATACTTTATAGTATTAATAGTTTTAACCACTTAACTGAGCACATCTTCTCCAGTTCGGAATTACCCAAAATCGAAAAGCTTCTTGGCTGGAGTTTACAGCCTATAGGCTAGGGTAACATCTCATTTGAAAGCCAAGACCTTCAAAACTGATCTAAGCTTTGCGTTTTTGGCACGTTTTTTTAACGAGTTCTGGTCACATTTTGTGGCTTCATCACAGTTACTGTAAAACTCACAAAAAAAACAAAATGCGGCCAAAAAAATCAATGAATATGTGCCAAAAATGCAATGAAAACGGAACAAAACAACAAAAATGTGGGTGAAAACGCAACAAAAACGACTAAAACTTGACCAAAAAAAATAGGAAGAAGCTTAGCTCAGTTTTGTAGGTCTTAGCTTTCAAATAAGGCGTTACACTGGCCTATGGGCTGTAAGCTCCAGTCAAGCAGCAATTAGATTTGTGTGAAGAACTGGAGAAAAAGGGCTTGGTTAAAGTGGGAGTTAAGAGGTTAATAATAATATCACCTACTATGTGATGGGAAAACCAGGCAATTGCACAGGGGGCCCCAGAGGATTAGGCTGCCTTTAAACCAATGAGTCTGTGTAGGCTCTCAGTCGTACAGGAGTTGTCCATCTTCAGTGACGGTTCTTAAGTTATCTTCTGTACTCTGCAGTTGAAGTGTTTTGCCTCACATCCAACATTTGCTGACGAAGTCTTTTGGATGAGAGGCGAAACGTTCTACACTTCGAGTACAGAAGATGACTCAAGAACCTTCATTAAAGATGTAAACCAATGAGTTTGTAAATGTAATAGATCAATGTAATAGAATAGCTTTATTTCCTTCATTTGCAGCAAATGGAGTGTACAAAAAATGAAATCAAAATATTCAGTTGCAAAACGAGCTAAAAATGTTGTTTCACATCAAGAGTTGCCGTTGGTTCTTTGGGTCTTTGCTGATATGTGGCTAAATGTGGTTTCTTTTTAGGTTCTGACACGCAGCCGTGTCTGAAAAATAATAAATAAATACACCCAATATACCCAACACGGTATGCGACAGCCCTCCTGCACTCACTGAATAAAACATAACACACAACCCCTTACGGAACGTGGAATACCAATGCAAAGATGTGGCAAATTTCCCAGCGTCTGTTTTGTAAGTCCCTCCACCTCGTGTCTCTTGTGCCCTCGGTAATGGGAGTGTTTCTCACAGCAGCTGAAGAGGGATCAGAGCCCTGCAGACAGCGGGAGATAAGACCGGGGGCACCGGCGACTGACTACGAATGACAATGACGTGACCAGCTCTCAGCCTCAGTCCAAGCAGAGTCAGTGGAATCATATTTAAAGGAGACATGTCATGACTCATGCGAAATGTGTTTTAGAGCTTTTAACCTTGTTATGTTGCTCCGGTCCTGTTGATTTGATTTGTTAGCATGCCAAATGGAAATCGGAGCTTATTATTTGCATTTGCTCAGTTTCAACGTAATGTGGGTGAACGGGACAATATTTAAAAGTTTGCGTTGGAGCTTACGTTTTTGAAGCTTCTCCACGCGCTGCCCGGTCTGTATGCTCGTAGCCTCGTACCTCCTGCACTGAGCCTCTTTCTCTCCCCTCTCTCGGCCTTTCGTGAGAACGTCCAAACCCATGAGCTCTCAGCTCCGAAGAAAGATCCATCACGGCATTTTAATTAGAGAGAGAGCCCCGCGCGTCAGAAATAGAGCAGCACTGCATCTTTATTTCAATAATTACGGCCAGCACATCAAGTCTCTGACAGGCTACTTAAACTAGCGTGCATATTAGCTATATTCGAGATTTAATTTACAGTGCAATCCCTGCAAAGTTTGTGGGTTTACAAGGCCCACAGAAGATCAGTTTCTGACAGGAGGGGGTGTGGCATCACGATGGTGGCTCTCCATCGTGATGCTGCTCATCCATCATGATGGACGATAACACTAAAGCCTTACCCATTTAATCATGTCATGGAAGCGGTCTTTTCCGGACAAAGACATTTCAACCTTGATAGACTCACAGACAAAAGCAGCGATTTGAAAGATTTATTGACGTACATATTTTTGCCGATCAGACCCCAGCAGTAGTCATCGATATAAGCAACATAACCACCTCTACTACGTCACAAAGACACAAGTAAAATTAAGACACTGTCTGGAAAGAGGAGGAAAAGCTTTATGACAAGCAGCAGCTGTGGATTGAAAAGCCTTTCCCGAGCCCAGGCATCCCGATCAGAGGAATTGTACTTTTCAATAACCTTATAACACGGACACAATAAAGAACGCACCGCATTACAAACATATTTTAAAGGTGATTGTATCATGACATGAGGTTCTGCACACTCCAAAAGGAAAGAGGCGAGGTTTGCCTCAATTGTCAGAGAAAGGTAGGCGAGTAAAACTATTCAAGAATTGCGCAGCAGTGACTCCAGAAGTGAACGCCTGCGAGCAACTGGTTGCAAGCCTTTCAAGCGGCCGAATAGAAGCGGCAGCGCGATTTGTGCGGTTAGGTGTGCACGTACCTTAGTACAGCAAAGAGCGGAGGTGACTGGGCTTTTTTGACCACCCTGACCCGCTCCGTGATGAAATGATAACTCTGCGACCCAATCCAACACACGGGTTGTGAGAACCATGTTATTACTAGCATGAGAATAGTTTGCAGTCTCAATTTCGATTTGATAACGTTTAATCGTGCAGCCCTACATGATCATAATCATAATGAGCTTCAGTCGTAATACCAACAATGTCCTCAATTTAAGCAAAATATTAAAAGGATGCGATGAAAATCAAATACTAATTTGTTAACAAACATGGCCACAGCTTACAAGGCTGCTGTTGTTATTTGGGGATTATCTCAACAAGCCAAGCATGCAGGATTTGCAGACACAGCACCAACACTGCCGTGAGGAAATCATCTTGCGTCTTTGTTCTCCATCTCGTTTCCTGAGGCGCCTCGTTATTTGTTGTCACAGACTTGTACAAAAGACGCCTTAATCCACACCCGTCTTGCCCGGACGTCTGCTTCATATAGAGCTGGATCAATTGTTTACATCTGACTGAGTGTAAAATGGGTCTGCCAAGCTTTGAAAGAAGTTTGTCCCACAAGAAACTCTCCACACAGTAATCATTTAAGTCACGTCAAATTTAGCTCAAAGTGATAGTTTGTAAGTCTCGGTGTATTACAAATTGAATAGATTGTGTATAATTGAAAACTGCAGAACTGAAGAAGTTCGAGATGCTTGCTTTTGGCCATAGGTTCAGGTTGCCAACGTGAAAATACAACAGATTAAAACATGTACTTATTTCGTTCTCCATACAGTTTGTGAATAAGAATTTGTAAAAGTATTTCCTATTTTCATTATTCTTGTAATTTGTTATTGGTTAGCTTTTATTTAGACTGTAAATTAAGAATGGATTGAGGCTTCTCCATAGCGTTCAGCGCGGGCTAACTGCAATGTGTACATGTTAGCAATTTGGTAGCCTGGTAATCCACACCCACTTCTTTTCTGCACGAAAGACGGTGGGTCTGGACACACGTGGTAAACAAGTGACTGATTGGCGGCTGAGGCCGAACCAATCACAACCGTCACAGGGAATCGACAAGGTTACGTCCTGCTGCGCCGCTATGTTGTAGTTCTATCAACAGTGACGCGTGCAAAAGTTATTAGCCAAAACTAATCATGGATGAAGGAGTTGAGGACTTTGCCTCCACGTTCTCGTCAGTTTTTATTCATATTTTGTGAACTGGAATACAGCTAATAGCTGGTTTATTTCAGTGACAATTTGTGTGCATTAGGCCTGCCCGTTCATACTGCTCCAATTGCTGCGTTACCAGACACTTCCCTGTGTAAAATGGACAGGGAATAATGAAAGGATAAAATTAGGATGAGGTTGCGCGTGTTAAAACTAACACATGGAGGTCAGAATGACAGTAATAACTTACTGTCATTCTGACAGTAAGTTATTACTGTCAGTTATTGTTGCCCCTTAAAGAGGGGCAACAAAAGTTTCAATGGAAAGTCAATAGGCGCTTGGAACTTCCGGAGCAGGCCGCCATTTTACTTTACTTTACTTTATTTGTCTCCCTTGAGAGAAATTTGGTTCGGACAGGTTTTTTACGGTTTCAGGAAGAAATCGGCCATAACTAGTCCACTCTTCATTTACACTCTATGATCTGGAGCAGCACCATGTGCCCAGGACTAATTTCTCTATTGAGAGACAATAAAGTATACCACACTAAATCAAATGATCTCAATTGTATTTAATTCTTCTGTTTAATCGAATTATTCCAAATATCTGGAAATGATACATGGATTGTAAACCGCTTTGAGTGCCTAATGTAGAATGAAAAGCGCTGTATAAATAGAGATGATTTACCATTTAAAAAGCCTTAAATTTGACTTGTAGTTACCTACATAATCCCAGTATATTAATGTGCTTTACTTGAACACTTTAGTCTTCACCTAATGATCCAGAGGTCATCATTCAGGCAACACATGCCTGAATTAGTATATTTCTCCTGTAATCTCTTCACCAAAATCAAACTAAAACTTGAAACAGTGCCTTTATGAGTCGGTCCGTAAGTATTAAGGTTCTAAAATTACAACGTGGAGCTACTCTCTTCTCACTCTGAGTCACTAAGCCGCATTGTTGTATGGATCGCTTTTGGGGGAAGTGACAGTGGATCAGAGCAGAGACAGTCTCTGCACAAACAAGAGAAATGGCCAGGCACAAAACAAAACGCGTGTCCGTCTGAGGGCGCGCACAGATTTATCTAAGACCCTAAATCCCCTTTCCTTGTGAGGCTTCTGTTCACTTGTTGTCACTGTTCACAAGTTCTAAATCAGATTTGTCCCAAATACTGCATTGTGTCAAAGCTGTGTAAGTCTCTAGGCCCAATCCCAATAAGGAACACTGTGTCCAAAGAATGAGATCAGCTGATGACCTGAACATCATAAATGAACAGGTTATTCCATCAATGCATTTCTTTCATCTTTCAAGATGACATTTCCAGGTTCATATTGTGAAGGAGTAGTTCATTGAGCATAGGACATCAATTGTTTTGTATAGCCCAATATCACAACAGAACTTGCCTCACAGGGCTACACAGACATTAAAACAATGAAACAAAACAATAAACAAGAGAATGTAAAGTTCAAGGCAAATGAAGTATCCAGGTAAACATAATGCCCAAATAAACGTCGGCAGCAGCGTGTCTCTGTCCTTAGACTCTTCTATGGCGAGGGAAAAAAAGAAACTCTGGGGGAAAACCACAGAAAGAGATCCACTCCCATGGACGGACAGGCAAAAGATACTGTAGCTTTACCTAATTTACCATAAGCTAATTCGAAGAGGTATGTGTTGAGCCTAAATGTAAAGACTGTGTCTGCTTCTTTAACATGAGCTGGGAGTTGATTCCATAAAACCGGAGCTGGGTAGCTAAAGGCTCTTCCTCCTACAGTGATTTTGGAGACTCGAGGAATTACTAGTAGCCCTGAGTTTTGAGAGCGGAGTGCTCTGGTTGGCCGATATGGAAGGATAGCGTCTTGCAGATAGAACGGAGCCAAACCCTTCATGGCCTTAAAGGCAGAGGCCTCCGTTTATACATACTGAGTTCTGTTCTTACATTAGCTTAGACGAGTTGATGCGTAACTGTCTGGTCTTTGTGCGTGCGCTCAGTCACGCAAATGTTGTTAGCATTTAGGACTATATTGAAAGGCGTAATAATACCTTAGGGGCACTTCGACTGTACTGCGTGGACGTTGGAGCGCTCCTAAGGTATTATTACGCCTTTCAATATAGTGCTAAATGCTAACAACACAACTTTTTATCCGCTTAGAAAAACCCTCGCTGATAGGTTATAATCCTGGAAGTTGCAATGTTCTCCTTCTTCTTAGCCCTAGCCCTTGCTTGGGGTAGTCCTAGTTTAGACCTAGTTCAGAGTCAGTTTAGTTTGGTTTGGAAAAATATATTACTTTCCAAGTGCTTTGCTGTTTCATTAGAGGCGTCTGGAACAGGCCTCAGAGGAGAAGGCCCAGGTGGCTCGAGCGTCTGGGACCCCCTTTGGGAGGTGTTCTGGGCACGTCCCACTGGCAGGAGGCCCCGGGGAAGACTTACGACACACTGGAGGGACTTTCTCTCTCCTTGAAATCACCCACGAACCCAGGAGTTGGATAAAGTGTGAATGGAAAGAGTCTGTGCACCTCTGCTTTGACGGCTGCTTCCACCACCTGAACCTAAATAAGCTATAGCAAATTTTGTTTTTATATGCGGAACTAATCCTAAAAAAGCAGGAGACTTCACACATTGATTTAGGATGGAGGATAAAGAAAAGTTACATAAAGGAAGTCCTGCACACCATCAATACTTACAGAAAGCTTATTACAATGCAACGTTTCGACCTGACAGAGTCTTCCTCAGGCAAAGGATGGGGCAGGTGTTCTAGGCCAGCGTTTCTCAAAATTAATGATTTACATGATGAATCCAAATGGGGCTTAATTATCAAAAATCATTCAATTTGATTGTTGGAATTCACCTGTATCCCAATAAGATACTAGTTTAAGTTGGTTGGGCAGACAGGCGAGGAGGGGGCATGACATTGGTATTTCTGCTTTGCTCTTTTCTGCATATTCTGCAACATACTGATAATTATTATCTTGATTTTGTGATGAATATGTTTTATTTATGTTGGAAGCATTTACTAATAGTCAAACTAGTGCAATGTAGACCATTAGTGCTTCCTCACCAGCCTGGGCTAACATAAGGATCCAAAGAATAGAATCCATGGGTGCCCGGTTATAGGCTAAGGAGACACAAATAGAGCCATATACAGTAGAACTAACTTTTAGCAACTTTTAATTGTTAACATTTTGGCAACACTTCAACGACAGAGTACAGACGACGACGAAAGAACCTTCACTGAAGATGGACAACTCCTGTACGACTGAGGGCCTACGAGAAGCCTGCATCGCAATATTGCTGTGTCGATTTTCTCACAGACCTCTTTTCTGCTGCAGAAACATTGACTTGAATCATTTTCATCCCAGATGGAAACCTCAAACTCATCAGCAGAGATGTCAAAACATTCTTCAAAAGGCTTGTTCTGATCGGTCTGGCTCTGGCCGTCCTCTGCCAAAAGAGTTTGTTCTTTCTTACAAGAGGGTGCAGCCCAGAGATAAAACAAATACATTTAAACTTACATCCATTGGCATTAAATGTTCTAATATATTGTATATTCAAGTCGCTGAAGCCGAGAAGTGTTTTGTTCACTTGTCTGAATGAAACAGAACATGACTATCTGCATGTTCTTGGTGAAGGATAACATGGAGACCACGGCGCTCTTTCTGCTAACCGCTCACGGGAGGAAATGTTTGAGAAGCGCCGGTGTGTTTGTCTCAGTTTCCCAGTATTGTTTACCGCCAGCAGAAAGACTATTTTCGAACTTTAATTGGTTCTGCTGCGTCTGCGAAGTTTGTCTCCACTCTCCAAAAAAATAAAATACAAAATATAAAGAAGAGAGAGAGAGAGAGAAAAGCTGTAGATGTAGCAGCTGTGGTGGAAAACGTGTCCATTGCCCTTGTTTTGACAAAAACATTTTCAATAATGGAGTTTAACACTTACAACTGAATAGGGGAAATGTTGATATTCTTTTGAAACACTGAGCAGAAGCCTGACATTTACACACCTTGATCCCCATTTGTTTTATAAAACCAAACATGCATGGCAAAAACTTGCCATGCATGTTTGGTTTTCCCATATTCAAAGCTTTTACATGGAGTGTAGACTTATATTTAAGATATGAATGAAAAGTGTTTTTTTCTTTGGAGCTCCATATAACCATATAAGCACCTTATTCAGGAAGTCACCGGCGGCACCATCTCATGGCCACACATGTAGTTCAGACTTTTCTCCAGTTAGGCTTACCCAAATCAAATGTTTTCGTTGTGTTTTTGTCACTTTTTGTTGAGTTTTTACATTTTTGTTACTTTTTCATCTCTATTTTTCATTGCTTTTTTGTCGTCTTTTCACCTAGTTTTTGCCGCATTTTTGTTGCTTCTCCGGCATGTTTTTTTGTGGCTCTTTTTTGATTTAGGTAATGCCGAACTGTAGAAAATGTGCTCGGTTCTGGTCGGGGGTTAAGAGGTTTTAAGCTGACATTGGCTTTCATTTATGATATCTTTCTGATTACCAGTCTTTCTGGTTTTTCAAATCCCCCTCTGTGTTTCTTCTTGGAAACACAGAGGAATGCCTTGGACTTTGTCACAGGTTTTGCTCCTGCACATTGATCTGTGACACCTTGATACATGTTTCGTTCACCATCTCTGGAAGATGAATAGCACCAAAATGTCTCAGAGCTGCATTTGGCTGGAGTTTCCACTTTGGATGTGGGGGTGTGTAGTTATGTTCTTCTATCTTTGTACTTATTTCCTCCACCCAAATGGAAGAAATTGTTACAAATGTCCACAACAAAACAGAATGTTACCAAAGCCCCGCATCTTCACATTTGGGATCATTGAAAAGCTCTAAATGTCCTCTGCAGATGCCAAAAGGAGTTCATTCAGTAGTTTGTAGTGGGTGGGAGATATGTCTGACACACCGCTGGAAAAAAACCATCATTATCGGATGGGTTCTGTACAGATCCTCGCAGCCAAACCATTAACGCCGACGCAAATCGAGCTAAAGTATCGCTAAAAACAATCTGAGGTGACTGTTTTGAGCCGTCCTCCCGCTCTGTGATCCGCCTGACATTTTTAAATTGCTAGTTGGGGGCTAATTTTCCACTTTTCTACCACGTTTCTAACTTTTTTACTCTTCACAGCAACAACTTTCAGTGAGCAATATTGTCAAGGTAACTAACGTAAAAAAAACTTCAACTTGCTGCTATGATCTGACCCTATTGTCATTGTTTTAGATTAATGCCCTCAGGTCGGCGTCATTACCTGCCTGTGATCAGGAATAATCGCTATTCAAATTCATTTATCCAACTGTGATTTGATTTGATAATCGGTAAAAAAAAAAAAAGAGCTTTATAATTTAATGTGCAGGCTACTAAGGTGTTTTCTTCCACAGATGTCTGCTTTTACTATAGACTGAAAGCCACATTCAATTTATAAAAAAAAAACAAAAAACATTTAGTCGTGGTCCTGACTTTCTTGCCGCATTTCTCACATCCTAAATATCCTCAAGCATGGGCTCCTATGCACGTTTCACAACTGTAATGGAGGAACCTTAATGCTATATATAACAACAACAACCTGCCTTCTAGTTCACCGTCAGATAGAGATCAGTGGCGGCTGGTGGTCTTTTGAAGCTCATGATATTTTCAATTCTTTATCATGGACCTGCATAAACCCGCACCAACATTGTACACTACATTTTTACAATTGTGTGCATGCATGTGAGATTTATTTAGAGGGTAAAGATAGGTGCTAAATAGCCAGAACATTAAAAAAAAATAGAATATAGCTTTTTGTAGGCACGTTGCCCCTAATTTAATATATGAAACGGCGTGACAGAATTAGGGCTCCAAATCAGATATCTAAATGTAAGAATGCTGCATGAGGAAAAAACGTGCAAATCACTGATCTACTTTTGCATTGGCTACTCGTTTTGCACATGAAACAAAATGTTAAATTTCAACAAATGATTTAGGCCTAATATTTAGGGTGGAATGTAGAAGGCTATTCCTACACCAGCAACCTAGCAGTCCAAACGCAAACAGGTCACTGGAAGAATACAAAACTCGGACTAAACAAAGAAACCGGGTCCATATTAGGGCTAACTCTGAGCTTGTGTCATGATGTAGCCGTATGTGGCTAATAGCAGCTAAAGCAGGGGGAGCTATACCGCCAGAACACACTTTTTACTCTCCAGAAAAGGCTTCCTACCCCACAAAAGTACATTCTTTTAAAAGCTTCCATCCCGGTCATGTTGGTCTCAACAAGGACAAGGGAGAAGATGGTGAAAGACTGTTGATGACTGTTGACTGTCAGAGGGAGCTGCGCAGGAGGAAGAGGAAGGTGGAGCTGGCCAGTGCAGGACACCACGCTCTGAAACAGGGACAAACCCTGGAGGCGCTGCACCCTTTCACAGGATCAGAGGAGGCAGCCAGCCAGGTTACCTCCGGGTGCTACAGTTTCCCTCTACCTCCGGGTCAGGTTGACCTACAGTGGCGGCGGCTCAGGACTAACACCTGAACACAATTTCGCTGTACAATGACAAATAAAGCACTTACTTACTGACTTCAGTTTTCCTCTTGTGGCTTCACAGCGACAGCAGCTAATGCTAACGCTGCCCTCACAGACACAGAAAAGCATCAGTACGAGGAACTGGTTTCAAGATTCAAGATTTTTTTTATTTGTCAAACCATGTGACTGATTTGAAATTATATTTCTCTCATCCTTGATTGTGGAGCGGGGGGTCGGGGAAGAGGGGCGGAAGTGAGGGCAGGGAGTTCAGCTTCCCGATGGCCCTGTGTACAAAACTGTTTTTAAGTCGACTCGACCTGGCCCGTAGATTCCGCAGTCTCCTCCCTGAAGGCATTACTCTGAAGAGACTGTGTGATGGGTGCGTAGGGTCCCTGGTGATTCTGAGGGCTTTGCGGGTGAGACGGGTGGAGTACATGTCCTTAATGGAGGGGAGAGGAGCTCCACAGATCTTCTCCGCTGCTCTCACGATGCGCTGGAGGCTCCTTCGGCAGGAGGCAGTGCTGGCGCCGTGCCACACAGTGATGGAGCTGGTCAGGATGCTCTCTATAGTCCCTCTGTAGAAGAACCACACAGTGATGGAGCTGGTCAGGATGCTCTCTATAGTCCCTCTGTAGAAGAACCACACAGTGATGGAGCTGGTCAGGATGCTCTCTATAGTCCCTCTGTAGAAGTTGCACATAACAGAGGCTGGGACTCTAGCTCTTCTTAACTTGCGGAGAAAGTAGAGACGCTGATTACTTTTCTTGACCAGAGATGTAGTGTGCATGGTTCTCAGTGATGTGCACACCCAGGAACCGTTGATTGTTAGAGGAGCATGCTGGACCCGTGCTCTTCGAAGGTCTCTTTTGTCTTCTCCACATTTAGAGAGAGATTGTTCTGTGTGCACCACATGGCCAGACTGCTCACCTCACTCCTGTAGTTTGACTCGTCTCTGTTGTTGATGAGACCCACCACTGTTGTGTCGTCTGCAAACTTGATGAAGAGGTTTGAGTCGTACTTTGGAGCACAGTCATGGGTCAGCAGAGTGAACAGGAGGGGGCTCAGCACACAGCCTTGGGGAGCTCCCGTGTTCAGTGTGATGGTTCTGGAGGACTCTCCGCCGACACGTACAGCCTGTGGTCTCCCCGTCAGAAAGTCCAGCAGCCAGTTGCACAGTGATGTGTTGATCCCCAGGTGGAGCAGTTTGTGTAATAGCTGCTGTGGGCTCTTGTGTTTTCCCTCTGTTTGCGGAGACAGCCTATCAGCATACAGCTAGTGGGTGTAACAACCAATCCTCTGCTTTGATGCCCGGCCTCCGATCAATTAAGAGTTGGCCAATCAGAGGCTGTATTCTAATAAGCGAGCATCAACATAAATTCCCATGGAGCTTCTGCCAGCTCTGAGGGACAGGGAAGACCACACTGAAACCCCTGAACAACTGACTTTCTCACACAATTTAACACACTCTAGTGGACTCATCATGACATTTAATACCTGAATTAGCAAAATAAAATGTATTTCATTTGGCTTTTTTTGTTGTTGTTGTTGTAAAATGTTGGTTCCGCTTCCCTTATAGTCAATGAGGAGCCACCAGTGATAAAGATATATGCTTGACAACACAATTTGTACTCCATGTGAGATAAAAATCAGGCATTTGGGTCGTTAAATTGAGACATTTTTTTCTTTCCAGGTGAAAATGTACACGCTTAGTCTGTAGTTTTAGCTTGACAGTTACAAAAGCCAGAAGCGTTTGACCTTTCCCATGTTCGGCGTCCGTCCTCCCTCCCACACATCGCCTCACTCTTCCACAAACTCTGACATTCCCTGTGCTCGCTGCAGGTTGTAAAAAAGAAAGGTAAAAAGGTGCAGCTTATCCTTGGCTCTCTCCACTGTTTTCCAGTCTTTTTTTGTTGTCCTTTTTTTCTTTTTCTTTTTTTTTATCTGCACTCAAACATTTGACAGGCCTCTCCAATGTGCACCGGAGATAACGGCCAATCCCTTGTTAAACACACGCTCTTATCACTTCCTCGAGCCAAACAAAGCGCCTCTGACTTTGAATAAGAAATGTGGCTACTCGGAACTTTAGAAACGCGCCTGGCGATAAAGACAAAAAAATAAAGGATGAGAGGTGACGACGGAGGAAGTTCTATTCATCCTGTGAGGCTAATGTGATGACAATGGAGCACAGCGCCTCTACACTTTAGACTTCTGAAAGGTATCAATTTAAAGGCGTAGTAGTAGTAGTAGTAGTAGTAGTAGTAGTAGTAGTAGTAGTAGTAGTAGTAGTAGTAGTAGTAGTAGTAGTAGTAGTAGTAGTAGTAGTAGTAGTTTATTTTTCTTCAGTCATTATAAACATTTAGATCACATGTTTTTCAAAGATCTACAATAAAAAAACATGTACTTTAAGTATTGAGGTGCTAAATGATGCCTGACCAAAAGGGCTTTAGGCTGAAGTCCAGACTCATACTGTCTGACCTCATTTACAACTGAGACACTATGTCCGAAGACGACACAATATACAGGTTCTCTGATACCAACGACGGAAACACATAAGCACAAAACTTAGATTATTCGTCTGCGATTAACTTTTCTAATGATCTTCATTCAAGTGTTCTCCATAATAATTCACTTTTTAAATGATTTTCTTAAAAGCTTTAATCGCTTTGGAGCCCTTAAGTTGATGAGGTAAACTGTTCCATAGATCAACTCCTTTGACCGATACACACCTCCTCGCTGTATTAGTCCTCACCAGTGTTGGGAACGCCACTTTAAAAAAAGTAATTAGTTATAGTTACTCACTACTTGGTCCAAAAAGTAAAGCGTTAGTAACTGAATTGCTCTATAATGAAAGTAACTCGTTACCAGAGAAAGTAACTATTTGCGTTACCGTAAAAAAAGAAAAAAAAAGAAGTGCTTTTATATCAAAGAATTATTTTTTATTTATTATTTTTATTCTTTTGCTGTTTTCAAAAGTAGGTTGAAATGAGTAGAACTGACAGGTGTTTGTATTTATGTACTATCATGTAAAAGATGTTCATAGTAACTGAATGAACTGAATGGGGGGTAGGGGGGGCAATGTTTTAATGATTGATTTGATCTGATCTGTTTTCTTGTAATTTTACGCAACTGTGAAGCACTTTGAATTGCCTTGTGTATGAATTGTGCTCTACAAATAAACTTGCCTTGTTTGATTGATTGAAACATCTCTTGTAAACAATCAATCAATCAATCAATGGTATTGTATAGCCCAATATCACAAGAACAGTAAATAAGGCAATGTAAAGTTCAGGCAAAATAAATAAATAAGTGTCGGCAGCTGGTGGTGACGAGCCATGTGGGTGTCCCCCGTCCTTAGACTCTCCAGCACGGCGTGAAAAAACTCAAAAACCCAGCGGGAGAAAGGAGAAACCTCTGGGAGAACCGCAGAAGGAGAGATCCCCTCCCATGGACGGACAGGCTATAGAGACCCAGGGCCGAAGGGAGGCCCTGAGAAGACGGCCGAGATCCCCGAGGGGGGGTGGGACAGGAGACACCATGTGAGTCATGAACATACTTCAGAGAAAACGAAAAATGTTATCATAATAAGACATACCCTTTATGGCTTTAAATGTGAGGAGCAGGATTTAAATTTGATTCTAAACTCAACAGTGTTTAGAATCAAAACACAAAACAGGGGAGAGACTTTAGCACAGGTGTAATGTGTTTCAGGGAACCTTTAGGACACAGGCAGTTACAGTCGTCCAGCCTTGATGAAACAAACGCCTGAATACGTTTTACAGCATCACTCTTAGGTAAGGTGTTTCATATCTCGCAATGTTGCGCAGGTGAAAGAACACTGTTTTACAAGCCTGGTTTATATGCGTTTTAAAAGAGAGGTCTTGGTCAAACAGAACTCCAAGGTTTTTTACTGTAGAGCTCGTCGATATGCCAACAACACATCATTATCCAGGGCGATGATCAGTGAGGAAGCATGAGATTGTGAACCTTGCACATCACAACTGCTGTGTAAGATCATGCAATTTTAAGATATTTAATCTACTAAAAAGTGGATATGTTGGAGCAAGGTATTCTGCATGGCTGAGCACTCTAATTGCTTTCTTTTGTATACTAGTTTTATAGGTATTCCCCCATATTTCCCCACAATAGCTAAGGTATGGAAGGATGAGGGTACAGTATATATAATGTATTTTGATTCACAGAGGTTTTGATTTTACACAGTATAGCAATACGTTTAGAAATGTTAGTCTTTAGTGTATTTATGTGTGCTTTCCAATTTAACTTATCATCAATATTGATTCCCAATCAAAGGGTGTTGCATACACCCTTTCAAATTCAAATTCAACATGGTTTGTTTACTTCCCTGTTTCCAAATACAATACATTTATGGAAAGTTTATTTCCAGAACAGAAACAAATAGGATACATTGTACTGGCGATTCATTGATTAATCCATTCAAGAACGAATAGAAGCATTAGGTGTTTCAATCCCAGAAGGAGAAACCTTTTTATTGGATAACGCTAGAATCAAGCCAGCACAGCACGCAAGAATAAAAGCACGGCATGGACAAAGGTCGACTCATTCATTAGTTCAACCCTATAACTGTTAACCGACAAAACACATGTTGAATCTCTCGACTGGAGGGAAATGTATTTGGATGATTTGGCCCGTTCTTCTCCCCCAGACAGACAGTGTACATGCCCACTTCCCTCCCATGTTAAATGTGTATGTTTTTCTTAAGAGCAGTTGGTCAGCATGTTCTGGAGTGAGCGCGCAGCTTTGTGCCAGCGTGGACAGAAGAGGGCACACATGGGCTTGACTTTTCCACCATAGCAGTGGATCCTCAGTCAGTGGAAGAGACGGAGCATCTTGGTATTGTTTTATTTCTCTCTCCGCAGGGGCTCTGGATGATTCTGACGGACATTGATGGATAGTTCTCCAAGGTCTGACCCAGCAGGTCCACAAGTGCGGACTTTCTCTTCTTCTTTCTCGTCTGTGCAGGGTTGCTAACAGTTCGGGCTCACTATTTATCTTTATTTTATTTTTTTATTTATATATTTATTTATATATTTATGTATTGTTTGGGCCGCCATGGTCCTCCATATATGTTATGTAGGTTAGTTTCGTAGGCTCAAGTGTCCTCTTTTTCAGTGTCAAACTGGTCACCCTAATCACAGGAAGCCCTCGGCTGAGGCCGTCCCACCGCAGCTTGATCAGACCTGAGAGTGGGCCACATTGGGACTGAATGGTTCTTTTACCCCTTTATAGCCACTGCCAGTCACAGCTTTTCTCAGCAGCTGTTGCGAGTTCTTTGATGATCCTCCTCTGTGCCTGCCTTCTGATATCCGCTTCTTACAGCCGTCGGGCAGTGGAGTTCACAACAAAACGCACTTCCACCATCATCGCACCATCGACTGTCCCCTCTGTTGGACTTCAGCCAGTTCAGCCAGTTGGGAATAACAAAGCTTTTGGAGCTTGTTTACATTATCGACACCGTCGTCCCAAGAGAATGTAAGCCCCACGACGAATGCTCGACGACAGGAGTTGAACCAAAGTATCAGGTCTCGACAAAGGTTTGTTACAGCGTGTTGGATGGAAGACGAAGACTCTTGTCTAAATCAATCCGCATTTCCCAGTCCCTGGCGAAAAGGGCTTCAGACTCTTGTCAGGGCCTTTGGGCGGTTCTCTACCTTGTCTAGTAAAAGATACTGATTTGGATGAGTTGGTTGGCTGTTTGTTGAAGTGATATTTACTGATGTTCTCCTTTGTCCTATGGTACACGAAGCCGTGGACACCAACCCGATAATGTTATCCTCCACCACACAGTAAACTAGTAGCTATATAGCGAGATAATGGATAGGTTCTATACTTTACCTTGAAGGTGCTCTAGTCAAATATGAAGGCCACTGTCATTGCATAATAATCCTAAGTAGCCAATGAGAACTTGGGTACTATCATGTGCACTAGAGTCGGGCAATACCATGTCTTTTTTTTCAATACGATACGATACATTTTGGCCAAAATAAATTAATATTGATATCAATACTTTACTACTGAAGTATTTAATTAACTGTCTTACAAATTCAATGTAACTGTCTTACAAAACATTTAAAATAAATAAAATGCACACACTGCAAAGTTCAAACAATGTTCATATGCAACAAACACTGAGCACGAAACGGAGTCAAGAACAATGACAAAGGAAAGTACACCAAATTCAAGTAAATGTAAAACCGGACAAAATACACACATGCCAATTCAGTTGCATTGAGCAATGTGTGTTCAAGTGTGTTAATGTGTTTTCATTTTCTGGCAATAACAGTCAAAAACTCATCTAAAACTATTTGCGCTTTAACCATGTTTGCTCCGTTGGCGGTGACAACAGCAGGGATTTTTCCTGCAATGCCCCAGTCATTGGTTATTTTCAGAAGAAGTTCAGCGATATTGTCTGCAGTATGCCGGACAGCTGCATGTGTCGTTGTAATATTACATGACTGCATCTGCCAGTTCTTGTCAGTAATGTCCTGTCACAGTCAAATAGGAGTCAGTGGTTCTGGTCCATGTCACTTGTCAACACCACACTGTTTTTTGAATATATGGAACATTTGAATTTATTCTGCTCCTTCTCATACAGGTTTGGAGAGACTGATGTCCCTTCCTCCTCCACCATTAATATGGGTTGCCAGCCTTTCACAATCATCTTGGCTATGGTCATTTTCTGCTTCAGCATGAGTCTGTGGGTGAACTGACTTCATTTGAAAAGTATTGTCCCCTTGTCAATGGTTCCTCCTCCTCTTTCGTTCAAAGATAGCTACTGTCTTTTTCTTTGATGCCATTGACGCGGCACATGTGCTCCTCACATGGAGTGGATGGAAGAGTCTATTTGGCTGTGTACAGGCTCTTATTTAACAACCTAAATAAATGCAGAACTTTTGGTCACGGTTTTATGTTTTAAATATTATTTTAGTATTTTTTTCTTTAGATCGACGCCCACAAAGTGACGGTTGTGTAGATCCGCCCATTCCTCATGCTTACTGCATGGTTCTGGATTCGGAAGTCAAAATCCCATTCAAAATAGCCATAGGAAAATAAATAATAATAAGGATTTAAAAGAACTACAGCATACATGTTGTAACATTTGGACATAAAATACACAATTTAAAAATGAGATTTTTATTTACCATTTGGAATTTCTCACATTGCTGCCTAAATTGGTCATAAAATGTGGTCTGATCTTTATTAAAATCACAAGAATGAGTAAACAGTGTCTGCTTAAACTAATACCATTGGTCATAACATGTAAATATACACAGGAGAGCGTGGAATAAGTAAGTACACTGGAACAGGAATGGTCTAAGCTTCATCCTGATCGTTGTGAGCGTCTAATCTGCAACTATAGAAAAGCAGTTATTGCTGCAAAAGAAGAGTCAGCAGCTATTTAATACAGGGGTTCACTTACTTTTTCCAGGCTGTTGTGAATGTCTCAGGTTTTTCTGCAAAATATCTTGATAAACTTGTGAAATCATTTTTCTATAGATGATATCGCGTTGTCCAGGGGCTGTGGGGCTGTTGTGTTGCCTCAGGGCCCGGACAACTTGCTGTAATCAATAGAAAAATTAATTCACACGTTTATCAAGATATTTTGCAGAAAAAACTGACACATTCACAACAGCATGGAATAAGTAAGTGAACCCCTGTATTAAATAGGTGGCTGATCCTTCTTTTGCAGCAATCTTAGACCATTCCTGTTTACAAAACTGCTGCAGTTCAGCGAGATTCAGGCGGTGTACTTACCTGTACCATGTTTACATGCTGTGGCCAATAAAAATATGATCAAATGTAAATGTTTGGGTGGTATTAGTTTAATCATTCTTATGATTTTAATAAAGATCAGACCACATGTTATGACCAATTTAGGCAGAAATGTGAGCAATTCCAAACGGTGTACTCACTCTTTCCTCCCACTGTATCTGCGCTATGGTCGGCAGTTGGCACATGGCTGATTGGCCTGCCTTCAACCTCTTAATATTTAGATTTTTTTTGGAAAAGTCTGTGGAGATTTAGAATGGGATTTTTACTACCGACACCAGAGCGACCCCTGCCCTGGGGATAGAGAGCAAAACATCTGCCCCAAAACATTAAGTCCAGATTCGCTAATTTACAGTGCCTTGCGAAAGTATTCGGCCCCCTTGAACTTTTCGACCTTTTGCCACATTTCAGGCTTCAAACATAAAGATATAAAACTGTATTTTTTTGTGAAGAACCAACAACAAGTGGGACACAATCATGAAGTGAAACGAAATTTATTGGATATTTCAAACATTTTTAACAAATAAAAAACTGAAAAATTGGGCGTGCAAAATTATTCAGCCCCCTTAAGTTAATACTTTGTAGCGCCACCTTTTGCTGCGATTACTGCTGTAAGTCGCTTGGGGTTTGTCTCCATCAGTTTTGCACATTGAGAGACTGAAATATTTGCCCATTCCTTCTTGCAAAACAGCTGGAGCTCAGTGAAGTTGGATGGACAGCGTTTGTGAACAGCAGTTTTCAGTTCTTTCCACAGATTCTCGATTGGATTCAGGTCTGGACTTTGACTTGGCCATTCTAACACCTGGATATGTTTATGTGTGAACCACTCTATTGTAGATTTTGCTTTATGTTTTGGATCATTGTCTTGTTGGAAGACAAATCTCCGTCCCAGTCTCAGTGCAGACTCCATCAGGTCCATCCATGTTTGACAGTGGGGATGGTGTGTTCAGGGTGATGAGCTGTGTTGCTTTTACACCAAACATAACGTTTTGCATTGTTGCCAAAAGGTTCGATTTTGGTTTCATCTGACCAGAGCACCTTCTTCCACATGTTTGGTGTGTCTCCCAGGTGGCTTGTGGCAAACTTTAAACGACACTTTTTATGGATATCTTTAAGAAATGGCTTTCTTCTTGCTACTCTTCTATAAAGGCCAGAGTTGTGCAGTATACGACTGATTGTTGTCCTATGGACAGAGTCTCCCACCTCAGCTGTACATTTCTGCAGTTCATCCAGAGTGATCATGGGCCTCTTGGCAGCATCTCTGATCAGTTTTCTCCTTGTATGAGCTGAAAGTTTAGAGATCCTCACTGAACTTCTGGAGAGAGTTTGCTGCACTGAAAGTAAAGGGGCTGAATAATTTTGCACGCCCAATTTTTCAGTTGTTTATTTGTTAAAAATGTTTGAAATATCCAATAAATTTCGTTTCACTTCGTGATTGTGTCCCACTTGTTGTTGGTTCTTCACAAAACATTACAGTTTTATATCTTTATGTTTGAAGCCTGAAATGTGGCAAAAGGTCGAAAAGTTCAAAGGGGACGAATACTTTCGCAAGGCACTGTAATATAGAATTTACCACCTGGATGGCTGCGAATTTTCCCCAGTTTAAAAAATGTATATCAAAATGAAGCCATCCTCCCCCAAAACTTTTATTGTTCTATACATGGTTTGTCTGCTGTTGTTCAGCAGCAAGCCCTTCTCATTTCAAAGTCTGAGCCACTGCGCAAGCATTAGAAGTCGGACCAGCTTTGAAACCCAATCAGGCTGTCGGTCTGGAAACATGCAGGGGACCTAAGGTCAGAGCTTCAGTCGCCTTATTATTTCATAGGGTATATTCAGCAAAGGAAGCGAGGGAAGGTCTTGCAAACTGGCGTGTTCCTTTTTTCTCTCTCGCGCGCTCTCTCTCTCTTTCAAGCACCGGGGTGAATTCCAAATAGATGCGTGTCAGTGGGAGGAGAACACACAGAAGAGAGATTGACAGCATAAATTGGAACCATGAGGATTTGGAAAAGGTGAAGTGTGGATTTTTTTAAACGAGACAGCAGACAGACAGAGGGAAAGAGAACCAAAATGTGCGCTTAAGAGGATGTCTTTCACCTGGGAGGATGTGACAGGGGAGGGGGAGATGAGGAAGAAAGAGGGAAAAGAAGTCGTGTTGTAGTAAGAAGCAGGTACAGAAGAGGAACGCTCTGTGGTGCAAAGAACACGTAGGGTATGGTACACTTTATTGTCCCAAAAAGGAACTTGCCCCATCTTTCCGCAGGCACACAATGAATGAATGTAAATCAATAAAAATAAAAAAGTCATGATTGCTAAGCTTTAAAAACGTTGGTGATTTATGCCTACTAAAACTACAAAATCATATAAATCAAAAATATACCCGCATTGGGGATTTAAAGCTCAGGTGAGAGGACCAGTGAACTAGCACTAGCTATAATCTGTGTCTAACTGTATAAGGCTCTGTTCATGGACTACTGGCCAGTGTGTAAAGACCACTGCCCGTCCATAAAAACTAAACATAAACTTCAAGGACCACATGGTGGCGGTGCAGTGGTTAGCGCTCGTGCTTCACAGCTAGAAGGTCCCTGGTTCGATTGCCACCTGGACGGGGCCTTTCTGTGTGGAGTTTGCATGTTCTCCCCGTGTCTGCGTAGGTTTCCTCCGGGTACTCCGGTTTCCCCTACCACTAAAACATGTACAACAGGCCAAGATAAGTGAGAGTGTGGGGGACAATAAATGGAAAGTAGCTCATAGTTGTGTGGCGGGTTTATATGCACACGTTTCATGTGTGCTCAACTTAAATCTGATTAATTGTTTTACTATTTCCAAGGTTTTGGAAATAGTAACGCGTTAGATTACTAGTTACTGAACAAAGTAATCAGATTACGGTAATCCGTTACTAATTAATTAGTAACTGGCATCACTGGTCATGAGGGAGCGGCCGTTCCCCTAGAAGAAGGATTGGTGGAAAATGTTGTAATGTTTGAAACTTTAAATTAAATTAGGGTGACCAGATTTTCCAACATTAAAAACCGGGACACAATGGGGGTTTTGGGGGTCTAGCCACATTGTGATTTTTTTTTTCAAACTTCTTGTTTATACGAGTCTAATCTCTTGATGATAGACCTTTTGTCGTTTTAATTGGTTCAGTCAATAAGCAAACTTTGTATTTGACGCACACGTGGCCAGAAGTCATTACATTTCAAGTAGCTGCTTTAGGCATGGTACTGGTGAGATGCCGGGACATCTGGGACAGAGCTTGCAAAAAACTGGGACAAATCACTGGTTTTGGACAAATCCACTGGGGCATGGGACAGAAGGGTACCATGTAAAAAAAAACATACCATACCAAACCATAGCAATAAAACCGAAACAGTCGTTACCCTAAGAAGTTAGCATCATGTCGCCGTGCAACATTCCGAGCCTATTGTCTCTGTCAAAAAAATAAAAAAAGGATTTGAAGCTGACAATAGAGCCTCGCTGAGCAGTTAGTAGCTAAGTGAGTTCAGTTCGAAAAAATAAATAAATAAATGGAGGAAGGATGTTTTGTTGTTTGTGGAATATATTCCGCATTACGACCTAATTTTATAACTGAAGCCTTTGCTATGCCCAAATATACAGCGGCTGATGTCCTTTTCATTCTAATTCCGTCCTCTCAGCTCCACACTCCAGCGGCTCCCTCATTCCTCTCTCCACTAATGTCCTCTGCCGCTCTCCTCGGCTCGCTCTCATTTGCACTTCCACCGCAGTAAGCTTAAAACCGCTACAGTATATTGCTGCGAATCCATAAAGCTACATGTGTCCCGCTCGAGCAGTTGTAATAGGCCTTTGATAACTACAGTGAGCAGAGCGCTGACCCCTGTTTCGAAGCCAAAAAAAAACCACTCTATTTCGCACTGTTTCTTTCGGTAAGCAGAAAGTGTAAAACTGCAAACTCATTCTGTTTTGAGAACAAGCTCCACTCCGAAGTCATTGAGAAGTGCAACAGTCACTTCACAAGGGAAATAACAAGGGAAGTTCTTTTTTTTTTTTTTTTAAAGTTGCCTCTAAAAGTTTGTGAACCCATAGACAACAAAGCAAGGCCTCGGTATTGTATTCTTCCATTTTTGACTTGACAAATATTGGACAAGGAAGGTCGTTTTCTGCTGTGTAAACTGCACTGGGTTGTTTGAGTTGAAAAGTCATTTGTTTGTAAATGGAGGTGTAAGGATTGTTGCATACAACGGATAGACATTTTTCCTCTTCCGGAAAGAGCGATGGATATTGAGGAACACGAAACCTTTTTTGTTGCTGTTGTTCCGTTACACCAGTCTGTTGTGAGATCTGAATGAGAAGAGTCTTCTGCTGGCTGGATGGATGGATGTTCAGATGAAGCAGTCTGGGTAGAGCTGGCAGCCACAAAACTCATTCCCTCAACAAAAAAATACTTGGAGCTCACACATTGCCCCTCCGATCCTTAACCTTGAAGAAGCACGGCCTTTTCCTCTCGATCTGTGGCGCAGCTTATCGATCTTTTCTCAGAGCATCGACGGGCATAAGTGTCCGCCTGAGATCCACTACGACACTCAACATGCTACAGTTCTCTCTCAGACACTCGCCTTGATGCCCTGGAAGCATGCTACGTCTACGGAGGTTTCTTTTTTTTGTTCTTGGTTCTGGAGCGAGGGGGGGATGGGCTTGGAGTCGGTGTGCGTGTCGAACCCGGGAGATATGTTCAAGGACGAGATTAGGGGATTTTTTTATATCTTTTGCTCTTTCAAGGCAAGACAGGCGAAAGTATGGATTTTTCACCCGGTAGTCCAAGTGGTCATTCTTAACATCTTAGTTTTCATGTGCGAGTATAAAAATGACAAAAACCTACCCTGTGCCCGGGATTACTTCATGATGTTTTGTCGCAAGCGAGGCGCAGATATCCCGGAAGTAGCTGCAACATTGCTTCGCACGGCCGGCTTTCCCTCGGGTATTAATTCACAAATACCGACATATTTGACATCCATTTGTCCTGAAGGGTGCCCGCGATGACGCTATATTTTTCCTTCAGCGATACAAGGCAAACTTTTAGTTTTTACAGATTGTATAGAAAATATAAATTCACTGCTTTTATATTTCTTTTGTAAAACTGTAAATGCACACGCTGGAACTCTTTATTTTCTTTATGTGGACAGTCTCTGTATGTCACTCACCTCCTCAAAAAGGAAAGGGTTTATACATGTTGCAAGTCCTTGTGTGACCGGTAGAAACTTGACTCAAACTAAAACAATATCCTACTTGTCAGGAGGGATACCTGGCTGGCGCCCCTAATGAAAACCTACTGTATCAACGAAACCGTCGCCTTAAAATCTGACACAAAGTGCACAGACCACCGCAGTATTGTCCCCATGTTATCCCACAAATGACTGAAGAAACTCTTATTGGAGTTCCTAACCAACTTGAAGTAAGAGTGATCAAGAGGTGTTTGAAATTATTACTCAAAAACCTGCTATAAACTAGCAGTACTACTCCCACTTTAAAAAATCTATTATTGGTCTAAAACAGCTGACACAACATATCCAGTTCTTTCACTTCCTGGAGAGGATTACGGTTGGCAAGAGATTGAGGGGTTAGGAGGGCATCTCCTGAATATGTAGGATCTTAGGAGGAGCTTTTAGAGAAAATGTGTTTTTTGGGAGCTGTCTCCGCTATACCAGGAATAGCCACAGGCGAAGATTCAAAGATTACTGAAAGATGCACAAGTGGTTCGAAACACAGCTCCAGGTCTGTTTTTGCTGAGGGATGAACATTGTAACATGCTATAGACCTCTAAAAAAGTCATTGTGTTTAATTCGTGCTTCCACCTCCACCTTCTGAGGAGACTGAGGTCCTTTGGAGTGAGCAGGCCTCTGCTCAAGACTTCTTCTTGTGGCTCTGTGATAGCCTCTGCTATCCACTACGCTGATGTGTGCTGGGCACAAGCAACACAGAGCAGGACAAGAACAGACTGAATGAGCTGGTCAGGAGGGCCAGCTCTGTGAAGGAGGTGAGGGACAGGAGGGTATTAGCCAAGCTCACCTCCATCATGGACCACACCTCCCACCCACTGCACGGGACTGTAGAGGAGCTGAGCAGCTCTTTCAGTGGAAGACTGAGGCACCCTCAGTGCAAGAAGGAGCAGGTCCTTCATCTCCACTGCTGAAGGGCCTGTGGTAGCACAACACTACTGTAAAGCAACTTATGTGCAATAACTTCTATCCAAAACTACGTGCAATCATCTCTGTATCAGTGTTAAACTCTGCACTGCCAATGCTGACATTTTGATATTTTACATTTTATAGTCGGTTCTAATTTTAGGATAATGGCGGAGGTAAGGTGTGGCAGCTCGGCAGGTGCTGCTGTTACTCTCCCAAAACCACCCCTCCTACAGAACTCTGGCCAGAATGGCACCTTTTTCATAAAAATAGCACAACGCAGGCTCTATTGCGTAAAATGACCATGGGTCTGTACATACTGGATATCATCGTCATGCAACTATATGGAAACTGGTCCGCGGCTGATAGAGAACGTACACAGGAACGTCTGGCCCCGCCTTGCTTGGTGGAGCAGCATGCAGTCATATGGATGGCCTGCTACACGCCGTGCCGCTGGATCTAAAACAACAAAGAATAAAACTTACTAGACTATCACTTTAAGGTGCATATGGAGGACACAAGCATAAGTTTGCTCATTAATTGTGGAAATGCCATAGTGAGTCACAAAACTTTAACTAACTGGAAATAACTGGGACTATACTATCTGGTAAAGGGTTGATTCAGCATAACAAACAAAATAAGAAAGACCTTCATATTATCTGTAGCCCACTTTTGATTGTAGAAGTTAAGCGGGTACAAACTGCGCTACAAATAGCTTTGTCCGACCCTGCTTACAAACTGCTTTCAAAATGAAGCTGTTTTGGAAGGAAGGAAGACATATTGATGACTGTCAAGTCTGGAAGTGCAGCTGGAGTGAGGATCACTCAGGAAAGAAAGAGACCTCTGTTACTGATGTTTCCACACGCGAAAGTGCAGCCAATTATTTACAAAGTGATCCACTCCTCGAGATGTATCAGTATTTAGTTAAAGAAAATAACTAGAATGTGTGGGGGTCACTATAACACTCTCTCCTGAAATGTCTTTTGCCAATTACTGCTGTGCCCCTAGTGCCTCTAACAATTTGTATCCTGAATTGTCTGAAATGCTCAAAAAGTTTGAGGGCAAAGAAATCTTACTTCTTGGAGACTTCAATCTAAATTGGTGTGATACAGCACGTAAGAAAAAATAAGGATATAACGAAAACCTACAATAACAAAAACTTCTCAAACACTAATAGATTTAATCTTTACAAACAAACCTGAAAGGATAATAAAAACCTATGATCTAATTACTGGCCTATCTGACCATAACCTCACATTAGTAGCGAGAAAACTGAATAAAACTAGATACAAGTACCAAGAAGTGAATAATAGTATATCGTTCATACCTCAAAAATACCTTCCCCTTTTAGATAATGATTTAAAGTTAACTAATTGGAATGCCATCATTGGTAATAAATCGTGTGAACAAGCATGCAGCGACCTAACACTGACTTTACAAGAGCTCATATTAAAATATACAAAAAAGAAGCAAAGAAAAAAGCTCCAAAAACGGAGTCTCCCCTGGTTTAATGGAGAACTCTGGGAACAAGAGATGCCACTCAAAAATCATAAAAAGTGGACTGTCAACTGACCACCTACTATACAAAGGCCTAAGATAAAGTTACAGCACTGATTAGAAAAGTGCCACTTCTTCCTTAACCTAATTAAGGAAGCAAAAGGAAATAGTAAGTTATTGTGTTATTACCTATTGTGATATACAATTAAAAGTGAACGGTGTCATTCAAAATGATAGCGTTATTGTAGCTACAAATTGTAATGAATATTTGATCAATTCTGTAAAAAAAATTAGCGCAATCGTCTCCAATATCGTGTTCATCTAACCTACCCCAAGTCAATGAAGCAATGTTTTTTACACTGAAGCCTGTACATGAAGAAACAGTTGTAAGATTTATTGATAAATTAAATAATAGTAAAGCTAAAGATATTTATGGGATGGGTAGCCCGTTTTAAAAAAAAAAGCACAAGGACAAATTATGTTCACCTCTTGCAAAAGTAATAAATCAGTCAATAAGTGACAGCACATTTCCCGCCGCACTGAAAACCGGCATCATTACACCTGTGCATAAGTCAAGTGACAAACAGGAGGTCAGTAATTACCGCCCCATCAGCACCGTCCCCACAATCTCCAAAATGTATGAAAAGGTTATAGCAGAACAGCTGACTGAACACATTGACAGTAATGCGTCCTTAAACCCTCTCCAATTTGGTTTTAGGAGTAAATACTCTACAGAAGCTGCCTGCTGCTACTTTATTGAGGAAATGAAATCCAGCCTCGACCAAGGAGGTGTGGTGGGCGCGGTGTTCCTTGACCTCCGTAAGGCTTTTGCCCCAGTCAGCCACGATGTTCTCCTTAACAAAATGAGACACTATCAACTCTCTAATCAGACAATAAACTGGATCAAGTCGTGTCCCAGTGGCAGACAATAGTGTGTGAGAATAAAAAACGCCCTTTCTCCACCTAAAGATTACACCACGGGAGTTCCGCAAGGCTCCATCTTGGGACCTTTGCTTTTTACATCAACGACCTCCCCTCTGTCTGCACTGCCAATGTCATCATGTACATGGAAAAAATGAAAGTGATGTGGTAACAAAATTAACTGAAGTAATGCAAAAAGTATCTGACTGGCTGAGTCCAAACTGCCTGACATTAAATACTGAAAAACAGTTGCAATGTACTTTACAAATAGCAGTACACGCATAAATGATCAAAATATGGGTATTGGTGGCAAAAAAAAAGGAAAAAAATTACGAATTCACCTACTTAGGTTTAAGCCTGGACCCAACTCTGACTTTCAAAAATCACGTAAAAAAAAAACCTACAAAAAAAATGTACTTGTCCACTTTTCGATACATACGGGGGTCTCTTGCCACGGAGGTGTCCCATTTGTACCTGCACTCTATGATCTTGTTACATTTTATGTATTGCATATCGAGTTGGTCACAGGGCTGGAAAACGGTTCTGGGGCCTCTTGAATCATTATATAAATATGCATTCAAGATCCATGATAAGAAAACCCAGGTGCTGTCACCATTGTCAAATACTAAATAAGTATGGAATTCTGAATTTTAAAAACCTTTATAATCTACACTTTTTTGCTTGTTTCCTTACTTTTTAAAATTATTCATGGAGTCACTGCACCTCCTCTGAGAAAATGTATAACTTTATGTACTAATAAAATGACTCGAACTACTTGATCTACTTCTAGAGGAGAATGCAGCATCCCAAAATGTAAAACTTCTCTGTGATCGCACTGGGTCAGTGGAACACACTGCCAACAGAGATTATTGCATGTACTACATTCAAAAGATTTGCGCTTTTAACAAAAAAATGGCTTCTATTAAATCAAACTTGCACTCATGATCTGTGACGACGTCATGGGGGAGCGACCGTTCACCTAGAAAAAGGATTGGTAGAAAATGTTATAATGTTGCAAAAGTATTTAAATTAAATGTGTGTTAATGATGATGTTAAAATGTATAAATCCATGGTCACGTATTCATCTACATTTAAAATCAGTTTTTGTACTGTAACCTCAACCTGCCCAGGGACTACAGGTGGAAATTAGCATTTGTGCTATAACCTGGTACAATGCATCTTTCCTTTTGGTCAATGTTAAATTGTGCTCTGTCCCTGTCTAAATAAAAAACATACCATCATTTTTTTTCCATTTATTATTTTTCTTTTTGCCCCTGTAACATTTTTTTATTCATTGTATACAAGTTAACTCTATTAACTATTTAATTGTTTGCACATTTCCTGTCTATTCTGCACACCCTGAGTGTTTCTTGAGAGCTGACGTAACAAATTAATTTCTCCATTGTGGGATCAATAAAGGCTTATCTTATCTCTTATCTTATCTTGCATGTTCAGTTTCACGCATAACATTATGTGGGGCCCAGCCTTTCTCCATCAAAAGCAGGGGGAGGCTTCTCGGCAAAAAAGCTGAGACGCAGTGCCCTGTATACCAACACCTTCTACCAAATGAGTGCTTATTGTTCAGCAGCCGTTTGCTCACACTCCCCATTTATCAGTAGAAAGGTAATAGTCTCCGAAGGCCCCGAAATTATGGAAGAGAAACACTCACCGATTTGAATCCACCATGATTTAACTCCTCTTAATGGCGAATGTCACATTAGGTTTATTACTCTCAATATATGACTCGGCATTACCACCATTGACTGAAAATGGATGGTTCCACCAGTGCAGAGGGAGAAAGAGCGACGCGGCACCAGGTGCAACAGCATTAACATTCTGCACAGGTAGGAGCAGCCACCGACTCATCTGACAGGCCTTTTCTCATTCCAACTTCCAAATGGAAAATACACTTTCTTCTCCATTTGTTTTATTAGGATGGGAATGCGGGGAGCGGTTGGATGAAAACGGCAGCGATGGTGTCCACCCGGCCAGCATGAACGCGGCATTAGATTAGCATGAGCGGGCTAATGACAGCAGACGGCGATTACAGGCTGATGGCCACTGAGCCGCGCAAACACAGGGGGGACATGAGGGTGCAACAGAAGTGAAAGGAACAAAGAGATGCAGAGGTGAACTGCTGGGGGCAGCAAACAGCAAACAAACTTGAAAGCATCGCTGTTTGCATAGGGGATTAAGGGATCAAAGGTAGGGTAACGGAAAGCCACTCCTAGTTTGTAAAATGAGGAGAGCGGGAACAACATTTCTAACGTAATTGTTCCTGACAGGCTGGTTCACGGGAAAGCTCGTCTCGTTGGGGAAAGGGGTAGCCCAGGGATTCTGATCAGTCGCTGAAATCATCAAAGGGGAGGACTTTAGAAACACATTTCATTATTCAATATTACATTTGTTAAGTCAAATTTCAGACCAGGGGATCATTTATACAGAATCTATGAAATTTGCTAAACATTTAAACTTACAGACTATCACTTTAAGGTGCACATGGAGGACACAAGCATAGGTTTGCTCATTAAATGTGGACATGCCATAGTGAGTCACACAACTTTAACTAACGGAGCCCGGCATGTTTGAGGTGAAATAACTGGGACTTGGATAGAGACAGGTTTCATTTTGGTAGAGAGTCTGTTGATGTGTATTGCTGACTGGTTTTAACCATACTATCTGGTGAAGGGTTGATTCAGCATAACAAACAAAATAAGAAAGACTTCATATGAACTGTTTTGATAGTAGAAGTTAAGCGGGACAAACAAATAGCTTTGTCCGACCCTGCTTACAAACTGCTTTCAAAATGAAGCTGTTTTGGAAGGAAGGAAGACATATTGATGACTGTCAAGTCTGGAAGTGCAGCTGGAGTGAGGATCACTCAGGAAAGAAAGAGACCTCTGTTACTGATGTTTCCACACGCGAAAGTGCAGCCAATTATTTACAAAGTGATCCACTCCTCGAGATGTATTAGTATTTAGATGGTCCTTGTGTTTAAAATAATGCAAAAAGAACACTATGAAATTCAGAACATAATTGAAAATAACATTTCTTTTCAAATGTTATTGAAATACGGCTCAGTTTCACCTGAAACAATTCCCTGCACCCCCCGCTAAGTGCTCACGTACCCCCTGGGGTCCCAGTACCCCTAATTGGGAAACTCTGCCTTCAACCAACCAGGTAACAAAAGAATGTGCATGATTATTCCTTCGGTTGTTTCGTGTATCTTTACATCTGTTATAGTATTTTTATTTTCTTCGGATGAGGGGTGAGAAATTTGATCTCATAGATATTTTTGTTTGTTTGTACGTCGTTTGTAGAGTCATTTATTCTTCTCATCATTGCTATGATACACGCTGGCAGGCCAAGAACAAAGTTGGCACCAAAAAAAATAAAAATACTTTGTTGTCGCGCAATGTCACAAGATTTGCCATTCTTCATTCCACACAAAGATCCATGTGTTGATGATGGCAGAGTGAAAGTGCATAACGTTGCTAAATTATCCTAGAGATACATACTTTTTGTTCGACTGGAACACTGTAGAATTGCACTGTACCGTTCGGACAAGGGTGCCTCATGTTTTGATACGATTCACGATACATGGCTCACAATATGCCGATACTACGATAATCGATATATTGCACAAACTAACAACGATATATCACATGTGCAGTTTTGGTTTACCTTTATAACATCACTTTTTAAACAAGTACATGCTCCGTATAGTCTATATAGTCAACATTTGTTTTCATATGCATTGATCCTCTTTCTCTTGAATAAATAAGTGAATAACGGATACCTGGCTGACTGAAAACGGGCCGATTGACCCTCTGGTGTGAGTGGCACCATTTAAAACTTGATTTGTGGGAGTGCTGCTATACATATAAGTCTTTGTTTGAAGTATGTTTACAAGCATATCCTTTTGGTGCTCTTCAGTGCTGGATTCATTCTTAACTGGTGTAAAAAAAAACTGACAAAGAGGTGCTGGTACAATGCATGAAAACATTTCAACCTACTCTTTATTTATTTGGTCGGGACAGTGCTTGTTAATGAACATACATGGGTCTCATGCATGTAAACAAGCCACACCGGATTGTAGCCTTAGGCTAATTTGCATCCGTCGTCCTCCATGCGCACTCTCAAACACACTCTCATTCATCCTGGCCTATTGTACATGTTTTTAGTGGTAGGGGAAACCAGAGTAACCGGAGGAAACCTACGCAGACACGGGGAGAACATGCAAACTCCACACAGAAAGGCCCCGTCCAGGTGGGAATCGAACCCCGGACCTTCTAGCTATGAAGCACGAGCGCTAACCGCTGTACTACCGTGCCGCCCACCTGGATAGACTCGAACAGACAAAAGCAGCAATTTTAAAGATTTATTGACATATACAGTGCCTCTCGAAAGTACTAATACACCTTGAACTTTTGCACTTTTATCATGTTTACAACCCTAAACATAAATATTTAATTTTTTGAATTTTTTACTGAAAGTTCACACACAAGTAACAGACAACTGTGAAGTGAAAGCAAAATGACACATGATTCTGTTATTTATCAAAAAATAGAAAAGTGAAAAGTGGGGCGTGCATAAGTATTCATACAGCATTTTCGGAGTGCATTAAATTGCCTTTATAACATTCCTAATGACTGCAGAATGTTCACACCTTGCCCTAACCATTAAATAGAGGCCACCTATGCATAATCTACTCTCAGTATAATTACAGCTGTTCTTTGAGGGCCTCAGAGCTATGGTCAGAGTGTATTGGTCACTAAGCAACATCATGAAGGCCAAGGAGCACACCAGAGAGGTCCGGGATAAAGCTGTGGAGAAGTTTAAAGCAGCGTTAAGTTATACAAAGATTTCCCAAGATTTGAACATCTCACGGAACACTGTTCAATCCATCATTCGGAAATGGAAAGAGTATAGCACCACTGCGAACTTACCAAGACACGGCCGTCCACCTAAACTAACAGACCGAACAAGGAGAGCACTGGTCAGAAATGCAACCAAGTGCCCCAAGATAACTCTGGAGGAGCTGCGACGTACTGCCGCTGAGCTGGGGGAATCTGTACATGGGACAACTATAAGTCGTACTCTACACAAATCTGGCCTTCATGGACGAGTGGCAAGAAGAAAGACATTATTGAAAGGAGGCCATAAGAAATCCTGTTTGAAGTTTGCTAGAAGTCATATGGAGGACACAGCTACCATGTGGAAGAAGGAGCTTTGATCAGATGAGACAAAAATTGAACTTTTTGACCCAAATGCAAAACGTTATGTATGGAGCAAACCTAACACTGCTCATCGTCCTGAGTGCACCATCCACAGTGTCAAATATGGTGGGGGGAGCATCATGCTATGGGGCTGCTTTTCCTCAGCGGGGACTGGGAAGATTGTAAGAATAGTTGGGAAGATGGATGGAGCCAAATACAGGGACATTTTGGAGGAAAACCTGCTGGAGTCAGCAAGAGAATTGAGGCTGGGGCGGAGATTCACCTTCCAGCAGGACAATGACCCTAAACACAAAGCTAAATCTACAATGGAATGGTTTAAAATCAAACATATTAATGAGTTAGAATGGCCCAGTCAAAGTCCTGACTGCACGCCCCACTTTTCTATTTAAAAAAAAATAACAGAATCATGTATCTCTCTTCAATGAAGGTACTTGATTTATCTTCTGTAGTCAGTAGTTGAAGTGTATCATGTATCATTTTGCTTTCGCTTCACAGTTGTCTGTTACTTGTGTGTGAACTTTCAGTAAAAATGTCTAAATAAAATCTTTACATTTAGGGTTGTAAACATGACAAAATGTGCAAAAGTTCAAGGTGTATTAGTACTTTCGCAAGGCACTGTATATTTCTGCCGATCAGACCCCGGCAGTAGACATCGATATATGGATTAAACTTAGTATGAATGGTTAGGTTAGCGTTAGGAATGCCTTCTTCTGGAGCCTGGACACTGGTGATGATCTGGGAGACAGGCGAAGGATGTAGCAGTGTGAAGCCACGGACAGAAGGGGTGTAGGCGGGTGACAGCACAGCTGGGAAGTGGACGAGCCATGAACGCTGGAGGCTTAAACACGGGGGGCCAAGGGTGACGAATGGCTGAGGCGGAGGTGTGACCCCCGCAGACACGATCATTGGCTGGAGGTAGGTGAGGCTAAAATTAGTCTTCAAGGTTGAATTTACGGCTAGGCTTCATTTCACACAAACATTTACACCAATAGAAACATAGACATTCTGTAAGGAAATAGACATTTAGTGGACAAATGTTCTCTCAATGATGTCTATATCAGAATGAAAAGTATCGGTATCATGCTACAAAATACCGCGATAAATCACAAAATCGATACATTGTCACACCCCTACTTCTGAACGCTGACTGGCTCTTTGCTCTTCCTTCCAGCCATCCCTTTGGTCCTCTCTTTCACTTATTATCAAATACCATTTCTGGAACTGTTGCGTTGACAGCTCACATCTCTCTTTCATGAATTAGTCATTGCCGTAATGTTCAAACAGGAATAAGGAGTGTTTCTTCCATCAGAGGAACAGTTTTCGGTCGTCTGCCTCTTGTTCCCTCTGTTCCCTTTCTCTCTCTGCGTCTTTGATCGCATTGTGTTCTCCCCTCTGCCGTCACTGTGTAGAATCTGTGTTTGGCATTTGGAGCTGATCAGAGCCAATTACAACAGCGCAAAGAACTAAAAGGGAAAATTGACCAAAGAACTTTTTTGAGTTTTTAACCGTGCTATAGTTTTGTTCCGCTGCTTGGTTTGGCAGTTGGAGCCAATGCTGCATGTACATTTTACAGACTACAAGAGAATAAATACATTTCAAATTGCATTATACTAACTCTATATTGAAACTATTAACACAGTGGGGTCAAGGTAAGGAGACTATACAGGTGCTCGTCATATAATTAGAATTCATGAAAAAGTTCATTTATTTCTGTAATTCAACTTAAAATGTGAAACCAATACATGATATAGACTCATTACATGCAAAGTGCCATATGTGAAGCCTTTATTTGTTATAATGTGGATAATTATGGTTTACAGTCCATTTTCAAAATATTCTAATTTTATGAGATTTTTAATTTGGGGTTTTTACAAGCTTAGCCATAATAATCAAAATTATAACAAATAAAGGCTATACATGTAAGTAAGTAAGTAATCTTTATTTGTATAGCACCTTTCACAGACAAAGGCCACAAAGTGCTTCACAACACAGTAAAACATCTAGAATTAAATACAATATAAAAATGGATCAAAACAACACAGAAATCATAGTAGCCCAAAAATAGCTAATTAAAGGCTTGAACAAATAAATGAGTCTTAAGGTTGCTTTGAAAAGTATCAACAGAGTCAGTAGAGCGCAAAGAGGGCGGAAGATCGTTCCAAAGCCTGGGAGCAACAGCCTGTAAGGATCGGTCACCTCTAGTACGAAAACAAGTGCGTGGAACCTTTAGCAGATTTTGATCCACAGACCTCAGAGCCCGAGCAGGGGTGTAAGGCTGGATCTGAAAACTGAGGTAAGAAGGAGCTTGACCATGCAAGGCTCTGAAAGCTAGAACCAAAATTTTAAACTTGATCCTATAGGACACAGGCAGCCAATGAAGTTGTTTTAAAATAGGAGATATGTGAGTCCTCCTGTTAGTGCGGGTCAGAATTCTCGCTGCAGAGTTTTGCACTAGTTGCAGTCGAGAGAGCTCCTTCTTATTAACACATGAAAACAAACTATTACAATAGTCTAAACGTGAAGACACAAATGCATGAATGATAAGCTCCAAATCATTACGTGCGACCATATTCCTAAGTTTAGAAATGTTCCTTAGTTGAAAGAAACAGTTCCTTGTTAGCTGCTTACAGTGCTGGACTAATGACAAAGATAACTCCCAAGTTTCGAAGACTTGGCTTTGCAGACTGGCCTAAGTCACCGAGGTACTGTTTAATCCCCGGAATTGCATCATCAGGTGCGATAACCAGTGTTTCTGTTTTGTCTGCATTTAGCTGCAGAGAGTTATCGCTGAGCCATTGTTTTATTTCCACTAGACAATGGAGCAGAGAGTCTAGCTTCTGGATTTCAGACGGCTTAAAGGAACAGTAAAGTTGGATATCGTCAGCAAATAGGTGGAAAGAAACATCACTGAACCTTTGGATGATCTTTCCCAAAGGAATCAAATACAACAAAAATAGGATAGGACCCAAAACGGACCCTTGAGGCACTCCACACAACAAATCCACAGACTCAGACCTTATGTGGTTAGCTGTAACACTAAAGCTACGCCCCGATAAGTATGAGGAGAACCACTGTAGAACTGCCCCCGATGTATCTCACTTTGCATGTAATGAGTCTATCATAGTTTCACAGTTTAAGTTGAATAACAGAAGTGAATGCACTTTTTCACGATATGTATATCTGTATACTCCAATTGAACTCACTATAAAATTGTTTAAACAAATTGTTCTGAAGATGTGAGTAATATTGATGTTGTGGTGCCATCGATGACAATGAAAGAAACACGAGGTGTTTACTACTACACAGGGTTCGAATTACGGGGGAGCTAAGGGGAGCTCGGCTCCCCTGAAAAGGACCTGGGCTTCCCTGAAAGCCTACTTTGAGACTTTTAGGGGGAGCTCTAAAACACTGTCCCTTGATTTTCTGTACATTAAGGTTCCCGAAATAAATTATGATATAAAAAATGTGTCAATGCTGTGTGTTTATTCGCGCATTACGTTACTATTTCGGAACATCTGTTTTTTACGTCAACACTTGAACTTCTCACTGAGTTGGTATTTGAATGTTAGCTTAACTTCAACATACTTTATTTCGTTTTTTGGAACACTGTGGATACTAGTAAGAATGTCAAAAAGAAAGCAGCCAAACCTCGGTCAATTTGGATTTACAAAACAAAGAGGAGTGATGACAGCGCACCAGCTACAACTATCTTGCCGGTGTTACCGCCACCGCTAAAAGTTGCTGCTGCTAGTGACAGCACCACCACCGAGGATAGCGAGACTTGGGTGCCAGAAACCACCGCTGTGACCTGCAACGGACCTGGCGATCATGCAGCACCTTTCAACTGGAAGTGGAGAACCAGGAATACATGGCTCTACTCCAAAAATCAGAGGTTAGGATGTACAGTATGCATGGAGGCAAAAAACCTGTTGCTCGCCGAAAGAGCAACAGGAGTACATCTGTCAGAGGAATGGATGAATGGAGAGGTCAGCAGCGAGTCACAGAATAACCTGCGGAAAAAAGATTTACAAGCATCGAGACAGTTTGGCACACAAAAGAGCGGTTGAGATTTCGGAGATGAAGGAAAAGGATGTGCTCCCAAACAAGATGCTTGAAGTAAATGCTCATTTAATGCAAGAAACAACTACGTCTTTCAGATCTGCTTATATGGTGGCCAAGGAAAAAATGGCCTACAGAAAGCTCCCTGCTGTAATGTCCCTTCAAAAACTTAATGGTGCAAACGTGGGAAATGTGCACAAATCAGACCATGCTTGTGCTGAAGTAATCGGACATATCGCCAGTGAAATGAGAGCTAAATTTTCAAAAGTAAAAGAACTGGGATCACGAATCAGTATCACATTAGATGAGAGCACAGTTCATGGCCTGTCTTATATGATCATTTATGTGCGGTGTGACATGACAGCAACAGGGGAAGTGGACAATGTTTTTTTAGATATCGTTGAGCTTTCAGAAGGCATGGATGCCGAATCGATATACAAAAGTTTGAGGGAAAGCTTGAGACAAGCGGGACTGGATGATGAGTTTCTGGGAAAAAATCTCATCTGCATTGCAACGGATGGAGCAGCGGTACTGACGGGCAGAGTTGGCGGACTTGTCACTAAACTCAAACAAGATTTCCCCAAAGTTCAGTCTATACACTGTCTAGCTCACCGACTTGAGTTAGCTGTCAAAGACTCACTTAAGGAAGTAGCTGGATGTTGTTTTTTATCTCAAAACTTTATGCGCTCTATAACCAGTCATCAAAAAACGCCCGTTTGCTCCAGGAGGCAGCTACAGGTTTCATTTCATTTCATTTTATTTATTCTTTTTTCCATGATAATGCAACACAACATGTGTACAATAATCCAAAAAACACAACAATAATACATTTCATGAAAAGAACAGGAGTAGGATGAAGAAAAAATCTTATAAGCTCCTACCCCATTCTAAATAAAAAAAAACTTTACAAATTAGATGGCTTTAATTAGATAGGTTTGAACATGCAAATCCTAGAAATAGGTCAAATCTTTACAATTCGTTGGGTGGCCAGTAGTTTTCGCACTGTGAAGGCAGTATGGAACGATTATCCGGCACTGGCGCACCAATTCAGAACAGCCATGGAAGACACATCTCGCTGCGACACAGAGAGGCAGAAATTCAGGGGCCTGCACAAACTTCTTTCAAGCACAGGTTTTGTGGCTGATTTGGCATGTATGAAGGATGTCCTGCGAGAACTACAAAATCTGTCGCTAAAATCGCAACGCAAACAAACATCTTTAGTTGACGCAAGTTGCCACATTCAGCAGACCATTGACGTATTGACAGCCATGAAAGCAAGTGGAGGAAAAATATCGACAGGCCTGTTCAAAGACGTTGAGCTTTCAGAGAGCAGGCCGAAGATAAACCGTCTTCAATTCAACCAGTCTATTATCAACAGCCTAAAGAAGAGACTGCCCGAACCGGACCTTGTCCAGATGCTGAAACCGCTGGATAAACGCTTTTGGCCACAGCAACATAGCGCCCGTATCCTATATGGGGAAACTGAAGTTCGAGCATTGGCAAAAACACTGGGAGAACCGGCCCGAGAGGCTGTCGAGGAGTTCCGGGACTTTAAATTGCAAAACAGAGCACCAGGGAAAACGCTTGTCAAACTTCAAACAGCAAGTCTGACCTGCTTGCCCTCCTCAGCTGAGTGTGAGAGGGGACTTTCTGCCGTGAATTCTACTGACAGCAAGTATCGCAACGAGTTGCGTGAACAAAGCCTCTCCTCGCTTCTCTTCGTGGACCTGAATGGACCCCCTTTGGAGCAATTTGACCCAATGCCTTTTGTGTCATCTTGGATTAAAGCCGGTCACCGACCCTCAACATCCTGGGTTACAGGACGGAAAGCAAAGACAGAAGAACCCGGGCCTCTGTGGTCACTTCTGATTTAAGGTAAGAGCTATGGAATTAGCCTACTTACTTGATCTGTGTGTTTGTGAGGATTGGCCCTAATCCTATATATTACTGATGTATTTTTTTTATGATTGTTATGTGAGTTATTCTGTTTTCATCATGATTTGCATCATAATGTTGGCCTAAGCGTGGTTGATTCAGAACCGTGGACAGAGCTGTTTGCCCTCACACTGACAACTGACAGCGTCTGATGCTTGCGTTTTGAAGTAAACGGTTTACTAAGTAAACAATAGGTTTACTGTAAACCTATTGTTTTAAAATGCCCGAACACGCACCAAAAGTGTTAGTTAGTCAGGGAGGATCGGAAAATAGGGCTCCCATGAAAGCCAATTTGTAATTTGAACCCTGCTACTACGCGTACCCCCAAAACACACAGCATTTTTTTCAACATACTTTTTAAAGTGTATAGACATTTTATAGACTGACTTTTACACAGCAGATTGGATTGAACATATGTTGCACTTATTTTTTATTTAATATCATTTTTTATTTAATTGCATATAATTTGATTATCATTGTTTTCCTATGTGATTTGTTTCTTGGGTCTCACATTGTTGATTTATCAAGGTTTTAAATTTAACCTGGTTTATTTCAGAAGGAGGACTTGTACTCAAAGAGACGGTGGCGTCAGGTTCAATACTTGTTGGATATTTTTTGGAAGCGTTGGACCAAAGAGTGTCTTCCACTTTTGCAAGAGAGACAGAAATGGTTAAACGTGAAAAGAAACCTGAAACCTGGTGATGTTGTTCTAATTGTAGATGACAGTGCACCTAGAGGTTCATGGTTAATGGGAAAAGTTGAAAAAGCTATTTGTGATTCAAATGGTCAGGTGAGAAGAGTTTTTGTTAAAACTAAAAGTAGTGTTTTGGAAAGACCAGTAGACAAATTGTGTCTTTTGCTTGAAATGGAAGTGTAATGTATTTTGTTAAAGCCATAGGAATGTGGTATACAGTTGGAACATTGTTTAAGTTAGAAAATCCTTTAAATGTTGCTTAAGTTGTTTTGATAATTGTTATGCCCTATAGCAGTAACAATTAGGGGCCGGAATATAAGCGCCATTTCATACAGCCTACATGTTTATAATAATTATCATGTTCATATCATATTTTGTATTTCATATTTTGGTTAAAAAGAAATGATACATTTCATATGTAATATTGTGATTTAAAAGGTAACAATTGGGTTATTTACAAACTAAGCAAATGCATGTTATTTTGCCATAGAGGGCGCTGTGTATGGTCTTTGCCCACAAAGAAGAAGTTGTTTTGTGACTTGACTTCAAGAAAAACAAAAGATGGCTGACGGAGCAACACGGTCATTTTATCGTGCTGCGACGGAAAATGTTGTCACACGCGTAAAACCAGCCTCAGTGTCAGTCATTTATAGAAAAGGTTAAATTAAGATCAAAGAAGAAACTAATGAACAAAATATTTGCCTCTACAGTTAGCTACATGAAGCATAAACAATTAACTGACTAGGTGTCTGGTATGTTAACAGTTCATAGATAACTATAGCGTGAAGAACATACCAAACTCTCGATCTCACTCCAAATCACTAAATCCATTGAAATCGGAGTCACTTCTGAACAATCGCCTTGGCAACGACCTGGGCACTGTTTTCAAGCTCTCATTTGCGAACTCGTTCCTCTGGCTGTGGCCATCTAGCTTTTAGGTCAGACCACGATTAGCTTTTTTGGTTTTCTTCATTGTAGTGAGAGTAAGCTCCGCTATTCGCCAGTCCCTCGCAAGTTTCTCCCTCACTCCAAACTGTCTTTCTGCCGCTCGCCTCGCCTGCAGTGTTTTTCTATTACCGTAAGTAATAGACCAAACGTAAAATAAAAGGGGGAAAAAAATCACATATTAGTCGCTCCGTAGTATAAGACGCACCACCAGCCAAACTATGTAAAATGTGCAACTTAAAGTCTGGAAAATACGGTAATAATATTTTAAAATGTGTTAAAACTAAATTCTTAGTTTGGCAGAAATGTGTAGTATACTGTGGATTTGACTTTACAGTTTTATGTCAAATTTTATGGATATGTTTCAATTAATATACTTAGATGTTAAAACTTAACATTGAAATCAAATTGCAATCACAAATTATATATTTATATATTTTTTTCAAATTCATGCAGCCCTAGCATATGCTTTGGTACACTTTTTTTTTACCTGTTACCTTCAGGCCAAAAAAAAAAAAACAGCCTGTATCTGTCTGCAACACCCCAGGAGAGGGAGAGCGTGTGTGGAAGGTCACCCTGACTCTGCGAGTATTCAGTCAGTTTGATGTGAAGCCACTGGGTTCCTCTGGAGATGGAGAGGCCCGCGCTGCTCTCGCCGTGCTCTGGACTGTTGAACCGCCTCGGCTGCTGTTACCCAGTGGGGAGTGGAGCACACTGTTTTATTATCACATTATAGCAGCGGCACAGAGCGGCCTTTCAAAATGACTACACCTATACCTGCCAGACCCGCTCACCGATCTAATATGTCCTCCGGTATTTCTCAGGTTTCCCCGGAGGAACAGGCGGCCAGGCCCATCAATAAGACGCCCAAAGCCTGCACAGATGCTACACAGGTGAAAAATAAGTCCTAATAAAAGAAAAAGGATTTGGTTCGTTGTGGGGCTATTCACATATAGATGTCCTTTTGATCTATACACTTGAAACGATGAGGTGTGATGAGAAAGTTCAGAGAAATATTGGCGGCTGCATCAAAAAAAGGCTAAGTCGCTCAATATTTCAGCACCCTGGCCAGGAAAAAGGGCCAGTACGCGTCCAGCAGAGCTCGGCGGCCTCTCGAGTAAGCGATCAGTTTGAGTCTGCGGGATCGAACTTCGGATCCCCCATGTACTACACATTTCTCCACACTGACACAAAAATCCAGACACATCAAAATATGTTTGTGTCCTTTGCGATACCTTGAATTTTGGGATCAATCCATATCAAATATATGCTACTTTTGTTTATAAATGGGAATCTGTGTACTACATTTCTTTGTCCACTACAGTATTTTATGTTACCACTAGATCAAACCTGGCAACGCCCTTGAAGCTTGAATCAAACCATTCAAACCATTCATCTACCCATGACTTTGCAAAATTTTAAAATGTCAAATAGGAAAATAAACTTGTGATATACTTTCCCCTCATATTAATGTCAGTAATGTCTAAATATAACTTGCTTTCCAATGCACTTTGAGAGGAAAACCACACAAAATTATGAGATAAGAATGTGTTAACTACTGTTTTTCTTTCTTTTTTTTTAAGAACAGGAAATCCTCTTGACTCACCTTCTTCCGTCCTGGTTCAGACCTAGCCCAGACCCAGTCCAGTCCTGCTTCAGTCCTGGTTCGGTCCTGGTTCAGTCCTGGTTCAGACCTAGCCCAGACCCAGTCCAGTCCTGCTTCAGTCCTGGTTCAGTCCTGGTTCAGACCTAGCCCAGACCCAGTCCAGTCCTGCTTCAGTCCTGGTTCGGTCCTGGTTCAGACCTAGCCCAGACCCAGTCCAGTCCTGCTTCAGTCCTGGTTCAGTCCTGGTTCAGACCTAGCCCAGACCCAGTCCAGTCCTGCTTCAGTCCTGGTTGTGTCCTGGTTCAGATCTCGCTCAGTCCAGACGACTGATGCTCCTTTGGGCCCTCTGCAACTTCGGTAAGGACTCATTTCACTTTGTTTGGTTTAGACCTTGTACAGCCCTGTTATGCTCGTTCATTTTTATAACCTCTTCCATCACTTTAAGATTCAAAAGTGAACATTTCGATTTAAAGAGATATGCCATGAATAGACATCTAAGCCTTATTTATAGTGACATAACTTAAGTTTTTACATTTGGCTGCGATACAGGATAAAAACACTCCATCTGTCTGCATTTTGCCTTGAAGAAACAACAAATTTGTCATTTTCATTGTATTTCAGTTTGGTCACATTGTCAGCAGATGGGGAAGTCTGGGCATCTCTGTTCGGACTGCTGCCTCCGCGACCCCCAGGTAAAGCGGAAGAAAATGGATGGATGGAGTTTCCACTCGGGTTTGTTCTTTTAAGTGCCTCACTATTGCCCCTTGTGTGTAACAATAAAGTAATTTAAACTTTATATGTGTGTTTAACATCCATCTCTGCTGCACAAAAATGAAGAAAATGTGAAGTATCATCCAACATAGCACACCAAATATTGGCCTGGACTTGTCTGTCCTTGATCTCCATTCATTGTTTGGACCAGAATTACACAACCTATAAAAAAGATTTTGAACAAACTTGATACAGGTGTGAAGCATTAGCCAACCTAGAAACACAAAAATATTGGTGTGAATCCAACCCACAAGGAAGGGCCACAGGCCACACGGAGATGTCCTATTGCCCTCTATTCATTTGTCTATAAGCTGTTGTATATGAAGAATCTAGAAAGGTGAATTCCAAGAAATTTCCAAAGTTATCCAAAGTGCAGACCAACTAATTTTGCTTGAGTTACCCTATAGAACATGTTTCTGTATAAAAGTTAACCTTTCTGGGTCAACCTTTTGGAAAATAGACGAAATTTTTTTTGACATTTCCCAGAAGTTCACGTGCGAGTTGGCACCCCTAAATCTCAATGGATTTGAACAAAACTTTGCAAAAGTCATTTGTATATGAATAGGAACAAAATGCAATGCCAGCCAAAATGATATTTTGGAGTTAAAATTTCACCATGTTAATTTGATGCACCCTAATATATATATACACATACATACATACATATGGGCTCAATTTAGACTTGACTTTACGTGTGATAAATAAGTTAATTTTCCACCAGAAAATGGCTAAATCGTTTTTTTTTTTAATATTCTCTTCTCCCCCTTGGTGAAGCCACGTCCCCTTCTATGACGAGAAGCCGTCTGGGAAACCAGATTAAATGGAGAAAAGCTACGTAGGACTAAACCCAGGACCTTCTTGCTGTGAGGCCAGAACGCAGTACAATTACCAAAACAACCTCACTTTTTCATGTTTTTTTTGTAGTCCCATGTGGCTTTATTTGGCAGGACAGCACAGGGTGAGAGGAGGTTGACGAGCCATTCATGCAAAATGTCAAAGTCAGGACTCGAACCCATGACACTTCCGCCATATCCGCATCAGCCTGTCGCTTTGTTTCGCGGTATTCCCCATACAGTACTCCATGTTCGGGGAAAAACATGGAGTACTGTATGACTATAACCTTCAGACTATGACTGAAGGTTATAGTCATACAGTACTCCAAGTCATAGTCTGTAAGATTGTAAAGTGAGGAGAGAGCAAAGTGACATTTGAAGTTCTTCCTGTTAAAGGTCCCATAACGTCCTGCTCCACTCTTACCGTAAGATTCAAAAAAGACTGACAGTGAGACAAGTTCTCAGTTCTGGTACATTTATTTGAAGAAAATGTCAAAACGTAATGCAGTTGCAGTGTGGCCGCGCTGCTCAAAGTAAAGTGTATATAGAAAATGACTTCTTGCTATTTAAATAACAAGTAAGATGGACTATACTTCTCAAAGGGGGAAATGCTTATCATTAGCTCATCATCATGTGTTTCAAAGAGGAATGTGTGAAGAGTGTTGAGGAGCTGCCGGAGCACTTCGTGTTCTGACCTTGGCCTGATTAGAGCACATTTCGGATACAACCAAAACAATGCCACTGTGTTTTCTGGACGCGGTCTGTTGCGTTACAATATCCCAGGCGCTTCATTTTCATACATATTTAAATTACGTGAAAGTGACCCTGAATTCCCCCCTGTTTGGACCAGGAGAATCAGGAGAGAAAGAACAAAATTTCCCTGATTGGATCTGACAGGCTGGTTCACATGAAAGCTTTCCTCATTGGTCAAAGTGACGGCACCGGGGGATTCTGATTAGTTGCTAAAAAGGAGAGACTTTTGAATGTAAAAAAAAAATATATATAATATGAAATGAAAATCATTTCATATTTATACTGCGTCAGTTTTCAATCCTTTTTGTTTTGTCGTTGTAGGCTGCCAGGGGTCGCCGCAGAGCCTTAGCCTGAAGCATAGTGAGGAGAGGGTGACATTTGAAAGTAAAAAATTACATTCTTCACCTCTTGATCCAGTAAGCCTCCTCTAGTATGCAAAATCAGGAGAGCGGGAACAGTATTTTCGACAGTAAACGATCAGGCTCCTCCCCCTTCTCTTCTGATTGGACCTGACAAGCTGGTTCACAGGAAAAGCTCATCTCATTGGTCAAAGTGGTATCCCGGGGTTCTGATTGGTTGCTGAAATCAGTAAAGGGATTGACTTTAGAAAAAATATGATTATTTAATATTGCTTATGTTACCTTCAAATTTCAGACCCATGTGGTCAATTATACACAAACCTATTAAATTTGTAAAACATTTAAACTTACAGACTATCACTTTAAAGGATCTGTCTCATGCTATTTTAGCCATTCCATAGTAAAGTATAGGCATTTATATGATATATTGTACCTCTACCACTACGGAGCACTAATTTTTGTGATAAATATGAGTATTTTCTGGAGGCATTTTTCAAACCCGGAAGACAAAATGCTTGGATTCAGTTAACTCCGCCCCCTCTCTCCGCTCATACAACTTTAGCAGTAGTAGAAATATAAATACCACAGCAAAAAGGGAAGTTACTTCATGATGCAGTTATAAAGGAGTTGACATGTGCAACACAGCTTCATAAATGGCTAACACACACGCTAACATGCATTATGACTGACTCACCGCTCTGGTCCATCGGGCGTTCACATTATGGGACTCGCGTTAGTTTTTAAAGTTAATCCACTTTGATTTTGGCCAAAGTTCATCAAGCATCAGCGACAGGCACAGACAAACACTATTTTGGCTGACAGTTGCTGAATCCTGGAGAGAAATTCCAACTTCTGGCGAGTGTCCTCTTCTTTAGGAAGGTTGAACAAAGTCCTGTCCTCTCGCAGCCAAACGCGCTTTTCTCCGTGACATTATGAAAGTGAGGTAAGAAAAAAGAACAGGTGTCCAGACTCCAGAGTAGGTTAGAAAGAGCTCCTTCTTCACAATTTTCGGTGCAACATGACATGACATCTGATTAGACGCTCAGGGGGTGCGTTTGTTTTCTGTGCAGGGGCAGCGCGTCAGGCACTTCCTTTTTTTATTTTAATTTTTGTATTTGTTTTATTTCTTACAACAGAAATAATGAAAAAGCTGTTTTACAAATTTAAATCAGGCCAGAGGCATTACATTACAGACGTCGAGCACTTCCGTTCCGTTCTGACGACACAACGGAACAAGTGAGTCGTTTACCAGGAGAGGGCGGAGCAGCTGCCCAGAGAGCAGGATTCAGGAGGATTGCTGAGAACTTCCTGAATGAAGCCAAAAAACACTCTGGGGGTTAGCACCAAAAAGTCAATTTTGCATGATATAGGACTTTTAATGTACAATGTTCCTGTGAGATCAATTAGACAATACATAATAAATAGACATGTGCCCATGTATATGCTCTCAAAGAAATTATTGCTAAATATAGGAATCAAAACCCCTCAGTTTGTATGTGCTTTTTAGATGCCTCTAAGGCCTTTGACAGTTAATCACAGGGAGGAATCGCAAATTCATTGTGTGGATCTTGACCTACTGGTTTGCTCAGCAAAAGATGCAGGTTAAATGGCGAAACAGTGTGTCTGCCCTATTAAGGTCAGCAATGGGGTCAGACAGGGGGAAAACTATCCCCAATTCTCTATAACTATCAACTGTCAACAAGACTTAAGGCTTGTAATACTGGATGTACAGCTGGTAACCTTGTGTTGAATCATTTTTTGTATGCAGACAATGTAGTTGTGTTCAGTCCGAGCACTGCTGGGCTGCAACCGTTACTTCACATTTGTTCAAGCTACGGCCTGGAGCGTGACATCAAAGGTTTGGTTATGATTTGTAGAACCAAGGAGGATGAGAGAAAAGACATTTCCTGATTTTGATTTGTCTAATATAATGCTTCATGTTACAAACAAAACAAAATATCTTGGGCAAATATTTACAGAGGACTTTTCTGATGATGCTGACATAAACAGACAGTAGAACGTTGTATTCTGTTGTCTTTTTAAAGTGACTGTGTAATTTTTTGTATTTTTGTTGTTGTTTGTTATATGTCTCTTTGGACTTTTAGTCCATAATAAAGTTGAATTGAATTGAATACTAGGTTTGGATACAGGTTTGTCCATCAATGACCCGGCTTTTGAATGTGTTAGATCTAACTTACCATAGTGTCCAAACACTTTTAGCTCCTGTATTATTCATTTTAAAATCTCCATTGGATTATGAAGAATCAAGGAAACTCCAGACTGATTTGAAACTTGTCATTTTGCTGTTTTTAAGTTTTCCTCTTTTTGAGTGTAGTGGTCAGTACATAGTAGATAACATGATCCGTAGTCGACATGTTCATATGCTATTGCCTTTTCTAGCAACAGGTGTAATGTTGTTTTATTCACAAATAAAAGGATTTTACCTGGTGTGAAAGTTGTTTATGTTTACACATATGGTTTTGGTGCTGAGGATGATCATCTAATCTGAAAGCAGAATGAGCCCCACACTCAGAGACTCTCTCCTACTTCCACAATCCCAGCACTCGTCCCCATTCAGGTTCTTATTAGCGCTAGTGCAGCCTCAAGTGGGTCCTTTCAAATTTGGGCTGAGCACTTCCAACTCATAGCCCACAAATGCCCTGTACTGAAAGCCAAATCGTCGCTACCTGGGTGCAATTTGCAAAGTAGTTAATATAGACAGAAATGGAATTGAATGGCCATTCACAAATCAGAATCAGAGGTGGTTTTATTGCAATATTTACAATATTCACAAAGAGAGCTCTATGAAGGCTTACAAAAAAATATTCTGTGGGCCAGTTCAACTTCTTGACAAAGCAAAGTCCGTAGTAAAACGGTTCATAGCGTACAGCGCATTCAGCCACGTCAGATGATTTGAATTCAAAAACTGATAGTCCATTAAAAGAGTTCAGTTTTTTGGAAAGGTGTGAGTGGGTAGGCACACAAAGGCCCGTCGAGAAGTGAAGTGCTCCGGTTCATTTAGATCGGCTCCCAAATGACTACCTATAAATAAACTGCTTGAATTAAAGCGACGTTTAGAAGAGATTTTCAGTCATGCCGTGGTGACATGGTTAAATGAGCCACTACTACTACTGCTCCCTGCACTGAGCCGCAAACTACAATCAAGTTTAGAAATGGAAATGAACAGAGGATTTTCTTACAGGAGATGGACCACACCGTGTCACGTGAGTGAGAGGACGCTACACTCAAGTGGGAAGAGTCCAGGTATCGGGGATGACGATGAAAGGAAAGGCTCCATGTCTTCCAGCTGTACTAAATGCACAGCTACCACAAAACTGTTGGACTGAGCTGCGACCGATCCATAAACTTTTTTTATTTGTTTAATTTACATCAATTTTGTCAGTCTCACTTTTCTATATATTTGGTCCAAAACCTCCCCCACATTAAACCACTACTTTACAGGTCATGGTTAGATAAGGACGAGTTGTCATGGCAACTGATTCTATTTTAAAAGAGCTAACTCAATTTGGCCTGTAAATAACTTAGAAACATACAAGAAAATCCAGAGAGAAAGACCATGTTAGAAAAAAACTAAAACATTGTGAAACAGAACAAGATGTACATCGCGCGGCCAGCCGTCTGACTTTAGGCACCGCAGGTGAATAAGTGAAAAATCTGTAAAAACAAAAATTCTGGGGATTGGGTTCAAAGCTGAATAAAACAGGCTGGGAATTAGATAAAAATCATGTTAAGACCAAAACATCCTAAAATAAACATCGCACGGGGTAAGTTTGGTTATTTCAAGATGTTGAGGGAGGAAACTAACTAAAAATCTCCACCTTGACCACTGCGTGAAAAGTCAAAAGCGAGCGGATGTAGTGTCGCAGCGAATACAACATCTGAAAATGTAATACAAATTAAAGCCGCAAGCGGCATCGAGAGGCCCTCGCGGGTCTCGTGGGCTGGTTACCGCACGCTATCGCACGCCGCCGCAATAACCGGGAGGCGCTGCCGCGCCCTACGTGGTTATAATGTCGCTGCCACCCTAGGTCGAGTTTATAAAAGAGCAAAGGCGAGGAATGGCGCCTTCGGCGCTGATTACTCGATTTTCCCCAAAATGGCCGACCACCTGTTGGTCGCCTAGCAACCATGTAATGGAGGCCTCCCTTAGTGCCTCCATTGCCGCGCCATAACCCTACCGAGGGCGCCAACGTGGCCACACTACATTTTATTGGCCTGATGAGCCATTAATCTTTGTGAGTAAACATCAAAACGAGATTTTTAGCGTCTCCATGTGAATGATGGCTCCAACCTGCAGAGGGCGCTAGCGCGCCCCAAATCTTTTTTATTTCACAAGCAGCATCGGACGGCCCTGACGGGCCGTACTTCAATGACTACTGTCCACAAGCTCCTGACAGAGGGCGCTAACGCGCTGTAATGTGTATAATGTGTGATATGCGGGTCAGTCCCATTGGAATAACATGGCGAGCCTCGGTCGTCTCCATGGCAACACCGTACAAAATACGGTATGGGTCTCATTGGCTTTTTGGATCGGGATGCCATCAGCTATTTTTGTGCCGAATTTTATACATTTCCGAGAAACTAATTTTTTTTCCATAATGCATTTTTTGTTCTCGGCCTAGAGGGGGCGCTATCGCGCCAAATCTCACTTTTTCACATTTGTTGTGTCCGGGGGTGAAAGGTCAATAAAATGTATATTTCCGATTTTTATTCTGAGTTCGTTTGTGCAAATGGGAGCATTTTGTTGTTTTCGGAAAGTCGCAAAATTCTTCGTAAAGATTGCGGCTTCGCCGCAAACAAACCGTAAAACTTAGCCAAAAAATTTGGATAACTTTTGATGCCCCACATCTCGAGATGAGCTGGAGCGATTTTGGGCTCATTTGGTGAAACGCCCTAGGAGGAGTTCGTTAAAATGCGACGTCAGCGAAAACGCTGACTCAGCATTTTCCCGACTTCCTGTCAAAATGGCGGACTTCCGGTTTGTCTGGGGGCGTGGCCACAATAATGTTTTTTGGTTGTCGTCACATGACAAATGTCTGTACCGAATCTCGTCGCTCTATGACAACGTTTATGTTGGCCCCCTCCCCATAGGCGCAATGTATTTTCACTTTTGTAGGTGGCGCTGTCGCGCCATTTTTTATTTCCCCAAAACGAAACACACATTTTAATAAATTTTTCACCGGACCTGAATTTTGGGCAAGGTTTGGTGAGTTTTCGACTATGTTCAGGGGGTCAAAATCCTGCTCAAAGAGCAGAAGAAAGAAAGAAGAAGAAGAAAAATTAAAGCCGCAAGCGGCATCGAGAGGCCCTCGCGGGGGTTCGTTGGCCGGTTGACGCCGGTTGCCGCACGCCGCCGCAATAACCGGGAGGCGCTGCCGCGCCCTACGTGGTTTATAACGTCGCTGCCACCCTAGGTCGAGATTATAAAAGAGCAAAGGCGAGAAATGGCGCCTTCGGCGCTGATTACTCGATTTTTCCCAAAATGGCCGACCACCTGTTGGTCGCCTAGCAACCATGTAATGGAGGCCTCCCTTAGTGCCTCCATTGCACACACACTACATTGTATTGCCCTGATGAGTCATTAATCTTTGAGTAAACATCAAAACGACATTTTTAGCGTCTTCATGTGAATGATGGCTCCAACCTGCAGAGGGCGCCAGCGCGCACCCCAAATCTTTTTTATTTCACAAGCAGCATCAGACGGCCTTGACGGGCCGTATTTCAATGACTACTGTCCACAAGCTCCTTACAGGGGGCGCTAACGCGCTGTAATTGTGTATAATGTGAGATTTGTGTGTCAGTCCCATTGGATTAACATGGAGAGCCTCGGTCGTCTCCATGGCAACATCGTACAAAATACGGTATGGGTCTCATTAGCTTTTTGGATCGGGATGCCATCAGCTATTATTGTGCCGAATTTCATCCATTTCCGAGAAACTAATTTTTTTTCCATAATGCATTTTTTCTTCTCAGCCTAGAGGGGGCGCTATCGCGCCAAATGTCACTTTTTCACATTGGTTGTGTCCGGGGGCGAAAGATCAATAAAATGTATATTTCCGATTTTTAATCAGAGTTAGTTTGTGCGAATGGGAGCAATTTGTTGTTTACGATAAGTCGCAAAATTCCTCGTAAAGATTGCGGCTTCGCCGCAAACAAACCGTAAAACTTAGCCAAAAAATTTGGATAACTTTTGATGCCCCACATCTCGAGATGAGCTGGAGCGATTTTGGGCTCATTTGGTGAAACGCCCTAGGAGGAGTTCGTTAAAATGCGACGTCAGCGAAAACGCTGACTCACCATTTTCCCGACTTCCTGTCAAAATGGCGGACTTCCGGTTTGTTTGGGGGCGTGGCCACAATAATGTTTTTTGGTTGTCGTCACATGACGAATGTCTGTACCGAATCTCGTCGCTCTACGACAAAGTTTATGTTGGCCCCCTCCCCATAGGCGCAATGTATTTTCACTTTTGTAGGTGGCGCTGTCGCGCCATTTTTTATTTCCCCAAAACGAAACACACATTTTAATTAATTTTTCACCGGACCTGAATTTTGGGCAAAGTTTGGTGAGTTTTTGACTATGTTCAGGGGGTCAAATTCCTGCTCAAAGAGCAGAAGAAAGAAGAATAAAGAAGAATAATAATATTTCTTGCAAAAACAATATAGTCGCTTTCGCGACTACAACATATTATGCATTTTTTTAAAGCTTTCGACTTCCCCGACGCACCGGTGGGGCTCGGAGGTGAATGACGAGCGCTTCGCGCTCGTCATCCACCTCCGTATGACAGTTGGCCATATACCCCCATTCATTTTGCTGCAATTACAAGTATAAGGGCCCACACCAGAGGTGTGGGCAGTCACTGTTTTACACGGTGAGTTTACGTTTGACATGGGGACAGCGCTTCGCGCTGTTTTCGTGCGCTCCGCGCACCTAGGTTCAGTGCGCTGCGCGCACTGCGTTGCGATTACAATAGGCCCTTGCTACGGCAGGCCGCTCGGGCCTAATTAAAGCCGCAAGCGGCATCGAGAGGCCCTCGCGGGGGTTCGTTGGGCGGTTGACACCGGTTGAACCACGCCGCCGCAATAACCGGGAGGCGCTGCCGCGCCCTACGTGGTTATAATGTCGCTGCCACCCTAGGTCGAGTTTATAAAAGAGCAAAGGCAAGAAATGGCGCCTCCGGCGCTGATTACTCGATTTTTCCCAAAATGGCCAACCACCTGTTGGTCGCCTAGCAACCATGTAATGGAGGCCTCCCTTAGTGCCTCCATTGCCGCGCCATAACCCTACCGAGGGCGCCAACGTGGCCACACTACATTTTATTGCCCAGATGTGCCATTAATCTTTGTGAGTAAACATCAAAACGAGATTTTTCGCCACTCCATGTGAATGATGGCTCCAACCTGCAGAGGGCGCTAGCGCGCCCCAAATCTTTTTTATTTCACAAGCAGCATCGGACGTCCTTAACGGGCCGTACTTCAATGACTACTGTCCACAAGCTCCTGACAGAGGGCGCTAACGCGCTGTAATTGTGTATAATGTGAGATTTGTGTTTCAGTCCCATTAGATTAACATGGTGGGCCTCGGGCGTCACCATGGCAACACCATACAAAATACGGTATGGGTCTCATTGGCTTTTTGGATCGGGATGCCATCAGCTATTTTTGTGCCGAATTTTATCCATTTCCGAGAAACTAATTTTTTTTCCATAATGCATTTTTTCTTGTCAGCCTAGAGGGGGCGCTATCGCGCCAAATCTCACTTTTTCACATTTGTTGTGTCCGGGGGTGAAAGGTCAATAAAATGTATATTTCCGATTTTTTATCGGAGTTCGTTTGTGTAAATGGGAGCATTTTGTTGTTTTCGGTAAGTCGCAAAATTCTTCGTAAAGATTGCGGCTTCGCCGCACACAAACCGTAAAACTTAGCCAAAAAATTTGGATAACTTTTGATGCCCCACATCTCGAGATGAACTGGAGCGATTTTGGGCTCATTTGGTGAAACGCCCTAGGAGGAGTTCGTTAAAATGCGACGTCAGCGAAAACGCTGACTCACCATTTTCCCGACTTCCTGTCAAAATGGCGGACTTCCGGTTTGTCTGGGGGCGTGGCCACAATAATAGTTTTTGGTTGTCGTCACATGACAAATGTCTCTACCGAATCTCGTCGCTCTATGACAACGTTTATGTTGGCCCCCTCCCCATAGGCGCAATGTATTTTCACTTTTGTAGGTGGCGCTGTCGCGCCATTTTTTATTTCCCCAAAACGAAACACACATTTTAATTAATTTTTCACCGGACCTGAATTTTGGGCAAAGTTTGGTGAGTTTTTGACTATGTTCAGGGGGTCAAATTCCTGCTCAAAGAGCAGAAGAAAGAAGAATAAAGAAGAATAATAATATTTCTTGCAAAAACAATATAGTCGCTTTCGCGACTACAACATATTATGCATTTTTTTAAAGCTTTCGACTTCCCCGACGCACCGGTGGGGCTCGGAGGTGAATGACGAGCGCTTCGCGCTCGTCATCCACCTCCGTATGACAGTTGGCCATATACCCCCATTCATTTTGCTGCAATTACAAGTATAAGGGCCCACACCAGAGGTGTGGGCAGTCACTGTTTTACACGGTGAGTTTACGTTTGACATGGGGACAGCGCTTCGCGCTGTTTTCGTGCGCTCCGCGCACCTAGGTTCAGTGCGCTGCGCGCACTGCGTTGCGATTACAATAGGCCCTTGCTACGGCAGGCCGCTCGGGCCTAATTAAAGCCGCAAGCGGCATCGAGAGGCCCTCGCGGGGGTTCGTTGGGCGGTTGACACCGGTTGAACCACGCCGCCGCAATAACCGGGAGGCGCTGCCGCGCCCTACGTGGTTATAATGTCGCTGCCACCCTAGGTCGAGTTTATAAAAGAGCAAAGGCAAGAAATGGCGCCTCCGGCGCTGATTACTCGATTTTTCCCAAAATGGCCAACCACCTGTTGGTCGCCTAGCAACCATGTAATGGAGGCCTCCCTTAGTGCCTCCATTGCCGCGCCATAACCCTACCGAGGGCGCCAACGTGGCCACACTACATTTTATTGCCCAGATGTGCCATTAATCTTTGTGAGTAAACATCAAAACGAGATTTTTCGCCACTCCATGTGAATGATGGCTCCAACCTGCAGAGGGCGCTAGCGCGCCCCAAATCTTTTTTATTTCACAAGCAGCATCGGACGTCCTTAACGGGCCGTACTTCAATGACTACTGTCCACAAGCTCCTGACAGAGGGCGCTAACGCGCTGTAATTGTGTATAATGTGAGATTTGTGTGTCAGTCCCATTGGATTAACATGGAGAGCCTCGGTCGTCTCCATGGCAACATCGTACAAAATACGGTATGGGTCTCATTAGCTTTTTGGATCGGGATGCCATCAGCTATTATTGTGCCGAATTTCATCCATTTCCGAGAAACTAATTTTTTTTCCATAATGCATTTTTTCTTCTCAGCCTAGAGGGGGCGCTATCGCGCCAAATGTCACTTTTTCACATTGGTTGTGTCCGGGGGCGAAAGATCAATAAAATGTATATTTCCGATTTTTAATCAGAGTTAGTTTGTGCGAATGGGAGCAATTTGTTGTTTACGATAAGTCGCAAAATTCCTCGTAAAGATTGCGGCTTCGCCGCAAACAAACCGTAAAACTTAGCCAAAAAATTTGGATAACTTTTGATGCCCCACATCTCGAGATGAGCTGGAGCGATTTTGGGCTCATTTGGTGAAACGCCCTAGGAGGAGTTCGTTAAAATGCGACGTCAGCGAAAACGCTGACTCACCATTTTCCCGACTTCCTGTCAAAATGGCGGACTTCCGGTTTGTTTGGGGGCGTGGCCACAATAATGTTTTTTGGTTGTCGTCACATGACGAATGTCTGTACCGAATCTCGTCGCTCTACGACAAAGTTTATGTTGGCCCCCTCCCCATAGGCGCAATGTATTTTCACTTTTGTAGGTGGCGCTGTCGCGCCATTTTTTATTTCCCAAAAACGAAACACATATTTTAATTAATTTTTCGCCGGATCTGAATTTTGGGCAAAGTTTGGTGAGTTTTTGATTATGTTCAGGAGGTCAAATTCCTGCTCAAAGAGCAGAAGAAGAAAGAAAGAAAGAAAGAATTAAAGCCGCAAGCGGCATCGAGAGGCCCTCGCGGGGGTTCGTTGGCCGGTTGACGCCGGTTGCCGCACGCCGCCGCAATAACCGGGAGGCGCTGCCGCGCCCTACGTGGTTTATAACGTCGCTGCCACCCTAGGTCGAGATTATAAAAGAGCAAAGGCGAGAAATGGCGCCTTCGGCGCTGATTACTCGATTTTTCCCAAAATGGCCGACCACCTGTTGGTCGCCTAGCAACCATGTAATGGAGGCCTCCCTTAGTGCCTCCATTGCACACACACTACATTGTATTGCCCTGATGAGTCATTAATCTTTGAGTAAACATCAAAACGACATTTTTAGCGTCTTCATGTGAATGATGGCTCCAACCTGCAGAGGGCGCCAGCGCGCACCCCAAATCTTTTTTATTTCACAAGCAGCATCAGACGGCCTTGACGGGCCGTATTTCAATGACTACTGTCCACAAGCTCCTTACAGGGGGCGCTAACGCGCTGTAATTGTGTATAATGTGAGATTTGTGTGTCAGTCCCATTGGATTAACATGGAGAGCCTCGGTCGTCTCCATGGCAACATCGTACAAAATACGGTATGGGTCTCATTAGCTTTTTGGATCGGGATGCCATCAGCTATTATTGTGCCGAATTTCATCCATTTCCGAGAAACTAATTTTTTTTCCATAATGCATTTTTTCTTCTCAGCCTAGAGGGGGCGCTATCGCGCCAAATGTCACTTTTTCACATTGGTTGTGTCCGGGGGCGAAAGATCAATAAAATGTATATTTCCGATTTTTAATCAGAGTTAGTTTGTGCGAATGGGAGCAATTTGTTGTTTACGATAAGTCGCAAAATTCCTCGTAAAGATTGCGGCTTCGCCGCAAACAAACCGTAAAACTTAGCCAAAAAATTTGGATAACTTTTGATGCCCCACATCTCGAGATGAGCTGGAGCGATTTTGGGCTCATTTGGTGAAACGCCCTAGGAGGAGTTCGTTAAAATGCGACGTCAGCGAAAACGCTGACTCACCATTTTCCCGACTTCCTGTCAAAATGGCGGACTTCCGGTTTGTTTGGGGGCGTGGCCACAATAATGTTTTTTGGTTGTCGTCACATGACGAATGTCTGTACCGAATCTCGTCGCTCTACGACAAAGTTTATGTTGGCCCCCTCCCCATAGGCGCAATGTATTTTCACTTTTGTAGGTGGCGCTGTCGCGCCATTTTTTATTTCCCCAAAACGAAACACACATTTTAATTAATTTTTCACCGGACCTGAATTTTGGGCAAAGTTTGGTGAGTTTTTGACTATGTTCAGGGGGTCAAATTCCTGCTCAAAGAGCAGAAGAAAGAAGAATAAAGAAGAATAATAATATTTCTTGCAAAAACAATATAGTCGCTTTCGCGACTACAACATATTATGCATTTTTTTAAAGCTTTCGACTTCCCCGACGCACCGGTGGGGCTCGGAGGTGAATGACGAGCGCTTCGCGCTCGTCATCCACCTCCGTATGACAGTTGGCCATATACCCCCATTCATTTTGCTGCAATTACAAGTATAAGGGCCCACACCAGAGGTGTGGGCAGTCACTGTTTTACACGGTGAGTTTACGTTTGACATGGGGACAGCGCTTCGCGCTGTTTTCGTGCGCTCCGCGCACCTAGGTTCAGTGCGCTGCGCGCACTGCGTTGCGATTACAATAGGCCCTTGCTACGGCAGGCCGCTCGGGCCTAATTAAAGCCGCAAGCGGCATCGAGAGGCCCTCGCGGGGGTTCGTTGGGCGGTTGACACCGGTTGAACCACGCCGCCGCAATAACCGGGAGGCGCTGCCGCGCCCTACGTGGTTATAATGTCGCTGCCACCCTAGGTCGAGTTTATAAAAGAGCAAAGGCAAGAAATGGCGCCTCCGGCGCTGATTACTCGATTTTTCCCAAAATGGCCAACCACCTGTTGGTCGCCTAGCAACCATGTAATGGAGGCCTCCCTTAGTGCCTCCATTGCCGCGCCATAACCCTACCGAGGGCGCCAACGTGGCCACACTACATTTTATTGCCCAGATGTGCCATTAATCTTTGTGAGTAAACATCAAAACGAGATTTTTCGCCACTCCATGTGAATGATGGCTCCAACCTGCAGAGGGCGCTAGCGCGCCCCAAATCTTTTTTATTTCACAAGCAGCATCGGACGTCCTTAACGGGCCGTACTTCAATGACTACTGTCCACAAGCTCCTGACAGAGGGCGCTAACGCGCTGTAATTGTGTATAATGTGAGATTTGTGTTTCAGTCCCATTAGATTAACATGGTGGGCCTCGGGCGTCACCATGGCAACACCATACAAAATACGGTATGGGTCTCATTGGCTTTTTGGATCGGGATGCCATCAGCTATTTTTGTGCCGAATTTTATCCATTTCCGAGAAACTAATTTTTTTTCCATAATGCATTTTTTCTTGTCAGCCTAGAGGGGGCGCTATCGCGCCAAATCTCACTTTTTCACATTTGTTGTGTCCGGGGGTGAAAGGTCAATAAAATGTATATTTCCGATTTTTTATCGGAGTTCGTTTGTGTAAATGGGAGCATTTTGTTGTTTTCGGTAAGTCGCAAAATTCTTCGTAAAGATTGCGGCTTCGCCGCACACAAACCGTAAAACTTAGCCAAAAAATTTGGATAACTTTTGATGCCCCACATCTCGAGATGAACTGGAGCGATTTTGGGCTCATTTGGTGAAACGCCCTAGGAGGAGTTCGTTAAAATGCGACGTCAGCGAAAACGCTGACTCACCATTTTCCCGACTTCCTGTCAAAATGGCGGACTTCCGGTTTGTCTGGGGGCGTGGCCACAATAATAGTTTTTGGTTGTCGTCACATGACAAATGTCTCTACCGAATCTCGTCGCTCTATGACAACGTTTATGTTGGCCCCCTCCCCATAGGCGCAATGTATTTTCACTTTTGTAGGTGGCGCTGTCGCGCCATTTTTTATTTCCCCAAAACGAAACACACATTTTAATTAATTTTTCACCGGACCTGAATTTTGGGCAAAGTTTGGTGAGTTTTTGACTATGTTCAGGGGGTCAAATTCCTGCTCAAAGAGCAGAAGAAAGAAGAATAAAGAAGAATAATAATATTTCTTGCAAAAACAATATAGTCGCTTTCGCGACTACAACATATTATGCATTTTTTTAAAGCTTTCGACTTCCCCGACGCACCGGTGGGGCTCGGAGGTGAATGACGAGCGCTTCGCGCTCGTCATCCACCTCCGTATGACAGTTGGCCATATACCCCCATTCATTTTGCTGCAATTACAAGTATAAGGGCCCACACCAGAGGTGTGGGCAGTCACTGTTTTACACGGTGAGTTTACGTTTGACATGGGGACAGCGCTTCGCGCTGTTTTCGTGCGCTCCGCGCACCTAGGTTCAGTGCGCTGCGCGCACTGCGTTGCGATTACAATAGGCCCTTGCTACGGCAGGCCGCTCGGGCCTAATAATAATATTTCCTGCAAAAACAATATAGTCGCTTTCGCGACAACATCATATTATACATTTTTGGAAAGCTTTTGACTTCCCCCACGCACTCGTGGGGCTCGGAGGTGAATGACGAGCGCTTCGCGCTCGTCATCCACCTCCGTATGACAGTTGGCCATATACCCCCATTCATTTTGCAGCAATTATAAGTATAAGGGCCCACACCAGAGGTGTGGGCAGTCACTGTTTTACACGGTGAGTTTACGTTTGACATGGGGACAGCGCTTCGCGCTGTTTTCGTGCGCTCCGCGCACCTCAGTACAGTGCGCTGCGCGCACTGCGTTGCGATTACAATAGGCCCTTGCTACGGCAGGCCGCTCGGGCCTAATTAAAGCCGCAAGCGGCATCGAGAGGCCCTCGCGGGTCTCGTTGGCTGGTTACTGAACGCTATCGCACGCCGCCGCAATAACTGGGAGGCGCTACAGCGCCCTACGTGGTTATAATGTCGCTGCCACCCTAGGTCGAGATTATAAAGGAGCAAAGGCGAGAAATGGCGCCTTCGGCGCTGATTACTCGATTTTTCCCAAAATGGCCGACCACCTATTGGTTGCCTAGCAACCATGTAATGGAGGCGTCCCTTAGTGCCTCCATTGCCGCGCCATAACCCACCGAGGGCGCCAACGTGGCCACACTACATTTTATTGCCCTGATGTGCCATTAATCTTTGTGAGTTAACATCAAAACGAGATTTTTAGCGTCTCCATGTGAATGATGGCTCCAACCTGCAGAGGGCGCTAGCGCGCCCCAAATCTTTTTTATTTCACAAGCAGCATCGGACGGCCCTGACGGGCCGTACTTCAATCACTACTGTCCACAAGCTCCTGACAGAGGGCGCTAACGAGCTGTAATTGTGTATAATGTGTGATATGCGGGTCAGTCCCATTGGAATAACATGGTGGGCCTCGGTCGTCTCCATGGCAACACCGTACAAAATACGGTATGGGTCTCATTGGCTTTTTGGATCGGGATGCCATCAGCTATTATTGTGCCGAATTTTATTCATTTCCGAGAAACTAATTTTTTTCCCATAATGCATTTTTTGTTCTCGGCCTAGAGGGGGCGCTATCGCGCCAAATGTCACTTTTTCACATTTGTTGTGTCCGGGGGTGAAAGGTCAATAAAATGTATATTTCCGATTTTTAATCGGAGTTCGTTTGTGCAAATGGGAGCATTTTGTTGTTTTCGGTAAGTCGCAAAATTCTTCATAAAGACTGCGGCTTCGCCGCAAACAAACCGTAAAACTTAGCCAAAAAATTTGGATAACTTTTGATGCCCCACATCTGGAGATGAGCTGGAGCGATTTTGGGCTCATTTGGTGAAACGCCCTAGGAGGAGTTCGTTAAAATGTGACGTCAGCGAAAACGCTGACTCACCATTTTCCCGACTTCCTGTCAAAATGGCGGACTTCCGGTTTGTCAGGGGGCGTGGCCACAATAATGTTTTTTGGTTGTCGTCACATGACGAATGTCTGTACCGAATCTCGTCGCTCTGCGACAAAGTTTATGTTGGCCCCCTCCCCATAGGCGCAATGTATTTTCACTTTTGTAGGTGGCGCTGTCGCGCCATTTTTTATTTCCCCAAAACGAAACACACATTTTAATGAATTTTTCACCGGATCTGAATTTTGGGCAAAGTTTGGTGAGTTTTTGACTACGTTCAGGGGGTCAAATTCCTGCTCAAAGAGCAGAAGAAGAAAGAAGAAGAAGAAGAAGAATAAAGAAGAATAATAATATTTCTTGCAAAAACAATATAGTCGCTTTCGCGACTACAACATATTATGCATTTTTTTAAAGCTTTCGACTTCCCCGACGCACCGGTGGGGCTCGGAGGTGAATGACGAGCGCTTCGCGCTCGTCATCCACCTCCGTATGACAGTTGGCCATATACCCCCATTCATTTTGCTGCAATTATAAGTATAAGGGCCCACACCAGAGGTGTGGGCAGTCACTGTTTTACACGGTGAGTTTACGTTTGACATGGGGACAGCGCTTCGCGCTGTTTTCGTGCGCTCCGCGCACCTCAGTACAGTGCGCTGCGCGCACTGCGTTGCGATTACAATAGGCCCTTGCTACGGCAGGCCGCTCGGGCCTAATTAAAGCCGCAAGCGGCATCGAGAGGCCCTCGCGGGGGTTCGGTGGCCGGTTGACGCCGGTTGCCGCACGCCGCCGCAATAACCGGGAGGCGCTGCCGCGCCCTACGTGGTTATAATGTCGCTGCCACCCTAGGTCGAGATTATAAAAGAGGCAAAGGCAAGAAATGGCGCCTTCGGCGCTGATTACTCGATTTTTCCCAAAATGGCCGACCACCTGTTGGTCGCCTAGCAACGATGTAATGGAGGCCTCCCTTAGTGCCTCCATTGCCGCGCCATAACCCTACCGAGGGCGCCAACGTGGCCACACTACATTTTATTGCCCTGATGTGCCATTAATCTTTGTGAGTAAACATCAAAACGAGATTTTTAGCGTCTCCATGTGAATGATGGCTCCAACCTGCAGAGGGCGCTAGCGCGCCCCAAATCTTTTTAAATTTAACAAGCAGCATCGGACGTCCTTGACGGGCCGTACATCAATCACTACTGTCCACAAGCTCCTTACAGGGGGCGCTAACGCGCTGTAATTGTGTATAATGTGAGATTTGTGTGTCAGTCCCATTAGATTAACATGGTGGGCCTCGGGCGTCACCATGGCAACACCGTACAAAATACGGTATGGGTCTCATTGGCTTTTTGGATCGGGATGCCATCAGCTATTTTTGTGCCGAATTTTATCTATTTCCGATAAACTAATTTTTTTCCCATAATGCATTTTTTCTTCTCGGCCTAGAGGGGGCGCTATCGCGCCAAATCTCACTTTTTCACATTTGTTGTGTCCGGGGGTGAAAGGTCAATAAAATGTATATTTCCGATTTTTTATCGGACTTCGTTTGTGCGAATGGGAGCATTTTGTTGTTTTTGATAAGTCGCAAAATTGTTCGTAAAGATTGCGGCTTCGCCGCAAACAAACCGTAAAACTTAGCCAAAAAATTTGGATAACTTTTGATGCCCCATATCTCGAGATGAGCTGGAGCGATTTGGAGCTCATTTGGTGAAACGCCCTAGGAGGAGTTCGTTAAAATGCGACGTCAGCGAAAACGCTGACTCACCATTTTCCCGACTTCCTGTCAAAATGGCGGACTTCCGGTTTGTCTGGGGGCGTGGCCACAATAATATATTTTGTTTGTCCTCACAGGACGAAGGTCTGTACCGAATCCCGTCGCTCTGCGACAAAGTTTATGTTGGCCCCCTCCCCATAGGCGCAATGTATTTTCACTTTTGTAGGTGGCGCTGTCGCGCCATTTTTTATTTCCCCAAAACGAAACACACATTTTAATAAATTTTTCGCCGGATCTGAATTTTGGGCAAAGTTTGGTGAGTTTTTGACTACGTTCAGGGGGTCAAATTCCTGCTCAAAGAGCAGAAGAAGAAAGAAGAAGAAGAAGAAGAATAAAGAAGAATTAAAGCCGCAAGCGGCATCGAGAGGCCCTCGCGGGACGCGGTGGCCGGTTGACGCCGGTTGCCGCACGCCGCCGCAATAACCGGGAGGCGCTGCCGCGCCCTACGTGGTTATAATGTCGCTGCCCCCCTCGGTGGAGTTTATAAAAGAGCAAAAATGCAAGAAATGGCGCCTTCGGCGCTGATTACTCGATTTTTCCCAAAATGGCCGACCACCTGTTGGTCGCCTAGCAACCATGTAATGGAGGCCTCCCTTAGTGCCTCCATTGCCGCGCCATAACCCTACCGAGGGCGCCAACGTGGCCACACTACATTTTATTGCCCTGATGTGCCATTAATCTTTGTGAGTAAACATCAAAACGAGATTTTTAGCGTCTCCATGTGAATGATGGCCCCAACCTGCAGAGGGCGCTAGCGCGCCCCAAATCTGTTTTATTTCACAAGCAGCATCGGACGGCCTTGACAGGCCGTACTTCAATGACTACTGTCCACAAGCTCCTTACAGAGGGCGCTAACGAAGGTAATAGTGTATAATGTGTGATATGTGTGTCAGTCCCATTGGAATAACATGGAGAGCCTCGGTCGTCTCCATGGCAACACCGTACAAAATACGGTATGGGTCTCATTGGCTTTTTGGATCGGGATGCCATCAGCTATTATTGTGCCGAATTTTATCCATTTCCGAGATACTAATTTTTTTCCCATAATGCATTTTTTCTTCTCAGCCTAGAGGGGGCGCTATCGCGCCAAATTTAACTTTTTCACATTTGTTGTGTCCAGGGGTGAAAGGTCAATAAAATGTATATTTCCGATTTTTAATCGGAGTTCATTTGTGCAAATGGGAGCATTTTGTTGTTTTCGGTAAGTCGCAAAATTCTTCGTAAAGATTGCGGCTTCGCCGCAAACAAACCGTAAAACTTAGCCAAAAAATTTGGATAACTTTTGATGCCCCACATCTCGAGATGATCTGGAGCGATTTTGGGCTCATTTGGTGAAACGCCCTAGGAGGAGTTCGTTAAAATGCGACGTCAGCGAAAACGCTGACTCAGCATTTTCCGGACTCCCTGTCAAAATGGCGGACTTCCGGTTTGTCAGGGGGCGTGGCCACAATAATGTTTTTTTGTTGTCGTCACGTGACGAATGTCTGTACCGAATCTCGTCGCTCTACGACAAAGTTTATGTTGGCCCCCTCCCCATAGGCGCAATGTATTTTCACTTTTATTTTCCCAAAACGAAACACATATTTTAATTAATTTTTCGCCGGATTTGAATTTTGGGCAAAGTTTGGTGAGTTTTCGACTATGTTCAGGGGGTCAAATTCCTGCTCAAAGAGCAGAAGAAGAAGAAGAAGAAGAAGAAGAAAGAAAGAATAATAATATTTCCTGCAAAAACAATATAGTCGCTTTCGCGACAACATCATATTATACATTTTTGGAAAGCTTTCGACTTCCCCCACGCAGCCGTGGGGCTCGGAGGTGGATGACGAGCGCTTCGCGCTCGTCATCCACCTCCGTATGACAGTTGGCCATATACCCCCATTCATTTTCATGCAATAACAAGTATAAGGGCCCACACCAGAGGTGTGGGCAGTCACTGTTTTACACGGTGAGTTTACGTTTGACATGGGGACAGCGCTTCGCGCTGTTTTCGTGCGCTCCGCGCACCTCGGTACAGTGCGCTGCGCGCACTGCGTTGCGAGTACAATAGGCCCTTGCTACGGCAGGCCGCTCGGGCCTAATAATAATATTTCTTGCAAAAACAATATAGTCGCTTTCGCGACTACAACATATTATGCATTTTTTTAAAGCTTTCGACTTCCCCGACGCACCGGTGGGGCTCGGAGGTGAATGACGAGCGCTTCGCGCTCGTCATCCACCTCCGTATGACAGTTGGCCATATACCCCCATTAATTTTGCTGCAATTATAAGTATAAGGGCCCACACCAGAGGTGTGGGCAGTCACTGTTTTACACGGTGAGTTTACGTTTGACATGGGGACAGCGCTTCGCGCTGTTTTCGTGCGCTCCGCGCACCTCGGTACAGTGCGCTGCGCGCACTGCGTTGCGATTACAATAGGCCCTTGCTACGGCAGGCCGCTCGGGCCTAATTAAAGCCGCAAGCGGCATCGAGAGGCCCTCGCGGGTCTCATGGGCTGGTTACCGCACGCTATCGCACGCCGCCGCAATAACCGGGAGGCCCTGCCGCGCCCTACCTGCTTATAATGTCGCTGCCACCCTAGGTGGAGATTATAAAAGATGAGAAATGGCGCCTTCGGCGCTGATTACTCGATTTTTCTCAAAATGGCCGACCACCTGTTGGTCGCCTAGCAACCATGTAATGGAGGCCTCCCTTAGTGCCTCCATTGCCGTGCCATAACCCTACCGGGGGCGCCAACGTGGCCACACTACATTTTATTGCCCTGATGTGCCATTAATCTTTGTGAGTAAACATCAAAACGAGATTTTTCGCGTCTTCATGTGAATGATGGCTCCAACCTGCAGAGGGCGCTAGCGCGCCCCAAATCTTTTTTAGTTCACAAGCAGCATCAGACGTCCTTAACGGGCCGTATTTCAATGACTACTGTCCACAAGCTCCTTACAGGGGGCGCTAACGCGCTGTAATTGTGTATAATGTGAGATTTGTGTGTCAGTCCCATTAGATTAACATGGTGGGTCTCGGGCGTCACCATGGCAACACCGTACAAAATACGGTATGGGTCTCATTGGCTTTTTGGACCGGGATGCCATCAGCTATTTTTGTGCCGAATTTCATCCATTTCCGAGAAACAAATTTTTTTCCCATAATGCATTTTTTCTTCTCGGCCTAGAGGGGGCGCTATCGCGCCAAATCTCACTTTTTCACATTTGTTGTGTCCGGGGGTGAAAGGTCAATAAAATGTATATTTCCGATTTTTAATCGGAGTTAGTTTGTGCGAATGGGACCAATTTGCAGTTTTCGATAAGTCGCAAAATTCTTCGTAAAGATTGCGGCTTCGCCGCACACAAACCGTAAAACTTAGCCAAAAAATTTGGATAACTTTTGATGCCCCACATCTCGAGATGAGCTGGAGCGATTTGGAGCTCATTTGGTGAAACGCCCTAGGAGGAGTTCGTTAAAATGCGACGTCAGCGAAAACGCTGACTCACCATTTTCCAGACTTCCTGTCAAAATGGCGGACTTCCGGTTTGTCTGGGGGCGTGGCCACAATAATATATTTTGTTTGTCCTCACAGGACAAATGTCTGTACCGAATCTCGTCGCTCTACGACAAAGTTTATGTTGGCCCCCTCCCCATAGGCGCAATGTATTTTCAGTTTTGTAGGTGGCGCTGTCGCGCCATTTTTTATTTCCCCAATACGAAACACACATTTTAATTAATTTTTCACCAGATCTGAATTTTGGGCAAAGTTTGGTGAGTTTTTGATTATGTTCAGGGGGTCAAATTCCTGCTCAAAGAGCAGAAGAAGAAGAAGAAGAAAGAATAAAGAAGAATAATAATATTTCTTGCAAAAACAATATAGTCGCTTTCGCGACAACATCATATTATACATTTTTGGAAAGCTTTTGACTTCCCCCATGCACTCGTGGGGCTCGGAGGTGGATGACGAGCGCTTCGCGCTCGTCATCCACCTCCGTATGACAGTTGGCCATATTCCCCCATTCATTTTGCTGCAATTATAAGTATAAGGGCCCACACCAGAGGTGTGGGCAGTCACTGTTTTACACGGTGAGTTTACGTTTGACATGGGGACAGCGCTTCGCGCTGTTTTCGTGCGCTCCGCGCACCTCGGTACAGTGCGCTGCGCGCACTGCGTTGCGATTACAATAGGCCCTTGCTACGGCAGGCCGCTCGGGCCTAATAATAATATTTCTTGCAAAAACAATATAGTCGCTTTCGCGACTACAACATATTATACATTTTTGGAAAGCTTTCGAAGTCCCCCACGCACCCGTGGGGCTCGGAGGTTTGGCCATATACCCCCATTCATTTTGCTGCAATTATAAGTATAAGGGCCCACACCAGAGGTGTGGCCAGTCACTGTTTTACACGGTGAGTTTACGTTTGACATGGGGACAGCGCTTCGCGCTGTTTTCGTGCGCTCCGCGCACCTCGGTTCAGTGCGCTGCGCGCACTGCGTTGCGATTACAATAGGCCCTTGCTACGGCAGGCCGCTCGGGCCTAAATATATATATTTTCTTTCTTTTTGGCAAATGCGCTTCTGTTTTCGAAGGCAAAGCGTCTGAACACCAACTCTCCACATAACCAGGATAAACACCGGTTGGAGCTGGGTTCAAACTACTACCCTTCAATTTGTGGGTGTCTGCGAGGTGTGCACGCATTAAGCAATATTTCAGCACAACAATTGAGTGACTATACGCTGGTTCCGTGTGATGGGGAAGAAAGTGTCATTGAACTGCCCCAAAATTGCCGACATAATGCTGATTGCACGTTCCCCCCTCGCGTGTGTATTCATACATATTTATGGACCAGACGGCCCCAAACAGCACCATTTCCGAGAGCTTCATGCCTGATTGCAACTCCGTCCAACAGCTCAGCCCTGTTTGACAGGCTGAAAAATATCCTCTCAGCGGGTCCGCGGTGTAACTCGCCCTGCGGGCCCGTCGGTCTGCCGTGATGCTGCTGTTGTTTTCGTGTCATCTCTCTGATCATTTTTTTCCCTAGCTTTTCAGGAGCAAAAAAAAAACACCTTGTTATGTGTCGGTGAGCGCACTCTCCAGTCACCGGCAGCTTTCTTGTTTTTGTGGTGGTCTCTTGACTCTTTCCATTTTGACATGTTCACTACATGGCTGAGTGCTGGTCCACTGATCAAATGGTTACCAGTGTTGTTAGAAAAAAAAAGTCCAACCAGTGCATATGTAGCAGGTATCGGCCCGGCAAAATCACCACTAACAGTTACAAATATCTATGTGGGGAAGGATTGGCATGGTGTTTGTCTGTTGCAAAAAGTGAGACAGAAACAGAAATTAGCGGACTGTTTTACTTTTGTCTTACACAATACAATTCACAAAGTTCACTTTGTCTAACTACAATAATCTTCACCTTCATGTCGCCGGTTATTGGTGAATAAATCCAGTAATATAGTTGATAATGGATATATTCCTTCGCTTTTTGCCATCACACACGTCAAATTGACATTGTCGGAGCTAGTAGAACTTTTCGTTTTGTTTCCTTTAAAAATTTACATTTATTATGAACAAAATATATTTAAAAACATTTAGCAACTGCGGAGAAGAAATACACACGATGAGCCAGTATAAGTTAAGCACTAAGGTAGGTAGCGGCTAGCGCATGAATGTTAGCATTTGCACATCAAAGCTAGTAAATCCTTAGAAAAATATAAATCTCACATCAACTAAAGAACAATCCAGCAGGAGCAAGCGCTCTAAAAACCTCTCACAACCAGTGCTGCCCTCCAATGGTCATTGTCAATACTGCATTAATTTCCAAACTGAATATAATATAATAAAATATAACTATGTGAGTAGTTTATAGTGGTGTAGTGGTTTCACAAATACAGTCCTCATGGCAGAAAATGTAATCTGCTGCTGAAGCATCCATTATTGCTCTCCCCAGGGAAGTTGTTTTGGACCTTTGCTCTTCTCTCTGCTTCCACTTGAGAGGCTGCGATTAGCTAGGGCTGTACAAAGATCGTGCATAAATCAATGTACGGTCTTTATTAGCGGAATGGTTCTTATTCATAGAAATGTGTACAGCCATTCTTGGGGTTTTAACAGCTTGTTGTGCTGTGTCTGGAGCATTCATTTGATGTAAAAGCCGTATCACTCTGTTTGCGTGGCCTCTCATTTGTTCAGGAGTTTTCCAGTTGTAGAGATATTCAAACATTGCTGAATGGACTGAGTTAAGGACATTTCGCTACTAGCTTCAAAAAGCTTCTTCTCGCTCTTGTAGACAGATAAACGACTGGTTAAAACACATCAGAGGTCTGTTCAATCTCACACCACTGACATAACCCAGGGTATTTCTTGTTAACACTCAAAGCAGTTTTGAGAGTCCAGGGCTAAAAACAAGAAAACTTGTGTTTTTTAAAGAATTTGCCCTAGAAAGTGTAATTTCATTTTTTTAATCTTCTGAACTGCACTAGAATGCGAAAAATAAGTATACAAAAAAAGGATAAGGATGAAGAGTATTTGAGGAGATTATTCTGGAGTTGGGACCAAATTATGCGGAGTTCTCCCGCGGTTCAGGCTTGGTTTGTGTGACAAAAGTGGCCTCCTTTACTTTTTTTGTTTATTAAATATAGATTTGATTCAATTTATTATTTACAAAATACAAAAAATTTGTAAAAATACATCTCGTCTCTGTAGCAAGACCTTTTACCTCACTGTCCTCAAAGAAATGTTTGTGGGCCGCTGTTACTCTCCTTATGATGTTGGTACATTCTCTTATGCAAATGTTGCTTAATTTCCACCACACTGTGTGAACTGCTCACTGCCCTCTCTTCCCTTAACCCTCAGGGCTCCCTTTAAAAATCACACTTAGCACCCTAAGGCCCAAAACGTGGCCTCTACTTTTAACAGCCATAAAATCACTATACTTTCATATTTTTTATATTTTAAAAACTCAGAATCATAGAACTACTTCTGCTTGACACATACATACCAAATATCTGTCATATTTTTTATATTTTTAACTCTTTATGTGCCAAAATGCATTCTTAACTCCTCATTTTTGCTCTTGCAGAGTCAGTAATACTTGTATAACCTTTATAAATGTGATCCAAATTGAATGAGCTTCATTTGTTCATTTGCCCTAAGGGTTGGTCATACAAGGGTAGTAACCTTGTTTTTAACAGTTTTTAAATGTTTCTGTAGAGCCACACTAAAAAGCCACACTTGCAAATGTGGGCACATGTTTATATGAGTTGGATGACTGTGCATAAGATAAACTTTTGGAGGGTGTGGGTGTGGTGTAGTGAGGGGGGATTTGGGGGTGTGGTGTGTGGCATCAAAAGCCTTTCCTCTTTGAAGAAACAACTAAACACAACAGCGTCGTCCCACAGTGTTTCACAGGTGCACTGGGCACTATCCAAAACACTTCATTTGGTCTTTGTGTGTTAACTTGCAAACGTTTTCTTTTAGATCAGAGCAGTGTGTTTTTTTAAATTTCTAACAGTTTCTACTGCTCACTTTCTGCAGAGTTGGTCACGTTACTGTGGCTTGCCTTGTCAGCTCAAAACTTCATGTGACCAACTCTGAGGAAGATTGCAGGAAGTGAGCTGTGGAAACTGTCAGGGATAAAGAAACCACACTGGTCTGATCTAAAAGAAAAATTCAGCTCTGGGCTCTATACAAGAGCAGTGGGACAATGGGATTGTCTCCTGGACTGACTACAGAAAAAGAAGCCCGGCGTAAAACAACATTTCCAGCATGTCCTAATCTCTAAACTGAAATAGCCAAAATGAACCTCTCCAGAAATGATTATGCTCAGGCAAATTTGAGGAACATCTACTGAACACAGAAAAAATGCCATAAAATTAAAAATGTCAAAGGCCACAAAAAGGCCCAAGGGAGCTGTGAGGGTTAATCTCTTGGTGACTGGGCGTCTTATCTTTTGAATGCACAGGGAGACACAGGGGGATTTTCCCCCAGGTTCTGCTTCTTACATAACCCCATATTTCTTTTCTTACTTTTCAGAAACTTACCAGAAGCAAAATGGAAGTCGAAAACAAAAGCACAAGCGTCGTTCAAATTGCCAGCGCACGGTAAACACACCCAGCCCCCCCCCTACATTCTGACCCTGAGAACGGGTCCATTAGTTAGTGTGAGAAAACGCTCCCAGCAGACGCCGCCGTTTTTCGGGCGAATTGATGCAGCAACTGTTATTGTTTATCAAAGCTGGGAAAAGGTCAGAGGGCAGCGCAGTCATATGGGGGGATGTTGCCAGTGTGTAAATAGAGACTGAGGAGAAAGGTTGCAAAATATTAATGATGGTATAGACTTTTGCTTTTTGCAGTTAGAGTTAATTCAGGTAGCAGTAAGTCAGACGTATGGGCAAATACTACTATTGCTAAAGCCACTATTGGAAAAAGTCTGCGTATATGTCATTTCTTTAGACCTGCAAACAATCCATCAAACAGAGGACTGTGGGGAACTTTAGATATTCGACTTTTTGAGCATAATGTGTGCTACGTCAGCCAGAACTGCACTGAATTAGTTTTTCACCATGTTTTTTAATGTATTATCGACTGGATTGTCAGTAACAATAGTTGAGAAATGTCATTCTTTTTCAACAAAACTTTGATCTAATGCTGGTATGAATCCAATTTAAAGCTTTTTAATGAAAGTGATTGCCTGAATATTAGCACGATTCACTCTGTAGCAGCTGAGGCAGTAGCCACAGTACTGACTTTACCCCGCTCTAAGGCCATACAGATTCGTTGGGCTATAGGTAGGACAGAGACGGGGTAAGACAATATATCGTTTTTATTGATTCAGAGTTAAATACATTATTAGTTAATTTTGTCCATATATACTGAAAATGAAAATACAACAGAAAAAAGCCCCACAAACCCATCACACATTTTACCTTGAGTAACGGTTAATAACCGAGGAAGCGGCCGACGAGGGGCCGTGTGAGTCTGAAGCCCTCTGCCCTAACAGTCAGTTGATATCAAGATTTCAACGTGCTTGGTCGTGGTAGGGGGTGAAGGGGTGTAGTGATGGGTTGGTCGTGAATGAGTCGGTACAAAGCGCCACTTCTTGCAAGTTTGCATGTTTAACAAGCTCCACATGCATCGCTCTGCGCTACACTTGCCTTAGAGACAATGCAGAATGGGCTCGGAAAGAGAGAGCGAGAAAGGAGGTGGGATCCAGTCTGCGGGCTGAGCTTGAACTTTAGTGTTTTGCTGACGTAGCCTTTTGGAGGAGAGGCAAAGCGTTGTTGCCTACACTTCAACTACAGAGTACAGAAGATGACTCAAGAACCTTCAGGGAAAGAGGTTTAGGCACAGGGGGAAAAACAATAACCTCCTCTCCAGCTCTCTGCGCATCCAGGTGTGGAAACGCGCCGGTCCAGGTGCTGCGCGGTGCTTCACTACGCACAGGCCACGGAGAAAGGGGACGCATTGGAGATAAAAAGGAAGAGGTGAACAGCGGAACACGCGTTGTCTCCTTCACTGTAATGGATACACTGGCCCACAGACCCTGGGCCTTTTATAAGGACTTTAAAAGGACGTGAGAAGCCGTTTGGTGGACAGCTGCTGTGGGCCGCTCCAGTTCAATGGATTACAGACGAAAGTCAACACTCGCTGGTAAGGCCTACTTTCTTTATGGCAAAGCAAGGCAACTTTATTTATACCGCACATTTTGTACACAAGGCAACCCAATGCGTTTAGAACTCAGTATCTTGCCCGTTTACAAAGATACGGTCATAAATGATTCGTTTTGAAGGTGCAAACATTCGAAAAACGTTTATAACCATTTTCTTTAATGAGAAAACAGCATGACTAATGCCGGCATTATTTTGTCCTATGCAAACGTTTACATCTTCTTCTCAAACATACAATTTTTTTCAGCAGTTTTACTCCTCGCAGTGTCGATAAATACGACGGCACCCGCAAACAATGTCAGCTCCATTGTCTCCACCCCCGTTAAGCTTATTCATTAGGCCAGCCATTCCCAAAGTCTGGGACATCGCGGCCCCCTTATTGATCAGAAAATCTCTCGCCCCCCCCCCCCCCCCCATATCATAATTATTGACTCCATAATTTACTCAATTCAAAGGAATTTTACAGCTAAAATGACAAAAGTCTAACATCATCTAGCATTGACAGTAAGCTAAATACTGGTTAAAACTAGTGCATTCAAAATGAACTTTTTTCATTATACTTGTTTTGCAGACAAGCTTTGGGGGCCCCCCTGTAGTGCTTTTGAGGCCGCACTGGGGGGCCCCGGACCCCACTATGTGAACCGTTGCATTAGGCCATATATACGCTAACTTTGCACAGCGGCCTCGGGGAGTTCATTAGCCACTCATTCTCCTCTGCTTTAGTGTGCCCTAAGTGTGCTGTGAAAAATATGTACCAGAACATTGGGGATTGATTGACACGTATAGGGGCAGTGGCAATATTTTACGTTCCAAAAGTGCTAGCTTTTTTATAAACAGATAGCGACATAAATCAAAAGTCCAGGTCGGTTTCTGAAGAGCGAACAGTGTAAAAGCTAGACCGACTTACCATTTCACAGGGACGCACTCCGTCTCCCGTGGTTAATGTAAAGAAATGATCACACATTGTATTTTTTTGCCTCTGATTTTGAGTAAATTGCACCATCCATAATCTCCAGGCACAAGGCCCTGATGGTGATATTGATCTCATCAGAGCAGTGTAATATTTCAGCTTGCGGGAGATTAGCCACAGTACATGCTGTGTCTTCATTACAGGCCTCCGCCATCAAACTTAATGGCCACGTCCGCGATGACGGCCTCAGTGAGCCTCTGTGCATGTGCAGCCAGCCCGGGGAGAAGCACTAGTGATCGGGTGTTCAAGTAAAGACAGGGAAGCTTGGATTGTGTAACCCCTGACTCGCGTTAAGTAAGTTAGGATAACTCAAATGTATCGAGCCGTAGCTAGGCTCAATAGGATTACAGTAGGAACTAAGGTAAGTGCGTAATGAAATGGCTGTAGGCAAGAAATGAGCAAAGAGTATTGATCATTATTTTGGAAAAGTAAAATAAAATTGAATAAACCAATTACAATTGCAAGCTCGCATATGTATTTATTACCCCGCTAAAAACAGTCCTAATTGATCCCTTAGTTTTTAGGCAAGCCAAATTTCCTTTTTAGTGTTAGCTTCCAGCGAGCGTGTCCACATCATGGAAGAACTTTACAGACTTTCTTTTTGTTGAAAAACTGGTGCAGTTTCTGACGGGGCCAAACTGTTTACATATAAGCTTTTATAAGTCGGCAAGAGGCCTGTAGTTCATGCTCATTATTATTGCCTATTTCTTCTTCAATGAAGGTACTTGAGTCATCTTCTGTACTCAGTAGTTGAAGTCTCGAACGTTTCGCCTCTCATCCAAAAGGCTTTGTCAGCGGAATAAAGTCCCGCTCAGCCCGCAGCTTAGATAAAGACCAACAGGGTGCATGAGTACATTTCTTATGAAGTAGAGCAGTAATGTAACAAGGTACTTTTAAAAGTAACGTCACCCAACACTGGCGATTAGCATTGCGCCTTTACTGTACTTTCCATCACAGTGGCCTCCAGGATCAGTTGTTTCTGGTAGGTTTTCACTCACCAGAAAACCCTACAAAACAATTGAACCTAGAGTGTTCAAGAGGCCACCATGGTGGCACAGTAGCACAGCGGTTAGCGCTTGTGCTTCACAGCTAGAAGGTCCGGGTTCGATTCCCACCTTTCTGTGTGGAGTTTGCATGTTCTCTCTGTGTCTGCGTAGGTTTCCTCCGGGTACTCCGGTTTCCCCACCACAAAAAAAACATGTACAATAGGCCCAGGGACTGCAGGTGGAAATTAGCACAAGTGCTATAACCTGGTACAATGCATCTCTCCTTTCTGAGGATAATGTAGATTGTACACTGTCCCTGTTCAAATAAATGAAATAAATGGAAAGTATCGTGTTAACCGCCCATGCAGCCACTGAGTCACTAAAAGGTAACATTTTCCGCATATTAAAAGTTGCATAATGCACCTTCCCCTCCTGGAGCCGCCACCTTAACGTGGTGGAGGGGTTTGAGCGCCCGAATGATCCTGGGGGCTCTGTTGTCGGGGGCTTCGTGCCCCTGGTAGGGTCTCCCATGGCAAACAGGTCCTAGGTGACGGGTCAGACAAAGAGCGGTTCAGAAGCCCCTTATGAGAGACCAACAGGCCCGGTTAGAACCATGAGGCCGTCCTTCTGTGGACCCACCACCTGCAGGGGGCGCCATAGGGGCTGGGGCAATGTGATTTGGGAAGCTCCAACAGCTGCCCCCACGACCCGGCAACGGACAAGTGGAAGAAGATGGATGGATGGATAATGCACCTTTAAAATAAAAGTGTGCATATACAATGAGAGGAAAGGAGTTGTTTTCTCTCGTGTTTTATCATGAACAGCAAAAGCGGTCAGCGTCTTGTAGTCTGCATTTTTAAGAGAAACAAAGTGTGGCCAGCGGTTTCGTTGTCCTGCACTCAGCACATTCCGAGTTCTGCCGAGATCGCGCAGCGGCTCTCAAAGTTTACTGCATGCATGTTACAGACCTGAGAACCGTGAGTTTTAGCTGCAAAAATGAAAGACGCATGTGTCGTCAGTAGGGCTCCCACAATAATGGCTACACATCGACTTACAGTATCGTTCAATAAATAACAGACAAATAATACAATTTTGTGCTCAATATTTTATCATTAGTACATTTTATTTGCATGTGTCCCCCAATTTCTCTTATACCCAAAGCATTGTTGTCTCATTGTATTTCATGTTCATTGTGGGATATTTTAAAGATTGAGTACTTTTGGTAGTAGTTTCCTGTCTCAATACTGTATATCAAACTTCAGATTTTGTTATTGTGACAGGCCTAGGTTGAGTCTGAATTCCTCAAATACGTAGCTCCTATGTCCTGATCCTAGCTCCTAACCCTTGTCACGTGATAAGGTCAACTGTTAGATCCCTATGCAGTTAGGAACTAGAGCTTCAGAGCCGTTTGCCCCAAGCCGACTGTCCTCACCCAGCGGCGGAAACAACAGGCCCCGACCCTCGAGTGATTCTTCACGTGCAACCACGGTTGATTGACAGGTGCACATTCAATAAAAAAAAAAGATTCTGCACAAGCCAAACTTTATAAAAGTGACAAAATACATTTTGCTGCATCATTCTCTGAGAATGAACCAAAGGACAGGATTTGGTGGAATATTTGACAGGAGCATTTTTTCTATTTTTGTGATGAAGCTGTAGCTGTGGAAGATAAATCTGAAACAGCTTGTAATTGTCGTCTGTTTTCTGTGTGGCTTCAAATCGTTACTGTGTCTCATGTTTGAGACATTAAAAGTCAGTGACTGCAGTACGAGTGTTTTTTTGTAGTCCAATACAATATGGGTGATGTGTTTTTTTTCTAAAACAGCTGTTGTGTTTTCCGTCTGATTTGGTAAACAGCTCTGAAGCTCTAGTTCCTAACTGCATAGCGATCTAACAGTTGACCTTATCACGTCATAAGTGTTAAGAGCTAGGATCAGGACATAGAAGCTACATATTTGAGGATTTCTGATGGACCCACAGTATTAACACACAGTGAGGTCTGGTCCTTCTCTGCACAATGTCTACAAATGATCCATGTGGCTTAAAGTTTCTACTAAATGAAAGCAAAAGCACAAACTGCCTTAATTTAGGCCATTTATTGAGGCGGCTCTTTAAAACAGTGACTGTGCTGTGGTGACCCTGTGGTGTATTTTGTCACTTTTATAAAGTTTGACTTGTGCAGAATCTTTTTTTCAAAAATCATTTAATTAAATGTGCGCCTGTCGATCAACAGTGGTTTGCGCATGAAGAATCACTAGAGGGTGGGCACATAGCTCCTAATCGCCGATGAGGAACCACCAGAGGTCCCTATGCTAAAGTCGGTCGACCCATTAGTCCATTTTATTCCAAAAATGTCCTATTGAGTAGGGGTTGAAAAATAAAATTAGGTTCCGGCAAGAGTCCACTGACCTTAAGGTTTGGGCCATTGGTTGTATATGGCTCTCTAATCCACAACACAACTGGGATAGAGATGTTGGACTAATGGCACCTCTGCTCAATGGTACATTTTCGGAAAAATGAGACGTCGGACTAATGGGGCGTCGGACTAATGGCATGGCACCTGCTAAAGGAGGTATGATAGGAAGCATACTGGCGCCTTTCCCTAACTCCTTACTACCTGACAGCCCTATTCGGACGCTCATTGTGGACGCTGACGCACTTCCGGTTTGAGCTTAGATATCTTACCAACTTACTGATTTCAAATGTACCCCCAGTTTTCAGCCAAGTCCAAATAAAACAGGTTGGAGACTGATGCACATGGGTCAGGCGTGGGCCTTGTCAGTCTGTCTCTTGGCGTCTCCCATCAACAGTAACAGAGGTGCATGGTTAGTGGTCTGTGATCCATAGCTAGCATCATTTTTGGGGACTGGATTTGTGACCCGGCAGCCACACATCTGTCACACTCCCCCGAGATGCCTGTGGCAATAAAGCAGGATCCCAACCGGCTTGGCCATGGCGTGAGAATGAGCCCGTCATCTGCCTTCACAGCGGTTGACAGGTCACAAGCTGCGTTCGTGGGACCTGCCTGAGCCGCACACATCGGCAATGGCGGCTAGTGATGTCAACTCTTTGGTGGGGCTGTTGCACACCAGATCTACCAAACACATTTACTGCCACTTGTCAGACTAAAAAGAAGCATGTAACCACTTACAGACGACGAAGAATATCTGAATAACCAACTTGTGTTTGCTGGTTTACCATGGTGTATACACCTACAGAGACCGCATGCAGGTGAATGTAACCAATGAAGAGTCTTCAGCATGGCCCTGTGATAGGCCCGGAGTCAGTCCTGGAGCCAAGTGTGTGTGTGTGTGTGTGTGTGTGCGTGCATGTGTGTGTGTGCGTGTGTGTGTATGTATGTGCTGGCGGCGGGACCATGCAGCACTGTTATCTATCAATTATTGTCATATTCGTGTGCGTTCTCGGAACTTTTTTGTAAAAATTGTGATTAGATGTATAAAACTACGATTGTACACAGTAATGACAATCAGTTAGAAATAAAGTATCAGGATCAGATATAAAATTGACAATTAAAACAGCAGCAGCTCATGACGGACACCTGAACACTATTTCGTTGTATACGCTTGTACAATGACAATAAAGCACTTACTTACTTACTTAAAAAATACAAGTTCTTCTTTCACGCATCACTTCCAGCTCACAGTGATTACAGCGGCCCGCGATAGTCAATTCCTGTAATCAGTGTTTAATTGGCATTGAGGAAAACACATTCATCAGACCACAATGAGTCTCCGGGCTTCTTCGCGCACTCAATTAGTCTGCTTGAGCTCACCGGTCATTGGCAACAAGAAAAAGGGCGAGGGGCGGCAATCACGGGTTAGAGCGGCACACTGTAGGAGGCACTCAAGGCATAAAGGTAACTATGCTGGACAGCCATCAAACAGAACTGCACGTGGGATTAGTGGGATTTCAGCAACACGGCAGAGATAGTCAGAGGGCAATCACTTGAGAATTGGAGTTGTTTTGTGCCATTTCTGTTTGATCGGGTTGTGTTTGGTCAATGCTCACAGTTTTCTGTACGGACAGCAAGTTATGGTGCAAAGGTTGGGCTGATTTTATGATTGTTCAGACCAGTTTGACTCTTACTAATGGGACTTATTGCATTATTCTGATCCGGCTTGTGTGTGTGTGGTGTGTGTTACTTTTCTCCTTTTTGTACCAGCAGACCAACAATAAACTAATAGCTACGACTGCCTTTTTTCGCTTCTACTGAGCAATCTGCTGGGAATAAACATCAATATGGACCCGATTTAGACCTGACTTCATTTGTATGTGATAAATAAGTTCATATTCCACCAGAAAATGGCTAAAAAGAGGGAAAAATTGTGTTTCCCAAAAGATTCTGTTTTCCCCCATAGCCACGCCCCCTTCTAAGAATGTCTGTTTCATGGCATGTAAATCATATCTGAAGTTTCTCCATAATACATAAATTATTAGATGATGTTTAGTGGCACTAAACATCCGAGCACCCGAATGATCCTGTCGGGGGCTTGGTGCCCCTGTTAGGGTCTCCCATGGCAAACAGGTCCTAGGTGACGGGTCAGACGAAGAGCGGTTCAGAAGCCCCTTATGAGAGACCAACAGGCCCGGTTAGAACCATGAGGCCGTCCTTCTGTGGACCCACCACCTGCAGGAGGAGCCATGGGGGCTGGTGCAATGTGATTTGGGAAGCTCCAACAGCTGCCCCCACGACCCGGCAACGGACAAGTGGAAGAAGATGGACGGACGGATGTTTAGTGGCCTTTAGATGTGGACCCGACCCACAATAATCAGATGCCACTTATACGTAAATTTTTTTCAACTATTTCATTAATGACTTCTAACCAGTCTTTGAGATGATCTAAATGATGGGTTGACAACAGCTGAAAACATCTGGATTGTTCTTAATTTGTGATATTTTCGGCTAAATGCTAACGGCTATGGGGAAAAAATACATTGACCAAAATACAGAATTCTTCCAAGTTTCCTAGAGTAGCCGGCTCACTGAACTGTGTCTGGAGGTATAGGCCATCTGTCCTTTTTATTTTTAGTTATATAATGAGTTGAATGTAAAAAAAAACCAAGCCTCAAAATGGTCTTTTTGCACTGCTGTCAATGGAGCTTTGGTCTTCTTTCTCCTAGTGCCGCCTAGTCATGTGGTTCATGATGTTGTGCCCAAAACGACCCTTTTTAATTCCGTGAACGTACCAGGGGACCACACAGTGAGCCCAGAGGTGTGGCAGCACGACTGGACAGCAACCCACTCAGACACAGCTGCCAGCCACTCCCGATCAGGGGAATAAAATAGCTACAAGCTAAACTAAAAGGTGGGCCTTGAGTCTGCTCTTAAAAACATGAAGCAATAAAGTCATTGACCTACTCCAAGTGTGTAGCGGGAAAAAATGAAACCACCCTGTGGAAGAGTTCTGCCAAGTCTGTCAGGCAAACTCCAAGCCAATGTTATGGATAAAAATTACAAAAACTTGAAACAAAAAAAGAGCAGAGAATGACACTGTACAGGACAGTTAAGGTCAGCACACACTACATGACCTTTTCAGTCTTCAAAGATTGTATAAGGAATGGGGGGTCCATACTACACGACTGGATTTGGTGCGATTATTGAATGTCTGGGGGTTCACACATAACATAACATATCGTAAGATCGAACACACTATACCAGTCTGTGGTGTCTGTCTCCCCTGCTTCATTTCTCCTCCGGATTCAAAAACTGACCCCATTGGAAACACGTGTGATTGGTCAACAGTGTCATGTGATCGTGAAGTTCGGCTCCAAACTGAGTAAGTGCTTCTAACCTTTGTTTGCAGTTGAACTGTAGCTGGAAAAGGTGGTTCTCATGAACCTTTGGTGATACAAAGTTGTGGGGCTCCCGTAGCCATGAAATTAGTAGTTTTTTATCGCTGTTAGCTCTCCCCCTCTGCCTGATCCCATTCTCTTTACTCATTTAGTCTTTGCCTTTCTCTATTTTTCTCGAATGTAGCAGAGCGGTGCCTGTGGAGCTTGATAAACAGGCAACATTAGGAAAAAATAAATACATAAAAAAAAAAAAAAAGCGGCTCGCAGGTGAGACTCGGCTCTCATTGTTCACTTAAAAGAGCCAGCCCTTTGTACCGACTGGTTCGCAACCGTCCCATCACTAGACTTGCTGGGCCCGGTTGGCGAAGTATGGTCAAGGCCAGGGTACAAGTCAGAGCCTCACTCAGTGAATTGGGAGCACAGGGGAGGGGAGGAGGGCAGAAGCACTTTACGCAAGGCAGGTGAAAAAAAAGAAATACAAATTCCCGACGCCCTTGGGCCCTTCAACGTGCTGGGCCCCTGGGCTTAGCCCTGGTAAGCATGTGCATACATCCGACCTTAGGTGGGTCCACAGAAGGACGGCCTCATGGTTCTAAACCTGCCTGTTGGTCTCTCATAGGGGCTTCTGAAGTGGAATCACTGTCAAAAACTTTAGCGAACTCCTCGTTGTGTTAACATATGGCATCCATTAACACACATTCCGTCGATTTATATCCATTTAGTCCAATAGTCAGCTGCTGTGTCGGTTTCTTGTCCACAGATGCAATGCGTGGGATACACTTTTAATCATCATGTTCTTGCGTTTTCTGTCGGATCGAGAGGTAACGCGCTACTCATGGGAGCTGCCATGTTTATTGGCTAGCGCTGCAGCGGAATTGCTCAAGCGGTAGGTTATGGCTACGATTATAGTTCTGTTTTTAAGCACTCGCCGTAAAAAAAACTGGCAGGATTCGAGTAGAGAACCTTTGGTTATGGTTACAGAAAGCACTAATGGTTTTATTGTAAACCTTATTTTGTAGTCCCCCAGTTAGTGGAACGAAGCTTCAGCCTATGGCCTATTATACCGATACCAAAGTCCATCCCAATGCTTGCTAGCCTGGGAACCAGACTCACCACTGGTACCAGCGGGTGAGTCTGGTCAAACCGCTGCGAGGATTCCATTTCCCACAGCGGTAGTAAACCAATCAATCTGCGTTGTTAGTGGTTTTGTGTCAATATTCGCGCAGGATTTTGAATCATGTGTTTTTGGTCATTTACCGCCGATTTGAAAAAAAAAAGCTCACTCTCACTCCTGTGTGCACCGTTTGTAGATTGTTATTGAGGGGTTGCACGGGCTCGTTTGAATTTTCTGATGCCACCGCCGGGAGCGTGGCGTCCTGAAAGTGATTCCCCTTCTGTATGACAAAATATAGAGGGGAATCATTCCGGTCTAACCAGGCTAAATGCTCGCTAACCCAAAGAAAGTCACCGCGCGCTTCTCGAAGACCTGCAGGCCGATGTGTGCCGGATAAATAAGTGATCTGCATGAAATATACGATTTGCATGCGTGTAAAATGACGTTGTACAAAAAGATCAGCAATAAATGTGAACGACAATAGCTCCATAAAGACTTGGCTCCCTTTAAAGAGCTATTAATCCTTTCACTACAAGCGCTAACGCTCCATGTAATCTACACAATTCCCTTCACCACAAATCCTATTCTGTTCTGTATCTCTTGGCTCCTAAAGCGCCTCACTTGTAGAAAGCATGAATTAATGTTTTGAGGCGTCGGGTATTTATAAGCCACTGGTGTGTGAATAAAGCGAACAGCTGCTTCTGCCAGATGTGAGTGCACATGCCCACAGTGGAACAGGCGCACACACGCTTCCCGCCTGCGATCACGGAAGACGAGGCTTTGCGCCTGTGCGTGGGTGTACGTACGGGCATGTATTGATCGGGCGCCGGGGCGTATGGCGGGGTTAACGGAGGGTGTAATTCTTGTTTGATGATAGCTCTTTGTGCGTGGGTTTCGGGAGGACGCGCGTGCTGTTGAATGTTGCAGATGAATAGCCTAATTGGTCTCTTGAGGAAACGGGCTAACAGACGGGGAGACGACAGGAAATGTCAGGATCGCTGTTAGTTACATGTCTATTGATTAAAGTTGCATGCTATTGAGAGAATATTTACAAGATGGGGGGGGAAATACCGCTCAAGTCAGTGAATGTTGGACCTAGAATGACATTGGCTAAACGTTTTCCTGTTGCAGTTCTACCGTGATAACGTTTATGTGCTTTATTTGCTTTGCATATTATTATAATAGTAATTCTAGTCACTACTTTTAACTTGTACTTAGTTCATATTTTGGATTCTCTTCCCACCTGGTTAATTACATTTGCCCCGGGCCAAGGCAAGTTCATGTAGCAGGACAGACTTTTGATAGCCTTTGGCACTCTCTCGTTCACGACCCTTCACACATTGGGTGTGTTCATTCAGATTCGAAAGCAAACAGATTCAATTGGCGTTCCCTTGCTATTCGCTGCTGAAGCCATATAGGAAGAGGGACCAGGCCCCCGGGAGTTCCTTGCTGTAATCAGTGGGCGAGGAAAGCACTTCATTTTGGTCCTCATGGGTGCTGGCATTGCTGCAATACCGCACCCTAAAGCTGATGACGACTCCAGAGGAACAACATGGAAACCGACGAGGACTTTACATACTGTATGTCAAAAACAATTTGAAAGCCTTGCTCCAAAGACTTTTATGGTTTCTAAAAAATACAGTTTTCTGCTGTGATAACTCTCTGGATAATATTTTTTTACTGTGCTGTTTTTTTGGTGTGTTAATTACTGTTGCTAGCACTGTTGAGAAGTAGAGTTTAGCTCATGAAACTCTTGGTAAATAACAAGGCTTACCTTGGATTACAAGTTAGCAGGTGCTGCCTGGGGAAAGGGCTGAAAAGGGGAACAACATGCCGTGCTCCACTATTTTCTATGTCAAGAGATCATAGCATCGGTTGCTATGAGGTATGATTGGACAATGACCATTTTGGGGCTCGTTCATGCCAGCAATTGGGTCCCTATTGGGTAACCACACAACATGCCACAACAGCTGTGGCATGTGGCCTCGAGGGGCAAAAATTACTTAGTTCTGCTTTAAAAGGAACAGGCCATCGTTTTTCCATACTAAGATATGTTCTTACCTGAGCTTAGACGAGTTAATACGTACCTGTCTGGTCTTTGTGCCCGTGGAAGAGCTTAGTCGCTTCTAACTTCAGACAGGTACGTATCAACTCATCTAAGCTCAGGTAAGAACATATCTCAGTATTTAAAAACAGTGGCCTGTTCCTTTAAGCCTCATTTTAAAATAATACATTTGTGAATATAAACTGGGAGCATGTTCATTATCATTATACGACCAAAGACAGTATACAAAATACTTTTGAGAAAACTGATTGTAAAGGAATTTGAGAAAGCCTCAAAATGTCTTTAAGGCTGTTACTCTCAGAGATACCGTTTCCTCTCATCTTGATAGGGATCTTGCTTTGTCAGGGCTTGAGAAGGAGCTTTGTAAACATGGAAGAATGGTCCCAATCCTGCACACTCCAAATACTCAATGGACCTACTGTACAAGTTGTGGGGCAAAAACCCTGCATCTTTATTCTCCATTACGTCGAGAAAACACGAGGTCATTACATCAAAAGTCCTGAACTTAAAAGACAATGAAAGGGATGATCTGACCAACTTCCTGCTCCATGATATAAGAGCGCACAGGGAATATTACAGGCTCGCCGAAAGAAAGATGGACAACTGGCAGAAATAATATAATGGCGCTGGAGCGGCTCTCTGAATTCAAAGGAAGGAAAAAGACATTGATTGACATGGTCAGTGTCATAATCTCAGGCACCATTATTGTCTTCGCTGTTGATGCATGAACTTGTTTTTCTGTTTGTATTTTAAGGATAAAGGATGGAAGACTGTGATGCATCAAACAACAAAGATGAAGATCATATGTCAGATCCACATCCCGAGTCATTGTCTTCAAAATCACGAGAGATGGAGATGGGGAGAGGAGTGGGCCCCCCCACTCCAGAATCTCTACACCAGAACATGCCAACACCCAACTCCGTAAGCGCTTAGTTAAGTTGTCATTGGCACAATCTTTATAGTATTATGTCAATTTATTGTAAACTTAAGGAACAGAGACTGGAGACAATTCACTACAACATCCAATTGTAGCAGTGCTTGCTTTAATTACCCCACCTTTCAGTTTTTCAGGGTGAAGGATCAAAACATCACCAAAAGTGTTTCTGAAACTACTCATTCACAAATTAAGTTGAGACTCTGCAGGTGAATGGGGGAAAACACTGATATAAATATCAGGAAAAAAATTTATTGCACATTTTCTGCCATTTTATGTTTTCATATAAAAATAATGGCCTTGGCCATTATTTTGGCCTCATACCCAGGAAACAAACCCAGCCACTGGTTCAGATACTGTATGTAGATGACACGTGGATCAAAATTAAAGAGAAGGAAGTGGCACCTTTTACAGATCACATCAATGCTGTGGACCCCAGCATTAAATTTACTCGGGAGGACACCAAGGAGAAACAACTTGCCTTTTTAGATTGTAAAGTTATCATAGGGGAAAACGGACAACTTCAGACAGAGGTTTACAGGAAGGCCACTCATACCGACCAGTATTTGATGTTTGACTCTAACCATCCACTCCAGCACAAGCTAGGGGTCATCATGACGCTCAGACATAGAGCTAAAGAGGTGCCGACCAGTGCAGAAGGAAAGACCAAAGAGGAGCAACATGTCCAGAGAGCCCTCTCAGACTGTGGCTATCCGAACTGGTCTTTCACTAAAGCACAAAGGGCAAGAAGACCCAAAGAACAAGACAGACAGAGCCCAGAAGAAAGGGAGTTGCAGTGCCGTATGTAGCCGGGTCTCAGAGAAACTTCAGAGAATCTTTAGGTAACACAGGATTCCAGTGAACCACAAACCGGTGGACACACTGAGACAAAAATTAGTTTATCCCAAAGACAAAACTCCGAGCCACAAACAAAGCAATGTGGTTTATTCTATTCGATGCAAAGAAGAAGAATGCAAAGAACATTATTTTGAAGAAACAAAACAAGTTCTACAGAAGAGACTTTATCAAGCGTCCCTCAGTCGGCGGTGCACCTCCACCTCAAAGCCTCCAACCACTCCTTTGAGGACGGGGAGGTCAACGAAGAACATTGTCATTTTTGTCAAGAAAGAAAATCCCTCCATGAACCGGAATGGTGGGCTCAGATTTAATCTCCCGTCACTTTACCCTAATCTCTTTCTGGAAAAACCGACAGGGCACGCCCAGTCCAAGGGGACACCTCAGCTAACAAAAGAACAATGGGCAGGTAATTAGCAGTGGTCAGCTATGAATAGGACAGATAATGGGCAGTGATCATCTATGAATAGGTCAGGACTGACCGATACTGAGGTGAGCAGGTCATTAGAGAGGCTCTACTGCAAAGGGGTTTACCCACAGATGAGAGTAGCTGTGATTAGAGGGGAGGAGCCGGGCCAACCCCAACTCCTCCCTGTTGGTTTATATCTTCAGCTGCGGGCTGAGCGGGACTTTTGTTGCTGACGAAGCCTTTTGGATGAGATGCGAAACGTTCGAAGACTTCAACTACTGAGTACAGAAGATCAATCAACTACTGTCATTGAAGATGGACAACTCCTGTACGACTGAGAACTTACTCAGACATATAAAAATAAGGCATTTTTAGCATAAAAATGGCCAAAATTGCCTATATTTTCAGCGACTAAATCTAAATAATAGATAGACCCAAGTTTATTTTTCTCACAGAGCTGAAAATAGAGTTGATCCGTATTTTTGTCGGGGCAGAACACGGAGGTGGGCTGGCGACAGAGGCCCCTCTGAGCAGAGGATGTGGAATGGTTCTTAACAATGTAGCAATGTATTTGCTGTACAGGTCGGGGTGGAGGGGAACAGGTCCAACATGGTCTGATTCCGAAACTGTTAATTGGTAAGAGGACTGAACCGGATGTGCGTCAGCATCCGCCATGATAAGAAGCCTCCGAATGATGCAGTCAGTTAAGAAGGATTTAGGGAAAGGAGCCTCAACGCTAACTATCATAGCCACTTTAGCATAGGGGCCTCTGATGCTAACTCACCGGGGATTAGGACCTATGTGTCATCCCACAATCCCTTGTGCCACATGACGCCATAAGATAAGAAGCATGTGAGTAAAACAACCCCTTCTAAAGTTTAAGCGCTCTGTTACCAATCCGTTTACACAATAAGCCTTTTGGTCATCTGCGCGCATCTCGTGCACCGTAAATATGATCCCATTCATTGTTTGATACTGCCATGAATTTAGAAAGAAAACCATACAAGTTATGCACCATTCCTATTTGCATCTTAATATAAATTGAACCTCAAATGAATGGACGGATCAAACGATAGCATCAAATTGAGAAACAATTCAAAGAAAGCATTACAGACACAGCCACTCAATTTTAGTACGTCATCACACGCATACGTTTTACACAAAACAGTTGTGTTCTACTTGAATTTCCCAAACGTATGGGACTACACATTGCCAAATGGAGAAACACATGCTCATTAGCACATTCTCCTTGACACTGGACCCCTAAGTGTACCTTAAAGCTGCTTAAACGAGAGATGTACTCCATCCTAACATTAGTCCAGTCCCATCTAATCTCACCCATAATTTGTCCACCATGAGCCTAAAATGGCAACCCTGTTTGTAAGGAGAACAATGAGCAATAGGACAACTTCATGTAAAAAAATAAATAAAGTATAGTCCTGTGGAATTAATCCACTCGTGCATATTTGTGGATACCAAGGTGATTGTGTCCTTTCAGTCACTGATGAAGAAACAAAAAAGTTAATTGAGTCATTTACTGGCAAAAGAAACAAGGCCACATGGCAGTAAGTACATCATCATCATCTTGTCAAATATCATTAAGCAGAATCCCATCACTCTCAACCTCCGTTCACATAAAGAATGAATGTACACTGACTAATTACATACTTTTCTTATCAAAAGGCAGGTTGTCCGGGAGATAGGCCTTGAGGGCCATATAAGTGGAAGTTGTTTTTTCAAAGAGGAAAGGCTTTTGATGCCACACATCCCCCCCCCCCAAATCCCCCCTCACTACACCACACCCTCCAAACGTTTATCTTATGCACAGTCATCCAACTCATATAAACATGTGCCCACATTTGCAAACTGCTCCTGAGATAAAACCACAGAAGACAGACTTTCTGTGGAACATTTGTATTGATTTACAATGGGATGACAGCATTTTGTTCATTTTAGTGTGTCTCTATAGAAACATTTAAAAACGGTTAAAAACAAGGTTACTACCATTGTATGACCAACCCTTAGTGCAAATGAACAAATGAAGCTCATTCAATTTGGATAACATTTATAAAGGTTATACAAGTATTACTGACTGAAGAAAATATGACAGATATTTGGTGTGTAAGTGTGATGTTTTTAGGAAAATCTGTCACTACAGAAAAACAAAAAACCTGTAAAAAATAATTTTACCACTAAACTTTGACCCATCCGAAGGCCTAAGAATAATGAACACCTCATTCAATTTGGAATATTTTTTATAGAAGTTATGCAATTATTTCTGCATTACAGACACTTGTGCTGCCCATCTGTTCCTTAATACGAGACCCCCTTCTTCATTGTCCTGCTTAGGAGGTGGGGGATCAGGTGGAGGGCCGGGATCTTCTTCAGCCGGGTCCAGGTTGTCGCCGTTTGTGACCGCAAGGTTGTGGAGCACACTGCCACAACCTTGGGAATGAAGTCGGTATTGACTTCCAGGGCTTTGAAGAAGATCCCTCGCCCTCTGGCCTTCATCAGGCCGAAGGCCCTCTTGATGATGCCTTTGGGTGACAAAACATAGTTATTACCAGGGTAACCGAAGAACACATCCAGGAATTTGCCAGTGCTGTCACAGATTGCTGTTTCACAATTGTTCTCACTGTTAGGACCATGAAAGGTTAAGGATCAGGAGCAAGGGTTAGGACATAGGGGCTATATTTTAACGGTTTTGGAATCGGCAATGGAGAATGTGGAATCTGACGCGAGAGAAGCTAAAAATGAAAGGTCACAATTTCTTCAAGCATTAAAGCATTATATTGATGTATTTATTTTCAGCTTTTTATTAAGAGTTTTCCTTTTAGTTTGGGAAGTGTATACATTGTTATAGATGTAGACGTTCATTTTAACAATAAATTCATACAAAAACAAAACTGAAACGTACCTGCCATGTGTATACACTCACAAATAAATCCCCCCACCCACACCCTCCCTCACTCCAGGACCTAGACTAACCCAGACCCCCAAAGCCACCCCCCATCCCAGACCCCTCCCAACCCACGGCACACATACATATTGGGAAATAACCCGGTATGCAAACCTCTGTATAAACCAACATACACACACACACACACACACACACACACACACACACACACACACACACACACACACACACACACACACCAACAACCATACATTTGAAAGTAATTTGTCATATTTCTGCAACTCATCCCTTTTGTAATGAGTTACTCCAAAAACTGGCTTTAGTGATCCGTTTTAGCTGGAATTGCCGAAACTCCGAGCTTAAACTGTAATGAGCAGAGGAAAAGGAAGAGAGGCACAAACAAAACCGTAAGAGCCCATCAAAATGTAATGAGAACAGAGAAGACAAGAGACAGACAACCAAAAAGCGCTCCTCTGATGGAAGAAACACTCATCATTTCTATTTGAATGTTTCTGTGATGATTAATTCATGAATGAAAGCTGCAAAGATGTGGAAACAAGATTGATACGGTTCCTGGAATTTGGAGGGTATTAATTAATTCATGAAAAGAGAAAGATCAGGAGAAGTGGGAGGGATGTCCCCAGTTTGGTTATAAATATATTCATGAAGTAGAATGGATTTTCTCATTTGTTCAAATCAGCTGATATCCACATTTCCATAACACAAGGTTACAATGTGTACTTGAGAGTGCTCACTGCGAGTACTATTTGGATTTTGTTTGGTTCAGAGTGATGCACGGTTTCATATTTATATTTAAACATATTAAAATGATAGTCATACATTTCATATACGGTCAATGGCCATTTTGCCCTCTTCATGTGAATTCTCCAATGCCGATTAAGATGCCGCTTGTTCCTTATAAGGGCTAAGAATAATACACGAGTAATGTAATCTGTCAAAGGCAAAACTTAAACTTAAAAAATAAATACAAAAAAAGGATAATAATCTCAGTGTTTTCAGCCCTAAATCTTTAGAAAAAAAAAATATATTGTTGTTTTTAGCCGGTGTACACTCTCCATTGGATTCCATATTATAACAAGCAATGTCAGCACCCCATTATGATTACCAAAGAGAAGCTCGGTGTTTAAAATACAGGAATGTTATTGATGCCTTGTTGCAGCAATATCAACAAAGCATATATGGTCATGGCCTAGCCCCATGTTAGACAAGTGTTTCTCAAACTTTTTCAGCCTAAGGACCACTGTATCTTCTCATTTTTTTCTAAGGACCACTCTATCCCTCTCTAACACGCCCCCGAAACACAACGAAATAGGAAGGATAAGCGAAATGTTTAAAATGCAACTGTTTCAAGTCAAAATCTAATAATTCAAGCATAAATACAATTATATGATCAGAAATTCTAATGAATTTCATTTCATTTGAAAACGTAAATGTGAAATGAGCTGCATCTTAATATGAACAACAAACTGCACATGTGAAAAAAACAGCCCCTCGTGCGCTCTCTCCCGTCTGCGCAAACGCTGCAGGAGAGCAGAGGTGACGAACTCACGCACAGACGCACAGACCGTGGGAAATGGGAGACATTGAGATCCACAAAAGTGCTCTCTGGATCAGAAGCAGTAAAACGCTGCTTATTTAGTAAAAATCTGCCACTGACTAACTTGCTGTAAAGATGATAAAATGAGTCGGGGCTGGACGCGCGTACGTCCCGCGACTGGCATTTTATGACCTGCACCGACCCGACCCGCGATCAAAAGACAATTTTATGACCAAACCAGATCCGCGGGGGAACCTGAAACCCGTGCATCATGTGTGCTAATGCCCACAGCTATGTGTGAAACCTGCACGCTTTACAATAGCTACACTTTGACAAACGGGATGAGGAAACATTACGCACGGTTCTGAAAAGTGCCCGCTGTGCGCATCCATGTGCATTCAGAACATTTCCAGCTCTGTCCCTCAAAAAGGAAAGACACCAGTTGCCCTGGTCAAACTGCGCTGGTTACTCTTAAAATGACTGAGTTGTGAAACTCTGACAAATTTTACGTCAGTGTCAAACAGGAAGGGCCAGACCTCTGTGATGTAATGCCTTACGGCCTGATTTTAATTTATAAAACAGCTTTTTCATTATTTCTGTTGTAAGAAAGAAAAAAAAGAAAAAAGGAAGTCTCCGATGCGTCTGTGCTGTCCCAGGAGAGTAAATAAACGCACCCCCTGAGGATCTGAACAGAAGTCCTGTTTGTGAAGACAGAGCTCTTTCTAACCTACTCTGGACACGCCTGTTCTTTTTTCTTACCCACCGATAACGTCACAGATGCGCGTTTGGTTACGAGAGGAACAGGACTATTCAACTTTCCTAAAGGAGAGTGAACTCGCCAGAAGTTGGAATTTCTTTCCGGGATTGAGCGACTATATCAACCAACCTGATGGATGTTTGGGGAACCTTGGCCAGAATCAAAGTGGATTCACTTTTATAACCAACGCGAGTCCCATGACGTAAACACCCGATGATGGGGAGACCAGGCTGAGCGGTGAGTCGATCAAAACGCGTGTTAGCGTGTGTGTTAGCGTGTGTGTTAGCCATCTATTAAACTGTGTTGCACATGTCAACTCCTTATAACTGCATTATGTGAAGTAACTTCACTTTTTGCAGCGATATTTATATTTATAATACTGCAAATGTGGAATGAGCGGAGAGAGGGGGCGGAGTTAACTGAATCAAAGCGTCTTGTCTTCCGGGTATGGAAAATACTTATATTTCTCTCAAAAATGAATATTCCATAGTGGTAGAGGTACAATATATCATATAAATGCCTATAGTTTACTTTGGAATGCCTAAAATAGCATGATACAGATCCTTTCAAGTTTGATCAAAAGAGAAGAATTGGCCAAAACAGCCCAACGTGCGCTGTGGAGGAAAAAGGGGTTTGCGGACCACACTTTGAGAATTACTGCGTTAGACCCATAACCACCTCAGGCTTTGAGAGCCTCTGGGAACGATCGGCTGCTGGTTTGTCAGGATCCGGACTAAACTTGATGACTGCATTTGTTTTATGCTGTTAAAATCCTTATACTGGATTCATTGATTACAAACAATGAAAGATGAAGCCACTAAATTAAAATCTATTCTGTAGTCCATACTCATTCCTAACTTTTCTAACAAATTTGTAGCATTAATTCTTCAAAGGGACAAGTTTATAAGCATGCTTCACAACTTGCAGGGTCGCTTTTTCGGGTCACTTTCACTGAAATGCAAGCAAACTAGCGTGGAAGTTCATATAATTGATACAAATGCTTTTTAATTAGATGGGCAGTTTTTTCCCCCACAAATATACTGAATGAGGAAAAAACACTTTTTGTTCAACTACAAGCACGAAATGTGTCTTTAAAATCTTGAAAGTCTTTCTGTGTATACAGTATGCGGAACAGGCCTGGCAGTGTTGCAGGTTAAGCTATAGTTTTCCTGTAGGGAAATGTGTCCTCTGCATTTGACCCATCCTAAAACCAGGTTGAAAGCGGTTCTATTTAGCTGTGAATGACTGCAGATTATTTTATTCGTAATATTTTGTTAGCTGTTTTAATGTCTATTTGTGTGTTATTGATTTTATTGTCTTTTTAAGGAAAATTTCATGTTCCATGTGATTATCTACCATTTTTTGAAGTAACTTTGAGCTGCTTCACATGGATTGTCCTCGCCAAATATACTTGACTTGATTAAAGTCATGTTAAATATCTGTGATATGAAGTGCACCATTTCATTGTGAAGCACAGCCTCATCCCTGTCGTCTCTGACGGGGCCATGTCTATCTGATCTTGTATCTTGTTAAACTCTCACAGTGCTTGTCCGTCCATTCCCAGGGATTACACTGTCAGTGCGGACACCCCTGGGACCCGAGATGAAGCGATTTTCTTATCTGGATCCTTTAAGTTCCTCCTTCTCCTCACTCTATTGAATTTATCTCTTTGCTGCATCTGAAAATACCAGAAGAACCATCCCAAAAGACTGTTGTTTAAAAGCCTGCATCAATACAAAATGCCCGAGGCCTTTCGGTCATTGCCCTGTAGCGCAAAAATATGTTTAAATTAGCAGAAAATATACTGTTAATTAGTGATGGTACAATAGAGAGATATACAGTGCCTCTCGAAAGTACTAATACACAGTGAACCTTTGCACATTTTGTCATGTTTACAACCATAAACATAAAGATTTTATTTTGAATGTTTTATTTAAAGTTCACACACAAGTAGCAGACAACTGTGAAGTGAAAGCAAAATGATACATGATTCTTTTTTCCCCTGATAAACTGTATAAATGAGTGTCCAATAGTGTTGTCTACATGTCCTGGTCATTATTTCGGCTATTTAGTGCAAATTAGTTGAAAGATCAACTTTCTGCCTAAAAGCGTCAGTGAGGCGCCATCTGCAGCAAACTGTCGGTACTGCAATTGATTTTTGAATTCGGCGCCCCTATTTGTGCAGAGGTTTGAGATGACGTCAGGGGTTGGAGCTGACGTCAGTTGCTCTGCCGCGCTGGGCTATAAAAGCGGACCAGTCTCGCTCACGCCCCGTAGCGAGTTGGAGAAGGAATAGCGAGAGAATATTTTCATTGATTGTCAGGTTTGCGAATTGTTAACATAGCGTTTAGGTAGATTTTATTAGCATAGCTTTTTGTATTATAGATAATTGTATAGTGTTAGTAGCGTTAGTTGTTGAATATTGTAGTTTTAGTCATGAGTTGCTTTTATTGTTAGATTAGTTAGCTGAATTTAGCTTAGTTAGTATTGGTTTTAGTGGTCAATATAGTGTGTATTTTAGTGTATATTGTTTATTGTACTGTGTTGTACTACTGTGTTAGGATGGGTAGAAAGTGTAGCGTAGAGGGCTGCCATAGTTCTGGAGGTTTGCACAGGTTTCCGCAGGACTTAGACATTAGGCGCCAGTGGTTGCGCACAATTGGCTTGGGGGAAAACTGCGAACTCCCTCCTCAGGCTGGAGTTTGCAAACATCATTTTACGCGTGATTCCTTTGCCGACTTCATGGAGGTTGAACTGGGCTATGCTACTCTTCTCCGTTTGGAGCGCGGGGCAGTCCCCACCCTTGCTTTTCCACGACTGAGCCATAGCCCACCGACACTGCTGCCCCGCCAACACGAAGATTCCGGGCGCCCGTCTGAGGTGAGTGAGAAAAATGATAGTCTATAACTGCAAATAATGATGATTTGCCCATCTTGGATTTGGTCATAATTGCAATGATTGTAGCTGCAGTAAAAAAGAGCCACTTGATTCACTCTATCCTTGTCAGTTCTGTAGCTACTTTGCTCACAGATTTATTCATGTGTGTGTCCCGCTCGTCCTCTCGCTGCTAGGGGCAGCGCGCTAATCAGTCTGCACAACAAAGTTACGCCAACACTGTGTGCAATGTGCGTGAGACTGAGCACCAAACTAATCCAAGTTTTGCGATGACTGTAGCTTTCATATTTGACAATAGCTGGGTGAAACGTGGGCGTATCAACAAGCTAACATGTAGTGAGGAGAGGGCTGACCGCTCCAGGTGGACCGTGTGGTCAGTGAGGAGAGGGCTGACCGCTCCAGGTGGACCGTGTGGTCAGTGAGGAGAAGGCTGACCGCTCCAGGTGGACCGTGTGGTCAGTGAGGAGAGGGCTGACTGCTCCAGGTGGACCGTGTGGTCATTGAGGAGAGGGCTGACCGCTCCAGGTAGACCGTGTGGTCAGTGAGGAGAGGGCTGACCGCTCCAGGTGGACCGTGTGGTCAGTGAGGAGAAGGCTGACCGCTCCAGGTGGACCGTGTGGTCAGTGAGGAGAGGGCTGACCGCTCCAGGTGGACCGTGTGGTCAGTGAGGAGAGGGCTGACCGCTTCACGTGGACCGTGTGGTCAGTGAGGAGAGGGCTGACCGCTCCAGGTGGACCGTGTGGTCAGTGAGGAGAAGGCTGACCGCTCCAGGTGGACCGTGTGGTCAGTGAGGAGAGGGCTGACTGCTCCAGGTGGACCGTGTGGTCATTGAGGAGAGGGCTGACCGCTCCAGGTAGACCGTGTGGTCAGTGAGGAGAGGGCTGACCGCTCCAGGTGGACCGTGTGGTCAGTGAGGAGAGGGCTGACCGCTTCACGTGGACCGTGTGGTCAGTGAGGAGAGGGCTGACCGCTCCAGGTGGACCGTGTGGTCAGTGAGGAGAAGGCTGACCGCTCCAGGTGGACCGTGTGGTCAGTGAGGAGAGGGCTGACCGCTCCAGGTGGACCGTGTGGTCATTGAGGAGAGGGCTGACCGCTCCAGGTAGACCGTGTGGTCAGTGAGGAGAGGGCTGACCGCTCCAGGTGGACCGTGTGGTCAGTGAGGAGAAGGCTGACCGCTCCAGGTAGACCGTGTGGTCAGTGAGGAGAGGGCTGACCGCTCCAAGTGAACCGTGTGGTCAGTGAGGAGAGGGCTGACCGCTCCAGGTGGACCGTGTGGTCATTGGGCGCTCACAAATATGAGCTGTTGTGACGTGGTTTTTGAATCAGAATAGTTTTTATAGCCATTGTTTGAGAACAGGTTCACAAAGTAGGACACATTCTGCTAATGATGTTACTGTCGCCAAGTTTACTGAACTGAAACAAAGTTTACACCTATTTGGACTCGCAGCTATTCAAAATGCCAAACCATTTGGACGTTTTTAGTAGCCTACTGTAGCCAGAATGAACCCAGTACAAATCTTTGGTTTGTCTGATAGGGTGGCATATTATAAAGTGCTAGGCTATATGCTTATAAATCATCAATACAAGTTTACAATGTATGTGTTTGCATATCTGTAATTAGAATCAAACAACAATTACCATAGTGAACATTTTATACATATTATTTATTTTTATATTTTCAGCCAAAAGTGACCAGAGAAATTGGCTGCCAGACGGATCCAGTCATTGTAAGGCATGTGTCCAGGCCAATGTGAAGCCTAGCAGGCGAAGCAAAGGTGATATCTCTAATAATAATAATAATGCCTTACACTTGTATTGCGCTTTACAATTTTTGTTTCTCAAAGCGCTACACTGTTGTCATTATTCATTCACTCCATACTCGGTGGTGGTAAGCTACTGTTGTAGCCATAGCTGCCCTGGGGTAGACTGACGGAAGCGAGTCAGCCAATCTGCGCGATCGGCCCCTCCGACCACCACCTCACATCATTCATCCCGGCCTCTATTTATCGTTGTTAATACAGTACAGTCATTTTATGTATAAAACAGTCTATGCTTTTGGTTTTTGATATAGTTAGACACAAGTTGTGTAACTGATCATTACTGCCATTTTAAAGCCATTTGTTTATTTTATTTTTGTTTTGTAAAGGTATTCAAGCCCGGGCCTCTTACACGAGCGTAGGTTGTGGGACTGGGCCCTTGATGGAAATCCCTCTTCCTGACAGCCCCAAAGCAGCCTCTACACCTCTGAAAAGGAGCAGGTGGGAGGTGTCAGCATCTGACCCCAGCTTCCATATGGATGACAGTGCCAGCACTGTGAACTGTTCAAGGTAAAAAGAAAATCTAGCTTTGTAATTAAAAAAAAAAATATATATATACACCGCCTCCTAGATTTTGAGGGATGAAATATGCGTCTTCCTTTTATATAGCATTCCCACTGAGGTCCCTCCACACAAGGACAGAAAATATATTGTTCATGAGGACCAACTGCTGGGGCTGTTCAGACGATGTCCTGTCTGCACTGGTCATTGTACTGTGGACACGAGGACAATCGGCACACTGCTCCGGGTCACTCAACAATGTCCTCGCTGTGAGTTCACCAATCAGTGGTCCAGTCAGCCGATGGTGAACAACATCCCAGCTGGAAACCTACAGCTCTGTGCTGCTGTGCTGCTCACCGGCTCATCATTTAGCCAGATTTCAAAGGTACAGTAAAAAAAGTTTTGTTTGGATTATGTTCCCATCTATTATTATCAGTTGATGACATTTGTTTTCATTTTATAGTTTCTAGGGGCCTTCAATATTCAGGGTCTGTCAGAGCAATGCTTTTACAGGCATCAGGCAAAGTTCCTCATCCCTACGGTCAACTGGCAGTGGAAGCTGGAGCAAGATGGCCTCATCAGGGAGGCTCTTGAAAGCGGCTCTGTTTCACTGGGCGGGGACATGCGGGCTGATTCACCTGGTAAATACATTTCATAAACATGTATCAGAAGTATTAATAAAAGTCAGCTAATGTACAACTTGCATTTGTGTAGGACATTCAGCCAAATAAGGCAGTTACACGATGATGAATCTATGTAATAACAAAGTCATGGATGTCCAACGAGTCCAGGTAATACAATTCAAGGGATATTTCAATATGTAATTTGGGATCACTCTGTGCATCTTAGCACCTAATTTTTGTCTTATTAGAGCAATGAGGTTGGAAACAGCGTGCGCATGGAGAAGGAGGGCTTTGTGCGGAGTCTGACCATGCTGGAAGAGAGGGGTGTCAATGTGGAGGCCATTGTGACGGACCGACACACGGGAGTTCAGAGGTTTTTAAGGGAGGAAAAAAAGGAAATCAGGCACTACTTTGACCCATGGCACATGGGAAAGGGTATGCACTTTGGGAATGCTGTGTAATATTATGGTTATTGTGCATTTATTAAATATATATTTTAATCTCTAGGAATTGGGAAGAAAATTGATGAGCTGGCAAAGAGAAAGACCACGCAGGACGCTGGCCAGTGGAGGAACAGTGTGGTGAATCACCTCTATGGGGCAGCTTCGACTTCCTCCTCGTGACGGGAGGCTGTCGCTAAGTGGACTTGGGTGGCCAATCACATGCAGGATGTGCACTCCCACGACAATGACCTGTTCCCTCGGTGCCTACACGGGCCTCTGGTTGGGGAAGGGTCCAGAGTGTGGCTCAAACCAAGTAAGTAAAGCATTTATTAGTAATACTGGCCCTTTACTCATTGTATTTTATGTAAATGGTTTGCATTGTCATTCTAAACAAAAATTGCTTTACAATTATCTAATGGTAATTTACTCTGTAGGCACAGCAGCATGTGAGCGGCTCAGTGACATTGTGTTGGCTCGGCGCTTTGTGAAGGATGTGGAGAAAATCAGCCCGATGTATCACACGTCAACCCTTGAGGCCTTCCCCAGCCTGATAATTGGGTTCTCCCCAAAAGTGCAGGCTTCTCCTTCAAAGGAATGTTAGCCAGGTAATGCATACATACATACATTTTACATCAACTTAAGAACTTGTTGTGTGAATCTGTACCTAAAAATGTTGTAGGTTGCAAATTGCTGCCCTGCACTACAATGAAAACGCTACACGGTCACATGCAACAACTACTGAAGGTATACTACGGTATGCAATAGTGTACCCAAAGTACAAACGTGGCGACTACACCGTGAGAGCCCTGTAGACCAGAGCTACCTCAGGTATGTCACATTAAAAACAACACAAGCAATGCTTATACAAGGACAATAGTTTGGTGCTTTGTTTACAGTCTACATTGATCAACTAATGGCCTTGCTGTTTGAAAGCGTGGTCGAGGATCCTCTCCCATATCAGGAGCACACCGACAAAGTACCTGTGCCCGAACCACTCTGTGCGCAGTATGAGAGGCCAGACAAACAGGAGGCTGTGAGCAGGCACAGGTCACCATTTTTCAAGAGGACATAAGGTGAGCAACATACCTGTATTGCATGACAGATTTGACTTAGTTATTTGGTTATATTACGTAGATTATAGTGCCAGTTAGAGTTGTAACTGATTTTTCTTGTCCATGCAGAGTCCAAGAGGTGGAGAAACCGCATGCGAACCATTCTTCATGTCCACTGTATGTATCGGATCACACAGCAATGCATTTGGTCAGTATATTGATGACAGAATACACAAAATTACTACCCTTTTTTAATTGATGTGCTTTCGATTCACATTTTCAGACAACCTCTCTGAAAATGGAGGCACATTGGCCAAGGACAGTAGCCAACCACATATAGAACAATGGGAGTAAACATTGCAATATGAAGAATTCTATAAGCTGACATGCCACTGGACAACATAATAAATGAAATCAGTGTACCATGCAAGATTTAATTGCGGGCACTGATCAGCAATCCAGTGGAAAAAAATGAAGCCTTTATATGTTCTATCAGATATGCCACAGGATGGTATTGCCACTTTGTCTCTAGAAGCTGAAAACTTAGTGGTGCATGTATAATTATTATAGTTGATATTTTATAACATAACCAGTCAACTTTGTCTCCCGTTTATTGAGAAGACCTGTGTGTATGCAGTGCAGACAGCTTACTGTACATGAGCTACTGCTACTTGGTTAATTGAAGCCATCCTGTAGCTCAGCTGTGGTTGCAAAGATTTCAGCTTTACGGCTGTAAACACATTTATTTAAGGCCTTTTAAGTTTATATAATTAAAGTTTACTGAATGATCGAGCCACATTGAGAAATTAAATTCAATGCGTCCTGATTCTGTAAATTAAGGATAAAAAGATCAAGTTTGATATTGTATGTATTTGTTAAATTTGTTTATTGCACACATCTATGTAGACCAAGTGAATGGAGTGCAGCTATACCTCAGGTGAGATATGAGCTGTCCTGACAGTGCCTGAATGGGGAAATTGAACTGTTGTAAACGCCAGTAAGTACAGAATCAAGTAAGAAAATTGGCACTAAAAAATGAAGATCTTTAATCTTAATAATTGTTTCATCATTCAACTAAATAAGCATAAAAATAGAGACTTTATTATAGCCTTTACTCTACAGAGTGATCATTCAGTGGTAGTTTACGTGTTACATTGGTTAAACTTAAAATTTAGTAATAGAAATTACTTTGGGCCATTTACTTAGGAGGATCACAGTGTCTTTGGGTCCACAATGTTACAGACCCTTAGTCAAGCCTTTAGATAAACATGACCTGAATGATTCTGTGTTATCTTCAATGACAAACCGAAAACAAATTCAAAAGGACAGTGTTCCCGCACAATAAGATATATTTTTTTATTTATGTGATGTTTTGTTTTGTTAAGAAAAAGGTGTGATGCACTCCCGTCGCCTGGTGCCGGTCAACAAATGGGCCGCTGCGTTCTGGACCATTTGCAGCGTCTCTATGGACGCTTGGTCCAAACCACAGTACAAGGCGATGCAATAATCCAAGCGAGTGCTAATGAGGGCATGTACCACTTTGTCATGTTCATTTGGGGGAATGTAGGATTTGACTGGAAAAACATAATTTGGACAACTGAACTGATTTGCTTGTCTAGTTTAAAGGAGCTGTCCAAAATGATGCCAAGATTCCTCACAGATGGACGAACATAAGGAGCTAGTGGGCCAAGCAAAGCAATATCTGCAGCGTTAAAATGACCAAATAATGCAACCTCAGTTTTTTTTAGATATCATCTGCAAAGCAATGAAAAGAAAGTTTGTGTTTTTCAAAACTCAAGCCAAGTGGCAAGATATACAATGAAAAGAGGAGGGGTCCCAGGATAGAGCCCTGCGGAACCCCACCGGACAGTGGGGCTGAGCTCGAGGAATGAGACCCGAGATGAACAGAGAATGATCTGTCGCTGAGATAAGAGCGAAACCAGTCTAGAGCCAGGCCTTTGATACCCACGTACTGCTCAAGACGTGACAACAATGTTTGTTGGTCTATTGTATCAAAGGCTGCTGACAGAGCTAAAAGAATTAAAAGGGCAGGGCAACTAGAGTCAACAGTTAAAAGCAGGTCGTTGAAAACTCTAAGAAGTGCAGTTTCAGTACTGTGCTTAGATTTGAAGCCGGACTGAAATGTTTCTAAAATGCTATTTTTATTGAGGTGACCGTCGAGCTGTATGTGAATCAATTTCTCCAAAACTTTGGATAAAAAGGGCAATTTAGAAATAGGCCTGTAGTTTGAAAGGGTTCCGGGATCCAGATTATGTTTCTTTAGGAGAGGCTGAACAACAGCGTGTTTGAAGGCGCGTGGAAAACAGCCTGAGGCTAGGGAAGTATTTACAAGCTTTAGCAAATACGGACCTACAGCGTTAAACACATTTTTAAACTATTTTGGGGACAAGCTATTCAGGAGGTATTCCGAAGGTTTTAACAACTGGACAGTTGGACAGTTCACTTAGAGAGACCATTTCAAAAGAGTCAAACACAACAGGGCGTATTGGACTATTAACAGGAACAATAGCACATGGGAACCCAGTTAAGGTCCTAAGTGAGGGTATTTTATCCACAAAGAAACTGAGAAAACTTTCACACAATGCATTTACAGGTGCAAACCCGGGGGTTTCATTAGGGTTTATAAGACGGTTTAATACATCGAAAAGGATCTGGGGATTTTGGCTGTTACTGGACACAAAGTTGGAAATGTATTTTTCTTTAGCAGACTTAACAGCTTCATTTATTAATTTTATTAGTTGATTGATGCTCACCAATGGAATCCGAGCGGTCACACGAGGCAAAAGCAGATGTACTACGATGACTGATAGATGACTTTTGATCAATTTACTAATTTATTCATGAATTTTTCTGTGCAAGCACGTTTGATTCTAACTTTCTACATGCAAAGTTGAGTGCACGGGCTTTTCCACTAAAGATCTAAAATTGCATTCTGTGTATTTTCTATGGAGTCATTGAGTATGTAAAATGGCAATGTTTAATCTATGGTCGTTTTCACACATGTTGGCGCGCCAAGGAGCTTTACTTTAAAGTTAGTTCCGTACATTGAGCAGTGCACTAGCGGTTAAACAGTCAAGATCATGATTCTGGGGAAACAAATCGTCACAACACATGGAAAATGACCCAAGGTACTGTTGGAAAATCCCAGCGAGCGTGTCCTGGTTTCTGTACCCAGAGTATCCCAAACTCATCTGAAAAACTGAAACCAGGATACAGTGTTTACATGGACAGAGAGAAAACCAGAATACTTACAATCGGAATTAAATATTTATGTCAACCTAATATTGTAATGCAGCCAATAGCAGATGTGAAACTTTATTATTCAGATTAACCAGGTCAATGTGCTCATTTACTGACCGTCTAACTTTGATCTTCAATTACTTTCCTCTTGATCAATATCTCTCCTTCGTCTCATCAGAGCCGGTGCAGGCCATTAATCTTCTGCGGTATATTCAGACACAGTGTGATACCTGATCGGACAAGTTCAGGATTGGCACCCTGACCTCATCTATCAAATTGGACACAGGAGAATGCTGATCAACTGCACTTAACTTTTTTTTTAAGGGGGCTTATACTGTATCTTTTAGTCTATATAACATTCTCTACATCCAGGTTAAGAAATAATGTTTTTTTATCACCGAGTATGGAGGAAATGAATAATGCAGGAAATGAAACAGTGACTTTGAGCATCTGGAGACGCGCTGTATAAGACTAATGCATTATTACAATAAGTTAAAATGTGCAAAGGTTGGCTGTAAGTCATGATTTTCTTAATTCTTTGTTTTTGTCCTGATTTAGTTTCTTGAAAAATATATTGTTACTGCTATTACAGTTATCAAATGTCACATTCTTTTCTCATGTTGTGCAGCCCTACTTCCAGAGGTGTGTAAACTCGGCTTATTTGGCTAAGAGTGGCTAATTTTGTTGTAATTTCAGTTCTTAAAGTGATAATCTGTAAATTTAAATGTTTTACATTTTATAGATTGTGTATAATTGGGCCTTCTTTTATTTCTATAGTCCCTCCCTTTGCTGATTTTAGAAACTAATCAGAATCCACAGGTTACCACTTTGACCAATAAGACGATCTGAGCCGGTCTGTCAGGTCCAATCAGGAGGGAGGGGGAAGGAGCTTGATCATTTAATTTAAATGGCTTTCTGTTCCGGATGCCTCCTGGTCGCCTCCTGGTCGCCTCCCTCGGCAGGTGCTCCAGGCATGTCCCACTGGGAGGAGGCCTCGTGGAAGGCCCAGGACACGCTGGTGGGACTATGTCTTCGAGCTGGCCTGGTGTCGTCTCGGGGTCCCCCCAGAACAGCCGGAGGAGGTGTGCGTGGATCGGGAAGTCTGGGCATCTCTGCTGAGACTGCTGACCCCGCGACCCGGCCCCGGATAAAGCGGAAGAAAATGGATGGATGGCTTTCTGTTCCAATTAGGAGTGCAGGGACTTGATCGGTTACTTTAGAATTTTCACTCTCACTCGCTCCTCACTTTGCAGTTTTACAGACTATCACTTTACACCAGGCTCAGTCTGAGTCTGGCTCAGTTACTATTGACCATAATGTTTCATTAGTAAATCACTGCAAGAGTGAAAGAAACAGGTATTCAGTTGATGTAAAATGTGGAGTAGAATTCATGATTTGTTGAAAAGCTCTTTAAAAGGTGCTGAACGCAAGTCTCTGAATTGTTGCAGAACTACGCCCCCTTTGGCGACCAGAGGAATTGCATCCAGAGTTGTGCACTCTCATGGACCACACGCACGCTTGCACGAGCACGAGCTGTTCAGAACACATCAGCCCCTGCCGGAGGAGCGAAGGGGCCGTGAAGGTTCATAAGGTAAAAGCAGTTCTGAAAGATAAGAAGGACCAAGACCATTAAGACATTTAAAAACCATTAAAAGAACTTTAAAATGGATCCTGAAACACACGGGGAGCCAATGCAGCGACTCTAAAACCGGTGTAATGTGGTCCCGCCTCCTGGTCTTCGTCAGGACACGAGCTGCTGAATTTTGTAAAAGTTGTAAACCTGAGATACTCTTTTTGGGAAGACCAGAAATCAGGGCATTACAGTAGTCGATACAACTGGTGATAAAAGCATGCATTAGCGTCTCCGTGTTGGCCCGAGAGATGAGACGCTTTGCGGGGGGGACAGACAGAGCAGGCTAAGACAACTCCCGTGAGTCGGACATCAAAAGGTGACCACCAGAAAGTTGTTGAACCAGGTTAAGAGTGCGGAGGATGGCAGGCGACCTTGAAGCTGTGTCCCCACTGAAGCACTGCAGACCGGGCAGTAGGCGCCACAAACAGGAGCCCGGGTGGACACTTCTCCGGTGTATTAATGCATTTATTTCATGTAATCATATTTTGTACAGAATGGGTTAAATACTAATTTAAAAATAGATATTCTGAAATAATCTGCCTCTCGTAATCTTTTAGTAAGGTCTTCTCCTTGTTTTTACTGATTGGCTGAGAAAGATTTAATAGTATTGGTTAAAATAAATCCCATTAACATGCACTCTGGACGAATCAATAGGATTTAGCCCAAAGACAAGCTCCCCAGAAAACAAACTACCCGTTGTTTTCTGCACGGCTCCCTCTCTCAGTACTTTTGTTGGGCCACAGCTGGCCTCTCTTTCACATATCCATAGCCAGATGAAATTAGGCCATATCTCCCTCCACAACTCCGGTCGTCGTAGGCCTATTGCACACCCCAGCAGCTTCCCGATGTTCCCCTCCGCTCGCGCTCATTTGCACCTCCAGACAAGCGCAATAAGCTCAAATCTCGTACAATATATTCCGCACAAAGCTGTATGTGTCTTGCTCGAGCAGTTATAATGGGTAGTTCAGTAACCGCGAGAGGTGACAGACTGTATTATAAAGTTAACCATTATTTGAAGCGTAAAAAAGAAAAAGAAAAAAACCTTTCCAATTTACTTCCTTCCAGAGATCACGGTGCAGAAAGTGTAAAACTGCAAACTCATTCTGTTCGAGAACAAGCTCTAGCCCGAAGTCATTGATAAGTGCTCCTGTCACTTCTCAAGGGAAATATAGGGAAAAGGTTTTCTAAAGTTGCTGTGAAAAGAGCTTTTTGTTTGCGCCAGGAGGCTGTAATATTGATTTTCATATTTTAATATCAACAAAAGACCGCCATCCTGTCGACAAATCTGAACACCAAACGGTATTGTGTGTGGATGGATGCGCGCAATAGTGCTGTGGCTCTTTACTTGTCCGTCAGCTGATTCTGACGTATGGGAGTAACTGTGGGGACCTCTGCGGAGTCGCTTTTTAAATGTTGTGGGGCAGTTTTGTCAAAGGCCGTAAAGGCGTTCAATCTTGTGGCAATTTAGTGCATGATCTGTCCCAGTGGTTCCTAACTGGTATGGTGTCGAGACTCACCATACCAGTTGATTTTGTTAGATTTAATGTAACAAACTGTATCGTCCATACAAATTATTGTTGATAATGGATAGACTCAAACAGACAAAAGCAGCGATTAGAAAGAATAATTGACTTATTTAGCGCTCAGTAGACAATGCATGCATATCTATATATATAATGCGTATGTATGTGTAAAGCACTTTGTGATACCTTGCGGTATGAAAAGTGCTTTATAGATAAAGTTTGATTGATTGATCATCCCCCTGCTGGTTTGCTGAGGCCTCTTCCCATTCCTCATCACCCATGGTCGCACATGGCAGTGGATTTTGTTACAGGCCTCCCCCTGTTGGATGGTTACTTGGTTGTTTTTACTATTATTGATAGTCAGTCCACTTTATTCCTCTCCCACAGCTCCTGTCTGCATTTGAGACGGCTAATCTCCTGGTTCAGCATGTTTTCAGGCTGCATGGACTCCCACAGGACATTGTTTCAGACAGAGGTCCCCAGTTTACTTCCTGGGTGTGGAGAGCTTTTTATATATATATATATATATATATATATATATATATATATATATATATATATATATATATATATATATATATATATATATATTTACTTCTGTCATGTAAGCGATTACTATATACAGTATCTTTCAATCATGTGTTGGGATGTGTTTAAGTTCCCTCATTTAGCCGAACGCATTTCCACATCTTTGGATTTTTTTTGCTGTAAACATTCAGTGCTTATATATTGTATAGGTATTATGTACCTATGTATGTGGGTAATATTGTGGTGATATCTGACAAAGTTTGCAGATAAGTGTTTTGGGTGTGTTCCAACAACTTCTGTACTTATTTCTCCCAGCCCATTAGAAAGGTGTCCCTGTAACTACTTACATATTAAGCTTTTTACCAAGTTTACCTGTGGGATATGAAGTGTTCCATCAGCCTGGTGCGCACAGATTTGATGTGGTCAAGGGTGGCAGTATAGGTGTGTGGCACACCACAGGAGGCCACCCAGTCTGCCTGCTCTGCCTTGAGCTTCTCCAGAGCTTCTCCAAAGGGGCTATACCTTCTTCACCACCTATACCCGAGTTTATACAGGCAGAAATCGAGCTTGAATCTGTGCCATCACTATGCTATCTACATCATAGCCAACATCAGGCACATGGACCCTATCCTGCCAATCCAACATAGGTGCTAAATCACCTAGCTCATCATCTTGAGCACCTGTTGCAGCATCACCACAGCTGCTTGCACTTCTGAATGAGTAGGAGCAATGACTTGTTCTACTGAGCTTGCAGGTCCACTGCCTCCAAAACTGTCCTGAATCGCTGTCGAAGCCCTACTCTGTTGCTCAAGACAACCCCTTACAAAGATCTGCAAGGGGCTCATAAGCCTCTCAGTCCATAGGCTGTGGTTGTTCCATTGCGAGATAAACTCCTCCAGTTCTTGGTTTATTCTACGGACATAAATATGTTGAAGAGCCCAGATGTGCATATCACTGTCAGGGTCAATCAGACCTTCCCGCTCCAAAAAGTGGAACAACAAATGGTATAGACGTTGGTTAGTCCAAAGACCACCCCAGAGTCGTTCGAGTCGCAGATTGTGGACACTCCAGCCTTGTATGATACTCCCTCGATTAAAACCTCTGAATAAGTCCATAACCAAGGCTATAGCGTGGTTCTCGCCTCCCCTGTCAGTTCTCACTTTTTTAACAAGATGTGTATTTAATCGCTCCGGTCCCGGTAGTCGAGATGTGAGGAGATTTATGACATGCTTGTTATCCTTCTGTCTCTCTGTGTCGACATTAACATAACAATAACATGATCAAAATACAACCAGAGCGGCCGAGTACATCAGCATGCTGCTACTGTTACCTCCACATTGGTCTCTATGTTGCATGTGTGCAGTGGACTGTGGTAAACGTGGTCTGGGATCAGTGACTTGACGGTTTGACATTGCTTTAGTTATTACATGGCCTACTGCACAGGGGACAGGAACAAGCAGGAACACCGGAAGGTCACAGTCACAGAACAGTTTAAGAACGCTATGTGCTGTATCCAGATCTAAAATGAGCCAACAATTGTACTGTCCATCATGACGATGTGAGTGTCAGGGTCTAAGGTTTGGAAACTGATAAAGGTTTTGACAAAAGTTAATTCAATCATTCGGCGGCAGGGAGCAGTTAAGTGTGTTATCACCGTATCCATCATCCATAGTGCGAGTTTGGCTGCACAGTGGATTTTTGGTTGATAAGACCTGGTACAGTGCCTTGCGAAAGTATTCGGCCCCCTTGAACTTTCCGACCTTTTGCCACATTTCAGGTTTCAAACATAAATATATAAAACTGTAATTTTTTGTGAAGAACCAACAACAAGTGGGACACAATCATGAAGTGAAACGAAATTTATTGGACATTTCAAACATTTTTAACAAATAAACAACTGAAAAATTGGGCGTGCAAAATTATTCAGCCCCTTTACTTTCAGTGCAGCAAACTCTCTCCAGAAGTTCCGTGAGGATCTCTGAATGATCCAATGTTGACCTAAATGACTAATGCTGATAAATAGAATCCACCTGTGTGTAAACAAGTCTCCGTATAAATGCACCTGCTCTGTGATAGTCTCAGAGGTCAGTTTAAAGCGCAGAGAGCATCATGAAGAACAAGGAACACACCAGGCAGGTCCGAGATACTGTTGTGGAGAAGTTTAAAGCCGGATTTGGATACAAAAAGATTTCCCAAGCTTTAAACATCCCAAGGAGCACTGTGCAAGCGATAATATTGAAAGAGTATCAGACCACTGCAAATCTACAAAGACCCGGCCGTCCCTCTAAACCTTCAGCTCATACAAGGAGAAAACTGATCAGAGATGCTGCCAAGAGGCCCATGATCACTCTGGATGAACTGCAGAAATGTACAGCTGAGGTGGGAGACTCTGTCCATAGGACAACAATCAGTCGTATACTGCACAACTCTGGCCTTTATGGAAGAGTGGCAAGAAGAAAGCCATTTCATAAAAAGTGTTGTTTAAAGTTTGCCACAAGCCACCTGGGAGACACACCAAACATGTGGAAGAAGGTGCTCTGGTCAGATGAAACCAAAATCGAACTTTTTGGCAACAATGCAAAACGTTATGTTTGGTGTAAAAGCAACACAGCTCATCGCCCTGAACACACCATCCCCACTGTCAAACATGGTGGTGGCAGCATCATGGTTTGGGCCTGCTTTTCTTCAGCAGGGACAGGGAAGATGGTTCAAATTGTTGGGAAGATGGATGGAGCCAAATGCAGGACCATTCTGGAAGAAAACCGGATGGAGTCTGGACCTGAGACAATGATCCAAAACCTAAAGCAAAATCTACAATAGAGTGGTTCACAAATAAACATATCCAGGTGTTAGAATGGCCAAGTCAAAGTCCAGACCTGAATCCAATCGAGAATCTGTGGAAAGAACTGAAAACTGCTGTTCACAAACGCTGTCCATCCAACTTCACTGAGCTCCAGCTGTTTTGCAGGAGGAATGGGCAAATATTTCAGTCTCTCAATGTGCAAAACTGATAGAGACAAACCCCAAGCGACTTACAGCAGTAATCGCAGCAAAAGGTGGCGCTACAAAGTATTAACTTAAGGGGGCTGAACAATTTGTGACCAGTCACAGGAACCAAAGACACAAGTCGTTTTGGGGCATTATGAGATAAGAACAGATTGTTAAAGTGTAGTCTCCAAGCGTTCCAATGATGTGTAACACATGGAAATCTGATAATATTTGGAGGTGCAGCGATGATTTGAAGTTAACAATTCCCAAAAAACCAAAGGGGATTAAACGGCCTCTGAAGTTTTGGGCCATTCTCACCTCTCTGCTGTTGGGAGGGACAATAGGGCTCATTTACATCTCATTTGGATAAGCCACACCCCCTGTCAAACTCCCCCTCAAAGCAGTTTGGATAAGCTATAGTCCCCCCCAAAGCAGTAAAGCACAGAGAGGGAGCACAAAGGTTACTGCTTCCACAACAAACCATTGTTTACCAGTTTCATTATGTGTATCTGTTTTATTTTTGGTTTCATTTATTGATCTCACCTCAAAGCAGAAGTTTGTTATTGTTCTTTTTAATGTCTTAATATCAATTGATAAACTGTCACTGTCACCTTATCAATAAGGCAAATCACTCAAACATTGCTTAGAGAGCGCTTTTTATACCAGAATGACAAGATAAGTTTACAATATATTTAAAAAACAACAGAAGAGATCTGGTGTTTGGGTATGTTAATGTTATTGCAGTGCTCTGATTCAGTACACTGTTTCTACACATCCCCCCCAAAAATGCATAATTTATACATAATGTGAATACTTTGAGTTACATCTTTACTTTAAGCCATAGAAAAAAGCCAATTGAGTGAATATGATTAAATTTTTCTGTAATAAAGGATCAATACCTAATATTTACCCCATTTACTACATCACATTTGCTGCATGAGGTTTGTACTGTCGCCGAATGGAGGTTGATTTTTATTCAGTGCTTTAACCTTACTGCTTTTTTTACACTCAACACCATCTGTTCTTAAACAATATTTTTAAACAACAGTGTCATTTGCACTTCATGAAAACATAAAAAAAATCAAATAATGCACAAGTTTATTTTGCTTCAATCTGTTTACACAAGTTACATTGCAGGTGTTTTAAACAGAGCTGAACTCTCCTCCTCCACAACGTCCTGACCACTTTTAGATGTGGTCTTTGTGAAACAGTCCAATGAGATCACATTCGCATCCTCTTCTGTGTTGTGACTCTTGGTGCTGGGCATGTGACGTCTCCAGCCTCGTCAGCACAGAATGGCCTGATTTTTACATACAGATAGGTCTGTCTGTCCATGTTTAGTCCAGGTGGGGCCAGGACAGGAAGACCGTCCATAGGGGGAAGATCTGCTCCGTCGCGCAACAGTAGATTTTCGACAGGTTGCGCATCACAGGGAGTTTTTGCAAGAACCAAACCTGGTCTCTTGGCGTCAAAGCTGTGACAGAATAAGCACATAAGACACTTAAAACATGGCAAAGTATTTCATCATATAAAACTGTCATAATGCATGTAGTTGCTATGCTTTAATAATGTACACAATGTGAAAGTTTAAATACAAGTACCTGAAGTGCTGATAACTCTCAAATAAGAAGTGGCTGAAAGCTAGGGATGCGCTGACTACATTTATGGAGTAGTTTAAGTTGGGAGAGGTCTTGGTTTTGTGTAAATAGCAGGTTCAGCTGCACGTTAGCTTAGACGTTAGCCGTTAGCTAACAACAGCAGAATAGACTCATCAAAAAACTACTGGCACAGCAGCCGCAAGCCATAAAAACAAACAAACTTTCACTCACCCGTCTGAAGTATACTTTGCCTTCTGCTCAGCAAACTCGTAGTAAATCCATTTTCCAGTGCAAGTAGCGGTGGCCTCCGTGAGACACAGGGGAAGCCTGTGCCTCCTCGGAGGAGGTGTGTACGTGTCTGTGTGTATGTAAATACACACAGACAAAGTCACGCCCCTACAGCGCGCTCCAAAATCTCCCAAAACAAGCAGGTTTGAATCTAAAAGTTTAGGCTTTTAAATATACCAATACTGGTAGCTTAAACGTGGAGAGGCTTCTTCGTGACTTCAACTGAACGATTCTGCAAAAAAGTGAAAATCACCAATTTAAAAAAAAACAACTTTGTTTACGTTTTTCTCCAAACACGGGCTGCCGACTTGTGTCTTTGGAATCCACGGCGGGTCACATTTTGCACGCCCAATTTTTCAGTTGTTTATTTGTTAAAAATGTTTGAAATATCCAATACATTTCGTTTCACTTCATGATTGTGTCCCACTTGTTGTTGGTTCTTCACAAAAAATTACAGTTTTATATCTTTATGTTTGAAGCCTGAAATGTGGCAAAAGGTCGAAAAGTTCAAGGGGGCCGAATACTTTCGCAAGGCACTATATGTGCACTCTTTTTGATGCAAGGGCCACATTGGGTTTGTGAACTCGCCAGGAGGGCCGGAGCAGTTGAGGTTTGGGGCATTTCAAACAAAGAACAACTCTCAGAAAGGGTGAGTTTTATAATGTACGTTTGCTGTGAGTTATTAATAAACACTTTTTCAGTGAGAGAAAGAGTCGTTTCTCATGATCGCAGGACCACATGGGCTCTGTAAACATGTAAAAACAAAATCATTGGAAATTCCAGCTGTGCCGCATGTCCACAGATTTTGGGTGGTTTTTCAGATGTTTTTGGGACGAGCCCCTGCAAGTTTGCCTACTATAGTGATGAGATTTTTGGCTCCAAAAGGGCTGTTCATTTATTTTACTTATACAGTTTAGCCACATTTGAACAGATTTTGATTCATGACTCGTTGCATGAGCTATTCTACTTCTCTCTGTACATCACAACCATACTGAAGCTTAAACATAAAATAGTTTTATTTTTTCAGTGCCATAACTATAGTGGTCTGTGTTGTTCTCTCGGGGGGTTAAAGTTGGATGGAACAATTGATTGTTATAGCAACACTCACATTTTTATAGCTGGTATATCTTTTTATTTATTCAGTGTCAAAATCCTGTTCGCGTTTACCAGTGGGGCCCCAGCCCCTCTGCTGCCTGTGTCAGCTCCTCTCCGGTTTCTGCTCAATTCCCATTTGTGAGCTACAGCAAGGCAAGGCAACTTTATTTGTACTGCACATTTCGTACACAAGGCAACTCAATGCGCCTCAGCCTCGTGCTGAGAGCGGACAGGACACCAGACATTAAAAATGTGCGTGTGATCTTATTGATTAGTAGTCAATAAAAAACGTCTCTCATCGTTCACTCTTTGTACTGACTCGCGGCAGCCCCATACTATTGCCCACAATGGACCTCAACAGTCTCGCCTCGTGCCGGAGTTTACAAGCACAACGGAGGCAAATCAGCAGTGATATTAACAAATACTTGAAAATACGACAAAATGCTTTAAATTCTTCAGTATTAGCTGCCGTAATTCTTTTAAACAAGTCCTTGTGTTCTTGCTCATAAGTAAGTAATTAAGTGAGTGCTCACAGACACAATGTCACAAGGTGCTTCACAATAAATACAGATAGAAAAACATAACCCTCAAAACCCTGAGCCGCCACTGAAGGCCAACCTGAGCAGCATGTTTTTGAGGTAGAGAAAACCGTAGCACCCGGAGGAAACCTGGCTGGCTGCCTTCAAACTCTGTCCCCATTTTAGAACGGGGTCGGCCCGTCCGATGCCCCATTAGTCCAACGTCTCATTAGTCCGAAAATGTCCCATTGAGTAGGGGTTGAAAAATAAAATTAGGTTCAGGCAAGAGTCCACTGACCTTAAGGTTTGGGCCAATGGTTGTATATGGCTCTCTAATCCACAACACAACTCGGTTAGAGAGATTTCGGACTAATGGCACCTCTGCTCAATGGTACGTCGGACTAATGGCATGGCACTCTCCCGTGCTGGTCACGGGAGAGTGCTCCCGTGACCAGTGGGAGAGAGCTCCTACACAGCTCCCTCCGCTCCACAACAGTCTTTCACCACCTTCTGGGAAGAGCGTAGCATAATCCGTCTTATTCGCCAGTGAACGTTCATTAGTCCGAACAATAGTAGGGACAGAAGGCTTGTGTGTCTTGCCCGGATACCTCCTCGTTTGTCCCCTTGTTTGTTTTCTGTAGCTCCTCTTGTGACGCCTCCACTCTGCTGCAGGTGTGGGGGGCTCTTGGTGCCTCTTCAGTGTTACAGAAGAAGACATTTATAGGTTTTCAAATGTCTTAAACTCATAACCCCCTTTACATAAACTCCACACAGAAAGGCCCCACTCAACTTGGGAATTGAACTCAGGGTCTTCTGTTTGCGAAGCCCACCGCCCACACCTCAGTCACGGTTTGTAGCGAGCCCACCTGCCAACGCACGGAACCACATCCAGCTCTTGCGTTCTGACCCCGAGAAGAGGTTGATTACTTACTGTGAGAAAATGCTCCCTGCAGACGCCGCTGTTTACGTGCAGGCTGACGGGCGCAATTATCAATCTTTTTGTTTTGTTTTTTGTAAGTATGGAAGGATCAGAGGTCAGTGGAGACAGATTGGAGGGACGGTGGAGAGGACAGATGGGGGGGGAGCCAAGCAGGGAGGAGGAGGGTTCAAACTTTTAATGAGCTTGGAAACAGCGGGAGAGGGGAGAAAGGCAAGCATCAGCAAAAGTAAAGACACGGTTTATCAGAAGTATGGAGATCCAATAAATCCAGTTTATGCTATATAATCTGATGGAGCTCAACCGTACTCGAAATCTGTCCTGTTCCGGAGGCTAAAAATCCCAGTCTTCGTAGCGCAGATGGACAAAGTTTGGAATGTCGAGAGCACAAGTATCCTCAAACTTTCCGTCACATAATATTCAAATCCGAACTCTGAAGAGGACTGAAGATCACTCGGACGTCTCCAAAGTGCCTTCAAATGAATCCGACTCTTGTTTCAAGATCAAGGCCCCCGCTAAGATAATTCCTCTGTCCTTGTACTTGTAACTGTTTTATGCAAAAGGGAATTTCTGCGGAATGTGGGAGGGTGTATGGATGAATAATTCTGGCCATCATTTGTTATTGAACAAAGCTGAGGTAATTTTCCTCTCAAGTGCTGCGTTTATCTGTCATGGAAGAAGTCCTGGGTTCATCTCCAGCTGAACAAAATATCTTGAACTCCAGATGGTTCAACGATTGAAGAATCATTTGTTAAAGAGTTGGTGGAACTTGTTTTCACAGCAATGTGGGATATCTTTATGCATGCATTTTGAGAACAGTATAATCTGTTATTTCACACTGGAACTAAGCCAGATCATTGCAGTCGTAACGTGTTGTTACAGCTGTGTGCGTGCCATCTGTGCAGGACGTCCATTTGGTGTCCTTTGCTTCAAACACTTCAAACTAGGTCTAATAAAAACAGTCTGTGGAATATAAACTGACTGTCATCACACAGTCTTTTTGAGTTCATAAAGGCTTTAAGAATTACTGTGCTCTCCAGCATTTTTGTTTACTAAAACATTAACAGTATACTTTACTTTACAAGCAAACAGATAAATACAGGCAACTTCAGGGATATGAGCAGTTTAACCGTGTTCTGGTTATTGATTGTAGCTTTGGCTTCAACACAATCGACTCAGTCAGTCCCTTTGATAAACTCATGGAGATCTTTCCATTTCTCTGGATCAGAAGCTCCCAGTCTGAACGGACACAGAGGGTGAGGATGAGAGGCCCTTATCCCAACCTCTGACCCTCAGCACCGGTTCCACTCTTTCTTTATGGGGGCCACACATTGAAGCATCTATGGGATGAAGGGCCACAGACCGCTGGTCAGTGCCGCAAAACCTTCGAGTAGGTGCATTTAGCAGAGGTTTAAATTGTGCCTAAAGTATGCTAAAAAACCTTAATGCCAGCTCTGTCTCACTATAACATGTTAGTTGTTAGATTAGAATTGTGTAGAATTATTAAACTTGAAATGATAAAGACTGTGTCTGGTGATGTGTGCCGATTCAGCGAGAAGGCATTGGTCTGAGGGCAGCTCAGTATCCATCCTCAAATACACAGACGACACAACAATAGTTGAACTCATCATTGACAATAATGAAAACCACTATTGCGCAATCAACCAAGCAGTCACTCGGTGTCACAATAATAACCTTCACCTCAACACATCACAAACAAAGGAACGTATAATAGATTTCTCACACTCACCCACACCATCTGCAGGTATAGCCATCTCGGACTCAAACTTCAACTTCCTCGGGAGGCACATCAAGAACACATTCAAATGGCATGCGAAAAATACAAAGAAGACCAATAAAAGACTGTTTTTCCTGAGACAGCTCAAAAACCTCAGAGTCAGAAAAGAATCCTCCTTCAGTTTCAAAGAGCAAATTATTAAAAGTATCCCCACATCATCAATAATAGCCTGGTACGGGAAATCATGTCAAACCACACACACCCTGCTCACATTCATACCCTCAGCCAAATCAGCCAGATGTAAATATCGGTTTGATTTTGAATAGCCATACGGACATTGATAAAAAGAAGAGTGGACAAATTAGTCAACAGGTTTTCCATGGCTGGTCAGAAATGTATTTTTTTTTTTTCTTTGTTATTGTTCATCGTTTACACCACTGTAAAGCGCTTTGGGCCTGATAAAGGTAGAAAAGCACTATGTAAGTTGAGTCCATTTATCCCAAATTTGGAATGGGTAATTTCTTTGCATAATAATTTTGTTTTTGCTTAAAATGATGTGCACGCCAATATTTTCCCAAGAAAGCCAAAACAGAGCCCACCATTTTTAACTTTTATTAAAGTGAATGCTTAAAACTGTGGTTTACATACAAACATTTCTATGTTAAGCAGGGAGAGCTGCCCCGTGGAGAAAAACAAATCAATACCCGATTAAAGTAAACGTCTTCGTATAGGCTAGTTTAAGAACAGCAGCATCCATAATCTCTCTCCACGAGGTCCTCACATTGATATCGATCTCGTCAGAGCACAGGCCATATTTCAGCTTTAGGCAGATGAGCCAGAGTACGCGCTGTGTCTTCATTACAGGCCTCCGTCCTCAAACTAAATGGTCACGTCTAAACATGTGCGGTCGGGAGGGGCACAGGGTACGGGGTAAGCGGATGGACAAAAGATGTTTTATAGATTAAGTCCTTAAGCGTACAAGGCTGGGAGTAACTAGATCCGCTGGCAACATTAGTCTATTTGTGTGTTTCAGGCTCACTGTGGCCCAGCGGGGAGACTGTACACCCGAGTCGAGGTGCGCTGAGCCAAGAGTGTAGGCTGACGCCGGGCTCACAATGACTGCTGAACGTCGTCGGCACATATTCCATACGGTTTTCTTGTAAGCTTTGAATCACATTGAGTACAATTTCATGTACGGCTTCTTTACGGTGCGGAGCCCTCACAAGACCACGACTTCACGCAATAACAACTTACAATTCACTGTCAGAAGTGCAGCTAACCCACACTATGCTGCTCCTTTCTGGATATCTGCCCTCAGATATCCTGGTAAGCGATAGTTGTCCTCCACCAAGGTGAAAGGTATTGTCCACGTGCACACATATCCTCTGACAGCTCCTTTGTGGGTCCGTGTTGCTGTATTTCTTTCATTACCCAAGTTGGCGCCGGTTAAGAGCTGATTTGATTTCAAAACTCACCGGATTCTCTTCCCTGAACGGTGCCTGACTTCCTGTTTGGTGCGTGCGATTCCCCATGGGTTTGACCAGAAAGTGATGCAGCATCTACGGCGTCCGTCAAAAATAGACTTCTCACAGATTCTCTCTACTGCACAGCGGGGCTAATGTGAGCCATCAACACGGATTTGAATGAATTTGGATTCCTGCCGGGGGCTACACTGCAACCGTTGAGGATTCAATGTGAGCCTGGGGTTAAAGCAGTCTGGCCAATCACTATTTCTTGTACTCCATGTAGAGTCCAGGACCCACCAGTTCCATTGAGCAGGATTGACAGACGGATAAAGCAATTAGGCCTGTAAAAATAGTTTGATATATTGAGGCAGGAAAATATTGCAATAAATGATATCATTCAGGACCACAAAAAAAAAAGCTTAAAAAAGGACACTGAAGTTATTGATCTAAAGCATCCCACAATGAACATGACATATCATGAAACACAACTTACTCAAAAGAAAAACTCAAAAACGTATTGTTTTGTCGATATAGGAGTTATCGTGACAGCTAAAAGCAATCACGAGAAAACATGGATGATCCCTATCAGAGCAAACACAATTTATGAATGAGGAAACAACAAAATCGCACAAAAAACAGAGCAAAAGCATGGACTTCAGCAGAATAAACAGCAGCCAGTCAGATGTGAGAAGTTATGGGGCCCGATTTGCCAACAGCATTGCCCAAGGCGAAGTTGCTATCTTGCAGACAATCCATGGTTCGTGCTACAAGCAACACCGACTCGTCCTCTTCACTCTCTTCTTGTGCACAAACTACAAAACTATTATTCCCACTGTAAGTCAAACACTGTCCATGTCCTGAGAGAGATCAATGGTCCCATAGGCTCTCCACGATGCAGAAACGTGAAATGTGATTGGGTCGGACTCGGACACATCAGCGCGTTAAAACAAATGACACTGGTGTAAAATTAAAATGGGCTTGTTCAGTTGACACGACTTGGCGTTAGATATTCTGGGGGGGGGATAAATTATAAACTGGGCCCGTGGTGCACGATGTTGCCGCCCCACACGTGGCTGGAGGCATTAGCGCACCAGTGCTTTTACGCACCAAGCTCAGCAAGACCCTGAGCTCAGGCCCTGCTCCGGGGAAGTGACCGGCTTCTGTCTGACTAAAGGGAGGGAGCGCTCGGACACGAAGTGAACGGGACAGTCCAGAGGCTTTTCTCAAACCGTGCAGCGCTTTAAACACATGATTTATCCATTGATCAAAACTAAAATATAACACGTAAGTCCGTGTTGAAAGAGAGAGGGCAAACGTGGCTCCTTTTAGCAGGTCAATGGGTTCTGTGAAGCGCACGCATCACTGAACCGTGTTTCAAAGCGTCTCGGTGTGCGTTCGCTTTAAGCGCACGGACTGAGAGAAGTTTTAACAAGTATTGAATAAAAGTACGGTTTACGAGCCCCCCATCCCCCTCCCCCTCCAAGAGCCCGCGCTTGGACTCTTGTTTTGAAGAATTACTTAAAGGGAAAGGAAGCTCTAGAAGGAAATAGCCTTGACAAGTGCCTCCGCAGCATACGGCTGTCTCTTATCCGTGCACTTTAGAGGAGTTTCTTTCAAGACATCGTTTAAATTCACACTTGAGACAATAAACTCTCCAGTGCCGTGTTGCTCCTCTGCTGCTTAATTGTCCGTCTTCAATTTGCACTTTATTGTAACTTCTTTAATTCATATTTCCTGACCTCGTGGCGCCATCGGGGACATCCAGGAGTCCTTGATCTCGGACACGCGTGTGCTCTGCAGTTTATTAAGTTGGACACAATGAGGCGGCCGCGCTGATGGGAATGTTTTTCCCCACAGAAAGACAGACAGACCCCAGTCGTCCTTAAGTGTACGTTTTATATGCGATTCAAGCTCACAGGAGGCACAGGTGGAGGACGGTTCTTTATCATTTTAAAACCACTTGAGCAGAGTGCACAGATGAATATAATGGATCTGAATGTACTGGTTGTAAGAGGGCCATTTGTCATGATGAATGTTGGGGTTCTTACAACAGCTGTGCAAGTTGTTTTGCACAGATAGGAGCGGTACTTTCTTCTTCGTAGTTTGAAAACTCGCGTGATAGGGTAGTTGTCATTGTGGAAAGAATACACACAAACGGTTTACGGCAAATCCCAGCCAATACTTCTTAAAAATGTTGTTCACCTGTGTTGCATTGTCAGCGTTCATTATCTAGGCCTTGCACTTCCGGGTTTTTAGTTTAGCGGTGTGGTGCGCCATGCAAGAGGTAATTGAACAAGTCCTGATCAAAGCCAACCATTGTAGTATTGATGTGGTTCAAGTGGTGATGTGTCAGCCGAAAAACCAGTTGGTAGAAAGAGAGAGATAGAGTGTAAAAGAGGGAAAGGGAGATAGAATGAGTGTGTGTGTGTGCGTGTGAGAGAGAGACTGAGAGAAATAGAGTGAGTAAGAAACGGAGAAAGAGAGAGATAGAGAGAGAGTGTGTGTGTTCTTGTAATTACCACATTGTGAGGACATTTTTGGAAAGTGAAAACATTTTGGTCCTCACTTATTTGAAGGACTGTTTGAGGGTCAGAATTGGGTTTAGATTAGGGTTACGACTAAGGTTAGGGTCTTTGTAATACATTATGTCTATGAGTGTCCTCACTAAGATAGAATTACAAATACGTGTGTGTGTGAGAGAGAGTGAGAGAGAAAACTATTTCTGCCATATGAGTCATGATGTTCGTGCATGATCCTCATGATTGGTTGATTATTTTATGAACATTTCATTGCTGTTTTAGTGAATTCATGGTGTTCTTATGTGATCCTCGTGATCATGATGAATTATTAAAATGTTCATGTACATTCATTACAGTAGTTAGATGTTTAATTCAGGGATGAAGTCCTCCATGAACCAAACCAGTAATCATGTTTGTTCCTGAGAAGTCATGATTATATATATTATATGTAATGTATATGTAAGGCGTAATAATACCTCCGGAGCACTTCGTAAAGGCTCACATAACAGTATTTAAATAGGGAAAACGTGGAAGAGCTTGGTAGCTTCTATCTTCACCCCAGTCTGGAGCTATACCTTTGCTGGGAGAGGCTAAATGCTAACAACAATGTGCGTGACTGAGCGCACGCACAAAGACCAGACAGGTACGCATCAACTCGTCTAAGCTCAGGTAAGAACATATCTCAGTATGGAAAAACGGTGGCCTATTCTTTTAGCAGACCTCGGAAGCGGTATATCGAGCTTACGTGCCCCGAGGCGGACCCCTGGACCTGGGACGCAGCTCCTGGAGCCGCTGTGGTCGGGAGGCGTGGAGGAGAGGCTGAGTGCAAGGAGGCGAGGACTGGCTGGTGGAGAAGGGCACCGGCGATGGACGGGACATGACGAAGCACCTTCCTGCATTACTGAAACAAGAGCACCTTGGAGCACGCACGCCCGCTCCTTATTTTTAGTCCCTTTTAAACCCCCATGTTTTAGCCCTCTCTTAATTTGTTTTATTCCCACTTTTATACAGGCTTTTTTAATGTCGCAACCGGTTGTTTTTATGGTAGTTTGTCCCCTTTTAACTTTATATATTAAATTGTATTTTATCCTTTTAAACTGCATTTGTTTTATTGGCTACACCACACCCATAACATCCTCCAATCGGACTCGAACCTGTGAAAAACGGTGGCCTATTCTTTTAGCAGACCTCGGAAGCGGTATATCGTCTTGGCGGACTCTTGTTAACATGTGTACTTTCAAATTTGCCTTGTCACCTGCCTTTTCCTCGGTTCTGTTGGACTGATTCTGGAAACATATGGACCAATACATTGTAACCTGTTTAGTTTGTGACGCACACACAAAATAAGAGACATTTCAACTGACAACTGAAACTAAAACAAGCTTAACATTTAGTTTTATCAACCAACGTTCTGACGTCCATTATTACATTGTAAAAGCAAGGTTTACAGACAAATACACTTTTTTCATTGCCGTCGTCCGAACCAGCTCCCATTTTAAACTGCAAAGTGAACGGGATTGTACTTCCCGTTTTCATTACACGCAACTTCGAGGAGTTGCATCATCATTCTTTCACTCCCACCTTAGTTCCTGTTTAGCTACAAAATGAGCCGGCAAAAAAAACTGCGAGGGTGCGAACCTGCATCCTCCTGTGGCCAATTAAACAGCTTTGTCTGGGAAGAATTCAGACAAAATGATTATTTCGGTGGTCTTGTCGCGGGTCTCTTTCCCTGCGTCAGTTTTTGATACTTGTTGCCTTTTTGATACCCAGGCACACTAATTAGGGCGCTTTTGAGAGTTCTCACTTGTTAAAGTCAGCTGGTTTCCCGTTCATTCCATTTTGAATAAGCCTGGAGTAATTTGTTTTTCTTTTTGAAAGTAAAGTAGCTGTTGGCTTCTCACCCGTTCCCTGGCCTTTGTTCTCAGTGTCTCTGTTTCAGTGGCGGCTGGTGATGTAAACTCTAGGTGGGGCTATTGCACGCTGTGTTGGGCAGACCTGGGCATGAGTATGAGTATGTCCAAAAAAAAAAGTACGTCTCTAGCCCATTCCTGTGTGAAGTTACGATTGAAGAAAATACCAGAATGCTCACTCCAGCCACTAGGGGGCTGCTTAAATAAAAATAACGGATTTCACACGTGTCCAGCAGAGGGCACTGACATAATGAGAGATCAGGATATGAACAACACATTGGCTACAGTCCTGTCAGGCTCATTATTAATTATTTATTACAGTATTTTCCCAATTAAAACATAATTTTATTTTGGAGCTTTTGTTTATGGACCCGGAAATACACTCCCCATTTATGTTCTGGCCCTCAGCGAAATTTACTTGGAGACCCCATTCATTCAAACACAGAGGTGCTTTCAGTGCGATGGTAAAGTTCACGAGGATAAGAAGTTGAATAGCTTAAATAACGACACTCACACATGCTTGGCTTGATATGGCTAAAAATAATAGTCCTATAATAACAGTAGGTATCAGCTATTCAAAATACACGATTTGGTGTAATGTACAATCGGATAAAGTTGAGCAGAATAAGTTCTCTTGTGGCCCCTTATGAAAATTAATTGCCCACCCCTGGTGTTAGGTATACATGTTTTACTGTCAGATATACTTTACACATTTACCGCTGCTTGTCAGACCTAAATGAAGCATTTAGCCAGCGAATATCCGCAGAACCAATGTCACAGATAAGTCTCATTCAGACTCAGAGCAGCAGACATATGACTACAGACTCAACCAGGCCAAAGTTTTCATCATAAATCAGAGCATAAACGAGTCGTTTGCAGATGAAATTCGGAAAACAAGTGAACAAGTTAATTTATTTCTTTAATATAGACTCATGGCATGAAAAGTGACACATCAACTCCTTGTTTGCTATAATTTTGATGATTTTGGCTTACAGCTTGTAAATACCCCAAATATTACATGAAATCAATAAAAAAATGATTTTAGACAGAGAAATGTGGGCCCTCTGAAAACTATAGTCATACATATGTACTTAGTACTTGGTTTGGGCCCCTTGTGCTTGAATTACTGCCTTAATGTGTCATGGATGCTATCGGTGTTATGGAAGACCAGGATGCTAACTATCCCGAGCCAAACCATTCGTTTCCCGCAATCATTTTAAGGTTTTAACTTTTATTATGAATCGCTTAGACTATTGCCGTGCACTTTATGTTGGGCTCAATCGGTCGTCTCTCGCCCGCTTGCAACTTGTCCAAAGTGCTGCTGCTCAGCTTTTAACTGGTACTAAAAATGTGAGCACATTACACCCATTTTAAAGCCTTTGCCCCAGCTCACCTCACATTGAGTTTATAATCCTTTTATATGTTTTTAAATGCCTCCACAGTCTTGCCTCTCAGTATCTGTGTGACCTGCTGGAGCCCTACTCTCCCGCTCGCGCCCTCACGTTGGCAGATCACGCTTTACCTGCTTTCCCGAAGGCCAAGTGAAAAATGAGAGGCGATCTGTCTTTTTCAGCTGTTGGTCCAACACTGTGGAATGCGCACTGCCCCTGCACCTTAAACAAATTGAGTCTCTTTGTACTTGAAATCTTGCCTTGAAGCACGTCGTCACTCGTTGGCTTTTAACACAGCCCGAGATCTTGACTTTTGAATGTGTCGTTTGTTGTCTTTTTAATGTTATGTATTGGATTGGATTGAGTCTAATTCAACATTATTGCCCCTCCTGGAACCGCCACCTTAACGTGGTGGAGGGGTTTGAGCAGCCGAATGATCCTGGGAGCTCTGTTGTCGGGAGCTCCGTGCCCCTGGTAGGGTCTCCCAGGGAAAACCGGTCCTAGTTGACACGTCAGACAAAGAGCGGTTCAGAAGAGACCAAGTTTATGAGAGACCAACAGGCCCGGGTGGAATCGTGAGGCCGTCCTTCCGTGGACCCACCACCTGCAGGAGGAGCCATAAGAGTGCAACGTGATTTGGGCAGCTCGGACGGCAGTCTTCACGACCCGGCAACGGCTGAAGTGGACGAAGATGGCTGGATGGATGGATTAGTCCCTTCTTATAATTTTTTTGTCATAGTTCAACTTAGTGATTTAGGTTAGGGATTTTTGGTTCTTTTTGGTGAAACACATGGGTCTTCGTTTTTACCTGTACAGTTCAAATTCCCTGTACAGCAGGGTGGGAGCGCTTCACTGGGTCCGGGAAGTGACGATTGTGCAGACAGGTGCTCTACCAGGACCATCAACAAATTAAATCAATTATAAAAAGATGCCCTGAAGAAAATATTTTCAAAATGGGCAGAGTCCGAGGCACACTGGCTGAAAAATGTGATGGTTTTATGTACAAGGGACTCCAACGCGTTCCGACCATGTGGTCTTCGTCAGGGGTTACATGTGAATCCGTAGAACCACAGGTGTTCTTGATGCACCGGAGCATCACGTGAGGGGGATCGCGTGAGCCCGGAACCCAGAGAACAGAAAAAAACTAAAATACATTCATGGGAACACATGTAGTTTTCGATTTGTGACTAAATTAACCATTCTACTGCTTCTTGCAAAAAACGACAACTGTAATCAAGCTTAGAAACTCTACAAACCCAGCAACTCTGTACAACCATCGTATGGGGCCAATTGTCGTCAAATAAAAACTGGCTAAAAGTTAGAGAATTTGTGGATTAGCTTCCATTTGTAGAGTCCATTTTGTGGTAAATGCTGTTTTTTCCCCCTCGTGCACAGGTTGCGGCTGCATTTTCTACCACTAGTCTCATTTAGTTTTACTCTAATGGTATTACTTTGACTAAAATTATGACAAATACTTTAGCCGACCAAATTTACCTTACATGTTTTGGTGGTGGATCTGCTGCCTTGGTCTGAGCCAGACACCTGGCCCGTGTGGCCATTCAGACAGATTTGTTAGCTCTGCCAAATTTCATTTAGTCTAATGATTCTCTCCAATTTTAGTCTAAATTTAGTCAACTTTGCATTTATAATATTTGATATAATCATGAATAATTAAGATCTTCTGCTTCGTGTACCTTCTGCCACATGAACAAAGCACAGACCTGTTCCTTTGTTCTGAGGCGCTTTCAAACTGTCATTGGAAGTTTGTTTTTAGTCTCTTCTTTTCACTCAAGTCATGCTTTAGTCGACGAAAAGTATCGGGACATTTTAGTCACAGTTTTAGTCTCAAAAAAACAACTTTTCATTTAGTTGAAATTTCATCAGCAAGAAAAGGAGGACATATTCTCGTCAACGAAATGAACACATGCTCTGCGCGTGTTTACATTTTCTCGAGTTTCCTGGTTATTAGTCATTTCCTTCCAAAAACCAAAGGTAAATTTGTAACAAGAGAGTGCCCTTTTGACCCACGCCTGAACTGGCTCTTCTGGAGAAAGTAGAGCAGAGATGTTTAGGGAAATGCATGTCAGAATCTGTGTCCTGTCAAAGGATAAAAACTGTCAGCGAACCACTGGACCTTTCTGGTCTAAACACGGCCTTAGTTAGTTATAACCGACGTCTGGATGGCACATTCGGATGACTCATTGCCACCTGCGCTCCTCCTCATCTCCTGGATCTCTGCTGGGAACTCGGAGCAGATGCGAAAAGGCACAGCTACCGTGACAGCCTCAACACTTTTCATTTCCACAGCGGCACCACCGGGTTATAAGGTTTGCTGGTCGGAATATACAAAATGCCAAGACATAATTCACGCGGCGATAGCGGTGGATTTCAGAGGCCGAGATTGATGATTTTCTCTTCTGTTGATGCAGACGGTCTACTGCAAAGGTCCTGTTTGATGAAGAATTGATCGTACCCTCATGGAAAGAATACCTGGATTTGGGATTTTTTGTGTGATTGCGCGGTAAAGATGTAAAGAGCGGATGTAAGCTCTGTTGGCAAATTACCGCTGTTACATACCAAGCATGCTGATTGCTTATTGACTTCTTTAAATGGCCTGGCCGGACCCCAATTGTCGGCCCATTCCAGACAATCTCGTCACACCAACATGCGGCTCGGCGGGTTAGTGGGTCAAACGTCTCGCCGTCTAATCAGTGGCTCGGCTGGCACTCGTGACCTCGCAGATAACAGGCGGTTGGGGAGGAGGGTGGCTTTTGGCGCTTCATTCGGACCGATCAATACAGAGAGTGACTGTGCGACAATAAAGGAAAAACGTACAAGCTGCCCAAGCACAAGAACGGTGGGCCCAACAAATCCATCTGATAGTTTGGTGCTCCGCGAAGAAGATGCGTTTGACACTTAGTGTTCTGTCCGTCCCTCGCTCGCTCCATGTGCAGTGAGTTTTTTTCCTCTCTCTGCAAACTGCATTTGTGGTTTCTGTGTTCTACATTGTTTTTCTGGATACTTTTGTACGTCTTTGCCGTGTTTTTGTGGATTTGTTTACTTTGAGAGTCTAAAATGGTCCTGAAGAAAGCAGCTTTTTAAGGGTAAACAAAATGCTAGCTTATCAGCTAAACCCATTTGAGACCTACAAATGTCTTCTTCTGAGACACTGAAGAGGCACCAAGAGCCCCTACAGCTGCAGCACAGTGGAGGCATCACAAGAGGAGCTACAGGAGACAAAAAAGGACAAACGGAGGGAGGAAGAGGAAGGAGGAGGTGGAGCTGACCAGTGCAGGACACCACGCTCTGAAACATGAACAAACCCAGGAGGCGCGGCACCATTTCAGATCAGAGGAGACAGAGGGCAGCCAGCCAGGTTTCTTCCGAGTGCTACAGTTTCCCCGACCTCCAAGGTCATGCGGGTCAGGTTGACACACAGTGGCAGCTCGGCTCAGCCGCAGCAGCTCAGGACTAACACCTGAACACTATTTCATTGTACGCTTGTACAATGACAATAAAGCACTTACTTACTAACTTACTTACTTAATTTAAACTAGCATCTTTTTTTTTAATATAAATGATATGTAAAATTTACTTTGTGTAGGTTTTAACTATGGTACCAATCATAGCCACAGTATGCATGGTAATGTGAAAACCTCATTAACAAAATCAGAACACCGACAGGAAAAACATCCACTGGTCTAACTGACTGGGAAACATACAAGAAAAAGAATGGCAGTGATTGGAAAATGATATCAGAATAACAACAGTCTCAGTGGGTATTGACTGGAATAATCTAAATTCCAAAAGATGGCACCAATACGTATTGATTACACATATTGGTGGAGTTGAAAGATTTTGTGTGTGTAAGATTTGAAAAACAAGACTTCTTAGAGCAGTGTTTGTCTCTGCTGGAAATGCCTCCCAGAGTGCGCACGTCATTCACTCGGAGAACAATCTCCTTCACTTCTGAGGAGAGTCAGGGCACCTCAGTGTCGGCTGAAAAGATTCAAAAACTTTGTTTCTGCCTACAGCTGCAAAGCTCTTAAACAACGAGGCCTGAGTGTAATCTGGTTTTTTTTTTTGTTGAAATACAAACTATCTCCATCATCGTGCACAAGCTTAACAGAGAGACTGCAGTTACACATAAAGACCTGAGGTGGCAGTGGCAAGTAAACACGATGACAACTTCCATCTAGTCCCTTTAAATATAGCCTGGAGGCAGACTGGGTCTGACCTGCCCTCTGTTCTGTCCCTGAACTTCCTGCATACACAGTAACGGGCGGCTGTGCCAGTTTAGTTGTGAGCCGCCAATCCTCCAGTGTGTCTTTACGCATCACTGGAGAAAGCTGTTAGCACCGTTCAGACACGCGCTTCTCAATCTAAAGCTGTCGCATTACAATGAGGCTCCGCTAAACCGGGCTCTACTGACTTTTTGGATTTTCCTTTACGGGCGTAGACTTTGTTTACCTGCGCGGAAGGAGGAGCAAGCAAATCGGAGCCGTGCCCGCTGCCCCTCTCTCGTGAATCTCTCTCTGCAGTTGAAACTGTCGTCTTTGTCCATGTCTTGGAAATGTTCAAGCCTTGATCAAAACAAAAAGGTAAATCTTTCTGAAGTTTCGCTGTTTGTCAAGTAGCGTACGAGAACCGAGCGCATCCTGTCAGCATTACAATTACAAGCAACATCCTTTATTGTGAAAGGCATGACATGGACGAGGCATCTAAAAACACAGATGCAAATTCTCACGGTTAATACTGCAAATACTTGGCACATACATTAAGATCATTTGCAAAAGCTGATATCCTTTTCGGTTTTTACTTACTAGTCCCGGCTGATGAGGCGTGTAGAAGTAAAGTTGAATTTAATTTAAGTGACATGATATTTTTATGCCACTGAAACAAATCTGGTTATGAAAAACCCAGTATGATAACGTAACAACAACAACAACACGTTCTACTTTCACCCCTGTGTAGAGCCAATAATGTCTCCCCAGCACGTCTGCGCACGTCGGACAGCCGCACATACACGGTTCCCCTGTGCTCGGCCCTTTGTCATCATCTCCATTATTATATGGCAGGTCTGAATAATAAAGGAGGAGAAATGAAGAGCGATGAAGAGGAGAATGTTAAAGTGAATGAATGAAAGCGCTGAGCGTGTTCAGGGCGGCCATGATGGAACACTTCATCACTGGAGCAGAGGCTGACAGCACATAGAGGGGGGGGGGGGGGGGGAGCGCTGCAGAAAGGGACTATCTCATCAAGTAAGAGTTTTTAGCGAGATTCCAATTCTAGGCGTATTAAAGATGGCCATACTCGAGGGCTTAGGTTTGCTCACCAATATTTCAGGCTGGCCAAATTGGAGATTGTCACATTGTGCGATCTTTCACCAAGACTTAGCTCATATGTGGAGCCTCATTGTGTGTGCATCGCAGGAACACGCAATGTCTGTTGTTTAACTCTCCATCACTTAGTTTTAATTAAAAATGTGTGTAAGAGGCCAGGGGAGAGAAGAACGACTTCTGTGATTCTGTCTCAGCGCAGCAGCGAGGGCAGGGGCCACATAAGAGATTGGGTATCACAAATAGTAATATTAATAAGTAAAAATAACACAAATGGTTAGAGGGACTAGATGCAAGTTGGTCCATTTTATACTCACTAGTGCCACCTCAGGTCTTACGCATAACTGCAGTCTCTATATTAAGCTCGTGCATGACGGCACTTCAGACCCGAATGAAAACAATTTTGAGTGACAGTGCAGGATTTTAGAGGCAGTTGTGGTGAACAGGTCTGGGCTCATTGTACACATTATGACACTGCTAGAACATGTAGGGGGAGGAAAATACATCATTGTAACATATTTAGACTCCGCCTAGTCTCTTTAAGCAAAGGCATTGAGTTGCCTTGTGTACGAAATGCGCGGTATAAACAAAGTTGCCTAGCCTTTTACAAATCGAGATGCATTATTTTCTTTTATTTTTTTTTTAAGTTTGAGCTGTATTTTATACATATACATGCACCGTTTACTAGTATTTCTTCATGTACACATTAAGTTCTGAACTCGTGGCCATGCGAGGCTCCGCACACAAACCATGCGCTAACTCTCGCTGTCTGCTTTTTTTCACACATTTTGAGCCACATTTTCGCGGCTCCTTTGTAGATGTTTGTGTGTTTGCGTAGTTCGGGGGCAGGTGAGCGGTGACATGCGGATGTACTGGGAGGCTTAGAGGTGTCTTTGCCTCTGCAGCAGGACAGAGTTAGCGCATCGTTGAGTCCGCCCACAGCATCCGTTTACTTACTCGTGCAGGAAAGGCCACGTTCATTGTTTTTGTCAGGAACTTCGGTTTTTGAAAAGGGTGTGGTAATATTAAGGAGGGTCACAGTGGGGTGTGAGAGGGGCCAATGGAAGTAACTGAGTGGGACGTTTCGCGTCCACACCTGTTTCGGTGCAAAGATGCTGTGGTTGAGGGAGCAGCCGTGTTCCTGATCACAAATCGATTTTGTGGATAAATGCCTTCAGGGTAACTGGCAATGTGTTTGAAAGAAAGTAAAGACCGATGAGGACCATTACAACATCTGAAAATGGTGTCTGTCTGTGCTGTGCTCTGCCAAGCGTTCTGCTCGTAAACATACAGTTGCCCTTGGCGTATCGGGACGTTCTCTCTGTCGACTTCTTCATGAGAAGCCTTCCCTGGGCGACTGATATCCTTGAAAGGACGGCCTGTCCTCTCGCCTGATTCAGCCCTTGTGATTATTTTTCTGTGAGGTTTCCTCAAATCCCTGATTACAACAATCGTCCCCAGACCCGAATGACCTACAGGATCACATCCAAACAGAAATTGTCATTACACCAGTCAACGTGTTTGAAAGAGTGGAATGAAACTTTCCAAATCAGTGTATCAACAACAGAGGCCCACCTTTAAAGTATTTTCTCTTTCTCACGGTGTAAAATTAAATATCCAATGTTGTGTGACAGGAGTCGCAGTTGTTTCACAAATGTGACCAGCCTGCAATAGTAACAGAGGACAGTTTATCTTGTTAATTCTTGAAACATCTGTGCTATGCAAGGAAAAGACTTGACATCCAAGCATTTGTTAACACTTACTGTAAATGAAAGTCACATTCTGTCCTGGCAAGGACACTGTTGAGTTTGTGTGACAAAGCAGTGAAGAGACAGTCTGTTTTCCAACATTGTGAAACATATTGGCATTAATAATAATAATGCATTAGTCTTATATAGCGCTTTTCCAGACGCTCAAAGTCGCTTTTACAATTTGGTGCATTATTCATTTACTCCATACTCGGTGATGATAAGCGAGGTCTGCGCACATCAGCCCCCACCACCAACCACTCACTACATTTGCCAGGCTTCCTGGTGTTCCCAAACGGTCTCCCATCCAAGTCCTGCCAGGTCCTTCCCTGCTTAGCTTCCGAGGTCTGACGGGATCGGGCATAGCAAAGGCGGTATGGCCATTACATTAATGTCATGTCCTGCTTCATCAGTTTTAGTGCAGCTTTCGGTTTGGTCGGGCTTCAGCCACGGCCTTTTTACTTAAGCATTACCTGAAGTGAAAAGTTTGTGAACTACCGCCCCGGTGATGGTGTAACAGATCGGAGAAGAGGAGAGTCGCCTGCGGGAGGGGACGGGGTGAGTCGGGGAGCAGCGGCGGGCGTGTGTCACTGTGGAGAAGTGCCAGGGACTTGGCAGTCGACATCTTTTTGCTCCGCGGTGCACTTGCCTGTGTGTGATGGAGTCGCACTCAGCCAGGCAGAAAGAACACATGTACGCACTGGTGCGACCTGCGAGACTGCAGACGAGGAGGAGGCGGGAGGAAGACTGTGCGCTAAAGGGAGTGTGAAATGTGCAGACATGAGGAACAAGTCCACAGAGACACCCAGTTCAAACGTGTACACGAAAAGAGGGAATGCCCGGTATGTTTATAGTTGTTTGTAGAATACCCGTGGAGGAATAGCCTATTGCTCATGTACAGTATTAGTTAGATGGACAAGACTGAAGTAAGCATTGATGGGAAGGACATGCAAACTCTTTAAGGCCCCCAATGTGCAGGTATTGAACCCTGTTTTGACCATCTTTCGCAAGAGCGCCGTGTTTTAACGGGAGAAATGCGTGTTTGTGACTCTTTTTGATGCAGTACCTGTGTGATGGCCTCCAGATCAAGGAAGAATGGGTTGCAATGAGCAGCGGAGGGATTGTACTCAAAATATGCAACGAAAGGGACACTACAACCATGGAGGCTGAAGCGCCGGCCTCTTAGGAAATCGGAAAATATCCCTGGAGCTGCCTAAATGCAGCCAGGTGGGTTCTCTCCTTATGTTAGTCCAGTATAGCTAAACCTACAGGAGCCGAGCGCACCATCTTACACGTCGGACGTGAATCCGAAAGTTACGACTTCACAACCTCTGACCACCCAAACTTAAGTTCTCTGCGTCCCGTACACCCAAGTGTGACGTATACGGCCAGTCTATGGTAGGAGCAAGTCCCATATGTATTAGGAGATGTGAAGGCAGCAAACACTTAAAAAGATATTCCAGCGGCACAAACCGCTTTTTTCTTGTGAAAATGTCCAGTAACAACAGCTCATGAAACTCTCAGCAGACAAGAAGGATGTTAAACGAGTCTTACCTTGGCTTATAAATTAGCAGGCGCTGTTTAAAGGAGAAAATCCATAACTTTCTACGGAAGGAGGTCCATAGAGTGTCTGGTGGCAATGGTTGCTATGTGGTATGACTGGACAGTGACTGTTTTGGGGCGGGCATTCGCAAAAGGTCACTTACGCATATTTTTTTCACTTGAACACAACATTGCTAGTGGTGCTAATTGCGAGTGCATACACCACACATCTCATATTTTAGTCACAGTAAATTAAACAAAATGACAGTACAATATGAATGCAGAACAATATTAAAGATTGAATAAGAAGAACATTAATAGACATTTGGAAGTATAGATAGTCATGGCTGAACTCCTCCAAACATTCACTCTGATTTTCTGCGTTCAATGGCAGGAACCATTCGCCGTAATCTCATAAAATCACTTGGTGTGGGTCAGTTCCATGCTTCCTGCATGAGCATCCGAACAATGTTTTGCATCGCATTTTAGAGAAAGAAATATTAGTAATGTAATAGCGTTAATATAATCTGTACACTGTTGAATTCCATTTCCGCTTCTCTCAAACACCACTTACGTGACTGTGATTCTCATCTCTGCTTTCCTCAGACGTGAGATTACTCTGTTGACGCAGGGACATATGTTTGTCCTCGCTGTTTTAATGAGGCTCAGAATAGAATTCAGGAGGAAAAAAAACAGGAGGCGAGAAGGAGGATGTCTGAGGAAGGAAGATCATCAAAACAAAACCTAGAGCTAACCCTCGCTCCAAAAGATGAAACGGCGAAGATCATGAAAAGGTGTAGCCAGCAACTGCCCGTGTGTGTGTGAAAATCCACAGGTAACATGCGCCAAGGAACAGTCTACACTTCTGTGGCTTTTATGATATGGACTTACATGCTTTACCTGATCACAACCCACGTAAGAAAAACACCTAGTTTTGATCAATCCTAATTCCCTAAAATCCTAGTTCCATAAATTTACCCATATAAAGCTTTATTTCTGACTACTGCAGAGCTCAATCTGTAACATCGACTTTCAACAAGTCCTTGACAGCCGCAGGAATGGAGGACGCCTTAATGAACTTGCTCCTTGACACGTAGCTCCATCTCTGCATAAAGCGTGCGTGAGTGCTTTTTCATGTCGCAGCCTTTTTAACGAAGCCCCGGAATGTTGGAAGCACTTGAAACGCACTATGAACAGGAATTCAGTATTGCCAACATCATCATTTTATTTGTGTACTGTACATCTTATTCTTTATGAAGATACATTCAGTTTTGGGCTGCAACTAACCATCATTTTGGTAAATAATCTACCATGTATTTTTTACGATTAATTGTTTGGCTCTGAAAGGTGGATGGGAATTGTATTTTTACAAACATTTTACCATAAGAAGATAAAGCAATGCCATTTGAAGACATCTTGATAGAGTGAACTTAAAAGTAACATTTGTAGGATGCCCCTAAAGGTTTCAGAGGAGACAAAAACATCAATTTCAAAACATGTAAACATGACATTCTTTATTTGAAAGCTCAGAACTTGTGTGCTCATGGACTTGACGTGAAACGTCATCACATTTGGCCCAAAATCTGTTTCAATTCAAAGTCCGCTTCACAGCAAGTCCGCTGTAAATCCCCGGATGAGAACTTGCTCCCGTTTTTACCAAGGATACATCAGAGAAGACTTGTGCGTACAACGCCAGCTGTATTTCCCACAATCCACTTTGCTTTGAGCACGTGGATCACCGCGAGCCTCCGCCTGCGGCCCTTCCTCCCCGTGCACCGAGCCGCGCTCCAGCTGATCAACAGCTGATCATGCACATTTTCTCCTCAGAGAAGTGTCTGAGTTTTCTGAGCAGATCTGTTGAAACAACGTCATTTTCTCACAACGATCAGAATTTGATTCATTTTAAGTCATAACGTCATAAACAGGTTAGTGACGGAAAATGCAGCTCCCTAATATGTTAATATAGGTTATTTAATTTTATAAAAGCTCACAGCCTCATATTTATGAGCTACTTCCTGTGATGTCATCGACATTGAAACGGCCCATATCTTTATATCCAAACCTGGTGTAGTTATAAGATTTTGTGAGGGGATCATTCTGCTCTGATAGGAAAATTCTCTGTCTTGTCTATTTATGAAATATAAAAAAAAGTATACACCCTAAATACAAAGTGATATTTTTATGCAAGTCTTGGTCTGAGTCTGTGTATGTGCCAGAAATGATTAATCGACGACTACGTTTACGTTGTAAAAAGTCGATTTTGCATGATCTTCCACTTTGCGCCCACTTTTTAATGGACATACAGGATACAGGAAAATGTGTCCTCATTTTTTTAAAATAATATTAAAAAAAAAATGAGGACATGAAGGGAGGTCACTTACTGTATTTTGTGTGCGCTGCTTTCTGGCATTTTCTCTCCAGAATCTGCTAACCCTGAATTAGGTGTTGGCCAGTTTGGAGTGACCCAATGTTGAGATTCATTGTTCAAAGATATTTGTAAAAGAAACTATTAAGGCCAATATGAGAACAAGAAGCATACACATTTAATCACTGTGACAGGGTGGCACTGGGTAACAAGAAATACCAGGGAGGCAGTCTTAGTGGTCCACTTTCTTCTTTTTTTTTTAAATATATTTTTCTTGTGCAAAAATACAAACAAAGCGCACAGTGCAAAAAATAAAATAAAAATAAATAAATAAAAAGGTGCATCGGAGGATTGACATGGCTTCTCCAGCAGCAGAACACAGGGTGAGACGACGACGCACCAGGTTGGGATGTGTGAAGGTGGCGAGGGAGCGTCTGTGGAAAGGGTTCTCCCCCGGACAGGCGCGGCGGGGTCGAGCAGCAGCAGCGGTGGCAGGCTCCCCCAGCTCACGTGCCCCGAGGCGGACCCCTGGACCTGGGATGTAGCTCCCGGAGCCGGCCGTACTCCCTTCCTGGATGACCGGAACAATGGCACCTTCGAGCACGCACACCCGCTCCTTCTTGTTCTTCCCCTTGGTCCAGCCCGGAGCGCATTTCAGCGGTGTCTGTTGCCCGGGGAATCTTTTGGCCAGACACCGTCACCCTGGACAGTGGACACAAGAGGAAACGTGAGTAGCTTGCAACCACACGTACACATTCACATTCACACACCCAAACGCCATCAAACATTCACCGCATGCACGCAACACCTAAAACTTCAATTCTTTAAAACATGGCACATAATATTGCACAATTCCCAATACTAATTGTCATGTTGCCTCCGCAGGACCGGCCGCCATTACCGGAGGTGACGTAACCCGACCGGACCTACGGGGCAACAAATAAATCTTTTAATAAATCATTTTAAAAGTGACACTCGTGTGCAGTACTTTAATATATGCAAATTAGCGTGTTTTAAGTGCAGTGTGCATACAAGTGCTAGTGAATATTGTGCTGTCTCCCAAGAACTTTTACAGTTATTTTACAGTGTTGCACTACCCTCTTGTGGTGAGTCTGTCCACGACATGTTTTGTAAAAGGAAGTTGTTCGGCCGCCATCTTTGTAATGAACGCAAGCAGTTGTTGCTGTGGGTCTGCTCTCGTGCAAAATGGCTTCCATGGAGCTTTTGGGAGCATATGCCTGTAAGTTTTGTTTACTGAAGGTGTTGTGTACCAACAGGTCTAATGTTACGATAATGTAATGATGTTATTGTTATGCTAAACGGTCGCGATAGTTATGCTAATTAGTCGCCGCTAAGCTAGCTGACTTTTCCCACTATTTTTGCATGTTATTAGCTGCAGCTACTGTTTTCTGTTACAAGCGTTTTATAAGCTATATTTGTGACATACTGTCAGCTGTTTTATATGCAAACGCTGTCAGCATTTTTATGTTTGTTTATTTGCAGTTTTACAACTTTTGAATGGAGCAATAAACATGGCTCGAAGTCATTCAGCATTGTCTTCATGTCAAGTCTGTTCGCCATCTGCCAAACTACACACTAACATCCTCTAGGGAGGGCAGAATAAATATTAACAGTGCTGTGCGTGTAAAGTGCAAGTGTACAGTAACGAACGGCCTGTTTGTTAGAAAGTCCTTTTATATTTCTTTGCCCTGCTTATGTTTTGTTTTATTCACTTGAGAAATCAAATTGGAATTAAGCGCAGCTAAGTGAAACCCTCTCCAGATGAAATTGTCCCATTTAATCCTCCTTTGTTAAATTCATTAGGATTATCTCCGTTCTTTTAATCCACCTGCAGCAAATATAATGAAGCGCTATCTGATATTATCCGGAGAAGCAGATAAAGACGTTCCCGAAGAATTGAATCTGTATGAAAGTGGACATATTATTCACAAATGTGGCTCCTTTCAGGCACCTGGGCATTGATATTATTTGAGTTTTACAATTTAAACCAATGTGTGGCCTTACAAAACGTACTTAATGAGTAAAGACTGCTCTTAATGCATGATAGGATTGGATTAACACGATTGAAAATTAGATACAAGACACATTTATAGCTAATGGCATGTTGGCAGATTGGTGGGACCGTGATGTACAAAGTTTGAGTGCAGAGCTGCGAAAATAACAAAAGTAAACAGGATTACGCAAAGTTGTGGTAAAAGCTGACTTTGCATATTTGCATATCCCTTTTAAGTCGAAGATATTCAACTTTAGCCGACTGACTGTTGTTCTGGTCTGCAGATACGGTTTAGAATGAGGCACTGGTAAGACTCTTTGGAAATATCGTTTATTGAATTATCAAAGAAGAAGTATTTTTTTCTACCACCGAGCAAGATCATGCCACATAAGAGAGTGCAACATGGACGGTGTTCCTAAAACTGTGGTAAAGACGACACATGAGGTGTATTAACAGTGGATTTAAAATATAAATAATGTTTTATGGGGACTAGGGCGCACAGGTGTGGGGCATTTGGAGGCATGCAGCTTCACAAACAGTTCCTCCTGCTTTCGTCCCGCTGGGCCCTGTGTGCACAGTAAAGCTGATAGATCAATATCCAAAAACATTCTGAGAAACAGTCAAGGGCCTTCGTTTTTTTTTTACCCCCACATTATTTCTGTGCACTTTGTTCCCAACATCTTACTAATGTCAGCTTTTAAAAAAAACGTATTTAATGCTTATTTAACAATATTTGAGGTAATGACTTTATTTAAAGGGACTAGATGCAAATTGGACATGTTATACTCACTACTGCCACCTCAGGTCATACGTGTAACTGCAGTCGGACCCGAAGTAACAGCTTTTTGAGAGACAGTGCAGGATTTTAGAGGCGGTTGTGGTGAACAGGTCTGGGCTGATTCTACACATTAGGACATGGCTGGAACATGTCCTAAATTAACATTTAAAAATGTAAATTTTAACATTTTTAAACTCTGTATAGTCCCTTTAACATAATATTACATGTCTACAACGTATTGTTATGGTTTTTTGTATATATAATAATGTAAAAAAAACATGGAGAAGAGAGTTGAAGTCTGAATCAAGTAATCATTTATTGTCTTAAACGCAGGGAGAACACAGACAGCCAAACAGCGGGCTCACAGAGTGTTCTGCCCTCTAACCCCCCCCCGGGGCATATTTAGGCAACAGTTGTACACATCAGATTGACAAGAGATTATACCCTATGTGTTGTATCTCTGCATATACGTGCCACCTCAAGGCCTAGCCTTTCTCTGTGACCTGACCTGAGGTCATAGCACAGATATTTACTTCAGCTGTTAAACAATGAATGGCAAATGTCAGAAATATATTTCTGACATTACAGTATTTGGGTCATCCTGGGGGGGGGGTCCCGACGCCATACCAGTCGAGAACCACTGGTCTAAACCAACTGATTTTCTGCTGATCATTAAGTATGAGGCAGCGATACCAAGATGATTGGTATGATGATACCAATGATCCACTGTGCAGAGAGCAAATCATATCCCTTTTTGCACAATCATTGTATAACGTTGCCAAAGGAAGAGTACGAAAAGAAGAATGTGCAGCGCTGCTTCTCGCTGCAGTATCGCTGCGTATTGATACGTGTTGCTGCAGAATCGATACGTATTGCTGCAGAATCACGGTGTAGCAACTTCCTGTTTTCCTCTGACCCGACCACTTTGGCAGGTCTTTTTGGGGCTGCTGTGTGCAAAAGCGTGGGAAGAGTGGGCTCGGTTTATGGATTAGTTTATGTCCGTAAAGTTCATGACTTCATAATAAATGCTGCTATATTGAGGCACATGAAACCTGCAGCTTCTTCCCTTGCTCTGTGCACGGGGATCGGACTGAGCTGCTGCTGATTGTACATGATTTTTTTATTCTCTGTTTCTCTCTGAAATTCACAATAATCCCCGTAAGATCTTTGTTTATTCGGTGTTGGGGATTGTCTGTCAAACGTGATTTCACTACCCAAGGTGGCGTAGGGTTCTGGCCCTGACTGTATGTGAGATTTGTCCATTTGACTCATCCTTCAGAACCCTTATCCAATGCATTACAGTGCACAACTAGGTCTCGACTTTAAATCCGTTGCAAATCATGTAATAAAAGAAATTGTCACATTTATTTCTTCTGAAATCCATACACCAATGATCTGTGAATATAAACTGTTTGAGCTCCGGATTTGCATTGTCTACAAGCATACATTTTGAGCTTGTTTTCTAACTTCTGAATTTGTCCCTATTTGTGCAAAAACATCAATTTTTCTCTTGGAACCATACGATGTCAAGTAGCAGAGTTTGAAAGACATGTTTGTACACGGAGAGCAGTACGCTGCATTCCCGAAGCGCTCGTTCCAGGGTTTTCTCTTGCACAAAGTGATGGGCCGCTCCTGTTAGCTGACAGAGTATTAATAGAGATGTCAGTGATGGGTTTTCACAGCTCACTAAGACACATCACCCCTGGACAGAGCGGAGAGTGGACCAGTGGAACAAGGAATAGCAAGAGAAAACAGAAGTGTCACAACCCGGCAGTCTATTTGTGTGTACAGTGTAAGAACATGAATAAGCCTCGGAGAGGAGAGGTGCAATGTCCGCAATTCAAACTACCCACTCTCTTTTTTTCCTGGGGGAGTCCGGACTGAACGATTCAACCCGCTTTCCCAACAAATACATAATTTGAAGTTTTAAGGCCAGACACGGCAGGGGACAACATAAATTCTGCACACGGTGGTCAATGTCGGGATTTTTGGCCAGTTTTCTTCCTTCACATCTCAGTTTGAATGTCAAACTCACCCTTTGCGATGCTTATATTATGACTTTTTCTGTAGCTGTAGTTTTTCAGGAGATAAGTACAGCATCACCGCAGACAGGGATAGAGCCCAGGTGGTGCTCAAGCACTTTTTCCTTTCCCTTGATTTATCGATACTACTCTTATTGATCTGGTACTTTAACAGTACTCTTATTGGTATTTTAGAAGGCATTATATAGGCTATAAATCCGATGCCTGTATTTATTTTTGGTAACACCTAATAATAAGGTTACATGAAGTCATCCATGAATAACATGAAATTATTCATAAAATAATGCATGATTTCATGATGTATTCATGCATGAGGATATCATGACTCATTATGAGTTAGGTGACTTCATGCATAACTACTGTAATGAAATCATTAGAAAATCTTGTTGATATATCATGATCTTAGAATCACGATGAAGTCACCTATGAAAGAACATGAAGTCATGTTAACTCATGATGAGTCATGATATTGTCATACATCATGAAATCATGCATAATTTCATGCATAATTTCATGTTATTCATGCGTGACTTCATGTAACCTTATTATAGAGTGTTACCTTATTTTTTATTGCTCTACATTTGGACCCAATTTCCAATGTGCACAAACATTTAATATGTATGGGAGGTAAAATACAAATAGACTAAACGTTTTTTTTTTTTTTGGATTATCTGTAAATGAAGGATTGTGTCAGAAAACCGGTCAGTGTCGGTCTGGTGTGACCACTATTGGCCTCACAGGTTCACAAAATAGGATTTTTTCTCAGTGCATAGGTGCAACATAGAACATATAACACATAATTTTGAATAAAATAAGCTCTACAACTTTAAACTATGAGGCTATGAATGAACCTGTGTTCGTTCTCCATATCGACAACTTTAGACAGATCCGTGAACAATATTTGGGAGAAACGGGTCTATTGTGTTTGTGAATGAGAGAAACAACAAAAGTGTTGCATTTACATTTTTGTTTTGTGTCGATTGATCATTTAGATTTTGTCGCTGAAAATGTAGGCAATTTCGGCCTTTTTAATCCAGAGAGGGCCTTATTTTATATGAAAACATAAAATGACATAAAATTGATGTCACTAATCTACAGCAAAGCCTTCTTGTCAATGTCTCTGAATTAAATGTTGTTTCCCAGAGTCGAACCGTTTTTAAGATTGAAATGATGCATAGATTGACAGAAATGATGTACAACACTTGACATTCATTCGCTGACCGTTTCCTCTCCCGGAGCTGTAGAGGGCCTAAGGATTATTAGATAAATTACGAGTACTTCATTAGCTGAGGATGTGCGGAACATTTCGTCACCGAGCAAATGGGCTGTGTGCAAATAAACTGCCGTACCGAATAGAGGCAAAACGAGGGGGAAAAAATCAATGATTAAAGATCTAATGAGTTTTTATCACATCTAATTGCATGTGCGTAATTATGAAAGATGTCGCATTAGAAGTAGCGGAAGCCTGTTAGTTAGAGTCGCCTTAGTTTCGAGGTCACAACTTTATAATTGAAAACGTTCTGCTGTCATGAAAATACTTAACACCAGTGAGGTGTAAAAAAGAAAAAGAAAAAAAGAACTATCAGTTCCTTTTAAATAGCATTCACAGAAACAAAGAAGTAAAAAGCATGTGTTAATACATCAGACCTTTTAACCTTTTCAAAAGTGCGTTATGTACCTTTTTATCTGGAAAAAAAAAAGTGACACTCTTGAATTAATTGTTTTTTGGGTTTCACGTCATGGAACCACGTCCATGATGCATACATTCCATCCAGAAAACCAACAGAAAGCCTAAAGAGCAAATGATTGTGGAGGCGGTGTGGCCAGTGTAATAATGGCTCGCTTCACTGATAGTGATAGCTCTATGGATCTCATATTGAAAATAATAGCAACAATATCCAAAATACAAATATCATACTTATAAATACACAGTCTGGCCAAAAAAAGTCACCAGCTGGACGTCACCAACTGTTCTAATCTGGGGGTTCAGCAACGCTATGTGCCCCAAGAATGAGATCAGTGGACTCATGGAGAATCTTTGGGATGTGCTGGAGAAGTCTTTGTGCAGTGGTCACACTCTCCCACTGTATCTTTTGACATTGCAGAATTGAAACCATGCCACAGCGAAAAAGTAAAGAAATCAAAGCAAAGTATGAGACCCGTTTCTTTTGTGTGTGTGTCTTTTATGTTCAGGCAGTGTGCACCGCTTGTGAGCACCCATCCATCCATTTTCTTTATCCGGGGCCGGGTCGCGGGGGCAGCAGTCTCAGCAGAGATGCCCAGACTTCCGGATCCATGCACACCTCCTCCAGCTGTTCTGGGGGGACCCCGAGGCGACACCAGGCCAGCTCGGAGACATAGTCCCACCAGCGTGTCCTGGGCCTGGGCTTGTGAGCACTTCTGAGTAAAAATCTACACTACAATCTATAAGTCATGGATCTGGGGGATCTTGCCTGTTTACATTTCCCTTTTATGCTCTGGGTTTGAGTGAGAAATGCTATTCCCTGAACCGGATTTCTCCTAATTTCATCACCGTCTCCTCCGCTCTTGTCTCTTTCTACATGTGTCTTTTGTTTAAGCGTTCAAACGGCCTGATTTAGTTCACCTTTTGATGCTCTTTGTTTGTCTCAAGTGCTGATTAGAGCTCACGTTTCGTAAGAAAGTGGTAAGGTACTCATCTCAAGCGCAGCGTCGAGGGGATTGCTGTAATTATAACAGATGAAACAAGAAAAGGATAATGTGAGAGAACGGATATTAAAGTGGACATATCATACGAAATTGATTTTTTTTTAGCTTCAAACCATGTTATAACGTTGTTCCCAAGTCAAATACAGATTTATTAATAGTGATTTGTGAATGGGTATGGAAAATTATGTGAAATTAATGAGGAAAGACATTACATATTCATTGAAGAGTGAATGCATAAAATAGGTTGTGTCACGATGTTCTAAAGAGCCGTTTAAATGTAAGGCGGTAGCTCTTGTATTGCTTAGTTTTGGCTAATATCTCGTAGAATCCACCGAAACAAAAACGGTACAGTGCTTCCAGAGAGTATTCCCACCCCTACACTTTTCCCACATTTTATGTTACAGCCTCGTTCCAATTATTATTACTTATTGTTTTATCATCGATCTATACACAATACCCCATAATAACAAAGTGAAAAAAGAATGTTTTGCAAATGTATTACAAATAAAATTGGGAAATCCATTTTGGGGGTAGGCGGCATGGGGTCGGCCCGTCATTCATTGCGACATCCCGCCAGTCCCGACACTTTTTAACACCGCTATTCCGATAATAAGGTTAGGGCAGTAAATAGTGGAGCTTGTAAACTCCACTATCCTTAAGGTTAGGGCTAAGGTAAGGTTAGGGCTAAAGTAAGGTTAGGGTTAGCTTGTAAACACCACTATCCTTAAGGTTAGGGCTAAGGTAAGGTTAGGGTTAGCTTGTAAACACCACTATCCTTAAGGTTAGGGCTAAAGTAAGGTTAGGGTTAGCTTGTAAACACCACTATCCTTAAGGTTAGGGCTAAGGTAAGGTTAGGGTTAGCTTGTAAACACCACTATCCTTAAGGTTAGGGCTAAAGTAAGGTTAGGGTTAGCTTGTAAACTCCACCATCCTTAAGGTTAGGGCTAAGGTAAGGTTAGGGTTAGCTTGTAAACACCACTATCCTTAAGGTTAGGGCTAAAGTAAGGTTAGGGTTAGCTTGTAAACACCACTATCCTTAAGGTTAGAGCTAAGGTAAGGTTAGGGTTAGTTTGTAAACACCACTATCCTTACGGTTAGGGCTAAGGTAAGGTTAGGGTTAGCTTGTAAACACCACTATCCTTAAGGTTAGGGCTAAAGTAAGGTTAGGGTTAGCTTGTAAACACCACTATCCTTAAGGTTAGGGTTAAGGTAAGGTTAGGGTTAGCTTGTAAACACCACTATCCTTAAGGTTAGGGCTAAAGTAAGGTTAGGGTTAGCTTGTAAACACCACTATCCTTAAGGTTAGAGCTAAGGTAAGGTTAGGGTTAGTTTGTAAACTCCACTATCCTTAAGGTTAGGGCTAAGGTAAGGTTAGGGTTAGCTTGTAAACACCACTATCCTTACGGTTAGGGCTAAGGTAAGGTTAGGGTTAGCTTGTAAACACCACTATCCTTAAGGTTAGGGCTAAAGTAAGGTTAGGGCTAAAGTAAGGTTAGGGTTAGCTTGTAAACACCACTATCCTTAAGGTTAGGGTTAAGGTAAGGTTAGGGTTAGCTTGTAAACACCACTATCCTTAAGGTTAGGGCTAAAGTAAGGTTAGGGTTAGCTTGTAAACACCACTATCCTTAAGGTTAGGGCTAAGGTAAGGTTAGGGTTAGCTTGTAAACACCACTATCCTTAAGGTTAGGGCTAAAGTAAGGTTAGGGCTAAAGTAAGGTTAGGGTTAGCTTGTAAACACCACTATCCTTAAGGTTAGGGCTAAAGTAAGGTTAGGGCTAAAGTAAGGTTAGGGTTAGCTTGTAAACTCCACTATCCTTAAGGTTAGGGCTAAGGTAAGGTTAGGGTTAGCTTGTAAACACCACTATCCTTAAGGTTAGGGCTAAAGTAAGGTTAGGGTTAGCTTGTAAACACCACTATCCTTAAGGTTAGGGCTAAAGTAAGGTTAGGGCTAAAGTAAGGTTAGGGTTAGCTTGTAAACACCACTATCCTTAAGGTTAGGGCTAAAGTAAGGTTAGGGTTAGCTTGTAAACACCACTATCCTTAAGGTTAGGGCTAAAGTAAGGTTAGGGCTAAAGTAAGGTTAGGGTTAGCTTGTAAACTCCACTATCCTTAAGGTTAGGGCTAAGGTAAGGTTAGGGTTAGCTTGTAAACACCACTATCCTTAAGGTTAGGGCTAAAGTAAGGTTAGGGTTAGCTTGTAAACACCACTATCCTTAAGGTTAGGGCTAAAGTAAGGTTAGGGCTAAAGTAAGGTTAGGGTTAGCTTGTAAACACCACTATCCTTAAGGTTAGGGCTAAAGTAAGGTTAGGGTTAGCTCGTAAACACCACTATCCTTAAGGTTAGGGCTAAAGTAAGGTTAGGGCTAAAGTAAGGTTAGGGTTAGCTTGTAAACACCACTATCCTTAAGGTTAGGGTTAAGGTAAGGTTAGGGTTAGCTTGTAAACACCACTATCCTTAAGGTTAGGGCTAAAGTAAGGTTAGGGTTAGCTTGTAAACACCACTATCCTTAAGGTTAGGGCTAAGGTAAGGTTAGGGTTAGCTTGTAAACACCACTATCCTTAAGGTTAGGGCTAAAGTAAGGTTAGGGCTAAAGTAAGGTTAGGGTTAGCTTGTAAACACCACTATCCTTAAGGTTAGGGCTAAAGTAAGGTTAGGGCTAAAGTAAGGTTAGGGTTAGCTTGTAAACTCCACTATCCTTAAGGTTAGGGCTAAGGTAAGGTTAGGGTTAGCTTGTAAACACCACTATCCTTAAGGTTAGGGCTAAAGTAAGGTTAGGGTTAGCTTGTAAACACCACTATCCTTAAGGTTAGGGCTAAAGTAAGGTTAGGGCTAAAGTAAGGTTAGGGTTAGCTTGTAAACACCACTATCCTTAAGGTTAGGGCTAAAGTAAGGTTAGGGTTAGCTTGTAAACACCACTATCCTTAAGGTTAGGGCTAAAGTAAGGTTAGGGCTAAAGTAAGGTTAGGGTTAGTTTGTAAACTCCACTATCCTTAAGGTTAGGGCTACGGTAAGGTTAGGGTTAGCTTGTAAACTCCACTATCCTTAAGGTTAGGGTTAAGGTAAGGTTAGGGTTAGCTTGTAAACTCCACTATCCTTAAGGTTAGGGCTAAAGTAAGGTTATGCTCCGTAAACTAACAAACAAACGTGTGTCGGAATGGAGAGATGTTGCACAAAAGATAACAGTGTCACCACTCCCTCAAAGGGGGGAAAAAAATGTCAAGAGTGCCAGGACGTTTGATAAAAAATTTAAACATCCATGGGGGGGTGTCGGTATGGCGGGGTGTAACCAGGCGGCACTCATTAAGCTTCTTCAGCCCACTCCCTTTAAGCAGAATGTATACTGCTCAAATAAACTGAACTAAATATTGCATGTACACTCTTTGCTGTGACACTGAAAACTGAGCTCAGGTGCATCGTCCTTGAGATGTTTGTACAACTCTCCTCTCCACCTGTGCTAAATTAAATGGATTGGACTTGATTTGGAAAGACACACACCTCTCTAAAAAGGTTCCACAGCTGACAGATGCATCTCAGAGCAGAAACTAGGCCCTGAAGTCAAAGGAACTGTCTGTAGACTCAGAGACAGGTTTGTATCAAGGCACAGATCTGAGGACAGAAAATGTGTTGCAGCATTGAAGGTCCTGAAGAGCACAGTGACCTCCATCATTCGCCAATGAAGTTCAGGGAGCCATCAGGGGAGATGGGCCTTGGTCAGGGAGGATGGTCGCTCTGACGGAGGTCCAGCGTTATTCTGAGGAAATGGGAGTGTTTAATTGAGGCATAGCTGAATAAAACACTCTCTAATGCAATAGTTTAATAGTTTACCCCAGAACCTGAGTACAGTTCAAATACCCCTCTGAATTGAATAGGCTTTGTGTAGATCTATATAAAAGCCAGGCAGTGACTGACACCAGAGGGACTTGGTAAACGGTGACTGACAGCAGTTCTGTGTTCGGAGGAGCGACTCATGTAGTAGTCCGCGAGAAGTGACGTGGTGCAGCGATGTGTGTGGGGCATGATTGACAACACAAACCCTTCAGGGTCCACCACCTGCGACAGGACGGCAATGGGGTGGAGAACAAAAATGCAGCCCGGAAAGTGCGCCTCTCCGACTTTCTTTTCCAAAGCGGGTGCAATCTGGCGCTTCCCTCGCGTTTCCGGACTAATGTTGCTCTGGAATTGATGTTAAATAGCACTTGTCCAGGTGAGAATTGCACATGAGCGCTCCCTCGTGTTGCAAAGTCCACTTGTGAATGCAGCTATTAGATGTCTTAACACTTGCTAGCTGAATGTTGTGAGGCCTACGCAATTTATGTGGCGTAGAATTATAACGTCTTCGTTTCCACATCATCAAAACCATAACAACGTTTGGGCCAATTCACACATGGATCATCTGTCCCACAGCCTGTGAGGGGAGCAGAACCAACAGTGGCATGCGAATCAGAGACAGACCTCTCCGATCCAATACGATCATTCAGACCACCTGACTCACCTCGGCTGCATTTTAACAGTTTGTCAGCCCTTCGTATGATTCATGTTCGCGTTGTATAAGACATTTTCTCAGAGCGACGCGCCTGTGGAGGTTCGGCCTTTGCTCGACTGAATCAAGAAACGTGTACCTGGTTTGAGTCTTCAGTGGGATCAGAAAAGACCTCAGCGAAGAAGAGACACATTAGTATTGCAACATATAAAGTTTACAGTTAGTTTAGAATTTAAATACATCATTTTATATATTATTCAATGTATTTTCATATTTCTTAACAATATATATGTAAGTACTGAAAATAAGTTCCCTACCAAAGGTGGATTTAGTTTTGATTGGTTTGGCCTTTTTTTATTTTGGATCTGACGCTTTGAAACAACTTGCCCTTTTGAAACCGCTGGTTTCCGTTTCGTATTTTCATTTAAACAATGTAACAACAAATAAGGGATGCAAGTTTTAATTCATATTAGAGAACATAGAATATAGAACATCAGTATTACAAAGGTAAGTGAAAGTCCCTCAGATGTCATTCTTCAACTGCGCATCATCCCCACACTGTGAGAAGTCCTATCTAGAAAAGTTCACATTACTTGAATTAAGAATCATTTGCACTAAATAAAGTAATTTGGACTTATCAAGTAGACAAATCTGACAATGAAAAAAGTGATTATGCACTTAAAATAAGAAAAGAGCATCTATTTTAAGTACAATTTGTTTTATTAACTATATTTCCGACCAATAAGATTTTTTTTTTATATATAAAAAAAATACTATACTATATACAGATCAATTTACTTACCCACTCAAGTTAAGGGAAAATATACTTATTTCAAGTAAATTCTACTTTAGATAACTTTTTGTAGTGTTCATTTGGCTTGGAAATACCACTTAGTGCGAGCTGTGAAACGTTGGCTCTCCCTCACCTTACCAGGTGCCATCTTACGGGCTCCTCCTTCTGGTTATTCCTGCTGGTTGAACAGCCCGATTTTGCAATAATTCTCAGTCGCGCCGAGCCTTCCGAGTCTTGCCTAGTCGAAAGAAGTCGCAGAGTGTCGTGTCTCATAGTGTGGGGGGGGATCACGACTGGACTCGCATTTGAATCGTGTAACGTGGGTGGAGGAAAGACGCGACTCGACTCCAGCTCGATTTTGGACGCACAGGGAAAGCGTGGGCAATTTTGCCATCCCAAAAGTGACACACAGAAGGCAGCGGCCAAAAAACACGAGTGGAATACAGACAGAAAAACACCATCGCTTCCTCCCTTTTCATCTGTCATAACAGCGGCACAAACAACCAATTAATGTCCACAGCGAGCAGACCACGCCACACAGCACAACATATCACCAAACCTTCACGTGAACCACCTTTTCCAGCTACATTTGAACCGCAAACAGTGTTCAGTGGCACTTTCTTGTTTGGAGTCGGACTTCTATTCAGTCAACGTTAGCTCCTTCTCGCATGGCTGTATGGGGCCATTTAAAAGGGTACTAGTTGAGAACCTGTAATATTTTAGTTCCGGACTCGAGGAGATTCAGTGCACAAGAGTCTTAATTGTCAGAGTATCATAGCGTTACGGGCCCCAAACTGTGGGGCTGCCCTAGCAGTGATTGTTGCAATCTGTGGGTCTGTAAAATAAGGTAAAAGGTAGAGACAAATGAACACATGAGTGCTGCGGTTTATGTCCAGTGTGCGTTCTTACTTGTTCTTGTTACTGTTCATGAACAAAATTAAACAGTGTGCAATATTTTCTCTATACACAAGCTTACAAAACATCTTTCACAGATAATCTTTGGATCCAGCACACATTATTTCCTTTTGGACACCACTATAGCATAGGGCAATTACAGGATGATCCTCTACTGTTAAAACGTTGCTAAACTTAGCTGCATTACACTGGGCTTGCACTGAAAATACATTGCTATAATTTTAGATAAGGACTGAAAAATGCTAAAACCAAAAATAATACTTGTAACCTTGTCTCAATACTTATGGAACAAATACACATGAAATAAGCTATATCTCTGCTTTACTGTATTAATTGGCTTACCTCAGAGGCTAAGTAGCTGCTAAGACTATCCTGGTTAAATAAAGGTCAACTAAGGACGTGAGCCACACAATTGACAGTGACCACAAATGAATAAAAAATAGTAATAGCAGCATCGCCAAACTTCTAAAAACCAGAGATGCTAAACCCCTGCGTGAACCCGAGTCCCACTGCCACTACCAGATCTTGACCGATAAAACTCCCATTTATCTCTAGAAAACGGCCCACAAAGTAAACAATAGTTTCACATACTAGTAAATAATCGTATAAAGACCTTACAATATATTTGTGGTTATGATTAACCGTACACTAACATGTAAAATATAGAGACCAATGAATAAGTGGTGCTGTTGACTTCCAGATTGTGTTTGAGGCAAAACAGGAAGTCCGCCGCAGTTACCACCTGGGGCAACACCATGCAAGCAAAGGTTCCGCTCTAAGGTTCCCTACCACGACAAAATCAGGAAAGCGCAATATAAGTGGCATATTAATATATCTTAATTTAATTTAAAATTGGATTGTGATCAAAACAGTTGCTACTGTGGCTCAGGTTCTAACTCGTAACTCCTCCCATTCATAACATTGAAACTGCAGAAGTAGAAAATACAGATTTCGAATGTACCGAAAAGGTCAGCATCAACAACTCTCCATGTGACCAATTTATACCAGCATAACAGTGAAGCACATCTCTAAAACAAAAGTGCATGGGCCTTCCACCGTCCTTCACCGCTCCGTGTCTCATTAATGTCGTAACAGATGAAGCGCTTCACAGATTGATCGGTGGGGTCTGGCTCCGACAGATTCTTTAGTACGGAGATGGATCAGGGGAACGGCCCGCAGCTGTTCCTCCAGAACGCCTCGGTAATGGACTTCATCCGTCTGAGTGGAGCTCGTGAACACACTTCTCTGGACACACTGCAGGGCCCTCCGTCCAACACTCTGAAGCCGGGGCACTCATTTTAGAGGGGAGTCCAGTCAATTGATCGGTTGTTCCCGGACTCTACCTCACCCTTTGTTACCTTTTAAAGTTGTCCAGATAATAGGCTCGTCCGAGATGCGGCAAGGCCTCGCCTGGACGATCGGCGAGAGTAGACGGGCGCAACGAGGGCGGCGAACAAACGTCTGAAGTCCAGCCGACCGCCCCACATGCAGAGAGCTGCGGGGACTCAGATCAGTCTCGTTCAGATGTCGCGTTCATATTCTGACTCATTAAAACTCATTTACCCCCTGCTCTGTTTCCTTTACTCCCGAGACATCATCCATCGTCAGAGAAAACTCTCCCATCTGTTTCACTGTTCAAGTTTGGGACATAAAATATTTCCTCTATATCACGAGTTTGTTCCGTAAAGCATCAATCATGTCTGTGTTGGCTCTTAGTCGCACTGGAGTTTTCCATCTTCAATGAAGGCTCTTGAGTCATCTTCTGTGCTCTGTAATTGAACGGTTTCGTCTCTTATCGAAAAGGCTTTGTCAGCACAGCTCAGCCTGCACAGCCCAATCATGAAGTCTATTTTAGGGGGCAATAGACAACTTTAATGGCTTCAGTCATATGTTATTTGTTGATCTAAAGTGTTGCCCTGAAGAGAGAGGAGGGGTGGTGGGCGTCTCGTTGGGGTCTCGTGCGATTTCTGTGCCCCACGTGTTCGTGACATCAGAGCAAGTCTGGAGTAATTCGGACAGAAATCGAACCAGGCGGTGATAGAAACTGCGCCCATCTGGAGGGGAAAGGAGGGGTCTTTCCTTGGTCTGACCTCTCACCAGGGTTTACACAGACAGAAGAAGCAAGTCCAATTTGACGCCTTTTAACGCCCAAATACTATGTTTTACTGCCAGTGCATATTTCACTTCTTAAGATTTGCAAACAGAGGACAGAGAATTAGACAAAACAAGCAACTTTTTAGTAAAACTGCAGCTGAATGGGATTTAGACCATAATTTTGGCCCCGCGGAAACCCTGCTCACCCACCTCTGATGTTGCCCTCAGTCCATATGCAAAGCTGCCCCCGCACCGTGTAACATGGTAGAACCTCGTCCTCCTGCACTGCCTCTTTCATTTTGGGTGTGTGTTTGTTCTTGCCGACCCACATCAGCTGCATTTTCACACTGTGCACATGTGGGCGGAATTTGGTCTTCAGTTGCTCTTTAAGTTCATTATTTCTGTAAAATACTGTTATGGGCAGTATAGAGATGGGCAAAGTGAGCCTTTCTGAAACTCCAAAGCAGTTGAAGCGTTTGTGCCGAGGCTTCGAATAATTTGGTGTACATTTTCTGATATAAATACGAGAGATCAAATTTATCTATAATTTATTTATAAGTCTGGCCAAAATTGCCTAGATTTTCAATGACGAAATCTAAACAATGGTTTGAGTCAGGTTTAAATGTATGCTTTTATTTTGTTGATAAGTTAGTTAAAAAGATTCTTTCACACAATATTTTTGGATTATCTTGTTTAGTTGTTGAACACGCAATTTATCAGTGGAAAAAAGTCAGTAAAGTACAGTAAAACTTTCCAACTGATATCTCTAAATTCCGCTTTTCTTTTTTACCCTGCCGTGCCTGGCCTTAAGGGATGGCACCTGCACCTCTATTGTCTCCACGCGCACAACTTTATGTTTGGATTTGAGCTGCTGTTGCATTTTTCTCACGTCATTATTCATCACGTATTATTCATCACGGCATCAAATATATGTATATATTATTTAATGGCCGGTAATTCTTTACGACCCAGCCGGCCAAAGTGGCAGACAAAAAAAAAGTCCAGCGGAACCTCTGATCCCGAGACACGCAGGGGCTCTGCTAATGGGGCGCTTTGATCAAATTCTGCTACAACAGTTTCTGTCTGAAATTATTATATTCAGTCCATCTGCAGCAGAGAGCGGAACTGCGTGAGCTCATACTCTCGCCCTCTCCGCTGTGCGTTTGTGCATCATGGAGGCTTTGTAAAATGCTGTTAGCCAACTCCGTGCGTAACGTTAGCATCAGGCTAACGGTAGCTCCACAGCCCAAGACGTGATTTCCGGTTCTTGTCTTGTTCTTGACTTTCTTCAGTCTTTCTGTGTAGTTTCCGCCCACTTCTTGCAGCGTGAGTCGATAAACAGAGTGGAGTTTGCAGAATAAAGTGCCCGATGAGCAAGTTTTTCCTGTGTGTGTAATATCGGTGCCATGGCATTGGTCTTCTCGGTCGCAGCTTCCAAACGGTGGAATCACGGCCTGCCTCTCCACATAAGAGCCGCACAGATGCTTGACCAATTTGAGAACTTGCTTAATGAGACACATTTCTACTCACAAGCTTTTAACACTGACGAGAACATAGATCATGGCCAACATCTGAGCTGTTATTGCTTTGCTGCTTGTATAATGTGTATCGTCTTTGATTATTGATGTGGTCGATGCGTTGGATCTTTCATAATGCGTGATGTTTGATGCCTAAAGGCTAACAGGAAAAGGAAAAATACACTTTTACACATTTTGTACGTCGCACAATTTTAATATTCGGCCGTTGTGTTCAAGCTCGAATTTTTTAGATACACTGTGCTGATGGATTAAGCGCCATTGGATATTTTTCTCTGTACCCTGAAGCCACTACCTGGTTCTTACTACGTCTAAAACAGATGGTCCTTTGGTTTTATAGTATCATTATCAATAGGAGACTGCTTAACCACTGACTGGACCGTTGGTAATGAACGCACACTCTTCTGACGACGCACCTTTCACCACATTCACACCTCCTAAGTCCAACAGACTGTGGCAGAACGGTCTTTGGTTTCAACGGATGGTTTTAAATAGTCTATACGTTTTCAATTAACACGTGTTATATTACAGGGAATGTAAATTAGCACCTCTTTCGCGGCGGAAAAGTCATTAAAACAGCACTGTCGGATACTTAAGAGACTGTAAACTTCACCGCGTTTGAATCACTCGCTCCATCTTTACGGGCAAAGGATATAAAATAATATATTTAAAAAGTGAAGTTCAGTCTATTTTTGTATGGCTTACGTCACAACAGCGTTGCGTTGCTGGGCTTCAAAAGAAGGTTGATGTGATCAGGCAGGAAACACACGATCAAAGAATAAACCAGGCGAGCCACAAATGCAGACATCGATGGATGCACTTTGCTTCAATTGTAGTTCTCATTTTTGTTAGATTAGTATACCTCAGTTTTGATACTTTTTCTCTTTTAAAAAAAAATACAATATCCTTCAGTAAGTACGCATACTTACTGTTTTCTTGTTTTATGTCCCCGTTTCTTGTTTTATGTATTCCTAATGGCTGTTCTGTGAGGGCCTCAGAGCTATGGTCAGAGTGTATTGGTCACTAAGCAACATCATGAAGGCCAAGGAGCTCACCAGAGAGGTCAGGGATAAAGCTGTGGAGAAGTTTAAAGCAGCGTTAAGTTATACAAAGATTTCCCAAGATTTGAACATCTCACGGAGCACTGTTCAATCCATCATTCAGAAATGGAAAGAGTATAGCACCACTGGGAACTTACCTAGACACGGCCGTCCACCTAAACTAACAGACCGAACAAGGTGAGCACTGGTCAGAAATGCAACCAAGTGCCCCAAGATAACTCTGGAGGAGCTGCGACGTACTGCTGCTGAGCTGGGGGAATCTGTACATGGGACAACTATAAGTCGTACTCTACACAAATCTGGCCTTCATGGACGAGTGGCAAGAAGAAAGACATTATTGAAAGGAGGCCATAAGAAATCCCGTTTGAAGTTTGCTAGAAGTCATATGGAGGACACAGCTACCATGTGGAAGAAGGTGCTTTGGTCATATGAGACAAACATTTAACTTTTTGGCCCAAATGCAAAACGTTATGTATGGAGCAAACCTAACACTGCTCATCGTCCTGAGTGCACCATCCCCAGTGTCAAATATGGTGGGTGTTAGAGGACAACATTAAATCGCTATTTATCATACTGGGTCAAGCTGTAAAGTCGTACTATCTGTGTCATAGCCTTGATTGTGGTGCTCAGGCGCCACTGAATGTTTTGCTTGCGTATCAGTATAATGCTCTTAGAGGGTATTTATCCCTCTTCTGTGGAAGCATAGAGAGACTTGAATGGTAGGACTAGCGCATTGTCTCGAGTTCATGTTGTTGTTAAAATATTAATGTGTTAGAATGGCCCTGACCTAAATCCTATTGAAAATCTGTGGAAAGGCCCGAAAACTGCTGTTCACAAACGCTCTCCTTCTAATTTGACAGAGCTCGAGTTGTTTTGTAAAGAGGAATGGGCTAAAATGTCAGTCTCTAGATGTGCAAACCTTGTAGTCATTACCCAAAATACTTGATGCTGTTATTGCAGCAAAAGGGGGTTCCACAAAGTATTATTTCATGCTGTATGAATACTTATGCACGCCCCACTTTTCACTTTTCTATTTTTTGAAAATAACAGAATCATGTATCATTTTGCTTTCACTTCACAGTTGTCTGTTTCTTGTGTGTGAACTTTCAGTAAAAAAATCAAATTAAAATCTTTATGTTTAGGGTTGTAATCATGACAACATGTGCAAAGGTTCAAGGTGTATTAGTACTTTCGCAAGGCACTGTACTTGCAACTTTACAAGAATATAATTAAATACACACATTTTAAGTGTTCTGTCTGTTAATAGTTAGAAAGAAAGTTAAACAAATGAACTGCTGAACTAATGAGTAAGATGGTGCTTTTACTTTGGTGTGCTGGATCGAAACAGGAAGTCACTTCTTGGGCGTTGTTATGATTTGAAGTTATGCGGTCAATTAACCCCCGCGAACCAAAAACAAGTTTGTGCAATATAGCTTAAAATGACCGACTGTTTAGCTGAGTGTCGGCTCCCTCCGGTGGCCACCGTTGGAACTAATCCGTGTGTGGGCCATCTCTCATGGTATATTGGTGTTGGTCCACGATCTCTCCATCTTCTCTTAAGTCTCTCGCGGCGATATAGGTCTGGACTGAGTGCTTTGGGGATAATGGAGACGCTGCGTGCGCATGTGGGCTCAGAAGGGTGTGTGACAGGTTATTAAAATGTGATTAGTGGGTAATTAAACTGGAGCCCCTGTCTATAGAATATTAAACACCAGTACAGCATAACCTACACTGTACTGTCCTGTAATTACCGCCAGGATGGATGACGAGGTGAAAAGGTGAAAAGGAGAAATAAAATATAGATGAGGCGTTGAGAGATGGTGTTGTGATATTACTGCAGTCGACCGCTTTTGGAACAGATCTGACAGTGAATTGATTTTACCGAGAATAATCACCATGTTGATTTATTCTCAATTACAAAAGGTGTATACGGCGCGGAGGGCCAAAGATCGGTGCCCATTGCAGTGAAACATTCACACGGGTGACTTCGAGGGAGGTTTAAACCGCGCCCCACATCTTTATTTAGGGTTGGAACCTTAACCTCTTAACCCAACCGAGCACATTTTCTCCAGTTTGGCATTACCTAATCTAAAACCTTCAACAACAAAAAAAAGCATCAAAATAGTGACGAAAACGAGGATGAAAATGCAGCAAAAAAGCAAAAAAAAATGATGGAAAAGAAGCGATGTAAAAGCAACAAAACAGTGACAAAAAAGCGGCGAAAATTTGACAAAAAAGTACTAATAATGTGACAAAAAAGTTACGGTCACTTTTGTAGGTCTTAGCTTTGCTCTCCATTTGGGTAAAGCCAAACTGGAGAAAATGCACTTGGTTCAGGCGGGTGGTAAGAGGTTAGCTCTGTCTCACAATAAAATTATTTTTTTTAGGTTTTAATTGTGAGGAATTAGTACATTCGCAGTCAAAAGTATTTTCTCTGGAGATGTGTGCTACTTCAACAGGAAGACTGAGGGCCACCAAAAATTGGTCTTAGGGACCCATTAAATAAATAAAACAGATTTTTCCCAATATAATAATAATTATTATTATTTTTATTATTGTCATCAATATTATTATTATTATGGACAACGGATGGAAATTAGCCAAAGGCTATAATCCGGTGTGGCTTGTTTACATGCATGAGACCCATGTATGTTCATTAACATGCACTGTCCTGACCAAATAAACCAATAAATAAATAAATAATAATAATAATGCATCGGTCTTATATAGCACTTTCCTGGACACTCAGAGACGCTTTACATTGCACTATTCATTCACTCCATACTTGATGGTGGTAAGCTACTATTGTAGCCACAGCTGCCCTGGGGTAGACTGACGGAAGCGAGGCAACCAGTCTGTGCCATCTGCCCCTCCGACCACCACCAGCCACTCACTCACTCCATTTGCTAGACTGACTAGTGCAGGACACCACGCTCTGAAACGGGGACAAACCCAGGAGGCGCTGCACCGTTTCAGAGGATCACTGAAGCCATAGGGGTAAAGCACTTAATTACATACTTAAATAAGCAACGTAAACATTCAAACTAACTGGCTCAAAATCTCAACACTGCCCATTGCGTGAAAAATAAATGTTTCGCCTTAAGTCTGCATCTGCATCCCCTTACCGCGCAAAACGGAAGGAAAGGACTAAGGGCGAGAATTGAGGTTGGTCCTCGTTACCCGGTTCCTCATTCCTCCCATTTAATTTGAGATTGTGGTTTGATTGAGATGCCCCTTGCTCACCCCTGTACACACAGTACACACAGTACACACAGTACACACAGTACAGGATTCTCTGCGCGCGGCAAAACCGAGGTCATACCAGACCAATTAAAAATAATGGGGAGTGCGCGGGACTGGCTGACACACTGGTCACGAGGTCAACGGAGGGTCTGGAGTTTAAATAGTACCTCAAAACAAATTCAGAAAGTTCAGGCCCCTGATGTGGTGCTCCCGAGCGCCGCAGCAAAATGTTGTAATCCCTGTAATCTTTCCATTCTGCGTAATCTAGTGAGGGCCATACCTCGTTGTGGTCAAATTCCTTTCCCGCCCCAATAATAGAATAGAAGCTTTGCGAATTTCAAGTGGTTCTCATTGTATCCAATCCCTCTGTAAGTCCCTTTTTTATATTCCATGGGTTCCCATCATCGCTGTCATTACATTCTGCAGAGCTCAAACAGTAAATTACCTATATTGCTCAGCTTCTCCCTCAGCAGTGAGCTCCTCCCGCTGTGAGGGTTAGAGTCACTCATTACAGGTTGCTATAAACACACATGAATCTAACGCTTTGAACGCGAGATAAAAGCGGGTACACACTGCCATATCTGCATCTGGTAGATCCATCCATCCATCCATTTTCTCCCACTTGTCCGTTGCCGGGTCGTGGGGGCAGCTGTTAGAGCTGCCCAAATCACATAGCACGAGTCCCCTATGGCTCCTCCTGCAGGTGGTGGGTCCACGGAAGGACGGCCTCATGGTTCCAAACGGGCCTGTTGGTCTCTCATAGGGGGCCCACATCTGGTAGATTTATTCATAATAATACAAAATAATACAAAACTTAGGCTAAACAAAGAAAACCTGGGACTAAACCAGAACTAAGCTAGGTCCAAACTAGGACCAAACAAATAAAACCTGAGAGTAAACAAGAACTAAACCAGGGCCAAACTAGGACTAAACAAAGAAACCAGGTCCACATTAGGGCCAACTCTGAGCTGTTGTACTTGTATCATGATGTAGGTGTATGTGGGTAAAAGCAGTGCAAAGTAAGAGGAGCTAATGAAAACACTTTTACTCTCCACAAAAGTCACGGGCGAGAGGGAGTTGCTCAATGAAAAAAAAAGAGGTCGACTGAGGCGGGACCACTGCTCGAAATGTTCATGTTCTGCCTTTAGCATTATGGGCTTTTATAGTTTAGTTTAATTTCTTATTTGGTCTCTTGCGCCTGAAGTTGCCCAGCCTGCATGGGCTATAAGACACAAAAATGAACTAGGAAGACATCAGAAAAATATTAAACAAAGAGTGTCCTCTTAAGCTGAAGCCAAGCGCTTAACAAAAACGTGCCCACATAAAATGGCTTGTACTTGAACAAACACTTGAGCCTTTCCTCATCTGACAGTTCAAACAAATGTACAGCTACACCAGACAGTTTACGGAATAATTGCCTCATCAGATCATGATAGAAAGGACAATGAAACACAAAATGCAATTCATTTTCAATATTATTTAACTGACACAAACAACATGTCCGCTCCTCCTCTGGGACCGAGTGGAAGGAATCGACCCATCTCCAGACCTCAGCTGAGCACAGACTGACCTCTGACCTCTGGGCAGGTTCAGGGTCACATAGGGCTCAGGACCAAAATTATATTTGATCAAAATATAGGTTCTCAGCTGTGGCTTACACAAGACATCATTTGACCATTTATGTTTATACTTTTCAAAATAAAAGGTTTATTTTTTATTTTCCCAACAATACGTCTCAACTTGTTCCTAAAAGTAAACTGGTCACATATGTTGGCATATAAATTGGCAATTCCCAAAAAACCAAAGGGGATTAAATGGCCTCTGAAGTTTTGGGCCATTCTCACCTCTCTGCTGTTGGGACAATAGGGCTCATTTACATCTCATTTGGATAAGCCATAGTCCCCCCCAAAGCAGTAAAGCACAGGGAGGAAGCAAAAAGGTTATTGCTTCCACAACAAACCATTGTTTACCAGTTTCATTATGTGTATCTGTTTTATTTTTGGTTTCATTTATTGATCTCACCTCACAGCAGAAGGTTGTTATTGTTCTCTTACATTTTTAATATCAATTGATAAACTGTCACTGGCTTGAGAATGTGTTGGGTAACATCTGTAACGTTTATCTTAAAAAATAATGTTAATGTTCAAATCAAAAACAGTGACATATTATATACAGTATGAGTATGAATCCAAGTATGAATCAGAATAGTTTTTATTGCCATTGTCGGTTTTTGCTAATGATAAATAATAAGGAATAAACTATGGAAAATAAAAAAGTATATATCAATCAATAAAGCAAATTAGAGAGCACTTTTCATACCAGAATGACAAGATAAGTTTACAATATATTTAAAAAAACAAGAGCAGAGATCTGGTGCTTGGGTATTTTAATGTTATTGCAATGCTCCGATTCATGAAACCTCACACAGTACACTGTTTCTACTGTTTCACATCATCCTCCCAAAAAATTCATAATTTACACATAATATGAATACTTTAAGTGAGTTACAACTTTACTTTAAGCCATAGAAAAATGCCAATTGAGTAAATATGAATCAATATTTCTGTAATAAAGGATCAATACCTAATATTTACCCCATTTACTAAATCACATTTGCTGCATGAGGTTTGTACTGTCGCCTGAATGGAGGTTGATTTTTATTATTCAATGCTTTAGATACACCATCTGTTCTTAAACAATATTTTCCTCTAAATGTGCACCACATAGTATGCACAGTGTCATTTGCACTTTATGAAAAAAAAAAATATATATATATATTCTGTTTTTGCAAGCATTGTGAGTGAAACCTTGATTGGTCATTGTTCACTTTAAGAAAAGGAAATTATATATACAGTGCGGTGACGCAAATGACCCTGGAGAAGCTGGTAGTACAAACATTCAAACGAGAACATAAAATGTAATTAATTAATGAATACATGGTGAGTCAGGCACATACATATTTTGTATATATAGTGTAACTGTAGGAGACAGAGGTGGTGAGGGAACTTGGATTAGATTAAATGAAATTTGTGTCTTTTCATAACTGTCTAACAAAGATAAAAATGACTATATTGATGCTATTCTGCATTATTTTTTCGCGCTACCATCAGGCTGCTTATTCTCATGAATAAATCGCCCTTTAAGGGACATTAATAAAGTAAAGTGAATGTGGGGATGGAGACAGGAAGGGAGGGGACATAACAGAAAAATAAGAATAAAAGAATAGACACATACCTCTTGCTGGCAGTTTGGAAACTGGAGAACAGTAACCAGATGATCTTTAAACTGGATCAGCAGGCTGGTCTCTGGCGGAAACTTGGCATAAAGATTTTCTTCCTGCATTCGGCCGTGCTGGAGCTGTTAGACCCGGCCTGAAGAAAAAAAAGATCTCAGAGTCTGTATCTGTACTTCCTGGTTTAGTCTTGGTTTAGACCTCAGTTGGTGGTTAGCCCTGGTTTGAGTCAAAGGATTAAAAAAAATCCTGGACATTAAACTCTTGATGAATTCTTTTACTTTTGACTTATAACGCACGAGTGTCCGAGCTAGCTAATAACAATAGGTATGAGAAAGTCTAAACATGGACTAAACATGAGATAACCTCCGTATTTTTAGAATGAACACAAAACTACAAACTTTGATGTTTCCTAGGCCATAGTGATGTAGATAGTGGACATAGTGTAGCTTTACAGACACAATCCTGCTGCTTCTCCCCAGGTTGAGCTTCTGTCAGAGCTGCCTGTGTCTGCTCCGCCTCACACTGAGAGAGCTATGGATGCACTGACTATATTTATGGAGTAGTTTAAGTTTGTAGAGATCTTGATTTTGTGTAAATAGCAGGTTCAGTTGCACGTTAGCTTAGACGTTAGCTTAGCCGTTAGCTTACAACAGCACAATAGACTCATCAAAAAGCAATGGATGGCACAGCAGCCACCAGCAAAAAAAAAAAAACTTTCACTCACCCGTCTGAAGTAACCTTTGCGAGCCTTCTGCTCAGCAAACTTGTGGTAAATCAATTTTCCAGTGTAAGTAGCGGCGGCCTCCGTGAGACACAGGGGAAGCATTACAGTCATGAAGCCGCACACGCCCCCACGGCAATAGGCGTATGTATAAAACGGCCTTTTTTGCGTGGCATTTGTTTGTTAAAGCATGTGTCGACTACGCAAACCAAACTAGCTGTGCCTCCACCTCCTCCGTGGCGCTTACAAAGTCACGCCCCGACTGCACACTCTGAAATCTCCCAAAAACAAGCAGGTTTGAACCTAACAGTTTACGCTTTTAAATATACCAATACTGGGAGCTTAAACATGGAGAGGCTTCTTCGTGACTTCAACTGAACGATTCTGCTTTGTTTACGTTTATCTCGAGACACGGGCTGCCGACTTGTGTCTTTGGAATCCAGGGCGGGTCACATACGTATTAGACAGGTGCCATTTACTGATATTGATGCACCTATTCCATAACCGTACCATATCACTTCCTGTCTCTGTGGAGGGCAGACACGTTTCTGATTTGTCCTGCTCCCGCTTTTCTGCCGCTGCTAGTGCCTCCTCAGATTATTCTCTTTTTCTATTCTGGACCTGCTGCTCACTGCGCTCCTAAACTGGCTAACCATGGAATTGATCAGCTGGTCTCTCAGCGCAATTGACAAGGTTTTCTCACAAAGAAATGGAGCAGTGGGGGAGCCTACTTGCCCAGAGATGACGTTCCCGGCTGGATATATGATCGATTCATGGGATAAGTGGAAGGTCATATGTTTGGCCCCCCTCTCTATAGAAGATGTCGAAGATATTTTTCTTTTTGGGCAGGGTACCAGTTTACAAATATGCGAGTTTCCCTGGTTTATTGCAAAGTTGGCGAACTGTCAGCAAAAAAGGAGACCCCGCTGCTGTCCGTGAAAATCAAAGAACATTTTGGAATGGTCAGCGAACACATGATGGAATTACAACGGAAAGTAGCGAAAAGCGAGGAGCTTTTTAAAGACCTTTTACCTCGTTACGAGGGAGGACTAGGGAAGATGGATTACCTTGGCTCGGTCGGGAGAAACGTCTCGAGAGGTCTTGGGACAGATCTCGGGGCTGAGCAGACCTACGGATGGGCTGAGGAGGCTGCTACCTGCTGCAGATGTCTGAATAATGCTGAAGACCAGGGAAAAAACACATTGATTTTTAAGTTAAAAAAAGAAAGAATAATTTATCCTCCATGGAACACCGGAGAGCAGCTGGGCCGTTATCTCTCCTGTGCAATGTCAAATTACCCCGCCAAGGCCAAGCCACGGGTGAAAGGACTTGATAAGGACCGGAGCCGGGCTCAAACAAAAACATAAACTATTTCCAAGGTCTCTGTGAAGGAGCCTCACGCTCATAACACAAAAGGACCCGCCTCTAACCTACCCCCCCTCCCTCTGAGTCTGCCTCAATTCACTCCGCCGTAATCCCGGCTGCGGAGTCTGGTTGGAGCAAAAAGGTTGTTGTACATAACATCGCCATGGGAGTCTGTCCTGCCCACTTACAGCGCTAGGTCTGGACCTGCAAGATATCACAGGGGTGCTCTCACTAAGCGCAAAGAGTTACGCTACAGTCTGCGTTTAGAAACACAAGATCGGGCTTATTATGTAGAATTGGGGCTAAAGGTATTAGGTTTTTTGCTGGTATTGGGCAATAATCTCAAAGACATCTGAACACACTTTGTTGGTTAGAAAATGCACCATTGATCCAAAACTCTCCCTTAAGGTCCGCACACACTACACGATTTTTCTAGTCTTAAACGATTTTATATAGAATGGAGGGTCCACACTACACGACTGGATTCAGTGAGATTATAGAACGTCTGTGTGTTTACACTTAACGACTGAGAATCGTATGAGCGAACACGCTACACGATTCTGACAAACAGCTGATGTTTGATAACACAGCACTGAAATGTAGCTTGAAAAGGTGGTTCTCGTGAACGTTTGGTGATATAAAATTGTGCCTTTTCGTGTGGGGCTCGCTGTGGCCATAAAATGAGCTGTTTTTCTTCTTCTGAGACACTGAAGAGGCACCAACAGCCCCCACAGCTGCAGCACAGTGGAGGCGTCACAAGAGGTGCTACAGGTAACAGGTAAGGGAAAAATGAGGAGATGGTGAAAGACTGAAGCAGGGAGCTGCAGGCGGAAGAGGAAGGAGAAGGAGGAGCCGACCAGTCCAGGACACCACCCTCTGAAACAGGGACAAACCCAGGAGGCGGTGCACCGTTTCAGAGGATCAGATGAGACAGCGAGAGAGGGCAGCCATCCAGGTTTCTGCTACAGTTCCCCTGACCTCCAGGGTCATGCGGGTCAGGTTGACACACAGTGGCAGCGCGGCTCAGCCGCAGCAGCTCAGGACTAACACCTGAACACTATTTCATTGTACGCTTGTACAACGACAATAAAGCACTTACTTACTTACTTACTTTGTGCCGCTGTTTTCACGGAGAAATGAAAAATGAGGCGCGGCTGTGTTTTTCTGTCTTTATTTCACTCTGTCATTGGCCGCTGCAGTCTGTGTGTTCACTTTGGGGACAGTAAAATCAGCCACGTTTCTCCTGTGCGTCCAAAATCGGCTTTAAAAATCAAACATGTTTGATTTCCTGCGACTGTAGTCGAGGTGCGTCTGACTGCTGCCCACACTACACGATTCAAACGCGAGTCCAGTCGTGACCCCCCCACACTACGTGACACAACTACCTGCGACTGCCTCCAACTAGACACGACTCAGGAAGACTCGGCGCGACTGAGAATTGAATCAAAATCGGGCAATCCACTTTGTCCACTTCACAACAAAAGCTGTAGGTACTGTCAATGAAAGAAAGTCCATCTATCCATTTTCTTCCACTTGTCCGGGTTGTTGGAGCTGCACCAGCCCCTATGGCTCCTCCTGCAGGTGATGGGTCCACAGTAGGGGTGTCACGATTTCAATTTTTTGAGTCACGATTATTGTGAAACAAAAAAGAACAGCTGATTTCCACATGTGCGCGGTTTCACTTTCCTTTCTGCTACGCGTAGCTGAAGCGGAGCGGAGCGCGTTAGCCTTTTGTTTACATCCTGAGCCAGTAGTGGCGGCTATTTCCGAACATTTGGACAACTTTTTTGGGAAGTATGCAGTTCGTTACCTTGACCTGGACATTCACAGCGAAGGATTATCGCCAAGATGTTGTTTATATTCGACGTAGCCGATATCAGCGCATTTTGCTGCAACTTTCTGACGACAGGGTTTGCATAACGGACGTCCATCGACAACAACGCCTTGGTCATCTTTTGGATTCTAAAAAGGTCCCACTCTGCTGAATTCAATCGTTTTTGGGTGGATACAACACTGGAGGAGAGCGTCCTTCTGCCTCGCTCAACTACCGGTGAGTTTATGCGGTGTTTGAGGCGCGCAGCGGCTCGTGCGTCCGCGTGAAAAATTTCTGCGGTAAACCGTGGCTTCTGAAATTCTTACGGATAACCTACCGCGTCCTTTTATAATCGTGGTAATCGTAAAACCGGTTAATCTTGACATCCCTAGTCCACAGAAGGACGGCCTCACGATTCTAAGCGGGCCTGTTGGTCTCTCATAAGGGGCTTCTGAACCACTCTTTGTCTGACCCGTCACCTAAGACCTGTTTGCCATGGGAGACCCTACCAGGGGCACCAAGCCCCCGACAACAGAGCCCCCAGGATCATTCGGGTGCTCAAACCCCTCCACCACATTAAGGTGGCGGTTCCAGGAGGGGGTGAAAGAAAGTAAGGCGGGTATTTCCTGGTTACGTAGGGCCGCAATAGGATCTCGGGTTAAACATTACATGAACAAAGAATAGCCACTGTGGAAAATTACTAAAATTACTCAAACGCGCAAACTGTAACTCCAGTCCGTAACTCCGCGTCTGGAACTGAACTGCTTGCGCCCTCTGTAGGCCTTTGTAAAAAAATACTCGCCGTGTGGATGGTGCACAGTCGCTCGATTGAAACGAGTAAAGACGGGTCTCGAAAAGAATAGATAAAAGAAAGCGGGAAGCTTCTCTTACTTTTTAGACTTCGGGACTTGAGATGTGATATGTCTTTGATGTTTAGACAATCCCAAAGAAGCTGCGTGACATCGTTAGGAGAAAAAGCGACGCCGGGGTGTCTTTGGAGAGGCGCTGAGACGCTGTGGATCCGGCGGAGCTTACCGTCTGAGCTGCAGATTCACTGGTCCTATATCCCTCAGCTGCCGTGAGAAACACACTCATTACCAGAGGCCTTTGGCGTTTGCATAACCGTGAGGCGCTTTGCTAAAAATGTCAACTTCCACCAGGAGTGACATAAAGGTCCTCCATTAAGCTTTTATCTGTGTTATAATCTCAACAAGAGACGTCTTCACCAAGCACGTTTTCTCCAGTTTGTCATTACCCACATCTAAAAGCTTCTTGAAAGAGCATCAAACATTAGACAATAACAAGGATGAAAACGCAATAGATAAAATAAAAAAAATCGACGAAAAAGTAGCAAAAATGAAACATGATAAAAATGCGACAGAAAAAAAATTGCAAAAAAAAAAATGTGATGATAAAAAAGAGTCAAGTGACAATACCATGGCAACAACATGAGGAAAAAGATCAGTCTATATCAAATATAAATTTACGCCAATGAGCACAACCATGGAAATCAATACAGCATCATGTTGGCTAGCCGGAGCTCGAACAGAAATGCTCAATGTTACAAGATCTTTGATTTAAAAGCGCTCCAAAAGTCTTTAACCAGTGACATGTCAATACGTTTTTTACGTTACATTAAATATCACTATACAGTGGAGGGATGTAAAATACAATCTGGAATAGCAAAAAGCCTTCATAAAAAATGGTGGTCCAGTTTGATAGAGTGGATACCTGGGAGGGAAGTGTAGTGTATCTTTATTTCAATATGCCATCTGTCCTCAACCTGTGAGTCATTTCTGTGACGTCCCTGCAATGTCTCTGATACCTGTCGGATACCAAGGAGATCTCAAAGAGACTCCAAAGATCACATAAATGTCTCACAGGTTGAGGACAACAAATACTGTTCACAAAGTCTCACCGACACTACCTGGTGACTTGCCTTAGTGCCAGGGGACGTCTTGGAGACATCTCCGTGACCAGCAGAAACCAGTCTCCAATTGGTCTACAACTAATCGCCAACAAGTCTCCAGACCGGTGATACAGTGCCTTGTGAAAGTATTCGGCCCCCTTGAACTTTTCGACCTTTCGCCACATTTCAGGCTTCAAACATAAACATATAAAACTGTAATTTTTTGTGAAGAACCAACAACAAGTGGGACACAATCATGAAGTGAAATGAAATTTATTGGATATTTCAAACATTTTTAACAAATAAAAAACTGAAAAATTGGGCGTGCAAAATTATTCAGCCCCCTTAAGTTAATACTCTGTAGCTCCACCTTTTGCTGCGATTACTGCTGTAAGTCGCTTGGGGTTTGTCTCTATCAGTTTTGCACATTGAGAGACTGAAATATTTGCCCATTCCTCCTTGCAAAACAGCTGGAGCTCAGTGAAGTTGGATGGACAGCGTTTGTGAACAGCAGTTTTCAGTTCTTTCCACAGATTCTCGATTGGATTCAGGTCTGGACTTTGACTTGGCCATTCTAACACCTGGATATGTTTATTTGTGAACCACTCTATTGTAGATTTTGCTTTATGTTTTGGATCATTGTCTTGTTGGAAGACAAATCTCCGTCTCAGTTTCAGGTCTTTTGCAGACCATCAGGTTTTCTTCCAGAATGGTCCTGTATTTGGCTCCATCCATCTTCCCATCAATTTTAACCATCTTCCCTGTCCCTGCTGAAGAAAAGCAGGCCCAAACCATGATGCTGCCACCACCATGTTTGACAGTGGGGATGGTGTGTTCAGGGTGATGAGCTGTGTTGCTTTTACACCAAACATAACGTTTTGAATTGTTGCCAAAAAGTTTGATTTTGGTTTCATCTGACCAGAGCACCTTCTTCCACATGTTTGGTGTGTCTCCCAGGTGGCTTGTGGCAAACTTTAAACAACACTTGTTATGGATATCTTTAAGAAATGTCTTTCTTCTTGCCACTCTTCCATAAAGGCCAGAGTTGTGCAGTATACGACTGATTGTTGTCCTATGGACAGAGTCTCCCACCTCAGCTGTACATTTCTGCAGTTCATCCAGAGTGATCATGGGCCTCTTGGCAGCATCTCTGATCAGTTTTCTCCTTGTATGAGCTGAAAGTTTAGAGGGACGGCCGTGTCTTTGTAGATTTGCAGTGGTCTGATACTCCTTCCATTTCAATATTATCGCTTGCACAGTGCTCCTTGGGATGTTTAAAGCTTAGGAAATCTTTTTGTATCCAAATCCGGCTTTAAACTTCTCCACAACAGTATCTCGGACCTGCCTGGTGTGTTCCTTGTTCTTCATGATGCTCTCTGCGCTTTAAACTGACCTCTGAGACTATCACAGAGCAGGTGCATTTATACGGAGACTTGTTTACACACAGGTGGATTCTATTTATCATCATTAGTCATTTAGGTCAACATTGGATCATTCAGAGATCCTCACTGAACTTCTGGAAAGAGTTTGCTGCACTAAAGTAAAGGGGCTGAATAATTTTGCACGCCCAATTTTTCAGTTGTTTATTTGTTAAACATTTTTGAAATATCCAATACATTTCGTTTCACTTCATGATTGTGTCCCACTTGTTGTTGGTTCTTCACAAAAAATTACAGTTTTATATCTTTATGTTTGAAGCCTAAAATGTGGCAAAAGGTCAAAAGGTTCAAGGGGGCCGAATACTTTCGCAAGGCACTGTATAGCTAGGCCCTTTATACGGACACAATCAATCCAAGCTGCAGAAACATAACTGCCAATCGCAGCAGTAACCCTCCTCCAGTGTAAACTGAGTGTTATTATGTGAGTCACAAGTCACATATAGTGTCCTTGGCCAGGACAGTCTTTAATAAGAGATTTTGCATCTCAATGAGCTTTATGTCATGTTTCAGCCAAAGATAAATTGAGCTTCTTCTCAGCCATGTTCAGTAGAACGAGCAGCAGTGCCAATGGAAATATTCTGAAACGTCTCAAATAAAACCACGAACAAAAAAAAACATGCTGGATCCCCATCAAAAAAAATTAAATTTAAATTAAGTGGAGGAAATGTGATCATTGACAGTTTCCATTGGTGAAGACTTGAAGTAAACACTAGCTTTGGCTGGCGTTTGTTTCTCATGCCAGACTGAGGGTCTTTTCTCCGATTGGCTTTCTAAAACACACATTCTTCTTGGCACACTCCACATCTCAAACACACGTGCTGCGAGGTTCACCCAGCGAGACGTTTCCTTCTGTTCAGACCTCACTGAGCGGCTGATGGATGGAGAGCGCCGCCATAATGAATGTCCCTCTGTTAAAGTGCTGCGTGACAAATGAAAATTAATGTTGTAAAAACACAGGCACACTGCTCTGTGGCATATGGCGACTCCAGTCAGGCCTAAGGAGAATACATTTCCCATAAGGCTTAGGGCTGACATTGACTGAGGATGTCACAGTTACAAGTGTAGCGGTAAACCCCCATAAAAATGTTGACAATAACAATTACCGTTTCAATAAAAATGGCCACACGGTTTCATATAAGCCGTGTGGCGGTTACCTCCATATATGGCACGACACATTACGGGGCTCCCAGGGGGAAGGTTTCAATAGTTTCACTCTCGCTGCATTATTAGGAATTTTACTATGATTACTGTCATTTCCCCAAATCTGCAAAGCACACTGGAAGGACACAAACTGAAAACGGGAAGATTTGTTCTTTCCCCTAGTGGCAGAGAGAATTAGTTGAGTGTTACCCAGGGTTGCCAGGTCTGCAGCATTGCTATCACGCAGCGTGTTCATGCTCGCAATTGGGCTGGGCAAAACTGAAAATAAAGATGTGTAAGGATAAAATTAGGTGTGTTGCCCAAAACAGGAACTTCCAGAGCCACTTCCTTAGGGTTTCAGGAAGCAGTAGGCCACGGTCTATGGTTTTGCTGCTGGGACCTGGCAACCCTGGTTGAAACTGCAGCCTGGGAGCACATGACAGCACAAGAGCAGTCTGTGGTAATCCATCACAATTTGGCTTCGGCTATAATATATATTTAAATGTTTAGTACAATATGATGTGAAATTGTTAAATAACTGTATTTGTAACATTTATTGGTACCAAAATCTGAACGCAATTTTGTTTTACCACACTTAGCCATATGGGGTAATATTTGTGTGTTTTAAATGTCACAAAGAGGAACTAATATTGTTTTGTTAAATCTAAAGATGATTGAACTAGTTAAAATGAATCCCCAGTTTCCTGCCTGTTTACTGTGATTTTGCTGGCAGACGTCAGCCTGATGTTCCTTGGTGTTCCCCAGGAGCATGAGGGAGCACTTGCTTTGTCTGCCGTTTCCCCGCCTTCAGAAATGAAGGAACGGGAACATAGGGACTCCTCCATGTCTTATCATCTGGTGGAGTTTTTGATTCTTCTTCTCTCCATCAGGAAACCACAAACATCAGGGACTCCTGCTTTCATCCTTTTCGAATTGCAGTTTGACGCTATCTCTCCAGCTTAGCGTTGGGTAAAATGAAAGTCCTGTTTTCTGTTCTTCGGAACTTTAAAAGGATGAACCATCGTCCAACACAATACAATTTACACATGAACTTCCTCTATTTTCCGCTGTCATCAGTCAGCTCGTATACCCAGTCCTGTGAGGAGAAGACAGAGTTCTCTTCGGCAGAAAAGGTCCCAAGCAGCTGCTCTCTTTTGCATATTTTGTTTTTCTTTTTAGTTGTTCTAATTTAATGAACAACTAATCCCAAGGATAACGTATTCAAAACGCCTGTGAATAAAAAAGTTACCAATGTTATGTGGCCCTGATGGAGAATATTAGGGCCTCTCCTGTGAAGCACAGCCGGCTCTCTCCTGGGTGGATCACGAACAAGCTCTGGTTTGTTGGTCATCTGCTGATAGATGCACAGACAGCAGTACATTAACGCAGCAGCCACGGAGGTCCTGACCATGGAGGCGCTGACCACGGGGGCACGGACCACGGTGTGATACACGGCAGAGCTGATCCATTCTAAGAATAGAATAGAAATAAGGCAAAACAACACGGACAGTTTTTTTCACCCGCGGAATGGCTTAAAAAAAACGCCCACCCTGGTGTCAGCCCTAGATTCCTGCGTTGCGCAACTCACGTCCCATGGACCTCACATACATAATACGTAGAGATTCAGCACCTGCAGCTTTCAGTCAAAAAACTGTGCCTGAATTTGTGGCTTGTCCCCGAATAGATGCGTCTTTACGCATCTTACCCACTGCAGCGGCGCTAAGTGTCAGAGGCACCAATGCGCGGACAGGCACCAGGTTCGTCCCGAAATGCTCCAGTGCTTCCACCCATCCCGTCATGAATTAAAAGTTTGGCCTGTCTGAGAACGAAAACGACCATCTCCCTGCGCGCAACTCTGGATCATTGTGCGCTCTTTTAGCTTGGGGATTACCAGCGCCCAAGTCTACTAAATGCTGAACTTATGAATTCTTCAACTTGTCGTAAAAGTCAACATGCCAGATAAAGTTAGGTACTCTGAAAAAGACTTATCTGATGTCTCCTGGCTTGCCTTCTGGACACACCGTTTGGATCCAGTTCCCTGAGGATAATGCACGTCTTTCTTTCTCATGCCTAAACATTTTCTCTGCACTTGGCGTACATCCACCGGTATCCCCGCTGTCCAGAACCGTGCACACAACTATATAATTCTGGTTATGAATTCAACCAGAACCGCCAGGTCGGAGTATTTTGTAGGCCTTGAGTGCCTCCTTTGCCGTTTAGCCTACAGGAATACCATGTCTGTTGGCCAGCACTAATCCTAATTCTCTGCCATTTAAACCCAATTCTAAATAAAGATCAATTAAATTCCCCAGGCATGCTCTTGACGGGAGGGGTGGAAGCGCTGGTGCATTTCCAGACAAACCTGGTGCTTGTTGGCGGACAAGTTTGGGGACAAGCGACACAATTCACCCGGGGTTGGTGGATATGGTCGTAAATTCAGGCCAGTTGTGTCAGCTCGGTAGGGGAGTGACCCTCTCTCCTGATCTCGGGACCTGGCTGTGCTAATTTGAAATCCTATAACAATTCTCTCTCCCAAGATCGCCTCTCATGACTCTGGGACACCCTCCAAGACCTCATACAGTTATACGTTATATGTTGGCTGATAAGATGTCTTTCCCCCTGGCGGCTGTACCCATCGGCTACACAAATAGCACCAAGCTTTTAAATTTCTCTATTATGCCGCCTACACAGTTAAACTAACCAAGGCCTCACAGTAACAGCACGCAGGAGACAGCACTTGACTACATAGAACCGATATTCACGCCGTCACTCACCGCAGATGTGCCGTGATGCCATCGCCTACTCCAACAAACTTTATTCCTCCAATCGGTGCTGTTTGGATCTCCTTAGTCCACGTTCCAGCGCCGTGACCTCAAAATGAAGTCCTTCCGTTTTCAAAGCTGCGTATTCCAGAGACCGGCCGGTGTTCGAGTGGATGCGCTCCAGCTGAGGCGCTCGCTTCGTGGGATGAAAGCCCGGACGAGCCCAGCCAGTTTTGCACACAATGATTCCAATGGAGTCCCGTTTAAAAAAAAAAAATAAACAGCAGCGATAGGGATGAAACACACTTCGTAGGCCAGTGGTTCTCAGTTGGTACGGCTTCGGGACCAACCATTACTGTAGGATGACGAGCCACGACCCAAATGAAAATGTAATTTGTCATATATCGTATAAGATATTGTATTTTTCACACATGTTTTTATTGAACAAGCGTTAGATTGGCCTTTGAGACTGAAATTATGATCAAAACAAACTCCTGTAGTGTTTCCATGCAGTTTCACATGGACAATATTGAGTTCCCTGTAATAGGCTCGCCACTGAAAACGGTTCCGCCACCCACTTTTGGGTCCTGACCCGCCAGTTGAGAATCAATGTCCTAGATCAGCGGTTCCCAAACTTTTTGGAGCCGTGTACCCCCTGAAGCTTTGGGTGACGAGTCGCGTACCCCCGAGTTTGACGCGATTGAAAACACTGGTAATATTATGTTAATTTCCTCCATTATTACAGTGAACTCAAGCAGGTTTTCCACATTCCGTATTGTTTTGCTCGTCTGGGTGATTAAGGCCATTAAGAATAAGTAAATAAAAAATAAAAAAAATGAAAATGCCACTTTTTTATTATTTTGGAAAACGAGGCTGTTAGTGTGCACGGGTAAAGCTGAATGTTTTGCTTTGTCCCAGTGACCAGCTCATTCTGAACATCAGACTCTGGTTTGGACCAATGGCCGCTGACTGCTCTGCTTTTTGACTACGACACTGGAGGCCGCCATTGCTCCACCTTTGGTGCCTAATGGTTTAGAAGTGGCTAGAGCTAGATATTCCTCCTGTGATTACGCTGGGTTAAAAACAATATGGGGCACCGGGGTTTTTATCGTAGATACAAATTTTAGAAATCTTGCATAATTAATGAGGGCCTGACTTTGATTGACAGGCCGTTTACGTTGCTGGCTGGCCATGGGCGCGATTACAACAGAAATACACGCCCATTACACACCCCGCGAGGGCCAAGCAGGGCCGGGTCTACAGTCAAGATCCCGCCCTTATGCCCTTTTTAGGAACATGCTTCGTCAGAGCTGGAGAGGAGGAGCCTGTAAATCCGCCATGATTTCCCCCACGAACGTGGTCATTGGTAAACGGGGAGGAGTGAGGAGGAGCTGTCTATTCTTTTTACAGTCTATGGTTTGGACTCTGCGCTCTGGCCCCGCCCCCTCAGTCGTACTGTCAAACCACCGGTGCAGATTCAAATGCGCTGGTTTAAGCTTTTGTTAAAGCGAAGATAATTTATATGCAGGACATAACAATCTTTGCACGTGCCACCGCACATCAGCTCGTAAATGTAAATATATCTGTCAGATACAAAGCCACGGGTTTAACGGCAGAGGAGACGCTGCTTCTTCTCCCCTCGGATCAGAATGAGAGGAAAACTCCTGTGTCAAATCGAAGTCATCGTCAGTCTGACGCGCACAGGCTCCTGACAGATATGACAGAAAATGCAACTTGATCGAACGTTGGCGCTGCTGTTGTAGCGAGGGCCGACGCTCAGCCTCAGCCGCGCTCCCGGCCTCCGTGGAGTTTTACGCACTCGGGTCCAAAGCGGCTCTTGAGGTTCGGTTCTGGAGTGGACACATTTAGGTCCAAGACAAGCTCATCCACGTCTGAATTATAAGACTCTTTCGCCTGTGTAAGCGCGTTTCCCGTGCAGCGTCAATATCGATCAGATTGTGATCAACCTTTTTTTTCTCCAAAATCTCTTTAGTACGCGTACCACAGTTTGGGAACCCCTGTCCTAGACTACACCAAAGTTCAGCCATTCAAGAATAAAAACAAGCTAGTATCTGTTGTTTTAGCTAGGCACAGCTCGCTGGCGCTCTGATCGATTTGCTTTGTCCAATGAGAAACGCAGGCTTTTGATTGGCTGGAGGGTTGCTATTGTTTTATATGGAGCAGCGCCTGCAGAAGTAAGTCCAATATAACGTTATAAAACAGAGAAATTTATATTTGGAGCTATTTGAAATCCTATTAGGATCTATAATCAATTAAATGTGGGCTATTGTAATATTGTTTTGGTCGATGGCTCTGGTCACAGAGTTGTAGTCACTGCCGATCCCGCCGCCTGCCTTGTTTTTTTGTTATCCGCCCTTTCACTGATTGGACTGTGTACATCGTGTGTGTGTGTGTGTGTGTGTGTGTGTGTGTGTGTGTACGTCCGTGTGCTACCATGGACATAGGTTTTCTAAAGGACTGGAAGTCATGTGCTTTATTCACAAATATAATAGAAAAGTGTGAACAAGGGTAGTGGTGGGATTTACGGCTCTTTTCTGGGAGCCGAGTCTTTGGGATCCTGAACCCTCCAAACGCTTTTATTTTGAACAACAACTCAACACTTTAGAATCTCCATTACTTCATTATAACAAAAGGTGCTGGTTCTGATTGTGCATTCCAGAACACTCTGAAGGCAACAAACACATAACCGGTGCGGACGAACCAATTCTGGCAGAACATTAATGCCCCGTCAGAGGATCGCGAAGCAGGCGAAAAGCACCGTGTCACACCTGTTGTACTGTCAGTGTCGGTTAGCTCAGCCAAGTCCCCGGCATTAGCATCGCGAGGAAAGCTCCACGAGCGCAGGGAATTTGAAGGAGGTCTGGCGAGCGCACGGGTGATCCATCTTGTGCAGGAGTGGCACCGAACAAATGCGCGCGGGTCAGGAGCGCTTTCCCCAACTCTGCTGATGAGATAAACAAGTCGTCCACCTGCAGCCGCCTGGATTCGCTCCGACGGGGGACCGGGGGGTCGTTATTCCACTTTAACCGACGGAGGCAGCAGGTGGAGGAAGTTGAGAGGGACAGCAGATGGTTCAAAGCTGACAAAACAACAAGACTCTGAAAAAGGGGCCATTTTAAAGGACAAAATCATGGACAAAATCAGGTTATTCAAAAGGAGTCATGCTTGTTTATTTTCTGGTTAGATTTTGCAGTCTGGTAGCATAATGGCGTTCACCAGCATTTGCCAAAAAATAAGACCACTGCCCGGCGGCGTCTGCAGCGTATTATTATTAAAAGTATGCGGAGTGAAACTCTGGAACAAACTGGACTTACAACACAAGCAATGCCAAACTGTTCATCGATTCAAACTGTTATATAAACATTGGGTCTGGTCAAAATATAGAGATGAGGGTCTGTAATTTACATTGCTGTTGTCTCATAGTGTTAACAAGTGCTCAATGTTCCTTACCATCGTTGGCATAATTTGTCTTTTACTGTTATTAGTATATTATCCCTTACCATTGTTGGTATTGTTCATTTACCTTGCATTGTTGGTATACATTTTGTTACAATGTAATAATTATTGTTACCTGCGGTAAGGCCACCATGATATAACATTTGTACAATAATCCTTGAACAAAGTAACAGTGAAGCTGAATGTATTAAGCTCTGAATGGGGAACTGGGGGTGGGATTTAACAAGTTATCTTCTTCCCACTCCCTTTCAGATAGAAATGGGTCATCTTGTTTACATACTGTATATTCTTTCTTTTGTTGCCCATTGCCTGAAATAAATGAAATGAAATGAATGAAGCCCGATTATCGTGTTTGATCGTTTTGATAACAATGAAAATTAAAGACGGAGCTCGTAATAGTTAGTTGTGGTCTGAACTCATTCATACACAGTACTTTCTTACACATTTCTAACAAAAGGGCTTTTTTGTTGTTCATTAGGTAGGGACAGTGCATGTTAATGGCTAATTGTGTAAAGACGGCCTTTGAGCTACTCTAAATGATTGATAATCTTTGAGTTACTCTGTGAGCAACTGTTGAACCTTTGTCACATTAGCCCAGCAGTTAGCGCTTCACAGCTAGAAGGTCCCGGGTTCGATCCCTGGCCAGACGGGGCCTTTCTGTGCGGAGTTTAAAGGTTCTCCCTGTGTCTGCGTAGGTTTCCTCCGGATGCTCCGGTTTCTCCTACCACTAAAAACATTTACAACAGGCCAGGATGAATGTAGCGTGTGAGTGAGTGGTTGGTGGGGGTCTGAGGGGCCGATGGCACAGACGATTCCGTCAGTTTACCCCAGGGCAGCTGTGGCTACAATAGTCGATTACCACCACCAAGTATGGAGTTTAATGACTACAGTGTGGCACTTTGAGAAACTTGATAATACAGGCTTGAAAATACAAGTGTACGCACATTATTACTATCATATTATACTTGTGCAGACAGCCTATCTGTATGTTTTGCTCATGTTGGTGTTTTCATGGCTGCCAGATGCCTCCCAAGGACTGTTCTTGCCTAAACTGACGGAGTGTAGTCTTTCTTGGCGCTCTACATTGAGATATAGTTTCTCCTCCTCCTTCTTTGTGTGTTTAGGTACAAGTACTTAAACCTTGTAATAGTTAGTCAGAACTTGCCGTGCTCCGTGTTCTCCATTTACGACGGTAACCCTGGCCAATCTGAAGAGCCGTTCCTCCACCGCCGTCTGAGCGGTGAAACGTCTCTGCGGGCGCCGTTTTGAGTGCACGTCTCCTCTGTCACATGTCTCCATATCCCTGTACTTAGCCATGAATAGAGACATGACCAAGCCGTGACATGGGGGGAACCGCGCACGCGCCTGAGCGTGTGCAGTGACATAGTTGGTGAGTTTCATTGGAATAAGCAAAGAGTGTTGGTCTTCGTACCCCACCGGTCGAAACAGCCAAGCCATCTGTGTGACCGTATGACATTACGAAACGTATTGCCAACTTTGTCCAAAGAGTATAACATGTAGACTCTTTTACCTTTTAACACCTACAGTAACAGAACAGGGCGGGTTTTTTTTTATCCGTAAGGTCATTCTTCCTAATCTCTCTGCTCCGGGGTCCATATGCTTCAGCCTGATGGACAACGATGACTCGATTTTATGCAAACCCCTTTGTGCCAACTGTTACTGTGAGCTCAGCACTTTCCCCGAGTCCTGAGTTCACTCTGGCATGGTTTTGGTTCTGCGATGTAGTTATTAAAAACTACTGCCCACGGTGAGACCGGTGATGATGCACTGAAGCAGGAGGAGGGGAACAATCTAACCGTGCAGTGGGTTGGTCGATGCAGTTGATTTGCATGAATAAAAAATACTGAATGTTCGCTAAGGCTGAGGACACACTACGCAGTTTTTTTTTTATCTTTAAGGCGAGACTCTGCAGGTGAATGTGGAGATTTCTAGCTAGTTTTCTCCCTTAACATCTTTAGTTTTTATGTCAGAGTATAGTAAACAATGAAACAATTGTTTATCGTCCCATCCCGAGATACACACAACATTTGGACTTACAATGATGATGAAAGAAGACGAACGCGACTGAACAGTGGGAGAAGGCATCCAATACTAATGTACAGTACATAATCAAGGTGACTTTCACTTTAAACAACATTTACCTGGAAAATGGAGATCAAATTTACGGTGGTGTTCTTACGGTTGCGGCATTTGTCGTAAAATGTATTCCAGCTAACACACTCTTCGGTGTGTTTGCTGTCTGGATTCAACAGGTCGTGTGGCATAAGGGTGCATATAGTTCCATCGCGGGAGGGAAACCAACTGCGTCCCGGGGTGAAGCAGATAAATGCAGGGCTCTCATTCTGCCTGTAGTAGTCTGGCACTGTCTAATAACAACAGCCATAGGGACAGAATTTCATTTTAATTATCGGATGAAACGTAATGCAGGTTGGCTTTTTTTGTACCTTCCATTCTCATCGAGAAAGCAGCGCTTGCTTAGCTGACTAGAAATGGCACAGAACATTGTAAAAACCAGGGAAGACGGGGCGAAGAGGAGAAACGTCGGGCAGCATCTGAAGCAGCAGGTTCATACACATACGCATACGTCTGCAATGACAGATTTTGAGAGTTGAGCTTTCACGGCGGCTTGAACAGATTGACAGGAGACATGTTGGACTCACAAGTAATTCTCCTGACAGCTCGCAGAGGTCGAAGCCTGTCAGCCGCCGTAGACATGTCCCCTTTGGGTTTCAGGCTGGACAAACGGTTATCATTTATTTACAAAAGTAATAAGCGACATCCAAACAAAATATGCTAATGATACGTTTACCACATAAAACTGGGCATTCAGGTGAGAAGCTTTTACATTTGGGTAAAGCCGAACTGGAGAAAATGTGCTTGGCTAAGGTGGGGGTTAAGAGGTTAATTTAGTCATCATCACAATCAGAATTTCATTTATTTTTCTTCTCCAACATGAACAAAACACAGACCTGTTCCTGGACGAAATGGCACGGGCTTGTGGCAACGGTGAAGCCTAATCGGCGAGCTGGGCAGAAGGAGGCAGGATTGGTCCAGGGATAGAACACCGCACGCAAACAACACGCAGCGGCAGGGGAAACCCTGCCCCCGCTGTGAGTATGAGACATTGGAGCGGTGTTCACTGTGACGCGGATACAAAAGGGCCTAAGCGGCGTCTTGGTGTATGGGACTGTCTCCTGGCTGTGCTGTGTGTCTTAGGGGAGAGGACGGCGGGAGCAGGCCAAGGGGACCTAGGACCCACCCACGTGGCGGCGCCGGTTCCGGTTGTCTCGCTTGCTGCATCACTATTTTTTAATGGACTTTTATGACCTCTATTTTTAGTACGACTAGGCCTAGCTTTTAGTTATTTTGAGTGTCCTTGTTTTTTTTTCCATTGTTGTAATAAATGCTAGTTACTTTTCTAATTCTCTGGTCTCACTGCTCACCCCCGTGATTAGAACCTCCTTTTAGCCTTTTTATTGGGTCCTAGTCCCTTTCCACTAGGTGGCGTTGTCGGCTTCCAATTACCAGTATTACACCACCGGCTACATATGTGTCCTTTGTGAATTTTCCTTCTCTGCTGGAAAAGCCCCGTGTCAACTCATGAATGATGAGCTCAAAGTTAAAGTATAATGCAGTCAAACAGTGCAGGATCTGTATGACAAAATAAAACATGACTTTAAAAAAAAACAAAAAACAGTTAACCACATGAACTGAGCACATTGTTCTCTTTCCAAGCACTGTTGTTGATCCTTGTTGCGATACCTACACTATTGCGGGGAAATTTGCTTTAGATCTCCTTGCACAAATCGTAATACATCGATTTGTGTGTTGTCTCAGAGGGAGATGGGAACAAAGCCTTATACCATTTTTTTTTTTCTGGAACTCCTTTGTGGATAACCTCTGTAACATTTAGAATCGATATTTTGACACTGCAATATACCTGAAAAATACAGTATACTAAGCTTCGACAATCTGAGCAGGTACTCCGATAACCGCTTGGTACATAAAATCCCCCTTTTAAAACATACCGTATGCACAGCTGCGATCTCAGCTAACAAGCAGAGCCTTAAGGTCTGTATCCAGGGGTGACTGCAATGTGTCTAAAAGAAAGTCTGCCTTCTCTCAATCAGCCTTTTCCTGTAAAGCCATCAAAGAATGGAATGGGCTCCCAGACAATCTAAAGAACAGTGCAGATTTTCACAGCTTTTCACGGGCAGTCAAAGACTGGCTTTTAGATCACCAGTCCTGCCCACACTAAAAGTACCAGACAGGTACATCTGAAATAAAGTTTTTAGTTTGACCTGCGAGAGCCTATCATGCTTAAAGAACACAAGGCAGTGCGACGTAAACGAGGAAATGAACGTCACCTCCTCTTGTGACGCCCTCTCACAAGGCGCAAAGCACATAGCTCCACCACTCGGATGCTCAACCAAGTTTATTCCACATTTTGTCCAAGCAAATCACTATTGATTTTTTGTGTCTGCAGCTGGGTCAAACATTTATGTGTACAACTTACATTCCCTGTCTGCCACAATGTCAACACATGAGGTTTCCTTTTGTGAAATCATGTTTTACCATAACCATCATGTTCTAATGTTTGAATGTGCTTTTACATTTAATGTGTTAAACTTATTTCAACAAAGAACTTTCCCTCCAAAAAAAAAAAAAACTATGAGAAATTAATATTTGGAGCCAGCTCACTCATTGGCTATTCACCTTTCAAACCTTGAGCTGATGAGGACCACCCATCCTGGTCTCAAACTGCAGCCTATAAAGGTCTTAGTCACATCTCCACTTCAGGTCTTAACTTCTACGAGGTCTACAAGTTTCTTCAAACTTCCCTCAAGCTCGTGCCCGGGTTTCACCGAGATTCTTTGCCCTATCAAGGGGACAAAGCTATGAAGGGTCAAACAAAGCCTTTGGTTCCCAAGCTGATCACCCTGACCTGACTCTTGAGAGAACTTTAAGCAAACTGCAAACAAAGACTTTTGGACTTTCTTTCCTCTGTTGCAAACCGGACATTTCAACAATGAGCCGAATGCTCATCTCGGGTCGCCCGTTGCATCATGGGTAGTGGAATTTCTTTTGGCTACCAAAAAATAATGATAGTTAGCGTAAAGCAACGAAGAAAGCTCTGATTTGGACCGTTTTAACCACTGGAAAGTTGATGATTTAAAGCGTTTCTGTCTTCGCTGTGGAGCAATATTACAATATTAGCTTAAAGTCTATTTTTACAAACAGGGCTGGGTACACGACAGAAACTGCCGTTCATATGTAGAGATGCTGTCAAACCAGTCCTTGTTCATATAGTTGGAATAACTATGTTAGAAAAACATTTCTGACCCTTGAAGGCGAGTGTTGGACAAAGTCCAGGGTCTGAAACTGTGGCCTCATGTCGCCGATATTCACAACATTTAAACTGGAATGAGAAATAAAAACATACAATCCTTCTTCTTTTTTTTATCAATAAGGAGGTGGACAATAAATTTAATATATGTTTTAAGTGTGACCAGAGAGATCCACATACACATATCGGCTATGCCATCTACAGTGCCTTGTGAAAGTACTAATACACCTTGAACTTTTGCACATTTTGTCATGTTTACAACCCTAAACGTAAAGATTTTATTTTGAATTTTTTACTGAAAGTTCACACAGAAGTAACAGACAACTGTGAAGTGAAAGCAAAAATGATACATGATTCTGTTTTTTTTTTTTTAAATAGAAAAGTGAAAAGTGGGGCGTGCACAAGTATTCATACAGCATTTTCTGAGTGCATTAAATTGCCTTTATAACATTCCTAATGACTGCACAAACGCTCTCCTTCTAATGTGACAGAGCTTGAGTTGTTTTGTAAAGAGGAATGGGCTGAAATGTCAGTCTCTAGATGTGCAAACCTTGTAGAGTCAAACCCCAGAAGACTTGCTGCTGTCACGATTCGGTCTTTTGTTGCCCTGTTTTGGTTTGCTTTTGTGTTTATCTGTCCTTGGTGTTTTATTTTGACATGTCTTTTTGGTCTGTGTGATTTTTGCTTTGCTTCCCTTGTGTTAATGCCCCGCCCTGATGTGTTTCACCTGTACCCTGTTTCCTCATTTATTTATACCCCTGTGTTTCCCTTGTCCTGGTTTGTTTCTCTGGATTTTGTTATTTTGGTTTTTGTCAATTATTAAACATCACCAGTTTCGTTGCTGTCCTGCATTTTGGGTTTTTATTTTTCCTCACTCCATCACCAAACCATGACAGCTGCTGTTATTGCAGCAAAAGAGGGTTGAACACTTATGCACGCCTGACTTTTCTATAAATTTTTTTTTACAGAATCATGTATCATTTTGCTTTCACTTTACTTGTGTAAAAAATTCAAAATAAAATCTTAACTTTTAGGGTTGTAAACATGACAAAATGTGCAAAAGTTCAAGGTGTATTAGTACTTTCGAGAGGCACTGTGTATGTACTTTATTTGTTTCGTTTTTTTACGAGTAATCTGTTGCTGTACAACATAGCTAATCGATCGCCAATTTGACAGACGGAAATGTACCCACTATATTTAACATCAACACTGTTTTGAAACATTTCCCTGTGATTCCAAGAAGAATTTAAATGATTTAAAAAGTGAGGGTCTCTGTGTCGGGCTGATCCCAGGTCCTGTCGTTCCCCTGTCCGCGATGGTCCGCGCCTGCCCACGGAGTTCTTCAAAGATTATGAAAGTGTAGTCTCCAAACTTTCCAACGATGTGTAACGCACGGAAATCTGATCATATTTGGACCATTTGAATTTAGACCCTCAAAGAAGCCTGACGGGGAGAAGACGGCTTTCGAAGAATGAGCAGTCCTCACCTCTCTTTGCAGCTGGGGGGATAATAGGGCTCATTTACATCTCATTTAGATAAGCCATACCAAGTAAATAAATGTCTTGCATGTATGTGGAATATTGAACAAGCTTTTACCAAGGGAATCTGGTTTTAGCCGACCGTGGGTTTGACATTTCCGATTGTGTTGGTTCACACTGGGCCGAAATAAATGTACCGGCATTCACACGTGGAACGCCTCAGCTATCAGCAACAGAACAAAACTACACGGAAGATCGCCCATGTTAGAATCCACGTAGAGAGAGTGACTCGAGAATACCATTTTGCAAGGCAAGCTACCTATTGACTATTGAATGAGTGAAGATGGTGGTGTGCCAGCCATCGATAAAACAGTGTGTTGTGCATTAACCGACATGTGCGAGTCTGTGGTTGGTGTTGATTAAATGTTGGATCCGTGTTGAATAATGTGAATGTGCTATGAATTAACCGAGGTGTGAGTCTGGTTGTTAACTACATTTGATCAGTTTGATGTAAACTGTATGGAATTATGCATCTGAATATAAAGTGGTCAAGTTAACTAAACATTGTAATACTTCTTAAGGACATTTTGTCCTCTTTTATTTACACACAGTCAACTTTGTTAGTACCACATCACTTTTTGACAAGTGTGACAATAGTATGGAGGTTTGAAATTCTTTTTAATGCCAACACACTTGAAATGCAGAACACCATACTGACAGTTTTCAACTGCCAACATGTACCCGTTTTGCGTAGCGGACATGTTGACCACCTAGAACGCTTGTACGATGTCATGTTCTAAACTACGCATATGAAGATCTCGTCGCTGAGCAGAGATCTGCGTGCAAGCGTGTATCTCGTAAATAAACTAAGCACTGGCTGAGGCTTGTAAAAGTTCACTGGTGCTTTTACATCAAATGTACCACTTTCCCCGTGGCTGCAGCCGTAGGAGCCTCCCGCTACAGGCTGAGTGGGGCCCGTTGTCCCGCATTCGCTCGCTCACTTCACCTGGGCAGCGCAACAGCCGCCCGCATCCACCGGCGGGCTGTAGGCTCGTCTACCCGCCAACCCTGTTCCAACAGACGCACCACTGAGGGCGATGAACCGCATGAGACCTCGCACGCTGAGGTGAAGGTTATACCGCTGTATATTCCGACATGTGAACTTGTACTGCCTTTACTTAGTAGCTAGCAGTAGCGGCTAACGCACCATGTCTGGAACAAAGTTACGGGCGCCCGTGGCTCTGTGCTTGTTTGATGTGTGGTTGCGGTCAGTGAGGAGAGGGCTGACCTCTCCAGGTGGACCGTGGGGTCAGAGGGAGAGGGCTGACCTCTCCAGGTGGACCGTGTGGTCAGAGGGAGAGGGCTGACTTCTCCACTCTCCAGGTGGACCGTGTGGTCAGAGGGAGAGGGCGGACCTCTCCAGGTGGACCGTGTGGTCAGAGGGAGAGGGCTGACCTCTCCACTCTCCAGGTGGACCGTGTGGTCAGAGGGAGAGGGCGGACCTCTCCACTCTCCAGGTGGACCGTGTGGTCAGAGGGAGAGGGCTGACTTCTCCACTCTCCAGGTGGACCGTGTGGTCAGAGGGAGAGGGCGGACCTCTCCAGGTGGACCGTGTGGTCAGAGGGAGAGGGCTGACCTCTCCACTCTCCAGGTGGACCGTGTGGTCAGAGGGAGAGGGCGGACCTCTCCAGGTGGACCGTGTGGTCAGTGAGGAGAGGGCGGACCTCTCCAAGTGGACCGTGTGGTCAGAGGGAGAGGGCTGACCTCTCCAGGTGGACCGTGTGGTCAGAGGGAGAGGGCTGACCTCTCCACTCTCCAGGTGGACCGTGTGGTCAGAGGGAGAGGGCTGACCTCTCCAGGTGGACCGTGTGGTCAGTGAGGAGAGGGCGGACCTCTCCATGTGTACCGTGTGGTCAGAGGGAGAGGGCGGACCTCTCCAGGTGGACCGTGTGGTCAGTGAGGAGAGGGCTGACCTCTCCAGGTGGACCGTGTGGTCAGAGGGAGAGGGCGAACCTCTCCAAGTGGACCGTGTGGTCAGAGGGAGAGGGCTGACCTCTCCATGTGGACCGTGTGGTCAGAGGGAGAGGGCTGACCTCTCCACTCTCCAGGTGGACCGTGTGGTCAGAGGGAGAGGGCGGACCTCTCCAAGGGGACCGTGTGGTCAGTGAGGAGAGAGCTGACCTCTCCACTCTCCATGTGGACAGTGTGGTCATTGGGCGCTCACAGATATGAGGGGTTCTGACGTGGTTTCTGCTGATCAGAGATGGTGTTGGCAAGTTAACTAAAACTGAACCTGTCCAAAGAAACTTGCAACTATTCAAATTTTGCTTCAGATTTGTTAAGATGTCTGAATTTTTGTGAATACCTTTGTGATGTAAAGGATGAGGAAAGTATATTTATAAGGAATATCACTCAGAGCAGCATATACCACACCCCGGTTCTAAGCTACAGTTGTATTTACCCGCTCTTGTATTCTCACCGTTGGAATCCCTTTCCTGTGTCAGCTTAGTCCCTGGAGGGAAGAGCAGATCTCAGCAGCTTGCATTGGCGCTGCTGTCCATGGTGCTGAAACCTGTGTTGGAGTTTTAACCCTCGTGGGCTGATGATGCGACCCCTCAGAGGTTAAAAAATACTCTTGAGTAGCTTAATTGACTTTCTAAAACATTCAGCCGCACGCCCGCTCTCTCAGCAAATCAAAAAAAGTCCCCCGAAAGAAATGAGAAGCCACAGCTGCCTCTGCTTCCATCTCCTCCATATTCAGACCGATCTGTGTGTCGTCCCCAGACCTCCTCTCACAGGCTGCACTCTCACACACAGGAGCGGCATCTATTACAGAGACGCTGGTTCAATCCAACAGAGCAGAGACGGGGCCGGTCCCAGAGGGAAACTGGGGGAGATGGAAGACTCACACAAGAGCAGGGCAAAGAGAGGACACAGAGGATACAGGAAAGAGGCACAGACCTGGAGCCTCACTGGCTCTCGATAATAGTTTTTACTCTTTTTAATTAAGGATGTGTTCATTGATGCTTTGGAGATGCATTTAAGTCAAGTGTTTTTCTGTTTGGACACAATGGACACTCATTTATGGCTTTGACTTAAGTGCAATTTTAGTGCAATTTAGGTCCTTTCTAGACCCTGTTTAAATGCAGTTTAGTCAAGATTAGGGCTGGGTACATTCTTGGTACTGACTGAGAAGCTCCGGTCTGGGGCGGTATTGATATAAGAACGATTTTGGTGCCAAGTTTCAGTACTTTTTTCAGTGCAGTGGGTCTAAAAATGCAACATGAGCGTGTTCCTTCAGCACAAAGGAAGCAGTTTTCTTAAAGCAAAGCAAAGCTATAACTTAGTAAACATGTTGTAATTATTAGAGATGGCAGTGCCGCGGTCTGAGCCAGGACTAAACCAGGACTGAATAAGAAACTAGAGTTCTTAGATAATAATAATCTATAAACCTTTGAAATCTCTCTCTTAAAATATAAAAAATAAACACACACAGTGAAGTTGAATGCAAAAAGTAGAAATGTAGTAAATGAAGAAATAGAATTGGCAAAAATAAACAAAACCCCCATTTCCTTTCTCTTGTTACCCAAAAGTTCTTAGTTCAGTTCACGTTTGTTTTTGTTGCAGGCCTGTTGATGCTTGTGATCGTTGTGGCCTTAAAAACATCAAAAATGGCGTCTTCACTTGCCATGCAAGCTGAAAAAAAAGCATGTGCACCTGGTGTTTTCGGAGTACTCACGAGACCTTCGTGTAGATGGTAGTAACCGGGCTAGTGGGCAGACAAGACGAGACATCGAGCTTTAAAATGGCGGGGATCGGCTCGCCAAACTACTTTAAATCCGACAGTAGCGTGCAAAGAGGGCATCTCTGGTCCACTGCGTATCCAGAAATCTATACTTAGTCTTAAACAAATTTGACACGTCCGCACTCTTCATGTAGACGGAGAAAAGAAAACTAGCATTAGCGTTAGCCGCGCTTAGCATGCTAAACCGCGTCGCGGTCAGCATCAAAGTTCGGCACACACTTTCTGTCTGAGAGTACACATATGAAATACAATTAATACAACATGTACTCACATCCTCCACAGGTAAAAACAAACCCACCCAGAGCTCGTAGACTCATCCACCGACAGACCAGGTTTACTGGACTGGTTTAAACATCTGTTCAGTGCGCTGCTAAAAGTCGAGTGACTCGAGGGCTGGACTTTCCTCGCACCACCCATCTCTGATTGGATGTTACATCGTCCAATAAAATCATTAAAAAACAACATTGCTTATGCAAATGAACTTTTAACATTAGTATTAGGTTTTTAACTATTTATACATTAATGAAATGGGTTATTTATTTAGGTAGGTTATTATGCATTTTAATCACATTGAATATTTATTTGTATTTTATCCAAATTAATTTATGCACATAGTCAGCTTAGTCTAAAGTGGCATTGTTAGACTGGGCCACACAAGAAAGAGACTTTTACTTTTGGCGAAAGACCCACGGAGGCGGAGCTTACATTAGAGGATGACACAGGGGTGATGTCTCATCACTGTCCCGTCCCGTCCCCACAAAAAAAAAATCCTGTCCTGTCCCATCCCAACCCCCCAAATATTTTCCCGTCCCGCTCCAGAGAGAATCAATCCCACTCCCGTCCCAATCCCGCATGTTTTACGATGCACATTCAGGCCAATAAAAGCCACATGTTGTGACTGAAATAAACAGGGCTACATTATTAGTCTAACCACCAGCACTATTTAAATAAAGTCATTCAGGCAGTTTCAGTTTAATTTCACCGGGACAGTGGAACATGACACCTCCCCTTTAAGATCGCTGTCCCTTTAAGATCCCCAGCCAAAGGCCCTGTCCTCGTATCGTACACAGCTTTTATCACACACGAAAACTAGTGGCTGTGAAGTTCACTTTTTTACTTTAGCATTCGCCTAATGCCACTGTGTTCAGCACCAACACATCTCCTTCTGTCCCGCGGCGAGAGGGGGAGAGAGCTGCTGACGGGGCATGGACAGGAGGCAGGAGAAAAGGGAAGAAAGTTAGCGCACATTTGTATAATTCAATCCTTTCTCTCCGTGTTTTGTGTCTCATGAAATAACATGTCGCTGCATTATCTGCCACTTTCTACCGCTTTGATGCGATATACTCACGGTGTTTTTTTCCCGGTCCTGTCCCAATCACGGGATCAATAGAGAAATTCACTCCCATCCTGTGGGAATCCCGACAAATTGTCATCCTCTAGTTTACATGCCTGTTGTTTACCAAACTCCAGCTGTGCAGGAGGAGAAAATCAAAGATTGTTTGTGGAAAAGTGAGTGCTCACTCTGTATTAGACATTTTTGGTACAGAGATCCTTTAAAACAGGGGTCTCAAACTTATTTCGGTCGTGGACCAAAGCTCAGCTCCCACGGCGGGCCGCGGGATCACAAATATTGTAACAGACTGTGGCCTAATGAATAATAACGGCTTACACTTATTGCTCTTTACAAGCCTGTAACTCACACATCATCCCCACTCTGTGGTGGTAAGTTATTACCACCACATCTGCAACGGTGGCGCAGATGGTAGAGTGGGTCGTCTCATGATCGGAAGGTCAGGGGTTCAAAACCCGCCTCCTGAAGGTGCATGCTGTCATTGTGTCCTTGAGCAAGACACTTCACCCACCTTGCGTCCAGTGTCTGCGTACATTGGTGTATGAATGGGTGAGAGGTTCCTTGCTGTAAAGCGCTCTGAGTGCCTAATGTAGGTGGAAAAGCACTATACAAGTTGAGACCATTTACCATTATTGTAGCCACAGCCGCCTTGGGGCAGACTGACCATTTACCACTGGACTATAATGTGTTGTTTATATCCTGATCTCTTATGTTTCATGGACTCGTGTAGAATTCTTTCCTTTTTAGAATTTAAGCTGCCCCTAGTGGTTGCCGTGAGTATTCTGATAATTTCTTTAAAACATCATAACTCGGCACAGGAACACTTTTTTTTTTTACATACTTCAAATCTATGCTCTACAAGGGGCCGGATTAAATCATCTCGCGGGCCGGATGTGGGCCGCGGGCCTTGTGTTTGACACATGTGCTTTAAAACGATTAGACAGCTCACGATTGTTGTTTTGTTGAACCAAAACATACGTTGTAATACTTTTAACAAGATTTACTTAGAACTATCTTTGTACCAAACATAAATGAGTGATAGAGTGAGCGCTCTCATTGTGTAACTGATCTTTGACGTGTGAAGTTGGTTTCGTCTTGTCGGAGCTCGTGTTTAGAAAGGTTTAGCTGAAAGAAAACATGACGAGTGTCATGATGTGGATCCAGGAGGTAAGACTGTCCTTTGTCTCGTTATATTACTGCTTACGTTCGAAACAGGAAGTTACATGTGACGCCGCCGAGGCCTGTGTTCGTTCTGTGCTGTTTTAGGACTTTCTCCGGAACAATACTTTTTTATACCCATGTTATTTAATGCATAGATCTTCATTTAGACTTGGTGAAGGTTCTTAGGGTGCTCTACGCTGTATCAATGAATCCATATTTAATATTGCGTCCTCACAACAGCCTTAAAAGTGCACACGAATCAATGACAGGACAATCAAAAGAAAGCACGCCAACACTAAACGGTCACAGTAACAAATTAGGTGTCAAATGTCTGTCTGAGTCGATGCGTCTCGGCTATTATTTAAAGACAGACAGTTCAGTGTTCGATGGCAGCGCAGGTGGAAGAGTCTGACGCCGCACAAATCTTCATGACTTCAGCTTTTGGTCTCGTGCAAAAAAAAAAAAAAAAAGCTGCTATGATTTTCTCAAACATTTCTCAAACAGTCCCAGAGCGCGGCCAAAAAAAAATCAATACTAATAACTAACCGTCAACAAAAGAAGGGAACTCACGGGTCGAGGTGGCAACTCCATCTTTTTAATCAGATAATAATAATGTCATTAGTGAAATATTGATTTAATTAATAACTCATTTTAGGAGGAAAAATATTAAAAGTTCTATCTTTGCAATTTGAAGCTAAAATGTAATAATTCAGTAGTGAGATGTATTCCTTTGATTTGAGGAAAGTAACTGTATTCTGAATACTGTCAAACAAAAGTGTAACTGCACCAGAATGCAGTTGCTTATAAAGAGTATTCTAAATACGCGTCAAGTATTTAGTTACTCTCCAACACTGTGTAGAACCTTTTTCCTCCAACCAGACTCCGCGGCCGGCAAGGGCGGTGGGGGAGTAACGGGTGAGCAGCAGGACCGGCTGTACACAGGCCAGTGTTTTACTCACAGTGGGATAAATAAAGTGTTTAGTTTGACCGATAGACCTGATAAAAGCCTGGAATGCTAAAGGAAGAGCACGAAGCGGCGCAATATGAATAGTCGACCTCTTCTTTTTTGTATAAGCAACAGTGTCATCGCCAGCGGCGCAGTCAAATAGCGCAAGGACCATCACTTTAAGATTTTGAATCAACAGCGCCTACTGCACATTAGTTCATCATGCAGTCTGCGTTCGGACACTACGGTATTTCATTGGGGGGGAAACTGTCTTGAGACCATGGAGCTTTAGGCACAGACTGGAGAGCAGGAAGAGAGAGAGAGAGGGGGGGGGGGGGGGGGGGGGGGTGAAGCCATGTGACCTGACGGCACTGCTCTGTGTCACATGTACCGGTGTGTCTTCCCGCTCCGCGCACAAGCCCTGTTTGCGATCGGTCTGACATTATCGTCATTTAAAATACGTATGTGAACGCAACATCACTGGACTGGACTGGGTGGATTGAGACGAGGATGTCTGGCTCGTATCTTCAAGGGGCTTCAGAAGCTGTTTTAACCCCACAACCCCCACATTAATCGAGCACACTTTCTCCAGTTAGGCATTACCCAAATCTAATGGCTTTTTGAATCAAAGAAGCGTCAAAATAGCAACGAAAAGAAGACGTAAATGAGGATGAAAACGCAAAATTAACAAAAACAGCATCCAAGAAGTTACAAAAAGGGTTCCAAACAGGCAACAAAAAAGGGATGAAAAAGCGTCGAAAAAGCATTAATAATGATGACAAAAGAGTGACGACAAAGTGGCAAATCTTAGTGAAACATCTCAGATCAGTTTTGTAGGTCTTAGCTTTCAAATGAGGCATTACACTGGGCTACAGGCTGTATGCTCCAGTCGAAAGGCTTTTCAATTTGGGAGAAAATGTGCTCGGCCTAGCACACATAGATGTCTATTCAAACTCTTCCATAATCCCACGTACTGCACCTTTTTGTTTTGTTTTCAACAGTTTCACTAATTAGAATAGTCTTTGATCTGGGCTGCGTCAAATTAGCATTTTGCATTATCGAGCCACATTTAGTAATACAAAGAAGCTACAACTGTCTGTCAAACCCTTCTTAACGGAAAAAACAGCCTTCACTCGAGTCGCTCGCCCTGCAGTTCGAGTTAAATCCGTGCAAAGTTTAATGTGGGGAAAAGGACCTGGTTTCTGTTCTCTTCCCCTCACACCATCTTTCTTTTCCTGGAGACTGAGAACTTAAAAAAGGAAACGTATTCTTGTACCGGCCCCGGGAAAAGACAGAAATACGAGCAAAATAAAGAGGTTTTGTGGCCGGCCCGCCTTGAGTTATTAGACTGAATTTCCCCATCACGGCTCCCGGGGCACAAATAAAAATGGGTGTAATAAATTGGCTGCAAAGTGGTTTTATGATTGGCGCTACGGAGCAGTCTGAGTGTTCCATTCAAGCGCAGAGCAGACAATAGCGAGTAAGCAGCGCCGGAGAGGTCTGAATTTGAAAGAATAGCGTCGCTCTCGCTAATGCTGAGTGCTTCACTGTATTCAGGCTCTCGCCTCAGGATGAACGTTGAAAACAAGTAACGGCACCACTTCTGTGAATCGGGCGCCAATAAAACAAACCGTGGCCGTTTATCATAGAGCACTTAGTGCTCTAGGTTCCATACAAGATTTCCCCTTTAAAAGCTCCTCAACCAGAGCTCACGGACTATAGGCCAGAGTCACGCCTCATTTGTTTTGCTGTGTTCTTGTCGCTCTTTTGGTGCTCTTCTTTGCTGCGTTCTTGTTTCTTGTAAAAATTCCTTGGTTGTGCATTCGTGTTGAGTTCTCCTACATTTAAAGTCTGAACGGAGTTTCTAATTACTCCTCCGCTTTTCAGGCTGATGCAGCGTAAAACCACTAAAAACGCTGCATGCCGTTTGCACCATATCACGCTCCTCCCTAGACACAACCCACATCGGCAGCTCTTTTTGGAGCTCAAATGTGGGCGGAGTCACATGTTTAGTTCCACTGTAAGATGAGAAAAAGCAGGTCAGTGTTTTTAGCTAGTTTTCTCCCATAACATCTTAGTTTTAATGTCAGTGTGAGCAATAGACCAAACAGGCCCTCTGCAAAGCTCATTAGGCCCGAGCGCCATCAGGGCTGGCTCTTGAAATCGTATAGTGCTCCCCCAAAGTGCGCTCCCCTCCTCTCAAACAATCACTAACGCACTCTTCTTGTCATGCACGTCCCGTGCACATACATATATAATGCAAAAATCAACATTGTAATTGTACAGAGCCCATAAAAGTCAATGGGCAACTGAGAGCCCGTCAGTGACCCAGGATCTCTACCATGAGGTAGGAATGCGTGAGCACTTTCCGAAAATATATAGTTTATGGTACCCGCGTAAGCGGGAACATTGTTTTCGTATGGGAATATTATTCTTTTGCACCGTCGCAATTTTCACCCAGTGAACATTGACGAAAAGTCACAGATTTTGGCCAAAAATTCAAACCTGATCCCACACAACTTTTGACTATTTCCAAATTTTGAATTTCAAAATAGTTTGTGTTTTAACATTGCGAGATAGGACGCGGGCAAAAATTAAGTTTGTCGTAGAATCATAAAAATCGGTACAGATGTGCATCATGACAAGCATCATGAGCAAAAAATATTATTACGGCAACACCGACTGCCATATTGGGTGTCAGCCATTTTGGATGACAGCCCGCGAAGCGGGAAGCCGCCTTTATTTTTCGCTTCCTACAAAATCTATCTCCTCCTAGAGCGTTTATTGGAACGAGCTAATTTTTGGTGGAAAATAATCTTGAGAAGTAGAACTTCAAAAGTTATCCAAATTACTTTTCTAAGTTTTACGGTTTTTATGCGGCGAAGCCGCAAACTGTACAAAGTATCTTGAGATTTTTTGCAAACAAAAAAAGGCTCCCATTCGCACATATGGTGCCCGATTTCGATCATTTTGTTGTCAGTTGTTAAAGTCACAGTCCTAAACACTTTGATTTGGCAAAATTCAAATTGGGCACGATAGTGCCCCCTGTAGGAATTATATGTAGAGTACACATTTTTGTTTTACGAAAATTAAAACATTTTTGCACAAAATCCTATTTGGTCGTTCCGATCAGAAAAGTAATTCACACCCATGCCATATTTTTCACAGTGTTGCCGTAGCGATGACCACAACCCATTTAATTCTGATGGAAAAATGTTAAACTCCATAATTCAGCGAGATGTGAGGAACCAAAGTTTATCCAAAGTACTTGGATAACCTTTGTGGATTTTTGGCAGCGCAGCAGCAACCCTAAGTAAAATGTAAAAATATGCTTTAGTGTGCAGATATAGTGTGATACAAATTCATACTAATTTTTCTCTGTATAATGTCAAAATTGAGCGTGGAATGCCCAGCATTGTCCAAAAAAACAAAAAAATAACTTTTCTTTTTTTTTCGGAGAAAAACTTTGTCCGAGAGGTCGCGTTAGCACATTCCAAAAATCCTAAAACTAAGACCCTAGGGAAAAAAGTTAAAAACAAACTAAGGCAGTAACAATACCGTAATTTTAGATTGAGGGAGACAAAAGCGAAGCGCCCCCTTTGGACGCCCGAACCTCAAGAGCCGCTTTGGACCCGAGTGCGTAAAACTCCGCGGAGGCCGGGAGTGCGGCTGAGGCTGCATCGGCCCTCGCTACAACAGCAGCGCGTTCGATCAAGTTGCTGTAATATCTATCAACAAGAGTTTTCCTCTCATTCTGATCCGAGGGGAGAAGCAAGGGGAGAAGGACAAGCGTCTGTGGCTGTCCCCTCCTCTGCCGCTAAACCTGTGGCTTTGTATCTGACACACAAATTTACGAGCTGATGTGCGGTGGCACGTGCAACGATTGTAATGTCCTGCATATACATTAATTTCGCTTTAACAAAAGCTTAAACCAGCGCATTTAAATCTGCACCGGTGGTTTGACGGTACGACTGAGGGGCCAGAGCGCAGAGTCCAAACCAGAGTCTGATGTTCAGAATGAGCTGGTCACTGGGACAAAGCAAAACACTCAGCTTTACCCATTCACACGAACAGCCTCGTTTTCCAAAAATATAAAAAAGTGGCATTTTCATTTTTTTTTAATTTACATATTCTTAATGGCCTTAATCACCCAGACGAGCAAAACAATACGGAATGTGGAAAACCTGCTTAAGTTCACTGTAATAATGGAGGAAATAAACATAGTATTACATGTGATATTCCAAGTGTTTTCAATCGCATCAAACACGGCTCCAAAAAGTTTGGGAACCACTGATCTACATCATTGCTGTCAGTATCCACTTCGCTCAATTCATCCTCACTGTCATACATTTGTTTTTAGTTTTGTCACACACACACACACACACACACAGCGTACACATCCACATTTATGCACAGGCAACACACTAAAAATCACACACACAGCACGCAGAAAACTACAGTCCATTTGGAGATGTCCCGTACAGTTCCCAGTCCGGCGCATAGTCCCCTTGTCCCCAGTCCTCCCAAATCCAAAGTCCAAGTGTTCGAAATATCCGTATCCACTTGTCGACTCCACTGAATATTATTAGAACAACCACTGATAGGAAAGAGGCTCACTGTCATTATATCCTTTGAAAAAAATGTCCTAAAACTTAAGTCCTCCATCCAACGCAAGATGAACACGCTCTGTCCATTTGCAGAGTTACAGTATATCATCAGTCTAACAGTCAATCCATCGTCTACTTCGTGTTAAATTATTCCTCCAGGAAACATCAGCTGCGTAACTAAAAATAACAATAAGGCTAGATATCGCCTGTGAGCATCCATGTCCTCCCATCTGAACACAATTGTCTTTCCCATAAACACTAGGGCTTCTCTCTCGAGTTGTATGAAGAATACTCAGTGGAATTGGCAACATTATTTGAATTGGTCAAGGTCTTTCATTTCTCTTACCAATATGACTTCAGCTTGTTCCGGAGTGTGCCAGAAAGTTCACAACTTGCTCTTCCAGCGTTTGCAAACCCTCGGCGTGTGCATCCTCACTCATATTTCTGCCTTCCATAGCTGCTCTAGCGTAAGAGCGCGGCTTGATGGTAAGACCTGTAATTATTACGTCTTCCATTCTGGTGTACTGCTTGAGGTTGTCGATTGTTTTCTCAAACTCCTCGAAGGTTTTTCCTATTTCTCTTACGATATTTTTAAGTTCTTTCACTTCTTCGAAAAAGTTCCGCTAGCTTCCTCGCCTGTTGCGTCACTTTCGTTAGCTCCCCAGACATACGATTTAGAGACTCACGGATTTCCTCCAGATCATTCTCCCTCTTTGCTTTCGCTGCTGATTTCTTCGGGCCCATCGCAAACTTTTCCTGTGCTACTTTTTGTTTCTTAATCACAATTTAGGCAAGAAACAAATGTATATGCTTAAGACTGCAGCACAATCACATGTCCCCAAGAGCAAACTTTCCAGTCTTGGGTTTAAGTTTATTTTAATACCCAATAAAAAAAAAATTTCACCAGAAATTATCTTGGAGGAACGACATCATTATCTCGGGGGAACGTGATAATTATCTCGGGGTAACGACATAATTATCTTGGGGTAAATATTTTTTGTTCATTATTATTTTATTATTTTTTTTTAAAGAAATATATATATATATTATAATTTTTTTCACCAGAAATTATCTCGGGGGAACGACATAATTATCTCGGGGGAACGTGGTAATTATCTCGGGGGAACGAGATAATTATCTCGGGGTAAATATTTTTTAGAATATTTTATTATTTTTATTTTTTTTAAGAACTATATATAAAAAATTATTATATATATATTTTTTTTTCACCAGAAATTATCTCGGGGGAACGACATAATTATCTCAGGGGAACGTGATAATTATCTTGGGGTAAATATTGAGAGTTATTATTATTATTTTTTTAAGAAATATATATATAAAAAAAACGTAAAAATTGTTTTTTTCACCAGGAATTATCTCGGGGGAACGTGATAATTATTTTGGGGGTATGGGAGGCCGTATAGGAAAAAACACATTACAAATGTGGAAAAACACAACAAAAACCACAGGTTTTCAAACACATTAAAATACACTGCGTACACAATAATGAAGAGCAAATGTACATTAAATCTGCCATTCAAATTAAAAAGCTTTTTTTTTTTTTTTTTTTTTACATCGAAAATCTTGAAAAAATCTTGGGAGGAATGCTCTTGGGTGTTGTCGAATTTTATTGAGCACGTCTAAGGTCTCAAGTCCATCGCAGAACCTATAAACACATTGGAAGAACACATGTATGCATCAACTTTGTAGGAAAATTTAACTGTTATTCAATATTTTTGTTGATGTTTGCGCTACCCATGTGCCTATCCAGCAGAGGTTACATTAACCGAAAATTCCCATGAATTACGGAGTATTTCTTATCTTGGATGGAAAATTCTGAAGAACGTCAATCCGCTCAATCCATTTTGACGGATTGAGTGAGCCATACTTAAGACTGCTCCATCTTTGACCGCACGGGCACTGGGCTCTGCCTGAAGCAGCTACATCACTGTGGGACGCCTGCATGGAGCGGTGAGTCTGGAAAAATCCAGACTCACCGCTGTAGCAGCAGATGAGTGTTCACCGCTGCGTCGATTCCATTTCCCCCTGTAGATACGCAAGCAAACAGGAAGCGGAGTAAACCAATCAGCAAAGGCCTGGCGTCTGCCGTTGATGTGGGGTCATTAGCGGTTTTGTGTTAATTTTTGTGCAGGACCAGACCGATTCCCCGATGTATAAAAAAAAATACAGCGGGGAATCATACTGGTCCCACCAGGCTACAACTTAACAGCCTGTCATGGTTCCAACATAATTTACACTCACATGCTGGAAGCGCATTGACTTGGATAAATCCACGGTGGACAGAGAGAGCAGAGAAGGAGGCGTGTTGCACAGAGCTAACATGGACACTGAACACCTTAATGTTGACGAGCAGATAATGCTCCGACTCAAATTGTCCTCCTTTAGACTTTTATGCACAAGTTAACACATTTTTGTTGCAAAATCCATGTTCCATGATTCTGTTCAGATCATGTTTAGTTCCATGATTCTGTTCAGATCATGTTTAGTTCCATTTATTCTGCAATCTCAGACCACCCCTCCCCCCCAACCTAATAGGTATACAAACCTAAAAAATGAATACAATGAGAGCCTAATTAATGACGAATGAGAATAATGTAGCTCAAAATGCAATTTTTACAACCCTGTCAGGGATCGCTAGCGAAATCATTGCATTCCAGTCAAATATAGGATTTCTACAACTAAAAGGCACCTTTGTAATGGACCGCGGACTCGAAGAATAACTTGGAACCGCAGGATATCTTCCACAAGCTTATCCTTATCCATCAAGGTGGACAGGCATCGTAGGCATCCTGCCGTTGCCATGTAGTCGGTTAATGGTTCACAGTGTGCACGGAGCTCTTCCAAAGTTTTGGATTCTGAAATCTGAATAAGAGATACGGATAAAACACAGACGTTATTAAAACTTTTATATAACATAAACACATTTCCTGGTGAGTATAGAACTCCTCAGGTGAGGATAGATATGCATTTACAGGAGGTGACTGAGGTGCCTTTCAGCAGAACAGCCTTTGGACAAAATGTTGTCTGTGAAAGGTACGGAACAGTCTCTTTGTTTCAATGCAGTTCATTAATGTGCATTGTCCCTATCAAATAATTAATGTAAGAGCTAGTTAGTAATTGAGTACTCCTACATGAATTTAAAATATCAGTTTGTTCAAGCTTATATTTATGGCCATTTGCTTGAATTCAACATGGAATAGACAGCCAGTGTGTGAGTTGTCGTATGTGCTTACCAATTTTAAACTGCTGGACAGATCCATGTCTGCAAGATCTTCGATAACTGGTGTGCAATTGTCAGGCCCTTGTACAATGCAGTCATAGAGTGTTTGACAGGAATTGCGGTGGAGGTCCGCCATGCACCAGGCTCACAGCAATGCTTCTCCAAGCCAGAAAGTACTTGTCTTCTCGAATTGCTGAAAGAGACAGAATTTTAGCATCAGCATAAATAATCGTGGCATCTACTAAGTGAAGCACAGCAGTGATTTGGCCTTGTTGGTTAGAGGATGAAATTGACGGTTGAAATGAAGAAAAACGCACATAAGAAACCTACCAGAAGCATTCAGTGCCAAGCCATCAAACATTTCTGAGTGGGAAACAGCATCCATCAGCAGCCATAGAAACTCTTGACGAGGGCCACCAAAGTCGAGTGCCTCCTCCATCTGCCCCCTGTCATCAGAAAATCTGACGGATATCCTCTTTTCGGGAGAGTAAGTAGACCTTCTAAATCCCCTGAATGCCCCATCCAGGACTGAAGCACGGTTTATGTTAAAAAGGGACAACTGATTGATTACTGTTTTGGCACTCAGTTCCTGAAGAATGTCCTGTATTGGTACATCATTTGGTGGGCTAAAATTTAGAAAAATGCATGAATTTTTTTGAATAAAAAAGATTTTTACCAAATATACAAGTAATCTTACAAACACACTTACCTTTGTTGTTCCATGCTGGCTGCTAGTGCAATAACCATATCACTATCCATCTCATTATCAGAATCATTGAGATGAATATAGGCCCCATATCCATTCTGCCAGGATGAGCATGGCTCAGCAGAGGTGGTTGCTTTGGAACATCGGTAGTAGCACCAGTTGCAGAAGTACCAGTAACTGGCGAAGCAACAGAAGTGGTGGCAACCGCAGCAGCAGTATTTGAAATGGCACTAATGGTAACAGGCGGGGCAGCCGTAGTAAGGTCAAAAACATTGCGGTCACTCTCCTCCACCGATTCCTCTTCACTGGAGTCAGACCCTGTATGAAGCACGGGCTGAACATACAATGACAAAACCACTATTACCACCTTGATACATAAGACTGTGTATAATTCTATTAAAGGTAAATGTACAACTTTGTACTACTTACCCCATAAAGAGGCCCCCTTCTGAATATTCTGTTGACCATATCCCCATCCAGCTTTAGGCCATGGCCGAGATTGGGCTTGACCAGTGATGGCCCACAGGACATGACAATCTCAACTCTGTTACAATAAAATTATTATTCTCTAAACAGAAATAATCACTTAATAGGAGAGCTCTTGAAAAATTAAATCTTAATATGACATACCTTGCTCCAAAAGGGATTTTGTCCCGATAAGCTTCTATGAGCTTATTAAGAAGAGTCTCGCAATCCCAACTCTTGTTCAGTTGTAAAGCACTTATTATGTGACCCCTGGCCTGTAAATGAGCTCTTGCTTTGCGCTTCGGGACTTTTTTGTCACTGGGACTTGTGAGCAGAATAATGTCATGTTATTTTTGCATGCCGATTTGGGTCTGAAAGGGATAATGGGAAAACAAATGACTATACTGGGAAGCATTCAGGAAAATGTTATATGGAACTAAGTGCCATCTTTTCCAGATCTTGAGTTGCCCCAGTTGCTGAAGCGCCTAGGTTGATATGTTGGTACTGGTGGAGGGGCCATTGGTGGAGTGGCCACTGGTGGACTGGTGTTTGGCTGCTGGCAATAGGCGGACATTATTTGGGCGAAACAAAGTTTTCAGTTCCCGGTTTTCAGGGTTTGCATTACTGGCAGCAAGTGTGACTGGGTTTAACAGTCCTAGGAGTTCTGGAGAGTCCAAAAGTCTCCTGATAATATTTATAGCCTCAGAATGGCTGCCCACCATCTGTCCATCGATCTACAAGACAACACACTCACTGTCAGAAACGAGAACATACTTCATTTATGATATATTAATACCTACAGTATCAACATTTAGTTGATATATGACTACAGAGTGAACAATACATTACATACACATTCAGGTAAATCGGATCTCCCCAGGACAGGCTGAAACCATGTGAGGCTCGCACACGAGCTAAACAAATTGCGGTTTTGAGGTGTATTTGAGATTCGGATGATGAATTTTAGTGGTCAGATCTGAGATTACCGTCGTTACAAAGCTTCAAACAGATACAAATTGTGCTGTACAGATTTCCCTATGGACTGGTTTTGTTTTTAGAATATTATATAAACTTAAAATCCTAAAGGCGTCCACGCACATGCTCCACTGAGGCGCGTGTCACGGTCAATGATCATGCCAATTGCCAACACAGGCTGCATGCAAAAAGAATCATTATCTCAACAATTATAACCGTACAAAACAGCACAAACGATTGATACTTTTATGTTTATTTGCATTTAAAAGGAGGCCAGTTTCACCCAGCTTTTAGAAAGCATGACTACATATCAATTTAGCCAAACTGAAGACAACACACAATTTAATAAAGTATGGATGTATTTGCATTATGTGATAAATTACTGGTTTAAACACAACATATACTTACATTTGTGAGAGGAAAGTCTGACATTTGTAATCGCATGAAAGTTTAAACCGTGTGGACCTCTCCGTCGTTGCGAGTTCATGATCAAACTATTTCCGCATTTAAATCATCCGGTCACATTAATCCACTTCCGGTTGCATCCACATTCTGTGGATACTAAAAGTTTGGTGCATTTTTTTTTTTTCAATGTTGGAAAAAAATTAAAAATAATACATGCATTTTCTTATTTCAACCTGATAAGACTCACACAGACAGAAAAGCGTTTTAGACGTTTTATTGAATGAATGCAAAACATAATTTGGGGCTCAGACCCAGGCGGAAGATTGGATGAACGATAAATCCGCACGGCGTAGAACGATAGCCAGGATCTTCCCCCGGAGCCTGGACACTGGTGGTGGTAGAAGACCCAGGGTGACCAGACGTTCGAGCAGCGCCGAGAGAGCCCAGGTGGAGAATAGGGGTGGAGGAGGGTTGCAGCACGGCTGGGAAACTCAGAGTGATGGGCCATAGTGCTTATGAAGGAATCTTTGAGCGATGATTGGTTGATGTGGAGGAGCTGAATGGCTGGACTGTGATGAGCGGTGGTTGATGCAGCTGGTGGCATGCTGGTGAGTCTTCCTTGTTGAATTTGCGCATAAGCTTCATTACGATCATTATAAGATTTATAATATATATTATATATATTAAAAATAACATGTTCCTTTTCGATGTGAAAAAACCTGACCAGCATTTTCAAGATTTTTAATGCATTTCTAATTGGAATGGCAGATTTAATGTACATTTGCTCTTCATTATTGTGTACGCAGTGTATTTTAATGTGTTTGAAACACGATCAATGTACAAGTGCACCATCTAATGTGTAAACCTGTGGTTTTTGTTGTGTTTTGCCACATTTGTAATGTGTTTTTTCCTAAACGGCCTCCCATATGGGGGAACGTGATAATTATCTCGGGGTAAATATATTATATAAATATATTTCTTAAAAAAAATACAATAAAAAAAATTCTAAAAAATATTTACCCCAAGATAATTATCTCGTTCCCCCGAGATAATTATCACATTCCCCCGAGATAATTTCTGGTGAAAAAAAAATATATATATATTTTTTTTAAGAAAATATTTACACCGAGATAATTATCACGTTCCCCCGAGATAATGATGTTGTTTCCCCGAGATAATTACGTCGTTCCCCCGAGATAATTTCTGGTGAAACAATGTATATAGATATATATTTATATTTTTTATATTATATTATGTTATACTATCATCTTGGAATGCAAGTTGCTTACATTATGTTAGCTGTTTGACTACAGTTTATAGTAAAGACTTTTGCCTTCTCTTGTCTGTGTAGTTAATGCTATATGTCTGATACTCTGAGCTCTGAATGAGAGTTGTCTGTAACATTGTTTCTGTTGGTATTTGCTGATGTGTGGTTAAATACTTCCTTTTAGTCAGCAGTAAATGCGTTGAAGTAGTTCTGATAGTAGTAAAGGTAAACTCAACACGGTGTGCACTGTGCAACAGCGCCACCTAGCGGTCACACCTTCAGCGTTGTTGCTCAGGCATGGCATTGCAGGTGATGTTTACTACTCATTTCGAAGACTTGGTCGAAAGAAAGATTTTGCCTCTAACCATACAGCTTCCTAGGACCTTGAAACTGCATGCAAAGCCTGTGCTCATGTTCTGACGAGATGTGTTTTTCGCAACAAAATGAAAATAAATTTAAAAAATCCTGCCTGTGCACCGCGCATTAAATAAATATATATATATATATATTTTGAAAAACGTTTTCTTTCTTTTTTTTAACCTTTTTTCTTCACGAGGAAGAATTTATTATTATTATTTATTATTTTATTCATTTTGTGAACAACACAACATCTGGTCGGAGAAAAAAAACTCCAGAAAATTATCTTCCACTCTGCCAGTCTAAACTGTTTACTGAGATAATTAGGCCCGAGCAACGGACACGAAGTGCCCGGCGAGGGACTAATTAAAATCGTAAAAAAAAAGGGAAAACGCAAGAATTCAAATAGCAAACGTGGACCGATACACAAGTAACAGGTATCAGGAATTAGTGCTCCGGGAGGTCTAATTTTGGGTGGCGTTGGCAAGAGAAAATAATCAAAGATGGCTCAGTGGCGCCCCCTCAAACAGGCAGTTTACATTGAGTCAATGAGAGCCCGGTGGCAAAAAATGTCATGGTACAAAGGTGACACTGGCCAGGGTCATAGACCACGTCAGGACATGTCAAAAAATATATTATGAGCCCGGCCTAAACTCTACAGGAAGTCGGCCATCTTGGCCCAAACCTCGAACCTTCAAAATCGTACCTGTTGAACTTGTGACCCCTGATCCCCGAGTTTTCAATCAAAAGCTTCAATTTTTGGCCAAAATGTCCCAGACCCATGTGGCTTTCCAAATCCTCATTTCAATTTTGGAAATATTATCGGGCGTGGTCATGACAAGGCCGCAACTCAAAGGCCATTTTCAACAAAATTCAAAGTCTCATATCTTTCACAGACTTTGTGGGATTGCAACGGACCCAATACGGCGCACGTGCACATTCTCGAGCTGGACCTAACCATGTGCAAACGCAGCCACTATCGCCAAAAATGACCCACTGGCGCCCCCTTCAAGGTTTTTTCTTGAAAAATTCCAATCAAAAAATCGGGATGGTATGGAGTTGTGAAAATAATCACACAGGCCTTCCCCGTCATGGGGATCAACATACCAAAAAGGCATCAATCTGAGTAATGTCGTTTGGGAGAAATAAAATGCCAAAACATAGCAAAAAAACTGTTTCCATTATTATTATTATTATTACGTCTTTGATCTCAATTTTGACCCCCTGAACATTAACGAAAACTCAATTTTATTTGACCTAATGATCAGGATTGGTGAAAATTGTACTATTTTGAAGTCCGCCAAACAAAGTGCCCAACGGCGCCCCCTGTGCACATTGCATGGCCGTGAAAGATTTATTTTCACAGAAGTGAAAACAAAGGGTATATTTGGATTCTCCATGTCACACTGATCAAAAAAGTCAATCACAAGATGCCTCTATCTTGCTTTGTTTTTTTTATAATAAATATCATGCTTTTTCCCGCCTCTTTGACGACAACTCAAAAGAGCATGCAAGTTCCAATTGCACTAATATGTGCATCACATGAGCCCCTCTATGGATCGTACTGATTCGCCTGGATAATTGTGCAATTTTCAAAAAAATAGCGCCCCCTACCTATACCTGCAAAATTACACTTTTACGAAAGTGAAAACAAAAATTATATCCTGATTCTCCATGTCACACTGATCAAAAAAGTCTATTACAACATGCCTCTATCTTGCTTTGTTTTCTTTATAATTAGGCCCGAGCAACGGACACGAAGTGCCCGGCGAGGGACTAATTAAAATCGTAAAAAAAAAGGGAAAACGCAAGAATTCAAATAGCAAACGTGGACCGATACACAAGTAACAGGTATCAGGAATTAGTGCTCCGGGAGGTCTAATTTTGGGTGGCGTTGGCAAGAGAAAATAATCAAAGATGGCTCAGTGGCGCCCCCTCAAACAGGCAGTTTACATTGAGTCAATGAGAGCCCGGTGGCAAAAAATGTCATGGTACAAAGGTGACACTGGCCAGGGTCATAGACCACGTCAGGACATGTCAAAAAATATATTATGAGCCCGGCCTAAACTCTACAGGAAGTCGGCCATCTTGGCCCAAACCTCGAACCTTCAAAATCGTACCTGTTGAACTTGTGACCCCTGATCCCCGAGTTTTCAATCAAAAGCTTCAATTTTTGGCCAAAATGTCCCAGACCCATGTGGCTTTCCAAATCCTCATTTCAATTTTGGAAATATTATTGGGCGTGGTCATGACAAGGCCGCAACTCAGAGGCCATTTTCCACCAAATTCAAAGTCTCATATCTTTCACAGACTTTGTGGGATTGCAACGGACCCAATACGGCGCACGTGCACCTTCTCGAGCTGGACCTAACCATGTGCAAACGCAGCCACTATGGCCAAAAATGACCCACTGGCGCCCCCTTCAAGGTTTTTTCTTGAAAAATTCGATTCAAAAAATCGGGATGGTATGGAGTTGTGAAAATAATCACACAGGCCTTCCCCGTCATAGGGATCGCGTCGGCCTTAGTGTGAGCTTTCCGAAAATGTATAACATGTGGGGGTACAAGTAACCAGTCCACTTATACAGCCTGTTCAAGTGTGAGAACAGCGCCACCTGCTGTTTTAAGATGTCTTTTAAGTGGCTTGTAAGTGGCCCGCCAAATGTGGCCCGCCCATCCTCCGTGGAAGTAGCCAGTGTTGTTCTTCTGGCAGGATGTTGGCCTCTGTCAGAGTTGCCACTGTCAGAGTTTCTCATGAAAATCGTCATTTTTCCAAAATACCCCCTTTATTCACAAAAGCCACACTTTTAGACTCATACGTAGATATACTACCCCTCTGTGACAGAAAGAAGCTTTAATTTGGACGTGTTTGCCTCCAAATTGAGCTTTTTTGGACTTTACAGTCATAGGAAGTTCACTTAGGCTGTTTCCTGTCCGTCTCTGCGTGTTCCCCGTACTATGTAGCTCTCACAAAAGTATTCCATCATCTTTTAAGAGTTCTGCTGTGTTGTTGTGTAAGCCTGTGTAGCTCCATTGGTAGAGTGCAGGGTTTGCACTGTAATATTGCCGGTTCAATTCCCACCATGACTTGTTTTTTTTTTTTTTTTTTAAGCAGTACCTACTGGGAAGAACCTGAATCGGCGACTATGCTCCCACCCTCATTCAAAACGGGGAAATGACCCACACGTTGTACCACATGCCGTTTCATAAGATATTTCACATTTCGGCTGCAAAATAAATCTGCTTGTGTAGCTACATGGGTAGAGTGATAGGTTCCCAACCATGGGATTGCTGGATCAACTCTCACCTTGACTCTTTTTTATTTTTTATTTTTTTTGACTCGGCAACTACTGGGAAGAACATGAATCGGCGCCTATGGTCCCTCATTAAAAACTGCGAAAATAACCCCTCTCAACCAAATATTGTTTCACCTATCAAGTATGCTGAATGTCCGAGGCATCCTCTCAAATATTTGTCCCCCAGGCAAGTTTGCTCTAATTATAAAATGATTCAAATCATCTTGGCTCTCTGTTTTCTGCATATACATGAGCTTAGTGATCTTTATAATAGTAATCCAAGGTTTTCTCATGTGTACCTGCCTTAGCTCCATGGGTAGAGTTCTGGACTCACAATCACAAGCTTGCTGGATCAATTCCAACCTTGACCTTTTTTTACTTTTTATTTGTATTTATGTTTATATTTGATTTTTTACTGGCCACCTACAGGAAAGAACATAAATGAAACATGAAATGAGAAAATGGAGGGGGGGGGGGGAGCTTGACCGGAAATCACCTCTCTCCTCCAGTGGCGTGCTAGGACCTAATTTAGAAAATATTTCCCCATATTCGCCCCACTATGACACAGAGTTATAGCTCAGTGATAGTGTGCTGGTCTTTGGTGCAGTAGGTTGCCAGTTCAAACACAGCTTGGACACTTTTCTAATGCTTTCTCTTTTCACATGGGCTGCTGCACTCTGAGCCTGATACAACTCAAGAATGAGCATGTAGTTATGTAGACACAATTATTTAATTTTCCACTTTTCTACGTTGCACTCCTTTTTTCCTCTTTACTTACTGTTTTCTGTAAATATAAGAGTGCAGGATGTTTCATAAGATTGATATCTGTTTAGTTGCGCTGTTTCTTGCAGCTTGGCTAGCTCCATAGGTAGAGCACTGGGATACCAATCATGATGTTGCCAGTTCAAGCTCAACCAAGGCTTCCTTTTTTTTTGTTTTTTTACTTTTGTAGTTTGGACTGGGCATCTACTGGGAGGAACATAAATCAAACTCAGGGATTTAGAGCAAAGTAGCCCACATCAGGTGTACTTCTGTATGGGGTTATTGTTTACCGGTCTCTGTTTCAGGAGGTTACCACTTCAAATATGACTTGGACATTTTTCGAATGTTTTTAAAAAAATGTTTTTGATAGATTTACCTAACAGTTACGCTTGGATTACTTGGTTCATACCTGGAACAGCAGCCACTGCTACTTCTGCAGCCCAGTTAAAGCCTTTAGGCCAGGTATGGCATAACTGTGCATCAGACCAATGGGTCTGACCAACATTTTATTTCACCTATCATGGTGGCTGCATGGCTGAAGCATCCTCTCAAATAGTTGGCCTCCCAGGCGAATTTGTGCTGGGACTTTCAGCCTGGTCGAAAACTCGACCACAGCATTTACTTTCTATAGGGTCTCATAGCTCAGTGATAGCAAACACATGTATATCAATTTGATAAGCAACCCGGCTTTTTTGCGGCTTTACAGGGTAGGCATTATTTAATGAATCATTTTGTAATCAGGGCAAATTCGACTGGGTGCCCAAAGAGCACCCAGCACCCACGGGATCGGCGCCTATGATTTGGCCTACATAAACATGTTTTTCCTCAGCATTTCATGGGGGAGGAGGGATAACAATGTTTGTGTATGAAGGAAAGGCTACATAGTATATGCATAGAAGAAATGGGGGGACAGTAGGGAAACAATTTACGCAAAACAGGGCAGAAATGTTGAAAATAGGGAAAATGGAGGGGGGAAAAATGACCTTAAATTACGTCTCTCCTCCAGTGGGGAGATTTAGAGACAAGTAGTCCACATCAGGCCATCATTGTTATGGAAGTATAGCTCAGTGATAGTGTGCTGGTCTCTGGTGCAAAAGGATGCCAGTTCAAACATGGCTTAGACACATTTCCAATGCTTTTTCTTTTCACATGGCCGCTGCACTATAAGCAAAATCACAATCTCATAGTGCACAAGCACAGCGCTCAAAAGTCTATTGGGATACATGTGCTGTCTCTCACTAGTCCCAATGTATACAGATGGTTTTACTACAGCTTTGGCAATATTTACAGAATAATTTTTTACTCAAGGCAATTTCGCGTGCGTGCCCACAGATTTGAGTGGGTGATCCAGGCCTGCAGCACCTGGGGCGAGAGTGAGGCCGGGGTGTGATGAAGGATCAGGCGAAAGTGGGCCGCGTTAAGGAGCAAAACAGACCGGGTTGGGTGTAAGGCCGAGGCCAGAGCAGGTTTGGGCGAGAGCGGGCAGGGGCGGTCACAAGTGGGGGCATTCGCAAAAGGGGGGGCGGGTGCAAGGGGGGGCGGTCGCAAGGGGGGGGCGGTCGCAAGGGGGGGCGGTCGCAAGGGGCGAGGGCCTTTATCGCCGCGAGCGGCTTTAATTTTTTTTTGTTATCGCGAGAAGTACCTAATTTTGCCGTGACCGTGAGTTTCACTCTTCTCTTCACTTCTCATCAGCCCACAACACACACACTGTCGGTGCTCCTCGGTTGTTGGTAAGTTCTATTGTTCTTTCATACGGTTTTAAACTTACGATTAAGAAAATCCATCATTTTAAGACCTAGTTACTTAAAATGCTAATTACCAAGTCGTTGTTTTTGAAAGTTCTGGGCCATATGTGGAGCAACTGGGCTGCTCTGATTTGAGTTAGCCTAGCATTTGCTAACTTACATTTTTCATTCTTATTCAGCGAGACCGCACCGCGATGGATGGCTCATTTCTGTTTGCTCTAAGAGAGCGTGGCATACCAGAGGAGAACCTTCACAAGATGCTTACTGACAAGGTATGTGTGTTTGAAGACGAAATGGTTACTCTCAACGCGATTGTACAGTTTGTAACTGCTGAGTCAGTAACAAACTACAATCGCGGCAGGCGCATTGAGTTGCCTTGTGTACGAAATTTGCGGTATAAATAAATAAACATGCCTTGTGTAGGAGACGCATCTGGGATTAACGTGAACCTGGCCCCCCATCATACTCAAAATGTTTTACAAAATATGTCAGTCGTTTGTGCCACGTTTGTGCTGTAAAAATGTTTGTTTGTGCTGTTATCGTTTTTGAGATATTAATGATTGTTTTATTGGTCAGATCTAAGGTCACCCTGCTCGTTATAAAGCTCCAAAACGGGTTAAAATTGTGTCAACCGCTTCCTCTACATATGTGCTGTTTTGTGCTGTAAAGATTTCCGTTTGCGCTGGTTCGTTAGTTTTTAAACTATTACAAACTTTAGAGCCTTCAGGCGTCCATGCTCGTCCTCATCTGAAGCGCGCACACGTGTCGGGAGTGCACGACAACACACACTGCATGCAAAAAATTATCATTAATATCTCAAAAACGATAACAGCACAAACAAAACTTTTAACAACACAAAACAGCACAAACGATTGACATATTTTTTATAAGATTTTGAGCATGATGGGGGGCCAGGTTCACGTTAATGCATCCGGGACTGTGTGTGTGAGTGGGTGTGCTTCTGAGGCGGGTACACACGTGGGCACGCGGAAGTCTGAGTGTGTAAAAATGCGCACTCACCTGGGATCCGGATGAGAGAGGCCTGGTCTGGGTAGCCACAATTTTTGTTGACCGCACCCATTCCATTTATCATTTTTTGTCTGTTAACCCTTCAGGTTTCCATCATTTCTTTGTCATACTCATTTTTATGCGCTGTTATAGCTTTGTTCTTTTTTAAGAATAAATGTACAAAACGTAGCTCTGGATTTCAGCGTATTTGTCACCATATAGCCTCCTTGCGCGTCACAAAGCAAAGCCATAGGACACCAGCCTCATCCTCTCCGCGGCTAAAAGGTTGGTCAGAAGCTGCATTACCTTGCATTGACAAGGCATATCCGCAATGTTTCTGGCTAGTTGTAAAGATTGTCCAGAGACATATTTGTTTCAAACAAACAAATATGAAAACATCAAAAAGAGCCATGTAGTTGCTGTTAGTTTGTTCTTTTTGATAGTTGCGAGCTAAAATAAGATGAACCGATTTGTTGTGGGAAGTTGCTCCATTAGATGCAAAAAATGGAATTGTCACTGCATTATTTTGCTTCATTAGTTTATTAATGAATTTTAAAGACATTTAGCCACAATCCTTAAAATGATGATTCACACACCCCTTTCCTCCTTAGTGAACTGTTGATACTCTAACTGTGAGGCAGTGTGGGTTCTAGTGTGTTCAATTAATTAATCTTTGTTAGTACTGCCTGTGGTGGCTTGCACAGTAGGGATTTTCACACATTTTCATATATGGGTGAATTAATTGGAGTAGTCTATAATTTAATAGTTATTACTCGTTCATATTTTTAAAAATAATAAGTACATCTTTTTTATTATTATTATATTTATCTTTTTAGTATTTTTTTTTTTTAATTAGTACTTCTCTGACAAGATATGTGTTGTTTTTTTTAGGTGGATCAAGATGTCATGAAAATTATGGGTGAGGAAACATTATTGTCCAAGTATATTCCACATTTTGGTGATCGTGTGTTTGCCAAAAATTGGACTGACCCACAGACTCTGCCACAACCAGACCCGCAGACTCTGCCACAACCAGACCCGCAGACTCTGCCACAACCAGACCCGCAGACTCTGCCACGACCAGACCCGCAGACTCTACCACAACCAGACCCGGAGACTCTGCCACAACCAGACCCACAGACTCTGCCACAACCAGACCCGCAGACTCTGCCACAACCAGACCCACAGACTCTGCCACAACCAGACCCGCAGACTCTGCCACAACCAGACCCGCAGACTCTGCCACAACCAGACCCGCAGACTCTGCCACAACCAGACCCGCAGACTCTGCCACAACCAGACCCACAGACTCTGCCACAACTACGCCTGCAAACTATGCCACAACCACGCCCCCAGACTCCGTCGCAGCCAGGCCCCCATATTCAAACAGTCACTAATCAAGAAGCAACATCTATTACCTCAGACATTTCAAACGACCCAGATGATTTTTTTGGTGATCCTGAGAATGTAGCAAAACGCATCTCATTTTTGACATGATTGCAGCGTTTTCACAAGAAAACATATTGGAGGCCAGCCTTGGGTTTAGACGGGTGCTTGAAAATTGATGTTTGGAAAAAGTGGTGGGGAGTGGAATGGCTAGGGACTGTGTTTCTGGAACAACTTCTACAACACAAAAACCTCAGGAACAACATACAAGATACCCGATTTACATCATACAATGCAAGAGCTTGAGTGGAAAGCTGTGGCAAGAATTTTGGCTTTTGGATGGCAGCGATTCAAATATCTACCTGTTCAACTGGCTCCACCTCTCCTGAAAGAGGCCATTCTCCTTAACAACAGAAAACTGCTCTCTCATGGAGGCTTTTTTTTTCACTACATTGGCCCCACTGAAAAGGATGTTCTGACTGAGGCATTAAATGATTTCAAAGAATCAGACACTGATGAACTTCTCAGCATCCTCAGCAGCCACAACTGCTCAGTAATGCCCAATAAAGAAAACCTCTACAGATTGTTGGAGGAGATAGCCCATAAGGAGTTGGTTCAACAGCCATCGTTCATAATTAAGTGTTGGAAGCCAATCTTAAAAACTGTTGGCGAATCGCTAAGTAATGGAGGTCTGGACAAGATTCTTAGTGATTTTCAGCCAAAGGCAAGAAATGTCACCAAAAGCATCAAGTTCCCCTCTGCGATGTCGGCAGATGAGAAAAGTACCTCTCTTCATCTTCAGCGATTTATTCGAGAAATAGATGCAAAAGAGCTGGGACAGTTTCTCCGCTACTGCACAGGTTTGTTTGCTTCCACCTACCAATATTGATTTAATTTAATATATCTACACAATATCTACACAATTAGTTTAGGTTTTGCTCAATATTACTCATACACCAAGGGCTTGCAAGTCACGTAATATAAGTATGTGATACAACTGACGACAAAGCTAACTTTTCTTACTTTCTTGTTGTTCTTAGGTTCTGACCTTTTCTTGAGCAAAACAATCAAAATCTCCTTCACCAATATGCCTGAGTTCACTAGACGCCCAGTGTCCCATACCTGCACTTACTCAGAATTCAGGTCTGAATTTCTGTCTGTCTTGCAAAGTGGAATTTGGCTTATGGATATGGTGTAAGCATGAAAAACTGAGCTTTTCATTTTAGTAAATGGGTATATTTTATTTTTCAAAACAGTGAAGAGTTGGTATGGCCTCTGTGAAAATGGACATTGCTTTTTATTAGTCTTTAGTTAATATGCCATCAGTTTGAATAATGCACAAAATGTTTGCTACAGATTATAAAATGTGTTTTATGTGTCATGCTGTGCTTGTCATGTAATTAATGGCACATGGTTACAATGTTTTTATGGCACATTTTATGGTCTTACATGTTGTGCTGAGTGACAACCATGTTCTGCAAGGCATTCCATTCCTCTAACAGAACAGGATTGATCGGCTGGTTCCATTACTCCTGCTTAGACATGGTTTAGTTATTAAAAAATGTTTTGACATGTTGTATGCATCTTATTTGGCGTCCCATTTAATCTCCCCTTGGGGTTAACTGACTGAAATAGCTGCACATCTACTGTAACCACAACTGAATCTGAACTGAGTCTCATAATTCATACAAACAAAATAAACAGGCTTCCAAATAAAGATTTAACATGGTCTGATCAGTAACCAGTGGACCCACCTGGCTACAACCAGTATTAAAGATTTGGTACAGACAAGTGGGCTCTTATTAAGGGTCTTGGGTGTCTGGTAGCATCCACAGCATTACTACCTTTCTCAAGGTTATGCTCTTCCAGAAACATAACACCCATGTCATAAAGATCAGGGTCACAGCTTATACTGGTTTTCCATTGGCAAACGTTCTGTTCCACAATAAGGTCCATCTTTTCATAGTCATAGGAATGCAGATGGTTTTCTGTGTGGTAAAGCTCTGGTGCATGATACATAATGTGACATGACGAGTGGTATAGTACATTTGTTGTAGTGTGTGTGTTTTGTCTGTTGCTGCTGTGGGGGTGTGGCCTTGGGCTCCGCCTCCTGTTCCCTGGTGGGTGTGGCTGCTCCTCCTCCCTGGCTGGCTAATGGGCACACCTGAATCCATTCAACTCATCACCTGCAGTAGTTAAGCACGGGCTCTCCTTCACATCCCTGCCAGATCGTCAGTCTACTTTTGTGAGAAGACTCTTCAGGCCTATTCAGTATAGCTGTGTTTTGTGACTCTATTTTGAGACTAATCATGTTTTTTCCTGCTCCTCGTCAGCTCTCCGTGCCTGTTAGCCACCATCCTGCCATACCAGCCTCGTCCAGCACCAGCCCCAGCTCCTTCCTACCTGCTCCACTCCGACCTCCTCCATACTGCCTGCTCCGAACCACTACCACCCCAGCCACACCCACCTAACGTTAGCCATTTCCCAATTATCTGTAATAAATCTTGTACCTACGATCTCTCCGTCTACTTTTTGGGTCCGCCACCATTAGGTCATAACAACATTAAATAAATAAAAGCCTGACAACGCCATCCAGTAAAACTGGAAAAATGTGCTTTACGGCACACAGGTTCGACCATAAGGACAGAAGCGGCATGTTTCTTGTACATATAGTTTAGTTTATTTCTACGTTTCTCTTTTCTTTGTCTTTCTGTTCAGATTTAATTCTTTCAGACATTTCATTTCACAGCATTCAGTCGATTCATTGTTTGTAAACATTAGCTTTTCAGTTTGTACTAGTGATGGGAAAATGAAGCCCCATGAAGCGCTGAAGCGTCGCAGCCAACTGCGTCACACACGGTTCGAAGCATCAAGGTGCTTTATTTGCTCCACTACACCATCATGTGGACAAAAAATGTATAACATGCTGAGTGTTTACAATAAATGTTGGGGGCTGAAAGAGAGTTGTGATGTAAAATGTGCTTGTGTTACTTTGCTTATGTCTGTGCTTATGCAACAAGTAAATGTGTTTAATAAAGACAAACATTAAATTTATTCATTTTTATTTAGAAATAATATTGTTTCTAAAGTATTTGGACTCAGGAGTGCATAAATAAATAAAGTATTCAGAAGCATTCCGAAAAGTGTGAACAATAAAAATGCTGTGTTGTCATAGTTGTGCAATCTATTATTACATAATTATTGCTAACCCTAACCTTATCAGGTGAGATCAGCTCAAAATGCTCCCAAACTGGGGAAAATCTCTTCTTTCTAGCTGGTTCCATCGCAAAACAATGAAGCTTAAATAGAATACGAAAAGAAGCGCAATAACCCAAAGACACAAAGTGTGAGGGGGGATCCATTGCGTTTCACGGACGCTTTTATTTTGAATTCGCGCTCCACACCCGCGAATCATTTCCATGAATCAGCCACGTGGTACGGCCACTTCCCGAGGCTTCGAACGTCACCACATACGTCGTCGACACACGCTTCAATAGACACGCCCCTAGATTACTCGGCACACGCTTCGAAGCCTCGACACGCTCGACACATCACTAGTTTGTACAAAACAAGATCAAGGAAGCAAGACAGCAGCGCGGTTCCACCTAAACGTAAATAAAAAGGTTAGCTACGGATCAGTTCTGATAAAACTACGAGGCAAGGCCAATCCTACCGTCGTACGCCCTCATCTAGCCTTAACTCGGCCGGCACGGTGCTTCGATAGCCCTGGTTACGCAGCGGCTCCAGCAGACCCCGAACCGAACCGAGAGACCAGGGGATGCCATGGAGTGGTGCGCGTTAGGCTCCCAACCACCCACGACGCTAAAATAAAACTTGCGTTAGCAGCTAAACCAAAATAAAAGATATAATGTGTACCATAGCTACCTGGACCCGTGGAACAACACGCACAACCCTGGGCCCAGCCCAACCAGGCTGGAAGACGCCAGTGAGGACCGAGGAAGTGCGTGTGAACCACGGTGGCTTTTATACTAGCGCTAGCGCCATCTGCTGGTTGTTTAGATATTTAAAATACAAGTTTAATAAAATGGCATTTAGTAAAACTGGTAATGCCACAATAAGGAAAGGTTTCCCATGGAACAAATCACGGCCATTGCTGCCACGTCGAATGCGATGGTTGTTCCACATTATGACAACAGTGTCCAATTCTTTCTGGAAAAGAGAACATAAAATAATTTGCCAGTTAGCATCATAGAAAGTACCTATTAATAACTAGGAGAATTAGAACATGGTCATATTACGATATTAATGAGGCTGTATTCTGCTATATTCTGCAACAGAGATTTGGATTTTTAAGTAATTGCCCACGTGTCATAGGTTATTATACATGTAATTTGACAACCCAGCAGAGGGAGCTAGATACTTGATTATAGGCTAATATGAATTGTTTTCCAACATAAAGGAACGTAGAGCGTTAACGCATACTGTCATCAGGGGTTGGCCAGGTGGTCGGTCAGCGCGACATATTAGCCTCTAATATAACCACCTGACCTCCACCTTCAATGGCCACATACCATTGAAGGTGGAAACGCACACGACACATTCCTCAAAATTGCAAATTGCCGTCTTGTGCGTTGCCCCTGGCGCCATTACCCACAGCTTCGTGTGGCCGCTCCAATTCACCATCAATGAAATCTGTCAAAACGTGTCAAAAAGGCAATGCGTAACGCAAAGCAGGGTCATAAACTCGCTGAAAACATGGCCAGTGTGGGTCTACACCCCAGACATACCGGCCGCGTTTTCAGCGCGTTTATGACCCTGTTCTGCGAAACGCATTGCCTTTTTGACACGTTTTGACATAGAACCAATAACCGTGGATTGGAGGGGCCACAATAAGCTGTGCGTAACGCGCGCCCGGGACAACGCACACGACCCATTCCTAAAATTGAACCAATCCTATTTTTCCACACGCGTGTTAAGCGTTGTGCGATATGTCGCCAGTGTGTTTGGCCCCTGAGTCAGCAACTGTCATGGATCTACTGTAATATGGTGACTGCAAGACGTGCTGTACTATGGATGAGTATTTGTCTGAGCCAGCCATGTGCTCGTGAAAGGGTGTTGGAAGCTAAACCAATAACAGTTTTTTTTTTTAAACTAAGCCATTAAATGCATATTCTGGGTTAGTGTCGCGCACAGACCAACCACCCCTAGCCCCCCTAAATCCTATTGTGTTACCAGTAGAATATGGCCATACCTGGATAAAAAATCAGAAAGCAGAATTGAATTAGTCCCTTGTCGATCATGTCTCCGCTAAAGGCACCCGCTGATTGGAACTCAAGGAACAAATCTCTCCAGAAGTCAGTGTTCTGTCTGATCTCATTATTTTGGGACAAACACCTTTCTTGTTAACAGCCTTGACAAAATACGCGGCAATAACCTCAGGCTTACTGTTGGTGTAGTAGCGCGAAAAGCCATCAATGCATCCATTAATGCCGATGCCAAAAGGGCTTACTTTGTCATACGAGTCCATATGCCACATGAAATGTGGGCCGGGGACGCTGTAGAACCTTCTCCTGAGTCTCCTGGCTCTTCTTTGTGCAACACCATCTGGATCCAAAGTAGATTGCACCTCACGCACTAGGTTTCTAGTGACCCGCAGCCCAGCTGATCTGCACCTCTTAGTCATCATTCTGTATCCATGAACGCGACCAGGGCCACGAAGTAGCTCAGAGATAAAGTCAACTAGTACCTCTGGATCAGTGAGATTGCGCCGCCGACACAGCTGAAGCCTCGCCAGCAGTCTTCTAAGATGACGGACGCTAATTTGTACGCCATCTATTGCCAAGCACAGTGCGATTTCAGCCTGTGTCAGACCCTGGTTGAAGAGATATGTGACCCGCTGATCAGTTACTTGGGCCTCCATTCTTTGATTCACTGCAGTCTGACTGGTGTACCTTGTAGTTTCCCGGTAATGGCCATCTGTTTTGGTCTGCGGGGAAAGCACCTTGGGAACATTTTTAATATATTGTTTTTACTTTTTTACTACTGAAAAAAAAGTAAAACAAATCTCTTGCTGCTCTGCGGCCGATAATAAATAATAATAATCCTTGTGGCATAAATAAATAAATAATCAGAAATCCGTACTTGTGCGCCACTGTAGGAAAAAATAAAATCGGGGCTTCCGTAATTATCTAGTTCCCCTGAGATAATTTGTAGTGTAAAAAAAAACACACAAAAAAAATGGAAAAAAAAATCTAAATGTAAAAAAAACAAATATTTCACCCCCCAATTTTTTTTTGTCAGATGTCACTTCCAGAGCTCCGTATTATTGAGCTTTGAATCTTTACAGATTTTGAATAGCTTATTCAAAAACTAAACAAGATCCAATATCCCCTCTGAAAAAACGTTGTAAATAATACATCAACAAAATAACCATATGTTTAAATCAGGGTCTATCCATTATTTACTTGTGACTATTTTGGCTTATGCACAAAATGTCTTTTTATATGAAAACATTGCTGACATTGCTGTAATACCACCCCCTGGTGGCCAGGGGAGACTCCAAAAGACACTTGGTAAACAAGATTTTGACATCGTTTTGGACGATGGGGTAGGTGTCATATTTTTAACCACACTGGTTTTTGTATATTATAAATAAAAAGTGGAAGTCTAAATCTATGATTGACAGGCTCTGGAGCTCTGTGGACTCTCGTAGCCAGTTCTCGCCTTTTTGCCCTATGGAGTGAATGAATAATGCAACATAAAGCGTCTTTGGTGTCCAGAAAAGCGCTATATAAGCCAATGCATTAGTATTATTATAATAAACCCCGCCTGAACCGAGCACCTTTTCTCCAGTTCAGCTTTACCCAAATCTAAAAGACACTAGAGAGTCAGCGCAATGCCTAATTTGAAAGCTAAGACCTACAAAACTGGTGGTCACATTATTGTTGGGTTTTCATCATTTCTTTTGTTGTGTTTTTATTGTTTTTTTCATCGCTTTTTAATTGCTTTTTTGTCGTGTTTCCGGCACATTTTTGTCACAAATTGATATAACTAAATGTCCAGCCCAGCTTTATCCAAATCTAAAAGTTTCAGTCACAATTGAGCTCCATTATCAAGTGGGAAGGGTGAACTCCTTTGAAACGATTGGATCTGACGTATGTTATGCGCCCAAGTAAGTGAAGCAAGCCATCATAACTCTTGGGAGCATTTCTTGCACATTCCAAGGTTTCAATTTTAATATCTGGATATTTGGGAGCCGAGCCAGAACGGATTGAAGAGCTTCCATTACTTTCGTATCCACTGTCATTGCCGAACTACAACCAGCAAATGCTGGTGTGTTAGCCGTTAATGCTAAACTCTGACTGTGTTAGCCGCTAATTGTCACTGCGTCTGCTGCTTCACACATTTGCTATCCCTGCATGTGTTTGTGTTTAAATGATGGTGGGGGTGAGGGGTATGGTGTTGTGGAGATTATCTTTCCATCTGTGGGACAAAGTTAGCTCACTGTTTGCGAAGGTGGCACATCTAACAATGCAATGTGGGAATGCAACCATGCCAGTCCGACAAAATGGAGTTTAATAATTTGAAGGCTTTTTCAGATGGATTTTTACATATTTAATTCCTCCCTGATTATGAGCTATGAACCGCAAAGAAACAGATTGTTTTCGCTTACAAATAGCTTCAATAGAGATTCAAAAAAGAAACCATCCAAAATCCCTTCAGAAAAAAAATGAATCTGTCACTAATATTGCAACAAAATAAACCATAAGTTTACACTTGGCTTCATCCACGAGTGATTTTTTTTCAATTTTTATGCTTGACGGAAAACATGCAATACATTGTTCTTTCATGTATATATCAGTGATCTAAAGTAAAAGGTTTCAAACTGATATCACTACATTTAATCTATTTATTTTTGAGGAAAGAGTGCTAACCGTTGCTACTTTTTTGTTCCAAGTTTAGTTAATAACTAGTTTAGTTCCATCAGAATTTTCAGAAAGCACAGTTAAGCTTTCCATTTAGTTTTTCCCACTTCATCTTCAGACCAATACAATGGACAAACTGCCATTCTGCGACTTCCAATTGCCTACTGGGATTGTCTATTGTCTCTGCACATTGTTGGCAATCTGTGCTGCCCAAGGAATCATTTTGCTCCAAAACGGAGAGGGAAAAAATGCAAGTGGAGGCATTTATTGGACGGCTTGTGTACAATGGGAAGGCAAGACACAATGAATCAGAAATGGCATTTATTTCATTTAATTAAAAAGTAAATTCTTGACATGAATATAAGACAAATAAAGTTATCAATTTGTTCATGTTAAAATTGGGGTACCTGATTTTTCCTGATAAAACAATGACATTTTTAGTTTTGGCCCAAACTCGTTTCTAGCTCTCACAATACCTTTTACCTTATTTCCCGTGTACAGCTTTGAACGGTGGAAAAGTGAAGCAGGGGGGACCACCCTCAAAATAAATTGCACTAATTTAGATTCTACTTCTGCCTTTCATCACATCAGGCAACACTTCCTGTTCTTTGCTGTGTTAACAACCCACTCTGGAGGTGGCAAAAAATACATTTACTCTACAAGAACAAAAAGTCAGGTACCACAGCTTTAATATATTACACATATTTCATAGATCTAAGGCCCTGTCCACACGAAGTCAAGCTTAGGACTAAACGCAAACATATTTGATCAATCCAGCGTATCATCCACATTAACCTACCGTTTTGGGAGTCTGTAAACTAACATTTTCCAAACCAGGTCACAGAGTGGAAAGTTCTCAAAACGCCGTTTACGTGGCTCCATTGTTACGCAGCACCAGTATCGTGTCTGTTATCCATCATCTACTGACCGTATAATGACTTTTACTCCACTCCTCTATGCTCAGTCTGCATTCAGTCTGTGTTTTGGGACTAACGGTGAAAGTCCGGCACTGGACGTTTTTCTGCTTTAGTCCCGTTACGTTTTAAGAATAAACTCGTCTCTTTGTCTCTTCTGTAGATCGTAAATCCATGAATCCCTTTCAATTTCACTGTTTACATTACACAAAAGTTTACTACTTCTGGTTCTATTATCTGTGGAAGCGTCACAGCGCCACACACAGGCCTGGTGGATGAATCTTACAGACATGACTTAATGTGGACGCACACATTTACTGAAAAGGTGTAAAAAATAATTATTTATTTATTTATTTATTTGAACAGGGACAGTGTACAATATACATTAGCCTTAGAAAGGAGAGATGCATTGTACCAGGTTATAGCACTTGTGCTAATTTCCACCTGCAGTCCCTGGGCCTATTGTACATGTTTTTAGTGGTAGGGGAAACCAGAGTACCCGGAGGAAACCTACGCAGACACGGGGAGAACATGCAAACTCCACACAGAAAGACCCCGTCCAGGTGGGAATCGAACCCGGACCTTCTA